>OY757019.1:12285273-14685273 GCA_963580285.1 Lucinisca nassula
CTCTCAATACTACTAGTACTCTCAGTACATGACCTAGGTCATGACCCCAGTCCAGATTTTACAGATATCCAACCGTTTAACAAAGCGCTCAGACGTTGACAAATGCAGACGGGAAACTTTTGTATTTGTTAACTTTGAGTCGATTTAAAGACACAAATAAACACAAGAATTTATTGTGGAACTTGAAGTGACATATGTTGTTTTTGTTTCACTATATAATTAGAAAATACAACAATTCCTCGTCCCTTTCTGCCTGTCTGTCTCAGTACGCGTTTGACTGTGCATGGGAAAGAAGCTTACTAGCCGTTGATGCGTGTCTGTACGCGGGCAAGTGAAGAAAGCAGGCCATTTTATGTATCTAAAAAAATGTGAAGTGTTACATTCGGTCTACATAGCGTCTATCTGCCTTATTCTGTCTTTCTGGGTTGTTGGATTTTAGGACGAATCAGAGCGCTGAAATGATACATTCCATGAGAAAGTCGTGAATATCAAGGCCTTTGTGAAAAGGTTTCAGATTTTTTTTTCTGTTTTTGTTTTTTGTACGAACAATTCAGTTATGATTTTTACACCAGGCAGTAGTGCTATGAAATGTCATTTCAGATGAAATGCTTTATCTCAAAATGTGTACTAGTTCCAAGCAGATCAAAATTGACATAAAGTTACCTAACGCCGTCTGGCTATGCCTACATAACACGCTGGCGGCAAGCAACCACAACTTATACATGTAGTTGATCAATTTACCGTTTTGAGTTGTGTTTGGCAAAGTAAATCAGATTGCGGTGGTCTGTATAAAGGTGATATTTCATTCTTTTTGGATCGAGTAAATACAATTCGTCTTCAGTGCTAAAGTCCACGTGACCATCACCGAATGTAGGAAATACATATAACGTTATTTAAAGATAAACTGCCGTGCTAATATCGATGTGAGGTCTGAGTATTGCGTAACAGGGTTATCGATTGAATCTGCACTCGCCTGAATCATATGTTGAGTTTGGCAGATCAGACACTACAGAACGCGGATTCTGATCAGGATCAGATGCCGCGTTCTGTGGTGTCTGATCTGTTGATCTGCCACCAGGGAACGCTGCAGCTGATCCTGATCAGGATCTACAATGTTTGTTTACAGTACATGAATTTATAGAAAAACGCTGCATCTGGTAATGGTTTACACGTTTTGCTTACCATACAGGAGTGTAAGGTTTAAACAAATTATTAAAAGTCTTTGCCACAGTTCAGGATCATTTTTGTTTACCATAAAGTCAAACCCTAGGCATATGTTCATAGTACAGTAAAATTTCTGTTTTAAGACCACCTTTCGGACTGTTCAAAAGTGGTCTTTAAGACCACTTTTGAACAGTCCAAAATGTGGTCCTTGACCAGAGGACATTGTTTGCAGAAAAAAACGAGGAACGAAGAATAAGCTTTTTTACAGCAGAATAAGTCTGAATTTTAGTTGGTCTTAATAGCGGAATTTTAATGTATGGATGCACTTCGCCAGTGGAATTCGTTTCACTGACCGTTCCAAGGCGGTTCTTCTGTAGCGGTTTATTTTTGTTATGGTTTGCTTTTGGGTGTTTGTGTCGCTTTTATTATTTTGTTTTGGATAGCCAATTGGCCATTTTGTGGGAAAGTAACTGTCCTTTTGGCTTTCCGCGGTTTATGTTTCCATTAGGGTCTGATATTTCATGTTTGTGTCTCTTTCCCTTTGGTGTCTCTGATGTGAGCTATGGGTTAATTGTATCGATTCCTGATCATTGCCTTCAGTTTTATTATTCATGACTTTTGGCTTCTGACGATCGTCCACCTGCCTAATTACACGTTTTGATTTCAAAACGTATCGAAATACCTCTAATAAGATCTTATAATAAGTGTGTAATTTTAGGCGCCATGTCTGAAATGGGTTCTTACATTTTTTAGGACAGATTCAATCTATCATTTCTAGCTTTTAAAGTAGTTCCGGCTTTGACGGCCATAGAAATATTGGTCCGCACAAAATGTAATCCGGTTTTTATTCAGTTTTAGGCGCAGTAAACATAATATAACAAGCGTGTTAGTTATCCTAAAAGCGCAACTAAAAGTTTTGGAGCAGACGATTTACCTTTCAGAGATTAGATTCAGCATTTCATATAAGCAGATGAATCGTAAGAAATGTGAAGTCATGTTTTCTGCGACGAAATATACTGCTACTACTACTACTACTACTACTACTAATAATAATAATAATAATAATAAAGGTGATGACAACCTCTGCTACAGTTAAAAATGCCAGATTAAGCTTGATTTTACGATTTTCACCCACGAGTTTCCCAAGTGCACTCTTCTACCACTGACTTTGTACACGTCCATTCTACTGCATGTAAAATGACGGCCCCCGCCCATCGGGGCGAGAAGAAATAGATTGGGCTGCACGATGCTTCCACACAGAGCAGAAAACAACTCCGCATGAGTACTGGTAAACCCCATAAAGGTTCTAAGCATGCCCAGGAGTGATGCGGGTTCGAGCGTCAATTCATATAAAATAGAAGTGACGGCAATAATCAGGAATCGATACAATTAAACCACAGCTCCCATCCAAGGGAAAGAAACACAGGATCAGGAATCGATACAATTAACCCACAGCTCCCATCCAAGGGAAAGAAACACAGGATCAGGAATCGATACAATTAACCCGCAGCTCCCACAAGAGACACCAAGGGAAAGAAACAGAAACATGAAGCACCTAGACCCTAATGGAATCATCAACAGCGGAAAGCCAAAAGGACAGTTACTTTCCCACAAAATGGCCAAAGCTAAATAATATAAGCGATGCACACACTCAAAGACGAGCTGTAACAAAAATAAACCGCGACAGAAGAACTGCACTGGAACGGTCAGCGAATTCCACTGTGTGTGTGTGTGTGTGTGGGGGGGGGGGGGGGCTTAAATCGATTTTACGTGGCCACAATCGTCGCCCTTACTTCCGTCGCGATTTAGACATAATGTGTTCAGTCCGCATGAAGGCCTCCTAACTCATCACTGCAACATCTTCGAGAACACAAAAATCAATCAACCACAGAGATGAGGCAACGGTGAGGACTCGACAGCAAGAAACTACTGCAATGCTGGAGCAAAAGAAAACCAACAGTTAGGCTCCGATGGGCCTAACCAAAGACATCAGGCAGCAACCAACATTACATAAAATTAGATTATGTCTAATTCCTAGTATTCCGTTACGATGGAACCGTCATAGAATCTGAGGCCTGTCCCACCGACGTGCATTTAAAGAGGGAAGCAAAGTTGTCAACCGGGACTGGGTTACGTAACTACCATGCATGCAGTCTGTCGTATAACATTTCTTTTTTATATCGATGAATGGTTTTACGAAATTTGGTACTGAAGTCATTGCAATTGTATATTTTTCTGACCTTATATACTAAGTCACCATAAAATTCGGGTACCGATAGACCTTGTTGCAGAAGAGATTTAATTGCAACATTGAATTTTGAAAATAAATCGGAATGACGTCTATTAAATTTTGAAAAGGCTGTGCGTAGTTTATGATACCGATAACCCTGATTAAGAAGTTTAGCAGTAAACAATATTTACACGACTAGACACTCTGGCAAATCGAATTAATTGCGAAATATAAACGCTGTAGGATGCCGCACGAGGAAAATCACCATCCAAGAAAGGAATATTTACAATATCAAAATCAAAATCATCGCGTTTATCATAAATTTTGCACGAAAAAAACATATACTATATGTAGGTGTAAAACCAAAAACGGGGCCTCGGTATAAGAAGAATTCGCTTTATTTAACTGAAGTTCTTGAAGGTAAATTTGACTGTTCAAACCAGCGAAATAGTATTGTCAATATTAATAAATCATCCAAATATCTAGAATAAAAAGCTGAAAGGTTGTCTTTGGAAACAAAGAACACATAAGAGAACGAAAATCGGAGACACGGTTTTATCGAGTTTTTTCATACACATCAATAGAGTTTGCAAGGCAATATACGCCCACTAGCGCCGGCTTGAAGTCGAGCTCAAGGCTTCAGTGATTTCAATTTGGTTTTCAACAGAAAGAGAGAGAGACAGACAGTCAGACAGAGAGAGAGAGAGAGAGAGAGAGAGAGAGAGAGAGAGAGAGAGAGAGAGAGAGAGAGAGAGAGGGGGGAGGCGGGGGATGAGAGAGAGTTCAATTGACTGTGAATCTTTAACACGTAGAGAGAGAGAGAGAGAGAGAGAGAGAGAGAGAGAGAGAGAGAGAGAGAGAGAGGGGCGAGGGAAGAAAAAGAATCAATGCAAGTTCTTTGTGTCGCTTTAAAGACACAAATACACAAATGTTTTTTTTTTGTTGTTTTTTTTTTACTTTATATTTAGAAAATTCCATTTTCCCTTAATTATACCTCTCTGACTGTCTGTACGTGTTTGTGTGTGTGTGTGGGAAAGATGCTAACTTGCCGTTTATGCGTGTCTGTAAGCGGGCAAGTGAAGAATGTAGCCCATTTTTATGCATCTCCAAAAATGTAAAATGTTACATTCGGTCTACATACATGTAGCGTCTATCTGCCTTTTCATCACGTGAACAAGTCCGTGAAATGAACACCCCCTTACACCCCACTTTATATAGAGAAAACTGGGGTTTACGGGGGTCAACAATATTTTTCTTATTTCTGCTCCAAGACATAGGTTGTGGGTACTCGTTAGAACCGCCTCAATGAGGCGGTTCTAACGAACACCCACAACCTATGTTTTGAGCATTTATAAGAAAAATATCATGAATTTTCATCAGAAAAGTAGCCATTTTGGAGATGTAAAAATTGCACTATATCGCACGGGTATGTTATCGTAATGTCTGTCTCTCTGGGCTGTTGGATTTAAACATGAACGATTGAAATAAAAAAAAATCAAAGGCTCACACAGCAAAAAATTAGTGACACAATAACTCGACATAGTCGCAATAAAATGGCTACCGGCAAATTGTGCCGTATCAAGTTTCGCCAAAGTGTGCGTCATATTCATGTTTTCCAGATTTTCTTCTCGAAGCATAGTTCTCTGCCTAACGGTTCTGCCATACGAGTTCTCGAAGAAGGTATGCATTAAGAAAAAACAAGATAGCTCTCAATTACAACAAAATGAGTTGGAAAATGTCACATTTCTTAAAAATGACATACCTTCAGCGAAAATCTAAACGATACCACCAAATGCACACCGCACGTTTTAAACAGAATAGTTTCTATCCTCCGTGTGATAGGTGGTTATTTCTGTGTTGAACACAAACGATAAAACAATGGAAAAAACGACCTACTTCCGCTTAGCAACCAATGTAGGCTGTCATTGACTTCCATAAAACTTGCGCTGTATCCACCGGCAAATCTGACGGCCTCGGCAGCTCAGATGCGCGTTTGACTGGTGATCAGGAGGACGCGGGTTCGATACCTGCTGGGGTCGGCAACATTATTTCGTGGCATGTGAGATTGATCATGAAATCTTTTCTACGATTGTTCTCTCCCTTCCGCTGATTCAAGAAGGGCAGTTGCCACAGTTTCTGGCGAAATAATGTGCACTGTATTGGTTAACCGCTTACGTATAAGCATGCTCAGGAAAAATGGGGGTTAAGTAAACTGACCGCCGCAAAAATTACCTAACATACTGTTGACTGGACCGTCAAACTCAAATACTAACAAACAAATCCACTGGCAAATCTACGTAAGACCCGACAAGCCTGCGAAAGCATTGCCAGTGTGAAATTATGTTCCATAGATGTTACATTTAAGAAATACATGCGGCGATTTCAATGCTATCTTCGCTGTGGATTAGATTAAAAAAACTGCAGTAATTTTCTTACAAAGGCTCAAACATGGAGATTTCTTGTTCGCGCTAGAACCGCATTTTACAAAGCACAAAGCAGTTACATGTACAGTGGAAATTCAATGGCTCGAACACCTTTGGGACCTCGAAAATCTGTTCGAGACAGGGGTAGTTCGAGCCACTGAGGGAGACTGCAAGGAGGTATACGATATACTTTTGGATATCTTTTCGATGTTTTATAATGAAAATGTACGCTTTGTGTACTCATTAGAATCGCCTCATCGAGGCGATTCTAATGAGTACACACAGCATAGATTTGCAAGATAAAAGACTAAAGTCCCCTTAATTATCCCCCACTATTTCTTATGTATTGGATTTCGCTAGGGGCTCAAGAATGGGTTCGACACATCCATGGTAAACGAGCCATCGGTGTTCGAGCCATCGAAGTTCTACTGTATATAGAGTACCCGCAATTTGTATTGTGTGTGTGTGTGTGTGTGTGTGTGTGTGTATGTGTGTGTGTGTCCGTGCGTGCGTGCGTGTGGGTGTGTGTGTGCAGAGATCATCATATAAGTTATATGAAACCTACAATACCCATGCGAAACCAACTTACTCCACGAAGTGGTTTTAAAGGTGTTCCTTACATTGATTCAGTTTTGATCTGCAATTTTTGCTTACACAGGTAAGTGAATAGCCATGCCAGCTATTCTAATGAGCACACACATTATGCCAACTTTTAATAGTTTTGCCTACGATTGGCATCACGAGAACAAGTCCGTGAAATGAACACCCCCCCCCCCTAAACCCCACTTTATATAGAGAAAACTGGGATTTAAGGGGGTAAACATTATTTTTCTTATTTTTACTCCAAGACATAGGTTGTGGGTACTCGTTAGAACCGCCTCAATGAGGCGGTTCTAACGAGCACTCACAACCTATGTTTGTAGTATTTATAAGAAAAATATCACAGATTTTCATCAGAAAAGTGGCCATTTTTGAGATGTGAAAAATGCACTATGTCGCACGGGTGTGTTATCGTAATGGGGACCACGAAGAGCTGTTCGAAATTGGGATAGATTTTTTCGATCTCCTAGCAAAGAAATGTATGTTGTGTGTACTCATAAGAACAAACAACACTTCTTCAAGATGAACTCAGGAAAATATCTATTACATGTATCTTAAATATATAAATATCTTGGGCTATTTTAAGATTTCTCTAAGGACGAAAAGCCGAGCTCGAATTAACTAAAGAAAATTTAACGGCCTCCGCCCATCGGGGCTTGAAGAAATAGATGGGCTGCATGATGCTTCCACGCAGAGCTGAAACCGACCCGCACACGAGTACTGGTAAACAGCTAAGAGGACCTAAACCTGCCCAGGCAAAGCGGTGCGAGTCGGTCCGTCCATGCTTATAAACCCTATTGGTTTCATTGGGCGACAGGGCTGGAGATGTCCGTGAAAAACCCCACTTTATATAGGGAGAACTGGGGTTTACGGGGGTGTACATTATTTTTCTTATTTCTGCTCCAAGACATAGGTTGGGGGTACTCGTTAGAACCGCCTCAATGAGGCGGTTCTAACGAGCACCCACAACCTAAGTTTGCAGTATAAATAAGAAAAATATTCATGGATTTTCATCAGAAAAGTAGCCAGCTCGAGGCATTTTCTTCGACGACGCAGGTTCAAAGTTTAACCAAAGCACTGAAAGTACTGGCGGGTCGACTATATCTGAGTGTAGGCTGGGAAAATAGACCTGAGCTCAGACTTTTCGATCAACCCTTGAATTTCAGTATTTTAAGTGTAGACCTGACCAGACACCGTGCTATGTGGCGTTGTGTGGTGTCTATTTACTAGGTATCTAGTCACGGTTTGTTAATATACCAGTCAGGAGCCAAGTATAAGTTGGTAGCATTAAATAATATTTTTGGAGGTTTTTTCAGTTTATTTATATTTTATTAGCTCAGTAAAGCCGAAGGTTCCGGGAGAGCTTGGCCGTCGTCCATCGCCGTATGTCGTATATCGTCGTCGTATGTCGTCGTCGTCAATATTTTAAAACATCTTCTCCTCCAAAACCACTGAACCGAATGAAGTCAATTTTCACGTGGAGCATCCATGAGATTGGGGAAGGAAAGTTTGTTCGCGGGGTCCAGGTCACGTGACCAAGGTAGCCGCCATTTTTAACAAGATGTGTTTGTGAAACACTGATGCCCCCGGACAGCGCGTGTTAAATATAAAAGCAGTATCACTAAGCAATCGAAAGGTATGGCCAATGTTCAAATCTTAAAAAAGTAGGTCAAGGTCACAAGGTCAAAAATTATGGGATTGTTGAACAGGTCTGACATAGTATGCACAAGTGAAATATGAAAGCCCTATCACTTACCAATTGAAAGTTATGGACCATGTTAAAGTTTTTAAAAAGTAGGTCAAGCGTCAAGGTCAAGGTCACGAGGTCAATAATTATGGTACCACTAGAAAGGTCTTGTGACAAAAAATGCACATGTGGAATATGAAAGCCCTACCACTTACCAATCGAAAGTTATGGCCAATGGTAAAGTTTTTTTTTATAAAGTAGGTCAAAAGTCAAGGTCAAGGTCACGAGGTCAAAAATTATGGTACCACTAGAAAGGTCTTGTGACAAGGATTGCACATATGAACTATGAAAGCCCTATCCCTTTTCAATTGAAATTTATGGCCAATGTTAATGTTTTTAAAAAACAAATTGAAAAAATAGATCAAAGGTCAAGGTCAAGGTCACGAGATCAAAAATTATGGTACCACTGGAAAGGTCTTGTGATAAGGTATACACATGTAAATATGAAAGCTCTATCTATTACCATTCAAAAGTTATGCCCAATGTTAAGGTTTTTGTAGACAGACAAACGACCAAACGGACAGACAGACAGACAGACCACAAACTGTATGTTCCGTGAATCTTGATTCCGGGGGCATAAAAATCTTCCCCAGAACCAGTGGGCCGATTGTAATGAAACTTGGTATGTAGCATCCGGGACTCGGGTCCATCATAGTTTGTTCAAATGGTGACACTCCGATGACCTTGACCTATTTTACGCCAAGGTCAAATTTGTACACATAAACTTTTGTATAGGAACATGTCAGAACTGAGTATTTTTTGGAAACTATTGCAGCCTGTGATCTGAAAATTGGTAGATGCAGTAAGCTAAAT
Organism: Lucinisca nassula; assembly: GCA_963580285.1. Lineage (NCBI taxonomy): Eukaryota > Metazoa > Mollusca > Bivalvia > Lucinida > Lucinidae > Lucinisca > Lucinisca nassula. The sequence goes on from OY757019.1 coordinate 12,294,251, forward strand.
AAATGGATGAAACTAAAAGAATATTCAAGGTCCAGGCCATTCCTTGCGGACCTTGGCCCAAGGTCATTATCCCCACGCTTTTCGAAGAAAAAGTGGGGATATTGTTATTGTCTTCGTCGTCCGTACGTCCGTCCGTCCGTCTTACCGGACGACTCCTCCCACACTTTTACAGCTAGAAACTTTAAACTTTGGGAACTGATAGGTCTTTGGTCTGAGGAGTGCATGACACTTTCGGAATTTTGATCCTACCCCTAGGGGCCAGGCCAGGGGGTGGGGTGCCCCGGGGGTAAAACATCAAAGTTTCCAGAACCTGGTCATGTGCCATATCAAACCGAACGGCATAATGAGTAGAATACATAACAATCAAAATTCGACCCCTAGGGTCAGGTTTGAGGTCACCAGAGGTAAAAAAAACTGGATTTTCACCCCTATAACCCCCTTTTTAACGATTACCGGATAACTCCTCTTACGCCGTTTCAGATAGAAACATGAAACTTTAGGAACTGATAGGTCTTTGGTCTGAGGAGTGCATGACACTTTCGGAATTTTGATCCTACAGCTAGGGGCCAGGCCAGGGGATGGGGTGCCCCGGGGGTAAAAAATCAAAGTTTCCAGAACCTGGTTGTGTGACATACCAAATCGAATGGCATAATGAGTAGAATACATAACAATCAAAATGTGACCCCTAGGGTCAGGTTTGAGGTCACCAGAGGTCAAAAACTTGGATTTTCACCCCCATAACCCCCTTTTTAACGATTACCGGATAACTCCTCCTACGCCGTTTCAGATAGAAACATGTAATTTTGGGAACTGATAGGTCTTTGGTCTGAGGAGTGCATGACACTTTCGGAATTTTGATTCTACCCCTAGGGGCCAGGCCAGGGGGTAAAAAATCAAAGTTTTCAGAACCTGGTCATGTGACATATCAAATCGAACAACATAATGAGTAGACTACATAACAATCAAAATTTGACCCCTAGGGTCACTTTTGAGGTCACCAGAGGTCAAAAACTTGGATTTTCACCCCCATAACCCCCTTTTTAACGATTACCAGATAACGCCTCCTACGCCGTTTCAGATAGAAACATGAAACTTTGGGAACTGATAGGTCTTTGGTCTGAGGAGTGCATGACACTCACGGAATTTTGATCTTAAGATTGGGTTGGAGTTGCAATTGAGAACTTATATAGTGGCGTATCTTTAAAAAAGCGTGGGGATATGCGATGGCGTGCCATCGACTGCGCGATTCTAGTTTATATATTAAAACTGAAACCTGTTTTCCACAGAAACCTCTGGACCATCATGTGAAAGGTTTTAGGATCAAGGAAATGAACATCGATTAATTTGAGCTTGGTCACATGACCAAGATGGCCGCTATGCCCACATAAGGTAAAAACCCTTAAAAAAATTTCTTCTCCGGAACCAATGGGCCGATTGTCATGAAACTTGGTATGTAGCATTGGGGACTGAGGACTCAGGCCCATCATAGATCTACTTTACTCCAAGGTCAACTTTGGTCACATAGTTTTGACTTTGTCCCATAAAAAAACCTAAGTATTTTTCGAAAATTATTGCAACCTGTGATCAGAAAATGAGTACATCCAATTTGTAAAATGGAAGTATATGAGTATTGAAGGTCAAGGTCATTGCTCGACCTTGGCCAAATGTCATTCAGATGAAAATTTAAAACTGTTTGTCCGAAACCACTGGGCCATATGTAACCAAATTACTTACACAAAGAAATATCAATTGGTCACATGACCAGTATGGCTGCCATGTCCATATAAGGTACATTTGTAAAAACCTTCCAAAAAAATCTTCTTTTCCAGAACCTGAGGGCCGATTGTTGTGAAACTTTGTATGTAGCATTGGGGACTCAAGCCAATCATAGTTCGTTCAAATGATGACCCTTGGATGATACTGACCTAGTTTACGCCAAGCTCAAATGGGCCCCGCCAAGCGATTTTGGTACTTATCGCCTATGCGAGCATCGAAGGTTCAGGTGAGCCTGCGCATTCGCGCAGTCTCGCCAGAACCTTCGCTGCTCGCTCATACCAGCAGTGAATTAAGGGGAACCTTCAGACAGAAAGCCATACCCCTGGCCCCATTGAATGGCTGGGCATGCGCAGTTGAAATTTGTCATGGCGGAATGCTCGAAGACACAAATTCGCTTGGCGGGGCTCAAATTTAGTCACATAGACCTTTGTATGGGAAAAGGTCAAAACTAAGTATTTTTCATAAATGTATCGCAGTCTATGGTCTGAAAATGGGTAGCTGCAGTAAGCTAAATGAATAAATGAAACTGAGTATTCAAGATCAAGGTCATTTCTGAGACCATTGCCGAAAGTCATTCAGAATATGATTATTACAGGCCTCATATTTTTCAGGCATATGCAGGATTTCAGGCTTTTAGGGCTTGATTGTTTTTTTTTTATTTTTTCTTGATTTCAGGCTTTTTAGATTTTGATTTTTCCTCCTATATTCTATTTAATATGACTATTTGACACTTAACCTCTGAATAAAATTATTTTGCTACACCCATTTCTGCCTATTCACCAATCAAATTATTTGATATAATGTATTCAAGTCACACACTGCATTACAAACAGTGTAGATCCTGATCAGATGGCTTCTTCAGAAGCCATCTGATCTGGATCTGCACTGTTTGCAAAGGTATTGGTTGTCATGTACAGCAGGATGAGGGTTAAGGCTGCAAAATCAGGTCTTTCAGGCTTTGAAAAGCTTGGTCAGTATGAGGCCTGTTATTATTCAAAATATGAAAATTAAAACCCAACTTTCTCAGAAACCACTGGTCAATATGTAACAAAATTTCATAAGGAAGCTTTTTGGAACAACGAAATGAATATTCATAAATATCAGTTTGGTTACATGACAAATATTGCTGCTATACCCATATAAAGTAAAACCCTGCAAAAATATTCTTCTTGGGGAGCAATGAGTTCATTGTCAAAAAACTTGTTATGTAGCATCAGAGACTCTTGGCAATCAAAGCTGTATATGTTTTAGCTCACCAGTGGCCATCTGCGTCTGTGCCGGCTGCATCATCAACATTTAAAGATAACATCTCCTTAGAAACTGCCAGGCCAATTGAAACCAAATTGCATGTGGAGCTTCATGGGTTGGGGGAAAGGAAGTTTATTCGTGGGGTCTTGGTCACATGACAATATATGAGCCCCGCCAAGCGAATTTGTGTCTTCGAGCATTCCGTCATGACAAATTTTAACTGCGCATGCCCAGCCATTCAGAGGGGCCATGGATATGGCTTTCTGTCTGAAGGTTGCTCTTGATTCCCTGCTTGTATGAGCGAGCAGCGAAGGTTCGGGCGAAACTGCGCGCATGCGCAGGCTCGCCTTAACCTTCGCTGCTCGCATAGGCGATAAGTACCAAAATCGCTTGACGGGGCCCATATAGTAAAAAGCTTTCAAAATTCCTCTCAGGAACCAAATAGTTGCTAACCTCCAGACTTGGTATACAGCATCGGGGACTCTGGTCCTAGAATGGTGACCTTTAATTGATCTTGACCTATTTTACATCAAGGTCAAGTTTGGTCACTTAAACATTTGTATTGAAAAGAACAAAGCAGTGGATATTTCTGACTCTTTTGTAGCCTGTGGAATCAGACTTCATATTTGCAATCAGCTGCATGGAAGTTAATCAATTCCAAAGGTCAAGATCATTTGTCGACCTTTGCCCTGAATGGCTGGCCTACTTCAAAATGATCCAAGCAAGGGACATGCCCCAGGAATGGGCCTACATCAAACCACTAGCAGATATGCTACCAGCAAGTTCAGTGCATTCTTAGAATTTTAAGTTCTTGGGTCTTCATAGTCTATCAGAAGCCCCTTCCCCCCCCCCCCCTGGTGTAGTAGTTACGCTACTCGCCTTGTAAACCAGGGATCGCAGGATCGATCCCGGACTTCTCCAAACTTTCGGATGAGTCTTTAAACCGAGGTCCCGTCTCCGTATGACCTTAGCTGTTGGTGGGAGGTAAAACTCAAACACTCACTCACTTCATAGTCTATCGAAAAAATTAATATGGCCGCCAGGGCGCAGGCCCTTTAGCGCAACTGAACTCTGGTGAGCGTAGTGGTCCATCGGCCTCTTGTTTTCTAGGAATTTACTAATTTACTTTCTTGACTAAGAAACAAAATTTTTTCAGCTTCATCGTGTGCCCTTCTGAATACATGTATGTACAAAATAGGACCAACACAACAGATTCATGTTATTGCATTTACAATATTCCATCGATAGTGCTCAAGCGCAAACTTGCATCACTCTAACAAGTCCATGAAATGAACACCCCCTTACACCCCACTTTATAAAGAGAAAACTGGGGTTTAGTGGGGTATACATTATTTTTCTTATTTCTGCTCCGAGACATAGGTTTTGGGTACTCGTTAGAACCGCCTCATTGAGGCGGTTCTAACGAGCACCCACAGCCCATGTTTGGAGTAAAAATAAGAAAAATATCACGGATTTTCATCAGAAAAGTAGCCATTTTGGAGATGTGAAAAAATGCACTCTGTCGCACGGGTGTGTTATCGTAATGGAACTTTAAAAGTCATTGTTGCAAACAATGTGGATCCGGATCAAACAGCTCCATTAGTAGCAGTCTGATCAGCATACAAACTGTTTGCCTAAATGCAAAAACAGCTTTAAAAGTTTGAAAAGTATATAAAGCAAACGACATAAACAGTTACATCTTTAGGGTTGTAGTGATACTGTAGGTTCTGTGGCGTCTTTCTGGGTCAATACTGTTTGTCAAAGACAAAATGCGAGAGACCACTTTTGAACAGATCCATAGGTGGTCTTAATAGAGATAGTTTACTGTAGTTTTGACGGGGATGTCAAACCTCAAACCAAACAAAACAAGAAAGAAAGCTATGCCTAACGTTTTCCGATTTAGCCTACCGATCTGGCTCTACGAGTAATGCTCATTAGCTCGAACTATCAACTAGCACCCCCCCCCTTACCCCCCTCCCCCACATACACCCAACCTTCCGACCTAAACCACGTTTGAGTGGCCCAAAATATTTTTGAGCGAATAGATCTTTGACTGTATGTAGAACCAACTGAGCTGAGGCGTTTCTAACAAACTAGGCATTACGTCATGACGCCTTCGTGACATCCACATCTTTGCACCTGTATTCCATATGAAATCCCTCGGTTGTGACAACGCCAAGAAATGAACACCCCCTTAAACCCCACTTTATATAGAGAAAACTGTGGTTTACGGTGGTATAAATTTTCTTGTTTCTGCTCCACGACATAGGTTGTGGTACTCGTTAGAACCGCCTCAATGAGGCGGTTCTAACGAGTACCCAAAACCCATATTTGCAGTATAAATATGAACAATATTACGGATTTTCACCAGAAAAGTAGCCATTTTCGAGGTAAGAAAAATGCACTATGCCGCACGGGTGTGTTATCGTAATGAGATGACAAACTGCGATATTTTTTTCTTATTTCTGCTCAAAACATAGATTGAGGGTTCACATTAGAACCGCCTCATCCAGGCGGTTCTAACGAGTACCCACAATCTATACTTTAGAGCAGAAATCAGAAAGAAAAAAACGTTTACCCCTGTAAACCCCAGCTGTGCTATATAAAAGTGGGGTTGAAGGGGGTCAGAATTATATAGGCGTGTTTTCGGGATGTATTCAAACTTGCTCCGTAGACGTACACTTGACGCCGAAAACAAAATTTCATACGATTTTCTTTGAAAATATTTTTCAACGAACTGGAAAAGCCTTATCTGGTTTTGAAATATAGTCAGAATGTTGCTGCGGTATCTCCAGGCATTTAGTTTCTTCTCCAATGGCAGCAAAAGTCAACAGATGGCCTTCTCGATTTATACAAATGAAAAAACTTCACCTACCCTTTCTTCGAAGCCTTTTATGTGATCTAGAAGCCTCCGTGGTGCAGTGGTTTCGCTACTCGCCTTGTAAACCAGGGATCGCAGGATCGATCCCGGGCTTCTCCAGACTTTCGGATGAGTCTTTAAACCGATGTCCCGTCTCCGTATGACCTTAGCTGTTGGTGGGACGTAAAACGAAAACTCACTCACTCACTCACTTTTATGTGATCTGTCTTCGAAGCAGTAATCTGTCTTCGCCGCAGCCGGTTGAACGGTGTGAATATACAGCTGTTACTCTCAGGTACAGTAGTCGCAGATAAGATTGACTAGGCGCTGTCAATAAATGTCAAATTCGCTGAGCCCACCAGAAGATTCGGTGGAGTGTCTTTCGCACGCTTTCTACAAGCGGACGAAATGGTCTTAATAATATGCCGCTGTTATGCTTGTGTTATAGTTGAATTCACACAATCGGGTGACTTGGTTTACCTTTTTGTAAATGGAATATTCCTATATAAGTTAGGTACAAACGATAGCTCCGCCTAGTCAATCTTATCTGCGACTACTATAAACAGCACGAGAATACTATAATACAAGGTTCAACACAAAGTGCAATAGTGGTAGCAACATCAAGAAAATATATTTCAAATTGTTCTTACTCTGGAAGATAACAAGTTATTAATAAATTGCTCTCACTCCGGGAGATAACACGTTATTAATAAATTGCTCTCACTCCGGGAGATAACACGTTATTAATAAATTGCTCTCACTCCGGGAGATAACACGTTATTAATAAATTGCTCTCACTCCGGGAGATAACAAGTTACTAATAAATTGCTCTCACTCCGGGAGATAACAAGTTACTAATAAATTGCTCTCACTCCGGGAGATAACAAGTTATTAATAAATTGCTCTCACTCCGGGAGATAACAAGTTATTTGAAGATCATTTCAACATACCAATACATATATATTTTGCGTATCAATGCAATAGATATTTATTATTATTATCGTTTTTTTTTTTTTTGTTTGTTTGTTTTTTTGGTTTTGGTTTTACGGTCCTTTCAAGTTTATTTCACTCATATCGAGCCGACCGCTAATAAGAGGTGGGCGAAAACCGGAGTACCCGGAGAAAACCATCTGACCTTCCGATGCAGAACTTGGCGTCTCACATGTGACCCGAGTGAGGCTCGAACCACAGCAGTGAGAGACCTAATGATCAAGAGTCAGCGCTCTTAACCCCTAGGCCACGGAGAAATAAGGAAAATCATGAATAATAAATACCCCTTTAACACCACTTTTCGACGCTTTAAAATATGCGACCAGTAAAATGTCAGGAAAACTTTAAATTCGAAACATTACAATAACACACCCGTACGATATAGTGCATTTTTCACATCTCCAAAATGGCTACTTTTCTGATGAAAATCTATCATATTTTTGTTATTTTTTTCTTCAAACATAGGTTGTGGGTGCTCGTTAGAACCGCCTCATTGAGGCGGTTCTAACGAGTACCCACAACCTATGTCTTGGAGCAGAAATAAGGAAAATAATGTATACCCCCGTAAACCCCAGTTTTTATCTATATAAATTGGGGTGTAAGGGGGTGTTTATTTCACGGACTTGTCAGCGTGATGTCTTCAGCAAAGCACTGTCTATATTCCGTTTTTTTTTTTTTTTTTTTTTTTTTTTGCATACAACTCGATACTCGATATTACAACAATATTTATGTCTGTTGCGTAAAACAAATTCAATAGTAATTAAATATTATCAATAAATAGATTATCAATATGCACGGCCAGTATTGTGGCCCAAAACAACAAAATAAAGTAATATTCAGCATTTCAGCAGATCAGCGTTTTAGTCACTATCTGCTTATCCGCAACCTGCTGAATTCAGCAGGTTTTTCAGCGTTTTAGACCGTCTTCAATTAATTGATTGTTATGTCAACCCTTGTAGGTCATTATTGTCGTCTCCCAGAGAAAGGGAGAAGAGATATAATAGATACTAGAGGAGATGAAAGTGAGGGGCAGGGATGAAAAGGGAAAATGAATGGAAGTGATAGCTCAGTGGGCGTGATAGCTCAGTGGTAAGTGCACTTGCCTCTGATGCTAGAGGTCCCGCTTTGATCCCCGGCAGCGGCGATAAAATTCCGGTGTCCGAACACGTTCCATTGGCACCATTTGCAGGGATGAATGTCATAAAGTGCACCGTCCATCGGATCGGGACGTTAACAGGAGGACCCTGTGCAGGGAGAGCCATCCCCTGTGCAGGTTAAAGAACCCTACCGTTCAGGTATTTACATGATAACTGTGTAGGCTTTCATCCTGCAAAACCTGGAGTGTATGTAATGTACACCTGCGGTAATGGTCAAAATGTGACCGACGCAGCATCAGTAGAAGATAGAAAGAAAAAAGTATAGAGACAGAAGAAGTACACAAATGTAACCCCCCCCCCCCCACCCCTTTTACCCTTACCTACTGCAAGGACAGCACGCCTTGCCCAACAGTAAGCCAAAATCAGTTGGACGCCCCAGAGACGCAAGATACACGTCACGTTTGCCTCACCCAACCACGCCTTAAAACTTGCCAAAGCTCGTTTCATTAATATCATAGGCAATGATGACCACGCGTGTGAATACCAATCTATCTTATCACGTGAACCAGTCCGTGAAATGAACATCCCCTTGAAACCATCATTATATAGAAAACAAAACGAGTTTTAGTGGTTATACATTGTTTTTCTTATTTCTGCTCCAAGACATAGGTCGTGGGTACTCGTTAAGCCCACCTCGATGAGGCGGTTCTAACGGGCACCCACACCTATGTTTCTGTGATAAACACAGATTTTCACGAGAAAAGCACCCATGAATGCACTATGTGGCACAGTTTGTTATCGTAATGTTGTGTTTGCTGTATAAATAAGGAAAATGTCACAGGTGTTCATTTGAAGATGCGAAAAATACGAGAGTTAAATCGTAATTTGATAATCAATTATGGTCGCATTTGCTGTGCAATTGGTTTTGTGTCAATTTTGAGACTTTTTTCGCCTAGGCGATCAGCGGCAGCTGCTGCGCATCGAATGAATTGTACAGGAGACCTTGGGTCAGGGTCAGGCAAGAAGTCATGCGTATAACCATCTGACCATACAAGCTGCAAGGCTGCCCCAGCCCCCGCCCAAATGGGGCTTGAAGAAATAGATGGACTGCATGATGCTTCCACGCAGAGCTGAAACCGACCGCGCACGAGTACTTTTAAACCGCTGTAGGATCTAAGCCTGTCCAGGCAAAGCTGTGCGAGTCGGACCGTCCCTGTTATAAACTCTATTGGTTTCATTGGGCGACAGGGCTTGAGATGTCATTTCATCTCAATGTCGGGTGAAAGTCCAACAAAACTGGAAGCAACGTCTCCGAAATGACCTATACAGTGTTGACGTTCAACCTCAAATCAAATAAAAAAAAACATGGCTGCCCCCGCGATTTTGAAATACAAAAATCGTAGAGTGCTGGGGGCCATTTTTTTCATGGGTCGTCTCATTGTATTTGATAGTAAGGATACCGATTTTTGTTCATCGACTGAGCCGGGACACACTAAAAAGTACAATTTTGCATTAGGTAGTAAATACGAAGTTCAAGCTGTACGTCATGGCCTAAAAAACAGTCGAATTCCTATATTCAGACCACCTATGGGGCTGTTCAAAAGTGGTCTTTAAGACCACTTTTGAACTTTAAGACCACTTTTGAACAGTCCCAAAGCTGGTCTCTTACTAGAACGTGTGATGTAGAACACACGAAGAAATACTGAGATGAAATATTCAGAATATATTTTTAAAATCAGAAGTAGTCTTTTAAGGTTGTTTTGATAGTGACAATGAAGACCCTGCTCATATATCACTGATGCATAGTCTGTTCAAAACGATTGCTTGTGCACTTGTCGGTAAGTACATGCTGCCGTGGCTTGGCTGAATCGTGATGAATAGTAACATAATGCATTTTCGAGTGTTTTTGTTGTAGGTTTCACGAAAAGTTCTGTATTCATAGTCAACAGTGTGGACCCTGATCAGACAGGACTTGACGTATGATCTGGATTGTCCCTTTAATTTTTCATTTGGCAAGTTTTTGTGAAAAGGCATGATTATTTATTTGAAGATTTATTGTAATTTTTAATCAAACGTGTTGATGACAGCTGTGAAAGCAACAATTTCATCAGCACAATAAGGAAATGTGTTAATTACTAATAATGATTTAAATCCCATACTTTTCTGCTGTGAACCTCTAGTGATCTCGACCCTGAACAGACTGATCATATTTCTGGGCCTACACTGTTCGTAAACTCTCGAAATGAGTGCAGTAATCTTGATTTGTCCTATTTGAGGTTTAACTTCCCCGTCAACACTGTAAAGGTAATTTTCGAGACGTTGCTTCCAATTTCGTGGGATATTTACCCGACACTGAGATGAAATGACATCTCAAACCCTGTCGCCCAATGAAACCAATAGGGTTTATAAGCATGGGCGGACCGACTCGCACCGCATTGCCTGGACATGCTTAGATCCTCTAAGCGGTTAACTAGTACTCGTGTGTGGTCTGTTTCAGCTCCGCGTGGACGCATCATGCAGCCGATCTATTTCTTCAAGCCCCGATGGGCGGGGGCCGGCAGTAATCTTGAAAGCAACAAACACAAAGCCTTTGACAAGCCCAGTTATTTGACACGGTTAAATGTACACTTGATACATTTGTCGAATATCAACAGGTTACGTAGTTATATGTACACTTGATACATTTGTCGAACATCAAGAGGTTACGTAATATGTTCACTTGATACATTTGTCGAACATCAACAGTTTACGTAATAATATGTTCACTTGATACATTTGTCGAACATCAACAGGTTACGTAATATGTTTACTTGATACATTTGTCGAACATCAACAGTTTACGTAAAAATATGTTCACTTGATACATTTGTCGAACATCAAGAGGTTACGTAATATGTTCACTTGATACATTTGTCGAACATCAACCGTTTACGTAATAATATGTTCACTTGATACATTTATCGAACATCAACAGGTTACGTAATACTATGTTTACTTGATACATTTTGACGAACATCAACAGGTTACGAGATAATATGTTCAGTTGATACATTTGATGAACGTCAACAGGTTACGTATTAATATGTTCACTTGATGCATTTGTCGAACATCAACAGGTTCCGTAATAATATGTTCACTTGATATATTTGACGAACATCAACAGGTTACGTAATTATATGTACACTTAATACATTTGTCGAAGATCAACAGGTTACGTAATTATATGAACATTTGAGACATTTGTCGAACATCAACGGGTTACGTAATAATATGAACATTTGAGACATTTGTCGAACATCAACAGGTTACGTAATTTTATGTACGTTGTATACATTTGACGAACACAAACATGCTACCTTATTACATCTTAGTATCGCCCCCCGCCCAACGAGGCTTGAGGAAATAGATGGGCTGCATGGTGCTTCCACGCAGAGCTGAAACCGACCGCACACGAGTACTGGTAAAAATGGCCCAGGCAGATCGGTGCGGGTCGGACGGTCCATGCTTATAAACCCTATTGGTTTCATTGGGCGACAGGGCTTGAGTTGTCATTTCATCTCAATGTCGGGTAAAAGTCGCACACAATTGGAAGCAACGTCTCCAAAATGACCTATACAGTGTTGACGAGGACGTTAAACGTCAAATCAAACAAACAAATAATACATGTATATGTACACTTGATACCGTTAACAAAAACTTACAGGTTACGTAATTATATGTACATTTTGCGGTCATCAACAATTTACATGATTAAAGGTTTACCAGATACCTTTGACAAACACCAACATATTACGTAATAATATGTTCATTTTGCGAACACCTACATGTTACGTAATTGTATCTATACGTCACACGTTTGGCGAACATCTACAAGCTACGTAATTGTATGTACACTTAACACATTTGGCGAACACTTACCGGTAACGTAATAACATGTTCACTTGATATTGTGTACGAATACCAACAGGTTACCTGATTATATGTACACTTGATACATTTGACGAGAACCAACATCCCAAGTAATTATTTTCACACTTGATACATTTGACGAGAACCAACATGCCACGTAATTATATACACACTTGATACTTTTGACGAAGACCAACAAGTTAAGTGATTATATGTACACTTGATACATTGGACGAATACTGACAGATTAAGTGATTATGTGTACACCTGACGCATTTGCCAAATGCCAACAGTTTACGTGATCATATGTCCACTTTATACATTTGGCGCATAGCAACTTATGGTATGATCATTATGTGCACTTGATACATTTGACGAAGGCCAGCGGGTTACGTGATTATATGTATACTTGATACATTTGACGTATACCAGCAGGCTACGTAATTACGAGCACATGTTCATCTGATACATTTGTCGAATACCAACAAGTTACGTGATTATATGTATACTTGATACATTAAGCAAACACCAACATATTACGTGATTATATGTATACTTGATACATTTGGCAAACACCAACGTGTTACGTTATTATATGTACACTTGATACATTTGACGAATACCTACAGGTTACGTGTTTATTATATGTACACTTGATACATTTGACGAATACCTACAGGTTACGTGATTATTATATGTACACTTGATACACTGACGAACACGAGCGAATAGGTCAGGGATTATATGTCTCGCCAATTTGTACGGAAGGCATCTATCATGGCTTTCCGTTTGCTTTCTTCAAAACTGAACATATTGCTGAAAATTGATATCTTTTAAATTAAAGAACATGCTCTTCGGGATTTTGCTCCGAAGATTTTTATGACAAAATATTAGTTTTAGAAAATGCATTGGAACAGCGTGTTGTTTCAAACCAGTATTCATTGAAATGTGTTTAAAGAGTATCGTTACGAAAACAGGTATATTTAATTATTTTGAAAACTTTACCACAAAATATGAAATTTTTCAGATCAAATATTTGATATTTTTTCATATTTCTGCTCAAACCGTAGATTTTGGGAACTCGTTAGGAACGCCTCGACGAGGCGGCTCTAACGACTACCCACAATCTTCGTTTAAGCGGAGAAATATGAAAAATGTATACCCCTATAAACCCAACGTTTACTATACAAAACTGGGCTTAAAGCGGTCCAAATTATATAGGTGTGGTTTCGTGATGTAGTGTATTTATTGCTGATTACGAAAACACGCCTATATAATCTTGACCACCTTGAACCCCACTTTAATGTATTAAAACTGGGGTTTACAGGGGTAAATCTTATCTCTGAGGCGGTTCTAACGAGTACCAACGATCTATATTTTGAGCAGAAATATGAAAAATATCAGGATTTTTCTCTGAAAAATGACATTTTTTGGTGGTAAAAATTTAACAATATATTTGAATAGGCTTGTTCTCGTATTGTTTAACCCTACTGATATCACCACGTTAACAAGTCCATGTAAACCCAACTTCATACAGGAAATATATGGAAAAGTTGGAATTACCAGGATATAAACTATGTTCTTATTTATCAGGGTGCTCGTTAGAACTGCATCATCGAGGCGATTCTAACGAACACCAACAATCTGAGTATGAATAAAAACAAAGTCACTAAGTTTCATCAATATTGTGTACTAAATGCATTAAGCCCCAGCCTATAGGGGCTTGAAGAAATATATGGGCTGCATGATGCTTCCACGCAGTCCTGAATCCGGCCCGCACACTAGTACTGGTAAACCGCTTAGAGGATCTAAGCCTGTCCAGGAACCGCGGTGCGAGGCGGACCGTCCATGCTAATAAACCCTATTGGTTTCATTGGGCGACAGGGCTTGAGATGTAATTTCATCTCAATGTCGGGTAAAAGTCCCACAAAATTGGAAGCAACGTCTCCAAAATGACCTTTACAGTGTTGACGGGGACGTTAAACCTCAAATCAAACAAAAAGCTAAATGCATTGAGCGATTGTTTCCTTATTATCGATTCGTAACAATATTGCACGGCAATATAAAAAAAAGTATATATTCGGAACGGCACAAAAATCCTAGCGTTTTCATGCAGACTTTGATTTGGCAGTTATCAAAAGTCACAGGCCAGGTAAAGTTGGCAGAACAGCAGAACCAGCAGAAGAAATGGTCAAGTTAGCAGAACAGCAGAACGAGCAGAACGAAATGGTCAAGTTAGCAGAACAGCAGAACGAGCAGAACGAAATGGTCAAGTTAGCAGAACAGCAGAACGAGCAGAACGGATTGGTCAAGCTAGCAGAACAGCAGAACGAGCAGAACGGATTGGTCAAGATAGCAGAACAACAGAACAGCAGAACGAGCAGAACGAACTGGTCAAATAAGAGCAGAACCAGTAAAAAAAGGTCATATTAGCAAAACAACTAAACCAACAGAAGAAATGGTCAAGTTAGCAGAACAACAGAACAAGAAAAAAAAACAACAAAAAACAAGACTACATACAAAGTCTCTCCAAAAGATGATGTATGCGGTTTTTTGTCTCGGAATTTCGGATTTTTTCTCTCTATACTTAGTCGCTATAAAAATGATGAAGAACGCCGTTTACCGCGCCTTCCTATCGCATTTATTAGCTGAGATATTGAGAAAAACATCATTTTTGTATTCTGCTGGGAAGATAGAGAAAAATTTTTGTCTCCGAATTTCGGATTTTTTCTCTCTATGCTAAGTCGCTATAAAAATGATGAAGAACGCCGTTTACCGCGCCTTCCTATCGCATTTATTAGCTGAGATATTGAGAAAAACATCATTTTTGTATTCTGCTGGGAAGATAGAGAAAAATTTTTGTCTCCGAATTTCGGATTTTTTCTCTCTATACTTAGTCGCTATAAAAATGATGAAGAACGCCGTTTACCGCGCCTTCCTATCGCATTTATTAGCTGAGATATTAAGAAAAACATCATTTTTGTATTCTGCTGGGAAGATAGAGAAAAATGTTTGTCTCGGAATTTCGGATTTTTTCTCTCTATACTTAGTCGCTATAAAAATAATGAAGAACGCCGTTTACCGCGCCTTCCTATCGCATTTATTAGCTGAGATATTGAGAAAAACATCATTTTTTTCTTCTGCTGGGAAGATAGAGAAAAAATTTTGTCTCCGAATTTCGGATTTTTTCTCTCTATACTTTGTCGCTTTAAAAAATGATGAAGAACGCCGTTTACCGCGCCTTCCTATCGCATTTATTAGCTGAGATATTGAGAAAAACATCATTTTTGTATTCTGCTGGGAAGATAGAGAAAATTTTTTGTCTCCGAATTTCGGATTTTTTCTCTCTATACTTAGTCGCTATAAAAATGATGAAGAACGCCGTTTACCGCGCCTTCCTATCGCATTTATTAGCTGAGATATTGAGAAAAGCATCATTTTTGTATTCTGCTGGGAAGATAGAGAAAAATTTTTGTCTCCGAATTTCGGATATTTTCTCTCTATACTTAGTCGCTATAAAAATGATGAAGAACGCCGTTTACCGCGCCTTCCTATCGCATTTATTAGCTGAGATATTGAGAAAAACATCATTTATTTCTTCTGCTGGGAAGACCGAGAAAAAATTTTGTCTCCGAATTTCGGATTTTTTCTCTCTATACTTAGTCGCTATAAAAATGATGAAGAACGCCGTTTACCGCACCTTCCTATCGCATCTATTAGCTGAGATATTGAGAAAGACATCATTTTTTTCTTCTGCTGGGAAGATAGAGAAAAATTTTTGTCTCCGAATTTCGGATTTTTTCTCTCTATACTAAGTCGCTATAAAATGATGAAGAACGCCGTTTACCGCGCCTTCCTATCGCATTTATTAGCTGAGATATTGAGAAAAACATCATTTTTTTCTTCTGCTGGGAAGATAGAGAAAAAATTTTTGTCTCCGAATTTCGGATTTTTTTCTCTCTATACTTAGTCGCTATAAAAATGATGAAGAACGCCGTTTACCGCGCCTTCCTATCGCATTTATTAGCTGAGATATTGAGAAAAACATCATTTTTGTATTCTGCTGGGAAGATAGAGAGAAATTTTTGTCTCCGAATTTCGGATTTTTTCTCTCTATACTAAGTTGCTATAAAAATGATGAAGACTGCCGTTTACCGCGCCTTCCTATCGCATTTATTAGCTGAGATATTGAGAAAAACATATTTTTTGTATTCTGCTGGGAAGACCGAGAAAAATTTTTGTCTCCGAATTTCGGAATTTTTCTCTCTATACTTAGTCGCTATAAAAATGACGAAGAACGCCGTTTACCGCGCCTTCCTATCGCATTTATTAGCTGAGATATTGAGAAAAACATCATTTTTTTCTTCTGCTGGGAAGATAGAGAAAAAATTTTGTCTCCGAATTTCGGATTTTTTCTCTCTATACTTTGTCGCTTTAAAAAATGATGAAGAACGCCGTTTACCGCGCCTTCCTATCGCATTTATTAGCTGAGATATTGAGAAAAACATCATTTTTGTATTCTGCTGGGAAGATAGAGAAAATTTTTTGTCTCCGAATTTCGGATTTTTTCTCTCTATACTTAGTCGCTATAAAAATGATGAAGAACGCCGTTTACCGCGCCTTCCTATCGCATTTATTAGCTGAGATATTGAGAAAAGCATCATTTTTGTATTCTGCTGGGAAGATAGAGAAAAATTTTTGTCTCCGAATTTCGGATATTTTCTCTCTATACTTAGTCGCTATAAAAATGATGAAGAACGCCGTTTACCGCGCCTTCCTATCGCATTTATTAGCTGAGATATTGAGAAAAACATCATTTATTTCTTCTGCTGGGAAGACCGAGAAAAAATTTTGTCTCCGAATTTCGGATTTTTTCTCTCTATACTTAGTCGCTATAAAAATGATGAAGAACGCCGTTTACCGCACCTTCCTATCGCATCTATTAGCTGAGATATTGAGAAAGACATCATTTTTTTCTTCTGCTGGGAAGATAGAGAAAAATTTTTGTCTCCGAATTTCGGATTTTTTCTCTCTATACTAAGTCGCTATAAAATGATGAAGAACGCCGTTTACCGCGCCTTCCTATCGCATTTATTAGCTGAGATATTGAGAAAAACATCATTTTTTTCTTCTGCTGGGAAGATAGAGAAAAAATTTTTGTCTCCGAATTTCGGATTTTTTTCTCTCTATACTTAGTCGCTATAAAAATGATGAAGAACGCCGTTTACCGCGCCTTCCTATCGCATTTATTAGCTGAGATATTGAGAAAAACATCATTTTTGTATTCTGCTGGGAAGATAGAGAGAAATTTTTGTCTCCGAATTTCGGATTTTTTCTCTCTATACTAAGTTGCTATAAAAATGATGAAGACTGCCGTTTACCGCGCCTTCCTATCGCATTTATTAGCTGAGATATTGAGAAAAACATATTTTTTGTATTCTGCTGGGAAGACCGAGAAAAATTTTTGTCTCCGAATTTCGGAATTTTTCTCTCTATACTTAGTCGCTATAAAAATGACGAAGAACGCCGTTTACCGCGCCTTCCTATCGCATTTATTAGCTGAGATATTGAGAAAAACATCATTTTTTTCTTCTGCTGGGAAGATAGAGAAAAATTTTTGTCTCCGAATTTCGGATTTTTTCTCTCTATACTTAGTCGCTATAAAAATGATGAAGAACGCCGTTTACCGCGCCTTCCTATCGCATTGATTAGCTGAGATATTGAGAAAAACATCATGTTTTTCTTCTGCTGGGAAGATAGAGAAAAAATTTTGTCTCCGAATTTCGGATTTGTTCTCTCTATACTGAGTCGCTATAAAAATGATGAATACTGCCGTTTACCGCACCTTCCAATCGCATTTATTAGCTGAGATATTGAGAAAAACATCATTTTTTTCTTCTGCTGGGAAGACCGAGAAAAATTTTTGTCTCCGAATTTCGGATTTTTTCTCTCTATACTTAGTCGCTTTAAAAATGATGAAGAACGCCGTTTTCCGCGCCTTCCTATCGCATTGATTAGCTGAGATATTGAGAAAAACATCATGTTTTTCTTCTGCTGGGAAGATAGAGAAAAATTTTTGTCTCCGAATTTTGGATTTTTTCTCTCTATACTAAGTCGCTATAAAAATGATGAATACTCCCGTTTACCGCGCCTTCCTATCGCATTTATTAGCTGAGATATTGAGAAAAACATCATTTTTTTCTTCTGCTGGGAAGATAGAGAAAAATTTTTGTCTCCGAATTTCGGATTTTTTCTCTCTATACTTAGTCGCTATAAAAATGATGAAGAACGCCGTTTACCGCCCCTTCCTATCGCATTTATTAGCTGAGATATTGAGAAAAACATCATTTTTTTCTTCTGCTGGGAAGATAGAGAAAAATTTTTGTCTCCGAATTTCGGATTTTCTCTCTCTATACTAAGTCGCTATAAAAATGATGAAGAACGCCGTTTACCGCGCCTTGTGGCAACCTCTAATGTAATGCAACAAGTTTATTACATTAGGCGTTGTTACATTAGGCGTTGCAGTCAACGCCAAATGTAACAACGCCTAATGTAATAAAGTAAATTTCGTGTAGGACAAGATGAAATCTCAAAAAAAGTTAAAATCATAGAGTATCCATATACCTTGGGGCCGAAGGTTGTCTGGGTACTGGGGTATGGTGGGGAGCTTGTGTTTCAACGCAACTCTATTCTAATTAATGATATTACTTAAGATCTGAGTGTATTACATAAGGCGTTATTACATAAGGCATTGCAGTCAATGCCAAATGTAACAACGCCTAATGTAATAAAGTAACTGTTCGGGACTTGAACATAAAGATGGGCTGCATGATGCTTCCTCGCAGAGCTGAAACCGACCGCACGCGAGTACTGGTAAACCGCTTAGAGGATCTAAGCCTGCCCAGGGAAAGCGGTGCGAGTCGGACCGTCCATGCTTGTAAACCCTGTTGGTTTTATGTAGCTCACCGGAGTTTTTCTGCCTCACGAAAACACGCCTACATAATTTTGACTCCCTTGAACCCCACTTTTATTTCGTAAGACTGGGGTTTGCAGGGGTAAACCTATTTTGTCTTATTTCTGCTCTACAATATAGATTGTGGGTACTAGGAAGAACCACCTCGATGAGGCGGTTCTAACGACTACCTACAATCTATATTGTAAAGCAGAAATAAGAAAAATATCACAATTGTTCATCTTAAAATTTTCATTTTTTCGGAGATAAAGGTTACAATGTATTCGTATAGGCATGTTTTCGTAATGGACAGGCAAGTGCTCAGGCGTCCGTCCTTAGTCCGTCGTCCGTCAGCATTGACATCTCCTCCTAACCACTGTGCCAATTTAAACCAAACTTCACCAGAATGATGCTTGGGAGGTACATACTGAAAGTAGTTCAAAAATTTGATCCAAGCAAAACCAGCAAACAAAACTTTTAAAACTCTTCTTGTCTGAAACCAGAAAGCCCGGGTCTTTGATATTTGGTATGAAGCTTCATCAAGAGGACCTTGGTATGAAGCTTCATCTAGAGGATCTATACCAATATTGTTCAAATTATAGCCCCCGGGCCAAAATGGCCCCGCCCCGGGGCCCACTGGTTTTACATAGGCTTATATAGGGAAAACCTGAAAAAAAAAAACGTCTTGTCTGAAGCCAGAAATCCAAGGTCTTTGAAATTGGGTATGAAGCTTCATCTAGAGGACCTCTACGAAGATTGTTCTAAAAATAGCTCTGAGGCCTAAAAGGGCCCGACCCGCGGCCCCGCTTAATCTGGGATCATTGAGTTCATTTAGAATCATTTTGAAAATAGGGTTCTGCATAATCCGGTGTTAGAGGGCGTGGTCGGTTTTGTGCATTTCAGTACTTGTCATAAATGAATAAGCTCAATAACCGAGTCTGCTATTTTCCTTTATTAGCTCACCTGAGCACAAGGTGCTCATTGTGAGCTATTGTGATCGACCTGTGTCCGGCGTTCGTCGTCCTTTGTGTGTCGTGCGTCGTCAACAATTTCTTCAAATGACATCTCCTTAACCGGTGAAAGGATTTTGAAATAAGTTCACACGAATGTACCTTGAGTGACCCTTTACCAAAATTGCTAAAATTATTCACCCCGTTAAACAAAATGACCATCAGATCTGAGTGAGTGAGTGAGTGAGTGAGTGAGTGAGTGAGTGAGTGAGTGAGTGAGTGGGTGAGTGAGTGAGTGAGTGAGTATTTGAGTTTTACGTCTCACCAACAGCTAAGGTCATACGGAGACGGGATCTCGGTTTAAAGACTCATTCGAAAGTCTGAGGAAGCCCGGTCCACCAGAGCTAAAAATAGAAAAAAAAACTTTAAACGACATCTCCTCCTAGCCCACTGGCTCGATTTCAAAATAATTCACAGAAATGGTCCTTGGGTGACCCTCTACCATAATTGCTAAAATGGTTCAGCTCTGCTGAACAAAATGGCCACCAGCGCTAAAAATAGAAAAAAATGACAACGAAATCTCGTCCTAGCCCACTGGCCCAATTTCAAAATATTTTCACAGAAATGTTCCTTGGGTGACCCTCTACCAAAACTGCTAAATGGTTCCGGTCTGCTGAACAAGCCGCAAGAGCTAAAAAAAACAAAAAAACTTTTAAATGACATCTCCTCCTAGCCAACTGGCCCGAATTCAAAATTATTTCATAGAAATGTTCCATTGGTGACCCTCTACCATCCTTACTAAAATTGTTCCTCTCCGCTGAACAAAATGGCTGCCAGAGCTAAAAATAGAAAAAAACCTTTAAACGACATCTCCTTCGATTTCAAAGTAATTTCACAGAAAAGTTCCTTAGGTGACCCTATTAATAAATATTACTAAAATGGTTCCGCTCCGCTGATACAGACGAAACTTTAAAACGACATTTCCTCCTAGCCTACTTGCCCAAATTTGAAATAATTTCACAGAAATGATTCTTGGGTGACCCTATACCAAATTGCTAAAATGGTTCAGGGGAACGGGAGGTCTCGGGTTCGATCCCGGGCCGCGACATACCAAAGTCGTTAAAAATGGTACTAGCTGCTCCTCGCTTGGCACTCAGATTTACGGGGTAGAGCTAGGACTGGTCGATCCAGTGTCAGGATAATGTGACTGGGTGTGGTATCATGTAATGTGTCTGGGACATGATACTTCAGTGAGGCAGCACTATAAACGTGAGCATTGAGCTCCCTGTCGCAATCAGACACCGTCGTGATATGACTGAAAAATTGTTGAAAGCGACGTTAAACCCGAATTCACACACACTAAAATGGTTCAGCTTCGATGAACAAAATGGCCACCAGAGCTAAAAATAGAAAAATGTTTAAATGACAACTGGCAAGATTTCAACATGTTCCTTGGGTGACCCTCTGCCAAAATTGCTAAAATCGATTCGCTCCACTGAACAAAATTACCGCCAGAGCTTAAAATAGAAAAAAAATAATAATTTCAAACATCTCCTCTGAGGCAAATGGTCTAAATTTAAAACAACTTCACAGAAATGTTTCTCTTGTGACCATTTACCACACTTGCTAAAATCGTTCTGCTCTGGCCATCAGAGCTAAAAAAATAGAAGAACCTTTCATGGACTTCTCCTCCTAGGCAACCGCCCCCGCCCATAGGGGCTTGAAGAAATATATGGGCTGCATGATGCTTCCACGCAGAGCTGAATCTGGCCCGCACACTAGTACTGGTAAACCGCTTAGAGGATCTAAGCCTGTCCAGGAACCGCGGTGCGAGGCGGACCGTCCATGCTAATAAACCCTATTTGTTTAATTGGGCGACAGGACTTGAGGTGTCATTTCATCTCAATGTCGGGTAAAAGTCCCACAAAATTGGAAGCAACGTCTCCAAAATGACCTTTACAGTGTTGACGGGGACGTTAAACCTCAAATCAAACAAACAAACAATCCTCCTAGGCAAATGGCCCAATTGCAAAATAATTTCACGGAAATGTTCCTCGTATGACCTTTCAGTTGTTCTGCCAGAGCTGAAAATACCAAAATCTTTAAAGAACATCTAAGCCAAAGGCTCCTTGTAATATAGTTTCATAGAATGTTTCCTCTAATGTTGCTAAAAGGATTCCACTGCAATGAAAAAGATGGTCTAAAAAACAGTGAAAAAAAGCTTTGGTCCACACGTCCTTTAACTAGTGACTTCACTATTTCCATAAGCTATGAAACGCCTTGGACTCGGGTGAACGATCCAGGGCTACCATGGCCCTCTTGTTTGGTGTATGTTTTGCTTCCAAATGATCCAACTATTCAGAACTTATTTATCTTCACTGCAGCTAGTGTTGTGCCGTGTGGCGGCCAGAAAAATCTCCTCGTACACCATCATAGTGCAGATTATATTTTCTGGTCCTTTGGGATCATTGAGTTCATTTAGAATCATTTTGAAAATAGTGTTCTGCTTAAGCCGGTGCTAGAGGGCATGGTCGGTGTTGCACATTTAAGTACTGGTCATGAACAGACTCAATAAAACCGAGTCTGCTATTTTCGTTTATTGGTGTATTCTTTGCTTCCAAAGGATCCAGTTATTATAGGGAAAATTCTTTCAAAATCTTCTTGTCTTAAACCAGAAGGCCAAGGTCTTTGATATTTGGTTTGAAGCTTCATCAAGAGACATCTACCAAGATTGTTCAAATTTTTGCGGCAGGACTCTATAATTCGAACAATCTTGGTAGAGCCACTGGATGCAGCTTTGTACCAAATATCGAAGACCTGGGCCTTGTGGTTTCAGACAAGGAGATTTTTAAAGGCTTTCTTAATATAAGCCTATGTAAAACCAGTGGGCTCCGGGCGGAGTCATTTTGGCCCCAGGGCTATTATTTGAACAATCTTGGTATAGAGGCCCTTTAGATGAAGCTGCATATCAAATATCAAAGGCCTGGACCTTCTGGTTTCAGACAAGAATATTTTAAAGGTTGTCCCTATACAAGCCTATGAAAAACCAGTGGGCCCCGGGGCAGGCCAAAAATGATGTTTTTCTCAATATCTCAGCTAATAAATGGGATAGGAAGGCGCGGTAAACGGCAGTCTTCATCATTTTTTATAGCGACTAAGTATAGAGAGAAAAAAATCCGAATTCCGAGACAAAAATTTTTCTCGGTCTTCCCAGCAGAAGAAAAAAATGATGTTTTTCTCAATATCTGAGCTAATAAATGCGATAGGAAGGTGCGGTAAACGGCGTTCTTCATCATTTTTATAGCGACTAAGTATAGAGAGAAAAAATCCGAAATTCGGAGACAAATTTTTTTCTCTATCTTTCCAGCAAAAGAAAATAATAATGTTTTTCTCAATATCTCTGCTAATAAATGCGAGAAGAAGGCGCGGTAAACGGCGTTCTTCATCATTTTTATAGCGACTAAGTATAGAGAGAAAAAATCCGAAATTCGGAGACAAAAATTTTTCTCGGTCTTCCCAGCAGAATACAAAAATGATGTTTTTCTCAATATCTCAGCTAATAAATGCGATAGGAAGGCGCGGTAAACGGCGTTCTTCATCATTTTTATAGCGACTAAGTATAGAGAGAAAAAATCCGAAATTCCGAGACAAAAATTTTTCTCGGTCTTCCCAGCAGAATACAAAAAATGATGTTTTTCTCAATATCTCAGCTAATAAATGCGATAGGAAGGCGCGGTAAACGGCGTTCTTCATCATTTTTATAGCGACTAAGTATAGAGAGAAAAAATCCGAAATTCGGAGACAAAAATTTTTCTCTATCTTCCCAGCAGAATACAAAAATGATGTTTTTCTCAATATCTCAGCTAATAAATGCGATAGGAAGGCGCGGTAAACGGCGTTCTTCATCATTTTTATAGCGACTAAGTATAGAGAGAAAAAATCCGAAATTCGGAGACAAAAATTTTTCTCGGTCTTCCCAGCAGAAGAAAAAAATGATGTTTTTCTCAATATCTCAGCTAATAGATGCGATTGGAAGGTGCGGTAAACGGCGTTCTTCATCATTTTTATAGCGACTAAGTATAGAGAGAAAAAATCCGAAATTCCGAGACAAAAATTTTTCTCTATCTTCCCAGCAGAATACAAAAATGATGTTTTTCTCAATATCTCAGCTAATAAATGCGATAGGAAGGCGCGGTAAACGGCGTTCTTCATCATTTTTATAGCGACTAAGTATAGAGAGAAAAAATCCGAAATTCCGAGACAAAAATTTTTCTCGGTCTTCCCAGCAGAAGAAAAAAATGATGTGTTTCTCAATATCTCAGCTAATAAATGCGATAGGAAGGTGCGGTAAACGGCGTTCTTCATCATTTTTATAGCGACTAAGTATAGAGAGAAAAAATCCGAAATTCGGAGACAAAAATTTTTCTCTATCTTCCCAGCAGAATACAAAAATGACGTTTTTCTCAATATCTCAGCTAATAAATGCGATAGGAAGGCGCGGTAAACGGCGTTCTTCATCATTTTTATAGCGACTAAGTATAGAGAGAAAAAATCCGAAATACGGAGACAAAAATATTTTTCACTATCTTCCCAGCAGAATACAAAAATGATGTTCTCAATATCTCAGCTAATAAATGCGATAGGAAGGCGCGGTAAACGGCGTTCTTCATCATTTTTATAGCGACTAAGTATAGAGAGAAAAAATCCGAAATTCCGAGACAAAAATTTTTCTCGGTCTTCCCAGCAGAAGAAAAAAATGATGTTTTTCTCAATATCTCAGCTAATAAATGCGATTGGAAGGTGCGGTAAACGGCGTTCTTCATCATTTTTATAGCGACTAAGTATAGAGAGAAAAAATCCGAAATTCCGAGACAAAATTTTTTCTCTATCTTCCCAGCAGAATACAAAAATGATGTTTTTCTCAATATCTCAGCTAATAAATGCGATAGGAAGGCGCGGTAAACGGCGTTCTTCATCATTTTTATAGCGACTAAGTATAGAGAGAAAAAATCCGAAATTCGGAGACAAAAATTTTTCTCTATCTTCCCAGCAGAATATAAAAATAATGTTTTTCTCAATATCTCAGCTAATAAATGCGATAGGAAGGCGCGGTAAACGGCGTTCTTCATCATTTTTATAGCGACTAAGTATATAGAGAAAAAATCCGAAATTCGGAGACAAAAATTTTTCTCGGTCTTCCCAGCAGAATACAAAAATGATGTTTTTCTCAATATCTCAGCTAATAAATGCGATAGGAAGGTGCGGTAAACGGCGTTCTTCATCATTTTTATAGCGACTAAGTATAGAGAGAAAAAATCCGAAATTCGGAGACAAAAATTTTTCTCGGTCTTCCCAGCAGAAGAAAAAAATGATGTTTTTCTCAATATCTCAGCTAATAAATGCGATAGGAAGAGGCGGTAAACGGCGTTCTTCATCATTTTTATAGCGACTAAGTATAGAGAGAAAAAAAACCGAAATTCCGAGACACAAATTTTTCTCGGTCTTCCCAGCAGAAGAAAAAAATGATGTTTTTCTCAATATCTCAGCTAATAAATGCGATAGGAAGGCGCGGTAAACGGCGTTCTTCATCATTTTATAGCGACTAAGTATAGAGAGAAAAAATCCGAAATTCGGAGACAAAAATTTTTCTCTATCTTCCCAGCAGAATACAAAAATGATGTTTTTCTCAATATCTCAGCTAATAAATGCGATAGGAAGGCGCGGTAAACGGCGTTCTTCATCATTTTTATAGCGACTAAGTATTGAGAGAAAAAATCCGAAATTCCGAGACAAAAATTTTTCTCGGTCTTCCCAGCAGAATACAAAAATGATGTTTTTCTCAATATCTCAGCTAATAAATGCGATAGGAAGGCGCGGTAAACGGCGTTCTTCATCATTTTTATAGCGACTAAGTATAGAGAGAAAAAATCCAAAATTCGGAGACAAAAATTTTTCTCTATCTTCCCAGCAGAATACAAAAATGATGTTTTTCTCAATATCTCAGCTAATAAATGCGATAGGAAGGCGCGGTAAACGGCGTTCTTCATCATTTTTATAGCGACTAAGTATAGAGAGAAAAAAATCCGTAATTCCGAGACAAAAAACCGCATACATCATCTTTTGGAGAGACTTTGTATGTAGTCTTTTTTTTTTTTTTTTTTCTTGTTCTGTTGTTCTGCTAACGACCATTTCTTCTGTTGGTTTAGTTGTTTTGCTAATATGACCATTTTTTACTGGTTCTGCTCTTATTTGACCAGTTCGTTCTGCTCGTTCTGCTGTTCTGTTGTTCTGCTATCTTGACCAATCCGTTCTGCTCGTTCTGCTGTTCTGCTAGCTTGACCAATCCGTTCTGCTCGTTCTGCTGTTCTGCTAACTTGACCATTTCGTTCTGCTCGTTCTGCTGTTCTGCTAACTTGACCTGGCTAAAGTCACATGAGTACTGGTGAACCGCTAAGAGGAGCTAAGTCCGCCCAGGCAAAGCGGTGCGAGTCGGGTCGTCCATGCTTAAAATCCATGTTGGTTTCATTGGGCGACAGGCCTTGAGATGTCATTTCATCTCAATGTTGGGTATAAGTCACACAAAATTGGAAACAACGTCTCCAAAATGACCTGTACAGTGTTGACGTGGAATGAGTCACCATGAGTTCATGTCTATTATTATGAAAACACGTCTATATAAGTGCATTGTGAACTTTATCGCTGAAAAAAAAAAGAAAATTGTAAGACGAAAATTTGTGATTTTTGTTTCGGAGTGGCTATTGACAGTCGACTGGTAATAGCCAAAACACGTTAAAATGGCTAGTGACAGTCGACTGGCAATAGCCAAAATAATTTCTGATCAAAATATAGATCGTGTGTACTCGTTAGAACCGCCTCATCGAGGCGGTTCTAACGAGTATCCACACTCTTTGTTTAGAGCAGTAATAAGAAATATAAGATTTACCCCTGTCAACCCCAGTTTTACTATATAAAATGGGGTCAAATTTATGTAGGCGTGTTTTCGTGATGGCAATGCTGTTTTTTTGTCTACTAGGAGGGGTTTAGTATCTGCTAACTTCCAGTGTATAGTTCGATAAAATATGTATGTCAAGAGCACATCTTTATTCGAACTTCCATACATCACGTGAACAAGTCCGTGAAATGAAGATCCCCCTAAACCCCACTCTGTATAGAGAAAACTGGAGTTTACGGGGGTATACATTATTTTTCTTATTTCTGTTCAAATACATAGGTTGTGGGTGCTCGTTAGAATCGCCTCATAGGTTGTGGGTGTTCGTTAGAACCGCCTCAATGAGGCGGTTCTAACAAGCACCCACGGCCTATGTTTGAAGAATGAATAAGAAAAATATCAGATTTTCATCGGAAAAGTAGCCATTTTGGAGATGTGAAAAAATGCACTACGTCGTGCGGGTATGTTATCGTATACATATAATGAACTCAGATAACTATGGCAACATGATATTTGTTCGAGATAGTGGTTGTTCGACCTACCGAGGGTTAAGCATAGTATCAAGACAAATAGCATTATACGGCCCTTTCAAGATTATTTCACTCATATCGAGCCGATAGTTAATCAGAGGTGGGGGAATACCCGGAGAAAAACCACCTGACCTTTCGTTGCAGAACTTGTCGCCTCACATGTGACCCGGGCGAGGCTCGAACCACAGCGGTGAGAGACCTAATGATCAAGAGTCAGCGCTCTTAACCACTAGGCCACGGAGGTCCGTAGGGATGATTTAGAACATCGTTTCTACCTTCTCTGTGGATCAATGATGTGTGTACTCAAACTGCCTCATTGAGACGGTGCTAATTTGAGTTTTACGTCTCACCTACAGCTAAGGTAATACGGAGACGGGGCCTCGGTTTACCGACTTGTCCGGAAGTCTGGAGAAGCCTGGGATCGATCCTGCGATCCTTAGTTTACAAGGCGAGTAGCATAACCACTACACCAAGGAGGCTTCCAGGTGCTAATGAGTACACACAACACCTTTTTCGAGATAAAATCAGAATTTGCTCATGAGGAGCAAATTCTTTCCTTTAAGAGGAGACCCCTTTTTCAGTGGGACAGGGCTCACAGAAAAGCGAACAGGAAGTTCCGAAAGTTGTCTCCGTTTGCAAAATGGTGGAAAAATCTGCCAGGTGTTCCAATTCCCCCTAAGCAGCTATTGATTCCATAATACAGAATTCAGTTACATGTAGTTGAACTGTAAATTACATGTTTTTGAAAAATATAAATCTTTAAAGTCGAGAAAACATCCAGTCAGCATAACAGGATACTGTAATGATAAAGACTGCATGATATTGACCGCCCAAGACTTTACCTCATCTACTGACTGTTATACAAATGTATGAATCGAAGCAGAAAACAATAGATCCGACACATAGGAAAGGGGTCCTAATCTTCAAATGCGTGCTCACCTCTGATAAACGATTGGCTCGATATGAGTAAAGTAAACTTGAAAGGGCCGTAAAACCCAAACCCCCCAAAAATATTATTAAACCGAGTCGCTGACTGTCGAGTGTGAACAAATTCGTGCAGTTTTGGACTTTTCCCTATGTTCAATGAGATTTGTAGTGAATCTTGAAAGTCCTTTGTTTGTTTGAGTTGAGGTTTTACGTCCCCGTCAACACTATTAAGGTCATTTTGGAGACGTTTCTTCCGATTTTGTGGGATTTTTTCCCGACATTGCGATGAAATGACATCTCAAGCCCTACCACCCATAGAAATCGCTAGTGTTTAAGGAGCTGTCCGACTCGCATCACTTTTCCTGAGCAGGCTTAGACCTAAGCTGTTTACCAGTACTCAAGTTCGGTCGGTTTAAGCTCTGCGCGGAAGCACCGTGCAGCACAGTCTATTTTTCCAGACCCCGATCGGCGGGGGCGCTCTTTTAAGTCCTATCCAGTTCGCCTGTGAGACCTATTCACGTTGATTTTTGTGGAAGTCCACGTAGCAATGATACTCATAGAGTGTTTTTTTTTTTTTTTTTTGTTATTGTTGTTTTATTGTTTTACGACTATTCAAAATCATTTCACTCATTTCGAGTCGATCGTTAATCAGAGGTGGGTGAAAACCGGAGGGCCCGGCGAAAAACCACCTGACCATCCGTTGCAGAACTTGGGCAGGCTCGAACCACAGCGGTGAGAGACCTAATGATTAAGAGTCACCGCTCTTATCTATTACTCATAGAGGGCTTATGTGCAAGCCGGCTTCGGTAGCTCAGTCGGATGCGCATTCAGGAGGTCTCGATTCCGGTCAAAGTCAGCAGTATTCTTTTGTAAAAATTGGTCATTCAATCTTTTCTAGCCTAGGTCAGTTGTCAGTGACTGGCGAAAGAATGTGCACTCACTGGACAACCACCTATGTATAAGGCTATCCTAGGTTAACTGGCCGGCTAAATTAACTAAATTATAGTGTTGACTAGGCCAAACATTCCAAACAAACAAACCTAAGGCACATCTGGACGATTTACGTTAAGTTGCAAATTAACCCTTAGCTTGCTGAACATTCATTTAAGCCACACCCATATATCTGCCCATCAACCAATCAAATTACTTGATGTAAGTTATTGTTACAAATTCATGAACTGAATGCCAAACAGTGTAGATCCTGATCAGATGGCTTCTGAAGAAGCCATCTGATCTGGATCTACACTGTTTGCAAAGATAGGGGTTGTCGTGAACAGAAAGATAAGGGTTTAAGATGGGGGAAAATATGGACGACTCCGGCAGGGAACGAAACCAGGCCACCGGAGTGACAGGCAATAACTAAGATGTTTGCAAAAAAAAAAAAAAAAAAAAAAGTGTTTCCTCATAGCATAAGGTGTCTGGGTTCGATCATCGCCAAATTCATCTGGATTTTTCTCCAACTGTTACAATGGCACCATTATAACTTGTAAGTTTCAACAAGAGCTTGCCACTCAGCTGCCTGAAGAAAACTGAAAATGGCCTTTTTTCCGAGGCTACATGAGGCAAAAATTTGAAAAAAAAAAAAAATCAAAAATGGTCATATTTCTTTATCCCGGTGACATGGAGTGAGGTCTTGGGGTGGGGCCAGGGGCAAAAGTCTATTTTGTACAAACAAAGTCATTTTGCTTATCACGGCACAAGTAATGGAGATTGGAATACACTGGTGCAAACAGTTTGCCCTGGAAACATGTCGGTCAAAAAGTAGGAGTTTGGGTCCTTGCTTCGATGGTCACACAGCTACTCCAAGGCGGTTTGAACTAGAATTTTGAAACTGTCAAATGTAATGACTAGCCCTGTGGGTGAGGACTTGAGGAACGATTTAGGGATTTTGATGTCCTCCCCCCCCCCCTACCTTCCCCCCCCCCCCGCACCCCCCCCCCCCCCGCCCCGCCAACCCCAGCACGTCCCGGCGGGGCCTGACTCTATCCTAGGGTCAAAAATCTAGTTTGTATAATCATAGTAATGTTATAAATCAAATCAAAGGTGGTGAAGAGTAGAATGCAGTGAGTGAGTGAGTGAGTGAGTGAGTGAATGAGTGAGTGAGTGAGTGAGTGTGTTAGAGTGTAATGTCCCACCAACAGCTAAGGTCATACGGTGATGGGACCTCGAAAAACGTAAAATTTCAAGATGAAAAAGTGTGACATTTTTCTTATTTCTGCTCAAAATATAGATTGTGGGTACACGTTAGAACCGTCGCATTCAGTTCTACTATATAAAAGTTGGGTTTAAGGGGATGAAAATAATTAAGATGTATTTTCGTTATCGACGCAGCTTCAATGTTTTTGTTTGTTGAATTGAACGCGGCTATAAAATGTGCGGCAGATCACAGATATTCCAACAAACTGTCTCGTGTCGAAGACGGCTTGAATCACCCTGCACATGGCAGATTTCGCTGTATCCCATATTAGTGAGCAAGGAATGGCCAATTCCCCTCATACCGTGCGAATCTGTGGGCTGCACGAAAGCTGTACCTGTATGCCTTTCTCAATACATTTGTGTTGATATTTTCTCGAGCCAGTCAAAAGTCAGTGACGCCCCTGATAACGAGTGCTTCACGTCGACCTTAAGATAAAACGGATAATAATTTGCGTCCTTCGAAAGTCCAACATCAATGGTCATTAGCGACCGGATTATGCGTGTCTGGCTACGAACACTTAATCAGTTTTGGACGAATGCGGTTTGTGTTCAGACAACAAAATTAAGTGTGTCAGTTGTAGGCCGTGCTGTGGAATTAATGTTAAGTGGTAAGGACCATTTTTACATGCATTAGA
The DNA here is from genome assembly GCA_963580285.1 of Lucinisca nassula. NCBI lineage: Eukaryota > Metazoa > Mollusca > Bivalvia > Lucinida > Lucinidae > Lucinisca > Lucinisca nassula. The sequence continues at coordinate 12,325,270 of OY757019.1, forward strand.
ATAAATAAACCGTACTAGTCCGGTATTAAGACCACCTAAAATTAAGACTTGTTCTTTAAAAAGCTTATTTTGTGGGTTGCAAGTATTTCTGCATATTGTGTCCTCTGGTCAAAGACCACCTTTAGGACTGTTCAAAAGTGGTCTTAATGACCACTTTTGAACCGTCCCAAAGGTGGTCTTAATACAGGCATTTTACTGTATTTGTTTGATTTAAGGGTTACCGTCCCCGTCAACACTGTATAGGTAATTTTGGAGACGCCGCTTCCAATTTGTTTGGATTTGTACCCGACATTGAGATGAAATGACATCGCAAGCCCTGCCGCCCTATGAAATCAATAGGGTTAATATGTATGGACGGTCCGAGTAACAAGGTAATTTAGTGGTCATTTCGGCCACAGTTTCTTCCTTATTTCGTCGTAGATACATATTTTGTGCGTGCTTGTTGGAATCGCCTCATCGAGTCGACCACAACATTTGTTAGGATTATAAAAAAAAGTTTCGATAATCTGATAGTTGTGTGATGTTAGCTCTGCATTCAGCTCTGAATTGCACATACAAGTAATGTTCGATACCCGCCTGGGTCGGCAACATTCTTCCGTGGAGGCTGATCATGAAATCGTTTCTACGGACATTATCTCCCTTCCACTGATTCAAGTAGGGCAGTTGTCAGTTTCTTGCGAAAGAATGTGCACTGTACTGGTTAACCGCTTGCATATAAGCCTGCCCAGGAAATGTGTGGCTAGGTAAACTGAACGGATCAAAAATGACCTAAAACAATGTCAATTCTCCATTAAAAGTTTATGTTTAAAAAAGTTTAAGCTGTGGGTTTATTGTATTGATTTCGGTCCCCGCCCACCGGGGCTTGAAGAAATAGATGGGCTGCATGATGCTTCCACGCAGAGCTGAAACCGACCCACACACGCGTACTGGTAAACCGCTTAGAGGATATAAGCCTGCCCAGGCAAAGCGGTGAGAATCGGACCCGTCCATGCTTATAAACCCTATTGGTTTCATTCGGCGGCAGGGCTTGAGATGTCATTTCATCTCAAATGTCAGGTAAAAGTCCCACACAGTTGGAAGAAACGTCTCCAAAATGACCTTTACAGTGTTGACGGGGACGTTAAACCTCAAATCAAACAAACAAACTAAAATCCCGTCAACACTATTAAGGTGATTTTGTAAACGTTGTTTCCGACTTTGTGGGACTTTTTCACGTTATTGATCTCAAACGCAACCGCTCTAAAGAAACCGCTTGGGTTTAAGGAGCTGTCCGACTCGGACAGACCTAGATTTTGATCGGATCTTTCTGAAACTTATATTTAAGGTGGCTGGGGATATGTTCCAAAACCGGACAAGTTGGCCCATTAATCATAGAGTTACGTCCCCTTGATTGCAGAAAATGCCTATTTTTGATCTTGTCATTACCGTAGGCCCTTCAGTTTTGATCGGATCTTCCTGAAACTTACACACAATTAAGTCAGGTTTCAAAGCTCAGATGAGTTCGAAAACTAGCGATGTCGGTCGATAACTTACGGAATAATGTCTCCTACTTTGCTGAAAACGCTTATTTTTGATCTTGTCATCACCGTAGCCCCTTCAGTTTTGATCGTATGTTCTTGAAACTTACTAACACGTAAGTCAGGGATAAAAAAATGGTGAGGTCGGCATATATTTCAGAGAGTTATGTCCCCCTTGATTTCAGAAAATGCATATTTTTGACATTGTCATCACCGTAGCCCCTTCAGTTTTTATCGGATCTTCTAGAAACTTACCTGAATGTAAGTCAGGAATAAAGCTTGGATGAGCGCGAAAACTGATGAGGTCAGCCTATTTATCATAGAATTACGTCCCTTTGATTGCAGAAAATGCCTCTTTTGACCTTGTCATCCCGTAACTCCTTCTGTTTTTATCATGTCTTCTTGAAAATTACAAACATATAAGTCAGGGATAAAAGCTCGGATGAGTTCGAAAGCGAGCGATGTCGGTCTAAAACATGTACTCACAGAGTCGTGTCCCCTACTTTGCTAAAAATGCTTATTTTGGACCTTGTCATCACCGTAGCCACTTCAGTTTTGATCGGATCTTCTTGAGACTTACATATAAGCAAGTCAGGGATAACAGCTCGAATGAGGTTGGCTTATTTATCATAGAGTTACGTCACTTTGTCTGCAGAAAATGCCTGTTTTTGACCTTGTCATCACTGTACCCTCTTCAGTTTTGATGGAATCTTCTTGAAACTTACATGTTAGTGAGTCAGGGGTAAAAGCTTGGATGAGTTTAAAACCTGGTGAGGTCGGCACATTTGTCATAGTGTTATGTCCCTTTGATTGCTGAAAATGTCCATTTTTGATATTGTCATCATCATAAGTCCTTAAGTTTTGAACGGGCCTCCCTGAAACTTACATATAAGTAAGTTAGAGATACAAGCTTGAATGTGTTTGCAAACTAACATTTTTGGCACATTACTCATAGAGTTAAGTTCCCTTCTTTGCTGAAAATGCCTATTTTGTACCTTGTCATCACCCTCAGTGTTTTAGTTTTGATCAAATTTTCCTGAAATTAGCATATAAGTAGGTTAGGAATGAAAGTTCAGATTAGTTTGAAAACTCGTGATGTCTGCCTTTCTCTGATAGAGTTACATCCCATTGAATGCTGAAAATACTTGTTTTTACCTTGTCATCAGCATCCTTTGGTAAAGATTGGAATTTCCTGAAACTTTTAATATGTTAGCTCAGGTGAGCGATATAGGACCATTATGATCCTCATGTGTGTGTGTGTGTGTGTGTGTGTGTGTGTGTGTGTGTGTGTGTGTGTGTGTGTGTGTGTGTGTGTGTGTGTGTGTGTGTGTGTGTGTGTTTCAAGTGGCGACCTTAAGCGGTAATCAGCGGCACAGCAAGAGAGTTAACTCCATTGCACAGCAAGATATTTTTTATCGAAATCACTGCTGCAATACCCAGATTTCTTACTATAGACGATAATATTGTTAAATACGGTAAATCGTGTAACATTTCAGGGGGAAGTTTAATTATTTTGTATTCAAATATCCGAACGCTTTTCTTAATGCTTCTTAACTTGCATGTTGTATATTGTACTGGGAACATTAACTAAAAATACGGAACGCCACTTCAGCTCCAGGTTAGAAATTCTGTTTATTTGTGTTGAGGTTTTACGCCTCCGTCAACACTATTTAAGTTATATTGGTGACGTTGCTTCCGATTTTTGGGGATGAAATAACATCTCAAGCCCTACCGCCAAGAAACCGCAAGGACTTAAAGAGCGGTCCGACTCACATCATCTTTCCTGAACAGGCTTAGAGCTTCTAAGTGGTTTATCAGTACTCAAGTTCGGTCGGTCACACCTCTGCGAGGAAGCGCCATGCAGCCAAATGTGTCTTCAAGTCCCGATGGGCAGGGGGCGCTCCACTTTAGAAAGTTAGAAATATTTTAGGCGTGGGGGTGGGGGTGGGTGGGGTGGGAGCGTGGATGGGGGATTCTTATTTTATCTTGAGCGTGTATGTTGTGTGTACTCGATTGGTCTATTCTAATTAATACACTCGTGTGTATGCAATTTACTTTTGTTTCATATAGACCACCTAAACCCATATATTTCTAGTTTCGGGGCATTGGAAAACAATGTAGACCCAGATCAGACGGTGCTGAACTCTTTCGAAGTGTCTCAATGAGGCGGTTCTAAAGAGCCCCGTAATCTATTTTTGAACGTTTGTCGTGGGTATACCTTTACATGTGTATACTGACCACCTATGTCTGGAAATTAAGGGGAAAAAATCACACAAATTTTTCGCCAGAAAAAATGGCCGTTTTGGGAACTTTGTCACACTGATGTGTTATCGTAATGAACCACGCTGTCTAGCCTTACATTAACCCTTGTCCTGCTGAATATTTAAATATGTCACACCCACTACTGATTATCAGCCAATCAGATTACTTGATGCAAATTACTGCAGCAAGTTCATAAACTGGATGGCAAACAATGAAGATCCTGATCAGATGGCTTCTTCAGAAGCCATCTGATCTGGATCTACATTGTTTCAAAGATAAGGCATATCCGGGCTCAGCAGGACAAGGGTTAAGGCTTGAATAGGACCGAATTTTAGCTAACCTGAGCTGAAGGCTCTTGTGGAGATTATAGGATGGCACCCTCCGTCGTCCGTCGTCCGTCGTAATCCGTCGTCTACACATTCAGCCTGCAAGTTGTCTATAGTAGGGGATTGCTTGCATTTTAGGAACATTGCTTCAGAAATTTGGTTGCCATGGCAACTGATAGATCCCATAGGGTTACTATGGGAAAATGCTGTTTGCCGGATCTTCATTAAACTTTCAGATAAAAAAGGCATGACAAATTTGAAAATTGGTCAGTTCGGACCGACAATAGCAGAGTTACCATCGCGTGAACAAGTCCATGAAATAAACACCCTCTGAATCCACTTTATATAGAGAAAACTGGGGTTTACGGGGTTATACATTATTTTTCTTATTTCTGCTCCAAGCCATTGGTTGTGGGTACTCGCTAGAACTGCCTCAATGAGGCGGTTCTAACTAGCAACCACATAGGTAGAGATAGGTTGTGAGTTCTCATTAGAACCGCCTCATCGATGTGTTCTAACGAGCACCCACAACCTATGTTTGCGTTATAAATAAGAAAAATATCAGGGCTTTTCATCGAGACAGAGCCATTTTGGAGATGTGAAAAAATCCTATGGTGCAAGGCACGTTTCATAAATTTCATATGAAATGACCACTTGTCATTACGCAAACACGCCTATACAAATACATTGCCACCTTTATCGCCGAAAAAATGAAAATTTTATGATGAAAAACTGTCATAGTTTTCTTATTTCTGCTCAAAATATAGATTGAGGCGGTTCTAACGAGTACACACAATCTATATTTTAGAGCAGAAATAAGAAAAATAAGGTTTACCCCCGGAAACCCCAGTTTTACTGTATAAATCATATACTATGATGTGTAAGACCCTCTATGTGTGACATTGTGCATTCTTTGACATAAATTATGGGTGCTCGGTAGAACAGCCTCATTGAGTACCTACAATCTATGTCTTGGAGCAGAAATAAGAGAATTAACGTATACCCATCTATACACATCTATACATGTATCCATGTTAACCCCAGCGATTTATATACGTTGGGTGCTCATTACGCAGGCTTTTTCACGTTGTGAGGGTTTCGGTTCAATATTACATATACATGTAATTCAGTGTATCGGCAAAGAAGCTTTGACGTCAGAAGCTGGGTTCTCTTCGGTCTTACGTTGCTTTTTCTATGTTGTGTTTCTATGTCTTATAAAAGGTTCGTTTTATCGAAAGATGGGCTTTATCAATCTATTTGATGTTACTAATATGTCATAAAAAAGCACCTCATCAACTGGGCCTCATTCGTTCTCATGATCTTAAAGTTATATCACTTCTAAAGCTGGGTTTCCTTTTCCACGTACATATACGAGAAACATGAACTTTCTTAACTCATTTTGTACTGGAAACCCCAAAACGGGTACCCTGGCAAACAGCGCATGCCCAGATCAGACGCAACAGAATGCAGCGTCTGATCAGGGCCTTCACTGTTTGCAAAACGTTTAACCAGTCTCAAAATCAATTGTGAAGAAAACACAACCTGACACCCCTAAATTTTGAAATGGACTTCTGCTATATACAGGGTGTCCAAAAAGTAAGTTAACAGTTTTGACGAGATTTTAATACATCATAACGTTGTGAAAGCGGTATAAAATTTCTCACAGACATAGCATATATCCTTAAGTTTTTTCTTATAAAATTTCATACAAATCCATTAAAGCATAAAAGAAATAACAAACAATAAACAAAAATACCAAATTTGTCCAGTGACGTCAATTTAGTAATTTATGACGTTTTCCAGATGCCGCCCCTTTCGACGTTTTCCTTCCCGTACTCGCTGCTTGAAATTTTCAATTACTCTAGCACAAGTGCCAACACTTATCTTCTTGACTTCCCTGCGTATTTGTTTTAATAACATAGCAGTATCTGTGGGTCTGGGCTTGTAAACAACCGATTTAAGATAACCCCAAAGAAAGAAATCACAGGGGTTCAGGTCTGGACTGTGCGCAGGCGAAGTTACGCCGCATTGTTTTACTTCGGGATATCGTCTGGAAATTACCCGCTCATCAAATGTGTCATGTAACATATCTAACACTTTGTTAGCCGTATGTGGTGTTGCTCCATCTTGCATAAACCATTCACTGTTAATGTCAGTTGATCGTTTCCGCAATTCCGGTAAAAACTTGTTGTTTAATAGCGACATGTAGCGGTCTGAATTAACAGTATCGCTAAACACATACGGTCCAATGATTCCCCTGGATGACATAGCACACCAAACTGTAATTTTATCGCTATGGAGTGGCCTTTCTGCTATTTGGTGGGGCTGTTCATTTGCCCAAAATCTCATGTTCTGTTTGCAAACATGTCCTGATAAAAGGAAATGTGACTCATCGCTAAACCACACATCATTAAAAGCATCGGCGTAAGTGTCAATAACGTCTGATGCCCAGTTACAAAATGATAGCCTTTCCACTTGATCCGTTATATTTAAGCTCTGCATAATTTGTATTTTATATGGATAAAGTTCTAAATCTTTTCTTATTATGTTATGAACGGATGATTTGGGGATACCTGTCTCCGAGGATGTACGCCGAATTGAGTTTTCAGGACTGTCTTGCATAAGTTCTTGAAGCGTGCTCACATTTTCATCACTTCTACTGGTCTTCGGCCGTCCCGACTTTTGCGCGTCTTTCACCGATCCCGTTTCTTCAAATTTTCTGATAGTCTTGTAGATATTTAGTCGACTTACAGTATCACCATTAAATGAATATTTAAATTTTCTTTGAACATCTGTAGCGCTTTTAGTTTCGTAAAAGTTCTTTACAATGAAAATACGCTGGGCTAACGTCAAACGCGCCATCTTGGAAAAAACAAGATTTTAAATGACGTCATTTTGCGACAACGTCAATTATTTTGGCGCGTTTTAATTATGTCGTATAAAAACTTTAGGATATGTGCGTTAATTTGGAATATTGTTCATCAAAATAGCTTTAAAATTAAAAAAGTTATGACGGGTTAAAACTGTTAACTTACTTTTTGGACACCCTGTATAATGTGGGAGATTCCATAAAGTACAAAAAGGGTTACTTCTAACCGTGCTTTTCATATGACTTCGTTGATAAGCAGAGGATAACCTCGTATAATAAAAATCGTAATAACACTTTGGTGGGATTAAGTAACGTCATGACAACGTCCATGTCAACCATGCATTTTTTGTGGAAAAAATGCCAAATTTAAAGGCGATAAAATCCTATTTAAAATGGTCATATGATAAACAGAATCTTACAATCGTGATCATTTCATATGAAATTTATGAAACTCGCCGAAGGCTCGTTTCATAAATTTCATATGAAATGACCACTCGTGTAAGATCCTCTATTTATCATATAACATCGATGTTATTTAATGTATAACGTCTATTAGTCACATGATCACACATGTAATACACATGTAACATTATACCTACTGGCGCGTAACGTCATGACGCCGTCCCTGACAACCCTGTGTTTCTCGGCAATCCTGTTAAACCTCTAATAAACTTTTCACAATCCTACACTCCTGGTCATTTCATATGAAATTTATGAAACTTGCCGAAGGCTCGTTTCACACATGTTATATGAAATAACGTTACACGACCATATCCTGAAAACTTTTTTATCTGACCCCCCCCCCCCCGCCCCCGGGGAGGGCCGTACCGCTGTACCGCCCACAGGGTTGGGATCAAAATTCCGAAAGTATCACAAAAGATCTATTCACCTTATTTGCATTGTCTGCTGGTTCCTAGTCTGAAGGTTATCAGAGTTGGTAAAACAGGTAACCAGACCCCCCCCTGACCTTGAAAGGTCAGGGTGGTCTGGTTACCTGTTTTTCCAATATTGACAATGTGCAAGCTGGGAGCCAGCAAATAATGCAAATATGGTGAATTGGTTCCCAGAGTTTCAAAGTTCTATCTCTAACAGTCTAGGAGGTGTTAACGAGGGGGTATGGGGGTTGGGATGACCACATTGATCCGAGTGGTCAAAATTTGATTGCAGTATATTCTATACTCACCGTGTTGATCGATTTGATATGATACACGACCATTTTCTGAACCCCCGTGGTCTCTCCCCTTGTCCCCGCCCCTAGTGGGATCAAATCTATCTATCTATCTATCTATCTATCTATCTATCTATCTATCTATCTATCTATCTATCTATCTATCTATCTATCTATCTATCTACATGTACCTACCTCTATCTATCTATCTATCTATCTATCTATCTATCTATCTATCTATCTATCTATCTATCTATCTATCTATCTATCTATCTATCTATCTATCTATCTATCTATCTATCTATCTATTTATCTATCTATCTGTCTATCTATCTGTCTGTCTATCTATCTATCTATCTATCTATCTATCTATCTATCTATCTATCTATCTATCTATCTATCTATCTATCTATCTATCTATCTATCTATCTACCCACCTACATGTACCTACCTCTATCTATCTATCTATCTATCTATCTATCTATCTATCTATCTATCTATCTATCTATCTATCTATCTATCTATCTATCTATCTATCTATCTATCTATCTTATCTATCTATCTATCTATCTATCTATCTATCTATCTATCTATCTATCTATCTATCTATCTATCTATCAATCTATTTTTAATTTATTTTTTTTTTTGTTTTTCGTCTAGTCACTCTATGCTGTATATAAGGAAATGTTTCTAAACCTTCTGCATGCCTTACAGCGTACCATCAAATTTCGAATTATATTTGCGTATGCATGTGTGTAATTACTGCTTGAAAGGAAATAATTCAATCTAATTCAACCCAGTACTTAATGTCTGGGACGCAGAGAAATTATTATTATTATTATTATTTAACTCACGAGTATCACCATTCTGTCTTTAGAGGAGAACCATGCAACTTCTCTTTTTTAACCTTTAACCTGCTGAATATTCAATTAAGCCACACTCATTTCTGACTTTGAACCAATCAGATTACTTGATGCAGCTTATTTCTACATATTCATAAACTGAATGTCAAACTGTGTAGATCCAGATCAGATGGCTTCTTCAGAAGCCATCTGATCTGGATCTACACTGTTTGCAAAGATAGGGCTTGTCGCCTACAGCAGGGTAAAGGTTAATATAAAGAGTCGAATAGAATAAAAAGTGGGACTTTATAATATGGTGTGCATTACAAGGATTTGTTCTAAGTCGGAATGATAAAACAAAGAAATAACATGCTCCGGTAAGACAATTCCTGAAGATAAAGTAAAGATGATCGTGTTTTGTCCATTCGGGCACACACCAGTGTACATGGATGAGTGTGTTACATCATAGGGATGATGAACTTCCTAAGCCCCACTTCATAGAGACAAGTACACTCCACACTTTTCAGTTGTGTGCTGCATTCTTTGATCCCAGAGGATAACCCCTTTGATAGAACATATTTATTTGTTTGTATTGGAGTTTAACGGACCAGTCAACACTATTTAGGTCATTTTGAGCCTGTCAGTTTACCTATCCACACTTTTCCTGGGCTGGGCTGTAACACTCCATATTTTTCAGTTCTGTGGTGTTTTCCTTGCTTCCAAAGAATAACCCTTTTATAGAACATATTATACATAAAAGGTTAACCAGTACAGTGCTCATTCTTTCGCCACCAGAAACTGACAACTGTCCTTCTTAAATCAGCGGAAGGGAGAGAGATTTCATGAACAGTCTCCACGAAAGATTGCTGCCGATCCCGGCAGGTATCTAACCCGCGTCCTCCTGATCACCAGTCAGACGCGCATCCGACTGAGCTTCCAAGGCGGGCTACAGAACATACTTAACGTTAATACAGCTGCTGTGTGGCGGCCGTATAAAGTCTCCCTGCTCTTCATCAAAGTGTAGTTTATATTTTTTTTTGTCCTTTGGGATCATCTATACCATTGAGAATTTTGAAAATATCTGAGGGTCAATGGTGTGGCCTAATTGGCCGAAACTAGCTAGTCTGGCCCAGAAAGCATTTGCACTCCATACTTGTCAGCCCTGTGGTGTATTCCTTGCTTCCAAATGATAACCCTTTTATAGAACATATTTAACGGGGATAATCATTATTTTCCTTATTTATGCTCTAGAACATTGATTTTGGGTACTCGTTAGAACCGCCTCGCCGAAGTGATTCTAGATAACGAGCACTCATAATCTGCATTTGGACCAGAAAAAAAAATATATATATGTAACATCTTCACCTGAAAATTGCATAATGATTGTGTGTTGGCAGTTTAACGACCTAATCAACACTCTTTCACTTTTTTCTGTATAGTTTCTGTAGAGGAAAATGAGATGTACGGGGGTATACATATACATTAATTTCCTTAATTTTGATGAAACATGTTCTAACGTACAATCTATATATGGACTAGAAATAAGACAAACTCGTTATGATAACACACCCTGACGAGATAGTAGATTTTTGCACCAAGATTTGTCACTTCTAATCCGTAATATTTTTCTTATTAAAGGTGCATTATTGAGCTATCGGTAAAAAATGCCTCCAAAAATAAAATACATATAGCCGGTATTTTTTTTAAAACAATACAAATGAATGCATTTTATGCAAAAATGCGAACAATTATGATGACAGGTAAACGAGTTTGAGAGGGATTCCCTAACTAGGTTTCGAACACTAGTTAGATCTATTTTTAGTTCGTGACAAAAATAGAATTCCCATATATGACATTATGCGACATTCATTTTTGACCTTGTTTGCTTAGGCCATGCCTGAATCGGAAAAATATGACGCTGAATACCATGCCATAAGTAACGACACTCAGAGACGATGCTGTCGCCATGTATGTGTAAAGTTACAGATTTGTTTTTAGAACAGAAATTCCGAACACATGTTCAGAGATAAGGGTAAACACGAATGAAAACGACCATTTTCACAAAGTTCTGAAGCTGTATTTGGCGCCAAAAGTGTACACATGACAAAGGAAGATGAATTGAAAATAAAAACAAGAAAAAAAAAATTGAGACCCGGTAGCTCAATAATGCACCTTTAATACTGCAAACATAGGTTGTGGGTGCTCAATTGAGGCGGTTCTAAGGATTACCCACAACCTACATCTTGGAGCAGAAATAAGAAAAATAATATAAGACTCTTATATGGGTGTGAGGGGTGGATGGAATAATCCGTCCCGAGGGTCACTGTCCGGCATCACGAGGCTTGCTGAGTGATGCCGGACAGTGATCCCGAGGGACGGATATTTCTATCCACCCCTCACACCCATATTGGATTCTTTTTCTTGCATACCTTCCATTTCTATTGCGAATTTTTAATGCTGCTGTCACTTCCGTTACCGACGTCCGTCATTTTGTGATGACAACAGGAATGTTTAGTGACGTTACGCATGACGACGCCGCGCATGAGGTTGTAATCAACCAGGGCATTTATCAAACACGCGATTATATTCGATTTGGGGTCGGAACACCAGGGTCAGAACATAAATTTCTATCCCATGGTAAAATCACGGATTTCCTTGTCTTGTGTGCAAGAATATACATGTATACTCCATCAACCCCAGTTTTCTCTATATAAGGCGGTGTACCCACAGTCTATTTTTTTAGCAAAAATAAGAGAAATATCACAATTTTTTATCTGAAAATTTACCTTTTGTTTTTGGCGGTAAAATTTGCAACGTTCATGTACAGTACAATTCCGCTATTAAGACCACCTAAAATTTAGACTAACTTTGCTATAAAAAGCTTATTTTAAGAGGGCAATTAATTTTTCTTTGTGTTTTCTGCCGTCAGTATCCTACGGTCAAGCCGGACCACCTTTGGGACTGGACCACCTTTGGGACTGTTCAAAAGTGGTCTTGAAGACCACTTTTGAACAGTCCCAAAGGTGGTATTAATATAGGAATGTTACTGTATTTGAATAGGCGGTTTTTTCGTGATGAATGTACACACACCAACAAGCGACCCATCAGTGCTTTTATTGCTTTGATTTTATTTTATTTATTTATTTATTTATTTATTTATTTATTTATTTATTTTTACTTTCAGATTCAGATGTAATCGCCGTGTTAGATGGCCGTTTGCCCCCATGGCTCAGCCAGTTTGGAAATATACTGCCGCGTGTGCTATCATTCTTACACTCGGGTGCCTCTTTTATCTCTCAGACTACTATTCAATCACCATAGACACTAACCAGCGTATAAAAAGCTTCAATTCTAAAGTCTTCCATAAATATTTCGTGAAAAGCTACAAACTCTCCGATGGTGTTTTAGACATGAAGGGGCATTATTCTAGTGGTAACTCGACATATGATGCTGATGTAAAACTGGAAGGTTTGGGACTTCTTCTAAATGATTTCAAACCTAATTTTCTAAATGATCCTAAATTAGAAAAAGCGGTTCTGCCCGATCAAAAGTATTTTGATACACAAAACAGGATTGTGAAAGATGTCAGATGTAACTTGATTATTAATGGAGATGAAAATGAAACACGGATAGCAAACAATATATCTGAAACAAAGCCTCGGACTGAAGTGTTAGGACCGATAGATTACATAAATTTGACTTCAAATTGCCCAGCATTCATAGAGGAAAGAGGGTATATTATGAGTTCATTGACAGCCACTGAAGCCAATTTTCCAATTGCGTACAGTATGTTGATTTACAAAGATGTTGAGCAAGCTGAACGATTACTTCGTGCAATATACAGGCCACAACATATATACTGTATACATGTGGACAAGAAAAGTTCTGACAGTATACAACAGGCCATGGAGGGAATATCAAACTGTTTTGAGAATGTTTTTATGGCCCCTACAAGAATCGACGTCAAATGGGGGCAATTCTCTGTATTGGAGCCGGATTTAATATGCATGGAAGAACTATTTCAGCGGAACAAAAAATGGAAGTATTTCATTAATTTAACAGGGCAGGAATTTCCGTTACGAACAAACTTTGAATTAGTTAGAATTTTAATGACCTATAATGGTGCGAATGATATGGAAGGGACAGTTAAAAGGTAAGTGCACATCTCATAGGTACAGATAAGGAGGGGTACATGTAGTGAGCACCTGATGAGGTTTGGGAGTAAACGAGGATAGGTTTATGATACATCACGAAAACACACCATATACCTTTGACCCCCTTGAACCCCACTTTTATATAGTGAAACTGGGGTTTACAGGGGTTAACCTTATTTTTCTTATTTCTGCTCTAAAATATAGATTGTGGGTACTCGTTAGAACCGCCTCGTTGAGGCGGTTCTAACGAGTACCTACAATCTATATTTTGAGCAGAAATAAGAAAAATTTCACAATTTTTCATCTTAAAATTTTTGTGTTTTTTTTTTCGGTGGTAAAATTTACAATGTTTTAGTATAGGCGTGTTTTCGTAATGCTTCTTTTTCTTCTCCACAAAACCTATGTTGAGGGTACTTGTTAGAATCTCCTCGTTGAGGCACTTCTAAAAGGTACCCAGAATATATGTTTCTAAGAGGATAAAACATATCTTGTAGTTATTGTAGGTACCGGTACTCACAACACATATTATAGTCTTTCAAAACGCAGTGAGACGTGACTGCACTTTTCATTTTGGGTTAGTCCGTGTGATAGGTAAGTCGCCTTCAGTTCGGATTTTACATTGGGAGATATAGTTTAACTGAGATTCGTACTGCATCATACTAACCACTTGGCCACGACTTCTACATACTGGCATTATCAAAAAACTTATTTATAATTTTAAAATCCCGTGAAAAAAAAAAAAGAAATGCGAAACCTGCTTTCCCTAAAACATGGAATAGTCTTGCCACTCTTGAACGTTGAACTCCCAAAGGTCGTTGATAAACTATATCAGTATTTCTTAAATAAGACACAAACGTCAGTATACAACTATGTAACTACACTGTATGGCATCTCTATTCTAACCCGAGAGATGCTGAGGCCGATTGAAACCGAGGCTAAGCTGGGATTCCGATCGGAACCGAGGCTTAGCTGGGAATCCGATCGGACACAATGCGAAGCAGCGATTCCGATCGGAATCGAGGCTTGGCTGGAATTCCATGGGAACCGAGGCTAAGCAGTGATTCCGATCGGAACCGAGGTTAAGAACGGATTCCGATCGGAACCGAGGCTGAGCTGGGATTTCAGTCGGAACCGAGGCTAAGCATGGATCCCGATCGGAACGGAGGCTGAGCTTGGATTCCGATCGGAACCGAGGCTAAGCATGGATTCCGATCGGAACCGAGTCTAAGCAGGGATTCCGATCGGAACCGAGTCTGGACTGGGATTCCGATCGAAACCGAGGCTAAGCAGGATTCCTATCGGAACTGAGGTTGAGCTGGAATTCCGATCGGAACCGCGAGGCTAAGCAGAGATTCCGATCGGAACTGATTCGATCTGTTCGGGCGTTCCGACGGCTGGATACAGCCGTATCGAATCCATTCAAATAAAAGATCATGTTTTAGGCGTACTATATTTTATTTTCTTCTTTTCGATTATTCACTTTGTAATTTATATGGTAATTATTTTCATTGAAATGGCGATCATCTTTCGCATTGTTATTGCGCGCGAAGGCAAAATATAACGCTTTTAGATTATTACATGCAAGCACCAAACAATGTAGATAGTGTTTCGCTTGATTCTATTTTTGACGAAAAATCTATGTATTTGTCATCATAAAAACATGCCTATACAAATACATAATACATTTAACCGCTGAAATACTAAAATTTTAAGATGAAAAATTGCTATATTTTCCTTATTTCTGCTCTTAACATAAATTGTGGGTACTCGTTAGAACCGCCTCGTCGAGGTGGTTCTAACGAGTACTAACAGTCTATGTTTTAGAGCAGAACTGTGAAATATAAGGTTTACCCCTGTAAACCCCAGTTTTACTATATACAAGTGGGGCCCAAACGGATCAAAATTATATAGGCGTGCTTTCGGGCTTGAAGAAATAGATTTGTTGCATGATGCTTCCACGCAGAGCTGAAACCGACCCGCACACGAGTACTGGTAAACCGCTTGGAGTATCTAAGCCTGCCCAGGCAATGCCGGGTGCGAGTCGGTCCGTCCATGCTTATAAACCCTATTGGTTTCATTGGGCGGCAGGACTTGAGATGTAATTTCATCTCAATGTCGGGTAAAAGTCCGACAAAATTGGACGCAACATCTCCAAAATGACCTTTACAGTGTTGACGGGGACGTTAAACCTCAAATCAAAACAAAAAAAAAAGTTATCGAAAGTGACGTCAGCGAATGTGTTTTGTTGTTAAGCATTGTCCACTGTTGCCAAAAGGTGGCGACGTTTCGGTAATGATACTTATAACGGTATAGTCTGTCTTTCAATCCAATGATGGTAATGACAACGGTACAACCTGTCAAACCTGCCTGTGGTGGTGTTATCTTTTACGTCACTGTCTTATCCTCGGCTTGCTCCCCGGAGTCCTGAGCAGTACTTGTCAAGCTGTGTTCAATCTGAATGCCCCGTTCACCCATAATTGCGGGTGGGGTGGGGTATACAAACTTTAATCTAGGTGTTTCAACGGTTTCAGAGACATTTCCTTTGATAGAGCTTCAGGAAAGTTTCAGAGATTTCAGAGTGTGAGATGTTTTTTTTTTTCTGTCTCTTCCCAAAAGACAATTTACATGTATTACAACTTTTTTTCTGATACTTGTTGGACAATATGTACAAATACAAAATACGGTTAAATTTCGATATTAAGACCAGCTTTGGACTGTTCAAAAGTGGTCTTTAGACCACTTTTGAACAGTCCCAAAGGT
The DNA here is from genome assembly GCA_963580285.1 of Lucinisca nassula. Classification (NCBI taxonomy): domain Eukaryota; kingdom Metazoa; phylum Mollusca; class Bivalvia; order Lucinida; family Lucinidae; genus Lucinisca; species Lucinisca nassula. Next base: position 12,341,168 of record OY757019.1, read on the forward strand.
GGTCTTTGACCAGAGGGAACTGTTTGAAGAAAACACAAAGAAAGAATAACTGCAACACACTGAATAAGCTTTGAAAAGCAGAATTTGTTTTAATTTTAGGTAGTCTTAATAGCGGAATATATACATGTGCTCATTTGATTATATTCTGCCCCGTCGTGACTTATTCTGCTCTTTTCTGTTCCTCGGTAGCTCAGTCGGATGCGCGTCTGACTGGTGATCAGGGGGGCGCCGGTTTGATACCTGCCTGGGTCGGCAACATTCTTTTGAGGAGATTGATCATGAAATCTTTTCTACGGTCATTCTCTCCCTTCCGCTGATTCCAGAAGGCCTGTTGTCAGTTTCTGGCGAAAGAATGTGCATTGTACTGGTTAACAGCTTACCTATAAGACTGCACAGGAGAAGTATAAATGGATTAAATACTGGACAGGGCCGGCCTCGGTATCTCAGTCGGAAGCGCGTCTGTCTGGTGGTCAGGTGGACTCGGTTTCGATACCTGCCGGGGTCGGCAACATTCTTCCCTGGAGATTGATCATGAAATCTGTTCTACTGTCATTCTCTCCCTACCGCTGATTCCAGAAGGGCAGTTGTCAGATTCTTGCGAAAGGATGTGCTATGTACCGGATCATAGCTTACATTTACGTATAATATGTTCTATAAAAGGGTTATCCTTTGGAAGCAAGGAATACACCACAGAACTGAAAATATGGAGTGTATATGTTTTCTGGGCCAGACAGGAAGTGTGGAAAAGTAAACTGACCGCCTCAAAAATGACCTAAATAGTGTTGACTGGGCCGTGAAACTCCAATACAAACAGAAAAAGACATACCGCCCTGTCCCGTTCTGTTCTGTCCAGTCATGTTCTGGGGCCAGTTTTTCAAAGCATCGTTAGCTTAACGAGCTCGTTACTGGTCGAATTGTTAACTGTTCTAGCTAGTACAATATCGAAAAGTTTATCTGCAAAAGCTGCTAACATTTTTCTTTTCAGCAAAAAAAATAGCATATTTGCCATATTTAATGATCAGAGTTTTAACGATACGTTAACTAACGATATCGTTAGTCTTGAACAACAGGTCCCCGTTTTGTTCTATGTTTAGAAGCCTCAGTGATGTAGTGGTTACGCTACTAGCCTTGTAAACCAGGGGTCGCAGGATCGATCCCGGGCTTCTTCAGACTTTCGGATGAGTCTTTAAACCGAGGTACCGTCTCCGTATGACCTTAGCTGTTGGTGGGACGTAAAACTCAAACACCCACTCACTCACTCTGTTCTATGTAATGGTAATGCTTCTTTAATCCCTTCAGGGCAAACAAAGACCGCTGGAATAAAGTGCCGCCCCCTCCACACAACTTGACAGCAACTAAAGGCTCAGTTCATATCGTGGCCAATCGAGACTATGTTGACTACGCGCTCCATAATCAAAAGGCTAAAGATCTCTTGGAGTGGGTGAAACATGTCGGTGTACCAGATGAATGCTTCTTCGCAACGTTGAATCACAACCCAAGTTTGCGCATCAGAGGGTCTTATCTGGGTAAGCGGACAACACTGCTGTGTGTTTTTCTCATACATGTAGATCAAGTATCTTTTTATATATATTCCTTATTTCTGCTGCAAACAAAGATTGTGAGTGCACGTTAGAACCACTTCGTGTGAGTACACGTTAGAACCGCCTTTGAATCACAGGTTGTGGCCGGTATGGCATAGTGATCGGGATTGGTGTCATGATTGATCAGGATCGATCTCTTGATTGCTCAAAGTCGATCACTTTAATTTGAATCAGATTCGAATGTAGCATTTAATAGGACAACACAATCAATTTTGATGATGATGTTGTTCATGGCAGATCGTTTTACTGCAGAAACTGACCTTAGGTCCTCGTCAGATCGGCGTCATTCATGAATGTGTTCATGTACCCATCGAAATAAGATTAAAAGGGACCCGGTGTATGAGAAGACGGGTTTAACCAGATTTTACAGTTATGCAAGGCCCGCGGTCACGGAAAAACAGGATTTTCTAAAGAACATAGAGGAGACCAATAACTAGATGTTTGATGTCCCCAACTTCAAAGAGGTTGGAGGGGCATATTGCTTCTGGTTCGTCCGTCCGTTCATCCGTCCGTTACGCTCTTGATGCATAGCATAACTTGAGAATTGTATATGCTAGGGTTTTGAAATTTCATATGTGGATTCCTTATGGAAAAATAGCTGACACGTATTTTTCTCATCTGGATTATGCCCCTTTTAAGAGTTATTGCCCTTCGAATTTTTCTTGATAAAATATTATCAGCAAAATGCCTCAAAACTATAAGAGCTAGAGCCTTGAAATTTGGTAAATAGATTGGTGGTGATGAGTTGATGACCTGATTAATTTTTGGCTAATTTCGAAAAATACTACATGAGTTATGGTCCTTTGTTACTTTGAGTATTTGTACATTGTATGGCCTCGCAAAGTTGTGCGAGTCAGACCGTCCCTGCATATAAACCCCATTGGTTTGTAAGGCCGGTAGGGATTAAGATGTCATTCCATTTGAAAATTTGAAGCAACGTCTCCAAAATGACCTAAATAGTGTTGACGGAAGTAAAAGCCAAATTCAGTCAATCAATCACTGAGCAATAACGTCAGACCGTGCGCAAATTGCATGTACGTTTCGTGTACTGTTCAATAAACAATATGTTCAATAAACAGTACACAACGATGGTAAAAGACCCGCAAACTTGTACGGGGAAGTGCTTTTCAACATTCAGTTAGGCAGCCAGCATACGTATGACTTGGTCCCAATAATTGGACATCTTGAAACTGCGTTCTGTGTCGTCTTATTGTATCTACACCGTTTGCTTAAAACACAGTGCAGGTAATTTGAGGGTAGTGGGAACACCTGGCAGATGTTTCTGCCATTTATCAAAGGGAGACAATTTTTGGGACTTACTGTTTGTTTTTCTTTAAGCCTGTCTCACTCAAAAGGGGGTCTGCTCTTATAGGAAAGAATTTGCTCCTCAGGAGCAAATGCTCCTCAGGAGCAAATTCTTTTCTTTAAAGAGTTGACCCCTATTGACATGCGAGACAAAACTACTTTTGCAGGAATTGCCTCTCCTGAAGGTGTTCCCGTTCCCCTTAAGGGCGTCTTTCTTATCTCTGAAGGAACTAATATTTTACAGGTGAAAATGTTCGATATTTTTCTTGTTTTTATTCCAAATATAGATTGTTGGTGTTCGTTAGCATCACCTTAATGAGGCGGTTCTGACCAGAACCAGCAACCTTTGTTTTTGTAGCAAAATAAGGAAAAATAATTTGTACCCCTGTAAGCCCCACTTTTCTCTATATAAAATGAGTTTAGAAGGGTGTTCATTACACGGACTTGTTTGACTGATGAAACAAAACAGGCTTCAGTTTAGTTCAAGTCCATTTTCAAGCCTACAGTCAGATACGGGCTTCTCCAGACTTTGGGGTGTGTCTTTAAACCGAGGTCTTCTCTCAATATAACCTTAGTTGTTAGTGGGACAAAAAGCTCAAACGCACACACACATCCAGATACAGCTTATAAGGTATAATTATGAAAACACGCCTATACAAATACATTGTAAACTCTACCGCCGAAACAAAGGAACATTTTAAGCTGAAAAATTGCGATATTTTACTTATTTCTGCTCAAAATATAGATTGTGGGTACTCGTTAGAACCGCCTCATCGAGGCGGTTCTAACAAGTACCCACAATCAATATTTTAGAGCAGAACTAAGAAAAATAAGGTTTACCCCTGTAGACCCCAGTTTTACTATATAAAGGTGGGGTTCAAGGGGATCAAAATTATATAGGCGTGTTTTCGTGATGGCAGTTAATCTATCCGTGCTGTCAGAGTTTTGATTTTTTTTTTCAGGCTACCCCGAGACAGATAATACTGAAATTAAACCATTCCTATCCCGCTTTAAAAACTGGGGAATGGGACTATACAACTGGCCATGCCATGGCAGACGCGTCCGTTTGATTTGTAATTTTGGAGCGGGTGATCTCCCCTTGTTATCCACAAGAAGAGAGCTGTTTGCTAACAAGTTTGATTGGAATTTCGGGAGGCATGCCAGGGACTGCTTGGAGGAGCTCCACTTCAACCGGACAAGGGATGAGTACCTGGGTAAAATATCATTTGATACAAGATACTACCGAGAACTGGGATTCGTGAAAAACAAGGTGGAATAAATACTGAGCAGGGCCGGCCTCGGCAGCTCAGTCGGAAGCGCGTCTGACTGGTGGTCAGGTGGGCGCGGGTTCGATTCCTGCTGGGGTTGGCAACATTCTTTCGTGAATGATCATGAAATCTATTCTACGGTCTTTCTTTCCCGCTGATTCTAGAAGGGCAGTTGTCAGTTTGTGGCGAAAGAATGTTCACTGTACTGTTTAGCCGCTTATGTATAAGCTTGTCCAGAAAATGCACGGATAGGTAAACTGACCGGCTCGATGTGACACTAAATAGTTTTGACTGGGCCGTTAAACGCCAAAACAAACAAAATACTGAACAGGGCAATATGACCTAGCGGTCACATGCCGTCACGACATTGCATCAATGTTGATATGACGTTGCACACACGTTGTGTACCCACAGGGTATTATTTAAAACATAGGCTTTTATCTTTGAAATGAACATTCTTGTAAGTTATACTTTTGTGGAAAACTATTCATAGTGTTCTTTACACGCGATGCATTCATTACGAAAACACGCCTATTCAAATACATTGTAAATTTTACCGCCGAAAAATCGAAAATTTTAAGATGAAAAATTGTGATATTTTTTTCTGCTCAAAATATAGATTGTGGGTACGCGTTAGAGCCGCCTCATCGAGGCGGATCTAACGCGTACCCACAGTCTATATTTTAGAGCCGAAATAAGAAAAATAAGTTTTACCCCTGTAAACCCCAGTTTTACTATATAATAGTGGGGTTCAAGGGGCTCAAAACTATGTAGGCGTGTTTGCGTGATGCAGAGTCGAAGAGAAGACAAATGGTGTATGGAATGATGTCATCACGAAAACACGCCTATATAATTTTGACCCCTTTGAATCCCGCACTTTTAAATAGTAAACGGGGGTTTACAGGGGTAAACCTAGCCTTAATGTTCTTATTTCTGCTATAAAATATACATGAGGCGGTTCTAACGAGTACCCACAATCTATAGTTTGAGCAGAAATAAGAAAAAATATCACAATTATTCATCTTAAAATGGTCTTCTTTTTTTTTATTCCCCGACCGAATAGGTTCGGGGGATATAGCGATCAGCCTGGCGTCCGTCCGTCTGTCCGTGCGTCCGTCCGTCCGTCCGTAGACACAACCTTGTGATGGCCATAACTCCTATACCCTTTGAGATTCATTGATGGTTCTTGGCACAATTGTTCACAAGGCCGAGACGGCGTGTCATGCGCAAGAACCAGAACTCTGGATGCCATACCTTTTTAGTTATCTCCCCTTTTAATAAAATAGAATGACTACTTTGTGATGGCCATAACTCCAATACCCTTTGAGATATATTGATGGTACCTGGCACAGTTGTTCACAAGGCTGAGACGGCGTGTCATGCACAAGAACCACAACTCTGGTTGCCATGGTTTTGGAGTTATCTCCCCTTCCAATAAAATAGAGTGACAACTTTGTGATGGCCATATCTTCTATACCCTTTGAGATTCATTGATGGTTCTTTGCACAATTGTTAACAAGGCTGAGACGGCGTGTCATGCGCAAGAACCAGAACTCTGGATGCCATACTTTTTTAGTTATCTCCCCTTTTAATAAAATAGAATGACTACTTTGTGATGGCCATAACTCCAATACCCTTTGAGATATATTGATGGTACCTGGCACAGTTATTCACAAGGCTGAGACGGCGTGTCATGCACAAGAACCACAACTCTGGTTGCCATGGTTTTGGAGTTATCTCCCCTTCCAATAAAAAAGAGTGACAACCTTGTGATGGCCATAATTCCAATTCCCTTTAAGATATATTGATGATACCTGGCACAGTTGTTCACAAGGCTGAGACGGCATGTCATGCGCAAGAACCAGAACTCTGGATGCCATACTTTTTTAGTTATCTCCCCTTTTAATAAAATAGAATGACTACTTTGTGATGGCCATAACTCCAATACCCTTTGAGATATATTGATGGTACCTGGCACAGATATTCACAAGGCTGAGACGGCGTGACATGCGCAAGAACCACAACTCCGGTTGCCATGGTTTTGGAGTTATCTCCCCTTCCAATAAAATAGAGTGACAACCTTGTGATGGCCATAATTCCTATACCCTTTAAGATATATTGATGATACCTGGCACAGTTGTTCACAAGGCTGAGACGGCGTGTCATGCGCAAGAACCAGAACTCTGGATGCCATACTTTTTTAGTTATCTCCCCTTTTAATAAAATAGAATGACTACTTTGTGATGGCCATAACTCCAATACCCTTTGAGATATATTGATGGTACCTGGCACAGATATTCACAAGGCTGAGACGGCGTGTCATGCGCAAGAACCACAACTCCGGTTGCCATGGTTTTGGAGTTATCTCCCCTTCCAATAAAATAGAGTGACAACCTTGTGGTGGCCATAATTCCAATACCCTTTAAGATATATTGATGATACCTGGCACAGTTGTTCACAAGGCTGAGACAGTGTGTCATGCACAAGAACCACAACTCTGGATGCCATGGTTTTTTTAGTTATCTCCCCTTCCAGTAATATAGACTCACTACCTTGTGATGGCCACATCTCCAACACTCTTTGAGATATATTGATGATACTTGGTACATGAGGTTAAGCAGGTGTCTCACGTGCAAGAACCACAACTCTGGGTGCCCTGGTTTTTTTTAAATTATCTCCCCTGACAATATAACCTTGTGATGGCATAACTCCAATACCCTTTGAGATATATTGATGGTACTTGGCACAATTGTATACAACATTGAGACGGTGCTTCATGCCTAAGAACCACAACTCAGGGTGCTATGGTATTTGAGTTTTCTCCCCTTCCAATATAACGGTATGACAACCTTGTGATCATCGTACCGCCAATACCCTTTGAGACATATTGGTGGTACTTGATGCAGATGTACATGAGGTTAAGCAGGTGTGTCATGCTCAAGAATTACAACTCTGGGTGCTCTGTTTTATAGTAATCTCACCTGGCAATATAACCTTTGAGATATATTGAAGGACTTTAGCACAATTGTACACAAGTTACAGAAGGGATGTCATGTGCAAGAACCACAACTGTTGGTGCTGTGGTATTTGAGTTATCTACCCTTCCAATATAACAGTATGACCAGCTTGTGATCACCATATCTCCAATACCTTTTCAGACATATTGATGGTACTTTGTACAGAAATACATGAGCTTTAGCAGGCATGTCATGCGCAAGAACCACATTTCTGAGTGCCCTGGTTTTTTAGTTATCTCCCCTGACAGTATAATCTTGTGATGGCCATAACTGCAGTACGTTTGTGATATATTGCTGGTTTAATTCTGGTGCACTTTCTATTGGTGAACAATCTTCTGAAGGCCATATTGGCTTTTGGTCGGGGGATTTGCCATCTCTTGCGATGGCTTTTTTTTGTTTTGTTTTTTTTTTTGGCGGTAAATTTACAATGTATTGGTATAGGCGTGTTTTCGTAATGTGCGTTTCTTCCGCGGGCATACTTGTCGGTCCCGGTCCTGATGCCATTTGCTTGTAAAAGTTATTTTGCACATTGAATGTTTTTGTTCTTATGCTTACATGCTCGTACAATCACAAGAGCTCTGTGATGCGCCCATAGCAATAGATGAGGTAAGTATTTTATGATAATTGAACGATAGTTTTCCTAATTTCGCCATATAAACCTATGTTGTGGGTACTCATTAGAACCGCCTCAGCGAGGCGGTTCTAATGAATACCCACAACATAGGTTTTCAAGGAGAATTGACAAAAACTGTCCTTCAAATATCACAAAATACTTAGTCTGTTGCTATGTGCATGTGTGGTATATTTCATTATAATTTTCATACCTCCAAAACATGTAGCAGTTTTTAGGTGAAAATTTGTTATATTTTACTTATTTCTAGTCAAAACATAGACTGTTAATATTTTGTGGTTGCTTGTTAGAAACGCCTTATTCAGCTGTTCATCACAAAAACACGCCTATATAATTTTGACCCCCTTGAACCCCACTTTTATATAGTAAAACTGGGGTTCCCGGGGGAATACCTTATTTTTCTTATTTCTGTTCTAAAATATAGATTGTGGGTACTCGTTAGAACCGCCTCGATGAGGCGGTTCTAACGAGTGCCCACAATCTATATTTTGAGCAGAAATAAGAAAAATATCACAATTTTTCATCATAAAATTTTCATTTTTTCGGCGATAAAGGTGGCAATGTATTTGTATAGGCGTCGTTGCGTAATGTAATGAGGCGATTCTAAGAAGAACGTACAATCTATATTTTGAGCAAAATAATGAATACAATGTAAACCCCACTTTTCTTTATATAGAGTTGGGTTTACCTAGGTGTTCAATACTTGGACTTTATTTTATATATATTTATTTTAATTGATTTCCTTTTTTTCTGTGTGTTTGTTTTGTTCACATGTACCTTTGTATTGTGTTAAAAATAAGGATGTTAGCAACGTTGGGAATAAGGCATTTAGCAAATCTTTAAAACAATGCAGAATTTTCAACCAGCATGTACCATGATTATGATAAAAAAAATAGGCCTCCTCATAACGAAAACACACCTATATACTTTTGACCCCCTTGAACCCCACTTTTATATAGTAAAACTGGGGTTTACAGGGGTAAACCTTATTTTTCTTATTTTTGCTCTAAAATATAGATTGTGGGTACTCGTTAGAACCGCCTCGATGAGGCGGTTCTAACGCGTACCCGCGAATCTATATTTTGAGCAGAAATAAGAAAAATATCACCATTTTTCACCTTAAAATTTTCATTTTTTCGGCAATAAAGGTGGCAATGTATTTGTATAGGCATGTTTGCGTAATGTTTGGGAGTTCTGGCTACTCAATTTGGTTGCTTTAACCCGTCTGTGTCTAACAGAATCTTCCACCTGTTAGATCACAAAATGTCCATTTCCCATTACGAAAACACGCCTATACAAAAACATTGCCACCTTTATCGCCGAAAAAATGAAGATTTTAAGACGAAAAATTACGATATGTTTATTATTTCTGCTCAAAATATAGATTGTTGGTACTCGTAAGAACCGCCTCATCGAGGCGGTTCGAACGAGAACCCACAATCTATATTTTAGAGCAGAAATAAGAAAAATAAGGTTTACCCCTGCAAACCCCAGTTTTACTATATAAAAGTGGGGTTCGAGGGGGTCAAAATTATATAGGCGTGTTTTCGTGATGCAGTTTTAAAGATGATGTCGTGTTCATGTTTCAAGAGGGGCAGTTATCAGTGCACTGCCATAGCGTGGTAAGATATTCGCGTGATAACAACCCCTGTAAAGTCCACGTTGTGTGATGAAAACTGGGTTTTACAGGGGTATGAATTATGTTTCTTATTTCTGCTCCAAGACATACATGTAGGTTGTGGGTTCTCTTAGAACTACTTCAATTAGGTTGGAAGAAATAACGTGTGCCAATTGTCTTTTAATATAACATTTTGTTGTAAGTACTCATTAGAATCGCCTCGATGAGGCGATGCCTATGACAACATACAACATATCGCCTCGTTGATATGGTTAAGTTCGTAAAAAAGTGAGTGAGTGAATTTGAGTTTTATGTCCCATCAACAGCTACGATCATACAAAGACGGGGCCTTGGTTTAAAGACTCATCCGAAAGTCTGGAGAAGCCCGGGATCGAACCCACGACCCCTGGCGGGTTCGACTCCCGCCAGGGTCGGCAACATTCTTTCGTGGAGATTGATCATGAAATCTTTTCTACGGTCATTCTCTCCCTTCCGCGGATTCAAGAAGGGCAGTTGTCAGTTTCTGGCGAAAGAATGTGCACTGTACTGGTTAACCGCTTACGTATAAGCCTGCCCAGGAAAGTGTTGATAGGTAAACTGACCGGCTCAAAAATGACCTAAATAGTGTTGACTGGGCCGTAAAACTCCAAAACAAACAGACAAACACGACCCCTTGTTTATGAGGCGAGGAGCTTATCAACTACACCACGAGGGCTTCTAACAAAAAATTCTGAGCAATAAATATTATTTTTCTTATTATTATTATCAACCGGTGTAAGACCAGACCCCGCTTTTATGAGTTTCATTTCTTGTAAATTTCTTTTAAATGAATACGTTTACCCTTGTGTTCCCCTTCTTTGTGTAGAAAACATTTCGGGCTTTAAAAGGTTATGCATTGTTTACTTTATTCTTTCGCAAGAACTATAGATTGTGAATACTCTTTAGAACCGCCTCAACTATGACGAGCACCCATAATCTCTAAGTTTGCTGAAAGAAAAATGTTCATAAATTTTCATGAGAAAAATCATACAGAGTCAGTTTTAACCCTTATCTTGCTGAATATTCATTTTAGCCACACCCATTTCTGTCTATCAACCAATCAAATTACTTGATGTAATTTATTGCTGCAAATTCATAAACTGAATGCCAAACAGTGAAGATCCTGATCAGATGGCTTCTTTAGAAGCCATCTGATCTGGATCTACATTGTTTCAAAGATAAGGCATATCCGGGCTCAGCAGGACAAGGGTTAATGCTCTTTGCGGCGCGGTTGTGTTTCCTGTTGTGTAGTGGAGCTACACTATTTGCTGGTGACAAATTCATGTAACACTGTGCATATTTTGTTTGTATTGAGGGTATTATTTACGTCTCTGTCCACACTATTTAGGCCATTTTGATTTGGAGACGTTGCTTCCAAGTTTGTTGGACTTTTACCCATATTAAGATGAAATGACATCTCAATCCCGGCCGCCCAATGCAACCAATAGGGTTTATATGCATGGACGGTCTGACTCACACCACTTTACAAATGTACCTGGGCAGGCTTAGGCCTTCTAAGCGGTTTACCAGTAATCACGCGCGGTCATTTTCAGCTGTGCGTGGAAGCTCCTTGCAGCCCAATCTTTTTCTCCAAGCCCCGATGGGCGGGGGCCAACACTGTTCATATATACATTTTAAGTTATTAGTTGTTGATTTACCAGATTTTATTTATTAGTTTACAGATAATTAGAATGATGTTTAATGTATATGATTCCATTAGACATTTTATATGATATGATTTTAAACATAGTTATATTTATATTTGGTGTCATTGTTTCTATTTTTAGCCCACCAGAGCCGAAAGCTCAGTGGGACCATGTAGGGTATGCAGTTGTCGTCTGACATCGGCGTCAACACTTTCAAACGACCCTACCTGTGAGTGAATTTGAGTTTTTATGACCCACTAACAGCGTGGTCATACTGAGAGGGACCTCGGTTTAAAGACTCATCCGAAAGTCTGGAAAGCCCGGGATCGAACCCGCACCACCTTTGAAGCTACTCGGCCGATAGGGCCCATAATTCATCTGTAGCATTTTGAAAGTTGATTTTTTATGCAAAATGGCTTATTAGTTTGGTTGCTATGGTTACTGCCAAGCCTTTGCAGTTGTTTTTGACAAAAGTTTCATAGAAAGGTTCCTTAAGCAATCTTTTATCTGTCATATAATTTTAGGCCTACTGCCTAAAGGCTTATAACGGGGGAAATTTAAAGAAAATGACATTTACTGCCATACCTTTTTAAATACTTTACAAAACTTTCATAGAAATGTTCCTAAACCCTTGTCCTGCTGAGCCCGGTTATGTCTTATCTTTCAAACAATGTAGATCTAGATCAGATGGCTTCTCAAGAAGCCATCTGATCAGGATCTTCATTGGAATTTAATGTGTGAATGTGTAGCAATAATTTGCATGAAGTAATCTGATTGGTTGAAAATGAGTAGTGGGTGTGGCATATTTAAATATTCAGCAGGACAATGGTTAAGCAGTCTTCTCTCTGCCATAAGATTTTAGGCTTGCTGCTCCTTTTTTTGGTTGCCATTTAAACCAAAAACAATACAAATACTAAAAATGTCATTTCCTCAGAAAACACGGCCCCCGCCCATCAGGGCTTGAAGAACTATATGGGCTGCATGATGCATCTACGCAGAGCTGAAACCGACCCGCACACGACTACTGGTTAGCCGCTTTGAGGATCTAAGCCTGCCCAGGCAAAGCGGTGTGAGTCAGCCCGCCCACAAAATTGGAAGAAACGTCTCCAAAATGACCTTTACAATGTTGACGGGGACGTTAAACCTCAAATCAAACAAACAAATCCTCAGAAAACAAATGTCCTCTGTGAGGCTGAGACTTTTTGGAAATATTCACCATATTACTCTGTATTTTTTTATGTGTGTTTGTAATGTAATTGAGCTCTTTTCCTTGGTTGCTATGCCAACTTAGCGTTTCTATAGACTTATAATGGGAAAAATTGAGAAATGCAATTTACTCCCAAGCCTTTCAAGATATTTTGACAAAACTTAAAATGTTAAACAAAAATAAGATTTTTTTTTCAATGCATGACTCTTAAAAGACACGTTTATGTGTTTTAATGGAAAACTGAGATACATTACGCAAACACGCCTATACAAATACATTGCCACCTTTATCGCCGAAAAAAATGAAAATTTTATGATGAAAAATTGTGATATTTTTCATAAATCTGCTCAAAATATAGATTGTGGGCACTCGTTAGAACCGCCTCATCGAGGCGGTTCTAACGAGTACCCACAATCTATATTTTAGAGCAGAAATAAGAATAATAAGGTATACCCCGGAAACCCCAGTTTTACTATATAAAAGTGGGGTTCAAGGGGGTGAAAATTATATAGGCGTGTTTTCGTGATGGTTCCCGTATTTGTGCTTTAGACATAGGTTGTGAGCACTCGTGAGAGATTTCTCAATGAGGTGAGGTTGGGTTCAAGTTAACAAGTGGCTACAGCATGTGGGTTTGAGACAGATTATGTTATACTGTAGACGCCTGTAACCCCCACTTTTCTCTGTCTAAAAAGGGTTTTATCAGGGTGTATTCGGACTTATTAACGTATCAACGTGATGTGACACTTGTAGTTTTGAGCAAGCCAAATGTGCACATCACATTAACATGCTCCTGTTAACAATACCCATGTGATAAACTGTAACATTTCTAAATATTCGGACACCTTCAGGACTTGTCGTAATTCCCCCATAATTCTAACAAATTTGTATCGCTATCCAGCAAAGAGTCCAAAAAGTGGAGACGGAATGGAAAACGATGTAGACCCTGATCAGACTGCTCCTTTGTGAGCAGTCTGATCTAGGTCTGCACTGTTTTCTTAGGCCTGTCTGTCCCAATACTTAGGCTCGTTACGGCGAGGGGGTGGGCGAGTACCCATTATCTATAATTGGAAGATGAATAAGGAAACTATCAGAAATATCCATTTGAAAAAAATATTATACATGTATAATATATGAGCCCCGCCAAGCGAATTTGTGTCTTCGAGCATTCCGTCATGACAAATTTTAACTGCGCATGCCCAGCCATTCAGAGGGACCAGGGATATGGCTTTCTGTCTGAAGGTTCCTCTTGATTCACTGCTTGTATGAGCGAGCAGCGAAGGTTCTGGCGAGACTGCGCGGATGCGCAGGCTCGCCTGAACCTTCGCTGCTCGCATAGGCGATAAGTACCAAAATCGCTTGACGGGGCCCATATGCAGAAATTAATGGGAAGTGTTATAAAGTTTGTTTGTTTGTTGTTTTATTTGAGGTTTAACGTCCCCGTCAACACTGTAAAAGTCATTTTGGAGACGTCGCTTCCAATTTTGTGGGACGTTTACCCGACATTGAGATGAAATGACATCTCAAGCCCTACCGCCCAATGAAACCAATAGGGCTTGTAATCATGGACGGTCCGACTCGCGCACCGCTTTGCCTTGGCAGGCTTAAATCATCTAAGCGTTTTACAATTACTCGTGTGCGCATCACGAAAACATGCCTTTATAATTTTGACCCCCTTGAACCCCACTTTTATATAGTTGAACTGGGGTTTACAGGGGTAAACCTTATTTTCTTATTTCTGCTCTAAAATGTAGATTGTGGATACTCGTTAGGACCGCCCGTTCGAGGCGGCTCTAACGTGTACCCGCAATCTATATTTTGAGCAGAAATAAGAAAAATATCACAATTTTTCATCTTAAAATTTTCATTTTTGTTCGGCGATCATGGTTTCAATGTATTTGTATATGAGTGATCTCGTAATGTATTTCTTCAAGCCCCGATGGGCGGGGACCGGTGTTTTAGAGTACAATCTGCTATTCAGACCACATAAACTTAAGATTTATTCTTCTATTAAAATATTTAACAGGTTTCAGAAAGTTTGTCTTTGTTTTCTACGCCAAAAGTTCTATTCATTATGAAAACACGCCTATACAAATATATTGGTAAAATTTTACCACCAAAATTGAATTTTTTTCAGATAAAAATCCTCATATATTTCATATTTCTGCTAAAAACATAGGTTATGGGTACTCGTTAGAACCGCCTCGGTGAGGCGGTTCTAACGAGTGCCATTATCTATTTTTAGAGCAGAAATAAGAAAAATAATGTCTACCCCTGTAAACCCCAGTTTAACTATATAAAGGTGGGGTTCAAGGGGGGTCAAAATTATATAGGCGTGTTTCGTGATGCTACGCCAAAAGTCCTCTACTTTAGGCTTATTCTTTACATGTGGATTTTTTTTTGGTTTGATTTGAGGTTTAACGTCACCGTCAACACTGTAAAGGTCATTTTGGGGACGTTGCTTCCAATTTTGTGGGACTTTTACCCGACATTGAGATGAAATGACATCTCAAGCCCTGTCGCCCAATGAAACCAATAGGGTTTATTAGCATGGACGGTCCGCCTCGCACCGCGGTTCCCGGACAGGCTTAGATCCTCTAAGCGGTTTACCAGTACTAGTGTGAGGGCCGGATTCAGCTCTGCCTGGAAGCATGATGCAGCCCATACATTTCTTCAAGCCCCTATAGGCGGGGACCTTCTTTACATGTGGAATGAATTCATGTAATATTTCCAATACTCGAGATGGAACAGATGCGTAGTCGACCTTTTAGTCAGTTCCAAAGTGGTCTTCAAAGATCACTTTTGTACAGTCCCAAGCATCAAGAAAACCTGCCTATAAACATGTAGTTTTGACCTTCTTAAATCCATGGCTATTTCATATTGCATTCACATTTGCCCAATCCTTCGGAAGATATTTGAACACCCGGCAAATGTTAATGCATGACAAATCATGATTAATCTCATTTGTTTACATCGAGGGACATGCATGCATTACGATAACAGACCCGTGCGACATAGTGTATTTTTTCACAACTGCTCCTATGAAAATCTGTGATATGTTTCTTTTTTATACAACAAACATAGGTTGTGGGTGCTCGTTAGAACCGCCTCATTAAGGCGGTTCTAACGAGTACCCACAACCTATGTCTATAGCAGAAATAAGAAAAATAATGTATAATCCCATAAACCCCAGTTTTCTCTATATAAAGTGGGGTTTAGCGGGGTCATCATTTCACGGACTTGTTCAGATGATGTATGTACATCATAAATTTAGCAAAACTAGCATCTTTGTTATATTTACATATATGTACGCTAAGTGGTAGGCTTAACGTTTTGGTTAGATTACAAAGTTATGTGTACATTTAAAAGTGGCTTGTGTAATGGACATCTTTGATAAGACCTGATAACATTATCAATGTTACTATTGCAACAATGTCAACACTTTATAGTGCAGTTAAACTGTCGACTATGGTGTTTGTCTGTTTGATTTGAGGTTTAACGCCCCCGTCAGCACTGTAAAGGTCATTTTCGAGACGTTGCTTCCAATTTTGTGGGCCTTTTACCCGACATTGAGATGAAATGACATCTCAAGCCCTGCCGCCCAATGAAACCAATAGGATTTATAAGCATGGGCGGGCCGACTCGCACCGCTATGCCTGGGCAGGCATATATCCTCTAAGCGGTTTACCAGTATTCGTGTGCGGGTCGGTTTCAGCTCTGCGTGGAAGCATCATGCAGCCCATATATTTCTTCAAGCCCCGATGGGCGGGGGCCGTGGACTATGGTGTAAAATCGTAATGAGAACATGCACAATGCATTCTTGAACATACATGTGAGTGTTTGAGTTTTACGTCCCACCAACAACTAAGATCATACGGAGACGGGACCTCGGTTTAAAGACTCATTCGAAAGTCTGGAGAAGCCGGTATCGATCCTGCAACCCCTGGTTTACAAGGACCACAACACCACGGAGGCTTCTACGAACATATATAAAGCTGTTGGCAGCTATTCTTGAATATGCCAGAAGCCGTGTTCAAACAACAAAAAAAAAACATTTTCAAATCATGACTATAATGTTATTAATCAAGTAATTTCGTATTGGCCCAGGTACAGGTCCGAGGTCTGCTGTATTGCCCCCTGTGCAGAACGTCATTGCGGAACTGACGTCATAGTTCACAACGTTCTGGACTAGCCGCCATGCTGGTTTTAGGGTCGTATTTGAAGAGTTTATATGAAGGTTAGGGGAGTTTTCGTCACAGTTTGTCATTCGAACCGTCAGTTTTGCCAGATTGTTATTTCATTGCAATAATGTTTGCCGGGCCCCTCAGATGATATCTGAAGTCTCGGCCACTAGCGGCCTCGTGTTCATACAGCCTCCTCGAGATCCGGCAACTGTTAATGCATGAAAAACCATGGTTGATCCCTATATTCTTCCATAGCTCAAAATTCCAAGCCTTTTTTTTTTTATCTTATTTCTGCTACAAGCATAGATTGTGGTGCTCGTTGAGGCGGTTCTAACGGGCACAAATACTCAAGAGTACCCGTAATCTATGTTTTCAGCAGAAATAAGGAAACTGACGTTTACCTTTGTAAAGTAGATGTGAATTCAATCTTCAGGATTCGATACAATTAGCCCACACCTCCCTTCAGAGACATCAACGGGAAAGAAGCACAAATATGAAGAGGAAACACCAATAGCGGAAAGCCAAAAAGACAGTTACTTTCCCACAAAATGGCCAATTTTCCATCCAAATCAAAAAGATATAAGCGATACACACATTAAAAGAAGAACTGTAACAAACAACCATGACAGAACCACCTTCGAATGGTCAGTGAAAAGTATTTCAGTGGGTCACCATAAAACCCTTGACCTTACTTCCGTCGCGATTTAGAAAAAACATAATTTGTTCAGTCCGCATAGAAGGCTTCTTAACTCATCAGTTCAACATCTCCGAGAACTCAAAAATCAAACAAACACAGAGATGAAACAACGCTGAGGACTCGACAGCAAGAAACCACTGAAATGCTGGAGCAAAAGAAAACCAACAGTTAGACTTCGATAGGCCCGACCAGAGACAGAACATCAGGTACCAACCAACTTATATTACATTGAATTTTAATTCTAAATAAATCTTTATGCTGGAACCATCATCGGATTTGAGGCCGGAACTACTGGCGTGCATTTAACAGTGTTTAAAGAGGGAATCTTGATTGGGTTAATTACCATGCATGCAGTGTGTCGTATAACATTTATGTTGTACCCAGTCTTTTATATCGAAGAATGATGTTACGAAATTGGGTAGTGATGTCAATGCAAGTAAGTATATATTATTCTGAATTTATATACTACATGTAAGTCACTATAAAATTCTGGCTCTGACAGACCTTGTTGCTTTGTTTGTTTTGTTTGATTTGAGGTTTAACGTCCCCGTCAACACTGTATAGGTAATTTAGGAGACGCTGCTTCCAGTTTTGTGTGACTTTTACCCGACATTAAGGTGAAATGTCATCTTAAACCCTGTCGCCCATGAAACCAATATGGTTTGTACATTGTAAGTATGGACGGTCCGACCCACTCCGCTTTGCCTGGTTTACCAGTATTCGTGTGCGGTCGTTTTCAGCTCTGCGTTGAAGCATCATGCAGCCCATCTATTTCTTCAAGCCCCGAGGGGCGGGGGCCGACAGACCTTGTTGCAGAAGAGATTTAAGTCGAGCATTGGAGTTTGAAATTAAATCGGAATGACGTTTAAAAAATTTAGAAACGGCTTTGCGTAGTTTATGATACCGATAACCCTGATTAAGAAGTTTAGCAGTTAACAATTTATTACGAGTTTTGAAGCCAGTTACTTGACTAGACACTCTTGCAAATCGATTTAGTTGTGAAATATAAACGCCATAGGATGCCGCACGAGGAACATCTCTATCCAAGAAAGGATAATTTACAATCACAAAATCAAAAACATCGCGTTTATCATAAAGTATGAAGGAAACAACCCATCTTCAATAGACAGATGTAAATAAAAAAACCGGGGCCTCGGTATCAAAAGAAATTTCTTTATTTAAATGAAGTTCTGGGGTTAAATTTGACTGACCAAATCATCGAAATAGGTGTTGTCAATATTTAATAAATCATCCAAATATCTAGAAGTCGATCTAAAGGCTTCAATGATTTCAGACTGGTAACGGAAAGGAACATCATGAAGAATCTTTCATAACAAAACAAGAACAGATCAGTCACAATGGGTGCGCAATTCGTACCCACCGGAATACCCACAATTTGTCTAAATCACTTAGTGCCAAATCTTATGTAAATTTTGTCAAGTAGAATGGTGAGAGCTTCACTTACTTTATGACATGACCATAATTTATTTTATTTGTTTTTGCAATCCGCTTTTCTGTGACAAATAGGGTTTTCAAGCATCCTCATAACAATGTTTTGTTAACGTGGTGAATTTCTTTCAGCCATAATTTTGTCTTTGCTGTCTATTCGGCTCTAATTTAAGAGGACAGAGTACGCCTTTTTTTGACCAAGATTTTTGAACAGTAGATACCATTTTTGGACCGGACATTATTGTTAACAGCACACGAAGTTGTGGCCGTTGCTTCCCATCACGTGAACAAAATAGAAGTGAAGGCAATGTTCAGGAATCGATACACTTAACCTACAGCTCTCATCAGAGACATCAAAGGGAAAGAAACACAAACATAAAACAACTAGACTCCAATGGAAACATGAATAGCGGAAAGCCAAAAGGACAGTTATTGGCTATTCAAAACAAAATAATAGACGCGATACAAACACTCAAAGACAAACCATAACAACAAATAAACCGCGACAGAATAACCGCATTGGAACGGTCAGTGAAACGAATTCCACTGAGGCTTAAATCGATTTTACGTGGCCATAATCCTCGACCTTACTTCCGTCGCGATTTAGACAAATTATTTGTTCAGTCCGCATGATGGCCTCCTTACTCATCAGTGCAACATCTCCGTGAACACAAAAAATCAAACAACCGCAGAGATGAAACAACGGTGAGGACTCGGCAGCAAGAAACCACTGAAATGCTGGAGCAAACGAAAACCAACAGTTAGACTCCGATGGGCCCGATCCGAGATATAGCATCAGGCACCAATCAACTTTACCCTGAATTAGATCTCTCCAATTCTCAATAAGCCTTTACGCTGGAACCGCTATAGAATCTGAGGCCTGGCCCACCCGTGTGCAATTAAAGAGGGAAGCAAAGTTTTCAACCGTCATTGGGTTAACTACCATGCATGCAGTCTTTCGTATAACATTTATGTTGTACCCAATCTTTTTATATCGAAGAATGATTTTACGAAATTGGGTGCTGAAGTGATTGTGGTTATATACATTTCTGAATTTATATACTAAGTCACAATAAAATCACCGCGAATTGAATACCTCCCTAAATCCCACTTTATATAGAGAAAACTGGGATTTAATGGGATATACATTTTTTATTATTTCTGCTCCAAGACATATTGTTGATACACGTTAAAACCGCCTCAATGAGGCGGTTCTTACGAGTACCCACAACCTATATTTGCATCAAAAATAAGATTTTCATCAAAAAAGAACCATTTTAGAGATAAGAAAAAATGCATTATGTCGCACGGGTGTGTTTTCGTAATGCATTCTTAACAGGCTTAAAATATCATTACGGCAACACACTTACGGACCTCCGTGGCCTGGTGATTAAGAGCGCTCACTCTCAATCTTTCATGAAGGTCTCACAGGTCCGCTGTGGGTTCTAGCCTCGCTCAGGCCACAAATGAAACGCCAAGTACTCCAACGGAAGGTCAGTTTCTCTGGGTACTCAGGTTCGCCCATCTCTGAGTAACGATCGGCTCGAAATAAGTGAACTAATCATGAAAGGGCCGTACGACCACAAGAATAAAATAATAATAATAAAAAAAAAAACCTTACATACGAAAACCTTTCATGGCATTACATTGTGTGTAGTTTACTGATGAAAACAAAGAAAGAAAAAGTAAGAAATCGGTAACTTTCTTATTTGTGCATTAAACATACATGTAGATTGTTGCTGCTCGTTAGAACCACCTTACTTGGGCGGATCTAATGAGTACCTACTTTATTTGTATTTAAAAAAGTAAAGTTTGGCGTTCGGTGGCGTCTGCTATGGGTCTTCATTGTTGGCCAGACTCCTTTTTGGTGATGTTAGGCATATTTTGGTTAAAGGGTAAAAACGTCATCTGTTCTGTGTCAATTAAAATGCAGTCTCTTGCATTTTGTTGAGGAAACAAATTAATAAACAAATATTGCCGTAGATAAGATTTATCATGCAGATATAATAGGATTTCGAGTACAATATTAATATAATATTCATCCATAAATGCTTTCTTTGAGATTACTGACTGTTGCCATTAGTGACTGTTGCCATATGTAACGTATCCTTGATTCGAGAATCATAAAATAAATTTTCCATCTGCTGAACCAAGCGATCAGGTTTCTCCGAGCACGTGCGCGCGGCAAATACTCCGATCAGCCTGCGCAGCTGCAACGCAGCTGCACAGTCTGATCGGAGTCTTTGCGGTAAACAATTTGGAAGCACATGTACTTTGACCCAAAGTTTTCTAGAAGGCAGTATCATAACTGAGTAGGTATACACAATCATGCTCGAAGATTCCATTTCGCTTGTGGCAAACCGACAAGAGAGTTAGAAAACACCTGATCCTAATGTCGATTGTTCATCAATCGCCCCAAAGTTATAAAGCGCAGTGAGCTTTTCAATACTGAAATCCACTTGCCTATCACTGCCAGGTACAATTTATTAACCTTTTTTGTACCAAATGGAATCTTCCTCCTTATATAAAGCAGGAGTCCATTTCAAAATTTAGGAGTGTCAGATTGTGTTTTCTTCAAAATTTATTTGGAAAATGACTGAACTTTTACCAAACATGGGAGGCTCTGATCAGCCGCGTTCTGTGGCGTCTGATCTGGGCCTTCACTGTTTGCCAGGGTACACGTTTTGGGGTTTCTGATACTAAATGGGTTAATAGAAATAGCAACACTTCTTGTCGATGCGTAAGAGGGTTATCTAATGAATCTGGACTGGAATCATGGGTTTTACTTGGCAAACAGTGTAGACACCGATCAGACGCCGCGTTCGACCCAAAGTTACAAAGCGCAATTTGCTTTCCAATGCTGAATTCCACGTGCCTATCACTGCCAGGTACAATGCAAAGGTTATTAATAGAAATAACAGCACTATTCTTATCGATGCGTTTGTTTTGTTTTGTTTGATTTGATGTTTAACATCCCAGTAAACATTGTCTAGGTCAATTTGGAGACATCGCTTCCAATTCCGTGGGACTTTTACCCGAAACTGAGATGAAATGATATCTGAAGCCGTGTCGCCCATTAAAAATGTTTTATACACATGGCCGGCCCGACTACATGTAACACCACTTTTCCTGGGCAAGCTTAGAACATTAAGTGGTTTACATGTACCAGTGCTCATGTGCGATTCTGGACTGGAATCATGGGTCGGGCTTGGCAAACAGTAGCCTAGATCAGACGCCGCTACACTTTTGTGCTTAAATCAAATCTGGAATTGAAGGGTTAAACGGAACAGTATGAATTTCAATACAAGAATATTTTCTCAGCCTACACTCAGAGCCAAACGACCCAATCTCAGTGCCTTGATGTTTTCACTCTAAAACATTTCTCATGAAAAATCGAGACTTATAAATTTTAATACCAGTAATATTTCTTTATTAAACCACCAAAATTGAGGCACCCACAATCTATATTTAAATACTAGCACTATTGTTATAAGAAAAACGCTAACTTAACAGCCATGAAAGAGACAACAATATTATCTCAAATTAAGGGGAATGGGAACAGATTTCCCGCCATTTTCAAAGGGAGACAACTTTCGGATTTTCATGTTCGCTTTTCTATAAGCTCTGTCCCACGGAAAAAGGGGTTAATTCTTAAAGGATAGAATTTGCTCCTCAGGAGCAAATTCTTTCCTTTAAGAGTTGACCCCTATTGACATGGGAGACAATAATACTTTTTTAGAGGATGCCTCCCCTGAACTACCCATTCCCCTAGTTAGAATGTCAGGACCTAAAAGCAAGACGTTTCATAAAGACATGAAGCGGATCTTACACGAATGGCGACCCCCGCCAACCGGGGCTCGGAGAAATTGATTGGGCTGCATGATACTTCATCGCAGAGTTAAAACCGACCCCAGGAGCACTTCTAAACCGCTTAGAAGATCTAAGCCTGCCAGGCAAAGTGATGCGAGTCGGACCGACCACGTTATCGTCGCTTTGATCACTGTATTCACTAAAGAAATGAATTTTAATTTTCTCCTTTTTTTATTTTGTTGTTTTACGGCCATTTCAAGATTATTTCACTCATATCGAGCTGATCGTTAATCGGAGGTGGGCGAAAACAGGACTACCCTCAGAAAAACCACCTCACCTTCCGTTCCGTTGCAGATCTTGGCGTCTCACATGTGACCCGAGCGAGGCTCGAACAACAGCGGTTATGAGAGACCTAATGATTAAGAGTTAGCGCTCTTATCCAATTGGGCACGGAGGCCCGTTTTTTTTCTGTTGTTCATGAAAGTTGGAACGCAGTGTGTCGCGTGCAAAGTATCTGAAGGGGTTCATGTAAACTTTGCTAGCTACCCGCTGTCGGTCATATTTTCATGAAAAGCAGAAAAAGTTTATTTCTTATAATTACATTCGTTGCTCCTCATCACTGGCCGAAAAAAATGCTGATAGGGCAAACTTATAAAGCTGTAAAGCAATTACACGGTGTTTTTCTACAAAGAGGGGAACAGCGTTGACGTCGCCAACGTCCAATCAGATCGTAGAGAACAATGGCTAGACTGACGTCACTGAAAATCACGTGTCTCGATGCAATCATTTTGTTTTCAAAAGGTTTACATTTTGCTTTTCACTGGAAGTGTGAACAACTTCTAATAGATACATGGAACTATAGAGATTTTCTGTATTAAAATGCACTGATGAAACGGGCCTCCGTGGCTGTATTACAGCGCTGACTCTTAATCATTAGGTCTCTGGTTTCGAGCCTGGTACGCCAAGTTCTGCAGCGGAAGGTCAGGTGTTTTTCTCCGGGTACTCCGGTTGTCGCCCAGCTCTATTTAACGATCGGCTCGATATGACTGTAATAATCTTGATAATAATCAACACACTGTTGATACTAAATTGTCATACATGTATTATTAATTTTATGCCATGAGGTACATTTATTAACGACGGCCATTTAAATGCTTTTCCTTGTACATGTATATCAAGCATTTTAATTTATAGCTTCCTTTTCTAAAAATAAACCGTTTCAAGCGGAAAATGGACGTTGGTCATGAACACCTAATTACAAGTAAGCCTCTGACCTGACTGCGCATGCACGGCGCAGTCTAATCAGACTTTGATGAATGGGGACATTTACTTACATGTAAAGCTTCTGCATGAAGTCATGAAAGGCTAATTCTGGGTGTCTGGGTACGTAGACTCGTCTGCTTAGAGGATCTAAGCCTGCCCAGGCAAAGCTGTGCGAGTCGGCCGTCCATGCTTATAATGCTTAATAGCTGTTTCATTGGGCGACAGACTATAGCCCCCGTCCATAGGGGCTTGAAGAAATATATGGGCTGCATGATGCTTCCACGCAGAGCTGAATCCGGCCCGCACACTGGTACTGGTAAACCGCTTAGAGGATCTAAGCCTGTCCAGGAACCGCGGTGCGAGGCGGACCGTCCATGCTAATAAACCCTATTGGTTTCATTGGGCGACAGGGCTTGAGATGTAATTTCATCTCAATGTCGGGTAAAAGTCCCACACAATTAGAAGCAACGTCTCCAAAATGACCTTTACAGTGTTGACGGTGACGTTAAACATCAAATCAAACAAACTAATCATTGGGCGACAGGGCTTGATATGTCATTTCATCTCAATGTCGGGTAAAAGTCCAACAAAATTGGAAGCAACGTCTTCAAAATGACCTATGCCATTAAACCTCAAATCAAACAAACAAGTCTGAGTCTACGCAGAGCGAACAATCCAAAACGCACTGCCTCGTGTTCCAAGGTTTATATTAGCCGTGGTCCGGCGAAAAACGGGCCGTGGCACATGTGCGCTCAGCGAAGACTCAAATCATCCTGCGTAGACACTCAGTTATGACAGTCTTCTCAGACTCAACAGAGAAAGTTTGCATCAAATGCCCAGCGAAGACTCAGATCAGCCTGCGCTGGGCATACTTCCTCGAAGACTCCTTTTCCCTTGATCCGGCCTGTACAGTCATCAAGGTTTTCAGCAGATTCAGATAAGTAGACAGAGTTATGAACCGCGTCACAAAAAAAAAAAAACATCTGTTTTCGCGGTTTACGTCTGGGTGAAATAAAAACTGGCCTGATCAGCTATAAAGACCACATGTACTGTACTTAGAGGTTAAGCATCACGAAAACACGCCTATATAATTTTGAACCCCTTGAACCCCACTTTTATATAGTAAAACTGGGGTTTACAGGGGTATACCTTATTTTTCTTATTTCTGCTCTAAAATATAGAGTGTGGGTACTCGTTAGAACCGCCTCGATGAGGCGGTTCTAACGAGTACCCACAATCTATATTTGGAGCAGAAATAAGAAAAATATCACACTTTTTCATAATAAACTTTTCATTTTTTTTCGGCGATAAAGGTGGCAATGTATTTGTATAGGCGTGTTTGCGTAATGGGATAAAACAAGGCTATTATTCCATCCTCTCAGCGGACACAAAACTGCTGATCAGACTTCGCAATGAGCAGATCTATCTGTACCTCCGTTATTCGCAAAGTACAAAAGCAAGTTTTCTTATGCCGCGACTATTTTTTTACTGATTGTAAAAAATATACGTTTATTTACATGTAAATTATAGTTTCAAGTGTCCCTGTGACTCTTAAAATGATCGACAAGCGCACTTTTTCTAACTGCATGAAGTAAATGCCATAGACAGTAACAAAACTCTCAGTGAAGTTCGATCAGACTGTTCGCCGGGATACACATGCTGAACTGAGTCATCGTTCTGTGCATTTTCTCTTGTCGCGGCAAGTAATATAACCAAAGCATTGAGAGTACTGGTGGTTCGGGGAAGCCCCTATGTGCTTTTAGCGTCCGGTCACCGTAACCCATTGCTAAAGGGGTACCTTGGAAAACAGTGCAGGCCCAAATCAAACGCCGCAGAATGCGCAGGACCTGCACTTTTTGCTAACAGATTTTTCGCCAAAAATACAATAAAAACGAAAATTAGGCCTACCACGTCTTAGATTACAAATGGACTTGTCAAACATATAGCAATGGAAGCGCCCATTAGTATTCAATGGGTTAAAAACTAGTATCAGTCACAAATGGGTCCATTGTCTCTGATTGTAGGCTAGGAAACTAGTCGTGCACTTTCGTTTAACCCTTAAATTCCCGGGTCTTAAGCGTACAGTGTATACCCGGATCAGACGCCGCCTTCTGCGGCGTCTGATCTGGGTCTACACTGTTTGCCAAGGCCAACCCATGATTTCTCATAGTGTTTGCCGGTGGCTAGTTGACCGGTACCGAACAAGCAGCCTTGGATGACGATAAGCCAGTGTTTACAATGTTCGGTAATGTCTTATCAGTCTTTCTACGAGATTGATCAGACGCAAGGGCGGGTATACGAAACTCCAGATAATAAGGATAATGGACGGATTGTCTATTTAAACATACATGTATGTTTTGGGTACTTTTGAATCGCCCGAATCTGTTCTACGAGATTGATCTATAGTTTATCAACGTTCTTTGAGATTTCAATGATCAAGCGTGACAAGGCTATTCCATGTTTTAGGGGAAGCAGGTTTCGGATTTCTTTTTTCACAGGATTTTGAAATTAAAAATAAGTTTTTTGATAATGTCATAATGTAGAAGTCGTGGACAAGTGGTTAATACGATGCAGTACGATCCTCAGTAAAACAATATCGCCAAATATAAAATCCCAACTGAAGGCGATTTACCTAAAACGCGGACTAGTCCAAAATTCAAAGTGCAGTCACGTCTCACTGCGTTTTGAAAGACTATAGTAGACAGTTGTTTTGACTTTTACCGTGTTGATTTCGACAGTCGCCTAGATGGATATACATAGCTCCTAATCACTTGAACCAGTCCTTGAAATGAACACCCCACTTAACCCAATTTTATATAATGAAAACTGGGCTTGCTCGGGTATACAATTTTTTCTTATTTCTGGTCCAAGACATAGGTCGGCCCCCGCCCAGCGGTGTTTAAAGAAATAGATGGGCTGCATTATGCTTCCACGCAGAGCTGAACCGACCCGCACACGAATACTGGTAAACCGCTTAGAGGATCTAAGCCTGCCCAGGCAAAGCGGTGCGAGTCGGTCCGTCCATGCATATAAACCCTATTGGTTTCATTAGGCGTCGGGGTTTGAGATGGCATTTCATCTCAATGTCGGGTAAAAGTCCTACAAAATTGGACGCAACGTCTCCAAAATGACCTATACAGTGTTGACGGGGCCGTTCAACCTCGAATCAAACAAAACCAAGACATGGGTTGTGGGTACTCGTTAGAACCGTCTTAGTGAGGCGGTTCTATCGAGCACCCACAACCTATGTTTGCAGTATAAATAAGAAATATATCATGGATTTTCATCAGAAAAGTAGTCATTTTGGAGATGTGAAAAAAATTCACAATGCCGCACAGGCTTGTTATTGTAATGAGATATGATTAATAATCGGAAGAATTTGTTTTCTTGTTTCTCTGCCTTGCTGTCGGTCCATGTACTTGTTTTCGACTTTTACATTAAATAGAAGTGAAGGCAATGATCAGGAATCGATACAATTAACCCACACTTCCCATCCGAGACACCAAAGGGAAAGAAACACAAATATGAAATATATAGACCCTAATGGAAACATCAATAGCGGAAGGCCAAAAGGACAGTAACTTTCCCACAAAATGGCCATTTGGCTATCCACAACAAACATGTTTGTTATAATTTAGGTTTAACCTCCCAGTCAGCAGTTGGAGTCGTTGCGCCCAGTTTTGTGGGACTTTTACCCGACAATGAGGTGAAATGACATCTTAATGCCTACCGCCCAAACAAACCAATTAGGTTTATATGCATTTTGTTTTGTTTTGTTTGATTTGAGGTTTAATGTCCCCGTCAACACTGTAAAGGTCATTTTGGAGACGTTGCTTCCAATTTTGTGGGACTTTTACCCGACATTGCGATGAAATGACATCTCAAGCCCTGTCGCCCAATGAAACCAATAGGGTTTATTAGCATGCACCGCGGTTCCTGGACAGGCTTAGATCCTCTAAGCGGTTTACCAGTACTAGTGTGCGGGCCGGATTCAGCTCTGCGCGGAAGCATCATGCAGCCCATATATCTCTTCAAGCCCCTATGGGCGGGGGCTAATATGGACGATCCGACTCGCACCACTTAGCCTGGGCAGGTTTTGATCTTCTAAGCGGTTTATCAGTACTCATGTGCGGTCATTTTCTGTCACGCGTGGTGGGCGGAGGCGCTGACTCATCTGTTATAAATTTATCCCGTGTACGGTCTTGTTTACATGTGTCGTCAATACGTTCAACTTCATGACATGAATAATCTTGTGACCTCCACTTCATCTGTTTATATAAAGAAATGGTGGAGTGCTGTAGTGCAGTGGTAAAGCATCGGATTTGAGATGGAGAGGTAGCCGGTTCGATCCCCGCAAGCGCCAAGTGTTGTTTCCTCGAGCAAGGGACTTTATCCACATTGCTTAGTACTGGTTCCTACCCAGGAAAAGACCGGCCCCGATAGCTCAGTTGGTAGAGTGTCCGCTCCGGGGAACGGGAGGTCACGGGTTCGATCCCGGGCCGCGACATACCAAAGTCGTTAAAAATGGTACTAGCTGCTCCTCGCTTGGCACTCAGATTTACGGGGTAGAGCAAGGACTGGTCGACCCAGTGTCAGGATAATGTGACTGGGTGTGGTATCATGTAATGTGTCTGGGACATGATACTTCAGTGAGGCAACACTATAAAAGTGAGCATTGAGCTCCCTGTCGCAACCAGACACCGTCGTGATATGACTGAAAAATTGTTGAAAGCGACGTTAAACCCGAATTCATACACACACACACATCCAGGAAAAGAGGGCCACATGGAAGATTAGTATACTAGTACTAAATGTGTTACCCTCTATAAATATGGTCGATTATTATTATTATTATTATTATTATTACATTATTTTATTTGATCATGTCCTGAACCCAGACATTGTTAATACATGTAAATGCACTCGTAGGAATCGGTTCTAACGAGGGCGTATCCTATATGTTAGTGCATGTGCGACAACTCCGTCACTCGGTGTAACTTTATCTTATCGATGTTCTCTCCCCTATTATACGCTGTCGGGTTCTCGACATGATTTTTCGTGTCAAATGTTCCGGAATGTTTACAGAGCACACGCACTATACAACGTCGATGGCTCGAACAGCGATGGCTCATTTACCCTGTGTATTTCGAATTCAATATTCAGCCCCTCGGCTGAAAAAGTGTCTATAACTGCATGATACATGAATTAATTAATGCGGGATAATTTATCGAGATTTGTCATATTTTATCTTGAAAATGCATGTTGTGTGTACTCATTAGAATCGCCTCGATGAGGCGATTCTAATGAGCACACACGACATCCTTTTATTTTAAAGGAAATCGAAAAAATTCCCCATTATTCCACCTGACCAGACGTTACAATGAACCCTCATTAGCTCGAACTATCCTTGTATCGAACATTTTCAGGTCTGAGAGTTTAGCTATTTCTAAAGACTGTCCATAAAAATAAAGACAGTCTTTAAATTTATGGACTCACGTGTCTCTAGAAAGCAATGCAAATCGTAAGAATTTTCAAAAATTCAAAAATCGCAGAATGTGTATTATATAAACTTATCCGTTACATGATGAATTGCATACACGGAAAGTTTTGTCTCAAACTGTTGTCTACTTTTCGAGTATTTATATAAAAGATATTCTTGTTTAAGTTTTCTCCCTTCATGTACTTTACAACAAGTGTGCCACGCATCAGGTGACATATTTCACTGTTTATAGTTTAAGGGAGAAAACCTGAACTACACAGAATCAATTATTTACGTTCTTGAATTATTAATCAACAAGACAACGGATCATACTCAGTTTTCAGCTACGCGCAGATTATCAAGTAATAAAGAAGTTTGCGTAACACAGGTACTGCGATTTTCGAATTTTTGAAAATTCTTACGATTTGCATTGCTTTCTAGAGACACGTGAGTCCATAAATTTAAAGACTGTCTTTATTTTTATGGACAGTCTTTAGAAATAGCTAAACTCTCAGACCTGATTTTTATGATCTCAAAGGTGTTAGAGTCATCGAAGTTGTAACGGTAATAAAAGCGAACTGCAATGAACATTCTTCAAGTTAGGGTTGTTCGAAATACTGAGGTTTAGTTATAGTTCCAAGTCATGTGCTATTATAGGTTTCACTTCGGGGATATCTTCACAATCATCTATGAAATAAAGAACGTCTCATTTGTATTTTTAGGCATGAGTAATAGGAACCAAGGATTAGCCGAATGTAAACTTCTGTCGTACCGAAAAGCCCATACGAAAACACTCCTATACAAATAAATTGTAAATTTTAAGGCCGTAAAAAAAAGAAAATTTTAAGACGGAAAAGTGCGCTACATGTATCTTTCTTTTTTCTGTTCAAAATATAGATTGTGGGTACAGGTTAGAACCGCCTCATTGAGGCGGTGCTAATGAGTCCCACCATTTATATTTTCGACTACTAACAATAAAAATATGATGTTCCCCTGTAAACTCCCTAAACCCCAGTTTGACTACATAAAAGTGGGGTTCAATGGGGGGGGGGGGGCAGAATTATATAGGCGTGTCTCTTTAGGGCTTCGATTTCTTGTGAGACACTAAGTATATTCCTGCTTTGGGATTCGTTATAGCTGCATAATGTTTATAACGGACAATTGTTGCTCTTACGAAACAAATAGATTACAGTGAATTTTCAATAACTTGAACTCGGATTAGCTCGTTTACCATGGATAATTCGAACTGGCTCGAGTCCCTGAAGATTTCTCCCTAAACTCCAGACAGCCATATATTTGGTTATTATAAGCAGGTTTTCCTCACTTTGTCTTTCCATCACGAAACCACGCCTATTTAATTTTGACGCCCCCCCCCCCCCCACCCCTTGAACCCCGCTTTTATATACATGTAGTAAAACTTGGGTTTACAGGGGTAAACCTTATATTTCTTATCTCTGCTCTAAAATATAGGTGGTGGGTACTC
Source organism: Lucinisca nassula (assembly GCA_963580285.1). Taxonomy (NCBI): domain Eukaryota; kingdom Metazoa; phylum Mollusca; class Bivalvia; order Lucinida; family Lucinidae; genus Lucinisca; species Lucinisca nassula. Next base: position 12,371,862 of record OY757019.1, read on the forward strand.
GTAAGAACCGCCTGGATGAGGTGGTTCTAACGAGGACCCACAATCTATACTTAAAGCACAACTAAGAAAAATATCACAATTTATTCATCTTAAAATTTTCGTGTTTTTTTTTTTTTTTTTTTTTTTTTTTTTTTTCGGCGTCAAAGTTTACAATGTATTTATATAGCCGTGTTCAGTATGATAACTCACCCGTGCGACATATTGCATTTTTCACACTTCCAAAATGGCTACCTTTTGATGAAAATCCGTGATATTTTTCCTTATTTTTACTGCAAACATAGGTTGTGGGTACTCGTTAGAACCGCCTCATTGAGGCGGTTCTAACGAGTACCCACAGCCTACGTCTTGGAGCAGAAATAAGAAAAATAATGTATACCCCCTTAAACCCATGTTTTCTCTATATAAAGTGGGGTTTAGGGGGGTCTTCATCTCACGGACTTGTTCACGTGATGTTTTCTTAATGATTACGCTAACACACACGTGCGGCATACGGCTTTTCTGATGGGAATCTGAAATTGAAATATATTTCTTATTTCTGCTCCAAACATAGTTTGCGGGTGCTTTTAAGCCTGGGACCGCCTCACTGAGGCGGTTCTAACGATACCCTAACCATTGTCTTGAAGCAGAAATAAATAAAATAATAAATAGCTCTGTAAATGCCATTTTTATCCCCCGACCGAATAGGTTCGGGGGATATAGCGATCAGCCTGGCGTCCGTCCGTCTGTCCGTCCGTCCGTCCGTCCGTAGACGCAACCTTGTGATGTAACTCCTATACCCTTTGAGATTCATTGATAGTTCTTGGCACAATTGTTCACAAGGCTGAGACGGCGTGTCATGCGCAAGAACCAGAACTCTGGATGCCATACTTTTTTAGTTATCTCCCCTTTTAATAAAATAGAATGACTACTTTATGATGGCCATAACTCCAATACCCTTTGAGATATATTGATGGTACCTTGCACAGTTGTTCACAAGGCTGAGACAGCGTGTCATGCACAAGAACCACAACTCTGGCTGCCATGGTTTTTGAGTTATCTCCCCATCCAATAAAATAGAGTGACTACCTTGTGATGGCCATAACTCCAATACCCTTTAAGATATATTGATGATACCTGGCACAGTTGTTCACAAGGCCGAGACGGTGTGTCATGCACAAGAACCACAACTCTGGCTGCCATGGTTTTTGAGTTATCTCCCCTTCTAATAAAATAGAGTGACTACCTTGTGATGGCCATAACTCAAATTACCTTTAAGATATATTGATGATACCTGGCACAGTCGTTCACAAGGCCGAGTTGGTGTGTCATGTACAAGATCCACAACTCTGGGTGCCATGGTTTTTTAGTTATCTCCCCTTCCAATAATATAGAATCACTACCTTGTGATGGCCATAACTCCAATACCCTTAAAGATGTATTGATGATACCTGGCACAGTTGTTCACAAGGCCGAGACGGTGTGTCATGCACAAGAACCACAACTCTGGCTGCCATGGATTTTGAGTTACCTCCCTTCCAATAAAATAGAGTGACTACCTTGTCATGGTCATAACTCCAATACCCTTTAAGATATATTGATGATACCTGGCACAGTTGTTCACAAGGCCGAGACAGTGTGTCATTTACAAGAACCACAACTCTGGGTTCCATGGTTTTTGAGTTATCTCCCCTTCCAATAATATAGAATCACTACCTTGTGATGCCATAACTCCAATACCCTTTAAGATGTATTGATGATACCTGGCACAGTTGTTCACAAGGCGGAGCCGGTGTGTCATGCACAAGAACCACAACTCTGGCTGCCATGGATTTTGAGTTATCTCCCCTTCCAATAAAATAGAGTGACTACCTTGTCATTGTCATAACTCCAATACGCTTTAAGATATGTTGATGATACCTAGCATAGTTGTTCACAAGGCCAAGACGGTGTGTCATGTACAAGAACCACAACTCTGGGTGCCATAGTTTTTTAGTTGTCTCCCCTTTCAATAATATAGAATCACTACCTTGTGATGGCCATAAATCCAATACCCTTTAAGATGTATTGATGATACCTGGCACAGTTGTTCACAAGGCTGAGACGGTGTGTCATGCCTAAGAACCCAAACTCTGGCTGCCATGGATTTTGAGTTATCTCCCCTGACAATATAACCTTTTGATGGCCATAACTCCAATACCCTTTGAGATATATTGATGGTACTTGGCACAATTGTATACAAGGTTGAGACAGTGCTTCATGTCTAAGAACCACAATTCTGGGTACTATGATAAATATTTGAGTTATCCACCCTTCCAATATAACAGTATGACCAGCTTGTGATCTCCAACACCCTTTGAGACATTATTATTGTACTTTGTACAGAAATGCATGAGCTTGAGCAGGCATGTCATGTGCAAGAAGCACAGTTCTGAGTACCCTGGTTTTTTAGCTATCTCTCCTGAAGTATAATCTTGTGATGGCCATAACTGCAATACTTTTGTGATATATTGCTGGTTTAATTCTGGTGCACTTTCTATTGGTGAACAATCTTCTGAAGGCCATACTGGCTTTTGGTCGGGGGATTTGCCATCTCTTCCGATGGCTATTTTTCTCTATATAAAGTGGGGTTTGGAGGGTGTTCATTTCACGGACTTGTTAACGTGATGAGAATTAGATAAACATATATTTGGATATTTCAAGGCGGCTGTTCTGATTGTATTGGTTGATATGTTATGCAAACGGTTACCTCCCCTGATGGTGTATCCATTTCATCGTTCCCGCTATCACAGTATAAACATTGGGAGCGGCAGTATGCATTCATCTTCATTTAAAGGTAAAAGCCGATTACACCCACCTGGGTAACGCATAAACATGCAAATTGCTCAAATAGAGACCCAGCGCCACCACTGCTACCGCTAATATAAATAAAAAAATCATTCAAGTTTTGCCACTTATTTTACAATTCATGCTTCGCACATCTTCTTTTTCTAAGACATATTCTGTTTCGTGCCAATATTTTGGACAAAGCAGATCCTAATCAGACACCGCGTTCTGCGGCGTCTGATCTTGGTCTACACAGTTTGCTAAACCTGTCCAAGTTCTGTAGATACATGTAGCGCTCTTACTTAACACGATAGGAATAGGACGACTATTTTCTATAAACAACCGTTACATAACAGGCACGTGCAGATCACCAACCTTACAAGCACTTAGTAACTTTAGATAGACTGACAAAGTGAGTGAGTTTTAGTTTTACGTCCCTCCAACAGCTAATGTCATACGGATTCGGGACCTCGGTTTAAAGACTCATCCGAAAGTCTGGAGAAGCCCGGGATCGATCCTGCGATCCCTGGTTTACAAGGCGAGTAGCGTAACCACTGCACCACGAAGGCTTCTAGATAGACTGACACACAATCGCCCACCGCATAAAAATACAATCAGACATGTGCGACGGATCTTCCTGTGCATCATTGTACTTGAATTGTGTTACATTTGTATTATTATTTTCGGATGGGTTTTTGACTATAGTGATCCTGCGACCCCTAGTTTACAAGACGAGTAGCATAACCACTACTCCACAGATGCTTCTACGGATATTCATAGGAAAAGCAGCCGTTTTGAAGGAATGAGAGCATGCCCTTCGCAAGGGTGTGGTATCATAATGAACCCTATACGTTCAAGTGTACGCTTAGGTCATAGCGACAAGAATAGCGATGCTTTAAATAACAATTAACTGGATTTTGCAAATGGACCGCGTTAGGCATGAGGACACACATTACGATAACACACCCGTGCGACATAGTTCATTTTTTCACATCTCCAAGATGGCCAATTTTCTTATGAAAATCCATAATATTTTTCTCATTTACACTCCAAACATAGGTTTTGGGTGCTCTAATGAGGCGGTTCTAACGAGTACCCACAACCTATGTCTTGGAACAGAAATAATGAAAATAATGTTTACCCCCTAAACCCCCGTTTTCTCTATATAAAGTGGGGTTTACGGGGGTCTTTATTTCACGGACTTGTTCACGTGATGAATACGAAAACACGCCTATACAAATACATTGTAAATTTTACCACCGAAAAATGAAAATTTTCAGATGAAACGTGATATTTTTCTTATTTCTGCTCAAAACATAGATTGTAGATCCTCGTTAGAACCGCCTCGACGAGGCGGTTCTAAAGAGTGCCTACAATCTATGTTTTTGAGCAGAAATAAAGAATATAATGACAATGTATACTATATAAAAGTGGGGTTTAAGGTGGTCAAAATTATATAAGTAGGTTTTCGTGATGAAAAGCAGGCGATAAGATTCTGGAGTATTAATGACTTTGGATCGATTGGTAAACTATCGATCGGTTCGGTTTATAAACAATCGACCCAGTTGCATTCCGTGTCAATGTCAGGAAATTATACAGTCGTATGCATCAGCTCTGCTAGTTGACTGAATAATATGACGGGGGTTGGGCTACACGTTCTCTCAACATTATATATAGTTGCGGCCCTTGTTTTGTTTTTGTTTTGCTTCATTCCGCGGTTTTTAGACGGTAAATTGCTCATACACATTGCCAAATGATTTAATTTATTTCATAGCGTATAACCATCATAATTATTCCATGCCCTTTAATCCGCATATTATATGTACCATAATCCGCATAGAAAATCAAAACATCAAAGAGGCACTGACATTTTGCGGTTCGCCATCAATCAGTCTAATTCAAGCAAATATTATGGAGGACTAAGTTAGACCACACGTACCCGTGCGTGGACGGCACCCCAGGATCGGTGCTACTGATCCGTTGTGAATACCCCATTCCACTTGACGGTAATTCCGCTGCGCTTCCATGTTTGGTAAAAATATACACGAGTAAAAATCCTGCAACAAGATATAGCCATATATCTTATTCTTGTTTCAACCGTTCAGTTTAGTATTTTAATTTTGATGATATTTCAACACCCGGTTACTTTAATAAATAAATATTGAGTTCAGTATATTTATATTTTAGAAATACCCCTTATTCCCTTATGTTGATTTGCTGTAAGGAATGGCATCAAATATTCAATTGAAATTCTACATTCTGTAATCTGTTATTTACGTTACAATTTATCAGCACAGTAAAGAAAACAGAAACAATAACACTAAAATCTTTCTAAAAGTGAATTTGTATATCAGATGAAATACGTCTGAAGTATTGAATCTTTTTGTGCTGATACACAAATTTTACATTTGTTGTAAATATGAATGTAGTGTATATAACTAAATTGAATTTAGGGGAGTAGTTTTCTTTCAAACGCCAGCTGGGTAGTCAATATCTGTACCAGCTACATTTCCACAGAGCCTAAATTCCTAAAAACATCACACGCATTCCCTAATAATACAGACAGTTTAGTTTTTTTTTTTGTTTTTTTTTTTTTCACAGCATTGTGTTATTGTATACTGTGTTGACGGACATATTGGACTCCATCTTAAATATTCAAAAATGTTCAACGATGTCAGACTGGCATTCATCAGAATCTTAAAAGGCAATGTCTAATCTACAAGAATCAGTAAACTTTGTACACAATTTCCAGGTCCATGTGAAATCAGCTATACAATTCTGCCGGACTGCATGTAAAACGTTTATTAACACGTTTTCTCAACCAGATATACTTACTTTCGACCAATTAATCCCTCTGACATCAGTGACCCTCAAATATTTTCAAATTTCCACACTGGAATTGATTGTTCCATAGCAGTTGGAAATAAATCTACACGTTGATGAAAGGCAGGGATACTTTAATTAATTTTTTTTTACGATGACCAAACAACCCCTTTAGAGCACATAGAGGTTTAATTCTTTGGAAGGAAGGATTACACCAAAGAACTGAAAACTGTCGAGTGTACAAATTTTCTGGGCCACACTAGCAGTTCTAGACCAATTAGGCCTCATCTGTGATCCTCCAATATATCCAAGCCCCATTTAAACTACCTTTTTTAAGCCTGATTTAAACAGTTAACCAAATGTAAAATTTCGACCCGCCCATCGGGACTTGAAGAAATAGGTTGGGGTGCATGATGCTTCCACGTTGAGCTGAAACCGGTTGCACATGAGTACTGGTGAACCGCTCAGAGTTCTAAGCCTGCCAAGGTAAATTGGTACGAGTCGGACAGTCCCTAGAGATTAACCCTTTTGGTTTGTTTTGGACGGCAGGGACTGAGATGTCATTTCATCTCAATCTCAGTAGAAAGTCCCAAAAAATTGGAAGCAACGGCGCCAAAATAACCTAAATAGTGTTGACGGGGAAGTAAAACCTGAACAATATGTAAAACCAGTGCTTCAGCTGAAGTGCACGACCCGCGGATGCTTTTAGCTTTATGAGTGTTACCATATATGGGTATGGAGGCCATTTTGGTCATGTGACCTGTCCCTAAAACGGTTCCCCCAATAAATGCGCCTTATCGTAAGGAACAAAAATATATCTTATACTTTAGTACTGTATTCTGAATCGTTTGCAGGATAAAATGCATTCTCACTTTTCCAATACAAAGGCATATGTGTCAAAGTTTGACCTTGGCACAAAGAAGGTCAAGGGCAACCCAGGGTCACCATTTTAGCAATTTACGATGGGCCTACGTCCATGATGCTATTTATCAAGTTTCGTGGAAATCTTCCCAGTGGTTGTGGAGAAGACTATTTTTGAAGGGTTTTTACCATATATGGCTTGGCGGCCATTTTGGTCATGTGACCTGGACCCCATGAGCAAATTTTGGTTTCCCCCATCCCATAGAGGCTCCATATGAAATTTGACTTCAAACGGCCCAACGGTTTCCGAGGAGAAGCGGTTCGAAAATTTTCACATTTTCGTCTCAACGAGGCTATACTAAATGGAATGTAATATTTCGCAAGTTCATTGGTAAGATCTCATTGATATCTATCAGTATGCCAAAAATTGTTTAAATATTCCAATCGGTTAAGTCACTATCACCAATTTTCACAAACGGGTTACGGACGGACAGACAGACAGACCATATATTGCTTGGCGGCCATTTTGGTCATGTGACCTGGACCCCATGAGCAAATTTTGGTTTCCCCCGTCCCATAGAGGCTTCATATGAAATTTGATTTCAATCGGCCCAACGGTTTCCGAGGAGAAGTAGTTCGAAAATTTTCACATTTTTCACCTCGGCGAGGCTATACAAAATGGAATGTTATATGGCGCAAGTTCATTGGTTATATCTCATTGATATCTATCAGTATGCCATAAATTGTTTAAATATTCCAAGCGGTTAAGTCACTAGCACCAATTTTCACAAACGGGTTACGGACGGACCCAAAGAAGTTCAAGGTCAACCCAGGGTCACCATTTTAGCAATTTATGATGGGCCTACGTCCCAGATGCTATTTATCAAGTTTCGTGGAAATCTGTCCAGTGGTTCTGGAAAAGAATATTTATGATGGGTTTTTATCTTATATGGCTTGGCGGCCATTTTGGTCATGTGACCTGGACCCCATGAGCAAATTTTGGTTTCCCTATCCCATAGAGGCTCCATATGAAATTTGACTTGAATCGGCCCAACGGTTTCCGAGGAGAAGCAGTTCAAAAATTATCACATTTTTTGCCTCGGCGAGGCTATACTAAATGGAATGTGATATTTCACAAGCTCATTGGTTAGATCTCATTGATATCTATCAGTATGCCAAAAATTGTTTAAAATTCCAAGCGGTTAAGTCACTATCACCAATCTTCACAAACGGGTTACGGACGGACAGACAGACAGACCATATATGGCTTGGTGGCCATTTTTGTCATGCGACCTGGACCCCATGAGCAAATTTTGGTTTCCCCCATCCCATAGAGGCTCCATATGAAATTTGACTTCAATCGGCCCAACGGTTTCCGAGGAGAAGCAGTTCAAATATTTTCACATTTTTTTTGCCTCGGCGAGGCTGTACTAAATGGAATGTAATATTTCGCAAGTTCATTGATATCTATCAGTATGCCAAAAATTGTTTAAATATTCCAAGCGGTTAAGTCACTATCACCAATTTTCACAAACGGGTTAAGGACGGACCCAAAGAAGGTCAAGGTCAACCCAGGGTCACCTTTTTAGCAATTTATGATGGGCCTACGTCCCAGATGCTATTTATCAAGTTTCATGGAAATCTGCCCAGTGGTTCTGGACAAGACTATTTATGAAGGGTTTTTACCATATATGGCTTGGCGGCCATTTTGGTCATGTGCCCTGGACCCCATGAGCAAATTTTGGTTTCCCTATCCCATAGAGGCTCCATATGAAATTTGACTTAAATCGGCCCAACGGTTTCCAAGGAGAAGCAGTTCAAAAATTTTCACTTTTTTTGCCTCGGCGAGGCTATACTAAATGGAAAGTAATATTTCGCAAGCTCATTGGTTAGATCTCATTGATATTTATCAGTATGCCAAAAATTGTTTAAATATTCCAAGCGGTTAAGTCACTATCACCAATTTTCACAAACGGGTTACGGACGGACAGACAGACAGACCATATATGGCTTGGCGACCATTTTGGTCATGTGACCTGGACCCCATGAGCAAATTTTGGTTTCCCTATCCCATAGAGGCTCCATATGAAATTTGACTTCAATCGGCCCAACGGTTTCCGAGGAGAAGCAGTTCAAAAATTTTCACATTTTTTGCCTCGGCGAGGCTATACTAAATGGAATGTAATATTTTGCAAGCTCATTGGTTAGATCTCATTGATATCTATCAGTATGCCAAAAATTGTTTAAATATTCCAAGCGGTTAAGTCACTATCACAAATTTTCACAAACGGGTTACGGACAGACTCAAAGAAGGTCAAGGTCAACCCAGGGTCACCATTTTAGCAATTTATGATGGGCCTACGTCCCAGATGCTATTTATCAAGTTTCGTGGAAATCTGTCCAGTGGTTCTGGAAAAGAATATTTATGATGGGTTTTTATCTTATATGGCTTGGCGGCCATTTTGGTCATGTGACCTGGACCCCATGAGCAAATTTTGGTTTCCCTATCCCATAGAGGCTCCATATGAAATTTGACTTGAATCGGCCCAACGGTTTCCGAGGAGAAGCAGTTCAAAAATTATCACATTTTTGCCTCGGCGAGGCTATACTAAATGGAATGTCATATTTCACAAGCTCATATGTTAGATCTCATTGATATCTATCAGTATGCCAAAAATTGTTTAAAATTCCAAGCGGTTAAGTCACTATCACCAATTTTCAATATCGGGTTACGGACGGACAGATAGACAGACCATATATGGTTTGGCGGACCTTTTTGTCATGTGACCTGGACCCCATGAGCAAATTTTGGTTTCCGCCATCCCATAGAGGCTCCATATGAAATTTGACTTCAATCGGCCCAACGGTTTCCGAGGAGAAGCAGTTAAAAAAAATTCACATTTTTTGCCTTGGCGAGGCTATACTAAATGGAATGTAATATTTCGCAAGTTCATTGGTAAGATCTCATTGATATCTATCAGTATGCCAAAAATTGTTTAAATATTCCAAGCGGTTAAGTCACTATCACCAATTTTCACAAACGGGTTACGGACGGACCCAAAGAAGGTCAAGGTCAATCCAGGGTCACCTTTTTAGCAATTTATGATGGGCCTACGTCCCAGATGCTATTTATCAAGTTTCGTGGAAATCTGCCCAGTGGTTCTGAAGAAGACTATTTATGAAGGGTTTTTACCATATATGGCTTGGCGGCCATTTTGGTCATGTGACCTAGACCCCATGAGCAAATTTTTGTTTCCCTATCCCATAGAGGCTCCATATGAAATTTGACTTAAATCGGCCCAACGGTTTCCGAGGAGAAGCAGTTCAAAAATTTTCACATTTTTTGCTTCGGCGAGGCTATACTAAATGGAAAGTAATATTTCGCAAGCTCATTGGTTAGATCTCATTGATATTTATCAGTATGCCAAAAATTGTTTAAATATTCCAAGCGGTTAAGTCACTATCACCAATTTTCACAAACGGGTTACGGACGGACAGACAGACAGACCATATATGGCTTGGCGACCATTTTGGTCATGTGACCTGGACCCCATGAGCAAATTTTGGTTTCCCCCATCCCATAGAGGCTTCATATGAAATTTGACTTCAATCGGCCCAACGGTTTCCGAGGAGAAGCAGTTCAAAAATTTTCACATTTTTGCCTCGGCGAGGCTATACTAAATGGAATGTAATATTTTGCAAGCTCATTGGTTAGATCTCATTGATAACTATCAGTATGCCAAAAATTGTTTAAATATTCCAAGCGGTTAAGTCACTATCACCAATTTTCACAAACGGGTTACGGACGGACGGACAGACTGACAGACTGACAGAATGACAGAATGACACAGTGATTTTAGGACACTCTTAGAAATCAACCGACTTCAGTCGGTTGTTTTTTCTGCGGGTCGTGCAATTTGCCTGACTCTATTCCAAGTACACACCACTCTCTGTGCTTTGATTAGTAGTCAGGCTTATCTCCGTTCCAAATTTTGATGATGATGACATACCAATAGAAAAAAGTTAGTCGCGTTCCGCTAAATTGTGCATTGGAACGCGTGAGAACAGTGAAAGCTTAAACCAGCCTGATCATCCACTGACTCTTAAAGCAGTCTTCCGTGTCTGCTTTAAGAGCCTTCGGGTCAACACAGACATCCATACAGCCCAAAACGAAGACTCTGATCAGACTGCGCGCATGCGCGCAGTCTGATCAGAGTCTTCGCTTTTCGCCCATGGCCTATGACAAATTTTCGCTTAGCGTAGCTCAAATTTTTAACTTTTTAACCGAAGTAATATTTTTTACTGATATGCACAAATAAATCCCTAAATCCCGTCTTAAAGAGTTAAAGAATTAAATGTTATCGCGGATTGAAAAGTCATTCAAACATGTACATGAAGAAGGTGCAGTTTTCGTTGGGAGTGATTCAGTAGAAATATATTACTAAAATATAGCAACAACCCACGTACATGAACATTATATGGGCCCCGTCAAGCGATTTTGGTACTTATCGCCTATGCGAGCAGCAAAGGTTCAGGTGAGCCTGCGCATCCGCGCAGTCTCACCAGAACCTTCACTGCTCGCTCATACAAGCAGTGAATCAAGAGGAACCTTCAGACAGAAAGCCATATCCCTGGCCGCTCTGAATGGCTGGGCATGCGCAGTTAAAATTTGTCATGACGGAATGCTCGAAGACACAAATTCGCTTGGCGGGGCTCATATATAGAAGCATACTGTAACAATATATAAGAAGCTATATTTCTGTGTTTTCATAATTAACTAATTCACGCGTACTCTACAAATATTATCTCAGGCTGGCTTATTGACTAATCCAGACCAAACTTATTACACAGGTTCGAGAGTAGTAAGACGTTTTCTTGGAGCAGGTGGCTAGACAGGAGTGTTACTTAATACAGGGTAGGATTATTTTACAGTATTGAAAGTGAACTATTGTTGCCTTTTACATTTTTTTGCAATTGCATACATTTAAGTTCTAGAGAAACTATACAGATTTAGGATTATTTATTTATTTATTCATTTATTTATTTATTTATTTATTTACTTATTTTTATTGATTGATTGGGTAATTTATTTCATAATCTATTTAACTTATATCATACTTTATTTATTTATGTATCTATTTATTTATTTTTATTAATTGATCTGCTTATTTATTTAATTTTCTATTTAAATTATATCACACTTTATTTATTTATTTATTTATTTATTTATTTATTTATTCTATTTCTTGTTTCATTTACTTTTCGGATGAATACTTTAAACGTAAACTTTTCCGCATTACCAGTTATGACTGTGTTTTTATTTCTGCAACAAACATAGATTGTGGGTGCTCGTCAGAAACGCCCCATTCAGACAGTTCTAACACGTATTTTTGCAACAATGAGAGAAAATAAGCCCTACTCGTTTAATTTGGGTTTCATCGCGTTAAGAAGATCGTGATATGAACAGCCCATGCAGAAATCCCATTTCATGTAGAGAAAACTGGCATTACGATGACACACCCGTGCGACATAGTGTTTTTTTCACATCTCCAAAATGGCCATTTTTCTGATGAAAATATGTGATATTTTTCGTGTAAAAACTGCAAACATAGGTTGTGAGTGCTAATAAGAACCGCCTCAATGGTTCTAACGAGTACCCAAAACCTATGTCTTGGAGCAAAAATAAGAAAAATAATGTTTACCCGTAAACCCCAGTTTTATTTATATAAAGTGGGGTATAGGGGGTTCTTCATTTCACGGACTTGATCACGTGATGGGGGCTTAGTTTTCTTATTTCTACTCCAAGACAAAGGTTGTGGGTACCCGTTAGAACCGCCTCAATGAGGCGGTTCTTTCTAACGAGCACCTTCAACCCAAGTTTCGAGTATGAATAGAACATATCACAAATTTTCATCAGAAAATTAACCATATCACAAATTTTCATCAGAAAATTAACAATTTCACAAATTTTCATCAGAAAATTAACCATTTCACAAATTTTCATCAGAAAATTAACAATTTCACAAATTTTCATCAGAAAATTAACCATATCACAAATTTTCATCAGAAAATTAACAATTTTCAAGATATAAAAGAAAGCATTATGTCGCCCGAGAGAAAATGACAATGGTGTTCTTTGCATGTTCACGTTTACACTATTTATTTATTTATTTATTTATTTATTTATTTATTTATTTGCGATCAGCAAAGATACAGGTGAGTCTGCGCACCTTTGTAGTCTCACCAGGGCTATTGATGGTCGCTTTTTTGACTACTGGTACTCGCAGACCTGTAGAAAAGACATTGCTATAGCTACAGCACGTGCGAGTTATTTTATTACGCAAACACGCCTATACAAATACATTGCCACCTTTATCGCCCCCCAAAAAATGAAAATTTTATGATGGAAAATTATGATATTTTTTCGTATTTCTGCTCAAAATATAGATTGTGGGCACTCGTTAGAACCGCCTCGATGAGGCGGTTCTAACGAGTACCCACAATCTATATTTTAGAACAGAAATTAGAAAAATAAGGTATACCCCCGGAAACTCCAGTTTTACTATATAAAAGTGGGGTCCAAGGGGGTCAACATTATATAGGCATGTTTTCGTGATGTGTTGTGCGTGCATTTGATGAACATAAGAAGGAGATTCTGATCACGCTGATAAGCCCGTAAACCCCGCTTTATACAGAGAAAACTCGGATTTACAAGGTATACATTATTTATTTTCATTTCTATTCCAAGATATAGGCCGGCCCCCTCCCGTCGGGGCTTGAAGAAAAAGATGGGCTGCATGATGCTTCCACGCAGAGCTGAATCCGACCCGCACACGAGTTTTTATTTGATTTGAGGTTTAACGTCCCCGTCAACACTGTAAAGGTCATTTTGGGGACGTTGCTTCCAGTTTTGTGGGACTTTTACCCGACATTGAGATAAAATGACATCTCAAGCCCTGTCGCCAAATGAAACCAATAGGGTTTATTAGCATGGACGGTCCACCTCGCACCGCGGTTCCTGGACAGGCTTAGATCCTCTAAGCTGTTTACCAGTACTAGTGTGCGGGCCGGATTCAGCTCTGCGTGGAAGCATCATGCAGCCCATATATTTCTTCAAGCCCCTTTGGGCGGGGGCTTCCCGCACAAGAGTACTGGTAAACCACTTAGCGGATCTAAGCCTGCCCAGGCAAAGCGGTGCTAGTGTCAGACCGTCCATGCTTATAAACACAATTGATTTCATTGGGCGACAGGGCTTGAGATGTCATTTCATCTCAATGTCGGGAAAAAATCCCACAAAATTGGAAGCAACGTCTCCAAAATGACCTTTACAGTGTTGACGGGGACGTTAAACCTCAAATCAAACAAAACGAAGATATAGGTTATGGTTACTCGTTAGAACCGCCTCATTGAGGCGGTTCTAACGAGCACCCACAGCCTATGCTTGGTGAATTTTAAGAAAACAAGCGCACTGTTTCATTAGAAAATATTAGTTTGGGCGATATGAAAGAATGCAGTGCATGTATGCCAGACGTGTGTGTAATCGTAATCGCAGGGGCTCTTATCTTATGTGTCGGCCCAATCCTTTATTTTACGAGTGTCATGCTGTTACCTCAGGCAATCCCACTTCAAGGTATGAAGAGGTTTTGCCGGCTGTTGACCCCATTGAACCCCACTTTTATATAGTAAAACTGGGTTTACAGGGATAAACCTTATTTCTCTTATTTCTGCTCTAAATATAGATTGTGTGAACACGTTAGAACCGCCTAATCGCGCCTCGATGAGGCGGTCCTAACAAGTACCCACAATCCGTATTTTGAGCAGAAATAAGAAAAATATCACAATTTTTCATCTTAAAATTTTCTTTTTTCCGGCGATGTACTTTACAATGTATTTGTATAGGCGTGTTTTCATAATGGTTGTTGGCATTCATAAGTGCGGTATTAATGATACATGTAATATTCAAGATAAACCCGAAATACATTCTTTAACTTTTCTTATACTTTTAATACACGTGTACATTATCACTTTTACCATTTTCATGTAAGTAAGAAATTTAATTATTAATTTGTTTATTTATTCATTTATTTATTTGTTTTTTTTTTTTTTTTTTTTTTATTATTATTTATAACAGAGCAAATTATTCCTTTAAGAGTACATGTGAAGGTCCGCCTTTGAAGACAGACAAAACAATTTAAAGCACTGAGTTGCTTCTCCTTAATTTTGTCCATTCCTGTTGAAGGGGCACTATTTGACAATAAAGTCGCAGTAGAAGCTGCAACTGATCGACATTGACTTGCAGGGACTTTTGTAAAAATTACAATAAACAAGATATTTCAGACACCCTTTAGTGATCGACATTGACTTTCAGCGACTTTTGTAGAAATTACAATAAACAAGATACTTCAGATACCCTTTACATCACGAAAACACGTCTATATAAGCTTGACCCCCTTGGACCCCACTTTTATATAGTAAAACTGGGGTTTATAGGGGTAAACCTTATTCTTCTCATTTCTGCTCTAAAATATAGATTGTGGGTACTCGTTTAAACCGCCTCGATGACACGCCTATACAAATACACTGTAACCTTTATGGCCGAAAAATTGAAAATTTTAAGATGAAAAATTTTGATATTTTTCTTATTTCTGCTGTTGAGCAGAAATAAGAAAAATAAGGTTTACCTCTTTAAACCCCAGTTTACTATATAACAGTGGGGTTCGAGGGGGGGGGGGGGGGGCAAAATCATATTAGCGTGTTTTCGTGATGGGTAGACAACTTTTTGATTGAAGATTATTATTATTATTATTATTATTATTATTATTATTGTTTTTATTATTTTTATTATTATTATTATTATTGTTATTATTATTATCATTATTATCAGCATCATTTTAAATAGGTTCACATATAACTCCAATTTACATTACAGGAACACAGCATTGTCAGGAGTAACGTCAACCATTTTTAAAAGGGTAAAGAGAGAGAAACAAAAGTAAACCATTGGATTTGACCAGCAACTTTTCGTTTTCATTGAAGGTCGTATTGAGAACAATATGATCTTATGGAGGCGATTATCATCCTTGTGAGTGCGGGTCTAGGATTTACGGTGTTGTATACAACGATGAACAGATCAGTGAAAAAGAACCGGGTACCCCCTGGTCCGTCAGGGTTGCCCATTGTTGGACAGGGTCTCAGTTTATCTTTGAACAAAGCGTATCTTTCGTTCACAGAATGGAACAGAACATATGGTGATATAGCCTCATTTTCATTTTTCGGAAGACGCGTAGTAATTTTAAGTAACCCGGATGTAATAAGAAGAGCCTTTCATGGTACGGAAAATGGTTTGGCGATGAGTGACAGACCTCAGTCTTTCATTGGACAATACGTTGCCAACATGAATAAAGACATTTTGTTTAGACAGTATGATTCTGTTTGCCAGAAACTTAAGTCATCCACAATAAAAGCGTTACATGACGTCATCACAGGAAGTGACGTTTATTATGAAAATGTACGGACAGAAGTTCAGAATTATGTAAAAAGTTTAGTAGCAAAAAAGGACGTAGACAATGATATAATTGAGCACCTGGAATTGTCACTATGTCGTCAGATAACTAGTCTAGTAAGTTGGTTATTTTTATCCTGGACCAGCATCCATTTCGACTAGCCCGAACTTAAAACAGTAGAACCATTACCTTGGCTAAAAAAAGTAACAATTCTGATGGCTGTGCCAATCCCGTTCTTTAGTCCCCAAGAAATTAATTCCAAAGCCACTAAATTCTGATATATAATTTAAGAAGATTTTCCTCTTTTATGATCGAAACGTATGTTTTGTGTTACTCATTAGAAACGTTTCTAATGAATACACACGGCATACACGACATACCACCTTTATAACTTATATAACATCTTTAGTATATCCATATACACTGAATACTCATGCTTCCTGGTCTTGTTCCATGACTAATCCTCAGTAGCTTTAACCACAGATGCTTGGGGTCAGGTCTGATTAGCTTTCTAGCCCGACAGAACAGGCCTACTATCGATAAGGCCTTAAAACAATGTTTTAAAAAAGGTCCCCATCACTGATAGGATCTAATATCTTTAGAACATCCTTTTTAAAACATTGTTTTAAGGCTTTAACTGCCCATGTCTCCAACTTTTCATGACCCGGAAGGTGTTCGAGCCATTGAAGTTAGCATGTTTGTGGAATCGGATTTTGCCCGTCTGTGAAGTCTGGCCTAGACTTGCCCAAGTCCCTACATTTACATTTTTATTTCTAGATGAAAGTCCCTTTTAACAAAAAAAAATATGTAAAAGTCTCTTTAGTCTTCATCCCTGAATGTCACAATTTTCATAAAAAGACTGTATTGCTATTTCATTTACAATGTATTTATTTTTGTATTATTATTATTATTATTATTTTTTTTTTTTTTTTTTTTTTTTTTTGTAAACAATTATTTTTACACCTAATTAACAGACTTGGGCAAGACTAAGTCTGGCCCTGACCCAGCCAAATACAACCTCGCTTGCAGCAACACAAGTATCGATTTGTAGGGCCCCTCCAATCGGGGCTGGGCTGTATGGTACTTCCACGCAGAGCTGAAAGATTACTGATAAACCGTCAAAAAGTGGCAAAGTGGCGCAAGTCGGACCATATCTGCAGTTGAACCGTGTTGGGTTTTATTCGGGCGGGAGGGAGTGAGATGCCCTTTCATCTCAATATGGGGTACAAGTCCGACCACATTGGTAGGGACCACAATAGTGTTTGCAGGGACGTCAAACCTCAATTTAAGTAAACAAATCATTTTGCAAATTACGAATGAGTGGCTGATCACCTAACATACACTGTGTTTTCCTGCGTAACAATGTGGATCACCCTTAAAGGAATGAATTAGCTCCCTATAGAAAGAATTAGCTCCCTATAGAAAGTAATTGCTTTCCAGTAAGAGCGGACGGTGCATGTATTCCTATATTAGGACCACCCTTGGGACTGATCAAAAGTGGTAGAATTGTTTGATTTGAGGTTTAACGTCCCCGTCAACACTGTAAAGGTCATTTTGGAGACGTTGCTTCCAATTTTATGGGACTTTTACCCGACATTGAGATGAAATGACTTCTCAAGCCCTGTCGCCCAATGAAACCAATAGGGTTTATTAGCATGGACGGTCCGCCTCGCACCGCGGTGCCTGGAAGGCTTAGATCCCCTAAACGGTTTACCAGTACTAGTGTGCGGGCCAGATTCAGCTCTGCGTGGAAGCATCATGCAGCCCATATATTTCTTCAAGCCCCTATGGGCGGGGGCTTCAAAAGTGGTAGAACCAGGAGCAGATTAGACATATGATGGTGCTACATTCTTTCACCCCTTTAATATGCCTTTAAAAGAATTTGTCTTTACTTAAGCTGGTCTTGATAGCGGAATTTCACTGTACACGCACCATGGAGCTATACTTCTAGAGTTTTATAAGGTTTGGAAATTGGGTACACGTTGTTTTGTCCTTTCGACGCCACTGATTATTGCACAGGGAAGGCGTGCCAATACGAAAATTCGCTTATACAAATGCATTGTAAACTTTACTTCCGAAAAAACGAAAAGTTTAAGATGAAAAATTGTGATATTTTTCTTGATCGGTTCTACCGATACGAGAAATAAGGTTTACCCCTATAAACCCCAGTTTTACTATATAAAAGTGGGGTTCAAGGGGTTGAAAATATATAGATGTGTTTTAGTTATGAGACTGTGCGAGTACTCGGGCTCATCCCTTTTTCGTCAATATTCTTAAGTGCATTTAACATGTACATGTATTTATTCACGTTACAAATCTGATCGCATTAGGTCAGGTTTTAAAGCTTTTCATCTTATAATAAAAACAGTAAAAACCAAATTACTCCCTCGCGTAGCTGGAATAGTTATCATTTTTGAACACCTTTCAACCACTAAGTTGTATAGATTTATGAACTATAAGCCTTTCCTTCATCCCAATTGATATTTCTATTCAAAGCGGATTAAAAACTGATCTTTATTACTTGGGACAGTGCACAACAAAATCCTACAAATCCATCTACTAAACAACCTGATTATCTCTATAATACCACTTGTGAGCGGCCCCCGCCCATCGGGGCTTGAAAATATAGATGGGTTGCATGATGCTTCCACGCAGAGCTGAATACGACCACAACCTGACGAGTACTGGTAAATCGCTTACATGATCTAAGCTTGCCCAGGCAAAGTGGTGCGAGTCGCACCATCCATGCTTATAAACCCTATTGGTTTCATTGGGCGACAGGGCTTGAGATGTCATTTTATCTCTGTGTCGGATAAAAGTCCCACAAAATTGGAAGCAACGGCTCCAAAATGACCTTTACAGTGTTGACGGGGACGTTAAACCTCGAATCAACCAACCAATCAACCAACCACTTCTGATGAAAAAAGTAGTATTTTCCATTGTTTTATTGTGCCCTTTCACCCCGGAGCTTTCTGAAGTTGACTCTCCCATCTCTCAATTTGGACTTATCCATTATACGATCTAAATTGTGGACACGGTGGCAAACCTTGTTGTTACTGACGAGCCAGCTTATTACGACATGTCTCATCTGGATCTACACTTGTTTGCATGGGTATCTCCACCATTTCGAAAACACATCTATTCAAATATATTGAAAATTTTACCACCTAAAAAATGAAAATTTTCAGATAAAAATTCCGTGATTTTTTAAAAATTTCTGCTCAAAAAGATAGATTGTGGGAACTCGTTAGAACCGCCTCGACGAGGCGGTTCTAACGAGTACCCAGAACTTATATGCTTTTGAGCAGAAATAAGAAAAAAATGAAGACAACTTGATACCCCAGTTTTACAATATAAAAAGTGAGGTTTAATGAGGTCAAAAGTATGTAGGTGTGTGTTTTTATGCGGTCAACGGCTTTGAAAGGATTAAAATTGTATAGCATGACAGTTGGCGGTCCTTGTGAGCATCTACTCTGTATACAATCATTTATATTGAGGTTGATTGAGAACACAACTGAGTCAGTGCACAGAAAAACGTTCAACAAACCAGAACGTACGGCATCAATATAACACTGAATCCGAGCAATGACAGCCCCAGTAAACTCCACTTTGTTTATAGAGAAGTGAGGCTTACATGGGTCTACAAAATCCCTAATCCTGGTTCAACGACATAGATTAACGCTACTCGTTAGAACCACCTCAATGAGGCGGTTCTAACGAGCGCCCAAAATCTATGTTTGATGTAGGTGTATGAAAAATATCAAAAGTTTTCGGATAAATGTTTGTTTTAAAGCCATATTATCGTGTTGGTGCAAAACGGTCAACAAACGAGAACTCGCACCAGAGTTAACAAGTCCGTGCAATAAAAAACCCTGTAACGTCCACTTTGTATATGGAGAAGTGAGGCTTACAGGGGTCTACATTATCCTTAATTCTTGTATAAAAGCATGTATTAACGGTACTCCTTAGAACCGCATCAATGAGGCGGTTCAAACGAGCACCTATAATCTATGTTTGATGCAGGTGTATGAAAAATACCAAAAGTTTTCAGATAAATTTATGTTTTCAAGCCATCACACTGTTGCAGCATCGTGTTAACGTCGTCAGGCTTAAGCCTTTGTATGTCGCTAAAGTCAGCTGTGGGCGTTGCGACATCCACAAAGCCAACAGTGTAGACGCTCACCATTCTCTTTGGGTCCACCGGTTGATGTAACATCACATAAAATATATATGTCCATGTTCAGTAAAACGCCTATAATAAGACCACCTTTGCGACTGTTCGAAGATGGTCTTTAAGACAACTTTTGACTTGTCCCAAATCTGGTCTCTTTCTAGAATATACTGAGTGTAGAAAATCGCATGACCAGTTAATAGCTTCAGTTTATTCACTGCCTCAAATCAGTGGCTGGCTTTCCTTAATCATTGTAACAAAATCATGTGACGAACACCCCTGCGAACCCTACTTTTTACAGTCGAACTTCAATGGCTCGAAAAAATCTGTTCGAGACAGGGGTAGTTCGAGCCACTGAGGTTACTGTCAGGAGGCATAACGAGATACTTTTAGATATCTTTTCGATGTTCTATAATGAATATGTAAGCTGTGTGTACTCATTAGAATCGCCTCATCGAGGCAATTCTAATGAGTACACACAGCATACATTTGCAAGATAAAAGACTAAAATTTCCTTAATTATCCCCCACTTTTCTTATGTAGAGGATTTCGCTAGGGGCTCAAGAATGTGTTCGATTCATCCATGGTAAACGAGTCATCGGTGTTCGAGCCATCGAAGTTATACTGTATAAAGGAACAGTGTGGTTCTAACGATTACCCACAACCTTTGCAGCAGTATAAATTTAGAGTCTAAAATAGTCTAAAATTATCACATGACAAATGAGCCCCGCCAAGCGAATTTATGTCTTCGAGCATTCCGTCATGACCAATTTTAACTGCGTATGCCTAGCCATTCAGAGGGGCCAGGGATATGGCTTTCTGTCTGAAGGTTCCTCTTGATTCACTGCTTGTATGAGCGAGCAGCGAAGGTTCTGGCGAGACTGCGCGGATGCGCAGGCTCGCCTGAACCTTCGCTCCTCGTATAGGCGATAAGTACCAAAATCGCTTGACGGGGCCCATATTATAGTATATTGTAAGGTTTTTGCGTGCATTGGCTCAGACTTGTAAGTATCAACGAACCTTGGTGAGTAAGGAGTAGGTTAAGTGGCTTACAATTTAAATGTGCGTACAAAGAACACATGAATTAAGAGGTTGTTAAAATATTTGGCAAAAAATACTTACCATCACGAAAACACACCTATATAATTCTGACCCCCTTGAACCCCACTTTTATATAGTAAAACTGGGTTTTTTCTTATTTTTCCTATTTCTGTCCCAAAATATAGATTGTGGGTAGTCGTTAGAACCGCCTCAATGAGGCGCTTCTAACGAGTACCCAAAATCTATATTTTGAGCAGAAATAAGCAAAATATCACAATTTTTCATCTGAAAATTTTCGTTTTTTCGGCGGTAAAATTTACAATGTCTTTGTATAGGCGTGTTTTCGTAATGTTGAATATAGATACATGTTATGTCCATTTGTACATGTCTGCTATGTACATTTGTACATGTCCCGATCGCTTCTTTGAACCAGACTTTCTTCAGAGCGTCCATGCTGATCCAAACTTGTTATTTGTATAACTGAATGCTGCTGTATAACTGCAGTAAGGAGTGGGGGTGGCGGGGTTGGGTTAAAGTTTGGTGAACTCAGGGTTAGAAGTCCCACACAAACCGTTCTAAGGTGATCACCTACATTTATAGTCGAACTTCATTGACTCGAACACCTTTGGACCATGAAGTACAGCACAATGCCTCTATTAAAGACCACCTTATATTTCTTAACGGGAAAAGGTAATCAAACAATGCGGTTTATGAAAATATTGTTGTCTGTGACATGAGAATATGTACGACATGAAAGTCTATGAATGCCAAGGTCAAGGTTATTCAGCGGCATTTGCCCAAAGTTTCTTATATTGCAGGTACATTGACATTTCAAAATATTCGTACGTTTTAACTGAAACCAATATAGCAACAAATAAGGTATTATTTTGTGATAATTAGAGGATAGTTTTTGTCAGTTCTCCATAAAAACCTAGGTTGTGAGTATTCATTAGAACCGCCTCGGCGAGTCAAATGAGTACCCACAAAACAGGTTTATATGGAAAACAAGAAAAGATATGACACACAGTACCAGATCAAGTGATTCGATTGTAATTGCATTTATCAGCTTTTTATCCATTTCGGAAAGAAAAAGGCAACGACATCTCATTATTAAAGCCATTTAGTTACTTATAACTAGAATTACATGATCAGTGAATTTGCAGTATCAAATGCCGGTTGTAATTTTTTTGTTGAATTCCATAGATTGAATATCTAAATTGACGTATAAACATGTGTTTTTGTTTGTGTTTAACGTCCCCGTCAATACTATATAGGTCACTTTGGAGACATTGCTTCCAATTTTGTGGTACTTTTACCCGACATTGAGATGAAATTACATCTCAAGCCCTGTCGCCCAATGAAACCAAATATAAACCGGTGTTGAATTTTACAATGTATATTTCACAGAGTTGAATTCGAACATGATTGAACAGAGAGCATTGACTTAGCGAAATTATAAACCGACAAGCACAATCAGCAAAAACGTCTGGTCTTCTTCATACTTGACACCCTCCTTTCAATCATCAAGAACAACACATTATTTTTATTATTATTTTTATTATTATTATTATTATTATTATTATTATTATTATTATTATTATTATTATTTGTTACAATTATTATTGTTAAATGTTTTTCCTACAAGCAATATTAACTCTTTCTTTTTCATCACATTAATAATATTTATAAGTAGTGGTAATAGTACAGTGATAGAAGAAGTAGTACTATTAGTAGTAATAATATTTGGAGTAGGAGCAAGGTATCATCATTATTACCATCGTTTTGATTAATATAAATATTATTGTAGTACTGAGTTATAGTTGTCGAAGTATAATTATTATTGTCATCGTTTTTATTTTTAAAACTATTATTTTCGTTATTATAAGTAATATCATCAGTAGTACTGGTTTGTTTGTTTGTACATGTATTGAGATTGTATGTTCCCGACAACATTGTTAGGGTCATTTTGGAGGCGTTGCGTCCAATTTGTGAGACTTTAACCCGACATTGAAATGAAATGGCATCACAAGCCCTGCCGCCCAAACAAACCAAAAGGGTTTATATACAGGGATGGTCTGACACAGATCACTTTGCCTAGGGAAGCTAAGACCTCCTGAGCAGTTTACATGTACCTGTACTCATGTGCAGTTAGTTTCAGCTCTGTGTGGAAGCGTCTTGCTTCAGGCCCCTATCGGCGTGGGCCCAATGATAGTAGCAGTAGTAGAAAAAGTAGTAACAGTATAATATTTATCATCGCTTTATTATTAAAATTATTCAGTAGTAGTAGTAGTAGTAGTAGTAGCAGCAGTAGCAGTAGTAGCTGTTATATTATTATTATTATTGTTATTAATGTATATTCCAACAGACCATATTGGCTAGTTTCCACGTTAACGTTCTCATGTAATACCCTTATGCCAAGAAAAATAAGGTTTATATTTCAACCCGCAATTTCGTTAGAGAAATACCATTTACACAGAATAATAAAGGGTGAATAGCAAATGGTTTTCAGTCCCTTTCAATTAAGCGTTATAATCTTCATTTGAAACAAATAACTATAAATATTACAAGAAACATAATAAAACGATACCTTGTGGACAGCTATATATTATATTTGTGACTAAAGTGCTACATCTTATAAGTTAGCATATTGTATCGGTTCTCATCAAAGTCAGGGCACAGCAAAATGCACATGTTGGTAGGTTTGAAACACAACTTCCCATACAAAAAACGCCAATGGTACTGATCATGAGTCCAGTACGTTCGTTACGCACCCACATAATATTCGTCAGATGATCTATTAATGTTATATCCAAAATAATCAGACCCAATCTTTTTTTTTTCTTTTTTTCACAAAGTGTCTATGGAAAATAGAAGTATAAATAAAACTTTTAATTGCTATCAATAAATGTGACATACAAATCCTTTTCTCTTACTGAACTGCAAGGAAAATACACAGTTCAACGAATAGATCGTGTAAGCAGCCCGTGTTAGAATTAATGTGTTGAAGTATTGAAGAACAATATTAGTGACTATAAAGAGTTAGGTAGTCAACAGCCCGAGTCACAAAAAGGGAAATACCTTCAATTATCACAAAATACTTACCTTATCTGTTGCTATGAACCACTGGGTTTTCATATGCAAACCTCCTTACAATGCAAGAACAAAACATTGGTGAAATGGTCCATTTCACATGACCAAAATGGCCGCCAGGTCCAAATATGGTAAAAAGCATTTAAAATCTTCTTCTCCAGAACTATTTAGAGGGTCTAAGCCTGCCAAAGTCGGAACTCCATGCATATACACCCTGTTCGCTTCATTGTACGACAACTTGAGATGTCACTGCATCTCAGTGTCAGGTAAAAGTTCCAAAAACTTTGAAAGCAATGACCTATTCAGTGTTGAGAGGGTCGTTAAACCTCAAAGAAAACAAAACGAAACTAGATTGATTGCCTTGAAACTTGGAATGTTGCTTCGGGTGTCTGAGTACTGACAAGTTTGTTCAAATGATGACCCTAGGTTGACCTTGACTTTTTACGGCAACGTCAAATTTGGTTCCTTAGACTTTTCAATGGGGAAACGTAGGACAGAGCATTTTTCCGAAATTTGTCATTTTGGTATTTGTCATGAAGGTAGGTTCAAAATGATGTCTATGAATGCCAAAGGCCAGAGACTTTCGAAGGCCTTGACCCAAGATCATTTGTATTGCAGGTTCACCAACATTTCAAAGGACCTTTCCCCTAAAACAGCTGGGCCAATTTCAATTTGATTTCATATGCCACCTCTTGACAAGGGGGAGTGGGGGTGGGGATGAATCCCTGATCAAATGGTCCAGGACAAATATCCAAGATGGCTCAATGCCCAACTGTGGTAAAACCTGTAAAAATCTTCTTCTCCGGAGGTGCTTGGGCAGTTGTCTCAAAACTTTGTATGTAGCATTAAGTGACTGGGTACATTGTACCAGATTTGTTGAAACAATGACACTAGTTGACATTAACCGATTTCACGTCAAAGTCAAATTTGGTCCCTTAGGCTTTTGAGTGGGAAAATGATAAAAGGGTGCATTTTTCGAACACTATTGTACTTTATGACATTGCAGTAGGTAATATATGAATATTAATGAATGTTAAAGGTCAGGGTCATTCGGTGCACTTTTTCCCAAGTTACTTCGATCGCTGTTTCATTGATATTTCAAATGAAATTCATTTCCTCTGAAACCACCGGGCCAATTTCAGTTACATTTCATATGCAGCTAAGCTGCTTCAGTGATCCAGGTCACATGATAAAGACGACCACCATGACCCCTTAAGATATCTTCGTTTCCAGAACCTCTCGGCCAGTTGTCTTAAATCTTGTTATGTAGCTTGAGGTCACTAAGTCAAACCAAATGTGGTCCATTGACTACCCTAGGTTGACCTCGACGTATCACTGGACAATGTCAAATTTGGTCCATTTGGCAGATAAACAATGCATTTTCGAAAATGGAAAACTGTTGTTATTATGACAGGAGTGTAGGTACTGTATGAATGTCTGTGAATGCTATAAATATCAAGATCATTCAGCGACCTTGACCCAAGGTGTCCATCAAATTTTGAAAGTACATGTTCTCTGCATCTGCTGATTAAAAATTTCAATTGAATTTTACATACGGCTGCCTTGGCAATGGATGAACGAAAGTTTGTTCAAATAGTCCAGGTCACATGAACAAATTGGCTGTCATGGCCATATATAATAAAAACCTTAAACAATCTTCTTCTCCATAAACGTTGGGCCAATTTTCTAAAAACTTCGTATGTAGCTTCAAGTGACTGAGTACTACTATAATGTTATTAATCAAGTTATTTCGTATTGGCCCAGTTACAGGTCCGAGGTCTGCTGTATTGGCACGAGGCCGAAGGCCGAGGCCAATACAGCTGACCGAGGACCTGTAACTGGGCCAATACGAAATTACTTGATTATTGACAATTTTATTAATTGACGCAATTAAAAACATGATTTATGATTTTTGAATATTGGTTGACCTTGTGTAATATAGGATAAATAAATTAATAAAATGCTTTATTAATTGACTATCCTGTATTGTTCCGATGTCCTCCGCTTAACACTGTGGTAAAAAATCAATAATTATGTTTTCAATGGTGCCAATTAATAAAATTGTCATTAATCAAGTAATTACGTATTGCCCCAGATACAGGTCTTCGGTCCCCGAGGCCGAAGGCCGAGGCCAATACAGCAGACCTCGCCCATGTAACTGAGCTAATACGAATGTGCTTAATTAATAACATCATAGTATCAATAATAACCCCAGGTTGACTTTGACCTATTTGTCAGTACCAAAGATCACGGAAACTCAGATGAGGAAAAAAAAGTGACCAGATAATACCCAGGGTTCAGGGGAGCGATCAGGACTTTATAGTTCTTTGGTTTTATTTATGTTGGACGACCATTTTGAGTAATCCGTTTAAGTCCATAAAGTCAGCATCCTTGTGAAGTGAAACTTACATGGGTATATACTATTTGGTCTTATACATTATACACGTATCTGCGCAAAACAGAATCATGTTCACTTCAGGACTTTGATCTATGAAAAGTACATGTAAAATATAAGATCACTCAAATTTCATATCCTGCTCAAAACTTCACCACATTTACAAGAATTCTTTTTTTATTTTAGTTTACAGGCGAAGTGCTGCCTGACAGTGATGAACTGCTGCGGACAGTTGTAGCGCTAGATCACCTTGGTAACGCCATGGTGATGCCAGAAACCCATTTTGTCTTCAAACTCTTACCTTTCCTCCGATTTTTACCAGGCTCGTACGGACGCTTGTACAGACAGCTGCTGGAAAACAAACGGAAGCTCAAAGACTTAATATTTCATAAAACAAAGGTAAGTGTATTTTCTGCGGGCGTTACATATAGATTATACCATTTTCTTAACCACTCTCTGGCCTAGATGATATTATTTTTCTCTTTTATTTCTCCCAGAAAACAGGACTTTATATCTTAAGCAAATTAAACAGGACTTGACATAGGAGACATTTTGCATTAGATGTCAAATCCTGTTCTTTTTTTTTTTTTTTTTTTTTTGCGGGGGTGGGGTGGAAAGATAAGAAATGTCGTCTGTTGAAAAATAAATACCCAGCATACAGAGCGTTAACAACTTCATCCAATGAATACCATTATAAGCTTTAGTATTATATGGGATTTACGATAGTAAACATTATTTTCCCATTTTTTCTCAGAATTATAGATTGCGATTCTTCTTAGAACTGCCTCACGAGCATCTTTGGGACACACAGAAGGAACAAATGAAATTTAATTCAGAACATGATCATAGGATAGCCTTGAAAGAAAACTATCAATCCGAATGCAAATCTGAAGCAATTACATGTAGCGCACGAGCTTATCATGACACAAGCTTGAGATTTCCTTGTCAAGGTTTCAACGCCATCATTGATTATTTATCTCACCCACCAACTTTGTGTTTTAAATGGTAAAATATTTGCTACGCATCACGAAAACACGCCTATATAATTTTGATCCCCTTGAACCCTACTTTTATAAAGTAAAACTGGGGTTTACAGGGGTAAACCTTATTTTTATCATTTCTTCTCTAAAATATAGACTGTGGGTACTCGTTAGAACCGCCTCGATGAGGCGGTTCTAACGAGTACCCACATTCTATATTTTGAGCAGAAATAAGAAAAATATCGCAATTTTTCATCTGATTTTTTTTTTTACTTTTTTCGGCGGAACAATTTCCACTGTATTTGAATAGGCGTGATTTCGTAATGGCCTTTGCCATCAGGTAGCCCCAAATTACCATGCAAATGGTATCTTCACACTACAGGGCTGCTTAAACTCAATTTTACATGTAGAGGTAAATTTCAAATGAAAAACAGTTTTTATTTCATGAACTTCTTTCCTCGACAATTGACAGCATTTTGGAGACACGCGGAATGCCTGTTTCATCAAAATTTGACCAGGGACAGGACATTGTGGCTGTTTAAAATGTACATTCATCACGGTAACAAGTGTGTGTAATGAATACTCCTCTGAATCCGACTTGGTGTCTGGGAATGTATGGCGGCCGTAAAACGTCTCCCTGCCCTACATCATAGTGTAGGTTATATTTTCTTGTCCTTTGGGATCATCGACTCCATCTTGAATTTTGAAAATATTTGAGGGTCACTAATGAGGCCTAATTGACCGAAACTAGCTAGTCTGGCCCAGAAAAAAAATGTACACTTCATATTTTCTAGTTCTGTGGTGTATTCCTTGCTTCCAAAGGATAACCCTTTTATAGAACATATTTGATATAGAGAAAAGTGGGGCGTGCGAGATGTCCATTATTTTCATTATTTTCACTCAGAAACGCATATTGTGTGAACAACAAAAACAAAACATTGTGAAATTTTCTTAACGGACACCCTTTTAGATTTTATTTGTATGAGGCTTGTTTTGTTCACAACTGATTTATAAAAATTTCGAGAAGCCTAGCTATACAGAGGGAACAATATTCATGTTTTTTTTAAAGACTGTCGTTTTCAGGTGAAATTTTATTTATTTCTTTTCCTATTTTCGTATCTGTTTTCAGAAGAGAACTTTCAGACGAGAAAGCCTTATCTTCAAATTTCTTGAGCTTCAAAAAAATGAGCCTTGGATAACAGATGAATTCATCATTGGAGTGTTGATGGATCTTATAAACACAGGTGAGACGAGCTGATAAGAATATCAGGCACAGATTGTTGATGATAATGTTAGAAACAATATTTCTACATGTAGTGTTACCCCAGTACAAATCATTAGCTAAAGGAGATACTGATATTCAGATCAAGGATATTCCGAGATTATTCAGCCCTGAAAAAATTGGCCAGAGTGTGAGTGAGGTCAAGCAAAAACTTATATTCTGGCATCTAGTATGCTCAGGAAGACAAACTTGCTTTGCACAACCACTGTCAGACATAGCTTTCTTTGTCCGACTGAAGAATCTCGGGGCTACTACATGTAACTAAATTTATTAATTGCCTACCCTGTATTGTTTGGAGGTCATCAGTATTAACACTGAGGTCAAATTCAATAATCATGTTTTAATGGAATCAGTTCGTATTGTACCAGTTACAGGTCCTCGGTCTGCTGAATTGGCCTCGGCCTTCCGCCTCGGACCAATACAGCAGATCTCTGGCCTGTAACTGGGCAAATAAGAAATTGCTTGATTAATAACATCATAGTATCCATAAATCGCATACATGTACTATAACCACTTGTCATGACATCACGATAACAAATCCGTGACAGGAAGACCCCTCTAAACCCTACTTTATATAGAGAGCAATGGGGTTCACGGGGGTATAAATTATCTGCCTTAGTTTTGGTAAAAAACATAGATTATTGGTACTCGTTAAGGCGGTTCTAACTAGCACCCATAATACATATTGAAAGAAAAAAAAGAAAGATATTACAATTTTACTTAATATTAATAGTCATTCCTGATACCATTTTGGACGCCATTATTTCACATGGACATGTTTTTTTGTTTTTGTTTTTCCAATGAACATACAGGCCGGGGCAACACTGGAAGCACATTATAAGACAAAATTTCGCATAGCTTAGCTTATCATCATCGAGTCCCACCCTTTAAATCCGCCTCAACGAGATGGTACTAACGAGCACCCAAAGCCTATGTTTTGAGTATAAACTAGAGGTCCAGGTGGACCAGAAAACGCTCTCCTGAATAAGGCTTATCATGATATATGATATTGTGCCTCGGTGGCCAGCTTGTCTATCAGACCACATTGCCTTTAGCAGTTCTGAATCTGCATGTTGCCTTGATGCCACTGATTAAACATCCTGGATAAGGATTCAGGAAGAGATGATGTTGATACTGAGTGTGATTGGGTGTGGTGGTGTATAGTTTTGCAGGGCTAAGATATCATAGGCACCTGCCTTTGGAATACTCTGATATTAAGCGGTTAAATTCATAAAAGATCACCCAAGTCACCTGATCATGTCAATTCAACTGGAACACAAACAAAGCTGTGGTGTACATGGACGTAATCTAACCGGCGGTTTCCTTCTGCTCTGACGTCAGATTGTTGTTGAGTCCTCAACCCAAATTATTGATAATATTAGTCTATACATTACCATTTTACTATGTATTTTATTTGACTCACTGTTGAGCACGAAAGCCTCCATGCGGATCAGTTTGTTATTAGCTCATCTAGGTCAGCTTATGCCGTGGCCTATTGTCCGCTGTCTGTCGCCAGTCGTCCGTCGTCCATAGTATATCGTCCGTCGTTACTTTTCACGTTTTCAACATCTCCTCCAGTTGGATCAACCTGATACATGTACTTGGTGGGTGGCACTGGGGTGACAAGGAGATTCAGATTTGGTTAAAAAATGCTTCCGTTCCGATATCCAAGATGGCCAACAAGACAAGGTTCGAATTGAGCTGAATCTTGATGGAACGCAACGGGGTTACATGCATTTCGTTCCGATAGACAATGCCCAGCGGCGGCTATATTGAAATTCTTCAAACGACATCTCCTCCCAAACGAAATGTCGAATTGAGATGAAACATGATGAGAGGCATCGGGGTGACATGGAGTTTCAGATTTGCTAAAAAAGTTCCGTTCCGATATCCAAGATAGCCGCCATGGCGGTCATCTTGAAATTCTTCAAATAACATCTCCTCCCAAACCAAAGGTCGGATTGAGCTGAAATTTGATGTGACGCATCGGGGTGACATGGAGATTCAAATTTGCTAAAATCGTTTTGTTCCGATATAAAAGATTGCCACCATGGCGGCTATCTTAAATATATTTCAACCTACATCTCCTCTTGAACCACAGGTCGGATGGCGCTGAAACTTGATCGGAGGCATCGGGACAATATGGAGATCCAAAATTGCTGACAATATTCTGTTCTGTTATCTTCTAAGATGGCTTCCATGATTGCCAGCTTGAAAATATTCAAACCACATCAGGTTGAATTGAGCCGAAACATTATGATAGACATTTTCTTTGGGCGCTAGGGGGGGGGGGGGGGGGGGGGGGGCGAGATGTCATTTCATCTCAATGTCGTGTAGATGACCGTAGTAAGGAGAAAACGGATAACTCCAGTATACAAAAACATTGTAGACTTTACTGCCGAAAAAAAAACGACAATTAAAGATGAAAAAATGTGATTTTCTTTTATTTCTGCTAAAAATATAGATTGTGGGGACTCGTTAGAACCGCCTCGATGATGCGGTTCTAACGAGTCCCCACAATCTATATTTAAGAGCAGAAATTAGAAAAATAAGGTTTACCCCTGTAAACCCCAGTTTTACTATATAAAAGTGGGGTTCAAGGGGGTCAGAATTACATAGGTGTGATTTCGTGATGCTCAGGAGATGAACTTACAAAGCTTTTAAGCTTCTTTTCAAATCCTTTCAAGAATGATTATATTTATATATGGTTACAGGTTGTATATGTCGTTTAACCTACATTGTAAGGTTTGGTAGAAGTCCCACAAAATCGGATGAAACTTTTCCAAAATGACCTAAATAGTGTGGACGGGGATGTAAAACCTTCAACATAATCAAAATTTTAAAGCAGCACGACTATGACATTGTTACATGTGGGTTTACGGCGTCCCGCAAACCCCCATGCTGACAAGACAACCGAGCGTGATCTCTGACAGGTGTACGGGCAGCTGTGGGGTAAGGCACAAGAAAGATGTTAGATGAATGACATGAATTATTTACAGTATCTACATACAACACTTACTAACATAAAACATCACAATTTGTTGCTTCTGTAGCCAACTCACGACGTCCGCTCCGAAGGCAAAACACTGTTCTGTGCTCGGAACGGGTGACGTGAATACCTACAGAAGCAAACAACAAAAACAACAACAAAAACAAAAAAAGAAACAACACAAAACGCGACTGGCCAGTTTATAACTTAGGGTGAATCCCCACTCGCGTGACACTTCCTCTCGCGAACTAGTAGAACTAGTCTATCAACATAGTTGATAATCTTAGGTTTAGCGATCACGTTTGCTGATCAGAAGTTTAGTGATCGTCTAAATGACCTGCAGGTTAATTGACCTCTTCCATGGTCTCACATTTGTTTACAACGAACAATGATCTAGATTCTGCTTCTACCCTGGTAGGCGCTGATTACGGCGGTCTGTCCGCCCTTGCTGGACCCTAACGCCTAGCGTCGTACCAGTACCTGCTGCTATGAAGCAGGGAGCAGCAGGTCACACATTGTTGTGCCTTTCAATATACTTTCTATTTCCCCGTCACAATGTTGTGTTCACTCTTTACAACTTGACCTGCTGCTCAAGTGTCCGTTTTTTTTTCAGGGTTTATATATCTATGAATACTACCGGAAAATCATGCCCACTCATATTATCTTGCTCAATTCGTGGCGAGGTGGAGATACCGGCCACAAACAAAGCCAGATAGCCAAAATCGAGTAGATAATGGATTTGCGTTCAAATAGTATATTTCCCATAGGAAAAATTGATGAAACGACCCTATAATCAATGACATGACTCCTGTCAAAACGAACACCCACACAACACGTGACGGGAATAAAAATCATATATGGCACAATTTGGCGGTTGGCGATTTTTAGGCAAATTCTATAGGACTCGGCCTTTTAGCGGCCCCCTGTATTGTAAAAACAGCTCTCTATAAACCCCTCATGCATACATCGTATGATATGTGCATGACTTGTTCATGGAGCCGCACAGTTTGCGTACCATATTTCACCTAAAATATTTCACTCGCACCGCCCTACCATATATCTACTAAAATAATTTAGATGTGCATAAGCACCAGAGAGGTTTCCTATTCCATCTCGTAACAAAGGTTTCCCCTTTTGGAGAAAAAACAATCAGAAATGTTTTTTCTTTGTGTATAGAGAGGTAATAGGATGAACCTATCTAAACAAGACAGCTATTTACACAACAACCGTGCGAAGAATTACCTACTAAGGTAGTCTGCCCCCAAATTTTCCTGGCCCCGAATTGCAACAATCCGAAATCTATACGGCTGTAGTTTCATTGCCCAACGCATAATTCGAGGATTGAGAACTTTTGCTGTTTGCATATAAGACAAGGGCTTGTGGTCTGTCTCAAGCAGGAATTCTACTCCGTAAAGATACTTGCGAAATTTCTCAACACCCCAGATAATAGCCAAACATTCCTTCTCTATTACAGAATAGTTTTTCTCACGAGGCAAAAGTTTCTTGCTGGCATAAGCAATGGGAAGTCGTCCTTCCCCTTCAAACTCTTGGAGCAAAACGGCTCCTATACCAACATCAGAAGCGTCCGTCCGGAGTATGAACGGATTCCCATCATGAAAGATAGGAAGACGAAGAATAGGACTAGACGTGAGTCTATTCTTCAGGGTCTGGAAAGCCTTTTCATGATGGTCCTGCCAGTCTGTGATCTTGTTTGGTCTACTTTTCTTAGTTAAATCTGTCAAAGGGGAAGCAATAGATGAGAAATTTGGAATGAAACGGCGGTAGAAACCAGCCAACCCAAGAAATGACTTTATTTGTCTCTTAGTAGAAGGTCGAGGAGCATCCTTTATAGCTTGTATCTTGTCTTCTTGCGGTCTTACTGACTGAGCAGCTACACTGTGACCAAGACATTCGATACTGCTATACCCAATCATACACTTGGAAGGTTTTGCCGTCAACTTGGCTGTCCTAAGTCTATCCAAAACTTCACGTAATGACGTCAAGTGGTCTTTCCAAGTTTCGGTAAAGATCCACATATCATCGACGAAGCTATCAACGTTAGAAAGTTCGGACAGAATCTTTCTCATCAACCTGCAAAATGTTGCTCCTGAGTTTACCAAACCGAAGGGCATAGTTTTGAATTGAAACAAGCCTTTGGGGGTTTCGAACGCAGTTAGGGGTTTTGCCTTAGACGTCATTTTTACCTGCCAATAACCTTTTGACAAATCTAATTTGCTAAAGTATTTGTGCCCCGACATTCTATTTATAACCTCCTCCATATTTGGCATTGGTTCTGAATCGAACTCCGTCACTTTATTAAGTTTACGGAAGTCAATGCAGAACCGCACCGAACCATCTTTTTTAGGGACAAGTACTACAGGGGATGAGTATGGAGATATTGACGGCTCAATAACTCCTAAATCTAACATATCCTGAATTTCCTTTTCCATTACATCCCGTACTTTATATGGTATGGCATAACCATTTGACCTCACTGGTTCCGTCGTCAGCAACTTTATGTCGTGTTCTATTTGGTCAGTTCGTCCAGGTACACTGGACAGTACGTCCGGGTATTCTTTTATCAACGTCTCTATTTCTTTACGCTGATCCTGCGTTAACATTTCTGAAATATTGACGTCCTTAAACGTCTCTGGTTGCTTTGCAGTAGGAAAAGCGCAATCTTCCAATGAGAATTCGTCAACGTCATCATTTTCAGTTGACGGAGTGGACTCTACAGAAAGCAAGCAATGTGACGTCACATTTTGACGTTCCACATATTGCTTCAGTATGTTAGCGTGATATGTGTTAACATTTCCATTGACGTCAATCTTATAATCCATTCTGTTCACTACCTCAACCACTTCATAAGGACCTTTCCATTGAAGCAATAATTTATTACTGTCTGTCGGTAGTAACAACAGTACTTTGTCGCCGACGTCAAATTTACGCGACCTCGCGCCTTTATCATAATAAGCTTTCTGCTTAATCTGAACCTTCTTTAAATTATCACGCGCTAATTTGCATGTCTGCTCTAACCGTTCCCTAAGCTCAATAACGTATTGATACGTCGAAAGAACTTGCTCATCGCGTACCTCTTCAGCCCATAATTCTCTTAATATTGCCATTGGACCTCTGACGTTACGTCCATATAACAACTCAAAAGGGGAGTATCCTAAAGACTCTTGTGGGACTTCCCTTACCGCAAATAATAAGGCTGGAAGATATTTATCCCAATCTTTTGGACGTTCAGCACACATGCGACGTAACATCTGCTTTAACGTAGCGTGGAAACGCTCTATCAGTCCGTTGCAAATTGGGTGTCTCGGACTACACGTTAACTGTTGAAGAGAAAGAAGTCTGCTGACTTCCTTCATTACCTCAGCAGTAAACTGTGATCCACAATCAGTCAACATTTCATCAGGAATGCCAACCCTACTAAACATTTCAATAAGCGCTTCCGCGACACGTTCCGTCTCAATACTCGGTAAAGCTATCGCCTCTGGATACCTTGTCGCGTAATCTATCATGGTTAAAATATTCCGAGATTTCCTATCAGATCGAGGCTCAATTGGACCAACTATGTCCACTGCCACCCTCTTAAATGGCGTATCAATCAATGGCATTTTTCCTAGAGGTACTTTAGTGACCCGACCTTTCTGAATAGTTCTCTGACAAATATCACAAGATTTACAAAATCTAGCGACATCACCGCAAATACCGGGCCAGTAAAACTCAGTTACAACTCTATCCAATGTCTTCCTAATACCCATATGTCCAGACATAAGCGTTTCATGAGCCAGTTTCAACACCTTTCCTCGGAAACTTTGAGGGACCACAAGTTGGAAAGAGACTTTGTTACCCTTGGTGAACTCCCTATATGCCAACCCTTTTTTCTCAATAAACCTAGTTTCACCTCGGTTTAAACCACGACTCACAGTCTTGTTCCCAGATACAACCCTTTTCCTGATGTTTTCCAAAGTTGGATCATCAACCTGAGCTTGCTTGAAAGCCTCCTTGTCATCGTTAATGATCTGATCGGGAACCTTAAGTTTTCTGTAAGGCTTCTCATCCTGCCTAGTTTGAGACCTAGTTACAGCCGCAGCTGAGAAATGAGACATATCAGGAAGTTTTGATCCATCAATGTTACCGATAACCAAATCGTACAACGTATCATCCATACACAAAGCTTCAGTTTTCCCAGTGAAAAAAGGACAATCAATGTCAATCATTGCCAAAGGATACCTGTGTGTGGATTCATCAATCAACGTAACATTTGATTCCTTCCCTATTAACTGACTATCCGAAACCAAACTTCTCCGAACGACACAGCCTGTACACCCAGTATCTCTTAATACAACCACCTTTTTATTATTAACCAATCCTTGTGCCGTCGGTAACCTTGCCTTTAAGAAGTAATAGACACCTTCCCTAGTTTCCTTACTACACTCCTCCCTATCCGAAATCAAAGGATCACCAACCTTATTTTCAAAAATACTTCCAATCTCATCACCTTTCCTAGTTTCTTCCGTTTGACAAAAACTAACTTGGTGTGCTGCGCCACGTGGTGTGCTATTATTTTTACCGCGTCCGCGAAAAGACCCTCTAAAATTACCACGACCACGTGTATAACCACGACCTACATTCTGCGTATTCTCATTCTTAACCTGAGAACCTTGAGTCTCTACGCGCGTGTTAAAATTTTCTTTAACACCGCTATCCCCCACTCCAGTTGCTCCTACCTCTGCGCTACACAATTGTTTCCTGTCGGGGTTCTTAAAACATTTAATTGTTAAATGCCCCTTACCGCATATGCTACACTTGATATCCGGTCTACCACTCGGTTTGTTCGAGTCAACTTTGTCCTGTTTACCCTGCGCTGCGCCTCTATTATCGCGTTGCCCCTTATTAATGCAACTATATACGCCCCCGCGCGCTTCTGCAAACAAATCTGCCTCCCTAGCCATTTCATCTAAATTACCAAACTGTTTTGGCTTCAGATGTACATACAGTTCTCTATTACATGACTCCAGGAACTGATCCCTTGCCATGAAATCACAGACAGCCGGAAAAGATTTTTCTATCTTTGCCATATTAAGCCATTTTTCTAAATAACTTCTCAGTCTACTACTGAACTGTATGAACGTTTCTGATTTCTCGGGCCTACTATAACGAAACTGCCTCCTAAATCCGCGCTCTGTCATGTCAAAATTCTTTAATAAAGCGTCCTTTAACTTTTCATAATCCGCCGCGTCCTCATTTGACAACCGGTCATATACATCAAGTGCGCGCCCTTTGAGCAATGCACTTAAATACGCGGCCCAAACACTCTTATCCCATTTATTAGCCGTAGCATATTTCTCAAATCTAGATAAATAACTATCCATTTTATCCTTACCCTCTTCAAAATAAGGTAACTTAGGATCCCGGGCATGAGCCACCTTCTCAGCTTTTTGCTTTTAAAATTCTAGCTCGAGCTTCGCTCTCTGCATTTCTAACTGATTCCTTAATTCTTGGTGCTGTAGCTCAAACCCATGTTTTATTTGTTCTAAATGGGCCTCACTAACCTCTTTTGCCTCCCTTTCAGTCTGAATGCGTGCCATTTCAAGTTCCTTATTAACATTCAACATAGCTAGTTCATGTGCCCTTTCCTTTTCCTTTTCCCTTTCCTTTTCTTCTAACTTAGCTAGTTCATGTGCCCTTTCCTTTTCCTTTTCCTCCCTTTCCTTTTCCTTTTCTTCAGACCTTAACCTTTCTAAATCCCTTTGCTCTTGCCTTTCCGCCCGCTCAATATCTTGCTGCTCTTTAACAAAACCTTGTAACTCCTTCCCCTCATAACCTAAGTCCTTTCCCATTTGCATTAAACGCTCCATTATTGATAACGTAAATCTCACGTTACTATCAAAACCACTATAAACTGATCAGTTATGATCAGTGATGATTGAATGGGCTTAACTATAACGTTAAGATATGTGTTATACGCGTTAATCTAACTAAAACGTTAGTTATTAAAGCACACGCGATTTGAAATGTCAAATGCTTCCAGCACAGTATGACGTTGCGTACTGGTAGTCTAATATGACGTCATAAACTGACGACGTTTACAGTAAAATGCTACAATCCGAAGTTTTATCACATTACAAAACTTCGATCACAACAAGTCACCATTAATGTTTCTATTACGTCATACCTAACCTCAAGCCACAGCGTAAATATTAACGCTACCGTTATGTCAACGTCAGTAAATTGTTAACGTCACTACGTCAGAACCATGTGTGGGTAAGATCAATTAGTAACTCCAATTGAACTTAGTAGAATGTCAGGTAACACAATTAAGTGGGGTCTACTTAAGTTTTCGTTACCAAGAAAAAGTGGGGTTTGCCTTGCCTTCCTGCTCAGAAATTATCGACTTGTCAGTATCCATTCAGTTGAATACATGGGTTTCGCACTTCATCAACGCAGGAAGGAAGATTCAAGTTAATTTCTAAATGTGGCTGTCAATACATTTTTTTTTTAAATTGATGATTCAGAGTATCAATGTGCTGTTCCACAGCCGGGAACACCAGCCAGAGATCAAATCCTCACTTCACTGACACCAAATGTTACATGTGGGTTTACGGCGTCCCGCAAACCCCCATGCTGACAAGACAACCGAGCGTGATCTCTGACAGGTGTACGGGCAGCTGTGGGGTAAGGCACAAGAAAGATGTTAGATGAATGACATGAATTATTTACAGTATCTACATACAACACTTACTAACATAAAACATCACAATTTGTTGCTTCTGTAGCCAACTCACGACGTCCGCTCCGAAGGCAAAACACTGTTCTGTGCTCGGAACGGGTGACGTGAATACCTACAGAAGCAAACAACAAAAACAACAACAAAAACAAAAAAAGAAACAACACAAAACGCGACTGGCCAGTTTATAACTTAGGGTGAATCCCCACTCGCGTGACACTTCCTCTCGCGAACTAGTAGAACTAGTCTATCAACATAGTTGATAATCTTAGGTTTAGCGATCACGTTTGCTGATCAGAAGTTTAGTGATCGTCTAAATGACCTGCAGGTTAATTGACCTCTTCCATGGTCTCACATTTGTTTACAACGAACAATGATCTAGATTCTGCTTCTACCCTGGTAGGCGCTGATTACGGCGGTCTGTCCGCCCTTGCTGGACCCTAACGCCTAGCGTCGTACCAGTACCTGCTGCTATGAAGCAGGGAGCAGCAGGTCACACATTGTTGTGCCTTTCAATATACTTTCTATTTCCCCGTCACAATGTTGTGTTCACTCTTTACAACTTGACCTGCTGCTCAAGTGTCCGTTTTTTTTTCAGGGTTTATATATCTATGAATACTACCGGAAAATCATGCCCACTCATATTATCTTGCTCAATTCGTGGCGAGGTGGAGATACCGGCCACAAACAAAGCCAGATAGCCAAAATCGAGTAGATAATGGATTTGCGTTCAAATAGTATATTTCCCATAGGAAAAAATGATGAAACGACCCTATAATCAATGACATGACTCCTGTCAAAACGAACACCCACACAACACGTGACGGGAATAAAAATCATATATGGCACAATTTGGCGGTTGGCGATTTTTAGGCAAATTCTATAGGACTCGGCCTTTTAGCGGCCCCCTGTATTGTAAAAACAGCTCTCTATAAACCCCTCATGCATACATCGTATGATATGTGCATGACTTGTTCATGGAGCCGCACAGTTTGCGTACCATATTTCACCTAAAATATTTCACTCGCACCGCCCTACCATATATCTACTAAAATAATTTAGATGTGCATAAGCACCAGAGAGGTTTCCTATTCCATCTCGTAACAAAGGTTTCCCCTTTTGGAGAAAAAACAATCAGAAATGTTTTTTCTTTGTGTATAGAGAGGTAATAGGATGAACCTATCTAAACAAGACAGCTATTTACACAACAACCGTGCGAAGAATTACCTACTAAGGTAGTCTGCCCCCAAATTTTCCTGGCCCCGAATTGCAACAATCCGAAATCTATACGGCTGTAGTTTCATTGCCCAACGCATAATTCGAGGATTGAGAACTTTTGCTGTTTGCATATAAGACAAGGGCTTGTGGTCTGTCTCAAGCAGGAATTCTACTCCGTAAAGATACTTGCGAAATTTCTCAACACCCCAGATAATAGCCAAACATTCCTTCTCTATTACAGAATAGTTTTTCTCACGAGGCAAAAGTTTCTTGCTGGCATAAGCAATGGGAAGTCGTCCTTCCCCTTCAAACTCTTGGAGCAAAACGGCTCCTATACCAACATCAGAAGCGTCCGTCCGGAGTATGAACGGATTCCCATCATGAAAGATAGGAAGACGAAGAATAGGACTAGACGTGAGTCTATTCTTCAGGGTCTGGAAAGCCTTTTCATGATGGTCCTGCCAGTCTGTGATCTTGTTTGGTCTACTTTTCTTAGTTAAATCTGTCAAAGGGGAAGCAATAGATGAGAAATTTGGAATGAAACGGCAATAGAAACCAGCCAACCCAAGAAATGACTTTATTTGTCTCTTAGTAGAAGGTCGAGGAGCATCCTTTATAGCTTGTATCTTGTCTTCTTGCGGTCTTACTGACTGAGCAGCTACACTGTGACCAAGACATTCGATACTGCTATACCCAATCATACACTTGGAAGGTTTTGCCGTCAACTTGGCTGTCCTAAGTCTATCCAAAACTTCACGTAATGACGTCAAGTGGTCTTTCCAAGTTTCGGTAAAGATCCACATATCATCGACGAAGCTATCAACGTTAGAAAGTTCGGACAGAATCTTTCTCATCAACCTGCAAAATGTTGCTCCTGAGTTTACCAAACCGAAGGGCATAGTTTTGAATTGAAACAAGCCTTTGGGGGTTTCGAACGCAGTTAGGGGTTTTGCCTTAGACGTCATTTTTACCTGCCAATAACCTTTTGACAAATCTAATTTGCTAAAGTATTTGTGCCCCGACATTCTATTTATAACCTCCTCCATATTTGGCATTGGTTCTGAATCGAACTCCGTCACTTTATTAAGTTTACG
This sequence comes from Lucinisca nassula, assembly GCA_963580285.1. Lineage (NCBI taxonomy): Eukaryota > Metazoa > Mollusca > Bivalvia > Lucinida > Lucinidae > Lucinisca > Lucinisca nassula. The sequence continues at coordinate 12,412,850 of OY757019.1, forward strand.
GAAGTCAATGCAGAACCGCACCGAACCATCTTTTTTAGGGACAAGTACTACAGGGGATGAGTATGGAGATATTGACGGCTCAATAACTCCTAAATCTAACATATCCTGAATTTCCTTTTCCATTACATCCCGTACTTTATATGGTATGGCATAACCTTTTGACCTCACTGGTTCCGTCGTCAGCAACTTTATGTCGTGTTCTATTTGGTCAGTTCGTCCAGGTACACTGGACAGTACGTCCGGGTATTCTTTTATCAACGTCTCTATTTCTTTACGCTGATCCTGCGTTAACATTTCTGAAATATTGACGTCCTTAAACGTCTCTGGTTGCTTTGCAGTAGGAAAAGCGCAATCTTCCAATGAGAATTCGTCAACGTCATCATTTTCAGTTGACGGAGTGGACTCTACAGAAAGCAAGCAATGTGACGTCACATTTTGACGTTCCACATATTGCTTCAGTATGTTAGCGTGATATGTGTTAACATTTCCATTGACGTCAATCTTATAATCCATTCTGTTCACTACCTCAACCACTTCATAAGGACCTTTCCATTGAAGCAATAATTTATTACTGTCTGTCGGTAGTAACAACAGTACTTTGTCGCCGACGTCAAATTTACGCGACCTCGCGCCTTTATCATAATAAGCTTTCTGCTTAATCTGAACCTTCTTTAAATTATCACGCGCTAATTTGCATGTCTGCTCTAACCGTTCCCTAAGCTCAATAACGTATTGATACGTCGAAAGAACTTGCTCATCGCGTACCTCTTCAGCCCATAATTCTCTTAATATTGCCATTGGACCTCTGACGTTACGTCCATATAACAACTCAAAAGGGGAGTATCCTAAAGACTCTTGTGGGACTTCCCTTACCGCAAATAATAAGGCTGGAAGATATTTATCCCAATCTTTTGGACGTTCAGCACACATGCGACGTAACATCTGCTTTAACGTAGCGTGGAAACGCTCTATCAGTCCGTTGCAAATTGGGTGTCTCGGACTACACGTTAACTGTTGAAGAGAAAGAAGTCTGCTGACTTCCTTCATTACCTCAGCAGTAAACTGTGATCCACAATCAGTCAACATTTCATCAGGAATGCCAACCCTACTAAACATTTCAATAAGCGCTTCCGCGACACGTTCCGTCTCAATACTCGGTAAAGCTATCGCCTCTGGATACCTTGTCGCGTAATCTATCATGGTTAAAATATTCCGAGATTTCCTATCAGATCGAGGCTCAATTGGACCAACTATGTCCACTGCCACCCTCTTAAATGGCGTATCAATCAATGGCATTTTTCCTAGAGGTACTTTAGTGACCCGACCTTTCTGAATAGTTCTCTGACAAATATCACAAGATTTACAAAATCTAGCGACATCACCGCAAATACCGGGCCAGTAAAACTCAGTTACAACTCTATCCAATGTCTTCCTAATACCCATATGTCCAGACATAAGCGTTTCATGAGCCAGTTTCAACACCTTTCCTCGGAAACTTTGAGGGACCACAAGTTGGAAAGAGACTTTGTTACCCTTGGTGAACTCCCTATATGCCAACCCTTTTTTCTCAATAAACCTAGTTTCACCTCGGTTTAAACCACGACTCACAGTCTTGTTCCCAGATACAACCCTTTTCCTGATGTTTTCCAAAGTTGGATCATCAACCTGAGCTTGCTTGAAAGCCTCCTTGTCATCGTTAATGATCTGATCGGGAACCTTAAGTTTTCTGTAAGGCTTCTCATCCTGCCTAGTTTGAGACCTAGTTACAGCCGCAGCTGAGAAATGAGACATATCAGGAAGTTTTGATCCATCAATGTTACCGATAACCAAATCGTACAACGTATCATCCATACACAAAGCTTCAGTTTTCCCAGTGAAAAAAGGACAATCAATGTCAATCATTGCCAAAGGATACCTGTGTGTGGATTCATCAATCAACGTAACATTTGATTCCTTCCCTATTAACTGACTATCCGAAACCAAACTTCTCCGAACGACACAGCCTGTACACCCAGTATCTCTTAATACAACCACCTTTTTATTATTAACCAATCCTTGTGCCGTCGGTAACCTTGCCTTTAAGAAGTAACAGACACCTTCCCTAGTTTCCTTACTACACTCCTCCCTATCCGAAATCAAAGGATCACCAACCTTATTTTCAAAAATACTTCCAATCTCATCACCTTTCCTAGTTTCTTCCGTTTGACAAAAACTAACTTGGTGTGCTGCGCCACGTGGTGTGCTATTATTTTTACCGCGTCCGCGAAAAGACCCTCTAAAATTACCACGACCACGTGTATAACCACGACCTACATTCTGCGTATTCTCATTCTTAACCTGAGAACCTTGAGTCTCTACGCGCGTGTTAAAATTTTCTTTAACACCGCTATCCCCCACTCCAGTTGCTCCTACCTCTGCGCTATACAATTGTTTCCTGTCGGGGTTCTTAAAACATTTAATTGTTAAATGCCCCTTACCGCATATGCTACACTTGATATCCGGTCTACCACTCGGTTTGTTCGAGTCAACTTTGTCCTGTTTACCCTGCGCTGCGCCTCTATTATCGCGTTGCCCCTTATTAATGCAACTATATACGCCCCCGCGCGCTTCTGCAAACAAATCTGCCTCCCTAGCCATTTCATCTAAATTACCAAACTGTTTTGGCTTCAGATGTACATACAGTTCTCTATTACATGACTCCAGGAACTGATCCCTTGCCATGAAATCACAGACAGCCGGAAAAGATTTTTCTATCTTTGCCATATTAAGCCATTTTTCTAAATAACTTCTCAGTCTACTACTGAACTGTATGAACGTTTCTGATTTCTCGGGCCTACTATAACGAAACTGCCTCCTAAATCCGCGCTCTGTCATGTCAAAATTCTTTAATAAAGCGTCCTTTAACTTTTCATAATCCGCCGCGTCCTCATTTGACAACCGGTCATATACATCAAGTGCGCGCCCTTTGAGCAATGCACTTAAATACGCGGCCCAAACACTCTTATCCCATTTATTAGCCGTAGCATATTTCTCAAATCTAGATAAATAACTATCCATTTTATCCTTACCCTCTTCAAAATAAGGTAACTTAGGATCCCGGGCATGAGCCACCTTCTCAGCTTTTTGCTTTTCAAATTCTAGCTCGAGCTTCGCTCTCTGCATTTCTAACTGATTCCTTAATTCTTGGTGCTGTAGCTCAAACCCATGTTTTATTTGTTCTAAATGGGCCTCACTAACCTCTTTTGCCTCCCTTTCAGTCTGAATGCGTGCCATTTCAAGTTCCTTATTAACATTCAACATAGCTAGTTCATGTGCCCTTTCCTTTTCCTTTTCCCTTTCCTTTTCTTCTAACTTAGCTAGTTCATGTGCCCTTTCCTTTTCCTTTTCCTCCCTTTCCTTTTCCTTTTCTTCAGACCTTAACCTTTCTAAATCCCTTTGCTCTTGCCTTTCCGCCCGCTCAATATCTTGCTGCTCTTTAACAAAACCTTGTAACTCCTTCCCCTCATAACCTAAGTCCTTTCCCATTTGCATTAAACGCTCCATTATTGATAACGTAAATCTCACGTTACTATCAAAACCACTATAAACTGATCAGTTATGATCAGTGATGATTGAATGGGCTTAACTATAACGTTAATATATGTGTTATACGCGTTAATCTAACTAAAACGTTAGTTATTAAAGCACACGCGATTTGAAATGTCAAATGCTTCCAGCACAGTATGACGTTGCGTACTGGTAGTCTAATATGACGTCATAAACTGACGACGTTTACAGTAAAATGCTACAATCCGAAGTTTTATCACATTACAAAACTTCGATCACAACAAGTCACCATTAATGTTTCTATTACGTCATACCTAACCTCAAGCCACAGCGTAAATATTAACGCTACCGTTATGTCAACGTCAGTAAATTGTTAACGTCACTACGTCAGAACCATGTGTGGGTAAGATCAATTAGTAACTCCAATTGAACTTAGTAGAATGTCAGGTAACACAATTAAGTGGGGTCTACTTAAGTTTTCGTTACCAAGAAAAAGTGGGGTTTGCCTTGCCTTCCTGCTCAGAAATTATCGACTTGTCAGTATCCATTCAGTTGAATACATGGGTTTCGCACTTCATCAACGCAGGAAGGAAGATTCAAGTTAATTTCTAAATGTGGCTGTCAATACATTTTTTTTTTAAATTGATGATTCAGAGTATCAATGTGCTGTTCCACAGCCGGGAACACCAGCCAGAGATCAAATCCTCACTTCACTGACACCAAATGTTACATGTGGGTTTACGGCGTCCCGCAAACCCCCATGCTGACAAGACAACCGAGCGTGATCTCTGACAGGTGTACGGGCAGCTGTGGGGTAAGGCACAAGAAAGATGTTAGATGAATGACATGAATTATTTACAGTATCTACATACAACACTTACTAACATAAAACATCACAATTTGTTGCTTCTGTAGCCAACTCACGACGTCCGCTCCGAAGGCAAAACACTGTTCTGTGCTCGGAACGGGTGACGTGAATACCTACAGAAGCAAACAACAAAAACAACAACAAAAACAAAAAAAGAAACAACACAAAACGCGACTGGCCAGTTTATAACTTAGGGTGAATCCCCACTCGCGTGACACTTCCTCTCGCGAACTAGTAGAACTAGTCTATCAACATAGTTGATAATCTTAGGTTTAGCGATCAAGTTTGCTGATCAGAAGTTTAGTGATCGTCTAAATGACCTGCAGGTTAATTGACCTCTTCCATGGTCTCACATTTGTTTACAACGAACAATGATCTAGATTCTGCTTCTACCCTGGTAGGCGCTGATTACGGCGGTCTGTCCGCCCTTGCTGGACCCTAACGCCTAGCGTCGTACCAGTACCTGCTGCTATGAAGCAGGGAGCAGCAGGTCACACATTGTTGTGCCTTTCAATATACCTCTATTTCCCCGTCACAATGTTGTGTTCACTCTTTACAACTTGACCTGCTGCTCAAGTGTCCGTTTTTTTTCAGGGTTTATATATCTATGAATACTACCGGAAAATCATGCCCACTCATATTATCTTGCTCAATTCGTGGCGAGGTGGAGATACCGGCCACAAACAAAGCCAGATAGCCAAAATCGAGTAGATAATGGATTTGCGTTCAAATAGTATATTTCCCATAGGAAAAATTGATGAAACGACCCTATAATCAATGACATGACTCCTGTCAAAACGAACACCCACACAACACGTGACGGGAATAAAAATCATATATGGCACAATTTGGCGGTTGGCGATTTTTAGGCAAATTCTATAGGACTCGGCCTTTTAGCGGCCCCCTGTATTGTAAAAACAGCTCTCTATAAACCCCTCATGCATACATCGTATGATATGTGCATGACTTGTTCATGGAGCCGCACAGTTTGCGTACCATATTTCACCTAAAATATTTCACTCGCACCGCCCTACCATATATCTACTAAAATAATTTAGATGTGCATAAGCACCAGAGAGGTTTCCTATTCCAAATGACCTAAATAGTGTGGACGGGGATGTAAAACCTTGAACATAATCAAAATTTTAAGGCAGCGCGACTATGTTATCGTGATGGGTACACTCGAGTACATGTAGTATCAAAGTCAGACCATAATATGTACTTTATAACCCACAGGGAATTTTCGTGAGAATCTCATTTCTGTTTGAGGAAAAAAAAACAACAATAATTATCATCTACAATTGATTTGTATTCTCTTGAACCCGTAACGATTTCATAAACAGGTGTGATTTGAAACATATAAGAATTGATTAATTTTGCAGCCTACTCACAGCGATAAAGCAAGTATGTAAATTATCATTGTTCTCGGTCTCAGACAATGCGGTATCTCATCAGCTACATGTATCATGCATTGGCAATTTTTTTTCAGGGTGCAAAGAATCATCACAAAAACACGCCAATATAATTCTGACCCTCTTGAACCCCACTTTTATACAGTAAAACTGGGGTTTACAGGGGTAAATCTTATTTTTCTTATTTCTGTTCTAAAATATAGATTGTAGGTACTCGTTAGAACCGCCTCAATATCACAATTTTTCACCGTAAAATTTTCTTGATTTCGGCGGTAAAGTTTACAATGCATTTGTATAGGTGTGTCTTTGTCATGTTACATCATTTCATGTACCATATCATATACAATGTACGTGCAGAATTAAATTTTCTTCCATGCCAAATTCGGGATGGCATTTTCTAGCAAATGCGTTATTTTCATTGCTTTCTCTACTACATGGCTTTTTTATCATTTCAGATGAAAAATTGTGATATTTTTCTTTTTTGGACTTAAAATAGATTTTGGATGCTCTTAAAGAAAATTCTTGTTGCGCTGTTGTTTATTATACTTTATGACAAAGTTGGCAAAATACCGGCAGATATGAGTATTTTCCATGCCGGTGGCATTACCATGTACCAGCAAATAGCCAAATGGACAATGCAAACAAATACTGGAAAATTGAATTTACCACCTTGAAATTATAACATAACCCTATGCTCAATAGTTTTATATTTTCAACAGTAAAGGTTGGATGACCTAAAATGTACATATTTTTTATCTAAAATTCCTAAAATTTTGAAAAATGGTAAAATGCTGTAACTTTCCTGAAGTTTACATTGTTTTACCATGTATGTTTTAAAGATGGAGATTGCTTGGCAAACACTAATGATCCTGATCAAACTGCTTTGTCTGATCTTAGTCTAACCTGTTTGATAAGGTCTATAAATAAAAAAAAAAACTATGGATCATTATAGTAGGTGTAAAGCAGGGGAATTTCTACCTGTTTTTTCTACTTGTGAGATAAAGGTAAAATAACGATTAATTTTTTTTAGAATTAAAAATACCAGTTTTTGTTACATGTAAAGTCATTTCAAATTTTTAGTGTCAGATTTACTTTATGGCTAAATGTTTCAATTGAGAAATATTTTATTCTTTAATGTGATAACGCTATATGATTAACTATCTTTATTAACCTGTTTTTTTTTTCTCATGCACCTATCTATTCACTACAATTTTTGTACTGCATACTTTCTAGTCCATTTCAAACCATGCCTGAAAAATACATTGCAACCTTTATCACCGAAATTTTAAGATGAAAAATTGTGGTATTTTTCTAATTTCCACTCAAAATATAGATTGTGGGTACACGTTAGAACCGCCCCGATGAGGCGGTTCTAACGAGTACCCACAATCTATATTTTAGAGCAGAAATAAGAAAAATAAGGTTTACCCCGGTAAACTCCAGTTTTACTATATAAAAGTGGGGTTCAAGGGGGTCAAAATTATTTAGGCGTGTTTTCGTGATGCCTTTCTAGATCTTTGTGATCATTGATTTCACTGCGGAATTAAAGAACTATTTTTGAGGGTCAATGATGAGGCATAATTGGCCGAAACTAGCTAGTCTGGCCCAGACCAGAAATACCTTGTACACTCCTTAGTTTTCAGTTTTGTTCTGTGGTCCTTGATTCCCAAGATCCGCCCCCCCCCCCCGCACTTTTTTTTCTGAACATTGTCACAAGAGCAGGCCTGACATGTGACAGACGTATCTATTACTGGAGATGTGCTTTTCTCTGGGAGTGCAATATATCTGATTGGATACCTGCACACTTTTTGTGTCATAATCGGCCTAAAACTTATTTATCCTTGTCAGTTTGTGACGTCATGATCTGAACTTTGGTGATAACGTATGCAGCATTGGTTGGGGCTAGACAGTACTTGAGTATCACGTCCATAATAAATATTAAAATCTACTGTTATCTTTCTGACAAATCTCTTTACTTTTAATTGCAGCAACTTTAACAAGTCGGGGAGTTTTGTCTGGCTTCTTGTTTCTACTGACACATTTCAAAGACGTCCAATCCAGGATTCGACAAGAAATCAATGACGTCATTGGCAAAGAACGTTTGCCGTGTCACACGGACAGACAGAAGATGCCGTATACCTACGCTTGTATTCTCGAAACTTTACGTTACCAGTCTCACCTACCGATCACAGCGACACATTCGGCGTCATCTGACGTCATTTTGGACGGATACCTGATACCGAAAGGAGCGTCGGTCAGTCATATATTAAATGTTAATTATTATCTTTTATCATATGACGTCGCGTCTGAGAGTGTAATAACGTCATGTAATATTTTCGATAATCCACTAGTGGATCAAATATGCAAATTAGCTAGATACGTCCCGTAACGTTACATGTACGACGTCCTTAACGTAGTCGCGTTTACTAATGGCGGAAAATTGACATTTCTGTAAACAATCGTGAATAAAATGCGTTTTAAATGTCATATGATAAAAAGAATCTTGCATTCGTGCTCATGTATTATTGAATTTATTAAACTCGTTGAAGAAAAGGGATAAAATGCTCGGCAGAGCCTCGCATTTTATCCCTTTTCCTCAACTCGTTTAATAAACTCAATAATACATGAGCACTCATGTAAGATCCTCTATGAAATTCATTTGTACAATCCCTCACATATTGAATTGTTTTAAAAGTAAGAATTTTTTTTGTTGTACCTACTCCACGATTAAAGAGCCAGGTGCCTTAAGAGTCTTTAGGAAGGAAATGTACATACAGTAGAACTTCGTTGACTCGAACATCGATGGCTCGTTTACCATGGCTGAGTCGAACCCGTTATTGATTCCATAGGGAATTCCTACAGATAACAAATAGTAAATGGATAATTTGTTTTGTTTGATTTGAGGTTTAACGTCCCCGTCAACACTGAAAAGCTCATTTTGGATACGTTGCTTCCAATTTTATGGGACTTTTACCCGATATTGAGATGAAATGACATCTCAACCCCTGTCGTACAATGAAACCAATAGGGTTTATAAGCATGGACGGTCCGATTTGCACTGTTTTGTTTGCCTTGGCAGGCTTAGATCCTCTAAGCGGTTTACAAGTACTCGTGTGCGGGTCAGTTTCAGCTCTGCGTGGAAGCATCATGCAGCCCATCTATTTCTTAAAGCCCCGATGGGCGAGGGCCGGTAAAGGATAATTTAAGGAAGTTTGCTTCTTTTATCTTGTAATGTATGTTGTGTATACTCATTAGAATCGCCTCAATGAGGCAATTCTAATTTGTATACACAGGCATACATTTATATTATAGAACGCCGAAAGTACCCAAAAATTTTCACATTCTGCCCCAATTAGTAATCCTTAGTGGCTCGAACTACCCTTGTCTCGAAACAATTTTCATGGTCCCAAAGGGGTTCGAGCAATTGAAGTTCTAGTGTAGATCTAGATTTTGGTTTGGCCCAAAGTTTAATGCATTTCAACCCTGTAGCACGGTACGGGTACCTATGCATCACGAAAACACGCCTATATAATTTTGATCCCCTTGAACCCCACTATTATAGTGTAAAACTGGGGTTCCCGGGGGTATACCTCATTTTTCTTATTTCTGCTCTAAAATATAGATTGTGGGTACTCGTTAGAACCGCCGCCTCATCGAGGCGGTTCTCACGAGTGCCCACAATCTATATTTTGAGCAGAAATAAGAAAAATATCACAATTTTTCATCATAAAATTTTCATTTTTTCGGCGATAAAGGTGGCAATGTATTTGTATAGGCGTGTTTGCGTAATGCAAGGAATGTATATCCAGATGTGACGGTTAATAAAGAGACATCTCATCGAAGTCTCATCAAGATCAGCACTGTTTACTACCTTTTTAATGATTTTGGCTGTCCTCTCTTTTCACTGTTCACAAGTATGGACAGGTCCAAATTTATATTTAATTACAGTTTCCAAATGTTAGAAATCTCTCCAAAAAAGGCAAACCAATTTTATTAGGCACTTTGTATCGAAACCCTGCTGAGAGAGTTGATTGGACAGACAGATTTGAAAATCTTATTGATAACGTATTAAGAGCCATTCTCTGTAACCATTTGAATTTTTACATAGGGCCGTGGCACGCATAGTCACCGATTTTGCTGATACTTTCCTATCTTCTATGTTGTGACCTAAAACCATGCTAACAATGTTCCATTCATCCCTATACACAACCGTTGCTATGGCAACGCCAGATGTATATCTGACCAAAAATTAATGCGAATTTTGACCAAAAAAGACAGTTTATCAAGTTAAATTAGAGACTATTATAAAAATGATGAGCTTTTTATTTTTCAACCATTATAAAATATGGTTTATCCTGGCTAAAATACAGAAATTCAAATATACGTATGTATAATGTTTTACACTGTATATGATCTATGAAGTGGGTGGGGTATCTGTATTTGGAAAATGCCAGTTTTTACACATATTCAATGTCGATTTCTGAGTTTGTGCATCTGTGTGCATATTTATTCGTATATTCTTGATGTAGAGGAAGGTTTCCACAGACAATTTATAAAAAGACATGTTTGGGATTTTACCTTTTTTGAAGCGTAACCATGGTAACTTTGACTGTACCGTCCAAAAAATAAAAAATGTAGTATCTTTAAAATGATAACATTTTAAAGCCATTTCCAGTTGGCAAATGGATTTATCAACAGCAACTGAAGTTGCAAATATAACTAATCTTCGAAATAGACTATGTGTATTTCAAAATTACTTCATGGAGGTCAAGGTCAAGGTCACAAACATTAGAAAATGTCTTTAAAATTGACCTTTTTCCTCTTTATTACATATATGGTTTTGCATATACTGCTGTAAAACAGTAATCCTGTGTGATCATTATCTTCAACAGTTCCAAGTCTTTCAAATACAAGGGAAATATAATTGAAAACATTCTTGAAAGTCAAGGTCAAGGTCACAAAATCAAGAAAAAGGACTCAAAATGGCATATACTTCGCTTGCTAACAAATATTTGCACATGTAATGTTGTGATAATGCCATCATTGGTGATCATTAGATGTCCCATGTATATGCTCTTCATTTTAAAGAGAATAGCATTAGGAAGCACTATTTAAGGTTATGCTGAAGGTCACAAAAACGAGAAAAATGGCCTAATAGGGCCTTTTTTTCATCACTAGAATGTATATTTTCCCTTACTTACTTACCTTACTTGCAAATATTCTACATATACTGTTGTGATATTGACACCATATGCGAACACTAAATATTTCCTTAATATGCTCTTCAAATTGAAACGAGAGGCCATAGAAAACGCTCTCTTTGATGAAGGTCAAGGTCACAAAAACAATAAAACCGACTCAAAAAAGAAACGTTTTTCTCCTAGACCCATTTTATACCAATGGATTCTTCCACCTAAAATACACCGTTAGTCCACATAATAATTTAGGGGTGTTAGGTATGTTTGCTTCAAAGTTCATTTGGAAAATGTCAGAACACCGTTCAAAACAGTATAGTGTCTGATCAAATGCAATGTTCTGTGGCGTCTGAATTGGACCGGCACTGTTTGACAATTACCTGTGTTGGGGTTTCTAGTACTAAATTGGTTAACTAATTTTAAAATTTTTTTCACAAGGTAACAGGAGGAGTTGTCGTTTAAAGAATTTTCTATTTTTAGCTCTGGCGGCCGTTTTGGTCACCGGAGTGGAAACGTTTTAGCTATTTTGGTAGAGGGTCACCTAAGCAACATTCCTATAAAGTTTGAATGAAATTGGCCTTAAGGTACAGGAGAAGTAGTCGTTTAAAGATTTTTCTATTTTTAGCTCTGGCGGCCATCTTGTTCAGCGGAGCGGAACAATTTTAGCTTTTTTGTAGAGGATCACCTAAGCAATATTCCTATGAAGTTTTATTGAAATTGGCTCAAGGGTTAAGGAGCAATTTGCATTTAAAGCAAATTGTTGACGCCGCACGACACACGACGTACGACGGACATTGACCGATCACAATAGCTCACCATGACCACTTCGCTCACCATGAGCACTTCGAGCTCAGGTGAACTAAAAATACAGAAAAATTCAAATAAACCCTTTGATAATTTATCGTTCAGCTCACCTAATGCAAAGCATATAAATGGTGAAATTATATAGGAGCTTTTTTTGTAATTGCGGGACATGTCATAGTGCACCAGTGTGTGCGTGCGTGCGTGCGTGTGTGTGTATGTGTGAATACGGGTTTAACGTCGCTTTCAACAATTTTTCAGTCATATCACGACGGTGTCTGGTTGCGGCAGGGAGCTCAATGCTCACTTTTATAGTGCTGTCTCACTGAAGTATCATGTCCCAGACACATTACATGATACCACACCCAGTCACATTATCCTGACACTGGGTCGACCAGTCCTAGCTCTACCCCGTAAATCTGAGTGCCAAGCGAAGAGCAGCTAGAACCATTCTTAACGACTTTGGTATATCGCGGCCCGGAACGAACCCGTGACCTCCCGTTCCCCGGAGCGGACACTCTACCAACTGAGCTATCGGGGCCGGTATATAGTGCACCAGACGGACCTGAACAGGCTCAGTCTAAGTAACAAAGACTCATGCTAACAAGGGTTTGTGTGTGTTTGAATGTGTGTGGGAGGTGTTCCCTTTGGCAATACAGGGTGTTGGGGGTTTTGGTGTTGTGGTTCCCTCTGACAATACAGAGCTGACTTGTATGTCACTATCTGGACACCTTGTGGACATTGAGTGTCAAGTCCCAGTGTGCCAGAGGATGAACGGGCTTATGTTGGTTGGTACCTGATGATCTGTCTCTGGTCGGGCCTATCTGAGTCTCACTGTTGGTTTTCTTTTGCTCCAGCAGTTCAGTGGTTTCTTGCTGTCGAGTCCTCAACGTTGTTTCATCTCTGTGGTTGTTTGATTTTTGTGTTCTTGGAGATGTTGCACTGATGAGTTAGGAGGCCTTCATGCCGACTGAACGAAATTATTTGCCTCAATCATGACGGAAGGGCGATGATTCTGGCCACATATAATCGTTTTAAGCCCCCACTGGAATTTGTTTCCGCTGACCATTCCAAGGCGGTTCTTCTGTAGCGGTTTATTTTTGTTACGGTTTGTCTTTGGGCGTTTGTGTCGCTTATATTATTTTATTTTGGATAGTCTATTGCCCATTTTGTGGGAAAGTAACTATCCTTTTGGCTTTCCACTATCGATGTTTCCATTAGGATGTTGTTTCATGTTTGCGTTTCATTCCCTTTGGTGTCTCTGATTGGAGCTGTGGATTATTGTCTACGCCCATGGGCGTAGACATTATAGAGATTGAGTTTAACACGGAAGTATAGCCATAAGTTACCCACAGTGCAGGTTGACATTTCAATTCTTATGCAACACAACAAGTATACGCTTTCACAAGAAGAAAAAGCAGCTCATAACAAGTGTAAGCTTTCACACAAAAAGAGGCCGGCGGGCAGGGCTCTGGCACAGAATTGCTATTACATTTGTACAAGCCTATATTTGCTGCCATATTGTACAGTCTAATACAAAAATATACATCTACAAACTCTCGACCTCGACGGACTACTGCTTATCCTATAAGCTACATGTACTCAGCAGCCTTCGGCTCTGGTGAGCTAAAAAACATACCTCGCCGTTAGCAAACTATTAGGTTTAATCTTCAGTTAGTCTTCTATAAAGTCGTAACTTCTCCAACAGTTTTCAAACATTCACTTTGAAAGATGTCACAAGCATACATGTGCATTTTTAAAGATGAAAAACTACTATTTGACATTATTACAGCATTTTTAGACATTATACTTCAGTCGACAGGATGTCAATTAAAATATTGCCAAAGACAGTTAATTGTATAAAACACTTTTCTGGGATTCACATTTAATAGCGAGCACAGCTCGCGATGCGCGAAGCGCATCGCGAACGAAGTGAGCTCTACGGTAGAGAATCTGACCAAAAAATTTAACATATATAACCTACATACTTATGACTGAAATCGATCTGACCAAATTTTCTTCCAATTATCTTCCGGAAGTGAATTTACAGGGGCAAAAGCGGAAGAAGATACCTGTTGACTGGTTTACCGATATTCATTGACTTTTCCATTCTTTGTACATTTGGCCCGACGAAAATTATACGGAAAAAAAACACAACAAAGCATTTACAAATAACAGCTATTTCTTTAAGCAAGCAATTTGGGTTCTTCACTGTTCTACACGCATTTCTCCTTGAATTATTACGGAAAAAAAAATATCTTTTCATCATTATTGCACGCAGGAAACCAGGCTTCCATATTTGGATATGTAAACATCACGTGCCACACTTCTTCTGTCGTCTGTTTGTTTACATTCAACTGTCAAACTCCACCGCAGCGGTTCCATAGCAGGTACCTTTTTAAATTTGTCACATTCTTCAACAAATAACATAAAGTGTCTAGGGTATCTCTCACAGCATTTGTACATTTCTACTTCAAAAAAATACCCAATATTTCATGCACAACGCTGTGGCCTAAAAAAAAATACATATACACATACTGTACAGCTGCTATCATATTCAAAACAACAACAACATGTCAAATTTTCAATTAGCACTCCACAACAACTACAGGCCCATGGTTAATATACAGGGTCTTGATTTCCTAGTTGAAAATGTGCCTGGTGATGGTAATTGTTTCTTTCACTGTTTGTCTGTCTGTAAAGCTGGTGATTATTCCCATTCAAAACAGTACAGGCACATGATCTGTCAAACTATTTTCAGTGATTGGGAAAACTGGCAAACAAGGGTGTCTATAGCACATGGCTCTGACACGACTGTGTACAATTATTGGGGAAAAATGATCAAACTAAATGGATGGGCAACAAACTGTGAAATAGAGGTTGCTGCAATGATTTTGGACTGCAACATTAATGTTTGGTTGAAAGGTACAAATGGCAGTTACACACTCACTTCTTTTCAATCTCAAAGAACAGAAAAAATCAACTTGCTTCTGGAAAATAACCATTTCCAAATATTGCATGAACTTCCACAGCAACAGGTAACATCTAATGCTTTTGCACAAAATGCACACACACATACAACGTCTAAAAGTAGTACTTCTGATTCTAATGAACAAGATCTTACACTGCCCTCTCAGCAATCTATTTATTCAGACCATGGAAACACATCTGCCAACATTCAAAACCAACACATCACATCATTTTCTGAAAAGATTTCTTTTGATCATGCTTATTTCAAAACAACAAAGAAAGGCTCTGCT
Source organism: Lucinisca nassula (assembly GCA_963580285.1). Taxonomy (NCBI): domain Eukaryota; kingdom Metazoa; phylum Mollusca; class Bivalvia; order Lucinida; family Lucinidae; genus Lucinisca; species Lucinisca nassula. Next base: position 12,427,932 of record OY757019.1, read on the forward strand.
AACAAAAACAGTAACAGACAGTATCAAAACATGGCCCGTCAACATAAACATACTTCAAAAACAAAATCTCCGTCCAATGATGTCAGAAAAAGAACAAGTCTTGGACGTAAGCTATTTTACTCACCAATTTCTAGACAAATTAAACGTAAAAGAAATGCTAATCAAAAGTCCCACATGTCCAAGCCCAGAACAAAGCATTCAAACAACTTCTATGTCACAGAGACTCGGCTTAAATCATTTTGTCAAAAATTACATGTTCCCTATGAATTCCCCTCTGACCAGGAAAGCAAGTCTGACATGAAAAAAAGGAGACAAAGAATCAGGCACAAACTTAACAAGCACAAACAGAAACACTCAAATATTTCTGAAAAACAAACATTTTCAGGTATGGAAATTCCTGCAAATGTTAACTTTACTAACACATCCCTTAACACAAATTTGCAATCACAGGAACAACTTACTCAAAATTACTCACTTCTCTTACACCCTGGAGACAGTTCTGCTTCTCAAGGTCAGAAACACTCAAACATTCCTGAAAAACAAACATTTTCAGGTATGGAAATTCCTCCAAATGTTTACATTACTAACCCACCCCTTAACACAAATTTGCAATCACAGGAACAAGTTACTCAAAATTACTCACTTCTCTTACACCCTGAAGACAGTTCTGCTTCACAAGATAATTTGACACAAAATTATTCTCTGCTAAACAACAAAGAAATTGATCTTATGCTTCAGTGTGAAAATTACAATGTTCAATATGAGTTCCCCACAGAAAATGAAACAAGCTATCAATGCAAACTCAGAAAGATGCGCTTACAATACAAAATTAAAAGAAGCAAAGTGAAAAGTCAAATCTCTAGCAATGCAGATATCACTACATCGTGTAACTTAAATGATGCTGAGATGGAGCTCCTTTCAGTATGTAGAAAATTTGGTGTTGCATATGAACAGCCAATTCTTAATGAAAGCAAGTATGACAAAAAAGGAGAATAAGGCGCATCAAAAGTCGGATCAGTACCAAAAAAAATAAACTTCAGGAGTCTAATACAGAAATACCAGATACACCACCACCTTTGGGTGAATCTATCGATAAGGCAGTAGACTGCATTCGGGCATTTGAACTTCAGCAAATGTCCTATCAAATTATGTACTGTGAAATCTGCCATGAGAGAAGACTGGAAATGAAAATGTCTTCACAGAATGTATGCGCACGATGCACTGCTGATAAAAATTAAACCAAAATGTTTTCACATGAAAACAATATGGATCCACAGCCACTGCCAAAGGAACTTGCTTCACTTTCAATCATTGAACAACAACTTATTTCTAGAATTTCTCCTTGCATTAATATCCACTTATTAAAACATGGTGGCATTGGATCTAATGGCCACTGTGTCACATTTCCACAGGAAATCAATGAACCAGCACAAATATTTCCTAGACTTCCTGAAGAAATAAAAATTATTAAAGTCACAAAACAAGGCAAAAATGATTCTTCAAAAGACTTTAGGGTCAGGCGATACTTTGTTCAGAACGCACTAATATGGCTTAAGACTCACAACCCTGCATATTCTGACATATTTATTTCTAATGAAAGATTAAAATCCTTACCTGTAGATGGCGACTGTAATGACATTCCAACTGTTGCATTCTGTGAAGATACTGTCCATCAAAAAGACCGGGGTCCTGCAGTTGAACAAACTGACCCTGGTTTTTCTGATGGCACTACACATTCCAGTGTTCTTTTACCAGACCAACCTAAAAACTTACAAAATGAAGTACATAACATTGTTCAAGATGTTGTTGGAGAAAATGCCCAGGTTTCTGTTAATAGAAATGGAACTTATTCCATTCCTTGGCCAACAAGAGGTAATATTCCTTTGTCCGAGTATTCTACAGCACATTTCTTCACCCTTGCATTTCCGGCCTTATTTCCATATGGCACGGCTGACTATTATTCAAACCGTCCAAGAACATGTTCTTCCATGGCTGATTGGGCTGATCATCTTTTGTGGTACAATGACGGCAGATTTGCCGCACACCATTATTTCAAATTTGTTGTCCACAACATGATTATGCGCAAAAGAGCAGCTGATAATGGAAGATTTATCGTAAACCAAAAACTGGGAGACAGTCATTTAACTGTTGCAGATCTAAAACAACAACTCGAAAGGGGTGATCAATCACTTGGCAAGAAAATTCTCTATTACGGTGCAAACCTTCGGGGTACTTCACAATACTGGGCTCAAAGAGGGAAAGAACTTCGAGGCCTCATTCAATTTAAAATCAATGAAGGTGCTGGCCTTCCCTCCTATTTCACCACTGGTAGTTGTGCTGAGTTTCACTTTAAGCCTTTGCACCGGTTAATCTCAATGTATACTCAGTCCACAACTGGTAAGGCACTTGATACTGCAAACAGAACAGAACTATTTCAGGCCCTGCAGCAAAATACCCATATTGTTGCCCATTATTTTGATCTGAGGACCCAGTCTTACTTTAAGAATGTTATGGCTCCACTTTTTAATGTCAATGCCTACTGGTATCGTCAAGAATTTGCGAAATCAAGAGGTATGGTACATTGGCATGGCCTATGTTGGCGTTCGGATAAGCAGCCACACCAGCTCCTATATGAAGCTGTTCAAAATGGCCTTTCCGATGATAACTGTGCAGACAAGCTTGCACAGTGGGCAGAAACTAGTCTTGGGTTGACAGCAATGCATCCTGCAGGTCAAGATGAAAATGGCCAGCCTAGGAAAGACCTCTGGCCACCCCCAGAAGGCAATGCACCTGCACCACCAGAACACAATAACCCACTCCTTAAACTACTCATGGATGTTAGTTCTTCACAAGCTTCTTTATTGGAAGATCATTTGCTTCTTTCAAACAGATTCAATCTCCATCGCTGTTCTGACTACTGTTTAACAACAGTACGATCCAATCCAAACAAGGTCTGCAGAATGGAATTTCCAAAGCCTATGCGGGAGACACCAGCTATTGTCAAGGATCGAAATAAGTCCATGAGACTTGAGATGCCAAGAGATCACCCATTTCTTGTACAACACTCTAAATGGCATACACAGGGGTGGCGAGCAAATGGAGATATTTCAGTTATCCTGTCAAAAAGTGGAACTGAAAACCCATCAGTCGATGACATCATTGCCACTGAAAAGTATATCACTGGCTATGCTTGCAAAGGCAACCAGCCAACCGGTGCAGTAGGCGATCTTTTCAATGACATGATCAGTTGCACAGATGATTCTGTGGGTGCCAAGTCTCTGTGCACTAAACTTCTAATGGGGACAGTGAAACGCGATATATCTGCCATTGAAGCTTCTTATGAACTATCATCACTTCCACTGTATCGTTCAAGCCATACATTTCAGTCCATCAGTTTGTCAGGGGCAAGGATTCTAGAAAACAATGGTGCTAGAGTCACAAGAAATACTCCTCTTGACAGATACCTTGAGCGAAAACAGAATGACAAGTCTTCATTCTATTCTTTCATTTGCAACACTGGTAAAGTCCCAGTTTTAAATGGGTCCTCAACCCATGCTACATGGCCTCTTGAAGAAGACTTCTGCAGAACAATGCTCTTGCTCCATTGGCCAAACTGGCGGACTATTTCTGATATAAAAAATCCAGAAACACCTTGGAACGACAAATTTAATGAATTTCTAAAAATGACTGTCTGCCCAAACTTTGTTAAGGCTGAAATTGAGAGGGTGAAGAAACACCAGTCAACATGTACTTCTGAGGAAGACAACCAAAATGATATTGAGGACATTGAACACCCAGAACAGCCGGAATGGATGGAATTGATAAAACCCATTGCCACATTTGAAGATATTCAACAACAGACAGCTTTCGATGATGGCGGACCAGATTATGACTGGTCCAAAACATCATTCACTTATCCTGAAGGTTTAGGAGTGTCTTGGCTAGAAAACTTGAATAAAACAGTCAATGAGCGGAATGACAGTCTTGACATTCCAGATGTTGATATTGCACTCCTCAATGAAGATCAGACATTTGCCTTCAATATTGTGATTGAGACAATGATCAATTTCATAAAACAGGAAGACTACGAACCACTTCGCATGGTCGTAACTGGCACAGCGGGTTCTGGTAAGTCATACCTCATTAAGTGCTTAGTGAAGGCAATTCGTCTTATATTCCATTCAAACACATCGGTACAAGTTGTTTGCCCAACTGGAAACAGTGCCAATCTAATTTCTGGGGTTACACTACACAGTTTTCTAAAAGTGCCCACATACAACAGGGGAGGTGAAATGAAACCACCAGATGGTGCTACAGGGGTTGTTCTTCAAGAAAACTGTGCAGGTCTTAAGGCACTGCTTGTTGACGAACGCTCACTTATCGGTGCTACAACCATGGGTTGGATGGAGTTCATGTGTGGACATGGGACTGCATCACAGTCCAGCCAACCAGGTTCATGGGGTGGAATACCTGTTGTTGTTTTCCTGGGTGATGATGTACAACTACCACCTGTTCTTGACTCCCCTGTTTACAAATGCAGCGGAAAGTCTCCTGCTGCTCTACATGGTGTTTTAGTTTGGAAAGAGTTTCAAACTGTAGTTGGTTTAAAAAACATCATCAGACAGGGAAATGAGGAACAGGAATTTCGCAATGTCCTTATGTCTGTCAGAGAGTACAAAACGAGTAAAGAGCAGGCATTATGGTTGCAACAATTTCAGTGGGACAGGTTAAAGTCACAGTATGGTGAAGATCTTATGCTAAGGATGCACAACTATGGTTTGTTTGTTTTCCCCTCTCATGAGGAGGAATGCCAACACAACACAAACCGGTTATTGAAAGCTAACCAGTTCCATCCTGATGCTAAGATCAAAGCAGTTGGGAAAGGTACTCATTCCAGTATTGGTGACTTTGACAAAGCTGGTGGTCTCCTGCATACTATTTTTCTTTGCAAAGATGCCCAAGTCATGCTCACATGCAATTTAAATGTGCAGTCAGGACTCTTCAATGGCGCTATCGGCAAAGTAATAGACATAATATATCAAAATGGTCACCAGCCTCCTGACTTTTTTCCAGATGTAGTTATGGTCAAGTTTCATAGCTACACTGGCCCATCCTTCATAGAGCAAGAACCTCAAGTAGTCCCTATTGTTCCAGTTACAAGGAAAATGGACTGCAAATGTCGCTTTTGCTCTAGAAAGCAAATTCCACTGCGACTTGGATGGGCAACCACTATACATCGCTGTCAAGGCATGACAGTGGGTCATGGCGAACCTAATCGCTACATTATCATCAATCCAGGAACTAGGAGCTTCGAGTCTAGGAATCCTGGTGCCATGTTTGTTGCACTTTCACGCGCTAAGTGCAGTGGAACTGGTGGTAATGACCCTGATTTTGCCTGGAACCCATCTGTCATAGTTAATGAAGATAGGCTCTGTCATGTTGTTTCCACACCAACTAGTAAAGCAAGGGACCAACAGATTGCATTACTTAACAGTCTTGCAATTGAAACAAAGGACAATTATAAACACCTTCTGAACTCTAGAAACCATATCACGTACATTGACAGCCTTCTTCATCACGAAGAGTAAATTCAATTCCACGGCATATATATATCAATTATAGTGCCATGTCTCTTTACTACATTTCATTTAAACCATCATTCAGACACAACAGAAACATAAATCAATGCATCGATCATTCTAAATTACAGGTGGGTGATATGATAATCGCTAACCTGACAGGAGATAGATTGATCGATCCAGGAACTTTGTTTCTTTCACACACTAAACCCTTATCCTGCTGAATAAATACAGCTAACCACATACATTACTGACCATAAACCAATTCATAAAATGGATGACAAAACATATACATCCTCATCAGATGGCATATCGGATCTGGATAGATAACTTTTGCAAAGACGCGCCTCCGTGGCCTAGTGGATAAGAACGCTGACTCTTAGTCATTAGGTCTCTCACCGCCGTAGGTTCAAGCCTCGCTCGAGCCACGTGTGAGACGCCAAGTTCTGCAACGGAAGGCCAGGTGGTTTTTCTCTGGGTACTCTGGTTTTCGCCCACCTCTGATTAATGCTCGGCTCGATATGAGTGAAATAATCTTGAAAGGGCCGTAAAACCCAAACAAAAAAAAAAAATTTCAAAGGTAGGGGTTGTCATTCACAGTGGATAAGAGTTAACTGTGTACGGTGTATCATGCAGTCAATAGTATTGCAGGCATTTACTCCAACAATGTAGGTCAGCAATGGCAGAATTTCTAGTAAATTCAGCATTTAGTGTTGATTTTTTGCTGTGTTACAATCAAAATAGATCAGCTGTACTGTTAATTCAGCATTTAGTCTTGAATTTTTGCTGTGTTACAATCTAAATAGATCAGCTGTACTGTTATCTGTTGAGCAATAAATAATTTTCTCAGGGTCTCTTGTCAGTACACAAATCACTTGTGCTATGGACACGGTCTTTGCATAAATCTACTTTAAATATTCAAGCATGGTTTGTTGTCAGTCACACTACTTGTGCGTGCTTCAGTTTTACAGCAAAGCAACAGATGAGGTCATACGGTAACGGGAACCCTATTTCAACAATCATCTGAAAGTCTTGACAAGCCCAGGATTGAACTCAATACCCACTTTTTAACCCTTATCTTGCTGAATATTCATTTAAGCCACACCCATTTCTGTCTATCAACCAATCAAATCACTTGATGTAATTTATTGCTACAAATTCATTAACTGAATGCCAAACAGTGTAGATCCTGATCAGATGGCTTCTGAATCTGATCTGGATCTACACTGTTTGCGAAGATAGGGGTTGTCGTAAACAGCAAGATTAGGGTTAAAGCATAAATTAAGATCCAAAAAACAATACAACATAGAGGCTGCCATAACATTCATGCTACACACTCTTCTTTTTATCAACTTATAAACTTACTAATTGCAAGTTATTTTGTACTCAACAAATCACTGCTACAGCTACTCTATTTCAAAAAAGTCACCCGCAGTCCACTAAATATTCACTTTCTGTTTTAGGCTCCTGAAATATTTTTTTCTGAAAATCACTACTTCCTTTACTATTCTAATGAATCATATGCTTCACCATGTGAATATCTGCACTGAAACATTTCAAAATTACAGATCTATACAATAGAAGTGCAGGCAATGATCAGGAATAGATACAATTATCCTACAGGTACCATGATCAGTGACACCAAAAGGAAATAAACACAAAACATGCAATAACTATATACAGTCGAACTTCAATGGCTCAAACACCTTTAGGACCATGAACATCTGTTCGAGAGAGGGCTAGTTCGAGCCAATGAGGGCTACTGCCAGGAGCCATAACAAGATATTTAAGGACATCTTTCGATGTACTGTATTGAATAATGTATGCTGTGTGTACTCATTAGAATCACCTCATCGAGACGATTGTAATGAGTACACACAGCATACATTTGCAAGATAAAACACGAAAATATCATAAATCTTACCCTCTCTAGTTCTTATGTAGAGAATTTCCCTGGGGACTCAAGAACAGGTTCGACTAAGCCATGGTAAACGAGCCGTTTGTGTTTTAATGTACCCTGATGGAAACATATCAGTAGCAGAAAGCCAAAAGGACTTTCCCACAGGGCTTGTGATATCATTTCATCTCAAAATTGGGTAAAAACTCCCATATATGGAGGATATTGACTTTTCTGAGGTGGATACCAAAAATATATCATCTTGTGTGGTGAAAACATCTGAATTTTTATTCGTGCTTCGCACTCGTTTACATTTGGATGATTTCACCACACAAGATGAATACTTTTTGGTATCCGCAGAAAAAAGTACATTTTCTTAGTGTATCTTATAATTTTATACAGGGTTATTTACGCCAATTGATCGCTTGTATGTCACACTTTTCACCTGGCTATGACGTCACAACTGTCAGTTTCAAAACATAAACAGATCACCATTTTGAATACAATATTTTTACTGTTCAAATACTGCCTTTTAAGGTATTTAACAGAAATATTTTTCGATAACATATGCATTTTGGCGAGAAAAAGTAGTCTCAATTGCTACTGTCAACATAACAAGGTCATGTTATTTTTCACACTGTGATAATATAATTTTTATTTCTTTCTGATGTGCATTAATTTCAATGAAGATTGAAGAGTATAAAATAAAATATTTACATTTCCAGTGTAAAGTCTAATGTAAACCTATACATAACATTTGCGTTCATACTTCCATGAACGCATCGAATCACATGATTTTCAGTGAACTTAAGTGACGTCATTCTAAACTATTGTTCCCTACGGGCGTTGATTACCTCAATGCTGCTCTGCTCTTTGTAGAAAAACCGCGTGTTTTTCAGCTTTAAAAGTTTGCTCTGCAAGCCCAGTGATGAGAAGCAAATAATGTAAATATAAAAAAAAATAATTTTCCTGCTTTTCATGAAAGTTTGAACGACAGTGGGTTGCTGGCAGAGTTTATATGAACCCCTTTGGGGTTCATCTACTTTGCACGCAACCCACTGCGTTCATACTTCCATGAACTGCAGAAAAATAATTTTCATTTCTTAATTGAATTTTTTTTCTCCAGTTCATTTATTTGCATCAGTGGATACTAGGTGGGGGATATGATAATCTCTAACCTAGCACATCACACTTTATGTACACATACAATTACTGTCAACACTCAATAAATTTCAACAAAATCCCTGCAAAGAACACATCCAAACATACAAACATCAGCTGCCATTATCTTTCAACCAAACATTACTTTCATTAAAAATACATGTTCTACACTATCAATTTAGTTCTGCCTGCTAAATTGTACACATAGAATGTCAGCAGTAGACTATATTTTTAGAGTCGCATAGATACCAAGTTCTGCAACAGAAGCTCTGGTAGTCCCGTTTTAGTTCACCTTTCATTCTTTTGTTCTCCATTCGATCTATGTGAAATAATCTTAAAATGGATGCTGTATCATACATACACTTGTAAGTGTCTGAACATGTTTAACATGATTTATTGTCTTCTCATGTTTCAAGAATACAGTGATGCTCATTTTCTGCAACTTGTTTTTCAGACATGACTCACCAAATAATAATTGCAACTGACTCTAGAGGCAGATACCTTCCAGAATACATTCACCAACACAACATTTTCACCAATCCCATCATCATCTGCATTCCAGGCGCAAAAATCACCACTCTAAAACATGCCATCAAACAAAAAATCAATGACATTCACCCACTTAATGCATCAACAACTATACTTGCAGGCATTTGCAATCTCACTGAAAAAATACACCACACACAAGGAACACAAATAACATACAATCACTCACAACAAAAAACTAACAGCATCATCCAGCAACTTCAAGACATATCAACCTCATTCAACACCAACACTAGTACTCTTAAGATAGCCACAATACCCCCAGCATCACTCAAGAAATATGCACTATCACAGGCACAAAAAAAAAACAACTCAAGCACAGCATTTTTTCAGATACCGAACTAATTTCAAAACAAAAAACACTAGAAGAAGACATAACTTACATCAACACAATCATAGCAAACATTAACACAAACAACAATTTAACAACAATCAGATGGGATAGGGATGTCCAGAAAATAAGCTTAAAAAACGTGGGGTTAATGGTCAAAATTGCAAAAAAAATAAAAAAAATTCATTTATTCTCACATGTTTGATGGCGTTCATCCTGACTGCTGGTTGAGGGAAAGGTGGTTTTCTGTTCTCTGCAGATCAGTATCAAATGATATGAATAGAGGCCTACTGTTAACTTCACCGTCATCAATTCCTTGCGATGATGATGACAGTGAAGATTCTCAGGAGGTCTCTGCAGTTCAAACGGACACTTGGGATTTCAAAAGAGGTATCAATTAAGTATTAATCATTAGTAAATCACACCTGTGTGACTTAATCCATTCTTTCATGTCCGAGTAAGCAATGGCTTTTCTTCTAACTCCTGGTCAGAACACAAATCAGAATAATGAGGTGAAAAAAAAAAAGTAAACATACAAGTATGGTGTCAAACACTTGTTAGTGTGTTTTTTGTTGTTGTTTTTTTTATTTCAAATAAGATTACTTTCACATGCTACAGATTTCAGTTAAAAATTTTATTTTTAGTATTAATGTCTGGATAGCCTTATCCCATTTTGTCACATACATATATTGATTTGAATCATTCTTAGACTTCATCAAACACTCTACTTCTGTGTTTCTGGTGGGTGACATGAAAGTCGCTAACCAAATTCACTCCAATTTTCTTCAAAATCATAAAACCCACAGTGTGTCAGAACCGACTTAACTCCAATTTCATTAACATTCATTAACCCCACAGTGTTGCATGATTTTCTTTCTGAACATTCACATTATCAATATGCATGGTGGGTGATATGGTAGTCGCTGACCAAACATTAACACGCAAATATTTAATACCCCAACCTATTCACTATGACAAAGCTAACATTCTCATGAAACCTTCCACTACAACCCTAGATACCAGTTTTCATGCAACAGGTTTATCACATGGTGGGTGACATGAAAGTCGCTAACCAGTATCGCCTGCTTAATCTTAATTAGAACAAACACTGCAAGCACCATCAGTTTACCATACTGGTTATTTTACCCTCCCCAATACCTGCCTCAACCACATCTGGAAAGTTATGAAGACGACCAGCTAGAATTTCAGACCTAAACACAGACAACAAAAGGAAGTAAGCTCTGGTTATGTTGAATGTGTTCGTTAGTTTGTTTGAGATTTAACATTCCCATCAAGACTATATACGTCATTTTGGATATGTTGCCCAATATTGTTGGACATTCACTGAGATGAAGTCCTTGTTGCACGTTGAAAACAAAAGAAGTTCATAACCAAGCATGGTCTGACTCGTGCCGCTTTGCCTGGGCAGGCTTATCCCTATATCCCTAAGCGGTTTACTAGTGTTCATATACATTCTGCATAGAAGCACCATGTGAACCAATTATATTTCTTTAAGCCCTGATGTGCAGTGCCAAATGAATCTATTAGTTATAGTTACTGTTTTATAATTGGACAAGTTTGTTTTTTATTTTATTTTTGGGGCCACTTTTCAGTGTATGTTTTTTGTTGTTCTTCTTCTTAGTTGTTGGCTGGTAAAATATTTCCTTTCTTACCAGCATATACTCCATAGCAACGTTGTTGTTGTTGTTTATCTACAAAGCATTTTAACACTGCTTATAAACCCTAGGTAGTTAAGTAAAGCGCCTGTACATTTTTTAGTGAAAATCTCATGCTGTTAAAATAGCGAAGTATATAGGCGAAGTGTATATATATATATATATATATATATATATATATATATATATATATATATATATATATATATATATATATATATATATATATATATATATATATATATATATATATATATATATATCTGGTGAACATCGCTGTGCTCGCAGTTAGGCTAAGCCTATATTCATATTATGTGCTAAGCGTAGACCTAGCTTTTTGTAAAAGCTATACTTGTTAGTATAGATTCCTGATCAATGCCTCCACTTCTATTTTACTTACAATGCGTTGTGGTGACAAAGGATGGTTCCTAGTTCCAAGTCAGTTTGGTGACACCTTCATACCCTTAACAGACAGGTCGACATGACCCATATTCGAACTTGACTGAGATTTTGTGGTGGTAATTTTTGCCCTTTCAGGGGCCGTAACTCCGTAACACATGATGGGATATGGCTGGTTCAAGAAAGGAACCCAGATCTCATGGTGGTACAAGTTGTGTGCAAGTCTGGTTAACATCAAATCATAAATGAAGATGCTATCGTGCGGACAAGACCAAAATAGGCAATTTTTGCCCTTTCAGGGGCCGTAACTCCGTAACACATGATGGGATATGGCTGGTTCAAGAAAGGAACCTAGATCTCATGGTGGTACAAGTTGTGTGCAAGTCTGGTTAAAATCAAATCATAAATGAAGATGCTATCGTGCGGACAAGAAATTGTTTACGCACGCACGGACGCCGGACAAAATGTGATCACAAAAGCTCACCTTGTCACTACGTGACAGGTGAGCTAAAAATGCACATTATATTGTCAAGCTGATAGTTCTAAGATAATTTGGCGATAAGTGGACCAAAAATGTGGCCCCTTGAGTATAAATAGGGTTCATCTATGTTTTGACCTTCAGGCCTACTTTCTGACCCGACATAATCCATATCCAGCAGAATGATGCCATTTTAGCAATTCTGGTAGAGGGTCATTTCAGGAACATTCCTGTAAAATTATTTTGAAATCGGACCATTGACCTAGATGGAGAGGTCATTTAAAGGTTCCTTTTTTTCTACTTTTAGCTTTGGTGGCCATTTTTGTTCAGCGGAGGTCACCCTAGGAATATTTTAAAATTGGCACAGTGGTTTCGGAGATGTCATTAAAAGAAATTGTTGACAGACGGATGGACGATGGACATAAAGGGTTCACAATAGCTCACCTTGAGCACTTCGTCCTCAGGTGTGCTAAAAAGTCAAAACTGTATTTTTCGGAAATGTTGGACTCTGTGATCGGAAAGTTGGTAGACGAAGATAGCTAAGTGAGTGAATGAAAATATCTCCTTCAAAAATCTCCACAGCAACCAAATGGCTCCATAAACAACCAATAGCTTAGGAGGATGATACATGACTATTGGTCCTCTGGTCTCTATAATTTGACCTTTTGACCTACTTTTTGACCCGACTTGACCCGGTATCGAAACTGACCTAGATTTCAATGAGGCAAACATTCCAAGCACTGGGTCAAAATTGTTAGCTATTGAGTGTTAAACTTTGACGATGGACAGCGACGGACACAGGGTGATAAAAAGCTCCCTTTGGCACAGGTGAGCTAAGCACACTTTGAGCCTTTTGCTCAGGTGAGCTGAAAATAATGTATTATATAAAATTGGAGTTCAACGGTGTCAAATTTATAATAAAATGTGAATTCCAACTACGTGATGGTGCAGATACTGATTAGTTTTCCTATATTGCCAATCCAATCGGAGACTACCATAACAACCCCCCATGATTTACATGCTCAAGCGACTGGCAAAGACTCCAATCAAACTGTATGAATATACAAGCTGTTCAGATATATATTGCTGGTGGCCATTGCCCTATTGTCGGAAATCACATGCAATGGCTAAATATTTTTGATGAGCTTTGTTCTCCTTCAAATTTGTCATTGATTCCCTGCTACCAACATCCTCAAGAGAGAGAGAGAGAGTGAGAGAGAGAGAGAGTTATATCATCTTTTGTAATACAGGGCTTCAATGCCCCAGTAGTTACATTGGGATAATGTGCATCCTACCTGTCCTTTCCAGGAGTACTTATCAGCCCCCGCCCATTGGGGCTAAAGAAATAGATGGGCTGAAACCGACCCACACGCGAGTACTGGTAAATCGCTTAGAGGATCTAAGCCTGCCCAGACAAAGCGGTGAAAGTCCATGCTTATTAACAGTATTGGCTACATTGGGTGGCAGAGCGTGAGACGTAATTTTATCTCAATGGCGGGTAAAAGTCCCACAAAATTGGAAGCAACGTCCCCAAAATGACCTTTACAGTGTTGGCGGGGACTTTAAACCTCAAATCAAACAAACAAATAGGTACTTACGGAGAAGATTTTGATTTTGATGTTTCTTTTACAGCCCTTTAATGAATGTTTCACATATAAGCCCGAATGTTAATAAGAGGCGAGCAAAACCTGGAGTACACGGAAAAATGGCGTGACCCTCCCTTGTAAAACTTGGCGTCTCACATGTAACCAAAGCCATGCCCAAGCCAAAGCGATGGGAGACCTGATGATTCTATAAGATTCAGTGCTCTTACCCAGTTGGCTATGGAGTGCCTTTAACCTATTTAGTACCGAAAACCCCAAAACGGTTCCAGGGCAAACAGTGCCGGCCCAGATCAGATGCCGCAGAATGCGGCGTCTGATCAGTGCCTACATTATTTGCAAAACGTTCAGCCATTTTCCAAATAGATTTTGAAGAAAACACAACCTGACACCACTCATTTTGAAATGGACTCCGGCTACATATAAGAAAGAAGAGTCCATTTGGTACAAAAAGGGTTTAGTAAGGAGAGGAACACATTCAAAATGGAAATTTAAAGACAGCTTGCCAGTCTGCTTACTGCAGCTGTCGGTAGCATGTTTTTTTTAAGTAGTCACAGTAGTTTATGTCGATTGCTGTTGGGATTGAGTGTTAGATCCCTGTACTGGCGCTCTTACCCATTGGGCAACAGAGGCTCAAGCAAAATAAGAATTGCCATGTTTCTTCTGCGCATCATCTGCTGAAGGTTTAAAATACGTCTGTAAATTGCATGTAAATATCCCACAAAATTTTCAAGAGAGAGAGGGTGCAATTAAATGACAAAATCGCTCTTTTCAATGCTCAAAGGGCCATAAGCAGTACAGCAAGAATTATCATTCTTGTCTTCTACATGTGGTCTTATGGTGTTTTTTTTTCTGTAAAGTTTCAGGAGAATATCTCAGATGGTCTCAATGATACGAAGCGGACATGAAAACGTGGTGTACATGTACAGACAGAAACGCGGATTGACAGACTGGGGACAAAACACAATGTGGGAGGAGGGGATGGGGTTTCCTGTAAAGTTTCAGGAGACTAAATGTTAGGCAGTGGACATGACAACGTGGTGTCTAGACAGAAACACCGATTGACAGACCAGGGTCAAAACACAATAGGTGGAGAGAGTGTGTGTGTGTGTGTGGGGGGGGGGGGATCTTCATATATTTGGCTGACTCACCTGTACTCTGCACCGAGTATACTGCATATTTATCTATGGACATGTCATGAGTAAACAATTCTGATTATTTACTTTTTTGTCCATTGATGAGAATATAAGTCATGAGACCTTCTTTTTTAGCATATTTTACTAGCTCTTTAATTGAATATGGGCAAAAAAGTAGAAAATTTAAGGTCAATTTTATTATATTTTTTTTTCACCTTGACCTTGAACTTTGGACAGACAATATATTTGAATATGATTAGCATAGAAATGATGTACATATTACCGATATATGATGATATTTCAACAGACTATTCAAAATTATTAAAAAATATGCTTGTGTTAGAGGGAAATGAGACATGACGTAAAGCCATTTTTGCTGGCTATTCTGACCTTGACCTTTGATCTTGGAGAATGTTTGTAGATAAAAATTACTTCAATGTGAAGTACTTGATACTGACGCATACAACAGCCACGTATGGTGGCAATATCAAAAGAGACTATGAGAAAATATATGTTTTAAACAGGAAAAATTAGGGAAAAATGCCATTTTTAAAGTAATTTCCTGTTCATTTGATATTGACCTTGACCTTTAAAACAATACAAAGTATACTGTTGAAAAATAGAATGCGTGTAATATATGTTTGAAGTAAGAAAACAACTTGCACCAAGGAAAGGGCTACATGGTGTCATCATTATTACAATACCATTTGTTTTTCATTTTTGGGACAGTACACATACAGTATCCATGGTAACGCTTAAAAATGGTAAAATCCCAAACATGTCTTTCAACAAATTAACTCTGCAAACATTCTTGTATCTTGTGAAAACATGCATACATGTGCACACAAATGCACAGACTGGGAAAAACGCTTTGGAAATGCTTAAAAACTGCCTTTTTCAATATACAGATACCCCACCCACTTCTAAGATCATTATGAGCGTTACAGAATACCCATGGGCAAAGTAATATATCTTGACTCTGCCAACAATAAACTATTTTCTGTTATTAAGGAACAACTAAATGCATAAGATTTTTCTGATAGCCACTGCTACAGTTGCAAAATTGTCAATTTTGGGTGAAATTTAACCTCATTTTTGGGTCAGATATTCATCTGCCGTTACCATGGCAACGGTAACGTCTAGAAATGAAAGAAACATGGATAGCTTGGTTTTGGGTCACAATATGTAATATAGGAAAGTTTAAGCAAAATTGGTGGCTATGCGTGGCCAAACTTTTTAAGTGGTTACAGAGAATGGCTCTTAAAAGATAAAAAGGAAATACTTATTTTATGTGATTTTAATAAAGACTTATCAAATATTTACAGACCAGAGAATGGTCAAATTCTATGACATCTTTAGGATTTACCCAATTAATACAAGAATCAACCAGAGTAACAACATCGACTTCTACTTTACATGAGTAAGGAAGAAAATATATCGACTGCTCATGTATGCCAACTTGGTTTAATGACCAATTTGCAATATTTGCAACAGGAAAATAAATTATTGCTTTAAGAAAAACACGCACAGTTCTATTAAACCAAACGTTTAAGAAATTTGATGAAAATGCATTCTTAAACGATTTGGTAACAGTTCCATGGTTTGAAGTAGAAAGGCTTGAAAACGTTGACAGCATGCTTGAAGCTTGGTGTTCACATTTTACAAGAATGGTTGACAAACATGTACCTATCAAAACACATAGAATAAAACATTATGTTCAACCAGATTTGGTTACGCCTGGTATCTTAGATAGCATGAAACAGGGGGATAAACTAAAATAAACAAGGCACATTTGAAGAATAAAACATTTCTAGAAATGAAGTTTCTGCAAATATTCAAGCCGCAAAGCGTTCAACATATAAAACCGAATTAGAGGAAGGGAAAGACGATCCGAGGTCCATATGGAAACCCTTTAAAGAATTTCAGGCAAACAACTTGAAAGATGAAAATAAAGATTACTCAAATCTCAAAATAGGGGATAAAATAATCTCTGAAGACTTTGATCTAGCAAATTATTTCAATGATTACTTTATTAATATAGATTCCAAACTGAAAGAACCCATTGAACCATGTTCTTTTTATGAACTTAAGGAATTTCTTAGACAAAGGATCCCAGATAATGTTTGTTCCGAACTACTCAACATGGATGAGTATTTTGCTTATAACTACTTATCGACCCTCGGTGTTTCAAAAGCAACAGGTTTAGATGAAATTGGTCCAAAATTACGGAGATTTTCTTCTGGAATCATATCCAGTAGTATTTGTGTCATTGCTAATCAGTGTATTTCAAATGGCAGTTTTCCGAGTTCATGGAAACAAGCAAAGGTTAGCCCGCTTTACAAAGAAGGGGCAAAAGATGATGTTAATAATTATCGGGCTATATGTATCTCTATTTCGCCTAAATTATCGAAACTTATTGAAAAATTTATACAGAAGCATTTCATGAGGTACCTAAATAAGTATAATGCTTTGCTTGATTCACAAAGTGGATTTGGGTCAGGGCATTCCACAGAATAGCCTTAACGTTAATGACTGAACGCTGGTTAAAAGCTATAAATGAAGGTAAAATTGTGTGTACGATCATGGTTGATTTCGTGAGGCTTTGACATTGTCGACCATAGTTTACTTCTGCAAAAATTGTTTTACTATCACAGTGGCTCTCATTTTCTCAGACTAATGACTTATTACTTGAAAAATAGATCTCAAGTTGCAAAAATCAATGGTAAACATTCAATTTTTGCTGAAATTTCTTCTGGTGTTCCACAAGGTCAGTTGTTATTATTAATTTCTATCAATGATTTGCCCTAATTTTTGCCCATAAAGTTTCATCTACTGACCTTTATGCAGATGACACCATTATTTATGATACACAAACTGAATTATGAGTACTAACATAAAAAACAACAAGATTCACTTGTAATTCTGAAAAAGTGGTGCCGACAACTTTTCCCGACGTTGAGATGAAAAACATCTCAAGCCATGTTGCCAAATGTTACACATAGGGTTTATAAGCATGGACGGGCCGACTCCCACCGCTTTGCCTTTGCAGGCTTAGATCCTCTAAGCGGTTTACCAGTACTAGTGTGTGGCGGGTGTCAGCTCTGCCTGGAAGCACCATGCAGCCCATCTATTTCTTCAAGCCCCGATGGGCGGGGGCCGGTGGTGCCGACAAACCGGGATGTTATTGAACATTGATAAAACCAAAGTGATGCTTATACCAACAAGATAGAAAAGAATAAGACTAGATTTTAGTCTCTTTTCTTTAGCCTATAATGGAATCGACTTACAGCTAACAACAGTAGACAAAATACTGGGCGTTTATATGAACGAAAACTTCAATGGAATGACCATTTTCATTATGGCTGCAAAAAAAGTTTCATCTTATATTTGGCTTCTGTCGAAAACCTAAGTTTTGAGCACAGAACTTTATTTATAAAGCTTAAATTAACCTCACTTTAGCTACTGTAATATAATCTGGGGAAATTCGTCAAACTATATACAATGTTTCTAAACTGACTCGACTTCAGAGAAGGGTTTGGGAAATTATTTTTGAAAATGATTATGAGGGTTTAAACAGTGCAAGGGCAACATTGAACATTTTGTCATTTGAACAATGCTTGTTTGTCAACAAAGCCAAAACTATGTTTCAAGTAGCAAATGGTCTACTTCCACAATATATAATTGATTTGTTTCAATCTAGAGTCGAAACCTTACCAGAAAGTTTACTACGATCTGTGACTAATCAAAATTTCGCAATTCCGAAGCCGAAATCAAGTTTATATATTTACATTTCCAGTGTAAAGTCTAATGTAAACCTATAGAAAACAGTTGCGTTCATACGCCCATGAACGCATCGAATCACATGATTTTCAGTGACGTTAAGTGACGTCATTCTAAACCATTGTTCTCTACGGGCGTTGATGACGTCAACGCTGCTCCGCTCTTTGTAGAAAAACAGTGTGTAAATGTTTTTCAGCTTTAAAAGTTTGCCCTACAAGCATTTTTTTCGTCCATTGATGAGGGACAAATAATGTAAATATAAAAAATAAACTTAATTTTTCTGCTTTTCATGAAAGTATGAACGGCAGTGGGTCGCGAGCAAAGTTTACATGAACCCCTTCGGGGTTCATTTACTTTGCACGCGACCCACTGCGTTCATACTTTCATGAACTGCAGAAAAATAAATTTCATTTCTTAAATAAAGAAAGTCTGCCTTATTCTGGACCTATTATATGGAATTCTATTCAACCAGAGGTTAAACAGTCGTCTTCGACTAAAGTTTTTACAAGAAAACAACAAGAATGGATATCAACTGGGACTGGTCAAAATGTAATCTAAATCCAGTGTATATTTCCACCACCATCCGTAACTCGTATTGATAATACAAGCTTCATTTTAAATATTTCGCCCTATCATATTCATTGTTGTGTTTTCTCTCGCAACGTTTTTGTTCTTATTTGATTTGATTTGTGCTGTTTGTTTGTATATATTTGTTGTTTATATGAGTGTCTCTTGGGTTATACCAAATGAGTAACCCTCTCTAAATAAAGAATTTACTTACTTACTTACTTACTTACTTACTTACTTACTTACATACTACTGTTGGAAGAGTATGTTTAAGAAACTTAAGAGTTAAGAAACCTTCTTGGAATTTATAAAGACCTGGATAATGCTGTAAAGTTATTGGTACAGTGTACATGTAGATGTAAACTTTTTATGTCAAGTTCAGGGGGCAGTTGTTCAAAGCATCGTTAGCTTAACAAGCTCGTTAGTGGTCATATTGTTAACTCTTCTAGCAAGTACAATATTGTAAATTTTGGTATTTTTGCTGGAAAAATGTGAGCAGCTTTTGCGTCAGCAAAAGCTGCTCACATTTTTTCAGCAAAAATTTCAGCATATTTGCCATATTTAATGATCAAAGTTTTAACGATACGTTAACTAACGACGTCGTTAGTTTTGAACAACTAGCCCCTGATCATCAGTCATTCATATTTTTACATATGTGACCCGTCACGCGAAAAGGGACCTTCTGGGAAGTTACGTCATTTAGCGTGAATGACGTTCGAACATAATGTTCACGTTAACGTCATTTGCTGATAATTTGATTACGCTGTATTGTAATTGGGCTCACAATGCTCCTTAAATATGATGAAATGGCTTTTTTAATACCTTTAAACTGTTCTGATTTTTCACTGTTCCTATTCGAGTTTCGTCCCTTGTTTGAGTGAATAACGCCACAGATTTCTGAACCTTTACGCAGACGATGGATGGACTGAACTTAACAGCGTTTTCAGGTTACATGTCTGATCCGGAAAACATTTTTTTCATCTGGGTAAGGTCATCCAACCAGGCCCAGTAGGTTTATTCGACTAGGACGATAAGGAGCCCATCGGGGCTTGGCGAAATAGATTGGGCTGCATGGTGTTTCCATGCAGAGCTGAAGCTGACCACACACGAGTACTGGTAAACCGCTTAGAAGGACCAGGCAAAGTGATGTGAGCATTTGGTTTCATTGGGCGGCAGGGCTTGAGAAGTCATTTCATCTCAATGTCGGGTAAAAGTCCACAAAACTGGAAGCAACGTCTCAAAAATGACATAAATAGTGTTGACATGGTGTTAAACCTCATTTCTAACTCTAACTCCTACGTCATAAGTTAATCAATATATTATTAGAATATGCGTTACAGGATTTATAAACCGGCCCCGATAGCTCAGTTGGTAGAGTGTTCGCTCCGGGGAACAGGAGGTCACGGGTTCGATCCCGGGCCGCGACATACCAAAGTCGTTAAGAATGGTACTAGCTGCTCCTCGCTTGGCACTCAGATTTACGGGGTAGAGCTAGGACTGGTCGACCCAGTGTCAGGATAATGTGACTGGGTGTGGTATCATGTAATGTGTCTGGGCCATGATACTTCAGTGAGGCAGCACTATAAAAGTGAGCATTGAGCTCCCTGTCGCAACCAGACACCGTCGTGATATGACTGAAAAATTGTTGAAAGCGACGTTAAACCCGAATTCACAAACACACACAGGATTTATAAATAGGCCTAGCTGAAACCAGTAACTAACATACCAATGCAGAAAATTTAGTTTGACTTAAGCCATTGTTTGATATGTCAGTTTGAGATAACGAGAGTCTACTGTATTTCTTTTCGAAATTGGCTCCAAACAAAAACCCAATTTGATGAGGCTGGGCTTACCGGCGAATGAGCTGGAGTAGATCTAATTAATTCTGACAACTCATCTGAATCTCCACTGTGACAACTGATGGGCCAAAAAAAGGAACAATGCTGTTGTCCAGTACCATTGTTAGAGAACAATGGAGGGTTTAAATTCAGACACCGAGCTGTCGTTTACAATTGCCATACCGTACGACATTTGGTCCAGAGTGATGTGTGTGTTTGAGTTGGGAGGGGGAGGGTGTAATGTTCCACCAACATCTAAGGTCATACGGCGACAGGACCTCTGTTTTAGGTGTCACAGGGGTGGAAAAGGAACATGACCCGACCGGGACTCGAATCCAGGGCCTCTCGCATACCGTGCGAACACTCTACCGACTGGGCTACCGAGCCACACGGTCGACCTGCTACATACGACTCATCCAAAAATCAAATTGGTGTCTTGAAATATAGCTAATAGTTCTATTTGTCAGTTAGCTGAGGTAATTTTATTTTCTGCTTATAATTAAACTCTGTTATGACAGCTGAAAATGGAAGATTTTAGGGAATTATTTCACGAAAATTTATAATTTGACGGCATCAGAACCTGCTGGTGTGTTTACATTAGTAGATCAGCAGTTAATGGCCTCTGATGTAAAAGCCTCCGGTTCGATTCCTGGCAGCGGTAATGAAATTGCGGTGTCCGAACATGCTCCGCTGGCATCATTTGCAGGAATGAATGCACCAAAGTTCACTGTCCTTCCAATCGGGACGATATCTGGTGGTCCCATGTGCTGGAAAAATCATCTCCTGTGCAGGTTAAAAATCCCTACCGAAATAACATGAATACCGTGTACGCATGCGCAAATGATTCAGTATCCAACGGTTGCGTTCAGGAGGCAGGCGAGCACGCTTGGCGGGCGCCCGCGTTGTTTAAAAGTCAGTAGGCCTATAAAGCTTTGTGTCTCTACACAAAATTTTTGTGACATGAATATAAGAATCTTATATGGGTGTGAGGGGTGGATTGAAAAATCCGTCCCGAGGGACACTGTCCGGCATCACGAGGCTTGCCGAGTGATGCCGGACAGTGATCCCGAGGGACGGCTTTTTGTATCCACCCCTCACGCCCATATTAGATTCTTTTTCTTGCATACCTTCCATTTCTATTGCGAATTTTTAATGCTGCTGTCACTTCGGTTACCGGCGTCCGCCATTTTGTGATGACACAACAGGAATGTTTAGTGACGTCACGCATGACGACGCCGCGCATTAGGTTGTAATCAACCAGTGCATTTATCAAACACGCGATTATATTCGATTTGGGGTCGGAACACCAGGGTCAGAACATAAATTTCTATCCCAGGGTAAAATCACGGATTTCCTTGTCTGGTGTGCGAGAAAATGAGTTCTCATTACCATAACACATCCGTGTGACAAAGTGCATTCTTTCAAATCCCCAAAATGTGATGGGAATATGTAAGGTCAATGGTGCTGCTAGAACTGCTTCATAGAGGCGTTTTATAAGGAGTCTCCAGAACCTATATATTGGAGTAGAACTAAGAAAAATGTTCTGCGGCCCTTTCAAGATCATTTCAATCAAGCGAGCCAATCTCCAATGATAGGTGGGCCAAAACCGGAGTACCCTGAGAAAAACCACATGACCTTCCATTGCAGACCTTGGCGTCTCACATGTGACCCGAGCCAGCCCTGAACCCACAGGGGTGAGAGGCCTTAGGTGACATAAATTTTGGCATCGAGCCGCCTAAGTGATAACACGATTACAAAAGCTTGCATCATGTGCGCTGATCAGTCTATGCTGATGCGCAGGCTGATCTGCGCATTTGTTCACACATGCAAATCACAGGTTTCCTTGCTCATATAATGTGCAAAAAAGTGTTTTTGAGCTTCCCATCGATATCGTTAATATGTTTGTTTGTTTGATTTGAGGTTTAACGTCATTTGGAGAAGTTGCTTCAAATTTTGTGGGATTTTTAGCGGACATTGAGATGAAATGACATCTCAAGCCTTGCTGCCTAATGAAACCAATGGATTTATAAGCATGGACGATCCGACTTGCACCGCTTTGCCTGGGTAGGCTTAGATCCTCTAAGTGGTTTACCACTACTCTTGTGCGGTCGATTTCAGCTCTGCGTTGTAGCATCATGCAGCTCAACACTTTCTTAAAGCCCCGATCGCCGGGGTAGAATCGTTAATATGTCAGATTTCTCAAAGCAATGCTTAATAATTAAACATTGTTAAGGAAATAAATGTTTTAGTGTTTTGATATGCATTTCAGATTTTTCCTTGCAATATTACCTGCGGCTTTACCTTCAACGGTTTGTTGACGTATCCCATGGCGTCGAATATAGGTTATTTCATTGCATTAACATTTGCCGGGTCCCTCGGAAGATATTTGAACATTCGGCCTAGCGGCCTCATGTTCAAACAGCTTCCTCGGGACTCAGCAAATGTTAATGCATGAAAAACCATGGTTGATCCCTATATTCTGTGACGTTATAACGTTTAGTGTACCTATGTTTAAAATACTGTAAATCTGAAACCTTTAGGAGTATTTTATTCTTTTTGGTGTCAAATTGTTTCCCAAATACCAATATATCTGAAATCAGTTATAACTCATTTTCGCCAAAACATCCCAGAAGGTCCCTTTTTCGTGACCGGTTACATATGAAAACAAAAAGAAAGCCAGTGATCAGAAATCGGAACTTGGCGTCCCACATGTGACCCGAGCTACAATCGAACTACAGCTGTGGGCGACTTATAGATTAAGAGGCAGCGCTGTTATTCACTAGCCCATGGAGGCCCGTTCCAACAACAAACAATAAAAAACAACAACAGCAAGCCGAAAGGACAGTTTCTTCGCCGCCCCCCGCCTTCCCCAATTCCACAAAAAACTATACATAGTTAGTAATAAAATTAAACTAAAACTTAGAAAAAAATGTTTTAAATTGCTGGGCTTGTTTTACAGATTTATGGAAATCTTTGGGCTGTTCACCATGACGAACGGTTCTGGAGTGAACCCTGGACTTTCAAACCGGAAAGATTTCTTAACGAAACTGGTGCTTTAATAGACTATGAACAGAGACATAGGTAGGTACATACGTTGAAACTTCGATGGCTCGAACATCAAGTGCTTGTTTAGAATGGCTGTTTCGAACTCTCATCTCGTTAACAAGTGCGGGAGAATGAAAAAACACGGCAAACCCCACTTTATGATTTACATGGGTGTACATTATTTTCTGTATTCTTGGTCAAAAATGTAGACTGTGGGTAATGGTTAGACACACCCTATGGAAGTGGTACTAACGAGCACCCACAAACATTTTTTTTGGCAGAAATACAATGATATATAACAATGTTTCATAACAGAAATATCATTTCACAACTGAAAGAAAGGATTACATGACATTGGTGTGTGTCATGAAACTAATGTTTTTGTGTTTCAAGGAAACATGTCCCATAACTGCAGATATTAATATATTGGAAATGCAGTATAATTTAGGGACGTTTTTTATCTTATCTTGAAAGTGTATGTTTTGCATATTCATTAAACTCGCCTCAGTGAGGCGAGTTTAATGATTATTCACAACACACATTTATATCAGAGGCAACTGAAAACATATCATTATTCATCACGAAAACATGCCTATATAATTCTGACCCCCTTGAACCCCACTTTTATATAGTAAAACTGGGGTTTACCGGGGTGAACCTTATTTTCCTTATTTCTCATCTAAAATATAGATTGTGGGTACTCGTTAGAACCGCCTCAATGAGGCGGTTCTAACGAGTATCCACAATCTATATTGTGAGCAGAAATAAGAAAAATATCACAATTTTTCATCTTAAACTTTTCAATTTTTCGGCGATAAACTTTACAATGTGTTTGTATAGGCATGTTTTCGTAATAATTCCTCATGAGCTAACGCTGTGATTGACCGCGAATGGCTCGAAGCACCCCTGTCTCAAACAACGTTTCATGCTACCAAATGTGTTCGTCCCATTGAAGTTCGACTGCAGTACATATTTATACATAACAACCAGCCCTCGCCCATCGGATCTTGAAGAAATAGACTGGGCTGCATTGTGTTTCCACGCAGGGCTAAAACTGACGACACACGAGTACTGGTAAACTGCTTAGAAGGACTAAAAAATGGAGGCAATGATCAGAAATCGTTACAATTAATCCCAAGCTCCCATCAGAGACACCAAAGGGAAAGAAACACAAACATGAAACAACAGATCCTCATGGAAGCATCAATAGCGGAAAGCCAAAAGGACAGTTACTTTTCCACAATAATATAAGCGACACAAACAACCAAAGACAAACCATAACAAAAATAAACCGCGACAGAAGAACCGCCATGGTACGGTCAGCGGAAACGAATTCCACTGGGGGTTTAAATCGATTTTACGTGGCCACAATCCTCGCCCTTACTTCTGTCGCGATTAACACAAATAATTTGTTCAGCCTGCATGAAGGCCTCCTAACTCATCAGTGCAACATCTCCGTGAACACAAAAATCCAACAACCACAGAGATGAAACAATGGTGTGGACTCGACAGCAAGAAACCACTGAAATGCTGCAGCAAAAGAAAACCAACAGTTAGACTCCGATGGGCCCGACCATAGACAGAGCATCAGGTACCACAAACATAAGCCTTCACGCTGGAACCGTCATAGAATCTGAGGTCTGCAATTAAAGAGGGAAGCAAAGTTGTCAACTGTGACTGGGTTAACTACCATGCATGCAGTCTGTCGTATAACATTTATGTTATACCCAGTCGTTTCATATCGAAGAATGATTTTACGAAATTGGGTGCTGAAGTCATTGCGGTTATATATTTTTCTGAATTTATATACTAAGATACTAAGTCACCATAAAATTCGGGTTCCGATAGACCTTGTTGCAGAAGAGATTTAAGTCCAATATTGAATTTTGAAATTAAATCAGGATGACGTCTGTAAAAAATTGAAAAGGCTTTGGTGTAGTTTATGGTACCGATAATTCTGATTAAGAAGTTTAGCCGTTAACAAATTATTACGAGTGTTGAAGTCAGTTACATGACAACACACTTAATTGCGAATTATAAACGCCATAGGCCTGCCCAGGCAAAGTGGTGTGAGTCAGACCGTACATTGCATACAAGCCTTTTGGTTTCATAGGGCGGCAGGGCTTGAGATGTCGTTTGATCTCAATGTCGAGTAAAAGTCCCACAAAATTGGAAGCAACTTCTCCAAAATAACCTAAATAGTGTTGACGGGGACGCTAAACCTCAATTCAAACAAACAAAAAAATATCCTTAACAAGTTAATGTGATGAACACATATTCCACGGGTCTGTGCTGTCAAAATGACCTAAATAGTGTTGACGGGGACGGTAAACCTTAGTTCAAACAAACAAACAAACAAATATCCTTAATGAACACATATTCAACGGGTCTGCACTATCTACTTAAAGTACAGAAAACATTACAATAAAATAAACCGACATCCTTTTCTGTATCAATCCATGTACATATATAATCTCACAGATTTATTCCGCTAAACAGCCACGTCCTTTAAGTCCATGCCTCTATGCTGTTGCATGTGCATGTGCATGTATATTACCAGGCGCGTCAGAATAGACACTACAATAGAAATGTTATCATCAAGTGAACAAGTCCGTGAATGAACACCCCATAAATCCCACTTCATACAGACAAAACAAGGGGTTACGGGGGTATACATTATTTATATTATTCCTGCTCAAAGACATAGATTATGGCTCAATGAGACGGTTCTAACAAGCACTCGCAACCTGTGTTTGCAGTATAAATAAGAAAAATATCATGGATTTTCATCAGAAAAGTAGCCATTTCGAGATGTGAAAAAAATGTACTTTCTTGCACACCAGACAAGGAAATCCGTGATTTTACCCTGGGATAGAAATTTATGTTCTGACCCTGGTGTTCCGACCCCAAATCGAATATAATCGCGTGTTTGATAAATGCACTGGTTGATTACAACCTCATGCGCGGCGTCGTCATGCGTGACGTCATTAAACATTCCTGTTGTGTCATCACAAAATGGCGGACGTCGGTAACCGAAGTGACAACAGCAATAAAAATTCGCAATAGAAATGGAAGGTATGCAAGAAAAAGAATCCAATATGGGTGTGAGGGGTGGATAGAAAAATCCGTCCCTCGGGATCACTGTCCGGCATCACTCGGCAAGCCTCGTGATGCCGGACAGTGTCCCTCGGGACGGATTTTTCAAGCCACCCCTCACACCCATATAAGATTCTTATAATGTCGCACGGGAGTGTTATTGTTGTTATCTGCATCAATTCAGTAGGCGTATAGACGTAAGAGCCGGACGCGAATACCCGCCGTTTTACGACGTCACTCGCACAATGTCATGTACAAGTGCATTGTTTCATATTAGACAGTGTAACCCCAAAACTAGTTACAAAAATACTTAAATGCATCTTGGCGGGGTTCCTTTTTGAATGGCAAACGGTTGGGAGAATTGTTGATTTTTAGTGTGTTGACCGGGAATAGATGAGCTCTAGCAGTGAATTTTTGAGTAACCAGTTAAGTTAAGAGGGTTTTTGTAAAGTAGATAAAATCATGAGCGCGTAACGCAAGAGATTTGTCGTCTTACAAATGACTGTTATGGCTTGTGATTTTGATCTACTTTACGACTGACCCCCAAAATGTGAATTCTTACTCGACAATGATATGATCAGATGATCTGTTTCTTAAATTATTATGCTAGCTGCTAAATGTCTTTTCAGGTTTCTCATACCGTTCGGTGTCGGGCCTCGGGCGTGTATGGGTGTGTCCATGACTTACGACAGAATGTTCCTGTACATCACAACGCTTCTACAGCACCACGAGTTATGTCCCCCTGTCAGCCAGTCTTTGCCACCGCATTACCCAATGGAGTTGATTCCAGGGACAGTGCTTCAAGCGCCACATTTTCTTTGTAAAGTTGTGAAATCTGAGTCATAGTGATATTTGAGTCATATTTGGCGAAATTGGTTCTAATCGCAAAAGCCAGAAGCAAAGACACATGCGAGCCTGCCCTTATGCGCAGGCTCGCATGTGTCTTTGCTTCTCGCAGACATGTAAAGACGACTTGGGGGTAGCTCCATGCAACTACCGTAAAAATTCGGAACATTCGGACACCTTAAGGACTTGCTGTAATTCTCCTACATTTTTGACAAATTTATTTCACGATTCAGCAAGGAGTACAAGAGGTAGAGACAGAATGACAACTAGTGTAGGCCCTGATCAGACTGCTACTGAAAGCAGTTTGAACTGGGTCTGCACTGTATGTTTAGGCCTATCTGTCCCAATAATTAGGATCATTACGGTAGCTTCATCAAATGTAGTTGGTGCACTAGTGCATTTGCAGAACATTAGTCAGAGAATTTGAAGATAATATAATCTAATCAAGCAACGCTCTTAGTTTAGGCTTACCTCGATTATGCAACAACCCATCAGGTTGACATGTCCTTGTTATGGAATTTTTGTTGGGATGTGGGGTGGTTTTATGGCCCTTTCAAGATCATTATCATATCGAACCGATCGTTAATCAGAGTTGGGCGAAAACCGGAATACCCGGAGAAAATCCACCTGATCCTTCCATTGCAGAACTTGGCATCTCACTGTTATGTTCTGACAGCCAAAGAGTGTGCTACGTGTATTATATGAATACATGTACATGTATGCAGTGAGCGTCGAAGAGTCGGACGATAGAGCACTGATTCACAGTTTCTTTGATTTCTGTGACGATTGCTTGTCTCAAATTTAATACGTGTAACTGGGGTCATTCTCTGCTATTGTCCATGTGATTATTACTGACCAATCAGGTTAAAGCGGGCGCATATAAAAGGTGTGTGTACTGTCTAACTGTTAAAAGGGAATAGGAACACCTAGCAGATTGTTCCACCATTTTTCAAAGGAAGAAAACTTTTGGGACTTCTTGTTCGCTTTTTATAAGCCCTGTCCCACTGAAAAAGGGGTCCACTCTTAACGAAAAGAATTGCCCCTCAGGAACTATTTCATTCCTTTAAGAGTTGACCCCTATTGACATAGGAGACAAAAATTCTTTTGCAAGAGTTGCCTCTCCTGACGGTGTTCCCATTCCCTTCAAATTAAAAGTTTGTGTACAGTTTAATAAACAGAGCATAATAAAACCAAAGGGAGTACTGGAAAGTATTTTAATAACGGTGTTTATTAAACAAAACTGTGTGTCCGAGTGCAGGGCCATTCTGCCTGTCTTGAGAGAAAACCACCATTTCTGTCAGTACATTGATAACTCAGCGTTGGTCGTTTAACCTCGGCTCCATTTACGAAAACATGCCTATACAAGTATACATAGTAAACTTTACCACCAAAAATGAAAAGTTTCAGATGAAAAATTGTAATATTTTTCTTATTTCTGCTAAAAACATGGATTGTGGACACTCGTCAGAACCGCCTTGGCGAGGCGGTTCTAACGAGTACCCACAATATATGTTTTTGAGCAGAAATACAAAAATAATGTATACCCCTGCAAACCCCAGTTTTACTATATAAAACTGGGGTTTAAGGGGGTCAAAATTATAAAGGTGTGTTTTCATAATGCCTGCTATGTCTTTGCATATGTCGGTTTTTCATCTAGAATTTGTCTGTATGGGTGCACAGTAAGATTTATAAGACTACAATTCAAGCTCAGCCTGTACAACGACACAGGCTTCTCGCCGCGAACGATGAAGTTTCAACAATGTACAGACATGAGCTACATACAATGTGACAAATAAAATCTTACCCCTTCAGGGTATATACCTACAATTTATGTCATATTTTCTGATGAAAATTTTTGACATTTTTTCTTATTCGTGCTGCAAACATAGAATATGGGTGCTCGAAAAGATCCCCATAGATCGAGGGTGTTCGAGACAGAGATAAGGGATGCCAATAATGACTTCCATAAATTGTAGGTGCTCGTTGGAACCGCCTCAATAAGGCAGTTCTAAGGCGCACCCAGAATCCGTGTTTTGAGCAAGATTCAGGCAAGTTATGTATGTATACTTGTGTAAACCTCACTTTCTCTGTATAAAGTGAAGTTTTTAAGAGCGTTTTTTTACAAGTTCTCGTTCACGTGATCCTGCCGGTGGCTATTCTGAATCTACATGTACTTTAGTCAGTTTTGTAGTTTGTAAGCCTTGTTCTGCCCCAGCACAAACATCTTCGTTTATTTATTTATTATTTATTTATTAATTCATTATTCATTCTTTTATGCATCCATTCATTAGTTCATCCATTAAAGTACAATTTCTATACTAAGACCACCTTTTGGACTGTTCAAAAGTGGTCTTGAAGACCACTTTTTAACACATCATGTGAACAGGTTCGTGAAATGAAGACCTGCTAAACCCCACTTTATATAGAGAAAACTGGGATTTATGGGGGTATTCATTATTTTTCTTATTTCTGCTCCAAGACATTTGTTGTGAGCACTCGTTAGAACCGCCTCATTGAGGCGGTTCTAACAAGCATCCACATCCTATGTTTTAAGCATTTATAAGAAAAATATGAAGGATTTTCAACAGAAAAGAAGCCACTTTGGAGATGTGAAAAAAGCTCTTTGTCGTACGGGCGAGTTATCGTAATGAGTCCCAAAAGAGGACACCGGATGTAGAACACAGAGTTAGAATACTTGACACATTTTAAATATGATTTTTGAGAAGAATAAATCTTAAATGTTTGGTGGTCTTAAGGGGAATGGGTACACCTTCAGGGGAAGCAACTCCTGCAAAAGTATTTTTGCCTCCCATTTCAATAGGGGTCAACTCTTAAAGGAAAGAATTTGCTCCAGAGTTACCTGCCCTTGAGCATAAATAAAAGTGAAAAATGGTGTCTCCAGCTTTTCTCAGCCGTTTATGATCTGATCTTTTTGTAACTTTTCATAAACGAGGACAAGCATAAAATCTCGGACGAGTTCGAATTCGGTTTGATTCTGACCAGCGGTTTTCCAGTTACATCCCCTTGAGCGTGAAAAAAATTCCCATAGACTTATAATGGGGAAAAACAACTTCTCAACTTTTTCTCAGCCATTTCTGATCCCATCTTCATCAAACTTACTGATAATCAGGAGGGTCTAACAGTCTACGTCGAGTTCGAATTTCGGCTGCACGGGACAAACAGCTTTGAAGTTACCTGCCCTTGCGCATAAATATAAGTGAAAAATGGTGTCTCCAGCTTTTCTCAGCCGTGTATGATCTGATCGTTTTAGCTCACATGAGCCGAAGGCTCACAAGGTGAGCTCATAGTATAGGTAGGCATCCGGCGGCCGTCCGTCGTTCGTCGTCCGTCCGTCATCCGTCCGTCGTCCACACCTTTGAGCTTGAATATCTAAGTGACTAGCTGGCCAATCCCAATCAAATTTTATGTGCATGCAGCATTACTGGGTTGGGGGATTGACTGCATTAGGTTTTGGACCAGTTTTGATCAGAACTGTGGTTGCCATGGAAACAAAAAGTTTTCATAGACTTATAATGGGAAAAACGACGTCTCCACTTTTTCTCGGCCATTTCTGATCCGATCTTCATCAAACTTGCAGATAACCAGGAGGGGCTTACAGTCTACGTCGAGTTCGAATTTGGGCTGCACGGGATAAACAGCTTTGGAGTTACCTGCCATTGAGCATAAATAAAAGTGAAAAATGGTGTCTCCAGCTGTTCTCAGCCGTTTATGATCTGATCTTTTTGTAACTTTTCATTAACGAGGACAAGCATAAAATCTCGGACGAGTTCGAATTTGGTTTGAATCTGACCAGCGCTTTTTCCAGTTTCATCCCCTTGAGCGTGAAAAATTGTCCCATAGACTTATAATGGGGAACACGACGTCTCCACTTTTTCTCAGCCATTTCTGATCCGATCTTCATCAAACTTGCAGATAACCAGAGGGGCTTACCGTCTACGTCGAGTTCATATTTGGGATGGATGGGACAAACAGCTTTGAAGTTACCTGCCCTTGAGCATAAATATAAGTGACAAATTGTGTCTCCAGCTTTTCTCAGCCGTTTATGATCTGATCTTTTTGTAACTTTTCATTATCGAGAACAAGCATAAAATCTTGGACGTGTTCGAATTTGGCTTGAATCTGATGAGCGGTTTCTTTAGTTACATCCCCTTGAGCGTGAAAACAATTTTCCCACAGACTTATAATGGGGAAAACGACGTCTCCACTTTTTCTCCGCCATTTCTGATCCGATCTTCATCAAACTTGCAGATAACCAGGAGGGGCTTACAGTCTACGTTGAGGTAAAATGACTTCTGAGTTACCTGGCCTTGAAAATGAATATTAGCGAAAAATGTTGTATCCAGCTTTCCGCAACTGTTTTTTTTTTTTGATCTGATATTTTTGTTACTTTTGATAAACGACGATAAGCATAAAATCTCTAATGAGTTCGATAGACTTATAAAGGGGAAAACGACGTCTCCACTTTTTCTCCGCCATTTCTGATCTGATCTTCATCAAACTTGCAGATAACCAGTAGGGAATTCAGTCTACATAGAGTTCGAATTTCGGCTGCATGAGACAAACAACTTTGGAGTTACCTACCCTTGCTTATTGATTTGATGTTTAACATCCCTGTTAGCACAGTGTAGCTCATTTTGGAAACGTTGCTTCTAGTTTTGTGGGACTTTTGCCCGACATCGAGAAGAAATTATATCTTAAGCCCTTTCCACCCAATGAAACCAATAGGGTCATTATGCATGGACGGTCCAACTGGAACCACTTTTTCTGGGCAGGCTTAGAACCTGTTTACCCGTACTCATGTGTGGTCGGTTTCAGCTCTGCATAGAAGCACCATGTAGCCCAGTCTAGTTCTTCAAGCCCCGATGGGCATTCTTAAAACATCATTAATGATTTTCTGGTACACAGGTGAGCGATATAGGGCCATTTGGCCCTCTTGTTTTTTTTTTTTTTTTTTGCTTATTTCTTCAAAACAATGTACATGTACATTACGGATACTTATTACATGTAGAATCGTATCATCATGACGATTCAACCAAAAAGGGGAAAAAATTATCCATTAAGTAGCCTTATTGATACCCTCTCTCGCATCTGCTTTAGCAGTAAGAGTCAGGCATGCAAGTTTCCATCTGTTCGTCCGTCCGCCAGTCTGTCCATCCTTCAACATTTTAGCCTGGGTGCCAGGTGAGCACAACGCCTTCAATCGAGGACTGGAGAATAAGACTGGACTACTGGGTGTTTGCGCACAGAACTGAAACCGTCCAGACAGACTGCTATGCATTAGCGCAGTCTCGCCAGTGCCTTTGTTGCTCGCAGACATACATGTACATGTATTTATCATATGCCGCCGCGTCTGAGAGTGTAATACCTTCATTTATTTTATACATTGCAGTGAAATCAATGCATATCTGAAACAAATAAATGTGATATTTTCACAGTGTGAATATTTTCACAGTGCGAAAAATAACTTCAAAGTAGCAGCCCGGACTACTATTCTCGCCAAAATTCATATATGTTATCTATAAAATAATTCTGTAAAATACCTTGAAAAAAAACTTTTTGTACTGTACAAATGCTGTATTCAAAATGGCGATCTGTTTTTGTTTTGCAACTGAGTTATGCCGCCATAGCCAAGTCAAACATTATGACTTAAGATCCAATTGATCGATTACAGTAAGTGTCCTAAAATATTATTTTTTTAAAAAAAGAGAAAATTTACTCTTTTTTGATAAATATCAAAAATATTTCATCTTGTATGTTGAAACATCAGAAGTTTCTGATATGAAATATTTTTGGTATTCATCTCAAAAAAGTAAATATCCACTATGTATCATATGAAATCGTTGATAAGCAGTAGATAACGTCGTGTTTTTTGTTTGATTTGAGGTTTAACGTCGCCGTCAACACTATAAAGGTCATTTTGGAGACGTTGCTTCCAATTTTGTGGGACTTTTACCCGACATTGAGATGAAATGACATCTCAAGCCCTGTCGCCCAATGAAACCAATAGGGTTTATTAGCATGGACGGTCCGCCTCGCACCGCGGTTCCTGGACAGGCTTAGATCCTCTAAGCGGTTTACCAGTACTAGTGTACGGGCCGGATTCAGCTCTGCGTGGAAGCATCATGCAGCCCATATATTTCTTCAAGCCCCTATAGGCGGGGGCGCAATAACGTCGTGTAATAAAAATCGTTTGACCACACATGTAAAAACACTTTGGCCGCATTAAGTAACGTCACGACGACGGCCATGTCATCCATGCAGTGGAAAATTTGTCAAATTTAAATGCGATGAAATCCAATTGAAAGTGGTCATATGATAAATAGAATCTTACTCTCGTTGTCATTTCATATGAAATTTATTAAACTCGCCAAAGGGTTGTTTCAAAAAGGTCATATTAATGACAACTTGTGTAAGATCCGCCATGTTATAAAGTCGATACTCCACTATTAAATATGCAAACTAGTTGGATATGCCCTGTAACGTTACATACACGACGTCCTTAACGACGTCGTGTTTACTAATGGCGGAATATTGACATTTTGTTGTAAAACAGTCGCGAATAAAATGCGTTTTAAATGGCATATGATAAATAGAGTCTTGCATTCGTGCTCATGTTATGCTAAACTTATTAAACTCGTTGAGGAAGAGGCATAAAATGCTCGGAAAAGCCTCGCATTTTATCCATTTTCCTCAACTCGTTTAATAAATTCAATAGTACATGAACACTCATGTATTAGGAAGACCATAAGGACTATCAAAATATCTTTTTGGCACGTGGGCTAAAGTTTACAATAATTGCTCAGAACATTGGCATGAGAATATTGGTGTTCCAAATCACAGGAATAATCATAAAACATGCATATCAAAAAAAAATGTTTTGCTGTTGAAAAAAATTTTATCACTACGATAACACACCCGTTTCACTTGGTGCATTCTTTCATTTCCCCAACATGGCTACTTTCTGATGAAAATTTGTGAATTTTTTTTTTTCTCATTTATACTCTAAACATACTTGTGGTTGCTACATGTAGTTAGAACCGCCTCAATTCTAACGAGTACCCACAACCTATTTCTTGAACCGCCTCGGTTCCAATCGAGTACCCACAGCCTATGTCTTGGAGAAAAA
Organism: Lucinisca nassula; assembly: GCA_963580285.1. Lineage (NCBI taxonomy): Eukaryota > Metazoa > Mollusca > Bivalvia > Lucinida > Lucinidae > Lucinisca > Lucinisca nassula. The sequence goes on from OY757019.1 coordinate 12,463,055, forward strand.
ATAAGCAAAATAATATATACCCCTGTAAACCTCAGTTTTCCCTATATAGATTGGGGTTTAGAGGGATATTCATTTCATGTAATTGTTAACATGATGAAAATTCATTTGTAAGAAAATCACCTTTCAAAATAGTATATTTGTGAACAGCAATTTCTCCATTATCCTTCCTCAAAAACATAATATATCTACATCAACATATGAGCCCCGCCAAGCGAATTTGTGTCTTCGAGCATTCCGTCATGACAAATTTTAACTGCGCATGCCCAGCCATTCAGAGGGGCCAGGGATATGGCTTTCTGCCTGAAGGTTCCCCTTGATTCACTGCTTGTATGAGCGAGCAGCGAAGGTTCTGGCGAGACTGCGCGGATGCGCAGGCTCGCCTGAACCTTCGCTGCTCACATAGGCGATAAGTACCAAAATCGCTTGACGGGGCCCATATAGTATAGACCGTGTCCTAGCAACAAAGAAACGTGGTTTTGTATTCCAAAAACTGTCATTGCAAGATTATATTCATACTTTTTAAAATCCCTACTACGTCCACGCCCATCGGGACTTGAAGAAATAGATTCTTGCACGATGCTTCAACGGAGACCTGAGACCGACCGCGCACATGAGTACTGGTAAACTGCTTAGAAGGACTAAGCCTGACCAGACAAAGTGGTGCGAGTCCATGCATACATGTATAGACCCTTTTGTTTCCATTGGGCTGCATGGCTTGAGATGTAATTTCATCTCAATGTTGGGTAAAAGTCCCACAAACATTACGAAAACATACCTATGCATATACATTGTAATTTTTTCCAAAATATTGATTGTGGGAGACGCCAAGTTCTGCAACGGAAGGTCAGGTGTTTTTTCTCCGGGTACTCCGGTTTTCGCCCACCTGTGATTAACGATCGGCTCGAGATGAGTGAAATAATCTTGAAAGGGCCGTAAAACCCAAACCAAAAAAAAAAATCATTTTTCTCTGCAAATGTTCTTTTAAAAGCCATTGACGAAAGCGTTGTATCACATATATGTTATTCAAATATATCACAGATGTGCAAAAGCATTGCAAAATGCAGTGAGACCGGACTGCACTTTTAATTTTGAACTTTACCATGTTTAAGGTAAGTCGCCTTTAGCTTGTGACAGTTACAATTCTGTTCTTATTTTATCATCACGAAAACCCACATATATAATTTTGACCCCCTTGAACCCCACTGTTATACAGTAAAAGTGGGGTTTACAGGGGTAAAGCTTATTTTTCTTATTTCTGCTCTAAAATATAGATTGTGGGTATTCGTTAGAACCGCTTCGATGAGGCGGTTCTAACGAGTACCCACAATTTATATTTTAGCAGAAATAATAAAATATCACAATTTTTCATCTAAAAATTTTGATTTTTTTTCGGAGGTTAAGTTTACAATGTATTTGTATAGGCGTGTTTTCGTATTGTACTTCGTGTTACCAGATACGTACATGCGGGCATGTAGTCTTGACAGTCTTGAATTCGTACAAACACCATAATTTTAAAATTACGTCACAAAAGGTATCTGAAACTTGTCTTCCTAAAACTGTAATAGTCTCGTCACGCCAGATTTTTTTACTCAGTTAAATTTAATTTAACTAACATGGTATAGTATACCAATGGCCATTGAGGCTCAATGGCCATTGGTTCACTATATGATGTAAGTTAATTATGTTATTGCCAACGGGGTGTAGTGGGGTAATTGTTTTCCAAGCTCAGTAGCGCCGAGGACGATTATTTCTTTTAGGTCTAGTGGCCCATTGTTTGGTAGTGTCCTGAGGTTTGGCTTTTTGTTTTGCGCTTGATCTTGGGGAAACCTGGTTCCTTTTCTCTGACACGCACAGTATCACAGCAAAGATAATCAACAGGATCTGAAAATTAAATACAAACGTGGAATTTAGCGAAATCGGATTTTGATCTAATGATGTTTGTGTGCACGGGGGCCAGACCAGATTTAAAATACGCCCTAGTCTACTCGGCCTTTATTTCCTTTGGTCTCATTGATTCCAATGTGGAATTTGAAAATATTTGAGGGTCACTGATGAGGCCTAATTGGCCGAAACTAGCTAGTCTGACCCAGAAAACATGTACACGTCATATTTTCCAGTTCTGTGGTATATTCCTTGCTTCCAAAGGATAACACTTTTATATAGAACATATTTATAAAAACAAGAAATGTTAAAATATATCAAACATATAGGATCTGAAAACAGAGAATAGAACGGAATACAGTCGGACTTCAATGGCTCGAACACCTTTGGGACCACGAAAATCTGTTCGAGACAGGGGCAGTTCGAGCCACTGATAACAACTTTCAGGATGCACAACATGGACAATTTTGGACATCTTTTCGGTGTTCTATAATATAAATATATGTTATGTGTACTCATTAGAATCGCCTCATTGAGGCGATTCTAATGAGTACACAAAGCATATATTTGCAAGATAAAAGGCGAAAATATCCGAACTTTCCCTCAATATCTCTTAGGTAGAGAAATTCCCTAGGGACTCAAGAACGGATTCGACACTGCCATGGTAAACGAGCCATCGGTGTCCGAGTCATGGAAGTTCTACTGTATATTTTCTGTGGACACACGTTTCAGTGGCAGCGGTTGCCGGAAGTGACTTTGTAAATGTCTGTGGCATCTAGGAATGGCATTAAAACAGACAAGGGAAAGCTCAGCACTGGATTTGTAATGTTTGTAATGAAGTTTAACGGCCCATTGAATACTATTTTAGGTCATTTTTGAGCCGGTCAGTTTACCTATCCACACTTTTCCTGGGCAGGCTTATACGTAAGCGGTTAACCAGTACGGTGCACATTCTTTCGCCAGAAACTGACAACTGCCCTTCTTTAATCAGCGGACGGGAGATAATGGTCGTAGAAAAGATTTCATGATCAATCTCCACGAAAGAATGTTGCCGACCCAGGCAGGAATCGAACCCGCGTCTTCCTGATCACCAGTCAGACGTGCATCCGACTGAGCTACCGAGGCCGTCTACAATAAATGATATTGCAGTGTTTTACTACTTCTTACTCAGGGGTATCGGTATCATAAACTACGTAAAGCCTTTTCTAAGTTTTATAGACGTCATTCTGATTTTGTTTCAAAATTCAATGTTTGACTTTAAACACTTCTGCAACAAGGCCTATCGGAACCCGAATTCTATGGTGACTTAGACTATATATTTTGAAAAATACATGCCTGTAATGACTTAAGTACCCAACTTCGTAAAATTGTTCGTCGATATATAAAGATTGGGTACAACATAAATGTTATAAACAGACTGCATGCATGGCGGTTAACCCAATCACGGTTGGCAACTTTGCTTCCCTCTTTGATTGCACACCGGTGGGTGGGGCTTAAGATTATATGACGGTTCCAGCGTAAAAACATAAATGGAATTTTATTGCACGACCCGCAGAAAAAGCGACCGACTGAAGTCAGTTGATTTTCTAAGAGTGCCCTAATGCCATTCTGTCATTCTGTCAGTCTGTCTGTCCGTTCGTAACCCGTTTGTGAAAATTGGTGATAGTGACTTAACCGCTTGGAATATTTAAACAATTCTTGGCATACTGATAGATATCAATGAGATCTAACCAATGAACTTGCGAAATATTACATTCCATTTAGTATAGCCTCGCCGAGGCGAAAAATGTGACAATTTTCGAACTGCTTCTCCTCGGAAACCGTTGGGCCGATTGAAGTCAAATTTCATATGGAGCCTCTATGGGATGGGGGAAACCAAAATTTGTTCATTGGGTCCAGGTCACATGACCAAAATGGCCGCCATACCCATATATGGTATCACTCATAAAACTAAAAGCATCCGGCGGGTCGTGCACTTCAGCTGAAGCACTGGTTTTATTTTAGTATTCTTTATGTTGGTTGGCGCCTGATGCTCCGTCTTTGGTCGGGCCCCTCGGAGTCTAACTGTTGGTTTTCTTTTGCTCCAGCAATTCTGTTGTTGTATGCTGGCGAGTCCTCAACCTTGTTTCATCTCTGTAGGTTTTTGATTTGTTCATGTATGTTCTCGGAGATGTTACACTGATGAGTTAAGAAGCCTTCATGTGGACTAAACAAAATTAGTGTATACCGCGACAGAGGTAAGGGCGAGGATTATGGCCTTGTAAAATCGCTTTAAGCCCCCCTCCCAGTGGAATTCTTTCCACTGACCGTTCCAAGGCGGTTCTTCTGTGGCGGTTTATTTATGTTGTTGTTGTTTGTTACTTACTGTGTGTACCACTTGTGTCTTTTGATTTTGGATGGTCATTTGGCCATTTTGTGGGAAAGTTACTGTCCTTATGGCCTTCCTTTGTTTAGGTTTCCATTACGGTCTGGTCGCTTCATGTTTGTGTTTCTTTCCCTTTGGTGTCTTTGATGGGTGGAGTATGTTAATTGTATCGATTCCTGATCTTTGTTTTGCTTCTACTTTGATTCGGTTTTACGAGCGTGAAGTCAATCTGCGTTATAAGTGTGGAGTGGAAACAACATTTTGACGCCGTAATGTGATCTGGCCATTTCATTGGTAAGAGGTTTGTTTATATTTGGCTCACTCTTTTAAATTACATTGCTAGGGATGTTGTGAAACAGGCTCTCTGTTTGTGTGCAGTTTAACGCATTTAGTACCAGAAACCCCTAAAGGGGTACCTTGGCAAACAGTGCAGTCACAGGTCAGACGCCGCAGAACGCGGCGTCTGATCAGGGCCTACACTGTTTTCTAAATAAAAGTTCAGCCATTTTCCAAGCAAATGGGGTCTTTCAGGGTATAGAAAATTTACATTGGTTTCTGCCCACGCTTGAAATTTATTACATATTTTATGAAGTCTCTAAAAACAACAGAGAGTACTCTGATATAAACCTGTCTACAGTATTTAGAGTTTCTTTTATTGAACGCTGCAATATTTTATGAATTAAAGCCACAACCAGTGCTTCAGCTGAAGTGCACGACCCGCCGGATGCTTTTAGCTTTATGAGTGTTACCATATATGGGTATGGCGGCCATTTTGGTCATGCGACCTGGACCTAAAACGGTTCCCCCAATAAATGTGCCTTATCGTAAGGAGGAAAAAATATATCTTATACTTTAGTACTGTATTCTGAATCGTTTGCAGGGTAAAATGCATTCTCACTTTTCCAATACAAAAGCATGTGTGTCAAGGTTTGACCTAGGCACAAAGAATGTAAAGGTCAACCCTGGGTCACCATTTTAGCAATTTTGATGGGCCTACGTCCCAGATGCTATTTATCAAGTTTCGTGGAAATCTGCCCAGTGGTTCTGGAGAAGACTATTTTTGAAGGCTTTTTACCATATATGGCTTGGCGGCCATTTGGGTCATGTGACCTGGACCCATGAGCAAATTTTGGTTTCCCCAATCCCATAGAGGCTCCATATGAAATTTGACTTCAATCGGCCCACGGTTTCCTAGGAGAAGCAGTTCGAAAATTTTCACATTTTTCGCCACAGCGAGGCTATACTAAATGGAATGTAATATTTCGCAAAGTCATTGGTTAGATCTCATTGATATCTATCAGTATGCAATTTTTTTTAAATGTTCCAAGCGGTTAAGTCACTATCACCTATTTTCACAAACGGACGGACAGACAGACAGACCATATATGGCTTGGCGGCCATTTTGGTCATGTGACCTGGACCCAATGAGCAAATTTTGGTTTCACCCATCCCATAGAGGCTCCATATAAAATTTGACTTCAATCGGCCCAACGGTTTCCGAGGAGAAGCAGTTCGAAAATTTTCACATTTTTTTGCCTCGGCGAGGCTATACTAAATGGAATGTAATATTTTGCAAGTTCATTGGTTAGATTTTATTGATATATATCAGTATGCCAAAAATTGTTTAAATATTTCAAGCGGTTAAGTCACTATCACCAATTTTCACAAACGGGTTACGGACGGACAGACTGACTGACAGACTGACAGAATGACACGGTGATTTTAGGACACTCTTAGAAAATCAACCGACTTCAGTCGGTCGCTTTTTCTGCGGGTCGTGCAATTGGTGAGTTAGTTGATACTATGAATGGCCTCATATGCCCAGTAATAGTGGCTGAGCATTAAGTTTTCTTTCATGTTATCCCTATATTTAAGCTCCAAGTTTTGTATTCATTAAAATTTTATATGCAATTTTTCCCTGTTCCAATTTTTGTCAAGACGCCATTTTAGTACGAAAACTGTCAACATATCTTAAGTATATGTAGATGAAACATGGAAATTGAGGACCGGTAACATTGTGTTTTAACAGACTGAATTCTGATAATCATGAGTTTCACAACCAGAAAAAAAAAATACTAAAAGCTTGCTCCCGATAAATTAACCACTATACTGACAAAGTATAATGAAAAAAAAAAATAAGACACAAAAGAAGCGTCAACAGTTACAGCACCAATGCAGAAAAGAGGTATTTTATGCATGTGTACTGTAAGGAAGGAAACTGTTTCTCTCCCTGTCTAATAACAAAATTCCTCAAGGTCATGGAACAGCTTGGTTTACACCAAATAGCCTGTGCCTCATCCATCAATGATATCTTTTGCAACAGAAACTCAATATCAGTGTCAGTTTCGAACTTTGGAAATACTGATCAACAATTACTGCAACTTTTTTGTTAGGATAAGAATCCAGCTTACATCAAGACAGAATATATCTAAGGCTTAATCTGGCCATGGATTTATGAACAGTACTTTTTTTACTAGTAACAACCAACCACTGACCATTGCGTCCTTGCACACCATCTCGGTATGGAAATGAAAATAATGGATCTCCTTGCCTTATACTTACTTTAATAGCATGACCTCTGTAAAGTCATTAAATAAAGTTGCACATGTTCACAATAATTTTGCTGCTAATCAAAAGCAATATATGTTGTTAAGACTAATTTGTTGATTAGAATACCTTTTAATTTAATGTTTTACTATCTACTATGTTGGATAGATCATAGTGTATAAATGAAAGGCAAATACCAGAAATTCATGATATTTTAATGGTTTCTAAGCTAGATCAGCTCAATATGTATTCATTTTGATTTGTATAATCTCAGTTTTATTATGTAAGTGTTAGGAATTTTGAGAGCAATGCCTTTTTTGTTTTTGTAAGTTTCGTGGATGATTTCGATAAAACAGTAAATTTTGCAGAAACGACTTCATCCATTAAAGGTGTAAAACCACAGCGTTACCGGTTTCGGATTCCATTATGGTCTGGTCGCTTAATGTTTGTATTTCTTTCCCTTTGGTGTCTTTTATGGATGGAGTAAGTTAATTGTATCAATTCCTGATCTTTGTTTTACTTCTACTTTTCATGAACTTTGGCATAGCTACAGAAGATACATATGGCAAGTTTTTCTAGTAAAATGAAATCTTGGCAAAGACTAGAACATATTTATCTTAGGAATTGAATTTTGATACCTTTTTTAAATTTTAATTAAAAAATGAGATTTTCGATAATTATCTTATCAGAAAATGTAAACGTTAATTAATTCAAATGGTTTTTTAGTATCAAAAGAATGCCTATGGAGTTCTGCATTCAATCCAGTTCACAAATCTGGAAAGTAAATAAAACATAAGATTTAAGACCGATTTTTTTTAGACATAGCCATCAGCTCATGGAGGGAGTCAGTCAGGGTAGACTCCTGAGTCCTACTTTGAATTATATAATTTAATAAATGCATTTTTATAGGTTGGATATGCAGAGTTATCAATATACAAAGTTTAAAGAAAAAACATGCATGGGCACAGATGAAAGATGCCCTTTTGACAAAAAAAAAAAAACAACACAACCTGACACCCCTAAATTTCAAGATGGACTACTACCATATATAAGAAGGAAGATTCCATTTGGTACAAAAAAGGTTAATGTAAATGGCATTTTGTTCTCCATCTTTCTACATGTATCAACTCGCAGTCAGTAAACCAGCGATTTAACAAGTCCATGTAATCATTTTCCATGAAAACCGAGCTGTGCAGAAAGGAAGGGTTTGTAAGGATGAATAGTGTTGCTTTACATTTTGATTATAAGTATAAATTGTGGGTACTCATAAGAACCGCCTCCTTGAGACCGCGAAAAGATTTCATGATCAATCTACAGAACAGAATGTTGCTAACCTGGAAGATATCGAACATACGTAGTAAACTTACATGAACATACCGAGGCCACCTACCATTCTTATATACGGTATACGTGAAAGACAAATACGACCCCTATATTGAGGGGTATTTTGTTTGGTCAGTATTGGTGTTTAATGGCCCAGTCAATACTATTTAGGTCATTTTGGAGCCGGTCAGTTTACCTATCCACAATTTTTCTGGGACAGGCTTATACGCAAGCTGTTAACCAGTACAGTGCACATCCTTTCGCCAGAAACTGACAACTGCCCTTGAATCAGCGGAAGGGAGGGAATGACCGTAGAAAAGATTTCATGATCAATATCCACGAAAGAATGTTTCCGACCCCGGCATATACTGAGGGGTAACCGGACAGCAAACAAAGATAACAAGACATGTCGGCCTTTAAACATTTTCTCCTTGTCCTTCATCATAGTGTGGATTATATGAATCTTATATCGGTGTGAGGGGTGGATAGAAAATTCTTCCCAAGGGACACTGTCCGGCATCACGAGGCTTGCCAAGTGATGCCAGACAGTGATCCCGAGGGACGGACTTTTATATCCACCCCTCACACCCATATAGGATTCTTTTTCTTGCATACCTTCCAGTTCTTAGCGCGGATTTTTAATGCTGCAGTCACTTCGGTTACCGAAGTCCGCCATATTGTGATAACACTGCAGGAATGTTTGGTGACGTCATGTAACGTGCTGTGATGTCAACCTTAACGACGGCGTATACGAGGTCGTAATCAACCAGTGCATTGATCTAACGCGATCATATTCGATATTGGATCGGAACAACAGGATCAGAACATAAATTTCTATCCCAGGGTAAAATCACGGATTTCCTTGTCTGGTGTGCAAGAAATTATTTTCTAGTCCTTTGGACTGCGGAATTTTTAAACTGAGGGCCACTGATGAGGCATACATGTAACTGGCCGAAACTACATGTAGCTAGTCTGGCCGAGAAAAATCTTTTACACTCAATGATTTCAATTCTTTTTGAAGTCCTTGCTTCCAAAAAGGATTACCTACTCCTTTTTATAGAAGATCTCACTTGCTAAACATTATTTTCATCATCTAAATAAAGATTGGACCCAATCTCATATACAATGAAATTCCGCTATTAAGACCACCTCATCGGGCCTTGAAGAAATAGATGGGCTGCATGATGCTTCCATTCGACCCGCACATGATTACTGGTAAATCGCTCAGAGGATCTAAGCTTGCCCAGGCAAAGCGGTGCGAGTCGGCCCGTCCATGCTTATAAACCCTATCGGTTTCATTGGGCGACAGGGTTTGAGAAGTCATTTCATCTCAATGTCGGGTTAAAGTCCCACAAAATTGGAAGCAACGTCTCCAAAATGACCTTTACAGTGTTGACGGGGACGTTAAACCTCAAAACTAACACACAAACAAAATTAAGACCACCTAAAATTAAGACTGATTTTGCTTGAAAAAGCTTTTTTTTGAAGTCTTCACTTAATTTTTCTTTGCAATTTCTGCCCATAATGTGCTCTGGTCATGAACCACCTTTGGAACTGTTCAAAAGTGGTCTTAAAGACCACTTTTGAACAGTCCCAAAGGTGGTCTTAATATAGGAATTTTACTGTATATATCGATGCATCTTTTTAATCTTTCATCCCTGAGTCTCTTTAATGGACTCTTCCATCTCAGCATTTGGACATGCCCACTCTTCTAAATAGGGCAAACAGTGTAGATCCATATGAGACGGCTCAAAAGAGCCGTCTCATATGGATCTACACAGTTTGCACGTGCATCTGTACCGGTCTATAGGGTTGAAAGGGTTACTATTATTACCTGAATGAGTCCGATGCCTGCTAAAACCCCAGCCATTATGGCCACGTTCCCGAACATGAGGTCTTTAATCTTCTTGTAACAGCCCTGGATGGAAAAGATACACCAAAACAGTCACAGCGAAACCTCAATGAGTCAAACACCAGATGTTCCACTACAGTGGCTTGCTCGAACTCATTCTTGAGTCACTGTGGAATCATCTTGCCAAACTTGCACAGTACATGTAGTTCCAGATAACGCTTACATACATGTAAAGAATATTTTCTTCTTTTTTTATTTTTGAGGTGAATACCAACATATTTCATCGAGTGTGTTGAAAACATAATTTTCACGAGTGCAAAGCACGAGTGACAATTTTGATGTTTTCAACACTTGCGATGAAATGTTTTTGGTCACCATAAAGTTTGGAGGCCCCATAATAGGTTTCATCACTTTAATGGGAATGGGTACATTTTCAGGGTAGGCAACTCCTGCAAAAGTATTTGTGTCTCCCATGTCAATAGGGGTCAACTCTTAAAGGAAAGAATCTGCTCCTTAGTGTAGACCCCCGTTTTTAGTAGGACAGGGCTTACAGAAAAGCATACAGGAAGTCTCTAAAGTTGTCTTTCTTTGAAAAATGGGGGAAAATTCTGCCAGGTGTTCCCATTCCCCTTGATAGGCCCATTTAATGATTACCCCAGCCAGCAAAATATATGGGACACATCTGGGTCCCATATGGGATTCCATGTGGGTCCTATATGGGCATTCCATATAGGGCCCATACGGGATTTGCAACACGGTTCCACCAGGGACCCACATGGGCCAGCCCATATGGGTAGCATATGGGTTCTATGTGGGTAATCTCATATTTATAATCAGGTGAAAAGGTTTATACAAATAAATACAGGTCTTCAATCTTCATTGTTCCAGCCCACTTGATGGGCTGGTTAGGTCCCAACAGAGATAGACCCACATGTGCAACTCACTGCACATGTATACAGTTGAGATGCCTTACTTTTCAATAATTAGAATTGGTAAATTTTTGCGTGATTATATATCGCCATCAATTTTAAAAGTAACTGGGAAAAACAATGAGTTCTAATAAAAACAAGTTGGCTGCTTTCAAAAAGCATCCAATAGGTTTGGTCTTGTCAGTCTACATTCTGATTTGAGCCAGCTGATATCATTATCCCACTTGATGCATTTTTTGAATAAAAATAATAAACATTAAACGTTCCAAGGCGGTTCTTCTGTCGCGGTATATTTTTGTTATGGTTTGTCTGAAGTTTGGAGGCCTTCATGCGGACTGAGCAAATTATTTGTCTAAATCGCGACGGAAGTAAGGGCGAGGATTGTGGCCACGTAAAATCGATTTAAGACCCCCAGTGGAATTCGTTTCCGCTGACCGTTCCAAGGCGGTTCTTCTGTCGCGGTTTGTTTCTGTTATGGTTGTTTGTGTCGCTTATATTATTTTATTTTGGATAGCCTATTGGCCATTTTATGGGAAAGTAACTGTCCTTTTGGCTTTCCGCTGTTGGTGTTTCCATTAGGGTCTGTTGTTTCATGTTTGTGTGACTTTCCCTTTGGTGTCTCTGATGGGAGCTGTGGGTTGATTGTAACGATTCCTGATCATTGCCTCCATTTCTATTTTTTAATACAAAACGTGTATATAAAATTTCGAAGTCTATGACCTTGGTATCAGGAGGCGTAGGTAGTGATGAGTATTCTTTGGTAAATTGTTTAACGCCATGACAAGTATAAACTAAATGTAACTTACATATGGTTTACACATGTAAAGCACAAAACTTAACCAAACGAAAATGTAAACCGAATTTTTCAAAGGTCATAACTCTGTTAATATTTGGTGGACAGTAATTCTCGAAACTTAAAAGGCATATCTTCGCATCTTAGCCTTACTACATACACATGTTAGGCTTAATCGGATGAAAACTGTTAGTAGGAGTTATATGGAAACGAAAAAAAGAGTTTACGAACGGACAACAACCCCAGCATAACTTAATACGACCGTTTTTGTTGTTGTTGTTGTTTTTTAAACGGGTATATGAAAAGATTTTTTTCTAAGTCATCATGCCTTCTATAGGGCCTTGGTTATCTATTTCATTTGTTGTTAACGTCCCTGTTAACACTGTATGAGTCTTTTTTGAGACATTGCTTCCAATATGTCGCCCAATGAAACTAAATGGTTGAAATGCATGAACGATCCGACTCGAGCCACTTTTCCTGGACAGGCTTAGAACTTCTAGGCGATTTAACACTGCTCATGTCCGGCCGGTATCAGCTTTGCGTGGAAGCATCATGCAACCCAATCTATTTCTTCAATTCCCGATGGACGCGGGCCGATCAGACCTTGGGGCAATATATTGGACTGCATGAGCTGAAACCGACCGAACTTTGAAGTATTGCTGAACCGCCTAGGAAGATCTAGGCCTGCCCAGACAAAGTGCTGCGAATCAGACTGTATCTTAAACCTCGGCAGTTTCTTTGAGCGGTACCTCCGCAAAAAAACTGAAATTTGCAATCCTTTTGTATATCTTTCTGGATCACAGTTTAATTGTAAAAGAAACTGATAAGTAAAACGTCAAGTATTGAGTGGTTATCTGATACAATAGCTCCCATCGAATGCGCGAAAAAATCTTTTAACAACTCGGTCTGTAACTGGTGGCAGGTCACTTAGTAGTCGCGAAGTTTTTGAACAGAAACCCATCAACGTTATGAATGTTTCGCTCCCTAAATATTTTATATATTTGGAAGAGTTAGAAGGTTCGACCTTGGCACTGACGTTAATTCTAGTAGCAAAGACATGAACATGTTTTTACACACCCAGCGATCTATTTTATATTTTGTTTTACGATCCTTTCAATATAATTTCACTCACATCAAGCCGATCGTTAATCAGAGGTGAGCGAAAACTGGAGTACCCGATGAAAAACCTCCTGACCTTCTGTTGCAGAACTTCTCATTATGTGACCTGAGCCATGCTCAAACCTATAGCGTTGAGAGACCTAATGATTAAGAGTCAGCACTCTTATCCACTAGGCCACGGAGGCCCGTTATACCCAGCGATCTTTATAAATGAGGAAAAAGGACGTTCTCTGTCTTTCCAACATTTACATATACGTATTATTAGAGCTATTAGCGTACCGAAAGCTGTTCAGAATATATAAATCTGTTCCTATCTGTGTGAAGTAAACTTTGCAAGTTTTTTTTTTATTTAACGGCCCAGTCAATACTGATTTTGGGTCATGTTTGGGCATGTCAGTGTACCTATCCACGCCTTTCCTGAGCAGGCTTATCCGTAAGCGGTTTACCAGTTCAGTGCACATTCTGTCGCCCAAAACTGACCCCTGCCCTTCCTGAATCAGCGGAAGGGAGAGAATGACCATAGAATAGATTTCATAATCAATCTCCACGAAAGAATGTTGCCGACCCCGGTAGAGTCTTCCTTGTCACCAGTTAGACTGCATCCGACTGAGCTACCGCAGCCAGCCATACTTTGTGAGTAGTAGTAGTTATGTTCTGTTGTTTTTCGTTTCCATGGCCCCATGGACTTACTCCATAATAACATTGCAAGACGTAAAATTTGCGAAAATGACTGCGGCTGTTATAAGTTCCCCATAAGAGAAATAGATACGCCTTAAAGGGGTGGGGCTACTCCTGCAAAAGTAGTTTCTCTTTGGATATGTCTAAGGGATATATTCTTAAAGGAAAGAATTTGCTCCTTGGGAGAAAATTCTTCCCTTTTAGAGTAGACCCCTTTTTCAGTTGGACAGAGCCAACAGAGGAGCAACCATAAGGTCCTTGAAGTTGTATTTCCGTCAAGAAATCATGCCTATAGAATTGTGATCCCCTTAAATATGTTCTATAAAAGGGTTATCCTTTGTCAGCAAGGATTACACCACAGAACTGAAAAATATGGTGTGCACATGTTTTCTGGGCCTCATCAGTGACCCTAAGATATTATCAAAATTCCACAATGGAATCAATGATCCCAAAGGGCAAGAAAATATAATCTACACTATGATGTAAGGCAGGGAGACGTTTTACCACCGCCACACATTCCCATACACCAGTTGAAGTGAAGTTAAATATGTTCTATAAAAGGGCTATCCTTTGGAAGCAAGGAATACACCACAGAACTGAAAAAATATGGAGTGTACATGTTTTCTGGGCCAGACTAGCTAGTTTCGGCCAATTAGGCCTCATCAGTGACCCTCAGATATTTTCAAAATTCCGTAATGGAATCAATGATCCCAAAGGACAAGAAAATATAATCTTCACTTTCATATAGTAAAGCACAGGTTTGCAGGGGTATACATTAATTTCCGTATTCATGCTCTGAGACACTAGATTGTGGGTACTCGATAGAATCGCCTCGTCGAGGCGTTTCTGTCGACTCCCCGCAATCTATGTTTTGAGCAAAAAAGGCAAATATTCCAATTTTTCTTTTTAAAATTTTTCTTTGGCCAAAAAAATGACAATGTATTTGTATAGGTGTGTTTCGAAATGCGGTAATAAAGTTTCCTTTTAAAAGTAACGCTTCCCTAGTTTATAAAGTTGAAAATCTGCTCGCCTTTCGAAAGTAAGGGGGAGCTATTGCCATACCCCCGGCGTCCGGCGTCAGCGTTAGCATCGGTGTCCGCATTTGAAGTTTACCTGCAAGCAATCATTTGTGCCGTTTTACAAATTTATTTTCAAGTAAAGTTATCAAGTGGTAATAAAAAACAAAAAAAAAAAAAATATTTTTTCACATTCTTTTTCACTCGATTTCCCAGGTTTTGGGGCTGAAAAAGTTAATCATTTCTTCTGTATTACCTCCCTTATAATCATATATTTTGTCAAATGCATGTGCGTAGCCAACTGAAACGCGTCTTCTCTTCTACATATTCGAGAGCAGCAAAGGCTGTGGTAAGGCTGCGCGTACTCGCAGGCTCGTTTAAGCCAGTGCTGGTCGCCTTTGTGAAAAAGACCCATGTCATGTCAATGAAGCCGATGCCACGTCTTGACGTTGCATCGATGTTGTCGCTCTAAATAAGCACGAGATTCCTGGTAAGACTTTTACGGAAACTGTTTCAGTGTTAGCTGTCCGTCTTAAACAATTGAAAGGAGGACAATCTACGTAGAAACATATTCACGGACCAGGCGAGGAGCAAAACCGCAACGTCGGTGCGCAACTAACTGTAATGGTTAAAAAATCGGCATTTATGAACAGAGAAGGCTGAATGTTGCGAGCTGCTCACTCGCACAGGTTTTATGCTGGTGGAGAATTTGTCCATGTACATGTTAAGCTTTTAAATTGCTCGTTTGACATGCGATGAACAATGGCATGTTTTGTAAAATTGACCATGTTGGTAGGATATGAGGTCTCTTTCTGCCTGAGTTCGAGGCACGATCGAGACAAGTTCTGCAATCATGGTTTAAAACGGTTTTTTCTCTTCACCCACCGCTTATAAAAGAACGGTTAATAATGTTGCTATAGAAATGAAGAAAAAATGACATATCACTTTCAGAGAGACCACCCTACAACAAGCACACTTAATTGATTTACTTCGTGAAATACAACTCGGATTTTTTTTTACACAATAAGTTATCAGCTAGTTAGACTATCTGCATGTAACTGGACTCTGCAAAACTATTTTTTTTTACTGATTTCACCTGTCAAATTCTCTTCGTAAACTCGTCCTGGAAATTCTGAGTGACCATGACAAGTTTGAGACTCCGAGAGAAGTGTGACTCAAGTGACAGAATTAACTTTTGTAATCTGTAGGCGTTTTTTTTTTTTTTTTTTTTTTTTTTTGGTTCTTTTACAAATCTTTAAGAAAAGAAAAGCATTACATCAACAAGTCCGTGCACTGAACAACGAAGGTAACCAGGCACTAGAAGCACTTTGAGGCTACCGCATAAGTACTTAACAACCCTATAAACCCAACTTTATATAGAGAAAGTTGAGTGTACAGGGGTACATTATTTTCCTTTTTAGGGGGTTCAGAACACCGTGCACCGACAATCTATATTTGGACTAGAAAAAAAGGATATTTTCTCACATCACGAAAACACGCCTACCTAATCTTGGCCACTAGACAGTGGGTAGTCGTTAGAACCTCGTCATCGAGGCGGTTCTAAGCAGTACCCACAACCTATATCTAAAGCAGAAATATGAACAAATCTGAATTTTTATCGGACAGTTTTCATTTGGGTGGCAAAATTCTGTATCTATTTGAATAGGCGTGTTTTCGTAATGAACTGAAACACTAGTTCATGAGATTTTAGCACATACATGTTGATGTTTTATAATGATCCCAATGCAGAAGACGGGTTATACAGACCATAGGGTTAGTTTCGAGTCACAACAGTCGAATACGGCAGTTAAGATAAGTTCACCTTGTACGGGGTAGGCCAATTTGTTGTACTTTTGACTTCAAACTTGAATCAAGCACATTGACGAAATAACCCATATATGCCTAGCGACCCTTTTTTGAGACATTGGCAAATAGTGTATACCCAGATCAGACGCCGCATCTGATCAAGATCTAAACTGTTTGCTCAACGTACATGCATTTTTGAGAAGCCTCCGTGGTGTAGTGGTTACGCTACTCGCCTTGTAAACCAGGGGTCTCAGGATCGATCCCGGGCTTCTCCAGACTTTCGGATTAGTCTTTAAACCGAGGTCCCGTCTCCGTATGACCATAGCTGTTGGTGAGACGTAAAACTCAAAACACTCACTCACTCACATGCATTTTTGTAAAACTTACCACAAAAAATGGCATCCCTATGCTTAGAAAATGACCACGCCAGGCTTATAAAAGTGGAATACTTTGGCACCTATGGGTTAATTATAGGACGAAACTGAAAGTAGGACCTTTTTCTACTGTAACTTTTTTCTTTGGTTTGACTTCTTGGAAACGCTTTATAAATAGATGTCTGGAAACGCTTTATAAATAGACATCGACGGGCGCTGCATTTTCTTTGGTTTGACTTCTTGGAAACGCTTTATAAATAGATGTCTGGAAACGCTTTATAAATAGACATCGACGGGCGCTGCATTCCTGTTTATTCCGAACGCGTTTTCACTGCGTTAATATCTGTAGGGCTTTCCTAGTTACGTCATAAGACGGTTAGAAATAAACTGGGGTATCACCAATCCAAAAATGGTAGACTAACTGCCACACCTGCCAGGTGTATCCATTTCCCTTAAGATATTTATTGTTGGAGTTAAAACGCTTGCTTTTCGGTCTGTTTCGCTATTCAGACAGGCTGTTTCCTGTAATTGCAGTATAGTATTGCATCATCGTTAAAGCTGATTGGTTGATCGCGTCACGTGCCCCTCCATGGAACAGTTACAATCTGGTCATTAGACCCGGTTTGCCCGCCTCATGGCGACCAAACCAAAAACATGACCTAAAACAATGTCCATGTCGTGCAAATATCTTAACTGGGAATGGAAGTTAATAGATATTTTCATTTTGTGATGTATAAAACCATTAATTTTATTTTATTATTGTCGTCAGTATCTGCATTTATATCAGGAAATTTACCTTTTTTATATTAAGCTTAACTAATGGCACAGTTGTTTCCCTTATTACCCACATCGAGCCTATATGGGCCCCATATAGTAGAAAGCAGATATCATGGGAATAATTTGGTCCAATATCTGTACCACATAGGAGCCATTTGAGGCCCTTTTATGTATCCTGAAATTGTAAGGTATCTTAGATTGTTGCAATTTCACCTCAGGTATCGAATGTTGCGTATACGGGACCCATATGAGTCTCATATGGGCAAAAAATCCTATATGGGACCCATGTAGGACCCAAATGGGCTAAATGCCCAGAATCTGCCCATATGGGCCCCATATACACATGCTTGCTGGGACCCTTCTTATCCACACTATACATGAAGAAATATTTTTAGTAGTGTTGCAGAAAATAGATTGTGGGTGCTGGTTAGAACCGCATCCATGAGCAAATTCAGAAAAAAAATGCTATTTTTACATTACGAAACCACACCCCGTGCGACACAGTGCATTTTACATCCCTAAAATGGCTACGTTTCTGGCGAAAATCTAGATATTTTTCCATTTATACCCCAAACATAGGTTTTGGGTTCTCGTTAGAACCGCCTCATTGGGGTGGTTCTAACAAGTACCAACAACCTATGTCTTGGAGCAGAAATAAGGAAAATAATGCTTACCCCCGTAAACCCCAGTTTTCCCTATATACAGTGGGATGTAGGGGGTGTTCATTTCACGGACTTAGTCACGTGATGAGTACTATAGATGAAAACAGTATTGAACATGGGTATGTTAACTGACAGTGTGTGCTTACCGTGTTCATATAATTGTTACTGTCCGTGGCGGTGCTGACGTCAGCACAACTGAAGTCTGAGGAGTCGGGCAGTGTCTTACAGCAGGCCAGGGGCGTCTTCAGCGTATACGACGTGTACTTTACAACCCAACCGCTCGCGCCGGTAAAATCATTGTAGTTATCCACCCCACAACACGCCATCTGTTGACAGAAAAAGGCTCATTAACCAATCAAGTCCATGTATTCAAAACCCTTTCTAGCAGGAACTCAACTTTGAATCACTCAACGTTGAATTTACGTTGAAACATCGTTGAAACGTTCTTTCGACGTTGAGTCAACGTTGAGAGCACGCAGGGATTCATCACGAAAACACGCCTATACAAATACAAATACATTGTAAATTTACCGCCGAAAAAACTAAAATTTTAAGATAACAAATTGTGATATTTTTCTTATTTCTGCTCAAAATATAGGTTGTGGGCACTCGTTAGAACCGCCTCACTGAGGCGGTTCTAACGAGTACCCACAGTCTATATTTTAGAGCAGAAATAAAAAAAAAAGTTTACACCTGTATACCCCAGTTTTACTATATAAAAGTGGGGTTCAAGGGGGTCAGAATTATATAGGCATGTTTTCGTGATGGCACACCTTCAAATAGGAAGCTTGGGAGTTAGGAATATTATACATGTTTTTTATTTTTGTTTTCAATATTATTTTTGTGGAAACATATGGCATCAAAGCACTGACAGCACTGGTTGCTCGATTAGCTGTAAATGTAGATGTCAGCCCCCCGCTCATCGGGGCTTGAAGAAATAGATGGGATGCATGATGGTTCCACGCAGAGCTGAAACCGACCCGCAGCCGAGTACTAGTAAACCGCTTAGAGGATCTAAGCCTGCCCAGGCAATGCGGTGCGAATCGGCCCGTCCATGCTTATAAACCCTATTGGTTTCATTGGACGACAGGACTTGTGCTGTCATTTTATCTCAATGTCGGGTAAAAATCCCTCAAAATTGGAAGCAACGTCTCCAAAATGACCTATACATTGTTGACGGGGACGTTAAACCTCAAATCAAACAAACAAACAAACAAAACATGAAGATGTATGTATAGGCTAGGAAAGTGGTTCTGAACTGCGACTTACGCTGTTTTTTTTAACCTTGAATCCCTGTACTGTAACCCAAAAGTGTAGACACTGATCAGACACAATTTTGCTTATCTAAACTTTGTGGCATACCCCAACACATGAGTCCACTCTAGGTTTTCAACCCATTGCATGCTAGTAGACTCTTCCATTGCTATATGTTGGACAAATCCATTTGACATAAAAGGGGTGTCAGACCTAGGTTTTCGTTTTTTTTCCTTTTTGATGGAAAGTTAGCAAACAGTACAGGCCCAGATCAGACGCCGCGCTGTGCGGTGTCTGATCTGGACCTGCACTGTTTGCCAAGATATCCCTTCAGGGGTTCCCCGCATAGAATGGGTTAACAACCGTCTTTGCATAACACTGACATCACAGCCGTAAGAATAGCGCGGCTTTAAATGAACATTATGTCTACTTGGATTTCGTACAACTGTTGATTGAGCGGTCAGAGAAAGCCACTTGGAGATTAACAGCATAACATAGATTCAATTCTGTTGTATTATGTACTTTAAGCTACATGTACTTTACTTTATTTACCTACTACTGACTCACTCTGCTTCCTCACTGCGCATGCTCTATCCTCCGCTCCAGCTCTGGATGTTATTCTCCTGCAGCAGTTACTGAATAGATTCTAACTAGAGCATACACGTTTTGTGTCATTGCGTTACCCAGCACAAGTATACCCACGTCCAGTGGCCAGCAAAACAATAGCAATTAAACATGGTGTCAGAATGGACAGCTACGTTTAAAGGACATTTGTGCTGAATTTTGGATCGTGCAAAACTGTAACATAATTGTGATAAAGTGCAAGAATGGATAATCACAATAGACAGGAATCTCCGCGTATGGACTGGGAGTCCAAAGACTTGAAAACAGCATTTAAGCGCTTCAAAGAACATGCTGAATTTATGTTTAAAGGACCTTTGTCAAATAAAACAGAAGCTATCCAGTGTAACTACCTAATGCTGTGGGTAGGGGACAAAGGAAGGCACATTTACAGTACATGGGAAATTCCAGAGGGAGACGAGAAATTACTGAAAACGTACTATGACAAATTCGAAGAATATTGCAAGCCAAAAAGCAATACAATTTACAACAGATACTTGTTTAAGTCCCGAACACAGAAAGAAGGAGAAACGTTCGAGCAGTTCGTCACAGAATTAAAAACTTTAATTAAGGATTGCGAGTATCCAGCGACGATGAATGACGAACAAATAAGAGATCACATAGTGTTTGGTGTACGATCAGCTACGATTCGCAAAAAGCTAATCCTTGAAGGCTCAGGATTAACACTACAAAGGTGCTTGGATATTGCCCATTCATACGAATTAAGCCTTCCACAAGCAGAGGCTATAGGCAATCAGGCGGCCAATGCGGCTGTTGACACTGTCACGCATTACCAGGGTCGTGGCAGAGGACGAGGCAAATCCCGACAGGGCACTCGACAATCGCGGGACCAGAGCAGTAAGCTACAGGGCACTCGACAATCGCGGGATCAGACGAATCAGGGCACCCGACAAACGAGGGACACATGCGACTATTGTGGCAAAAATAAACATAAGACAAAAACAGACTGTCCAGCGTATGGACAAAAATGTCACAAATGTTCAAAGTACAACCACTTTGCAAAACTTTGTAGATCGTCAAAATCAGTGCATGAAGTAAGCGGTGAAGTGTCTTATGACAGTGACTATAGTGATGATACCTTGAATAGATTTTTCGTTCACACGGTAGGCCAAAATTCTTCTTCCTCACCTGATCAAGTATTTGTCAAAGTCTCGGTTGGCACCCAAAATCATTGTCAGGAAATTGATTGCAAAATTGATACAGGTTCACAAATTAACTGCCTCCCGTATTCCATCTTTGAATCACTTGAGTTTGATCTCCCCTTAGAACCGTCTAAAGCAACCTTAACCGCCTACACAGGTGATAATTTATCAGTGCGTGGGAAAGTTACGTTAGATTGCGTGTACAAAAACAAATCTACTAACACAGTATTCTATGTCGTAGAGAGCTCTGCACCGCCGCTGTTAAGCCTTAGAACATCACTAGATCTTGGTCTCATACAGTTGACCCATTCTGTTGACCTTTCGAGTGAAGGTCTAGACAAGTCAGCGATCCTTAAGAGTCATAAGGACCTTTTTGAAGGCATTGGCTTGTTACCTGGAACATGCTCGCTGCATTTGAAAGAAGATGCCGTACTTGTAGTATGCCCCGCGAGAAAAGTACCTTTCGGTCTGCAAGACAAACTCAAAGCCGAGTTAGAGTCTATGGAATCAAAGCAAATAATCTGCAAGGTGACCGAACCTACAAGTTGGGTCAATAGTCTGGTATGCGTTGAGAAGAGCAATGGGAAATTGAGGGTCTGTTTAGACCCAAAGGCGTTAAATGACAATATCAAAAGGCCTTATTACCCTATGCGCTCCATTGATGATATCACATCACAATTGAGTGGTGCTAAGTACTTCAGCGTACTTGATGCAACGAAAGGTTACTGGTCTATTCGACTGGACAAACCGTCGTCAATGTTGACCACGTTCAATACGCCGTTTGGACGTTACCGCTATCTCAGATTGCCTATGGGAATCCGGTCCGCCCAGGACATATTCCAGCGAAAGGTTGATGAAATTTTCGAGGGCTTGCAAGGAGTAACCTCGATTTGCGATGACTGCCTGATTTTTGGACGCACACGTGCGGAACATGACCGAAATTTGTTGAACATGCTTGCAAAATCCCGGGAACACGGATTGCGTTGGAACGCCGAGAAAATTCAGATAGGCTTGTCTGAGGTCAAGTATTTCGGTCACGTGATTTCGGCAGAAGGTCTTCGCCCGGACCCGGAAAAAGTCAGTGCTATTCTGAACATGCCGGATCCGAAAGATCGCTCCGAGTTGGAGACATTGCTAGGCATGATAACATCCCCCAACTGTTGTTGATGACAATCGACCCCAAAAGTATAGTTATACGATAAAACACTCATGTGGCATAGTGCATTCTTTCATTTCTCCAAGATGGCAACTTTTCTGATGAAAATTCGTGGTATTTTTCTTATTTTACTCCTACATGTAACATAGGTTGGGGGTGGCGGTTCTAACGAGTACCCACAACCTATGTCTTGGAGCAGAAAAAAGAAAACTAATGTATACCCCTGTAAACCACAGTTTTCGGTATATACAGTGGGGTTTAGCGGGTTGGTAATTACATGGGCTTGTTAACATCATTACGATAACTCATCCGTGCGACATTTTTAGTTCAGTTTTACGTATCTCCAAAATGGCTACTTTTCTGGTGAAAATCTGTGTTATACTGCAAACATAGGTTGGGGTGTTCGTTAGAAACGCCTGAATGAGGCGGTTCTAACGAGAACCCACAGCCTATGTCTTGGAGCAGAAATAAAAAAAAAAACTAATGTATACCCCTGTAAACCCCAGTTTTCTCTATATAAAGTGGGGGTTAGAGGGCTGACCTCAAAGGTATAGAATGCAAGATCGTCGTGACTAGGAATATCATTATTTTCTGGCTCCCAGCTAACACATTATCAGTTTGGTGGGGGACTGGTTACCTGTTTTTTCCAACACTGATAACCTTCAGACTGGGAACTGGCAGATAATGCAAAAAAGCTGAATGTTGGTGGGTGCGACCAGTGAATATTCTGATCAGTTTGTGCATTCGTACAATCTGACAAGTCTATGTTTGTGGAGCCTGGCACACCCACAGATGGAAAGGTGAAGCCACTGAATGGCTGCATGTGGCGATAGCCTGAATACGATGAAATGCTTATTGTCAGTCGACTGGCAATAGCGAAAATACGTTAAAGATCGACTAGTTATAAACGTTTTTCCTGATATGGTTTTCTTCTTTATTTTGTATACATGTATTTCATTTAAGAAATAGATCAGCTTTAACAGTGATTTGTTGAGTAATAAATCACAGTTTGGACGCGCTCGTGATTTGTCTACTTACAACTGACCGACAAACTGTGATTTATTTCTTAACAAATCACAAACTAGAGCTGATCTATTTCGATTCTAACAGGCTGAAAATCGGCAATATTGCTGTTGTTTCCTTCAAAATCTCACAACTTTTCGCCATTGTTAGAAGAAATCCTGCTAAAATTATCGACCGAAACACATGCATTTTTTTCTAACGTTTTCGATGCGAGAAAACGACGTTACACCGTCCAACGTGAAGGAAATCGACTAGGGACGTCATAAATTGGCAGATTTAAATGACGTCACTGGTCACGCTCTTCCTTGTCGTCATTCGTTCAAGAATAAAACACAGTTATTTTCCATTGCATATATAGGTGCGCTGTGTTAGAATTGTTCATATTATGTGATAATTATACCTGTTGCGCAATTACATTCCATCCAACAGAACCAACGTTTGTTCCATTAATTCCCTTATAATCTGACTGTATATTGTTCTTTAGCATCTGTTTGGTAGGATCGTCAAACTGAAAGAACAAAAACAGTAATTAGACAAACCAAAATAAACATATGATATACATGTACAAAGGACCCTCGTTATAACGATAGTATTTGTTCCCTATTATTGTGCCGTTGCAAAGAATGTGCCGTTATAAAGAATCACAGTTAGGAGTATGATAGGTAATAAAAGGCCTTTTCCCCATTATTACTAAAAACAACAACAAATGTTATAGACATTTGTTAGAATCGCCTCGGTGAGGCGATTCTAACAAATATTTATAACATTTGTTTCTTGGAGTATTAGATTACAAGACACTTTCATGACTTTTGACTCCATTTGTGCATTTCCAACCCGAGCTCGGACCGAGGCTGAGCCTTTAGCTACGTAGTCATTCCATTAAAATTGCCGTTATAACGAATTTTGCCGTTATAACCAACGTCGGTATAAAGAGGGTTGACTGTAGTGCTATCTTTTATAGAGTCGTGATTGAATTGTCTGATTTTACTTCATCGTACGATTAACTAACGGGTCCTGAGTTTCTCTCTCTCTCTCTCTCTCTCTCTCTCTCTCTCTCTCTCTCTCTCTCTCTCTCTCTCTCTCTCTCTCTCTCTCTCTCTCTCTCTCTCTCTCTCTCTCAAAATAAACAAATACACTTTGTGTTTGTCTGGCGGTTCATGTCAGCCTGTTAAGTCTCTTTGCTCGCCAAATGACCCCTAGTCAGAAAATAAGAATGAGTCTTCAACCTAGAGAAATTCTTAAATGGTTCCATGTACATGTAAAAGTCCTGTATTAAGACAACCTTTGGGCCTGTTCAAAAGGCTTGAGATGTCATTTCATCTCAATGTCGGATGAAAGTCAAACAAAACTGTAAGCAACGTCTTAAAAATTACCTGAATAATGTTGACGGGGACGTTAAACCACAACAAACAAACAAATCGCGGAATTTCACTGCTTTTTGCAAACATTCTGCCCCCAATATTGATTTGTGGTGCCCCACTAGAATCGCAACGAGAAACGTTATTCTAGATACATGTAATATAAGTCGCACTTCAATAACTCGAATACCTTTGGGACCATAAAAATGTGTTCGAGCTAATGGGGGTAGTTCGAAAATTGCAAAGGTGTTCATTACTCTGACTTGATAGTGAGATGTGAAAATTTCCTGGCGGCCGGATGCGCACCTGACTGGCGATCAGGAGGTCGCGGCATCAATACCTGCCCTTTATTGGCGAGATTAATCATGAATTATTTTTACGGCCGTTTTCTTCTGTCCGCTGATCCAAGGCGGGCAATCATTACGAAAATTCGCCTATACAAATACATTGTAAACTTTTCAACCGAAAAAAAACGAAAATTTTAAAATGAAAAATTGTGACATTTTTCTTATTTATGCTCATAATATAGATTGTGGGTACTCGTTAGAACCGCCTCATTGTGGGTACTCGTTAGAACCGCCTCATCGAGGCGGTTCTAATGAGTACCCACAATCTATATTTTAGAGCAGAAATGAGGAAAATAATGTTTACCCCTGTAAACTCCAGTTTTACTATATAAAAGTGTGGTTCAAGGGCGTAAAAACTATATAGGCGGTTTCGTGATGTGTCAGTTTCTGGTGAAATAGTGCGCATTGTACTGGGAAACCGCTTTTCTATAATATGTTCTTTGGAAAGGTAATCCTTTGGAAGCAAGGGCGACAACACAGAACTGAAAACTGTCGAGTGGACATTTTTTTTCTAGGCCAAACTAGCTAGTTTTGGCCAATAACACCTCATCAGTGACCCTAATATATTTTCGAAATTTCACAGTGAATGAGCCTACCCAAAACGTTTGCTAAGGAAAATGACCGGCTCGATATGAGCTAAAAAGTGTTTGGTGGGCCGTTAAACTCTATACAAACAAAGAAAACTTACCACATCGGAATAGGCGAAGAAAATAACGACAATGGTCACTTCAGCCAGTAGGACAATCACACAAATAACCATGTACTGTAGAATGAATAAAAAACAACAGAACATTAGACTTGAAAACTCGACCATGATTGTCTCTAAACATTTTCAAATATTTTGAATACCACCATCAAATGAACAATTTCAGATAAAGAAAATGTGGGAATTCGTTAGAACTGCCTCGGCGAGGCGGTTCTAACGAGTACCCACAATTTATGTTTTGAGCAGAAAAAAGAAAATAATGTATATCCAAGTAAAGGCCAGTTTTGCTATATTAAGGGCGTCAAAATTATATAGGCGCGTTTACATGACCATGGTCAACATAATACCAACTCTGCTTAATGAATACCCTTGAAACCCAACTTTAAATAAAGAATGTTGGGCATTACACTTGTGCATGCACACATTATGTTCTTATATATTTTTATATTTCCTCAAAAACATAGGTTGAACATCACGATAACACGCAGTTATGCTTTAAACCCCTTTAAACCCCACTTTGATATAGTAAAATAGAACTGCCTCGCGGAGGCGGTATTTTGATGGCTCGAACACACATGTTTCGTTTACCAAGGCTGAGTCGAACCCGTTCTTGAGCCCTTGGGAAATCCTCTTTATAAGAAATAGTGGGGGCGATAATTTAGAGGATTCTCTTCTTTTATATTGCAAATGTTTGTTTCTTTGTTTGATTTGAGGTTTAACGTCCCCGTCAACACTCTAAAGGTCATTTTGGAGACGTTGCTTCCAATTTTGTGGGACTTTTACCCGACATTGAGATGAAATGACATCTCAACCCCTGTCGCCCAATGAAACCAATAGGGTTTATTAGCATGGACGGTCCGCCTCGCACCGCGGTTCCTGGACAGGCTTAGTTCCTCTAAGCGGTTTACCAGTATTAGTGTGCGGGCCGGATTCAACTCTGCGTGGAAGCATCATGCAGATGTATGCTATGTGTACTCATTAGAATCGCCTCGATGAGGCGATTCAAATGAATACACACAGCGTACATTTTCATTATAGAACACCGAAAAGATGTCAAAAGTTATCTGCTTCCTGGCAGTAACCCTCAGTGACACGAACTACCTATTTCTCGAACAGATTGTTCGTGGTCCCAAAGGAGTTCGAGCCATTGAAGTTCGGCTAATATTCTTCTGTTGCTCTCGCGTGAGGGCAATATCAAGATTAAGCATTTTGCAAAACACGCTTTTAATTCTGAGTTTACGACCCTTTCAAGAATATTTCAGTTACCTCAAGCAGATCGTGAAACTGAGGTGGGAGAAAAACAGTTTCCATGTACCCGGAGAAACCCGCCCGGCCTTCACTTGTAGTACTTGTCGACTCGCATGTGACTCGGGCGAGGCTCAAACACACCGTGGTTTGGGACCTGATGTATAAAAATCAGCGATTTCTGAAACTTTAAGAAGTACATGTGACTCTACCCGAAACCCTTTTATTTCAGAGTGACCCAGGTACACATCAAGAGGAATACAACAAAACATTACGAAAACACGCCTATACAAATACATTGTAACCTGTATCGGCGAAAAAAAAAATGAAAATATTAAGAAGAAAAATTGTGATATTTTTCTCATTTCGGTTCAAAATAAAGATTATGGGTACTCATTAGAACCGCCTCATCGAGGCGAGTACCCACAGCCTATACTTTAGAGCAGAAATATGAAAAATAAGGTTTACCCCTGCAAACCCTAGTTTTACTATATAAAAGTGGGGTTCGAGGGGGTCAAATTTATTTAGGCGCGTTTTCGTGATAAAATTCAATAAAACATGACGAAAACACACCTATTCAAATACATTGTAACCTGTATCGGCGAAAAAAAATAAAAATATTAAGAAGAAAAATTGTGATTTTTTTCTCATTTCGACTCAAAATATAGATTGTGGGTACTCGTTAGAACCGCCTCATCGAGGCGGTTCTAACGAGTACCCACACTCTATATTTGAGAGCAGAAATAAGAAAAAATAAGGTTTACCAATGTAAACCCAAGTTTTACAATATAAAAGTGGGATTCAGGTGGCTCGTTCAAGTGGGTCAAAATTATATAGGCGTGTTTTCGTGATGTGGTAAAAAAACACTTACTATAATGATACAAGGTCTAATCTTGTAGCAGCCACCGCAACAGCCTAGCAACGTTATGATGACAATGAACAGTCCAAAACAGATGAAACCAATAGCCAGCCCGAACAGCAGGTCAGTGATGCTGAAAGAACTGAAGTCAATGTCCCCATACCCTGCTGAAGACAGGGATTTCTCCAGGTTTGTTAAAACACCGCTGATAATGTTGTCGAGAATGGCTGAGCCGAAGCGAAGAAACAAACCACCGGCAAAGAGAATCACGCCAAGAATCTGTAAAGGAGATTATTATTATTATTATTATTATTATTATTATTATTATTATTATTATCAGTGTTATTTTTATTGCTATTATTACATTCCGAAAACACACCCTTGCGCTAAAATGCCGTCTCTACTTTCTCTAGAACTACTTTTGTTTCAAATGAAAATGTGTGTTATTTTGTGGGTACATGTACTCATTGAGGCGGTTCCCTCAATATACGTTTTTGAGCAAAAATAAGGAAAATAATGTGTACCCCTGTAAATTTCACTTTGCTCTATATAAAGAGTGATTAGACTGGTGCTCATTATACGGAATTATTTTATTATTATTATTATCATTATTATTATTATTATTATTATTATTATTATTATTATTATTATTTTGTGGTTGTTGTTGTTGTGTTTGTTGTTGTTGTTGTTGTTGTTGTTGTTGTTATCGTTTAATGTTGTTGTCCGTTATTATAAATTTGAAGTGTTAAGTCAAAATTATTAACAAAATATCAATCAGTGTAGGTCCTGGTCAGATGTCTTGTTATGAGTCGTCCCATCTGAATCCACACTGTTTAGATACTCGTATATATCGGTCGACAGGGTTGAATGGATTTATAGACTGTACCGCTTGAATCAACTCCTCATCATGTTAAAGTCCGTGTAATGAACAACCTTCTAAAACCCCCTAAGAGGAAAACTAGAGTTTAAGGGGGGGGGGGGGGGGTAAACATTACTTTTCTTGTTTCTGCTCAAGACATAGGTTGTGGGTACTCGTTAGAACCGCCTCAATGAGGCGGTTCTAACAAGCACCCAAAACCTATGGTTGAAGTATAAATAAGAAAACTATCTCAAATTTTCATCAGAAAAAATATCAACTTTTTTGAGATATGAAAGAATGTACTTTATCATACGGATGTGTTATCGTAATGTCCTAAAATCAAACGTTTATACTTTTTTAAGTCCGTTTGTTTGGAGATTGATGGCCCAATAAATACTGTTTAGGTCATATCGAGCAGATCAGTTTATCTAACCAAAGTTTACATGGGTAGGATTATACAAAAGCGCTTTACCGGTACAGTGCACACTCTTTTCCCAGGAACTGGCAGCTGCCTTTTTGAACCAGCTGAGGAGGAGAAACAGGGGAGAAAATATTTCATGCATGACAAAAACACGCCTATACAATTTTGTTCCACTAAATCCCCACTTTTATAAAAATTGGGGTTTACAGGAGTATATATTTTCTTATTTCTGCTCCAAAAAAAATTGGGGTTACTCGTTAGAACCGCCTCCCCGAGGCGGTCCTATCGAGTTCCAACAATCTATGTTTTAAACAAAAATGTGAAATATATCTGAATATTTCAATTGAAAATGGCAGTACTGTGTCTAAGCCGGTGCGGGTCGGTCCTACCATGCATATAAACCTTATTGGTATCAGAAATGTCATTTCATCTCATTGCCGGGTAAAAGTAACGCAAAATTGGAAGCAACGTCTCAAAAATGACCTAAATGCCGTTGACAGGGACTTTAAACCTCAAATCAAACAAACAAGCACAATTATTAAATATATTTGAATAAGCGTTCTTTTGTTATGATCAATCTCGACGAATGAAAGTAACTGTTGGCGACCCGGTATGTATCGAACCCGCGACCTCCTGATAGCCAGTCAGACGCGCATGCTCCGACTGAGTTCTTTTTATCCCATTTTCCATAGTCATACATGCACGGTGAAATTCCGCTACTAGGACCACCTAAAATTAAGACTAATTCTGCTTCATAACGAAAGCACGTCCAAATAATATTACCCCCCTTTAACCCCACTTTTATATAGTAAAACTTGGGTTCACAGGGCTAAACCTTATTTTTCTAATTTCTGCTCTAAAGTGTAGATTGTAGGTACTCGTTAGAACCGCCTCGATGAGGCGGTTCTAACGAGTACCTACACTTTATATTTTGAGCAGAAATAAGAAAAAAATGTCACAATTTTTCATCTTAAAATTTTCATTTTTTCGGCGATAAAGGTTACAATGTATTTGTATAGGCGTGTTTTCGTAATGTTAGAAAGCTTAGTTATTCGTTCTTTGTGTTTTCTGCGTGCAATGTCCTCTGGTCTTAACGACCACTTTTGAACAGTCCCAAAGTTGGTCTTAATATAGGAATTTTACTGTATATAATATGTATACTCACCAAGAAAAATATGTTGGCAACCACAATCCAAACTCGGGCACACTCTGCTGGTTTTGCCATTGTCCCGGAGTTGATATCGAGATTCAATCAATTTATTCCAGGAATTACCTGAAACTCATTTGAAAAACAATCAACTCGTAAGAAGAATTTTGACGCATAAAATTTACAAATAGAGGATCTTACACGTGTGGTCATTTCATATGATATTTATGAAACGAGCCTTCGGCGAGTTTCATAAATTCCATATGAAATGACCACGAGTGTAAGATTCTCTTTATCATATGACTACTTTAAATTGGATTTTATCGCCTTTGAATTTTACAAATTTGCCACAAAAAGTGCATTGTTGACATGAACGTCGTCATGACGTTACTTAATCCCGCCAAAGTGTTATTACACGTGTGGTCATACGATTTTTATTACACGACGTTATACACTGTTTATCAACGACGTCATATGATACATTGAAATAAGTATTCTAACACAGCGCGCCTATATAGGCAATGCAAAGTAACTGTGTTTTATTCTACAAAAAATCACAGCAAGGAAGAGCGTGACGAGTGACGTCATTAAAAACTGCAAATTTATGACGTCACTAGTCGATTTCCTTGACGTTAGACGGTGTAACGTCATTTTCTCGCATCGAAAACGTTAGAATGGGATATAAATGCATGTGTTACAGTCGATAATTTTAGCGGGATTTCTTCTAACAATGGCGAAAAGTTGTGAGATTTTGAAGGGAAGAACAACATTATTGCCGATTTTCAGCGTGTTAGAATCGAAATAGATCAGCTCTAGCCAGTGATTTGTTAGGTAATAAATCACAGTTTGTCGGTCAGTTGAAAGTAGACAAATCACGCGCGCTACGCGCTAGTGATTTGTCTACTTTACAACTGACCTCCAAACTGTGATTTATTACACAACAAATCACAGTTAGAGCTGATCTATTTCTAAAACAACATAATGTGAAAGTGCTTTCAAAAATCCTGACTCGAAGGAGTTCGAAAGTTGTCTGCCGGATACATGTGCGACAAGTATGCTAAAAAGCAAAAAATAATGATTTCCGGCAATGCCTATGACAAGCACAATCTAGCGACGTCATCTTATTTTCCTGGAGCTAGGCACAATGGTGGAAGCCAACCTAGGTCCAAGGTTATGATACACATTACAATAGTACAGTCGAACTTCAATGGCTCGAACACCTTTGGGACCTCGAAAATCTGTTCGAGACAGGGGTAGTTCGAGCCACTGAGGTTACTGTCAGGACGCATAACAAGATACTTTTAGACATCTTTTCGGTGTTCTATAATGAAAATGTATGCTGTGTGTACTCATTAGAATCGCCTCATCTAGGCGATTCTAATGAGTACACACAGCATACATTTGCAAGATAAAAGACTAAAATCTCCTTAATGATCCCCCACTATTTCTTATGTAGAGGATTTCGCTAGGGGCTCAAGAATGGGTTCGACGCATCCATGGTAAACGAGCCATCGGTGTTCGAGCCATCGAAGTTCTACTGTAAATAGAATTAAAGACAATGATCAGGAATCGATAAAATTAACCCGCTGCTCCCATCAGAGACACCAAAGGGAAAGAAACACAAACATGAAACAACCAGACCCTAATAGAAACACCAATAGCAGAAAGCCAAAAGGACAGTCACTGTCCCACAAAATGGCCAATTGGCTGTCCAAAACAAAAAATATAAGCGATACACACAATCAAAGACAAACCATAACAAAAATAAACCGCGACAGAAGATGGTTTCCGTCCCTTTTGCACCAGCACTTGTTTCGGAAAAATTCTGTTTAATATTCTTCTTATTTAAAATCCAAACATAGATTGTTGGTGGTCGTTAGAACCGCCCCGTCGAAACATTTCAAACCGTGCGATTACCAACAATCTACGTTGACGAAGCGGTTCTTACAATCACCAAGTATCTATGTTTATGAACAAAAAATAAGGTAAATAAATTATATCCCTGTAAACCACACTTTAAACTCCATTGAAAAAGATCTGTATGTCCAAAACAAATATTTTTCTAAGGAAAAAGTGTGATATTTTTTCTTATTGTAGCTCCAGTTTCTCGTTATAACCGCCCCAAGGAGATGTTTGTAACGCGTATCTACAATTTATATCATTTGGAACTGAAAATATGATAATGAATACTATAAACTCCAGATTTCAATTTATAAAGTGTGTATGTGGTGTTTAACATGCAGCAGGGTTGTTTCTTCATGGCACGGACTTTATGCTCTGTCTCTGCATGGGCCCATCGGAGTCTAACTGTTCGTTTTCTTTTGCTCCAGGATTTCAGTGGTTTCTTGCTGTCGAGACCGCACCTTTGTTTCATCTCTGTGGTTGTTCACGGAGATGTTGCACTGATGAGTTAGGAGTGAACAAATTATTTAACTAAATCGCGAAGAAAGTAACGGCGAGGATTGTGACCACGGAAAATCGATATAAGCCCCCCCCCACCCCCCCCCTCCCCCAGTGCAATTCGTTTCACTGACCGTTCCAGGGCGGTTCTTCTGTCGCAGTTTATTTTTGTTATGGTTTGTATCGCTTATATTATATTGTTTTTGGATAGCCAATTGGCCATTAAGTGGGAAAGTGACTGTCCTTTTGGCTTTCCGCCATTGATGTTTCCATAAGGGTCTAGTTGCTTCATGTTTGTGTTTCTTTTCCTTTTGTGTCTATGATGGAAGCTGTGGGTTAATTGTATCGATTCCTGATCATTGCCTTCACTTCTATTTTGACATCGACTCGAAATTTCTCACGCAGTAGCTTTACGTTGTTGATGTCCACCTGACTATCACCAATATGTACGAAATCCGAGTGCATGTAACAGTTATTTATAGCAACACTGTTCTTGTCGTTTAGACGTCAGGTGCTATGTAGAACAAGAGGCACATGGGCCACTACGCTCACCAGAGGTCATGCGGTTTATACCATATACAGGCATAGCGCCCATCTTGGTCGTGTGACAACAATACCACGAATAAATAGTCATTGCCTCATCCCATAGAGGCTCTTCATGTAATTTGGTTTCAATTAGCACAGCAGTTTTAGTGGAGAAAAAGATAAAAATAATGACGCTATGTCTTCCAGGACAAAGAAATAAATGACCTTGACCGTTGGAATTGATAAACTTCTATTCAGCTGATTGCAAATATCAATCTAATGCCACACACTTCAAAAGACACAGAAAAAATCCACTGATTTGCCTCTTTTTTCATACACTTGTCTAAGTGACCACATTAGACCTTGACGTCAGGGTCAACCAAAGGTCATCATTTAAACTTAGTAGGGACTGAGTCCCCGATGCTGCATACCATGTTTCAAGGTCATCGGCCCTTTGGTTCCTGAGGAGAAGATTTTTAAATGGTTTTTACCATATATGGGCATATCGGTCATGTGATCCAGTCCTTTCGTTCTCCCTTCCCATAGAGGCTCCACATGTACATTTAATTTGGTTTCAATTTGGCCAA
Organism: Lucinisca nassula; assembly: GCA_963580285.1. Taxonomy (NCBI): domain Eukaryota; kingdom Metazoa; phylum Mollusca; class Bivalvia; order Lucinida; family Lucinidae; genus Lucinisca; species Lucinisca nassula. The sequence continues at coordinate 12,496,848 of OY757019.1, forward strand.
GTAGTTTCAGAGAAGATGTCGTTTGAAAATGTTAACCACGCAGGCGGAGACGAAGACGGGCGACGGGCCACTGCCTATACTATAAGTTAAAAAGATATCTGTTAAACATAGACTTGCATCATGTGCTTGGACATTAACAATCAGTGCAGACTTTGATAAGATGTCACAGAATTCGGCGTCTGATCAGAGTTTACATTGTTTAGCATGTTTGTATGAAATATAATGTAACAACTGAACCATTTCTCCGCTCAGAGAGTCCATAACATCAGATAAGATGGGTATTTTGTGATAATAGAAAGATAGTTTTTGTCATTGCTTTATATTATATACCTATGTTGTGGCTATTCTTTAGAACCGCCTATGTTCCAATGAATATACCCACAACATAGGTTTGTATCGAAGAAAAAGGAAAACTATCCTTCAAATATCACAAATTACCCACCTTATTTGATGCTATGCGTCAGAGACTATCGACCGATCAATGCTGTCACAGTTTTGGTTATTGAAATCGGTTCAGGCAAATGTTTTCCCGAAATTAAAAGCACATGCAAGTCTATGGGATTTCGGAAAAGTTCACTAATTTTGGCAGCGGAGGTTGTGATACTTTTTAGAAACGCCGCAATGAGGCGGTTCTAACGAGTACCAACAATTTGTGTTTGTAGTAAACATCTTCACATAAATGACAATATAAGTTGCATAAAAGAAAACCAGAACATGTTATCCGACATGTATCCAGTGTTCCTGTGGCGTCCTGTTCAGCGCCGGATGGCTCAGCGCGTTTTACTAGTTGTGTGAAATTGGTTTTAATCGTGATTTCTTTGTTTACGTTTTTGCAATACAGTGAAAGTGAGGGTGAGGGCTGGGATCCCGTAAAGTTAACTTAAACCCACCAGTTTTAGTTAGGATTCACAGATGAGTTTGAATGCCTTCATGCGGACCAAACATATACTTGTTTGGACCACAGTGAAAGTGATGGTTAGGAATCCGTAAAGTTAATTTAAACCCATCAGTGATTTTTACTGACCGTTCCAAGTCGGCGCTTTTGTTGTGGTTATTTCATGCTTTGTGTTGGTGGTTCTGATTCTTTCCCTAATCATATATGTTGTTACGTTCATGATTCTGATTCTTCCCTCTTTTTGGTTGTTGATTTTAAGTTACGTTTGTCCTTTCAGTTTAATGTTTGTCATATTGGTGAGTCTGAATGCTTTAACCCCATTATTTATATCAGGTATAAGAAAGTTGTTATATTTAAAGACTGTCTATAAATTTAAAGACTGTCTGTAAATTTAAAGACTTTTTAGTCTGTAGATTTAAAGACTAGCACACGGAATTTACCAAGGAATTCATGAAAATAATGAAACACGAAAAAATCGCATTCTCATACGTAGCCTTCATCTTTATCTCAATAAAAAACACGCGTTGCTAAAGTCTACATGTATTTTATTGTCTGTAAATATCGCTTTAATGACAGAAATAATTAAGAAATAAAACAACACAGTTCCTTCCCTTAGACCACAAATGCCGTAAAACTCCGCAGAAAGGGAGGAAATATCTGTCAAAGGTCGAACATAAGATGAGTTTCGCACTGATGTCATTTCGTTTTCGGACATTTTAGTGTTGTAGTCAGTTTGAAACTTTCATCAATTTTAGTTTTCAGAAAAAAAACTGTTTGTCGAAGCGAGTGGTCGGTATATTGACAAAGTGATAAACTCGTTCTACACATTCATTTCTGAGCTCATTTTACATATGAACCCTATTGCAAAACTGATTTTCTTAGAACTCTTCAGTTATGGTGGAAGGAATTTAATTGTATAGAGACAACTACATAATTTGCAGTTACTCATAATTAAATATTCCATAGGTAACGGCCAAATTACTATAAACAGCAAAGTGCGATTTTTCCGTTTTACACCATTTTCATGATTTTATGTGCATCAGTCTTTAAATTTATAGACTAAAAAGTCTTTAAATTTACAGACAGTTTTTAAATTTATAGACAATCTTTAAATATAACAGTTTTCTTACACCTGTATTTTGTTACCTTTTGCATATTCTGAGTCACTATCTGTTTGTGAAATAGCTGCTTGATCGGTTTACCTGTTGTCCGTTTTGTTGACTGCCGTCACTTCATGTTTCGACTTATTTCCCTAGTGATATTGTGGGAAGAATGTGGGATCTGATTGTATCAGTTCCTGATCATTTCTCTTTTTAATTTACATGTACACATGGCACACAATTTGTTCACAGTTTTTTTTTTCACTCCCTCCTTATCCTACAACATTGTGCACTACAAAGTTGACTTATTCGAATCTTACCTGGAACGAGTGGAATCGCTAAGATTGAGAACTCCTAGAAATACACATATTTCCTTATCATGTACTGTTCAGAACTCCGCGAAAGTCAACTGATCAGTAATTTGTTCGTAAAGTGGGCCTTTCCAGCGAAACTATAGTTCTTGAAATCACATGACGTTTTACTTATCCAAGAAGTGTAAATGACAAAAAAAAAAAGTCGACGGATATTATAATCATGTACTTTTAAACGCTCTGTAAGGTAAGTGTGTTACAATGGACGACGATTGTTTCACAGATTTTCAAGTTTTCATAAGATACATACAGATACATACAGGAACTGTACAAACTCAGTTTAGTATAAAGTTTGGGCTATTTCTACCCAATATGCGCTTGATACCCATCCGTATACTGCAAAGCACTTTTGTCTGAATTTCCCAATACATCCTGCATTTTTAGCAAACAGTGTAAACCCAGATCAGACGCCACAGTCTGCGGCGTCTGATCTTGTCTACACTGGTTGCCAGTCCCCCTTTCTTTGAGAACGCTTATATATTTATCATATGACGTCGCGTCTAAGAATATATAACGCCATGTAATAATACATTCGATAATCCACTAGTGAATTAAATTATGCAAATTAGTTAGACACGCCCCGTTATGATACATATATGACGTCCTTAATGAGGTCGAGTTTACTAATGGCGGAATGTTGACTTTTTTGTTACACAATCGTGAACAAAATGCGTTTTAAATGTCATATGATAAATAGAATCTGGCATTTGTGCTCATGTATTATTGAATTTAGTAAAGTCATTGAGGAAAATGGATAAAATGCTCGGCATAGCTCGTTTAATAAATTCAATAATACATGAACACTCATGTAAGATCCTCTTTGTATATGGGCTAGAACGATTCTTGTCTACTCGTCGTTGTTCAAGTCCCTAATATTCTACTCTCATTGTAAGGTATTTGTGTAGTTGTGGAAATGGTGGGTCAAAGATCGAATAACCAAAATTAACGTCAATCACAGGGCTATTGTTTTAGAGTTAGTTGATCGGAAGAACGGTTCTTTTTGTTAACATATGAAAATAGATCCTTAATGGTCACAGTATTGTTTGAAACCACAGCAGATTGAATGGATTTGTGAGCACCTGGGTTAGTTCCGCATTTTTTTCAGTGCAGGTCATATTCACCTTAAGAAATCGTTCAATATGTAGCACACCAGTCTTTTATGAGCAGACGTTCTGAGTAAACTCTCGTTATACGCTAGGCGGATAGCTTAATGCATATTATAGGAATGGATTTCATTCATTACGAGAACACGCCTATATAATTTTGACCCCCTCATACCCCACTTTTATATAGTAAAACTGGGGTTAAGGGGGTATACATTATTTTTCTTATTTCTGCTCAAAAACATAGATCGTGGGTACTCGATAGAACCGCCTCGTCGAGGCGGTTCTATCGAGTCCCAACAATCTATGTTTTGAAGAAAAATAAGAAAAATATCACAATTTTTCATCTTAGAATTTCTAATTGTTGGCCGTATTTGTATAGGCGTGTTTTCGTAATGTTTTGTGGATTTTATCGATGTGTAAACTCCGGTGAATCACTCACACGGCGAATCACTCACAAACTGCATAAAGCCCGCTGCCTATGCTAACTTTGTGAGTGAATTGGCGGAGTTTACACATCCATAAAATCGACAAAAAATGTCAGTCTTTATAATTCCAACGTTGTCAACGAAAGATTAAAATTTCCAACAATGGTACTAAGTGATTCTAAAGTGTGAGAATGACCTTACCAACGGCCAACGCGGAATAATAATTTAATTGGAAGCTGCCATCTTTGAAAGAATCCCGAGCGAAAAAAACTTAAAGTTTTTAAATTCAGTTTATTGGTCCTCTTACATTTACGTTATTAATAGCTTTCCATCTTTTAATCGAACGCTGTTGACGTCGTATTATATAAAACGATGTAACGCGCGGGTTTTAAACGTGCTCTTTGGCGTCACGTTATGTCACTGCCTGTCGCTGTGTGAAGCGATCCTTAGATTCTTGCCCAATGAATTGATCGAGGTACAAAACTTAAATTTCAACCAATCAAATCGCTCGAAATGTAAATACTGATGGAGAATTGGAAAGTATTACGTGAATAACCCGAATGCTTTCATTATGCGTCCAACATAGTGTCAGAAAATGATAAATTTTAGGAAAAAATGATAAAATCGTTCTTACTTCTAATTTCAACATAGATTGTGGGTGCTCGTTAGAACCGCCTCAATGAGGCGGTTCTAACGAGTACCCACAATCTACGTTTTTGAGCAAAAATAAGGCAGATAGGGTATTTCCCTGTAAACCCCACATTTCTCTATATAAAGTGGGGTTTAAAAGGGTCTTCATTTCATGGACGTGTTATCGTGATGTGGGACAATGAAATTGTATTCGATTGTATTCGAGATAGGGGCACAATGTAGTTCGAACTATTGATGGTAAATCATAGCAACAGGCAATGCGGCATAATTTTGATTACTTAGGGAATACTTTTTCGTTTCGACTTTCCAGAAATTAAAGGCATGTTGTGTGTACTCATTAGAATCGCCTCATTGTGGCGAGTCTCATTACGATAACGCACCCGTGCAACATAGTGCATTTTTTTCACATCTCCAAAATGGCTACTTTTCTGATGAAATTCTGTGATATTTTTCTTATTCATATTGCAAACATAGGTTGTGGGTGCTCGTTAGAACCGCCTCATTGAGGCGGTTCTAACGAGTACCCACAACCTATGTCTTGGAGAATAAATAAGAAAAATAATGTATACCCCGCAAACCCCAGTGCATGGGGTTTAGGGGGTGTTTATTTCACGGACTTGATTAAATGAGTACTTACACCATACATCGTCAAAATAAAATCACTTTACCCTACATGCATAGATATCCTGAGCCTTGGGAGTATTCTCTAGAACCTTCAAAATGATTTTCAATTGTAAACATGTAAACCAGTCATGTGTGTTCGAGTAATCGAAGTATCACTTATGTGTGTGTGTGTGTGTGTGTGTGTGTGTGTGTGTGTGTGTGTGTGTGTGTGTGTGTGTGTTTTGTGTTTTTTTTTTTTCAAGAAGCGAGGACATAGAATAGACTGCACAGGCTGATATGAGTCATAGCTGATCGCATGTCCCACTTAAGTTGTTTGCATGTTATAGAGAGTGCCACGTGGCAGAATAGTATAATTATCATCTTAAAATAATGATTATCATATGACGTCGCGTCTGAGAGTGTAATAACGCCATGTAATATTTTCGATAATCCACTGGTGGATTAAATATGCAAATTAGCTAGATACGTCCCGTAACGTTACATGTACGACGTCCTTAACGACGTCGCGTTTACTAATGGCGGAATATTGACATTTTTGTAAACAATCGTGAATAAAATGCGTTTTAAATGTCATATGATAAATAGAATATTGTATTCGTGCTCATGCATTATTGAATTTATTAAACTCGTTGAGGAAAAGGGATAAAATGCTCGGCAAAGCATCGCATTTTATCCCTTTTCCTCAACTTGTTTAATAAATTCAATAATACATGAGCAATCATGTAAGATCCTCATTTTAAAATAAATAAATAAATGTCATCGCTTATATTTTCATAACGTAACACACCTATGTGTTACATGGCGTCTTTTAGCTTTTCATTACGAAAACACGCTTATTCAAATACATTGTTAATTTTACGGCCGAAAAAAGTATCTTTTTCCGAAAAAAAATCGTGATATTTTTCTTAATTCTGCTCTAAATATAGATTGTGAGTACTCGTTAAAACCGCCTCATCGAGGCGGTTCTAAAGAGTACCGACAGTCTATATTTTAGAGCAGAAATAAGAAAAATAAGGTCGGGCCCATCGGAGTCTAACTGTTGGTTTTCTTTTGCTCCAGCATTTCAGTGATTTCTTGCTGTCGAGTCCTCGTCGTAGTTTCCTCTCTGTGGTTGTCTGATTATTTGTGTTCACAGAGATGTTGCACTGATGAGTTAGGAGGCCTTCATGCGGACTGAACAAATTATTTGTCTAAATCGCGACGGAAGTAAGGACGAGGATTGTGGCCACGTAAAATCGATTTAAGCCCCCCCCCCCCCCCCCCCCCCCCAGTGGAATTCGTTTCCGCTGACCGTTCCAAGGCGGTTCTTCTGTCGCGGTTTATTTTTTGTTATGGTTTGTTTTAGGGTGTTTGTGTCGCTTATATTATTTTATTTTGGATAGCCTACTGGCGATTTTATGGGAAAGTAACTGTCTTTTTGGCATTCCGCTATCGATGTTTCCATTAGGTCTGTTGTTTCATGTTTGTGTTTCTTTCCCTTTGGTGTCTCTGATGGGAGCTGATTCCAGATCATTGCCTCCAATTTCTTTTTAACCCTGTAAACCCCAGTGTTACAAATAATAAAAGTGGGGTTCAAGGAGGTCAAAATTATACAGGTATGCTTTCGTCATGTTTCCAGATGTTATCTTTGTTATTTCTAGTCAAAACCTAGACTGTGGGTGCTCGTACAAAAGATTCTAACTCGAATCCACAAACTATGTTTGAAGCTGAGGTAAGAGAATATCGCATTTTTTGTCTTCATAAAATGCCAGTTTCTGGACTATGACACACTCAGAGGTGTTAGTTATCCTAACGTGTTCTCCAAGAATGGGTTACTTAACCCATTAATTACCGGAAACTCCAAAACAGGTACCCGTGCAAACAGTGCAGGCCCAGATCAGACGCCGCAGAACGCGGTGTCTAATCAGGGCCTCCACGGTTTGCTGAAAGTTCAGGCATTTTCCAAATAAATTTTGATTAAAACACAAGCTTGCACCCCTAAATTTTGAAGTGGACTCCAGCTGTATATAAGGAGGAAGATTCCATTTGGTACAAAAAGGGTTAAGATGTCAAAGAACCTACAGTCTCGATCAAGGCACACAGCTGACCAATGACACCAACAGGAAAACCCCTGGATAACTATGCACGCTGTATATTAGTTAAAAAAACTAGACAGCCATAATGGTCATATACCGCTCACCTGAGCTAAGAGATTTACATGACTTTTTGTGTGTCCCGGGGCATGGCATTTTTTGTTCCCAGTTCTATCTTGGTAGAGATTCACTAAATGAAGTTTAATACCAAATATCAAAGACCGGGGCCTTCTGGTTTCAGACAAGACGATTTTATAGGTTTTCCATTATAAGTCTAGGTAAATCAAGCGGGCATCGATGCGGGTACATTTTTGGCCCAAGGGCTATATTTGGAACAACCTTGGTATAGCTCTTTTTCCCTGTTTTTGGAGGGGGGAGCGGCGTTTACGGGCCTTTCAGGATTATTTCACTCCTATCGAGCGAAAACCTGAGTGCCCGTAAAAAAACACCTGACCTTCCGTTGCTGAACGTGGAGTCTGCCCTAGCCAGGCTCGAAACCACAGCAAAGATCTGGGCCTTCTGGAAGAATTTTAAAGGTTTTTTCCCTTATAAGTCTATGTAAAACAAGTGGGCCCCGGAGCAGCAGGGTAATAATTGAAACAATCTTGGTAGAGTTCAACTAGATGAAGCTATATTCTAAATTTTTGAGACCTGTTCCTTCTGATTTCAGACAAGAAGATTTTTAAAGGTTTTCCCTCGTAAGTCTATGTGAAAAAGTGTTGTTGTTTTTTCTATTTTTAGGTCTGGTGGCCATCTTGTTCATCCGAACAGAACGGTCTGAGCAGGATTTGGTAGAGGGTCACTCAAGGAATAGTCCTGTGAAATTATTTCAAAATCCATCCTATGGTTAAGGAGAAGACGTTTAAAGGTTTTTTTTGTGTGTGTGTGTGTGTGTGTGTGTGTGTGTGTGTGTGTGTGTGTGTGTGTGTGTGTGTGTGTGTGTGTGTGTGTGTGTGTGTGTGTTTCGATTTTTAGCTCTGGTGACCATCTTGTTCATCCGAGCAAAACAATTTGAGCAATGTTTGTAGAGGGTCACCCAAGGAATATTTCTGTGAAATTATTTCAAAATCCATATACTCGTTAAGGAGAAGAAGTTGTTTAAAAGTTGCTTTTATAATTTTAGCTCTGGTTGCCATCTTGTTCATCTGAGCGGAACGACTACAGCAGTTTTGGTAAAGGGTCACCAAAACAACATTCCAGTGAAATTATTTTGAAATAGAACTTAACCATTGTGGCTTCATAAATGTAACCAAACAATCCTCGTGGTACATTGTGGGATCGATTGTGGGGAAGCTCAGTCGTTGACTATAGCGTGTTTTAAGGATGTGTGTATTTGATCCATGGCAGCGGGATCATAAGCAACGGCTCCATAAATACCTTAATAGTATTGACGGGGACGTAAAGCCTCAACATAAACAAATATCAAAAATTTTGACCGTCATCACGAAAACTCGCCTATATAATTTTGACCCCCTCGAACCCCACTTTTATATAGCAAAACTGGGGTTTACAGGGGTAAACCTTATTTTTTCATCCCAAATTTTTAGGTTTTTCGGCGGTAAAGTGCGCAATGTATTTGTATAGGCCTGTTTTCGTAATGGTGCAATATGAGTCACAGCCTTGTCTGTCATAACAATCTGAAGGAGAATCAGATTATATTTATCGCAAGCTCGCTGGCCGAAGGCCTTCGCGAGAAAGTTCTATGGTACAGTACACGTATGGTTAAATTCACGTTGTTTCTAACGTGTTTGACCATTTTTTTCATGTACCGGAAGTACGAATTTTGTATCAGTAAAATATCATTGCGCCATGTTAACAAGCTACTTGCATAATCACATTGCAGAATTTGTGGTTTGGTCATTCGTAATGTAAACCTACTATTTATTCATTTTCAGCCAGATTATTTCGCAAAGTATACTCTGAGTAACTTATTAATCAGACAGTAAGTCAAAGGTCCTGTGACCCTAGCTCTGACCAATTAGGTAATTTCAGTTAAACTATGATCTGCAAGACAATGACCGAATCTGGAAGGCCATTCCAATCTCTAATCGTTTGAGGGAAGAATGATGACTTCTACAGCGCCCAGCTGGGAGAACAAGGTCACCTGTTGGAATGCTGGCAACACCCTTAAGACCTTTGTATAATAGTATGCCAGCATTCCAACAGACGACTTTGTTCCCCAAGCTAGGCGTTGTAGATATCATTCATTGACGTGTCAGACTCGACATGTACACAGAATCTTTCTTCCCTCCGACGATTAGAGATTGGTATGCTCTGTCCGATTCGATCATTTCCTCGGCTGAAGGTGCAGAGGATAATGTAGCTAAGTTTACCTCTTTGGCGAGAGCTAGGGGTCACAGGTCCTTTGAATGGGTGTGCTTGAGCTGCAATCCATCTCAATGTCGGGTCAAAGCCCACACAATTAAAAGCACTGTCTGCAAAGTGACTTACATAATGTTGATGGCTCTGTAAAACCTCAACACAGATGCTTTTGTTTTGTTTTTCTTTTTCTTTCATTATTGTTTTGTACTGATCTGTGATGTCATGAGATTGTAGTGTACACACCCAACAACTAGGCATTAGAATTATGATGAATATCCATATATAAACTGCTGAACCGTGAAATAAAAGTCATCTGGTTTATCATTAACCAATCAGACCAAGAACAAGGACCAATCGATAATTAGAGGTGGGCGTCAGATATTGCTGTTAACTGTCTCCAAAATACGTGTCGGTAGGTTATTTGCAAGATAATAATAATAATAACAATTGTAATAACTTTATTTCAAGAGGATAACATATTTGGCACGTGTGCCAGTCTAATATATGGTCATCATTGTTGCAAATATATACCCAGTCAAAAAAGTAACTATACCAACTTCTAGGTAAATTCCAGTAGCTATCCGGCAGCCATTCAGCTAAGCGTGGTTGTAAACATGCGAATCGGACGTTTAGCTACAAAATGCATACATTTACATTTGCCCATACTATTCTGCTCGAGAGTTGTCTTGCAATATGTGCCTAGAAAGGTTTTGCAAGGAATTTTGCATTGCGCATGCGCAGATTATCATTTTTTGTCTGAGATGAAAGACCATGACCACTGATCATCGAAACTCACTTTACATTTCCAATATCTCATGATCTTGCCCTACAATCAAAGCTTTAATTTGTGAAATTCTCAGATTATCTCCCTTTCAATTAAAAATATAGCAATTTTCAAACTGTTGCTATTTCTATACCTGTCATTCAATTTTTGCAGTTTCTTTGAAAAGCGCTTTGTTGCCACCATTGCTATTAATCATGATGGAAAATAATGTAGAAAATTCATGTAGCATGTAGCACTACCAATTGCAATTTTCTATGGAGTTTCAACTGAAATCAGCATTTTGCACACAACTTCAAAGAATGGGAGGCCTATACGCGATCGTCTGTTTCTCTTAGCGAATGGAACTAAAGTTACAAACTTTTTGTAAATAGACACACAGGGTATCTAATAAAAGGTTACATGTATCAAAGTTTAGAAATCTTGCGCTAAGTGTAATTTTTTATTGTGTTAAATCTTGGCCTTTGTAATGATTTATTCTGCGAAATTGTCACGGTGACCCCTTGGGTGTTTAAAACAATAGCCCATACTGGCGAGTTTACATGAACAAAAACAGTTTGGACTTTTACATGGTAAAATGAGTCCTCTAACTAAAACAAAACAAATTTTGTTTGTTTTTCATTTGTAGTAACTATGGTAACAGAAGCAATTTTATGTATAGGAACTTTTTTGACTCAGTATATAAGCATGTTCGCATTGCTGAATAAATTTCGGAACTGAAGTTGACATGATGCCTGCGAAATGCCTTGTTCCCGGCACTAAGACAGTAAAACCTGTCATAATGGCCACCTGTATTAAGCAGGACGTTGCCCCGACGTTGATTTGACGTGACATAAAGGTCATGACGGTGTACCGACGTTGATGAGACGTCACAATTACGTCATGTGCCTGCTGGGCTGTATTAACCAACATGCTTTTGGTTCCCGAAAAAAGGCAAATGCATTAAAGCTCACCTGTGTTAAGCATGTAGCTGCCCTTAGGCGCTTGCTTAGTACAGGCTGGACTGACCTACCATGTCAATATATTTCCATATCAGCGACAACACCCTCCACTAACACACCCCCATACCCTCCAAAACAAACGTTTATGCCACTGTCGAACCCTATTATACTTTTGTCTGTGCCCATACTCGTAGACAATTACATATACTATTATAGCAAGTTCGTGGCAGAAGGTGGAAATGGGGGAAAACAACTTGAAAATAAGATTATAAGTTTAAATCAACCATTTTTATTATTCAACAAGAACAATGACAATAACAGCTTGACATGTTTTAGAGCATTGACAGAGCAAAAATCAACTTTTCAAAAAATCCAGGCTAATTACAAATTACGCAAACACGCCTATACAAATACACTGCCACCTTTATCGCCGAAAAAATGAAAATTTTATGATGAAAAATGTGATATTTTTCTTATTTCTGCTCAAAATATAGATTGTGAGTACTCGTTAGAACCGCCTCATCGAGGCGGTTCTCACGAGTACCCACAATCAATATTTTATAGCAGAAATAAGAAAAATAAGGTTTACCCTTGTAAACCCCAGTTTTTCTATATAAAAGTGGGGTTGGAAGGGGTCAAAATTGCATAGGCGTGTTTTCGTGGTGATTGACAGAACAAAAATCAACTTTTCAAAAATCCAGGCTAATTACATATGCATCAGTCATTTAAGAGGAATGGAAACACCCGACAGATTTTTCCGCCATTTTCAAAGGGTGACAAATTTCAGGACTTCTTGTTTGCTTTTTCCATAAACTCTGTCACATGGAAAAAGGAAAGCATTTGAAAACTTTAAACCACGGTTTCAAAGAAATAGAGGATATTTGATTTTTTCAGTGTAAGATCGATTTTTATTTCATCGAATGAACACCAAAACTGTTATTTTCACGAGTGGCGTAGCCACGAGTGAAAATAGCAGTTTTGGTGTTCATGAGTGAAATAAAATTTGATCTTGCACTGAAAAAATCAAATTTTCTGTTTCTTACATGCTTCAAAAGGCAATATTTAGCGTCTTTAATGGTGTCGCTCACATTCGGAGAAAATTATCTTTGTTCCTGTTCGTTTCGCGTCAATTCAGTGGTGTCCATCGTGTTTAGTGGGTATACTATTGGGTGTAAACTGAAAGTTTGCACCTGAGAAATGGCCTGGGTGGTATTATTATGAATGATTAATGAAATAATTGAGAGAGTAGTTTTCCAAAGAAGTTGCTGGCAAGTCTAAAGTCGCGCGACAAAAGACGTGACGTCAGCGTCATAAATGACGTCAGTAACGTCCCCGTCACACATGAACGGGCTATGCGTCAATTAGAACACATTTCGGTATTGTTCAGTTATCTGACAAAGATAAAATTGAAATTAGAGTTAGATTTGAAGAAAAAAGTAGTCCCAAACAGTGAAAAATAAAAAATCGTATTTTCACTGTTTGAAACAGTGAAAATATCGATTTATATTTCACTGATAAATCTCTATCATTCATTGAAAAGCATGTAAGAAACCCTGCTCAATAATACTTTAAACCACAGTTTCAACTTTCAAAATGGGAATTGAATTATTTCGTAATATCTTCATTTTAATCCTAAGTTTAAAAACTTCAAACCCAAATTTGAACACCAACTGTACAATAAATCTTCACATCCATTACGAAAACACGCCTATACAAATACATTGTAACCTTTTTCGCCGGAAAAATGACAAATTTTTGATGAACTAGAAATGTGTCCAGACGACACAGATGCCCCCGCCAAGGGCCCCGCCTCACCCCGAAAATCCATGTTGCAACAAAATTGTGTGACCTCGTCATCAGGAACATTTGTGAGAAGTTATATTGAAATTGGTGATAAAATGTAAGCGCTAGAGCAATGACAAAGTTTTTCTAAAAATAGCCACAGTGACCTTGACCTTGAAAGTCGAACTCGCTCGAGGTATTGTCATAAGGAACATTTGTGTGAAGTTAATTTGAAACCAGTGAAGAAATGCAGGCGCTAGAGTGATGACAAAGTTTTCTAAAAATAGCCACAGTGACCTTGACCTTGAAAGTCGAAATGGCTCAAGATATTGTCATAAGGAACATTTGTGTGAAGTTATATTGAAATCGGTGAAGAAATGTAAGCGTTAGAGCGATGACAAAGTTTTTCTAAAAATAGCGACAGTGACCTTGACCTTGAAAGTGGAACTCGCTAGAGATATTGTCATAAGGAACATTTGTGTGAAGTTATATTGAAATCGGTGAAGAAATGTAAGCGCTAGAGGGGTGACAAAGTTTTTCTAAAAATAGCCACAGTGACCTTGACCTTGAGTTCATGACCTTGAAAGTCAAACTCCCTCGAGATATTGTCATAAGGAACATTTGTGTGAAGTTATATTGAAATCAGTGAAGAAATATAGACGCTAGAGCTATGTTGTGCGAGGGGATAATTAAAAATTTTTAAGTCTGTGACCTTGACCTTGAGCTCATGGGCATGGGTGGGGGGGTATCGCTGAATAAAATGGACAGGTATCTAACATCATACCAAATAACTCAATCCATCGCACGATGTGGAAAATATCAACTAGTAAAATATCTAATTAAAAATTGTCTAAGTCTGTGACCTTGACCTTGAGGTCATAGGCATGGGTAAGGGTATTGCTGAATAAAACATTGTATCTATATCTATCATCATATGAACCAAAGCCATTATAAAAGTTCAGGTTCTACCAGGTACAAATACCTTAACTGGAGTCTTTAACATGGAAAATGTCTAAGTCCATGACCTTGACCTTGAGGCCATAGGCATGGGTGGGGGTATCGCTGAATAAAACTTTGGACCTATATCTATAATCATACCAAATATGAACCGATTCCATCAAATGGTTTGGAAAATATGAGTTCTAAAATGTTCAAGTCTACCTGTTACAAAAACCTTAACCTGAGTCTTTAACATTGAAAATTTCTAAGTCTGTGACCTTGACCTTGAGGTCACAGGCATGGGTGGGGGTATTGCTTAATAAAACTTTGGACCTATATCTATCATCATACCAAAGATGAACCAGTTCCATCGAATGGTTAGGAAAATATGAGTTCTAAAAGTTCAGGCTCTACCTGTTACAAAAACTTTAACCTGAGGTTACAGGATCACGTACGTACGTACGTACGTACGTACACACACACGTACAGACGGACGTACACATGTACGCACGTACGCACGTACGGAAAACCCAAAAACTATATGCCCCCGGCATCATATGATGCGGGGGCATAAAAATTGTGATATTTTTCTTATTTCTGCTCAAAATATAGATTGTGGGCACTCGTAAGAACCGCCTCATCGAGGCGCACCGAAAAATAAGGTGCACCCCCGGAAACCCCAGTTTTACTATATAAGTGGGGTTCGCAGGGGTCAAAATTATTTCGCCGGAAAAATGAAAAATTGTTGATGAAAAATTGAGATATTTTTCTTATTTCTGCTCAAAATATAGATTGTGGGCACTCGTAAGAACCGCCTCATCGAGGCGCACCGAAAAATAAGGTGCACCCCCGGAAACCCCAGTTTTACTATATAAGTGGGGTTCGCAGGCGTCAAAATTATCTAGGCGTGTTTTCGTGATGCATCACTGTTTTAAGTTTGAAACTCGGGTTAAGACGCCATTTGCACAATAAACATTTCATTATCGTTTGCTATAGCACGACAAGTCCATACATTACGCAAACACGCCTATACAGATACATCGCCACCTTTATCGCCGAAAAAAATGAAAATTTTATGATGAAAAATTGTTATATTTTTTCTTATTTCTGCACCAATAATAGATTGTGGGCACTCGTGAGAAACGCCTCATCGAGGGGGTTCTAACGAGTACATGTACCCACAATCTATATTTTAGAGCAGAAATAAGAAAACTAAGGTATACCTCCGGAAACCCTAGTTTTACTATATAAAAGTGGGGTTCAAGGGGGTCAAAATTATATAGGCGTGTATTCGTGATGAAAACCACAGTTTGAACTTGGATTCCCGGTTTAGGAATTTCAAACTGTGGTTTGAAATCTGGAAACCACAGTTTCAAAGGAAAACTGCACAATAATTCTTTAAACCATAGTTTCAACTTTCAAACTAGGGTTTTAACTTCTGTTGATTTCAAACCACTGTTTTAACGCCGGACGCACAATAAATGCTAAAATCCCAGTTTTAAAGTTTAAATCGTGGTTTAAAGAATTATTGTGCAGTTTTTCTTTGAAACCATGGTTTGAAGTTTTTGAACCCATGGTTTGAAGAGTTTGAAAAGTTCAAACTGGTGTTATAAGTTCGAACTGTGGTTCAAGATTTATTGCGCAATTGGGATGCCATAATTACATGTAACATCACGCAAACACGCCTATCTTGTTTTACGCCCGTGAACCCCACTTTTATATAGTAAAATTGGGGTTTACAGGGGTAAACTTTATTTTTCTTTATTTCTATATTTTGAGTAGAAATAAGAAAAATAACACATTTTTCAGCTTAAACTTTTTACCATTTTTTCGGCAGTAAAATTTACAATGTATTTGTAAAGGCATGCTTTCGTAATGGATGCAATTCATGCACAGGAAACAAACGCTGGTTCAACAATTTGCCGTCCAGCGGCACATATGAGTCTGATGTTGTTTAATATTTACTTCAGATATTCCCGGAAACAAGTTCTTGAAATAAACAGCCTAATAAACCCTTCTTTTAAAGACTAAAGTGGGGTTGCATAACGCTTCTAACTTTTGATGAATACACAGACTGTAGAACGGTTGTGACATCCACCGAATTTAATTAGAGCTACAGTCGACCTTCAATGGCTCTAACACTATTGGGACCAATCTGTTCGAGACAAGGGTAGTTAGAGCTACTGAGGGTTATATCCAGGAGACATAACGGGGATAATTTTGACATATTTTCTTTGTTGTATTGTTTGTTTGTTTGATTTGAGTTTTAAAGTCCCAGTCAACACTGTAAAGGTCATTTTGGAGACGTTGCTTCCAATTTTGTGGGACTTTTACCCGACATTGAGATGAAATAACATCTCAAGCCCTGTCGCCCAATGAAACCAATAGGGTTTATTAGCATGGACGGACCGCCTCGCACCGCGGTTCCTGGACAGGCTTAGATCCTCTAAGTGGTTTACCAGTACTAGTGTGCGGGCCGGATTCAGCTCTGCGTGGAAGCATCATGCAGCCCATATATTTCTTCAAGCCCCTATTGGCGGGGGCCTATTCTTTGTTCTATTATATAAATGTATGCTGTCTGTACTCATAGAATCGCCTCATTGAGGCGATTCTAATGGGTACATTGCAAGCTAAAAGACGAAAATATCCTACGTTTTTCATCACTGTTTCTTAACTTAACTATTTCTTAACTTGAGTCCAAAGGATCTCGACTCAGCCATAATAAACGAGCCATCGGTGTTTGAGCCATCGCAGTTCTACTGTACATAGGAATGATATCAAAACTCGTGTGAATTTTGATAACAAGTTAACAAGGGTGTTTTAAGGGAAATGGGAACACCTGGTAGATTTGTCCAGCATTTTTTCAAACATTCGGGACTTCCTGTTCGTTTTTCTATAACGCCTGTCCCACTCAAAAAGGGGTCATCCCTTAAAGGAAAGAATTTGCACATCAGGAGCAAATTCTTTCCTTTTAGAGTTGACCCCTATTGACAGGGGAGATAAAAACTTTTGCAGAAGTTACCTCCTCTGAAGGTGTTCCACTCCCCCTTAAATACATGTGTTTAACCTTTTCAACCCTCATAACGAAGACACGCCTATTTAAATATTGAAAATTTTGCCACAACAAAATTAAATTTTTTAGAAAAGAAATCTGATTTTTTTATTTCTGCTGGAAACATAAATTGTGGGACTCGTTAGAACCGCCTCGTCGAGGCGGCTCTAACGAGTACCCACAATCTAGGTTTTTTGAGCAGAAATAAGAAAAAATAATGTAATGCACTGTAACCCCACTTTTACTATAAAAAAGTGGGGTTTCAGTGGGTCAAAATTATATAGGCGTGTTGTCGTGATGTGCAGACCAATGCAAATATTTATGCAACCTGTGTAGAACCAGGCGAGGTGCATCACCAGGATCTACAGCCCGACCCCCCCCCCCCCCTATCGGTTCTTGTGGAAATAGATTGAGTTGCATGATGCTTCCACGCAGAGCTGAAACCGACCGCACATGAATACTGGTAAATCGCTTAGCTGAGGCAAAGCAGTACGAGTCGGACCGTCCATGCATATAAACCCTTTTGGTTTCACTTGGCCACAGGACCTGTAGCTTTCATTTAATCTTGTTTGTTTTGTTAATTTGAATTGAGGTTTAATGTCCCCGTCAACACTGGCTATCAAGGTCATTTTGGAGACGTTGTTTCCAAATTTTGTGGGACTTTTACCCGACATTGAGATGAAATAACATCTCAAGCCCTGCCACCCAATGAAAGCAAAATGCTTATATATGCGTTTGGTGGTCTGACTCACACCACTTTACCTTGGCAGGCTTAGTCTTTCTACCAGTAGTCATGTGTGGTCAGTTTCAGCTCTTGCAGCCCATTTTTTCTACAAGCCGCAATGGCGGGTAAACTGCCACAAAAAAGGAAGCAACGTCTCCAAAATGACCTAAATAGTGTTGACAGTATTTACGCCATTTTGGAGACGTTGCTTCCGATATTGTCGGACTACATGTATATGTTTTATCCGACATTTAGATGAAATGACATCTCAAGCCATGCCACCCAAAGAAACTGCAATGCCTTAAGGAGCGGCCCGACTCGCACTACGCTTGGACAGCCTCAGGTTTACGCCGGGACCCTTTGGCTTATATATCTCAGGATCCCGGCTTGGCGCTTGGGCCGGGCTTCTCCAGACTTTCGGATGAGTCTTTAAACCGAGGTCCCGTCTGCGTATGACCTTAGCTGTTGGTGGGACGTAAAACTTAAACTCACTCACGCTTGGCGCTTGGGCGGTCCATAAATCTAAGTAAATAAGATCTGAATAGTTAGATCCTTTGGAAGCAAAGAATACACCAAATAAACGAAAATAGCAGACTCGGTTTTGTTTGGTCTGTTCATGACCAGTACTGAAATGTGCAACACCGGCCACGCCCTCTAGCACCGGCTTAAGCAGAACTCTATTTTCAAAATGATTCTTAATGAACTCAATGATCCCAAAGGACCAGAAAATATAATCTGCACTATGATGGATGTACGGGGAGACTTTTTACGGCTGCCACACTGCACAGCTACAGCTGCAGTGAAGATAAATAAGTTCTGAATAGTTAGATCCTTTGGAAGCAAAGAATACACCAAATAAACGAAAATAGCAGACTCGGTTTTATTGAGTCTGTTCATGGCCAGTACTGAAATGTGCAACACCGGCCACGCCCTCTAGCACCGGCTTAAGCAGAACTCTATTTTCAAAATGATTTTAAATGAACTCAATGATGCCAAAGGACCAGAAAATATAATCTGCACTATGATGGATGTACGGGGAGAAAGCCCTCAACCTATGTACTGTATAATGAGCATCTACACTATTTCAGGCAGCTGTAATTGTGGGTATTGGGCGTTCTTGGAATACTCTAATCATGAACATTCAGCATCAATCACATTTTGGCTGGAAGATAAGGTGATCGAATGGGCTTCATAAAAAAAATCAATTGTTTACATACAATGGATCTGGGGCCAGTTGTTCAAAACAAACGACCTCGTTAGGTTACAATTTGTTAAAACTTTGATCATTTAATATGACAAATATACTTATATTTTTTGGCTGAAAATAATGTGAGTAGCTTTTGCGTACGCAAAAGCTACTCACATTTTCCAGCAAAATAACAAAATTGTAGATATTGTACTTCCTAGAACAATTAACAATATGACCACTAACGAGCTCGTTAAGCTAACAATGCTTTGAATAACTGGGCCCTGATGAGTAAGTGTGGAACTTTTAAAACATATGCGCGTGCACAAACAGAGAGAGAGAGAGAAAGAGAGAGAGAGAGAGAGAGAGAGCTCATTTCTTATTAACAAATATCAACACACACACACACAAAAATACACTTGGACAAAGAACAGAAGTCAGATTCAGAACAAATCAATGTCCGTCAAATCAAGAAATACATATTATTTAATTGAAAATTTAAAAAGTTAACTGAAATTGTTTGATGTATTTCAAATGCAATTAACACATGCATACAATAAATATATGCAAACAGAAAGACATGAACAATCAAGAGCTGTCACAAGAGAGCATAGTTCGCCAGGAGAGATGTCTTAGGCCGTGGGCAGTTTAATAAAAATGTTTGCCTATAACTATTTCCATACCAAATATAACCGAAAACCATTTCGAAATTATCAGCTGTTGGCAAAACACTTTTAAATTAAAATTTCGCAATTCGCAATTCATGACCAATGGCCGTGGACTGACTAAGTACTGCAAGCCAGTGACCCTCCTCATACTCATGTAAGATTCCTATTATCTTCATCTCTCTTTATGTCGAGGTATGGAATATTTTATGGATATACATATATTGCATATGTTACGGTAAAGACCATTACGAAAACATGCCTATACAGATACATTATCAATTTTTCGGCCAAAAAATGGAACTTTTAAGATGAAAAATTGTGATTTTTTTCTTATTTTTGCTCAAAACATAGATTGTGGGGACTCGATAGAACCGCCTCGACGAGGCGGTTCTATCGAGTACCCACAATCTATGTTTTTTGAGCAGAAATAAGAAAAATAATGTTTACCCCTGTGAACCCCAGTTTTACTATATAAAAGTGGGTTTTTGGGGGGTCAAAATTATATAGGCGTGTTTTCGTGATGGAACCAAAAAAGAGTGTCTTGATCTGCCACATTGCAATGCGACGAATAGATGTTTGTCATATAACATCGTTTATAAGCAATGGATAACGTCGTGTGATAAAAATCGTATGACCACACGTGTAATAACACTTTGGCGGATTTAAGTAACGTCATGGCGACACGTCCATGTCAACCATGCACTTTGTGTGGAAAATTTGTCAAATTTAAAGGCGAAAAAGTCGATTTTAAAGTGGTCATATGATAAACAGAATCTTACACTCATGGTCATTCCATAAGAAATTTATGAAACTCGCCGAAGGCTCGTTGGATAAATTTCATATGAAATGACCACTCGTGTAAGATCCTCTATTTCTAGATCAAAGTATTACATGAGGCGCGGTGCGTCTCGTACTGTCTGGGAACATACGTCACGAAAACATGCCTATATAATTTTGATCCCCTCGAACCCCACTTTTATATAGTAAAACTGGGGTTTCCGGGGGTATGCCTTCTTTTTCTTATTTCTGCTCTAAAATATAGAATGTGGGTACTCGTTAGAACCGCCTCGATGAGACGGGTCTAACGAGTGCCCACAATCTACACTTTTAGCAGAAATAAGAAAAATATCACAATTTTTCATCATAAAATTTTCATTTTTTTGGCGATACAGGTGGCAATGTATTTGTATAGGCGATATTTCGTAATGCACGAGACGGTAATACTTTGAGGCAGATCAAATTACTACAGTTTTAATATGTACATGTTCCTTCTTTTCTTCTGATAAACCATTTGAGCCCCGCCAAGCGAATTTGTGTCTTCGAGCATTCCGTCATGACAAATTTTAACTGCGCATGCCCAGCCATTCAGAGGGGCCAGGGATATGGCTTTCTGTCTGAAGGTTCCTCTTGATTCACTGCTTGTATGAGCGAGCAGCGAAGGTTCTGGCGAGACTGCGCGGATGCGCAGGCTCGCCTGAACCCTCGCTGCTCGCATAGGCATAAGTACCAAAATCGCTTGACGGGGCCCATTTTTAAGATGTAAATAAAAGGGAAGCTTTTCATATTACATTGTGTGTGTGTGTATGTTTACATGTCTGGTTCCGAGTTATTCATGGTTGCCTTTTTACATCTTTGTAAATGCCGGAGCTCAAAGATAACATCGTTTCAACCCATTGTATACTAGTGGACTCTTCCATTATTATATATTGGAAAAGTCCATGTCATATAAGGGGTGGTAGGCCTATTTTTCGTTTCTGTTCTATTTTTGACAACATTCTGTTAGCAAATAGTGCAAGCCCTGACCTGATCTGGGCCTGCACTGTCTGCCAAGGTACCCATGTACGGTTTTCCCGAACGCTTTGGGTTAATGGATAGTGACAATCGACGCTAGTACATGTAGATTGATACGGGATTCCGTAGCTTTGTGACGGTAAACTGATTTGTGAACAGCAATATTTTTGTAGGTTTATAACAATATCCAGTTTACCAGGTGTTTCAGGCCTACTGGTAATCAGGCGGTCGCAGGTCCGAAACGTGGCTGTCAGATACTTACGAAATAATGTGCGCTGTCTTTGTCCTCATGAAATGTTTTGCTTCGTTAACGGTGAACGAATATATCTGTGCGACATAATGCATTTTTTTTCGTCTCTAAAATGGCTACTTTTCTGAGGAAAATCCGTGATATTTTTCTTATTTATACTGCAACATAGGGTGTGAGTGTTCGTTAGAACCGCCTGATTGAGGCGGTTCTAACGAGTACCCACAACCTATGTCTTGGGGCAGAAATAAGAAAAATAATGTATACCCCGCTAAATCCCATTTTTCTCTGTATGAAAAGGGATTTAGGTGGATGTTCATTTCACAGACTTGTTGGCATTACAGTATTGACTGGGTGGAAACAATCCGAAATTAACACTTCCGCGTTTGGCAGTTCATATCGTAAAAATATCAACAAATTTAATATTGATACCTAGATATATTTGAATAGTTTCATACCCAGACAATAACTGATCATACCCCAACCCTCCGCTCAGCTCCGGGTTGGGTCCAATTAAGACAATGTGATTTATAACTGAAAATCGTCCTAGAAGAATGCTGTGTACATCTTGCAGAATCAAAACAACCCGACATTTGCGTCTATAAAGAAGCCGATTTGGAAGAAAAATAGGGTGAGTAAATAGCATAGAATTTCTAACTTTTGACAAAAGTATACGTTTGTAAAGTAATTTACCGCCTGCTTCCTGTGTCTCGAGACTGGTTATTTCTATAACAACCTCTAAAAGCATGGTGATTTAATACTTTTACATGGAAGGGTTATTACAATGACTGCATTGTGGCGACCCGAGGGTTGGGCGCGCCTGTGAACCGGTTAAGGGTCAATGGTTTGGCTATGAATGACTGACTGGCAGTCTCTCGTTTATGGCTGTATCAACACGGTCCCAAGTCCGTGGTCACATTGTGCTCATTCAATGATAACTAACATGTCGACAAACGAACCATTTTATGCCCAGTCGACATCCAAACCACTGAAAGGGCTGTATTTATTGTGTACGTGTATAATTATATATACTCGAGTCGTCGGGAAGCACGGTTATACAACATTTATCAACCATGGTTGACTCAATATGATGTTGTCGTTTATATATATGCTGTTATCAATGTTGTTTAACTACTTAACTGCGTTTTCAGCGTTGCTTCGACGTCGATTTGACGTTGAGTGTATGTTGGATATCATCTGCCTGGTATCACTCACCTCACCCTTATTGAACACAGTCACTTTTGTTTCTAATGTCCCACAGGGCACTGTGCTCAGACCCACATTATTCGTTTCCAAAAATTACCTTGGTATCACTCAGCTCTCCCTTATTGAACACATTAATTTTTGTTTCTAGTGTCCCACAGGGCTCTGTGCTTAGACCTACCTTATTAATTTCCAAAAATTACCTTGATATGTTTCTAACCTGACTGGATCGCAGCACAGCTCATCATGGTTCCCCTTATAAGGTGTATTTCTATTCGGATGTTATGTTCCTCTTGAAATGTGTATATTTCAAGAATTTTACCTTTAACTCCATACTAATATACAAGTACTGTATTTGGCTGACTCATTACCTTAAAACCGGACTGACACCACAGCTCACTACGGCTCCTGTAAAAGGGAGTGCTTGTACTTCGCTAACACCATTGCGATACCGGGAGTGCTATTGCACGGGTTATTTTCCAACAAAGCCACCCTTTTTCCTCCAATTTTTATGTAAACAACCTTAGTTATTCCTTCTATTAAACTTCAGTTTATGAGTTATTATACCTTTTTAACTTTATTTTACGTTTTAGTTACTTTCATTTTATTTATCTATCCATTTCTTCATTAATCTAAGTGCCGAGATGGTCTTTTTAGTTATGTGTCTCTATCTACATCCTAACGTTGTAGATTTTCATTTTCCACACTTTTTAGTTTATATACAACCAAAGCTTATATACGGCTGGATAGGCCCAACGGCACTCGAGTTGTAGACTGACCGACATAGACAACGAGACTGATAATAACTTGAGTACTACCCTGCCCCTCCACTACCCCTACCACCCTAACCCCCCCTCCCCCCCCCCCCCCCCCCCACACACACACAATGACCCCAGCTACAGAATGTTACGGTTCAATGATCTTACTATCCCTAGCTGGAAGATTTTAGCATAACTTTCTCCTACTTTGAAATGGCTGACCCTTTCTCAACAGTCAAAATAATACCTCAGAAAACTTAAAGTAGTACGATTAACCAATAATGATGCATGGCAGCTGGTATCGAACATGCCTTAAGCATGCAAATGAGTCTAGATAAAGAATAGAGACCCTATCAAATACTCACTGCAAGTTATACGGCTGTCGCATGAGACTATGTAGTTTGTACAATGGTACGCCACACAGATAGTTTCATGTGGTGGTCGTGTACACATATACAGCTAAAGCATACCATAAAACTCAGATGCAAACCATATAGATCTACCATACACCAATGATGAACATTGTCTCAGAGCAGTACGGTGCGGTGCTCTATTTACATTGAGAGTTTGACATATCAAAACATCACGCGACTATTGCTCACGCCACCATCCTGTGGGGTTGAAGCAGACGATCCAAAAAACAGCTTCCCAGGTCTCGACAAAATTTAATATTGATACCTAGATATATTTGAATAGTTTCATACCCAGACAATAACTGATCATACCCCAACCCTCCGCTCAGCTCCGGGTTGGGTCCAATTAAGACAATGTGATTTATAACTGAAAATCGTCCTAGAAGAATGCTGTGTACATCTTGCAGAATCAAAACAACCCGACATTTGCGTCTATAAAGAAGCCGATTTGGAAGAAAAATAGGGTGAGTAAATAGCATAGAATTTCTAACTTTTGACAAAAGTATACGTTTGTAAAGTAATTTACCGCCTGCTTCCTGTGTCTCGAGACTGGTTATTTCTATAACAACCTCTAAAAGCATGGTGATTTAATACTTTTACATGGAAGGGTTATTACAATGACTGCATTGTGGCGACCCGAGGGTTGGGCGCGCCTGTGAACCGGTTAAGGGTCAATGGTTTGGCTATGAATGACTGACTGGCAGTCTCTCGTTTATGGCTGTATCAACACGGTCCCAAGTCCGTGGTCACATTGTGCTCATTCAATGATAACTAACATGTCGACAAACGAACCATTTTATGCCCAGTCGACATCCAAACCACTGAAAGGGCTGTATTTATTGTGTACGTGTATAATTATATATACTCGAGTCGTCGGGAAGCACGGTTATACAACATTTATCAACCATGGTTGACTCAATATGATGTTGTCGTTTATATATATGCTGTTATCAATGTTGTTTAACTACTTAACTGCGTTTTCAGCGTTGCTTCGACGTCGATTTGACGTTGAGTGTATGTTGGATATCATCTGCCTGGTATCACTCACCTCACCCTTATTGAACACAGTCACTTTTGTTTCTAATGTCCCACAGGGCACTGTGCTCAGACCCACATTATTCGTTTCCAAAAATTACCTTGGTATCACTCAGCTCTCCCTTATTGAACACATTAATTTTTGTTTCTAGTGTCCCACAGGGCTCTGTGCTTAGACCCACCTTATTAATTTCCAAAAATTACCTTGATATGTTTCTAACCTGACTGGATCGCAGCACAGCTCATCATGGTTCCCCTTATAAGGTGTATTTCTATTCGGATGTTATGTTCCTCTTGAAATGTGTATATTTCAAGAATTTTACCTTTAACTCCATACTAATATACAAGTACTGTATTTGGCTGACTCATTACCTTAAAACCGGACTGACACCACAGCTCACTACGGCTCCTGTAAAAGGGAGTGCTTGTACTTCGCTAACACCATTGCGATACCGGGAGTGCTATTGCACGGGTTATTTTCCAACAAAGCCACCCTTTTTCCTCCAATTTTTATGTAAACAACCTTAGTTATTCCTTCTATTAAACTTCAGTTTATGAGTTATTATACCTTTTTAACTTTATTTTACGTTTTAGTTACTTTCATTTTATTTATCTATCCATTTCTTCATTAATCTAAGTGCCGAGATGGTCTTTTTAGTTATGTGTCTCTATCTACATCCTAACGTTGTAGATTTTCATTTTCCACACTTTTTAGTTTATATACAACCAAAGACTATAAAAAAGTGGGGTTTCAGTGGGTCAAAATTATATAGGCGTGTTGTCGTGATGTGCAGACCAATGCAAATATTTATGCAACCTGTGTAGAACCAGGCGAGGTGCATCACCAGGATCTACAGCCCGACCCCCCCCCCCTATCGGTTCTTGTGGAAATAGATTGAGTTGCATGATGCTTCCACGCAGAGCTGAAACCGACCGCACATGAATACTGGTAAATCGCTTAGCTGAGGCAAAGCAGTACGAGTCGGACCGTCCATGCATATAAACCCTTTTGGTTTCACTTGGCCACAGGACCTGTAGCTTTCATTTAATCTTGTTTGTTTTGTTAATTTGAATTGAGGTTTAATGTCCCCGTCAACACTGGCTATCAAGGTCATTTTGGAGACGTTGTTTCCAAATTTTGTGGGACTTTTACCCGACATTGAGATGAAATAACATCTCAAGCCCTGCCACCCAATGAAAGCAAAATGCTTATATATGCGTTTGGTGGTCTGACTCACACCACTTTACCTTGGCAGGCTTAGTCTTTCTACCAGTAGTCATGTGTGGTCAGTTTCAGCTCTTGCAGCCCATTTTTTCTACAAGCCGCAATGGCGGGTAAACTGCCACAAAAAAGGAAGCAACGTCTCCAAAATGACCTAAATAGTGTTGACAGTATTTACGCCATTTTGGAGACGTTGCTTCCGATATTGTCGGACTACATGTATATGTTTTATCCGACATTTAGATGAAATGACATCTCAAGCCATGCCACCCAAAGAAACTGCAATGCCTTAAGGAGCGGCCCGACTCGCACTACGCTTGGACAGCCTCAGGTTTACGCCGGGACCCTTTGGCTTATATATCTCAGGATCCCGGCTTGGCGCTTGGGCCGGGCTTCTCCAGACTTTCGGATGAGTCTTTAAACCGAGGTCCCGTCTGCGTATGACCTTAGCTGTTGGTGGGACGTAAAACTTAAACTCACTCACGCTTGGCGCTTGGGCGGTCCATAAATCTAAGTAAATAAGATCTGAATAGTTAGATCCTTTGGAAGCAAAGAATACACCAAATAAACGAAAATAGCAGACTCGGTTTTGTTTGGTCTGTTCATGACCAGTACTGAAATGTGCAACACCGGCCACGCCCTCTAGCACCGGCTTAAGCAGAACTCTATTTTCAAAATGATTCTTAATGAACTCAATGATCCCAAAGGACCAGAAAATATAATCTGCACTATGATGGATGTACGGGGAGACTTTTTACGGCTGCCACACTGCACAGCTACAGCTGCAGTGAAGATAAATAAGTTCTGAATAGTTAGATCCTTTGGAAGCAAAGAATACACCAAATAAACGAAAATAGCAGACTCGGTTTTATTGAGTCTGTTCATGGCCAGTACTGAAATGTGCAACACCGGCCACGCCCTCTAGCACCGGCTTAAGCAGAACTCTATTTTCAAAATGATTTTAAATGAACTCAATGATGCCAAAGGACCAGAAAATATAATCTGCACTATGATGGATGTACGGGGAGAAAGCCCTCAACCTATGTACTGTATAATGAGCATCTACACTATTTCAGGCAGCTGTAATTGTGGGTATTGGGCGTTCTTGGAATACTCTAATCATGAACATTCAGCATCAATCACATTTTGGCTGGAAGATAAGGTGATCGAATGGGCTTCATAAAAAAAATCAATTGTTTACATACAATGGATCTGGGGCCAGTTGTTCAAAACAAACGACCTCGTTAGGTTACAATTTGTTAAAACTTTGATCATTTAATATGACAAATATACTTATATTTTTTGGCTGAAAATAATGTGAGTAGCTTTTGCGTACGCAAAAGCTACTCACATTTTCCAGCAAAATAACAAAATTGTAGATATTGTACTTCCTAGAACAATTAACAATATGACCACTAACGAGCTCGTTAAGCTAACAATGCTTTGAATAACTGGGCCCTGATGAGTAAGTGTGGAACTTTTAAAACATATGCGCGTGCACAAGCAGAGAGAGAGAGAGAGAAAGAGAGAGAGAGAGAGAGAGAGAGAGAGCTCATTTCTTATTAACAAATATCAACACACACACACACAAAAATACACTTGGACAAAGAACAGAAGTCAGATTCAGAACAAATCAATGTCCGTCAAATCAAGAAATACATATTATTTAATTGAAAATTTAAAAAGTTAACTGAAATTGTTTGATGTATTTCAAATGCAATTAACACATGCATACAATAAATATATGCAAACAGAAAGACATGAACAATCAAGAGCTGTCACAAGAGAGCATAGTTCGCCAGGAGAGATGTCTTAGGCCGTGGGCAGTTTAATAAAAATGTTTGCCTATAACTATTTCCATACCAAATATAACCGAAAACCATTTCGAAATTATCAGCTGTTGGCAAAACACTTTTAAATTAAAATTTCGCAATTCGCAATTCATGACCAATGGCCGTGGACTGACTAAGTACTGCAAGCCAGTGACCCTCCTCATACTCATGTAAGATTCCTATTATCTTCATCTCTCTTTATGTCGAGGTATGGAATATTTTATGGATATACATATATTGCATATGTTACGGTAAAGACCATTACGAAAACATGCCTATACAGATACATTATCAATTTTTCGGCCAAAAAATGGAACTTTTAAGATGAAAAATTGTGATTTTTTTCTTATTTTTGCTCAAAACATAGATTGTGGGGACTCGATAGAACCGCCTCGACGAGGCGGTTCTATCGAGTACCCACAATCTATGTTTTTTGAGCAGAAATAAGAAAAATAATGTTTACCCCTGTGAACCCCAGTTTTACTATATAAAAGTGGGTTTTTGGGGGGTCAAAATTATATAGGCGTGTTTTCGTGATGGAACCAAAAAAGAGTGTCTTGATCTGCCACATTGCAATGCGACGAATAGATGTTTGTCATATAACATCGTTTATAAGCAATGGATAACGTCGTGTGATAAAAATCGTATGACCACACGTGTAATAACACTTTGGCGGATTTAAGTAACGTCATGGCGACACGTCCATGTCAACCATGCACTTTGTGTGGAAAATTTGTCAAATTTAAAGGCGAAAAAGTCGATTTTAAAGTGGTCATATGATAAACAGAATCTTACACTCATGGTCATTCCATAAGAAATTTATGAAACTCGCCGAAGGCTCGTTGGATAAATTTCATATGAAATGACCACTCGTGTAAGATCCTCTATTTCTAGATCAAAGTATTACATGAGGCGCGGTGCGTCTCGTACTGTCTGGGAACATACGTCACGAAAACATGCCTATATAATTTTGATCCCCTCGAACCCCACTTTTATATAGTAAAACTGGGGTTTCCGGGGGTATGCCTTCTTTTTCTTATTTCTGCTCTAAAATATAGAATGTGGGTACTCGTTAGAACCGCCTCGATGAGACGGGTCTAACGAGTGCCCACAATCTACACTTTTAGCAGAAATAAGAAAAATATCACAATTTTTCATCATAAAATTTTCATTTTTTTGGCGATACAGGTGGCAATGTATTTGTATAGGCGATATTTCGTAATGCACGAGACGGTAATACTTTGAGGCAGATCAAATTACTACAGTTTTAATATGTACATGTTCCTTCTTTTCTTCTGATAAACCATTTGAGCCCCGCCAAGCGAATTTGTGTCTTCGAGCATTCCGTCATGACAAATTTTAACTGCGCATGCCCAGCCATTCAGAGGGGCCAGGGATATGGCTTTCTGTCTGAAGGTTCCTCTTGATTCACTGCTTGTATGAGCGAGCAGCGAAGGTTCTGGCGAGACTGCGCGGATGCGCAGGCTCGCCTGAACCCTCGCTGCTCGCATAGGCATAAGTACCAAAATCGCTTGACGGGGCCCATTTTTAAGATGTAAATAAAAGGGAAGCTTTTCATATTACATTGTGTGTGTGTGTATGTTTACATGTCTGGTTCCGAGTTATTCATGGTTGCCTTTTTACATCTTTGTAAATGCCGGAGCTCAAAGATAACATCGTTTCAACCCATTGTATACTAGTGGACTCTTCCATTATTATATATTGGAAAAGTCCATGTCATATAAGGGGTGGTAGGCCTATTTTTCGTTTCTGTTCTATTTTTGACAACATTCTGTTAGCAAATAGTGCAAGCCCTGACCTGATCTGGGCCTGCACTGTCTGCCAAGGTACCCATGTACGGTTTTCCCGAACGCTTTGGGTTAATGGATAGTGACAATCGACGCTAGTACATGTAGATTGATACGGGATTCCGTAGCTTTGTGACGGTAAACTGATTTGTGAACAGCAATATTTTTGTAGGTTTATAACAATATCCAGTTTACCAGGTGTTTCAGGCCTACTGGTAATCAGGCGGTCGCAGGTCCGAAACGTGGCTGTCAGATACTTACGAAATAATGTGCGCTGTCTTTGTCCTCATGAAATGTTTTGCTTCGTTAACGGTGAACGAATATATCTGTGCGACATAATGCATTTTTTTTCGTCTCTAAAATGGCTACTTTTCTGAGGAAAATCCGTGATATTTTTCTTATTTATACTGCAACATAGGGTGTGAGTGTTCGTTAGAACCGCCTGATTGAGGCGGTTCTAACGAGTACCCACAACCTATGTCTTGGGGCAGAAATAAGAAAAATAATGTATACCCCGCTAAATCCCATTTTTCTCTGTATGAAAAGGGATTTAGGTGGATGTTCATTTCACAGACTTGTTGGCATTACAGTATTGACTGGGTGGAAACAATCCGAAATTAACACTTCCGCGTTTGGCAGTTCATATCGTAAACATATCAACAAAATAGTATTATACTCCAAGTGGATGCAGTTTCACCTGAGACAAAACAGGTACAAGATTAAAATCTAAAACAATATTTTTTTCGCCCAAATTACAACATAATAAATACGCAAAAGGAAAATAAATAACAAAAATGGCATACAATTGTAGTCGCAAACAGAAACAGTTGAATGAAAATAATACAAACTGAAAATATTTCCTGTTGTCAACAAGCTATTTATTATAAACATGCTTTACCATGGAAATATTATCTTTGCAAACCCAATAAAACGAAGAACCATTACGATAACACACCCGTGCGACATGGTGCATTTTTCACATCTCCAAAATGGCTACTTTTGTGATGAAAATCCTTGACATTTTTGTTATAAATGTTCAAAACATAGGTTGAGGGTGCTCGTTAGAACCGCCTCAGTGAGGCGGTTCTAACGAGTACCCACAACCTATGTCTTGGAGCAGAAATAAGAAAAATAATGTATTCCCACTTAAACCCAGTTTTCTCAATATAGAGTGGGGTTTAGAGGGGTCTTCATTTCACGGACTTGTTCACGTGATGATTGTGACAGGAATAGCCAAGACATATATGTGAGAGAAGTTTTCGCAGAACGATATAGCATAATGTGAGCCCCGCCAAGCGAATTTGTGTCTTCGAGCATTCCGTCATGACAAATTTTAACTGCGCATGCCCAGCCATTCAGAGGGGCCAGGGATATAGCTTTCTGTCTGAAGGTTCCTCTTGATTCACTGCTTGTATGAGCGAGAAGCGAAGGTTCTGGCGAGACTGCGCGGATGCGCAGGCTCGCCTGAACCTTCGCTGCTCGCATAGGCGATAAGTACCTAAATCGCTTGACGGGGCCCATGTTTAAATACATTACAATTTCTCACAGAAAACTTCGATTCTAGATACACAATAGAATCACCTACACCACCTGATGAGCATCGCCAGTCTATGCTTAATGCATAAAAAGAAAACAAAAACTTTTATCAGTACGGCAAGTCAGCATGTTTTAGTATATTTCATTGACGCTCTACGATATAAAGGTTTGTTGGGTGCCAATAACAAACAGATAAACGCCTTATGGAGGTGATTCTAATGAGTGCATGCAACATATCTTTCAAGATGAAAGGAAACAAGAGGACCATGATGGTCCTAATTCGCTCACCTGAGTTAAGATATGTACATGTGTGTCCCAGGGTGGGGCAATTTTTGGCCCCAACTCTATGATTTGAAAAATCTTGGTAGACCCCGGCGCTGGGGTATATTTAGCCCCAGGGCTATAATTTGAACAATCTTAGTAGAGGTTCACTAGGTGAAGCTTCATACCACATATCAAAGACTTGGGCCTTCTGATATCAGACAAGAAGATTTTGTAAGGTTTTCCCTATATAAGCCTATGTAAAACCAGTGGGCCCTGTGGCAGGGGCATTTTTGGCCCCAGGGCTACAATTTGAATAATCTTGGTAGAGGTCCACTAGATTAAGCTTCATACCAAATATCAAAGACCTAGGCCCTACGGTTTCAGAGAAGATTTTTAAAGGATTTCCCTATACAAGCCCTTGTATTTAACTAGTCGGCCCCAGTGCGGTCGTTTGAAGATTTTTTTTCTATTTTTAGCCCTGGTGGCCATCTTGTTTATCAGAGTGGAATGATTTTAACTATTTTGGTAGGGAGTCACCTAGGCAACATTCCTGTGAAGTTTGAAGCAAATTTACAATGTTTTTCTATTTTTAGCTCTGGTGGCCATTTTGTTCGTCAGAGCGGGATCATTTTAGCTAATATGGTAGAGGGTCAACGACATAATATTCCTGTGAAGTTTGAATCAAATTGACCCAATGGATAAGGAGGAATTGTCGTTTGAAGAATTTTTCTATTTTTAGCTCTGGCGGCCATCTTTTTAGAGCGGAACAATTTTAGCTATTTTGGTAGGGAGCCAACGACATAATATTCCTGTGAAGTTTGAATCAAATTTACCCAAGGGGTAAGGAGGAGTTGTCGTTTGAAGATTTTTTCTATTTTTTAGCCCTGGCGGCCATCTTGTTCGCCGCGTTGAACGATTTTAGCTATTTTGGTAGGGAGTCACCTAACTAACATTCCTGAAAAGTTTGAATCAAATTGGCCCAAGGGTTGAGGAGGAGTTCGCATTTTGACGTAAATTTACAACGTTTTTCTGTTTTTAGCTATGGCGGCCATTTTGCTCATCAGAGCAAAAACGTTTAGCTATTTTGGTAGTGGGTCATCTAAGCAACATTCCTATGAAGTTTGAATGAAATTGGCCCAATGGTAAAGGAGGAGTAGTCATTTGAAGAGTTTTTCTATTTTTAGCTCTGGCGGCCATCTTGTTAGTCAGAGCGGAATGATTTTAGCTATTTCTTTAGGGAGTTACCTACATAACATTCCTGTGAAGTTTGAATCAAATTAACCCAAGGGTTAAGGAGGAGTTCGTGTTTGAAGCAAATTTACGATGTTTTCCTATTTTTTGCTATGGCGGCCATTTTGCTCATCAGAGCAGAATCTGTTCAGCTATTTTGGTAGATGGTCACCGAAGCAACATTCCTATGAAGTTTGAATAAAATTGGCCCACGGATACAGGAGGAATTGTTGTTGAAAGATTTTTTCTATTTTTAGCTCTGGCGGCCATCTTGTTTGTCAGAGCACAACGATTTTAGCTATTTTGGTAGGGAGTCATTTGGGCAACATTCCTGTGAAGTTTGAATCAAATTGGCCCAAGGGTTGAGGAGGAGTTTGTGTTTGAAGCAAATTTACTATGTTTTTCTATTTTTAGCTATGGCGGCCATTTTGCTCATCAGAGCAATACCATTTTAGCTATTTTAGTAGTGGGTCACCTAAGCAACATTCCTATTAAGTTTGATTTAATTTGGCCCAAGGGTACAGGAGGAGTTGTCGTTTAAAGATTTTTCTATTTTTAGCTCTGGAGGCCATCTTGTTCAGCGGAGTGGAACGATTTTAGCTATTTTTGTAGGGGGTCACCTAAGCAATATTCCTATAAAGTTTTATTGAAATTGGCTCAAGGGTTAAGGAGGAGTTAGCATTTAAAGCAAATTGTTGACGCCGCACGACACACGACGCACGACGCACGATGCACGACGCACGACGCACGACGGACGACGGACATTGACTGATCACAATAGCTCACCATGGGCACTTCGTGCTCAGGTGAGCTAATAAAAACAGTTTTTACATGTAGTTCTGATACGAATTTTCTCAGTAATTCCAATACGGGATCGACGCAAGCATAGTAAACTAGCCATTGAACTTTTATTGTACAGTGAAATTCTGCTATTAAAAATAGAAGTGGAGGCAATGTTCAGGAATCGATACAAACAACCAACAGCTCCAATCAGAGACACCAAAGGGAACGAAACACAAACATGAAACAACAGACCCTAATGGAAACACCAACAGCGGAAAGCCAAAAGAACAGTTACTTTCCCACAAAATGGCCAATAGGCTATCCAAACTAAAATAGCATAAGCGACACAAACACCCAAAGACAAACCCAAAGACAAACCATAACAAAAATAAACCGCCACAGAAGAACCGCCTTGGAAAACCACCTAAAATTAAGACTAATTAAGCTTTTAAAACTCATTTAATAGAGTGTAGTTATTCCTTCTTTGTGTTTTCTGCAAACAGTATCCTCTGGTCGGAGACCACCTTTGGGACTGTTAAAAAGTTGTCTTGAAGACCACTTTGAATAGTCCAAAAGGTTGTCTTAATAGCGGAATTCTACTGTATATCAAAACGGCTAAACTGAATATGTGAGTGCGTTGCTTTGTTTGTGTATAATTTTCAGGGAATTAGTTGACCATGACAGGAAGATTAGAGACTAATAATTTTGTAAAACTATAAATAAATATACGATATATACTTGATAGTAAAAATCTCACAACATGTGGATCCACACACTTAATCCAGTAATCACTCTCTCTCTCTCTCTCTCTCTCTCTCTCTCTCTCTCTCTCTCTCTCTCTCTCTCTCTCTCTGTTCTTGGTAAGGTCTGAATATTCCCTATGATATTGTAAAATTCTATATTCCATTATATTGTTTAGAAGTACTAAATTGGTTTAATCCCATCTCAGTATTTGTTCGTACCGGCTGATTGTAAGTGGAATATATTTATAGGCACACAACTTTATGAAATAGAAGTAAAAGGCAATGATCAGGAATCGATACAATTAACGGCTCACAGCAGTGACACCAAAGGGACAGAAACACAAACATGAAACAACTAGACACAAATGGGAACATCAATAGCGGAAAGCCAAAAGGACAGTTACTGTCCCACAAAATGGCCAACTGGCTATCCAAAACAAAATAATATAAGCGGAGCACACACTCAAAGACAAACCATAACAAATATTAACTGCGACAGACGAACTACCTTGGAACGGTCAGTGAAACGAATTCCACTAGGAGGCTTAAACTGATTTTACGCTGGCAATCCTCGCCCTTACTTCCGTCGCGATTTAGACAAATAATTTGTTCAGTCCGTATGGAGGGCTCCTAACTCATCCCTGCAACATCTCCGAGAACACAAAAATCAAACAACCACAGAGATGAAACAACGATGACGACTCCACAGCAAGAAAACACTGAAATGCTGGCGCAAAAGGAAACCAACAGTTAGACTCCGATGGGCCCGAAGTTTAAAAACCACTATGGCATCACGGAATATTGCATTGTGGTCTAAGAGAAAAATAGGTATTATTAGGTATAAATGTGCATACCTTTCGAACGATTGGAAATTTTTTCAAGCGGTTTTCAATAAAATGATCCTCTTTGAGTCAGCTTTTCTCCTGCTTAATACTGAGAATATTTAAAATGTCTTTGTATTTGCTCTTTAAATAACTAAAAATAATAATGGAATTTTCATCACAAGGCAGATAAGATATTTCCCTTCTACAGTAGAACTTCGATGGCTCGAACACCGATGGCTTGTTTACCATGGATGAGTCGAACCCGTTCTTGAGCTCCTAGCGAAATCATCTACATAAGAAATAGTGGGGGATAATTAAGGAGATTTTTGTCTTTTATCTTGCAAATGTATGCCTGTGTACTCATTAGAATCGCCTCGATGAGGCGATTCTAATGAGTACACACAGCATACATATTCATTATCGAACACCGAAAAGATGTTTTAAAGTATCTCGTTATGCCTCCTGGCAGTCACCTCAGTGGCTCGAACTCCCCCTGTCTCGAACAGATTTTCGAGGTCCCAAAGGTGTTCGAGCCAATGAAGTTCGACTGTATATCACAGTTTCTCGATGTTTCCTCTTGGCCTGAGAAGCTTACATTCTTATTAAGGTTATGCATAACGAAAAGTATTCACTGTTAAGAAAAAACAAGGAACAAGATGCGTTTGTGAAACACGAACATGTCCCCGGACATTGTCATTTTTGTTCAAATTTGGTCACAGTTCAAAGTCAAGGTCACAGTTCAAGATTTTGGTTTGAGTGGGAAGCCCTTGGCACAAGGAACTTACATGCCAAATATGGAGGCTCTATCTTAAACGGTTCGAAAGTTATGAACAATAATATTTTTTATTTAAAGTAGGTCAAGGTCACAGGTCAAAAATTTTGCATGAATGTTTGTTTGTTTGTTTGATTTGAGGTTTAACGTCCCCGTCAACACTGTAAAGGTCATTTTGGAGACGTTGCTTCCAATTTTGTGGGACTTTTACCCGCCATTGAGATGAAATGACATCTCAAGCCCTGTCACCCAATGAAACCAATAGGGTTTATTAGCATGGGCGGTCCGCCTCGCACCGCGGTTCCTGGACAGGCTTAGATCCTCTAAGCGGTTTACCAGTACTAGTGTGCGGGCCGGATTCAGCTCTGCGTGGAAGCATCATGCAGCCCATATATTTCTTCAAGCCCTATGGGCTTTGCATGAATGTAAAGCTCTTGTCACAAGGAACCTAGATGCCAAATATGAAGGCTCTATCTTAAAGTTATGATCAGTTTTATTTGTTCTTTTAAGTAGGTCAAGGTCATGGTAAAACAATTGCATGAATGTAAAGCTCTTGTGACAAGGAACCTACATGCCAAATATGAAGGCTGTATCGCAAACGGTTCGAAAGTTATGACCAAAATGTTATATTTTTTTTCTTTTAAGTAGGTCAAAGGTCAAGGTCAGAGGTCAAACATTTTTGTGTCATTGTAAAGCTCTTGTCACAAGGAACCTACATGCAAAATATCAAGGCTGTATCTCAAATGGTTCAAAAGTTATGACCAAAATGTTATTTTTTTATTTTAAGTGGGTCAAGGTCACAGGTCAAAATTTTTTGCATGAATGTAAAGCTTTTGTCACAAGGAACATACATGCCAAATATGAAGGCTGTATTGCAAGCGGTTCAAAAGTTATGATCAATTTTATTGTTTTCTTTTAAGTAGGTCAAAGGTCAAGGTCAAGGTCACAGGTCAGTTGTTTTTTGCAGGTATGTGAAGCACTTATATATCAAATATGAATACTCTATCTCCAACGGTTCAAAAGTTATGACCAACGTTAAAGTTGTACACGTACAAACCAACCAACAAACAAACAAACAAACAGACAGGGCAAAAACAATATGTCTCCGCTATCGCTACCGGGGACATAAAAACACTCTTTCTCCCCTTTGGGAACAAATTATTTTCTGCAAGAACAGTCATATTCCGGAAGAGAGATATTTTATATAGAATACATTTTTGTTCGTATTTTTTCTTCTGGCTATGTCATTACACCCAAGTATTAGAAACCTGTATTTTTACGGATTTTATCGCTTCCCTTGAAAGATCTTGCTGATCCAACCTGGTTCTTCTTTTGTTGTGTTGGTTGGTTTTTATCTTGTTGTCTGTCTGAACATAGCACAATGAAAACAGCAACGACCAGAGATATCTGGAATGTTCAAAACGAAAACAAAGTGTTATGTCCAACACATGTACACGGAATCGTTGAAACATTTTCCAAAACCAATTTTATTCAGAAATACTGTTGCTAAATACAAGAAAAGTGGTTATAGCATGGATGTTATGCGACAGACCGCGTGTTTGGTTGTCGACACTTATATCGTGGACAACTTTGCTTCGCTCTTTGGCTGCATGGCGGTAGGCCGGACTCCGGACTCTTTGATGACGGTCCCACTCTAAATCCTTTGAATTCGGGAAGGGTAGAGCCGGATATTTCCTGGGTTCGAACCTCCGTGATCTAACTGTAGGTTTATTTCTGCTCTGATGTCAGATTGCTATTGAGTCCTAAAATATGTTCTAGAAAGGGTTATCCTTTGGAAGCAAGGAAAACACCAAAGAACTGAAAAATATGGAGTGTACATGTTTTCTGGGCCAGACTAGCTAGTTTCGGCAAATTAGGCCTCATCAGTGACCCTGATTCATGATAATATTAATCTATACATAACCATTTTACTATGTATTTTATCATGATCCACAGTTGAGCTAGAATACCTCCATGCGGATAAATTTGTTTAATGCTTATTTTGTTTGATACTGCACTTGAACTGTAGGCGAGGGTTGAAACTTCATAAACTCCGGAGTTGAAGCCCCCAGTAGTTTTAATACTGACAGTCCAAAGGCGGTCGTTCTTTTGCAGTCTTAACTGTTATATGGCTTTGTGCCGTTGGTTCATGTTTCGTCTGTTTTGTGTGTGCCTCCGTGTCACTTCCTTTAGGTGACTTGAGACGGTTGCGTTCTTGGATTGTGGCTTTTCCTGAGTGACCTTTTCTTATTCTTTTATTCGTTGTCTTGGTCAAAATTAGCTTGCAAAACTACTTCATACGATCCAGAATACCATTGATTGGTCAACATGAATTTCAAACAGAAGCGCCTTAAAAAGTTTGTGCCACCGTGTTATGATAATAGTTCCACAGTCGAATATGAAGGCATGTAGTTGTTTACGTGGAATACATAAAATGTAGTATTGGTGGTAGTAGATGTTGACATTACGCAAACACGCCTATACAAATACATTGCCACCTTTATCGCCGAAAAAAAATGAAAATTTTAAGATGAAAAATGGTGAAATTTTTCTTATTTCCGCTCAAAATATAGATTGTGGGCACTCGTTAGAACCGCCTCATCGAGGCGGTTCTAACGAGTACCCATAATCTATATTTTAGAGCAGAAATAAGAACTCAAAATAAAGATTGTTGGCAGTCGTTAGAACCGCTCATCAACGCGGTGCTAACGAGTACCCATAATCTATATTTTAGAGCAGAAATAAGAAAAAAAAAGGTGTACCCCCGGAAACCCCAGTTTTACTATATAGAAGTGGTGTTCAAGTGGGTCAAAATTATATAGGTGTGTTTTCGTGATGATGATAGAACAAAAAAGAATGAGTGAGTCATTACGCAGACACGCCTATACAAATACATTGCCACCTTTATCGCCGAGAAAATGAAAATTTTATGATGAAAAATTGTGATAATTTTCTTATATCTGCACAAAATATAGATTGTGGGTACTCGTTAGTACCGCCTCATCGAGGCGATTCTTACGAGTACCCACAATCTATATTTTAGAGCAGAAATAAGAAAAAATAAGGTATACCCCGGAAACCACAGTTTTACTATATAAAAATGGGGTTCCAGGGGGTCAAAATTATATAGGCGTGTTTTCGTGATGGTTTGAGTTTCACGTCCCAACAACAGCTAAGGTCAGACGGAGACGGGACCTTGGTTTAAAGACCCATCAGAAAGTCTCGAGAAGCCCGGGATCGATCATGCGACACCTGGTTTACAAGGCGAGCAGCGTAACCACTGCACCACGGAGGCTTCTAGGACAGGAAAGAAAAATATCGACAACAACATAACTATCATTTCTGTACCAATGTTCAACCTGTATGAATGTCCACTATTGCGGTACTGTTTTTTTTTTTTATCATTAGAAGCCTCCGCGGTGAAGTAGTTAAGCTAAGTGCCTCATAAACCAGGGGTCCGTCTCCGTATGACCGTAATTGTTGTGGGACGTAAAAGTAAAACACTCACTCTTTGATCATGCATTTTATTGTGTAACTGTTTCTTTCTATTTTTTTCAACTGGCATACTACGCACAGTTAGACACACATAATGGTACATTTCCGCCAGTAGTCATCAGGAAAACTTACTTTTGACCCCTCTAAACCCCTTTTTTATAACTTAAAACTTGGTTTTAGGAGTAAGGGGGTAAATATTCTTTCTTATTTCTGCTAAAAAGATAGGTTGTGGGTACTCGTCAGAACTGCCTCAACGAGGCGGTTCTAAAGAGTTCCCGCAATCGATGTTTTGAGCAAAATTATTCAAAAAAGCAGAATTTTTAATCTGAAATTTTTCATTTTTCGGTGGATAAATTAACAATGTATTTACACAGGCGTGTTTTAGCAATGTGTACAAGGGCAACAACTTTTTTTAACTTCCTGTTTGCTTTCCGATAATCTTGCAGAAAAAGGGCCGACTCCTATGAGAAAGTATTTCGTCCACAGGGGCAAATTCTTACCTATACGACTAGACCCTAGTGACCAAGAGAAATAAAACGAATTTTGAGATAGTTGCCTCACCAAAAATGTACAATCTTTCTGTAAGTTTATGTACAGTGCGGGCAGCAGTTTGTCCGCGGAACTACTGAACAAGATTAACGGAACAGATCAAATTGCATGTACCTGTATATCGTTATATTTGTAGGTTAAAGCCATCACCGAGCTAAAAGAAATGAAGGTTTCTACTAACCTTGTTCCAGAGACGATTTATTTAATAGGTGCAGTCTTGCTTCTCTTACCACAAAGAATGATGATACATGCTAGTATAATCAGAAGGAGCTGAAAGATCAGAGGTGGGAGAAATATGTTCGTTAGTATTAGACATCTAAAACTATGTGTTAGCAATGACTAATATCTGAAAATAAGGGCTATCTACTACTCTAGAAAACAAAAACAATCAAAGCGCCAAAAGGCACTGAAATGACAGATTCTGTGAAAAATTCAGATTTACTTTCTTTAGTGATAAGGACAATGGCGCCGGAGTGCTGATGTTTAGTTTTGTTCACAAAACTGAGGTGAATCGGCTGTTATACACTTTCATCATGATCATTTTACTTGCACATTATAGATAATACAACGGCCACGTGTGAGACGCCAAGTTCTGCAACGGAAGGCCAGGTGGTTTTTCTCCGGGTACTCCGGTTTTCGCCCACCTCTGATTAACGATCGGCTCGATATGAGTGAAATAATCTTAAAAGGGCCGTAAAACCCAAACCAAAAAAAAAAAAAAAAATAGATAATACAACAGGCAAATGACTACCCAGCAGGCACACATCGCTAGGGCAACGTCAAATCAACGTCGATGCAACGTCATGACGTTGCACCGACATTGATGTGACGTCACAATAACTTCATGTGCCTGCTGGGATAGTTGCCAGTTTTATGACAACACAAATCGTAGACGCAACTTTCTTGTAAAAGCTTACACTTGTTGACTGAGATGTGTTTCGCGGCTCAGTCAAGAACCTGCCTTATGTCGTGCGCTACAATAAAGGAAAACACGTTTTGTGCGATGTTTGAAGTTTTGCGGCATATGACTAATTATTTGTCACAACATTGTGCTTATATATTCAGTTATTCAGACCTACAACAGAATTGGACAGTGATAACTGTTAGGAGTATATTATTGCTGGCTTGCTACCGTACGGTGAAGTTTCTAGCGTCACGTTCTTCGCATTTAATTAGGTCATGTAAGTGTTATGAGTTTGTACCCTTTCAGCCCTTTATAGCCAAGTACAGATACCTACAGATGCAAACATTATAGAACCTGGTGAGATGGCTCATAATGATACATCGCATTCTGTTCTACATGGTTTGACATGCTGTTGACGACTTTTGACTAGACACCCAATTCACATGTGTAGAATGGACGCGTACAAATACAGTGACTGAAGAGTGAACTTGAGAAACTCGTGGGTGGAAGGGGTAAAATCTCAACCTGGCCATTTTGAAATGTAGCAGAGGCCATTTCATCTTTTTGTTTTCCTTTTTTTCTCTTAAATTACGACACAAACTTATAACCCTTTTATAGAACATATTCATATTTCGTACGATTCATCTGCAGGCAGACGGGCCTCCGTGGCCTAGTGGATAAGAGCGCTGACTCTTAGTCATTAGGTCTCTCACCGCCGTAGGTTCGAGCCTCGCTCGGGCCACGTGTGAGACGCCAAGTTCTGCAACGGAAGGTCTGGTGGTTTTTCACCGGGTACTCCGGTTTTCGCCCACCTCTGATTAACGATCGGCTCGATATGAGTGAAATAATCTTGAAAGGGCCGTAAAACCAAAAAAAAAAAAAAAAAAAAAATCTGCAGGCAGCTGATTCAAATGAAATCCAATCACTGAAAAATAAGATAAAAAATGTAAATTCGTCTGCTTCATGTTTTGTATGGCGCTTTTAAGATAACTAACACGTTCATTGTTCGTTTTACGAAAGACATGTGTCGTCTGATCTTTCATGGAACTTTTTCAACCACAGTTGTCGCCAAACCCGTCGCATGATGCAGCTGAATAGTAAGATAAAATCGTCAAGTCGTCTGCTTCAAAAGTTTGTATTACGCTCACAGGATAACTAATACGCTTGTATAAATTTGATTACTGCGCCAAACCGGACTACATTTTGTGCGGACTCATATTTCTATGGCTGTCAAAGCCGGAAGAACTGAAGCCTGAATTACTTTAAACGTGTAGCACAGCAAGAATAGACAGATAGAATCTGTCATTAAAAAGTACGCACCGGCGCACGAAAAGCGTCTGAAATGTCACGTGCGACTACGATAGAATTAGATTAACGTGGATATTCACCTTCTACGACATTTTTCTTTGTACAGCCCACAGGCTATCAGTGACTATGGAAGGTTCAAGCGATCAACAAAGAATCTGAATGTCCTAATTGGTCGGTCGCACAAGTCTATCAATAGGCTTGGTCAGGACAAACGATAAAAGTTTAATAGGAACGGCAATGGAAAACTATCCGTTAATATGTGTGTCTCCATTCTCTGTGGGGATCTGCCCTTAATGGAAATAATTTGTTACTGAGGATAAAGCTTTCCATTTAGAGTATACTGCTTCTTACTGAGAAACTGTTTTATGCAAAATGGTCAGATATTTTGGCGACGTCACCAAAACGTTACCAAAATGTATTAAGTTTATTAAAAATAGTTGTCCTGAAATATTCAGGGAAGGGACGGTGACATAGCTTATATTTATATTTCATTAATCATTCAGTTTTTAATGATGACAAAAATGTGATCAAACATGTAGGGACATCGCATTTTATTCTCCTTAAACAGTGAAAATCCATTGAAATGTAATGCACAGTAGTAGCGTGTGGGCAAACATTTTCGTCCCATGACAACAAGAATGCCATTGTCACGTTAAAAGAGCTATAAATTATGAGTATGTTTCTCAATGATATAGTTCTAAAAACAAAACTAATCCGCCAGTGAACGATAACACACACGTGCGACATAATGAAATGTTTTCACATATGCAAAATGGCTAATTTACTGATGAAATCCATGATTTTTCTTTGAGTATCTATAACCTGCGTCTTGGAGAAAAAATTAGAAAAACAATGCATAGCCCCGTTAACCCACTTTTTACTATACAAAGTGAAGATTAGGGGTTTTATTTCACGGACTTGTTC
Source organism: Lucinisca nassula (assembly GCA_963580285.1). Lineage (NCBI taxonomy): Eukaryota > Metazoa > Mollusca > Bivalvia > Lucinida > Lucinidae > Lucinisca > Lucinisca nassula. Next base: position 12,540,128 of record OY757019.1, read on the forward strand.
ATGTGAGCTTAATATTAAGATTATATCAATACGTTTTAAAATCAACGAAGAGCCATCTAGAAAAGTAATCGGTGCAGACATTAATCCACATCCATCCATTAAACAGTTAAAGCCACGGGATGCTAACCAGTGATCTTCCTTACGATCTCATTACAGGGTTGCCACCATTGGATCAAAGCGAAAATACCTGACTTGTCAGTGACGTTTCCCTGACTTTTCCCTGGCATTATAATTTTTTAGACATCAACATAAAACTTCAACCCTATACCTATGTATTTTAATTTATAGAAAAAGCATAAATTAATATGTTCCTTCATTTCATTTGCAAGTTAAGGCTTTGGTCATGAAATGCAACCTAGCAATTGTTACATTAATAGACTTTTTGTTCTAAAATTACAAAAATTCCCTGACATTTCCCTTATTTTAAAGATGTTTTCAATGACTTTAACAATTTTTCAACTTTGCCTGACTTTTTCCCTGATGGCAGCAGCCCCGTCTTAAGTCCAGGAAAGATTATATAAATATACACGTATTGGGCAAGTTAAAGTCTACTAAACAAAAAAGGAAGTTGGCAAATAATGAAGGTCTGTTGGCGTTTTCACTGTTTGCTTAAGTAACAATGAATAACATATGATATATAAGAGGCTCCTTATTTTTGAAATGAACTTTTCAAAAGCTAATAGGTGGAAGATTCCATTTGTCATGAAGTATGCCAGTTAACCCTTTCAACCCGTTAGAACGGTACAGGTACCTTTGCAAAAAGTGTACATTCAGGTGAGACGTCTCATCAGTATCAACCCTATTTGCAAAATCCTGTAAATGATTTTCACTTAAATCCTAATTCACACAGGGGTGAATCGGTTAACGTGATAATCTCCCTTTTTGCTGAGTTATACTGAAATCTATGGTTAGTTTAAACAATATTTTATTCAAATATAAGGTACACATAATACTACATACAATGTCAGTTTTACAATGCTTACATTTGAAAGGGATACAGAAGTAAGTCTTAGACTTTTTTGAATCTGTCTCCCTTACAGATCGTACAAACAATTGATATGCGAAAAAGCAGTGATAATTGTAGAAACGAAGTTTCTCTATCAATTAGTATAACCTATGAATTCATAGATTATATGTGTTGTAAGATGTGAAAGACTATTGTTGATCAACACGGAGAATAATAAAAGATAGACGAAAGCAAGATGCAGGAAAGACAGTTTGTCACACGGCATGAATCCCAGAGAGAGTGTATGACAAATTTAGCTTTAATTATTGCTGATTAAGGTGGAGATACTTTTCGTTCTGAACACACATACCAGATTGAGGTATTTAGAATCTTTTAGTATGTAAGATGTAATCCTGCACAGCTTCAAATATTAAAGTATTGGTTTGGTTTGTTAGTCTATGATCACCGTAAAGCAGGGTGTCAAGAGTCAGTGGACAGTGTTGGGCAATCAATGAGGCGGTTCTAACGAGCACCCACAACCTATGTTTTTAGTATAAATAAGAAAAAATCACTGATTTTCATCAGTAAAGTAGCCATTTTGGAGATGTGAAAAAATGCTCTATGCCGCACGGGTGTGTTAGCGTAATGCAGGTGTACCCATACGATGTGTACAATGGTTAAAAGCAGATACAATATTTCTTGAGCTGTCTAACATTCCCTTGATGGTCTCCAATGTGGGAGATGATGGATTCCGGAAGCTGGTTCCATAGTTGTATGGCTGATGGGCAAAAAGAAAGTCAGAAGCCATCAATCCTGCAGCATGGTACAGGATAAAGCGTGGAATGACCTCTTGTATTGAGGGTTGCTGGATGGAGCAATGGGGCAGCTGGAATGTCGATGAGCCCATAAGTGACCCAGTACATAATCACTAACTTGGCTTGCTTGCGTAGTTTTTTTTTTTTGGGGGGGGGGGTTCCCAGCCTCGGTCGTAGCTCATTTCTGACACTGTAGTGCGGTGTTCCCTATTTGACGAATCTGTCAGAACGCCATTGCACTGCCTCAAGTTTGTTGGTGTTTGTCTGTGTATGAGGATCCTAGGCTGTGGATGCATACACGAGCATCGGTCTGATTAGACCCTTGTAGCTCTGAGCCTTGATTTCGGCAACTGGAGAGGTTCCTTCTCAGAAATGCAAGGCTGTTGTTGGCTTTCATCGTTTCTTGGTGCACGGTGACATTCCAGGATAACGTGTCTGTGACGGTCAAACCCAGGCATTTTCCGGAGTTGGCGAGCAGGAGCTGTTGATCGTGATTGCGGTAGAATCCTGTTATTTCATTCCTCTTCTTGGTGATTCGTATGACCTCATAATTGAAAAGGGTTAAATTGCCAGTCGCTCTCCCATCCTTTTCATATTTGGAGGTCTTTCTATAGGATATCATAGTCTTCTTGGCTTCTGCTCTTGTGATACAGAATAGAAGTGAAGGCAGTGATCCGAAACCGATACACTTAACCTACACCTCTCATCAGAGACACCCAAGGGAAAGAAACACGAACATGAAAACATCACGAGCGGGCATTCAAAAGGACAGTTACTTTCACACAAAATGGATAAACAGCTATCCAGAAATAATAAAAAAACATATAAGCAAAGCATTCTTGCAAAGAAAATATAACAAAAATAAACGGCGACGGAAAAACCGGTCAGTAAAAAGGATTTCACTGGGGGTGGTCGTGGGGTGCTCAATCGACTTAACGTGATCACAATCGTCGGTCTTGGTTCTGTCGTGGTAAGACAAATAATTTTATAAGTCCGCATGCAGTCGTTTTAACTCCCAGTGCTTCATCACCGAGAACATGCAAATCTCACGACTACAGAGATTATAAGAATCTTATATGGGCGTGAGGGGTGGATTGAAAAAATCCGTCCCGAGGGACACTGTCCGGCATCACGAGGCTTGCCTCGTGATGCCGGACAGTGATCCCGAGGGACGGATTTTTCTATCCACCCCTCACACCCATATTGGATTCTTTTTCTTGCATACCTTCCATTTTTAGCGCGGATTTTTAATGCTGTAGTCACTTCGGTTACCAACGTCCGCCATATTGTGTTGAAACTGCAGGAATGTTTAGTCACGTGCTGTGACGTCAACCTTAACGACGGTCGTAATCAACCAGTGCATTTATCAAGCACGCGATTATATTCGATTTTGGGTCGGAACACCAGGGTCAGAACATAAATTTCTATCCCAGGGTAAAATCATGGATTTCCTTGTCTGGTGTGCAAGAAAAAACGATGAAGACTCGACAACATAAAATAACTGAAATGCTGGTGCAAAAGAAACCCAGCAGTCTGCCATCTGCGAAGAGCCTGACGATGGAAGATACTTTCTCCGGGAGGTCATTATTGTACTGGAGGAATAGCAGAGGGCCGAGAACTGTGTCGTGGACTTCGGAAACTACTGGAACAGATGATGAGGCATTTCCTTCTATGGGAAATCTTAAAAAAGGCTTTGCTGAAGTCCAGTAAAACCGCGTCGCTTTGTTTCCCGCCTTTCAGACCTTTGCGCGAGGTTTTTGATGGCAAAGTTCAACTGGCTTAAGCGTGTGTATCGCTTATATTTTTGTTTTGGATAGCCAATTGGCCATTTTGTGGGAAAGTAACTGTCACTTTGGCTTTCCGCTATTGATATTTCCATTAGGGTCTAGTTATTTCATATTTGTGTTGCTTCGCCTTTGCTGTCTCTGATCGGTGTTGTGGGTTAATTGCATCGATTCTTGAACATTGCCTTCACTTCTATTTTTCACACAATCATCGCTTTCTTAACCCATGTTGTAGGTCTGATAGGATCCTCTGGTGGTCAAGGTGCTTCATGATCAGACTGTGTAAGATATGCTCCGTGACTTTACTTCAGACAGCTGTCAGCGAGATTGACCGGTAGTTTGCTGGTGTGCTTCTGTCTCCTTTCTTGAAGATAGGAGAGACATCTGCTGCTTTCCAGTCACCGGGCTAAAGATGCCGAGAAGATCAGTCTAAGGGCTGGTGCAATTTCGGATACCATTTACTTCAGAAACTTCGTTGGGATGGTGACTGGGCCAGAGGTTTTGTAAGTTAATTGTATCGATTCCTGATCTTTGTTTTACTTCTACTTTGTGAGGATTGAAACTTTCTAGTAATTCTCTCGACCCTTCCACAAAGATATTGATATATTGGACCTCTCGGTAGCCATTTTCCGCTGAGAGAGTGTAGATTGATCTTGTCTTCTGATGTAATGGCGCTAACAAATTGGTCATTGAGGATGTTTGTCTTGGCTTGCGGATCACTGTGAAAGATGCCGTCTTTCCTCAAAAGTGATATGCCGCGACTGTCATATCCCTTTCTCTTGAAAAAAGGATATATGGTGAGAAGGTTTCCAACATAGTCGTTGTGTGCATTCCATCTCTGAAACTGGGTCTAATTCTATAGTAATCTTTACTTCTCTCGGTCTCGAGGGAAGCCAAACAGAAGTGAAAGCAATGATCGGGAATTAACACAATGAACACAGGGATCCCTTCAGAGACACCATAGACAAAGTAGTCCAATCATGAATATAACTAGACCCTAATGAAACATCAACAGCGGAAAGCCGAAAGGACAGTTACTTTCTCACAAAATGGCCAATTGGCTATACAAAACAAAATAATATAAGCTGCGAGTAGGCTCCATTGTCATAATGATTGAAAGTTTGCTCCATTGTCATAATAATTGAGAGTTGGCTCCATTGTCATAATAATTGCGAGTAGGCTCCATTGTCATAATGATTGAGAGTTGGCTCCATTGTCATAATGCCTGCGAGTAGGCTCCATTGTCATAATAATTGCGAGTAGACTCCAATGTCATAATGATTGCAAGTAGACTCCATTGTCGTACTGATTGCGAGCAGGCTCCATTGTCATAATGATTGCGAGTAGACTCCAATGTCATAATGATTGCAAGTAGACTCCATTGTCGTACTGATTGCGAGTAGGCTCCAGTGTCATAATGATTGCGAGTAGGCACCATTGTCATAATGATTGCGAGGAGAATCCATCGTCATAAAGATTGCGAGCAGGCTACATTGTCATAATGATTGCAAATAGGCTCTATTGTCATAATGATTGCGAGTAGAATCCATTGTCATAATGATTGAGAGTAGGCTCCAGTTTCATTATGATTGCGAGTAGGCTCCACTGTCATCATGACTGCGAGTAGGCTCCATTGTAATAATGACTGTGAGTAGGCTCCATTGTTATAATGCTTGCGATTAGGCAGGGCGAGGATTGTTGCCGCGTAAAATCGATTTAAGCCCCCCAGTGGAAATCTTCCACTGACCGTTCCAAGGCGGCTCTTCTGTGGCGATTTATTTATGTTGTTGTTTGTTACTTACTGTGTGTATCACTTGTGTCTTTTAATTTTGGATGGCCATATGGCCATTTTGTGGGAAAGTAACTGTCCATATGGCCTTCCTTTGTTTAGGTTTCCATTATGGTGTGGTCGCTTAATGTTTGTATTTCTTTCCCTTTGGTGTCTTTTATGGATGGAGTAAGTTAATTGTATCAATTCCTGATCTTTGTTTTACTTCTACTTTCCATTGTCATAATGACTGCGAATAGGTTCCATTGTCATAATATTTGCCAATAGACTCCATTGTCATAATGATTCATGTAGGCTCCATTGTAATAATGATTGCGAGTGGGCTCCATTTTTATAATGATTGCGAGTAGGTTCAGTTGCTTTAATGATTGCGAGTAGGCACTGATGAGTTAGGAAGCCTTCATGTGCACTAAACAAAATTAGTGTATACCGCGACAGAGGTAAGGGCGAGGAGTATGGCCATGTAAAATCGATTTAAGCCCCCCAGTGGAATTCTTTCCACTGACCGTTCCATGGCGGTTCTTCCTTGGCGGTTTATTTATGTTGTTGTTTGTTACTTACTGTGTGTATCACTTGTGTCTTTTTTTATTTTGGATGGCCATTTTGTGGGAAAGTAACTGTCCTTATGGCCTTCCTTTGTTTAGGTTTCCATTATGGTCTGGTCGCTTCATGCTTATGTTTCTTTCCTTTTGATGTCTTTGATGGGTGGAGTAAGTTAAGTTGTATCGATTCTTGATCTTTGTTTTACCTCTACTTTCCATTGGCATAATGATTGCGAATAGGCTCCATGGTCATAATGATTGCGATTAGGCTCCATTGTCATAATGATTGGGAGTAGACTCCATTGTCATAATGAGTGCAATAAGGTTCCATTGTCGTAGGCTCAATTGTCTAAATGTTTGCAAATAGGCTCCAATGTCATAATGACTGCGAGAAGGCTCCATTGTCATAATGACTGCGAGTATATACCATTATCATAATGACTGCGAGTAGGCCCCATTGTCATAATGATTGTGAGTAGGCCCCATTGTCATTATGATTGCGAGTAGGCTCCATTGTCATAATGACTGCCAGTATGCACCATTACCATAATGACTGCGAGCATGCTCTGTTGTTAGAATGATTGCGAGTAGTCTCCTTTGCCATAATGTGAGCAAAGTCATGCTTATGGGATTAAAATAATTTATCATATGACGTCGCGTCTGAGAGTGTGATAACGCCATGTTATAGTTTCGATAATTCTTTAGTGGATTAAATATGCAAATTAGCTAGTTACGTCCCGTAACGTTACATGTACAACGTCCTTAACGACGTCGCGTTTACTAATGGCGGAATATTGACATTTTTGTAATTAATCGTGAATAAAATGCGTTTTAAATGTCATATGATAAATAAAATCTTGCATTCGTGCTCATGTATAATTGAATTTATTAAACTCGTTGAGGAAAAGGGATAAAATGCTCGGCAAAGCCTCGCATTTTATCCCTTTTTCTCAACTCATTTAATACATTCAATAATACATGAACTCTCGTGTAAGATCCTCTATATAAACTTATCTTTACTACATGTACATGCACAAGATGCAGTATTACAAATATGAACAAATGTACATGTATTCAACATGTCAAATTCAATTTGATTTCTTTCTTTTATTTTACATATAATACTGATTATGCTTACACTTCTATAAAGAGAAAAAGTAGGGATATGGATCAAACAGATAATACACTGCTCAAAATAATTTAGGGAACATACATTTTTTTTCTGATGTTTAATTGACCACTTCAAATAGTCGAAATAACTTGAACATAAATGTTGTATAAGTATTTTAATGTTCATGGCTTTATCACTGATGGTTAGGATCCAGTGACTTAAGCTTCGAAGTATTAAATGCGCCATAACTCCATAATTGGAAATGGACTTATGATAACTTTACATATGGGCCCCGTCAAGCGATTTCGGTACTTATCGCCTATGCGAGCAGCGAAGGTTTAGGCGAGCCTGCGCATCGGCGCAGTCTCGCCAGAACCTTCGCTGCTCGCTCATACAAGCAGTGAATCAAGAGGATCATTCAGACAGAAAGCCATACCCCTGGCCCCGCTGAATGGCTGGGCATGCGCAGTTAAAATTTGTCATGACGGAATGCTCGAAGACACAAATTCGCTTGGCGGGGCTCATATGGAAATGTCCTTGCTCATCAGCTCATTCCCATATGCTTGAGCAGTGCAATCGTGTATGATTCGTAGAATCTTAATGTTAATGTTAATGGAGTCCATACTTTCCTACCATCCATACAATGTATGTTTATACACATCATTTCGCATAGAGAGAGCAATCAAAACATATTGCTCCAAAATACAGTCGAACCTGTATTAAGCAAGCACCTAAGGGATAACAGAAATGTGCTTGCTTTAGACAGGTTCTTGCTTAATACAGGTGCAATTTAACACATTTGGCTTTTTCGAGAACAAAACAACTGCTTGCTAAAGACAGGTTTCTTGCTTAATAGAGGTGGCCACTAAGACAGGTTTTACTGTTCATTTAAGCCCTGGCTTGTGTGGATGATCAGAAAGGTTGGAGAATAGGTACATATATGGGAAATGCAATCGTAACTTTTGTTTACTTTGGTGCATAACAGAATAGGTAATTTTGGTAAAAGAAGTACTGTGTAGGTTTAAAAAAATATAAACCCAATCCCATCAACTAGCTACAAATAAACCATGACCACAAGAGGCAAAACTTATATAAAAATGATATTTCTTTACAGATTTATAAAACGGCATTGGAGCTGAGGGCAAGGGATGAAAAATTATAAACACTGTCAGTGAAACCCCACACACATACCACCCCATACACATTATCATCACGTGAACAAGTCCGTGAAATAAAGACCCCACTAAACCCACTTTATATAGAGAAAACTGGTGTTTACGGGGGTATATATTATTTTACTTATTTCTGCTCCAAGACATAGGTTGTGGGTACTCGTTAGAACCGCCTCAATGAGGCGGTTCTAACGAGCACCCAAAACCTATGTTTGGAGTATAAATATGAAACATACCAGGGATTTTCATCAGAAAAGTAGCCATTTTGGAGATGTGAAAATTTGCACTTTGTCGCACGGATGTGTTATCGTTATGACATGTATTTTTAACTCGACACATTTTCAAGAATGTTCAGATTCCTAGTACAAAATGAAAAAAATGATTTATTATGCTTGAACTAAACATGTTTGCTTTCCAACTTACAGAAAATATACCTTGAATAAACGCATAGAACGTTTCTGCCATTAATACCTAATTCTGATATCAATGAGGCATCCTTTTTTTGTTGAAATTCCATTACGATAACACATCCGTGAGATATAGTGCATTTTTCAAACCTCAAAAAAGGTAATTTTTCGGATAAAAATTTGTAATATTTTTCTTATTTACACTCCAAACATAGGTTTTGTGTATTCGTTAGAACCGACTCACTGAGCCGGTTCTAACGAGTACCCACAACCTATGTCTAAGAGCAGAAATCAGAAATATAATGTTTACCCCCTAAACTCCAGTTTTCTCTATATAAAGTGGGGTTTAGGGGTTCTTTATTTCACGGACTTGATCATATGATGCAACAACACGTCTGTGTTACGAAAACCCTGCTCTATATAGGGAAAAGTGGGTTAACAAGAGTATAGATTCTATTCCCTTTTTATTTTTGCTACAAATCCCAGACTGTGGGTATTCGTTAGAACCGCCTCAACGAGGCGGTACTAACCAGTACCCACAGCCTATGTCTTATCCAGAACCGCCTCAGGTCTGTCGAAGATTTTAAGCGTCCGAGAATGAGCATATTATACACGTACGTTGTTATAGATTATAAGTATGTTTGTTTGATTTGAGGTTTGACGTCCCCGTCAACACTGTATAGGTCATTTTGGAGACGTCGCTTCCAATTTTGTGTGACTTTTACCCGAGATTGAGATGAAATGACATCTCAAGCCCTGTAGCCCAATGAAACCAATAGGGTTTATAAGCATGGGCGGTCCGACTCGCACCGCTTTGCCAGGGCAGGCTTAGATCTTCTAAGTGGTTTACCAGTACCCGTGTGCGATCGGTTTCAACTCTGCTTGGAAGCATCATGCATCCCATCTATTTCCTCAAGCCCCGATGGGCGGGGGCCAAAATTATAAGTATGTATTTCCATGAATAAAATTACGTTTAAACTAAGAAGAGTAATGTATTCCCATCTATACTTAGTTTTCTGTGTATAAAGTGGGGTTTACGAGGGTGTTCATTACACGGACTTCTTATGATGATGAGTGGGAAAATCACTTTAATAAGGGGAATGGGATCACCTGTCAGATTTTGCCGCCATTTTTCAAAGGGAGTCAATTTTCGGGACTTCCTGTTCGCTTTTAAAAAAAACCTCTGTCCCACTGAAAAAGGGTTATACTCTTAAAGGAAAGAATTTGCTCATCAGGAGCGAATTCTTACCTTTAAGAGTTGACCCCTATTACTACATGAAACAAAAAATACTTTGGCAGGAGTTACCTTCTCGGAAGGTGTTCCCATTGCCCGTAAGACCAAGGAATGCGTTGGTAAAATGTTATGTAAATGTTAGCGTTTCAGACTCACCTGAAATACGGCTACCCCAGCAAGTGTACCAGCCACCAGCGGAACGTTGCCTAAAGTTTTATTCCATATCGTGTCATAACAACCCTGAAATTAAAAAAAAAAACCCTCATAATTTCATGTTTAATATGATTCGAAAACAACTCCCAAACAAATACATATTCATACACTGACGAATATCACTGATACTTACAATGTCAAAATAAGTTATCTCGCCGCTATGGATCGAGCCTAAGGTCGGGTCACCTGAGAGGCGCTAGGTTATGTTAGAATTTCTCCGGGTATCCGGTGTTCGCCCACCACTGATTAACGATGGGCTCGAAATAAGTGAAATAATCATAAAAGAGCAGTAAAACCAGAATAAAGAAAAAGAAAGAAAACAAAAAAGACACATTTTACCTATCCGAGAATATTTCTAAAGCGTAACAACAGATTCTTCATAATTACGGAAGGATAATACAACCCATGCGGAGCAAATTCTAGACCCCCTTTTAAGGGGCTCGATGCACAAGACGACAATTAGAAAGTCACAAGAGTTTTCTTCCTTGCAAAAATAATGGTAAAATGGGCCCCGTCAAGCGATTTTGGTACTTATCGCCTATGCGAGCAGCGAAGGTTCAGGCGAGCCTGCGCCTCCGCGCAGTCTCGCCAGAACCTTCGCTGCTCGCTCATACAAGCAGTGAATCAAGAGGAACCTTCAGACAGAAAGCCATATCCCTGGCCCCTCTGAATGGCTAGGCATGCGTAGTTAAAATTTGTCACGACGGAATGCTCCAAGACAAAAATTCGCTTGGCGGAGCTCATATAATATGTCCGGTGTAGCCATTCGTCATCATCGCCCTTCAACACTGTAAAAGCTGAACCTACCCATATCCTGCTGAACATGACAATCACTACATTTGCAAACAGTGTAGATCCAGATCAGATGGAAGAAGCTATCTGAACAGGATCTACACTGTTTACCATTCTGTTTGCGAACTTAACGAATACATAATATTAAGAAATTTGACTGACTTTAAGATAACACATCCGTGTGATATAGAACATTTTTCAAACCTATAAAAAGACAATTTTTCTGATGAAAATTTGTGATATTTTTCATATTTATACTCCCAACATAGGTTTTGGGTGCTCGTTAGAACCGCCTCATTGAGGCGGTTCTAACGAGTACCCACAACCTATGACTTGGAGCAGATATAAGGAAAATAATGTTTACCCCCGTAAACCCCAGTTTTCTGTATACAATATGGGGTTTAACGGGATGTTTATTTCACGGACTTGTACACGTGATGTTGTTACAAAGAGATGGATGTGGCTACATTAATTTTTCAGCAAATTATGGATTACAATGGAAGAAGTGAAAGGGTTAGAAGTGTCAAGTCCCAGTTGTGATTAAATTGTTGTAACTTTCAGAACAAGTACATGTACGATGTTTATTATTATTATTATTATTATTATTGATATTTTGTATTTTTGTTTTTATTTAATTTGTACTTTTTATTTAATATTTTTTTTATTTATTTTTTTGCAGTTTGGTTTTATGGTCATTTCAAGAATATTTCACTTATATGGAGCCGATCGTTTATCAGAGTATGGCGAAACCGGAGTTCCCGGAGAAAAACCACCTGTCCTTCCGTTGCAGAACTTGGCGCCTCACAGGTGGCCAGAGCGAGGGTGAGAGAACTAATGATTAAGAGTCAGTGCTAGTTCCCATTAGGCCACGGAGGCCCGTACATGTACAATGTTAAGCGGATACGAATTGTAGCATTTTGCAAAATAAAACGGTATTAGTATTGTAGCTGTTGCAGTGGAAATCAAAGCCCTGAAAATGCCAAAATAGAGCCTTTGGCACTCCTGATGCAATTGGAACCGAATCTGACTACTGAGCTTCTAGAACTACTGACTGTATCCGGTCTCCCAAAATGCCCTGATCCTGACAAGTCCTTTATCTTCGATCCCATGGTGGAGTTTCTACAGGAGTTTGGTGTTATTCACTTATCAAAGGCATCGTAAAGATCTATCTATCTATCTATCTATCTATCTATCTATCTATCTATCTATCTATCTATCTATCTATCTATCTATCTATCTATCTATCTATCTAATCTATCTATCTATCTATCTATCTATCTATCTATCTATCTATCTATCTATCTATATCGCTCGTGACATTGTCGTTAATAATATTCTAAACCATTCAACATTGGTCGTTTATTTCTTTATTTCTTTTTTGCGTCTTGTTTCTTTTAGTGAATTAAGTTCTACAGTAGCCCGTTTATTTCTTTATTTCTTTTTGCGTATCGTCTTGCGTCTTGTTTCTTTTAGTGAATTACGTTCTACAGTAGCCTACAATTTTGGCCGAAAATCTGATGCAGGGGCGTTTTCTCTTGCATGAGCTGTGTGTTAAAACACATACACATAACGTTTCCATGACTCAGGTTAACTGCGACATTTCTTCAATACATGTAATTAAACTTTCATTTTACATGTTCTAGGTCAGAGGCAACATAATTAGCAAGAAAATATATATACTACAAAAGCTTTATACGTCACTCTTCTTTTATGTGGATGAATATACATGTAGCAGTGAAAGTCAGTTCGGTAGCATGGAATGACAGATAAAATCAGTCATTTAAAACTACTCATATTCTATTAACAAATGCACATGTATACCAGTTTTGGCTGTATTCTAACGTAAATTCAACAAACGATTTCATTAGTTGGAACAACTAGGCCCGGTTCGATCCCGGGCTTCTCCAGACTTTCGGATGAGTCTTTAAACCGAGGTCCCGTCTGCGTGTGACCTAAGCTGTTGGTGGGACGTAAAACTCAAACACCCACTCTCTCTCTCTCTTTCTCTCTCTCTCTCTCTCTCTCTCTCTCTCTCTCTCTCTCTCTCTCTCTCTCTCTCTCTCTCTCTCTCTGAGCGAGCGTGCGTGCGTGTATTTTGAGTTTTTCGTCCGTAGAACAAATGAGGCCATACATGTATATGTATGTGGACGCGACTTCGGTTCAAAGTCTGTAGAAGCCCGGAATCGAACTCTTGAACCCTGGTTTGCGAGGCCGAAGCTTAACCACGACACCACGGAGGCTTCTTAAATACCAATAACCGGATCCAACTAAAATTCATATGTTTACACCTGCTCGATCTTCCTTTTTGGCGACCCAAGCAACTTTGGTTATAAGTCAAGGCAGGCCTTACGCTGTCCTCAGTTTTAAGGAAAACGGTGAATAACTCATTATGAAAACACGCCTATACAAAAACATTGTAAACTTTACCGCCGAAAAAAGAAAATTTTAAAATGAAAAACATTTTAAAATAAAATATAGATTGTGGCTACTCGTTAGAACCGCCTCATCGAGGCGGTTCTAACGAGTACCCACAATCTATATATTCTAGACCAGAAATAAGAAAATTAAGGTTACCCCTGTAAACCCCAATTTTACTATATAAAAGCGGGGTTCACGGTGGTCAAAATTATATAGGCGTGTTTTCGTGATGTAAAACAATACTGTCCACAGAAACTTCGTTTTCCTTTTCTTGGTATGTTTTTTTTTTTTTTTTTTTTTCTTCTTCTTCTTTTTTTTTAACATACCAAGTTGCTGTGTTCGTTGTTAAAGCACATGACATAAACTGTTGTATTTGTTGATTTGCTAATGGATTTGCTTGCTTTTACTTAATATGATTATTTGATTACAACTGTTTAAATAATCTAATATGAACGACCTTGTTTTCGGTCATTTAAACGCATGTTTGAATTTTGTTCTATACAGAGAAGGTTTTGTTGATCTTAGTTTCTTAACTGCGTCAGAGAAAATTGTGTTGCAGATTCATTAAAATCGTATTCCAAACACTAAATATACATGTATTCCATGTGTTTATCACGTTTGTTTTAGGCATTGCATGGCATTATACAGAAGTCTGGTTTCCCGTACGTTCGTCCGTTCGTTCGTCCGTTGGTTCATCCGTCATCATTTGCCTCAACCCGAGCGTCAGTCCAAACGTTTTTAGGTCTATTCCTGGAAAACTTCTATCATAGGCCCGACATAGCCTTTGGTGGAATTATTGTTTTATTTACGGGTGCAAATGATTTAGGCAGTCAGTTTGCATATATGCACATGTCGGTAACAAAAGCCATGGTCATATGTCCCTTGTAAACTCTGTCTAATGTATAAAAAAGTGAAGTTTACGAGGATATATTTACACTTACAGTGTTAAATCTAATGTAAACCTATTAAATACTTTCATGAACGCATCAAGTCACATTATTTTCAGTGACGTCAAGTGACGTCACCATTAATCATGGTTCTCTACGGGCGTTGGTGACGTCAACGCTGTACCGCTCTTTGTAGAAAAACAGCCTGTAAATGTTTTTCAGCTTTTAAAGTTTGCCCGATAAGCATTTTTTCGCCCATGGATGAGGGGCAAAGAATGCAAAATTTAATATAAAAATAAACTTATTTTTTCTGCTTTTCATGGAAGTATGAACCACAGCGGGTCGCTAGCAAAGTTTACATGAACCCATTCGGGGAGTTTTTACTTTGTACGCAACCCACTGCGTTCATACTTTCATGGACAATAGAAAATTAAACATCTTTTTTCCGTATTCATGTTTGAAAAAAGTGATACACTGCGTAAACATCGCAGTGATGTTCAAACTACATGTAGTAGGCAACATTAAATTTGTATAAGTGAGTGTAATCCAGACTGCTTATGAAATATCCACTTTTGTCCGTCTTTCACTATGTAATCTCCTGGGGACTTCTAACTTCATGATTCTAACTCTTGTTATATTATTTCCTTCTTCCAACTTCCTGTTGCTGGTAGCTTCATACATGTAGCCTCTTACTTCTAACTTTTTACTTCATGACGTCTGACTTCAAACCCATTACGCCTTACTTCTAACTTCATGGCTTCTCACTTCTATCAGCCTTTGGAGCTCAGTAGTATTCATGTTTGACTGGGTGATGAGGATGACGTGGATTCGACGTTACGCTTACGCATCCGTTTTATACCTCCAAAATGGTCATTTTTCATGATGAAAAACTGTAATAGTTTCCTTTATTATACTCTAAACATAGGTTGTGGGTGCTCGTTAGAAGAAACCACATCCTATGCCTCGGACAAGAAATAAGAAAAATACAGTAGAACTTCGATGGCTCGAACACCGATGGCTCGTTTACCATGGATGTGTCGAACCAATTCTTGAGCCCCTAGCGAAATCCTCTACAGAAGAAAAAGTGAGGGATGATTAAGGAAATTTAAGTCTTTTATCTTGCAAATGTATGCCGTGTGTACTCATTAGAATCGCCTCGAGGAGGCGATTCTAATGAGTACACACAGCATACATTTTCATTATAGAACACCGAAAAGATGTCTAAAAGTATCTCGTTATGCCTCCTGGCAGCCACCTCAGTGGCTCGAACTACCCCTGTCTCGAACAGATTTTCGAGGTCCCAAAGGTGTTCGAGCCATTGAAGTTCAACTGTAATATATACCCCTATAAACCCCACTTTTGTCTACATAAAGAGAGGGTGGGGGTGTTCATTTCACGTACTTGTTCACGAGATGATAACTATCGAGTCGGCAACATTCGTACGTGTAGTATGATCACTGAATCTTTTCTGTGATTATTTTACCCCTTCTGCTGATTCAAAAAGGGTAGTTGTCAGTTTCTAACGAAAGAATGTAAATGTACTGGTTAATCGCTTATGTTTTAGAGTGTGATAGATTAACCCGTCATCAGGCCATCATTAAGTAACTCTTTTATAATTTCGCTTGCACAAAACTTTTAATGATGCGACTTCGTCGTTATCGTGTTATTAAACTGATGATGGCCCGGGGTTATCATTTACCAGTCTTCAGACATTCAAGATGGCTGCCAACATAATGTTTGACCAACTGGGACGCCAAAGGAGAGATCGAGTTTATAGAGAAAGGACCAACCCGCTTGAAAGTTTGACGGATGAGGAGCTGAGGTGTAGGTATCGGTTCAACAAAGAAAGCATTACTTACATCTGTGAGCAGATACGGCAGGCTATTGAACCCAAAACGTCGAGATCAAAGTCACTGAGCGCAAAATTACAGGTACAGTAAGGTAAACTGATCGGCTCAATACGTTATGACATAATGTTGACAGTCGATAAACTCTTACTTCTCTAACTTCATGACTTCTAACTCATGACTTCTAACTTCATGACTTCTTACTTCATGAGTTCTAACTTCATGACTTCTAACTTCATGACTTCTAACTTCATGGGTTCTTACTTCATGAGTTCTAACTTCATGACTTCTAACTTCATGACTACTAACTTCATGGGTTCTTACTTCATGAATTCTAACTTCATGACTTCTAACTTCATAACTTCTTACTTTATCACTTCTTACTTCAATATTTCTCAATTCTAACCACTTCAACTCCCATGACCACATAATTCTAGAGACCCAGCCCTTACAACCCTATGACCATATAAGTACTTATGGAAACACCTGAGACAGCCCATAACGGGCCGCCTGATCAAGATAGATACTGTTTGTTCATCAGTTCACCCATATTTGCCCAGCGTACCATCTGTGAGACGCTTGCAAACAGTGTCGAATCGTATCAGACGCCGCGATCGCGTGCTGCTGCATCTGATCTGCTTCTACACTGTTTGCTGAAAGAAACATTTTTGTAAACGTTTCCACAAACAAAACAAACCTGACATCCCTATAATTGGATTTTTTGGAAGATTCCTTGTCATATATGGGTTTATGATTTCAACAAATTAAACCGAACTACTTACTTCTTCAATCGCGTGAACAAGTCGGTGAAATGGACACCCCTATAAACCGAACTTTATATAGAGTGAGTGAGTGTTTGCGGTTTACGTCCCACCAACAGCTAAGGTCATATGGAGACGTGACCTCGGTTGAAAGACTCATCCGAAATTCTGGAGAAGCGCCGGATCGATCCTGAGACCCCTGGTCTACAAGGCGAGTAGCGTAACCACTACGCCACGGAGGCTTCTAACTTTATATAGAGAAAACTGTGGTTTATGGGGTATACATTATTTTTCTTATTTCTGCTACAAGACATGGGTTGTGGGTACTCGTTAGAACTGCCTCAATGAGGCGGTTCTAACGGGCACCCGCAACCTATGTTTGCAGTATTAATAAGAAAAATATCACGGGTTTTCATCTGTTGGAGATGTGAAAAAAATACAATATATCGCTGGGATGTATTATCGTAATGCGGATTGAAGAGTCCATTTCAGAAACATGGCGATAAAAGGGCCACATGCACCTCCGCACACATACTTACTCAGTATGCAACGGCATACCTACTCGGAAATCAGTCATATGTGCCTCCGTTCATTGTACTTACTTGCTCAGAATGCCCCCCGCCCATCGGGGCTTGAAAAAATATATGGGCTGCATGATGCTTCCACGCAGAGCTGAAGCCGACCCGCACACGAGTACTGGTAAACCGCTTAGAGGATCTAAGCCTGCCCAGGCAAAGCGGGGCGAGTAGGCCCGTCCATGCTTATATGCCCTATTGGTTCCATTGGGCGGCAGGACTTGAGAAGTCATTTCATCTCAATGTCGGGTAAAAGCCCATAAAATTGGAAGCAACGTCTCCAAAATGACCTTTACAGTGTGGACGGGGACGTTAAACCTCATATCAAACAAACAAAACAAACTTGCTCAGAATGTAGCTAATCGTGTCTGCATGCGTGAAAAGACTATGTTTGTTTGTTTGATTTGAGGTTCAACGTCCCCGTCAAAACTGTAGACGTTACTTCCAATTTTGTGGGACTTTTACCCGACATTGAGATGAAATAACATCTCAAGCCCTGTCGCCCGACGATACCAATAGGGTTTAGAAAAGATTATGTACCGATACATGTACTACGCACATCAAAGACTCCGATCCGGGCAGGTAAATGTCTTTGTTCTGCGGTCATGTCAGGTTTGCCTGCGGCGTGCGTGCGCAGGCTGATTCGAGTGTATGGTACGTGAACATGTCCGGAAGCACATATTTGCCTGCGATCCTTGTTTTCACTCACCGTATTGAGGTAGTTATTTGTTTCTGTGGCACTAGCAGTGGAGGCACAAGCAAAATCCGTTGAGGTTGGGAGCGTCTTGCAGCAGGACAGTGGGGTCTTCAGGGTACAGGAACAGGGTGCGCTGGTGTAATCGGTTACCCACTGAGACGCATCGGTAAAATCTGTGTAGTCATTGGCACCACAACACTCAAACTGTAAGTTGAAGAAGAAAGAAAATGTTATAAGTTATATCCATTGGCGTGTATATGTGTGTGCGTTTTTTTTTTTTTTTTTTTTGTTTTTTTTTTTGTTGTTGTTGTTGTTGTTGTTGTTTTTGTTTGGTTTTACGGCTCTTTCAAAATTATTTCACTCACATCGATCAATAATCAGAGGTGGGCGTAAACCAGAGAACCAGGAGAGAAACCACCTGACTTTCCACTGCAGAACTTGTCTAACCAACAACGGTAAGAGACCTAATGATTAAAAGTGCATTATTGAGCTATCTGGAAAAAATGTTTACAAAAAAATAAAATACATATAGCCGGTATTTTTCTTTACAACAATACAAATGAATGCCTTTTATGCAAAAATGCGAACAATTATGATGGCAGGTAAACGAGTTTGAGAGGAATTCCCTAACTAGGTTTCGCACACTAGTTAGATCTATTTTTAGTTCGTAACAAAAATAGAATCCCCATATATGACGTTATGCGACGTTCATTTTTGGCCTTGTTTGCTTAGGCCATGCCTGAATCGGAAGAAATATGACCCTGAATACCATGCCATAACTAACGACACTCAGAGACGATACTTTCGCCATGTATGTGTAAGTGACAGATTTATTTATTATAGAAAAGAAATTCCGAACACATGTTCAGAGCTAAGGGTAAACACGAATGAAAACGACCATTTTCACAAAGTTCTGAAGCTGTATTTGGCTCCAAAAGTGTACACATGACAAAGGCGTATGCATTGAAGATAAAAACCAGAAAAAAAATTGAGACCCGGTAGCTCAATAATGCACCTTTAAGAGTTAGCGCTCATACCTGTTAAGACACGGAGCCCGTTAGGCGTGCATATCAAAATTGTGCTTCGATCGCAGAACGGTCGCCAACCAGTCACCCTTCGGTTTCTACCAGTCTCAGAAGAATCGCCGATTTGGCACCGTCTGGCCACGGATCACTCCAAACTAGTTGCTAACCAGTCGCCGACTGCATGCAAGAAAAACTATTGCCGACTGGTCGGCGACTGACTAGCGATCATATTTGTTGAGAAAAAATGAGAAAAAGTAATTGAAATAGTCGCAGATGTCGCGAGTCAATCGCAAATGAGCTCTTTGGGACCAAGGCTGTACACGACTACGCGCCAGCACTTGTACCGCGATATAAATCTTTCAAACTGTCCACACGATTAAAGTCTCATTCGCTTTTGCACGTCATCAGTAGCTTTAAATGCGGAGATGCGATAATAGGAATGGCCTTCGTTTGTCGGTCTGCCTATCTGTCAGTCCGTCCGTGCGACCGTCCATCTGCCTGTCCGTAACACTTTCTTGTCAGCTCCGTATCTCCCGAACCGCTTGACAAATTTCCGTTTAACTTTGGTCAAATACTTCTTTCAGTGAGCTGATGTGCAGAACACATTAGTAAATCATGCCGACTCAGGGTCAAAGTCACAGTTGAAGTTCACGAATTTGAATCTTTGAATCTGTTTTCATCCCACATCACGTTTACCTCATTTGAAGTGCAGAACCCATAAATTAACCATGCCGATTAAGGTCAGGGTCACAGTTTAAGGTCAATAGTTTGAAACTTTGAATTTTGTGTCCGTTCCAGACCTCTTTTACCCCTGTAAGAATTTTCATTAAACTTTGGATAAATATCCCTCTCACTGAGCTGATGTGCAGAACCCATAAATAAACCATGCCGACTCAAAATCTTGAGTTCGCATCTTTGAATTTCATTTGCGCTCAGTATCTCCTTTACCCCTGGAAATATTTTCATTATTCTTTGTTCACAGAGCTGTTGTGCAGAACCTATAAATAAACCGTGCTTACGCAAGGTCACGTGTTTGAATCTTTGAATTTTGTGTTTATTCCATATTTTTTAAGGATTTTCATAAACCTTTGGTCAAATGTGCCCCTCGGTGAACTGATGTGCAGAGCCCATAAATAAACGGTGCCGATTCAAGGTCAAAATCACAAGGTTGAGCCTTGTTATTAAAGTGCGGCAGGGAAATGGGCTGTCCCTCAGACTGCTTTCTTCTATTTTTAGATTGTCCCATGTTTCTGTCGTAGCTAGCATCCAACATCATTTTATAATCGATTGATTCAAGTTTCACTTTGAATGTTCGATTCTGACCAAAATTTATGGAGCGCAATTGTCTCTTCAAAACATGACTTGGAGCTCCAATCTTCTTTGACAAGAACTTTTATTTAATTAAGCACAAAAAGGAAAAGTCAAAATGCAGACAAACTAGAAGAAACATTCCATGCATGAATGTGTAATGAGTTGGTTCTAGCTATAATTTTGTTCCGATTCTCATGCGCTACAGTCGTTTAGACGGAGACTTTAAACCGCAGAAAAAATTTAATGCGAATCTGAGACTAAGTTTAATTGTGGATTAAGTTGCAGCGATACATTGTATAAACATTTCTATCGAATTAAAATGCTTCATGTTAAAACAGTTAATGCGGATCTACTCCGGTACTTTTTCGCATTAAAAGCGTCGTCTAAACAGAGTATCTTAATATGCCTTCTGTCAATGGACACTAAAATGCACATCGCATCACGTTCACAAGTGCGTGTAATGCCGCTCTAAACCCCACTTTTTATATCATATGTACTGAACCCGGGAAGGAACATGATTTTTAGCTCGGCTGTTTTCGAAGAAACCGACGAGGTATTGTCATAGCTTTGATGTCGTCTGCGTCGTCTGCGTCATCGTGCAAAAAACTTGGACATTTTGTAATATCTCTGTCATTACTGAACATATTTACTTGAAACGCGGACTAATTGTTCATTATGAAAAGGGGAACTCATACCAATAGTGGAAGAAACCCTCAACATATTTTTGACACAGTTATGCCCCTTTTTCGACTTAGAATTTTGCAGCCGAGCGTTGGCACCCGCATGCAGTGCTCTTGTGTTTTAATAGGTTGTGTGCACAAGATAATATCTTTTGCGGACAAGATATTATCTTGTTCTCACAACATATTATCTTGTGCGGACAACATAATATCTTGTTCGCACAAGATATTAAGTTGTGTGAACATGATATTATCTTGTCCTCACACGATTATATCTTGTCCGCACAAGATCTTAAAACAAATTATGTCCCTTCCCGGGTTCCGTACATATGTGATTGATACTGGTCATAATAATTGTCAGCAATGACAGATGAATCGCTATTATTTTGGAGAAAACCGGGGTTTACAGGCAATATTAATTTTATGTAATATTGGTTGGTGCCCGATGCTCTGTCTCTGGTCGGGCCCATCGGTGTCTAACTGTTGGTTTTGTTTTGCTCCAGCATTTCAGTCGAGTCCACACTGTTGTTTAATCTCTATGGTTTGATTTTTGTGTTCTCGGAGATGTTGCACTGATGAGTTAGGAGGCCTTCATGCGGAGTCAACAAATTATTTATCTAAATCACGACCGACATAAAGGCGAGGGTTGCAGCTGCTGTGTAATTCGTTTCACTGACGGTTCCAAGGCGGTTCTTCTGTCGCAGTTTATTTTTGTTATGCGTCTGACTGGTGATCAGGAGGACGCGGGTTCGACTCCCGCCGGGGTCGGCAACATTCTTTCGTGGAGATTGATCATGAAAGCTTTTCTACGGTCATTCTCTCCCTTCCGCTGATTCAAGAAGGGCAGTTGTCAGTTTCTGGCGAAAGAATGTGCACTGTACTGGTTAACCGCTTACGTATAAGCCTGCCCAGGAAAGTGTTGATAGGTAAACTGACCGGCTCAAAAATGACCCAAATAGTGTTGACTGGGCCGTAAAACTCCAATACAAACAAACAAATTATTTTTGTTATGGTATTTCTTTTGCGTGTAATATCGCTTATATTATTTTGTTTTGGGTAGCCAATTGGCCATTTCGTGGGAAAGTAACTGTCTGTTTGGCTTTTCGCTATTGATGTTTCTATTGGTCTAGTTATTTGATGTTTGTGTTTCTTTCGCTTTGGTGTCTCTGATGGGAGCTGTGGGTTAATTGTATCAACTGCTGATCATTACCTGTACTTTTATTATTTATACATTAATTTTCTTATTTCTTGTTCAAGATGGTGTAACGGTTACTGATATATACCACTTCCACAGCCTTGCTGGAGGAATCGGCTCTTTCAGCGACACTGGTAGAGTGGTTGGCTGTGTTAGTACCTGGATGGGTGACTGCGTTGCTTGCCTGCGTGGACGAGCCAGCTACATGTAACGCTACGATAGGTTGTGGGTACTCGTTAAGTACCTGAATGTAGGATATTGTTCAGGTCACTCAACTGAACGCTTTTCTCATCGTTGGCTTGTTGGTATGCAGTCTATTCACGGTTGTCACTCATACGTCAAAGACAGATAAATATATACTATGGAAAATCAAACTATAAAACTGGACCTTCATTATTACAAATAATGACGAGTATATGAAGAGCCAACACGAAAACACGCCTTTATAATTTCGATCCCCTTGAAACCCACTTTTATATAGTAAATTACTGGGGATTTACTGGGGTAAACCTTATTTTTCTTATTTCTGCTCTAAACTATAGAATGTGGGAATTCGTTATCGAGGCGGTTCTAACGAGTACCAGCAATCTATATTTTGAACAGAAATAAGGAAAATATCACAATTTTTCATCTTAAAATTTTTGTGTTTTTTTTTTTTTCGGTATAGTTTACAATGCATTTGTATAGGGATGTTTTCGTAATGCCCTGTATTTAGTTGCTACATTATAGTAACGATTAATGTCTGAATCGGAAATAGAAACAAATGTTTCATTTTACTGCATGAAACGAATTCAGCACTGCAAAATAAGTAAAATATTGTTAAATGGCATTTATTCTTGTAACAGTAGGACACTCCGTGTGTTCATAATTGTTTTATTGCCCCCCTGTGATATACTGTCTATAGCATATCAAAGGCGACCCTTAATAGGGTGATAAGTATCTCTTGTTGATTCCCCTGACTGGGGCACTTAAGGGGAAATCAATAATGCGCACTCTAGTCAACAAAATGTAAATTATTGATTTCCCCAGGGAGGCCCCTTAAATGATGACAGAGGACTTCTCTTCATTCAGCACTGAGGGCTACATAATATCATGTAATGAAATGATAGTCATCAAAAATAAATGCCTTTAAGTGTCTTTCAACCAGATGCACAGTCTGCTCAGAGTCTTTGCTCAGCACTCATGCTCAACCTATTCGCTAGATTCAACCCAGTTATTTTGAAAAGCAAATACTTACGTTTTGGTTGACAATGTTCCATGCAATAGAGACAAGATTTGTTCCGTTGAGACCTTGAAAACTGGACTGTATGTCACTTTTCAGTGACGCTTTAGCCGGATCGTGGAACTGAAAATAATCAAGGAATGAGCATCAAGGAATTAGCGATATGCATGCACAACGCAAAATGCAATAATGTAAAACAATCTTCAGTTGTGTGTGTGTGTTTGTTTTTGTTTGTTTGCTGTTGTTGTTGTTTTTTCTAGAATATCTTTTGTGTCGAGGTCAACACTATTTAGATCATTTTTGAGACGTCGCTTCCAATTTTGTGGGACTTTTATTCGACATTGAGATTAAATGTCATCTCAAGCCTTACCGCCCAAACCACTAGTAATATTTCTAGAAATATCTATTGTGTCGAGGAGATGCTTGTGTCGAGGAGACACTTGTAATACTTGTAATACACTTGTTATACTTGGAATAGATACTTGTGATACTTACAGGCCTCCGTGGCCTAGGAGATAAGAGCGCTGACTCTTCATCATTAGGTCTCTCATCGCTGTGGGTTCGAGCCTCGCTCGGGTCACATGTGCCTCGCTCGTGTCACATGTAAGACGCCAAGTTCTGCAACGGAAGGTGGGTGGTTTTTCTCCTGCTGCTCCTGTTTTACCCCAACTCTGATTAACGATCGGCTAAATATGAGTGGAATAATCTTGAAAGGGCCGTTAAACCAAAACCAAAAAACTTGTGATACTTGTAATAGGGTCCCGTCAAGCGATTTTGATACTTATCGCCTATGCGAGCAGCGAAGGTTCAGGCGCATCCGCGCAGTCTCGCCAGAACCTTCGCGGCTCGCTCATACAAGCAGTGAATCAAGAGGATCCTTTAGACAGAAAGCCATATCCCTGGCCCCTCTGAATGGCTGGGCATGCGCAGTTAAAATTTGCCATGACGGAATGCTCGAAGACACAAATCCGCTTGGCGGGGCTCAATAGATACTTGTAATACCTGTAATACAGTACAATTCCGCTATTACCACATAAAATTTAGTCGAATTCTGCTTTCATAATGTTCTGTAAAAGGGTTATCCTTTGGAAGCAAGAAGTATCCCACAGCACTGGATAATATTAAGTGTACATGTTTTCTTGGCCAGACCAGCTAGTTTCGGCCAATTAGGCCTCATCAGTGACCCTCAAATATCTTCGAAATTCCACAATGAAATCAATGATCCTAAAGGACATGAAAATATAAACTACACTGTGGTGTAGGGCAGGGAGACATTTTACGGCCGCCACACATTCCCAGACACCAGCTGCAGTGACGTTAAATATGTTCTATAAACAGGTTATCCTTTGGAAGCAATGAATACACCACAGAACTGGAAAATATTAAGTGTACATGTTTCTTCGGCCAGACTAGCTAGTTTCGGCAAAGTATGCCTCATCAGTGACCCTCAAATATTTTCAAAATTCCACAATGGAATCAATGATCCCAAAGAACAAGAAAATATAAACTACACTATGATGTAGGACAAGGAGACTTTTTACGGCTGCCACACATTCCCAGTCACCAGCTGCAGTTACGTTAAATATGTTCTATAAAAGGGTTATCTTTTGGAAGCAAGGAATACCCCACAGAACTGGAAAATATTAAGTGTACATGTTTTATGGGCCAGAGTAGCTAGTTTCGGCCAATTAAGCCTCAAAAGTGACCCTCAAATATTTCCTAATTTCCACAATGGAATCAATGATCCAAAAGGACAAGAAAATATAAACTACACTATGATGTAAAGAATGGAGACTTTTACGGCCGCCACACATTCCCAGACACCAGCTGCGGTGATGTTAAATATGTTCTATAAACGGGTTATCCTTTGGGAGCACGAAAACACCACAGAACTGGAAAATATTAAGTGTACATGTTTTCTTGGCCAGACTAGTTAGTTTCGGCCAATTAAGCCTCAAAAGTGACCATCAAATATTTTCAAAATTCCACAATGGAATCAATGATCCCAAAGGACAAGAAAATGTAAACTACACTGTGTTGTAGGGCAAGGAGACTTTTACGGCCGCCACACATTCCCAGACACCAGCTGCACTGACGTTAAACATGTTCTATAAAAGGGTTATCCTTTGGAAGCAAGAAATACACCACAGAACTGGAAACTATTAAGTGTACATGTTTTCGGGGCCAGACTAACTACTTTCGGCCAATTAGGCCTCATCAGTGACCATCAAATATTTTCATAATTCCAAAATGGAATCAATGATCCCAAAGAACAATAAAATATAAACTACACTATGATGTACAGCAGGGAGACATTTTACGGCCGCCACACATTCTCAGACACCAGCTGCAGTGATGCTAAATATGTTCTATAAAAGGGTTATCCTTTGGAAGCAAGGAATACACCATAGAACTGGAAAATATTAAGTGTACATGTTTTCGGGGCCAGACTAACTAGTTTCGGCCAATTAGGCCTCATCAGTGACCATCAAATATTTTCATAATTCCAAAATGGAATCAATGATCCCAAAGAACAAGAAAATATAAACTACACTATGATGTAGGGCAGGGAGACTTTTTTACGGCCGCCACACATTCCAAGACACCAGCTGCGGTGACGTTAAATATGTTCTATAAACGGGTTATCCTTTGGAAGCACGAATACACCACAGAATTGGAAAATATTTAGTGTACATGCTTTCCGGGCCAGACTAACTAGTTTCGGCCAATTAGGCCTCATCATTGACCATCAAATATTTTCAAAATTCCACAATGGAATCAATGATCCCAAAGGACAAGAAAATATAAACTACACTATGATGTAGATTAGGGGACTTTTTACGGCCGCCACACATTCCCAGACATCAGCTGCGGTGACTTTTGAACAGTCCTAAAGGTGGTCTTAATATAGGAATTTTACTGTATTTGTAATATAATGTTATTAATCAAGTAATTTCGTATTAACCGTGTGACAGGTCCAAGGTCTGCTGTATTGGCCGAAGGCCGAAGGCCGAGGCCAATACAGCTGACCGAGTGCCTGTAACTGGGGCAATACCAAATTACTTGATTAATGACAATTTTATTGACACCATTATAAAAACATGATAATTGATTTTTGACTTCAGCGTTAATACGGATGACCTCTCAACAATACAGGATAGTCAGTTAATAATATAATGTTATTAATCAAGTAATTTCGTATTGGCCCAGGTGCAAGTCCGAGGTCTGCTGCATTGCCCCGGGGCCGAAGGCCGAGGCCAATATAGCTGACCGAGGACATTTTATTAATTGAGACCATTAAAAATATGATTTTTATTTTTTTACCTCAGTGTTAATACGGCTGACCTCCGAACAATACAGGATAGTCAATTAATAATAGATAATAATATCTATTATGTCGAGGAGATACTTGTGTCGAAGAGATACTTGTGTCGAAGAGATACTTGTCTCGAAGAGATACCTATGTCGAGGCTATTTCTACTAATATCTATTGTGTCGAGGTTTTACGCCCCGTCAACACTAACAAGATCATTTAAAGACGTCGCTTCAAATTTTGTAGAACTTTTATTCGACATTGAGGTAAAATGTCATCACAAGCCTTACAGCCCAAACCACTAGGATTCATATGCAGGGGCAATCCGACTCGCACCACTTTGCCAGGGCAGGCGTAGACCTTCTAAACGGTTTCAGTTCTAATGTTTGGTCTATTTCAGTTCTGCGCGGAAACAAAATGCAGCCCAATCTATTTCTCCAAGTGCCGATGGGCGGGGTTGATGCTTTAGCATTAGAATATTTAACCCTTCTCTTGCTGAATATTCAGTTTAGCCACACCCATTTCTGACTTTGAACCAATCAGATTACTTGATGTAATTTATTCCTACAAATTCATAAATTGAATGTCAAACAGTGTAGATCCTGATCAGATGGCTTCTTCAGAAGCCATCTGATCTGGATCGACACTGTTTGCAAAGATAGGGGTTGTCGTGAACAGCAAGATAAGAGTAAATAAGTTTGGAATGGTCAATTTCCACGGATAGGGGTGTCAGGTTTGCTTTGTTTGTGCTTGATGGAACTGAGGTTTAACGTCCCCTTAACTATTAAGATCATTTTTTATTCTTTACTTCCAATTTTGTGGCTCTTTTACCCGATATTGAGATGAAATTACATTTCGAGCCCTGCTGCCCAATGAAAGAAATAGGGCTTGTATGCATTGGACAGTCCGACTCGCACTACGTTTCCTGGGCAGGCTCAGCCCTTCCAAACGGATGACCAGGTCTAATGTTCAGTCAGTTTCAGCTCTGCGTGGAAGAACCATGCGGCCCAATCTATTTCGCCAATCCAGATGGGAGGAGGCCGGGGCCGTTGTGCTAAGTTTTTACATGTGCTAAGTTTTACAAAAATGTATGTACTTTTAGCAAAACGGGTTATGGGTTTTGTTGACAGGGGTGATGCAACTGATATTATGAAAAGCACCCACACCGCCTTTCACAATGAGTTTTAATGTTCGGGAGTTCATAAAATATGAAATGCAATTGAAAGCTTTTGCTTCCGTGATTGGGTGAGGCAAAGGTGGCGTGTATCTTGCGCCACTGGGGCGCCCAACTGATACTGGCACACAGCTGGGTAAGGTCTGCTGTCCTTGCAGCAGGTAAGGGTTTAAGGGGAATGCTGCTATTTCTTCTGTCTCTAAACTGCCATTTATTTTCTTCTTTCTCTCCTGTCCCTCAGTATCATCTCCACTACTATCTCTTTTATCTCTTTTTTCTCCCTTTCTCAGGGAGACGACACAGAATCACCCAAACGTGTTGACATGTCGTTAAACCCAAAACAATCAATCAGTAAAATCCGTTCCAATCCTGTCATTATCTCATGTCTTCTG
The DNA here is from genome assembly GCA_963580285.1 of Lucinisca nassula. Lineage (NCBI taxonomy): Eukaryota > Metazoa > Mollusca > Bivalvia > Lucinida > Lucinidae > Lucinisca > Lucinisca nassula. The sequence continues at coordinate 12,568,430 of OY757019.1, forward strand.
TAATCAAAGAATGAAATAAAATATGTCTAAATTAAAATGAAAGCAAACGGGCAAACGAGATCTGGAAGAATATTACATGTAAGTAGCACTCTAAATGCTATATCCGTGGGGGCAATTGAATTTCCCTGTCACATGCAGTTGCCATGGGAACACGTGATTAGACACTGCTGATCAGTTTGGTCACATGTATAGCTATTATCGTCTACGACCATGAACGTCATTTCGAAAACCCAACTATTTAAATACATTGCAAATTTTGCCACCGAAAAAAAACACACGAAAGTTTGAAGGTAAAAAAAAGTGTGATATTTTTCTTATTTCTGCTCTAAAATATAGATTGTGGCTACTCGTTAGAACCGCCTCACCGAGGCGGTTCTACGAGTACCCACAATCTATATTTTCACCGAGGCGGTTCTAACGAGTACCCACAATTTATATTTTAGAGTAGAAATAAAAAAAATAAGGTTTACCCCTGTAAACCCCAGTTTTACAATATAAAAGTGGGGTTCAAGGGGGTCAAAATTATATAGGCGTGTTTTCGTGACGGTTGTCAATAATTTCTTCTTTAGCACGTCATGAAATCTGTCCGAATTCATCATGAACACACGCCTATATAATTTTGACTCCCTTGAACCCCACTTTTATATAGTAAAACTTGGGTTTACGAGGTCTTACTTTATTTTTCATATTTCTGCTCCAAAATATAGATTGTGGGTACTCAATAGAACCGCCTCGATTAGGCGGTTCTAACAAGTACTCACAATCTATATTTTGAGCAGAAATAAGAAAAATATCCAAATATAGATTGTGGGTACTCATTAGAACCGCCTCGATGAGGCGGTCTAACAAGTACTCACAATCTATATTTTGAGCAGAAATAAGAAAAATATCCCAAATTTTATCTTCAATTTTTCATTTTTAAGGCGTGTTTTCGTAATGTCTGGACTGTTAGTACATTTCGCGGACCCAAATTGTGTTTATAGAACAGTGCGACAGAGAATATTTCAAGGAATTTGCGTGAGTATAATTTAATACAATTGCAATAAGACATTAATATCAAGACAGATTGTATCAGTTTCGTGACAAACAGGGAGCAACCTCTTACCGTGTTTGGCGAGCCATACAAGATTCCGATGACAACGATCTGGCCAATCAGGAGAGTGCCACAAATAATAACATACTGAAAAGAAATGAGAAAAAAATTATACGGGATCATTTCCGCGGTTGTATCTAAAAGTTCATCTAAACCTCTAGTCATTGTTTTAAGGAAACTATTACCTTTTTTTGTATGAACATTACAAATTTGATAATAAATGTGATTAAATTGTTCTCTGCAGATCAACAATCAAACCATAGTTGCTCTTCTCAAGCCATACATCAGGTCTGCATGTTTTGGCGAAATCTTGGTGCAACTTGAGCGTACATGTATACTGATTCACGTAGATACAAGCCCAAAACGTATTGGGTGTCGTTTAAGTATTTAATACAATTTCAAGATATCTATAATTTTATTATAAATCAAAAATCGAATCTATAAATAAAATTATAGATATTTATAAATCAAATGATATCTATAATTAACATTATTGATATCTATAATTATCAATATTTTTTTATATCATAAAATGTAATCAATGACATGTAATATATATTTCTCGATATCTATAAATTTGTTTTGTGATATCCATTATTCCTTTGCATATAGATATCTAAAAAAGAACAATTATAGATAGCATTTAAAAGGCTGAGTTATAGATATCACAATTTTCAGTAATGGGTATCATAAAATATATTGTGGATATCAATAAATGAAATTATTGATATCCTTAAATGTTCTTCAATATTTGTTTGTTTGTTTGTTTGATTTGAGGTTTAACGTCCCCGTCAACACTGTAAAGGTCATTTTGGAGACGTTGCTTCCAATTTTGTGGGACTTTTACCCGACTTTGAGATGAAATGACATCTCAAGCCCTGCCACCCAATGAAACCAATAGGGTTTATTAGCATGGACGGTCTGCCTCGCACCGCGGTTCCTGGACAGGCTTAGATCCTCTAAGCTGTTTACCAGTACTAGTGTGCGGGCCGGAATCAGCTCTGCGTGGAAGCATCATGCAGCCCATATATTTCTTCAAGCCCCTATGGGCGGGGGCGATCTTCAATATTTGATATCTACATATCGAATAATAGATATCTATAAATCAATATAGATATCTATTGATATCTATGATCATCAGTATTTTTTATATCATAAAATGTAATAACTGATATGCTATGTATATTTCTTGATATCTTTAAATTTGTTTTATGATATATATTATTCTTTTGCATACATAGATATCTAAAAATCAAATTATAAATATCGCATTAAAGGCTGAATTATAGATATAACAATTTTCAATAATGGATATAAAAAATATATTATGTACATCAATAAATGTAATGATTGATATCCTAAAATGTTCACCAATGTTTGATATCTATATATCGAATAATAGATATATCTAATTGGAATTATAGATATCCCTTAACATATTATGGATATCATAAAATAAATAACAGATATCTAATATTATTTATAGATATCTAATAATATTTATTGATATCCTATATTTTTATTATAGATATCATTATTTTTATTTATAGATACCTTGAAATTCGATTCAATAGTAAAACGGCACCTCATAAAAACGGACATCCGTGGCCTAGTGGATAAGAGCGCTGACTCTTAATCATTAGGTCTCTCAACGCTGTGGGTTCGAGCCTGGCTAGGGTCACATGTGAGACGTCAAGTTCTGCAACGGAAGGCCAGGTATTTTTTCTCCGGGTACTCCGGTTTTCGCCCATCTCTGATTAACGGTCGGTTCGATATGAGTGAAAGAACCGTAAAACAATAAATATATATATTTGGAAACCGTCTTCAAACAAATATGTCTCTGTTCTACATGTATATCTAGGGGCGCGGGAAGATTATCGGGGGCCAGTTGTTCAAAACTAACGACATTGTTAGTTAACGTATTGTGAAATCTTTAATCCTTTAATATGGCAAATATGCAAATATTTTTGCTGAAAAAAAATGAGCAGCATTTGCAAATGCAAAAGCTGCTTACATTTTTCCAGCATAAATACCAAAACTTTAGCTATTGTATTTACTAGAACAATTAACAATTTGACCACTAACGAGCTCGTTAAGCTAACATTGTTTTGAACAAGTTGACCCAGATCTTTATCTTCATAGTTTGATGCATGTTTCAAACAACCATATATATACAGGTTCAAATATATATACAGCCCGACCAGCATCAAACAGCGGGCCAGCGTCAGACCGACAACGATACGGCATTGCCATGTCGTATCACTGTCGACCCGACGTTTGCCTGGCAATCTTTACTGACTGAGAGGGACCAAAGTTTGTTTGTTTGTTTGATTGATTGATTTGAGGCTTAACGTCCCCGTCAACACAATATATGTCATTTTGGAGACGTTTCTTCCAATTTTGTGGGACTTTTACCCGATATCGAGATGAAATGACATCTCAAGCCCTGTCGCTAAATGAAACCAATAGGGTAAAGCGGTGCGAGTCGGTCCGTCCATGCTGGACGGACCGACTCGCAACGCTTTGCCTGGGCAGACTTAAATCCTGTAAGCAGTTTACCAGTCCTCGTGTGTGGTAGGTTTCAGTTATGCTTGGGGAAGCATCATGCAGCCAATCTATTTCTTCAAGCCCGATAGGCGAGGGCAGAGAAGTACTAACAGCACGAAAACAGGCCTTTATAATTTTGACCCCCTTGAACCCACCCCCCCCCCCCTTTTTAAATTATTAAACTGGGGTTTCCGGGGGTATATACCTTATTTTTCTTATTTCTGCTCTAAACTACAGATTGTGGGTACTCGTTAGAACCGCCTCCATGAGGCGGTTCTAACGAGTGCCCACAATCTATATTTTGAGCAAAACTATGAACAATATCACAATTTTTCATAATAAAATTTTCATTTTTTCAGCGATAAAAGTGGCAATGTATTTGATTTGTTTGCGTAATGAGTACTTGACTAACACCAGTATTTGTACTTACAACGATGAGCATTATTCGCATATTGCAGCATCCTCCACAGATCCCAAGTATTGTGATGATAAGCAGGAACAAACCAAAACAGATCATGCCCACTGCGACACCGTACAAGATGTCTGTCATGCTGAAGATGCTGTTTATGTCAATATCGGTGAAGCCAGAATCGTTAATGGAAGCCTCCAACTGATCGATGATTGTGCTGACATAACTGTTGATGATGTCGTCCCCGAACCTGACAAACAGACCCCCGGCGAAGAACGCCAGTCCGATTATCTGAAATACAATCAGAACAGTTAAGCTTTTGCTTGAGTATCTGCCATTTTTGTAAGTAAAAAATGTGACTTCTTTTGTAGATCATATTACCCTTTTATAGAACATATTTAACTTTATCATATGAAGTCGCGTCTAATAGTGTAACAACGCCATGTAATAAATTCGACAATCCACTAGTGGATTATTTCGGCCCCCGCCCATCGGGGCTTGAAGAAATATACGGGCTACATGATGCTTCCACGCAGAGCTGAAAACGACCCGCACACGAGTAGTGGTAAATTGCTTAGAGGATCTAAGCCTGCCCAGGCAAAGCCGTGCGAGTTGGCCCATTCATGCTTATAAACCCTATTGGTTTCATTGGGCGGCAGGGCTTGAGATGTCATTTCATCTCAATGTCGGGTAAAAGTCCCACAAAATTGGAAGAAACGTCTCCAAAATGACCGTTACAGTGTTGACGGGGACATTAAACATCAAATCAAACAAACATACACTAGTGGATTAAATATGCAAATTAGTTAGATACGTCCCGTAACGTTACACGTACGACGTCCTTACGACTTATAGCGGAATATTGATATTTTTGTGAAATAAACGTGAATAAAAAGCGTTTTAAATGTCATATGATAAATAGAATCTTGCCTTCGTGGTCACGTGCATGTATCACTGCCGGCCTCGGTGGCTCAGTCGGATACGTGTCTGACTGGTGATCAGGAGGACGCGGGTTCGACTCCCGCCGGGGTCGGCAACATTCTTTCGTGGAGATTAATCATGAAATCTTTTCTGCGGTCATTCTCTCCCTTCCGCTGATTCAAGAAGGGCAGTTGTCAGTTTCTGGCGAAAGAATATGCACTGTACTGGTTAACCGCTTACGTATAAGCCTGCCCAGAAAAATGTTGATAGGTAAACTGACCGGCTCAAAAATGACCTTAATAGTGTTGACTGGGCCGTTAAACTCCAAAACAAACAAACAAACAAACATGTATCACTGAATTCATTAACTCGCATTTTATCCCTTTACCTCGACTCTTTTAATAAATTCAATAATACATGAACACTCATGTAAGATCCTCTATATAGACCATATTTAACTTAACCACAGCTTGCGTCAAGGTGACGTGTGGCGGCCGTAAAAAGTCATCCTGCCCTTCATCAGAGTGTGGATTATGTTTACTTATCCTTTGGGATTATTGATTCCAATGCAGAGTTTCGTTCCAAGGCGATATTCTGTCGCGGATTATTTTTTAGTAATAGTTCGCCTTTGAACGTGTGTTTCGCTTAAATTGTTCTGTTTTTGGATAGCCAATTGACCATTTTGTGGGAAAGTAACTGTCCATGTGGCTTTTCGCTATTGATGTTTCCATTAAGGTGCAGTTTTTTCATGTTTGTGTTTCTTTCCCTTTGGTGTCTCTGATAGGAGGTGTGGGTTAATTGTATCGATTCCTGATCATTGCCTTCATTTCTATTTCGAAACTATACGAAGGTCACTGATTAGGCCTAATTGGCCGAAACTAGCTAGTCTGGCCCGGAAACAACTTTCACACTCGTAGGTCCTTTCATTACTACGATATAAAGGGGGGTTATTCTGTGAATAAGCACAATCTATGCAATTCCCCCATGAATTGGGTAATGCAAGTTTCACGCACATGTATACACAGTGAAATTCCGGTATTAGAGTAGTATAGGGGGGCGGTATGGGTACCAGATAAAAATTTATGGGTACCAGATTAATTATAGGTACTAGTTTTTGACCAGTAGTTTGGTACCTATAAATTCTGGGCCTAGTACCTATAATTTTGTTGGTACCCATAAATTTTTATCTGGTACCCATACCGCCCCCGCTTGATGTAAGCTTGACTAGACAAGGTGCTGTATCGTGTGTTATGTGGACTTTCGTGAAGGGTGCTATAAATTTTCAGTGACTGTTTACCTGGTACCCATAAATTGTGGGTACCTGAAATTTATGGGTACTAGGTACCTGAAATGTTTTTGTCAGACCTAAGCTTGAAAATAACTTAGTGTTTTTGTGGTTTGATTTTGTCCCTATAAATCTTCAGTTTTTGAAATTTGTAGGGACCAAGTTTGAATTGACTAAGCCTGAAAATAACTTAGTCTCTGGAGTTTGTACAAGAACCTGGTACCCATAAATTCTGGGTACCTGAAATTTATGGGTACCAGGTACCTGAAAGTTTCAATTTTGGTATGGTAAAAGTGGACTTAGTCTTTTTGTGATAAACTTTCAAGAGGTCCAGGGATACCACAAGATGACATTATGTTGTTCTGGTGTGAAAAAAAATGTTTGGCACGAATAGGGCTCGAACCTATGACCTCCTGCTTATCAGACAGGTGCTCTACCAACTGAGTTAAAGTGCCAAGATATATTTTGTATGTAATAAAATTGTTTTAAACTTAAGACATTATGGTTATTCTTTCTTAACTGTTTGATAGCCCTGAAAAGGGCTGTTTGGGTTTTGAATAACTTATTCTTTTATCTGGTTTTCTTTTTACGTATGGGTTTGGTAGCAGCTCCAAGTCCAATAGCTGATGACTGCATCAGTTGTTCATCTTCATTTGCCACGATATTGAAGTGGAGTGGAATCCTAATAGGACTCATTTCCAGTGATGATGGTTGTTGAGGACGATCTTCTAACTGTTTGACTCTGTTTTTGAGCTCATTGATTTCCTTCACCAAGACTTCAATAACTTGGGGTTGAGGTTTGGATTGTTGTACTGGGGGCTGTGCATAGATCAGTTGGTTAGATGGTATTGTTGTATATTGTTGTTGCTGTAAGGTAGCATCACTACCAAATGTTTCATTGATAGCGGTTGTTAAAAGATCTGGATTTTGCAAGAGATCATCGAATGATATTGACGGTTCCATTGTTTTTTCAAGAAATCTGAAGTAGGTCAAGTCCTTTTTATACTCTGGAGAGGGATTGACCTACTTGCAAAAAATACTTTCTTTCACGTCCGTGTTCACTCAATAAATATCGATGCATTGCCCTACTTCCTTGCACTTCTGTGTACAATTGAAGATGGCTCACAACAGTGAAATCTACTTCAAAGCTTTGGAAGAACAGGCGGAGTCTGTGAGGAGTGGGGTGAGAGAATTGATGCTCTCGTTTGACATAGTCAAGCGAGAAGCTGAAGGATTATTTTCCTCGATTGATAATTTGGATCAAGTGATAGAGATAACAAAGAGGCAGCAGAGTTGGCACATGGACAACAAAGGAATGGTGAGATGCCTGGGTCCTCTGCTGTCACACAGACGGAAGACTGGGGGAGGGAAGCGACAGAGCCCCCGTTCTACTTGTCGACGGGGTCCAGGATTACTTATGAATCCTGGGCAACCAGATGTCCAGCCTGTGGAGGGAGAACATGCTGCCAATGTTAGTTTTATAAACTAACAAAAACCCAACGGCCCTTTTCAGGGCCATCATATATTTTTGAATGAATGTCCTTTGATAATGTTCAATCAAGATTTCTAAGTCTGGTATTTGCTATGATGTTTCGAAAGAACAAACATCATTGCTACACCAAAACGAAGAATTTTCTGATTATGATTGGCTAAGCCTGTTTTTCGATTTTAAGTAGGTCAATCCTATGTCACTTGTATATATATATATCATTCATGATTATTACAAACTTCATAACCATGGATGAATACCCAAAGTCTGGTATCTGCAGTGAGTGTGATGCTCCAACTTATCTAGAATGTGGTAAGTGTTACTGCATTCTAAGGTATGTTGGAGAGGAACACAACTGCCCTGATGATGACGATGGGTTCTTTGAAGACGACAGTTTGTCCATATGCGATGAGTGTCTAGAACAAAAAAACTGAACCTTTGAAGGTTCTCTAGACCAAATGGTCCTTTTCAGGGCCACCACTTATTCTTGGAAGAGTACCTTTTGATGATCATACAAAAGATTCCTAAGTCTGATATTTGCTATAATGATCTATGTTTCGAACATAGACCATCATTGCTACACAAAAAACGAAGAATTCTCTTAGGATGATCATGATTGGCTAAGCCAATTTGTTTGGTTGTTCGATTAAAGTAGGTCAATCCTCCTACATTGTATAAAAGCCCTTCTGCTTTTGAGTTCTCTCCATATTGTTCCAATATGACTTGGTTCAAGAAATTACGTGCTGTCTTCCACCGAAGGAAGCGTCCTGAGGTGGAAACACAGCAGCCATGTACTGAGGAAGAGTACTGGAAGAAAGTGGAGAGACTGCAAAGCGGACTGGCTTTCCAGCAGTTCCTGGCTAGAAGGGGAGTGGGATCGGTTACCATTAAACCGATCGCTATAGTGGAGCCATTCCGTGGCTAGTAACTGTTTAAGTTACGAGCTACATAAGAACAGTCCTTTTTAGGGCTAACCCATGGATTTCGTTAAAGAATAACCTTTACATAATAAACAAAGACTGGTAAACTGTTAATGTTTTTAATGTGTTTTAAAATTTTCTTAATACAATACTATATGTTTCTTAACTATCTTATTCAAATGTCTATTTTGTCTTTGGTTTCTTCACACCACGAGTGTTAGAAGTTGTTCGCTTTCTTTTTCTTGATTTCTTAACACTAGATTGTTTCTCCTCAGTAGAAGACTGTTTCTCATCGGCACAAGACTGTTCCTCCTCGACACAAGACTGTATCTCCTGAGGATTGTCAGGTGATATTTCTTCAGTAGGTAATGCAGGTGGTATGTCCAACTCATCTTGTATCAACTGCTTCTGTGGACATTCGGGTGCCCAATGATCTGGAAGTCCACATATATAACAGTGTCCGTAGGGTAGCTTGAACCCCGATGTACAATCTCGTGACCAGTGTGTCGTAGCATTACATCTGAAGCAACGACCATAAGGTGTTTTCATCAGTTGTTGATCAAGAAGTGATTTTTCCAATGTCCGTAGAAGATGGATATCATATTGTTGTTTCAATAACTTCTTTAAACTTGAACAATGGTAGTAGATGCTTTCAGGATCACTATATTTCTTTGTTCTTGGATCCCTATTGTGTTCCATCTTGTTTAAGATTTTTGAAGTTTTCACTGTGGCAGTCAGAAGTAGAATGAAGTTCTATTCAAGATCACTTCCTTTTATATCATCCTTGCCTCGTGTCTTTGAATGTAAGAACTCGATCACCTTTGGATTGCCAGCTACAGATTTTTTCCAATTCTCAAATGTGATGACTGAATCTTCTAACAGTTTGTACTTAGCACAAGCCCACCACAATTTCTTGAAATCTTCAAAAGTTTCTTTTTCATTTAATTTCATCTGGATTTCTTCCATAGAAATATCTTCATGAGAAAACAGTATGTAGATGCAAAGTAGTAATCTTCTGTAAGGTTTGAATTTTACCACTTGTGTCAGAGGTACTTCAAACCACTTCTTCTCCATGTTGCTGATGAAACAATGATGATCTGTGTATCAGATCAATTTATATGGTCAAAGAATCGATCTGTTTGATCAAATCGTCAATATCAGTTTCCATCGGTTCCTCATGACGGTTTTCAGAGCAGTCCATCGGTTGTTCTGATGAAGCTCTTTCAATATCCATTATCATGTTGAAAATGTAACTGTTCACCTCATCGTTGTTAGCTACATGCAAATGCCATTGATCCAGTTTCACGGGTGACTCATCCAGTATGTTACTCATGAGCCAAGCTGTTCTTTTCATCTCATGTCGAAAAGACATAAATGTATCATATCTTCTCAACCAAACATGAATGTCATCTTTAGTTTTCAAGAAATCTACATTATCTGGCTCTAATGACAAAGTTTGTTCAAGTGCAAGTCTGTAGATATCAAATTTCAGAATTTGATCTAAAGATACAGGTAGACTTTTTCTGATAATCTTAATCATGATTTTTAGTTAAGTATGCAATTAGAATATTTAGTTGGGAACTTCAATACGATCTGAGGTTCTTTTCTCAACTGTTCGTTGCCTAATGTCACTTTATATCCTTCTTTGGCATTTATATATTCCGACCAATAGTCATTGAAAGTCAAACATCCCGATGGTAATATCATAAGATCTGGATTGTCCCGACTACAGAATAACTGTTTGACTTGAGCTTTGGTATATTCCTCATTCAGTATTAGATATCCCAAAAGCATATCTCTGTAGAGAAAGCTAGATGACACATTACCATGTAGAAAGTGTTGATGAAAATTCTCAGACATGTAAAACATGTCCCGTGTGGTAAAGTTGAAGAATGTGACTAACCATCTTTTTGCTTTCTTAAGGGTTGGTTGATGTTGAAAATGAAAACGGCTAATCTGTCTATGAAACTCTAATCGTTTCTTATCTGACAAATTAGGAAGTTCATCTATGAGCAATAGTAACTGAATCATTTCATCTTGGTAAGTTATTTGAGATCCAGTGTTCTTCAAAATCTTCATTCTCATTTTAAACCAGCTGTATTCGATGAGTTCTGTAAATGCTTGGCCTTTTCCACAGTTGTACATGTTGTATGTCAAAATCATCTCCGTTATTTCCAAGGGTAGAATACAGCTGGTAGTCATGATTAATCTGAAACAAGAATGTTAAAAATCAAATAAGGCAGTCAAATGTTATAAGTGTTATTGGTTTTTTATTCTCACTGTTTATAATTATCGGAAAACCAATCGTTTTTCCGGGAATAGGGTACTTTCAAAATCAATGGACTAAAGCCAATATGATCGATTTTCGGAAAATTGACCTTACATTTTTAGGGAATGGGTGAACTTTCAGTTTTAATAGACAAAATCTGTATAGGGCGATTTTCGGAAAATCTCACTTACTTTCAATGTTTGTTTTAACAATGGCAATAAGATTTGAAAATCAATGATTATAAAATCTTAAGTTCATAGATTTGTTTCGATTTGAGGTTTAGGGTCCCCGTAAACACTGTGTGTTCCCCCACAAACACTGTATAAGTCATGTTTGGAGGCGTTCTGACTTCTACCCAACATTGAGATGAAATGACATCTCAAGCCCTACCGCCCAATGAAACCAATAGGGTATAAGGGAAGGTTTGGCCCGTATCCCTTTGGCTGGTTAGACATGATATTAATGTACAGTTAGAGTCAGCCCTGCATAGAAACATCCCAATCCTATTTCTTCAAAGTTTCTATAGGTAGGATCAATGCATAAGAAAAGAAATTATCTTATTGTCTTCTCTAAAAATTCTCACTGTCATTACAACAAAAAAAAATTGTTAGTCATGATGACTTTGGAATTTCCAAAGTCAGTGGGTCAGTATAAAACCGGGTTTTTCAGGTTGAAGCTTCATAGTTCAGCATTGAACACCAAACAATCAACATGCCAAAGAGACATTGGAAGCGAATAAGAACTCCATCCAGTTCGGATGATGAGATGCCACCTAAGCGACCTAAACTAGTAGATTACTCTGACACTGAAGATGAAGATGAAGAATATGAACAATATTATACCATGAAACCTGTGAGACAAAGAGAGTCCAGAAGATTTAGAACAAGAGCTAATGTATATAGCGTGGACATGAGAAAATTTCCTGAGAAGACATCACCATTAGAATTTGTACCACGCTTGTTTCAACAATTGGTGGACGACATTAAGAGACATACCGAGGCACAGGGCAATGATAGAATAAGAGTTAGCATCTACCATCCTGGACTTAAACTTATACCCTTCACAGATGTATCCTCATTAACTGGAGAAGCCCTGTTACAAGAAATTGAGAAAGTCTTACAGTCCAATGAAGACTTCAGAATTGATGATGGTCAGATGTCATTGGAAGTGACCCATACAAGACTCCCTGTAGGAAGTGGGCGTAGTAAGCCACTAAACTATGGCCTCTACTTCGATTCTAACAATATGAGAAAGATGAAAAGAAGTATTGTTACCATCAACAATACAAAAGATTCCATGTGCCTGGCTAGAGCTGTGGTTGTCGGCAAATGTCAAACTGACAAAGATGATAGTCAGACTTGGAAGAAGACATGGAATCATATTCGTCGATCTACCAAACCTTTGCAGACCAGTGAAGCTAAGAAGTTGTTGGATCGAGCTCAAGTTCCATTTACCAAACCATGTGGACTTGACGAATACAAGAAGATCCAAGCTGTGTTAGCACCTGACTACCTGATCAAAGTACATTCGCAACATGCGAAAGATGACCTTCTCTTCAAACCTGAATTCGAAATGACCAAACAGACTAAAGTGATACATATTTACTATGATGGAGACAATCATTATGATACCATTTCCAGTATAACTGGTTTTCTAGGATGTTCTTACTTCTGTGAACTTTGTGACAAAGGATATAAACAGAGAGGGGATCATATGTGTCCCCATGGATGTGACAAATGTTACAATGAGACATTATGTGCGACAGGAGAAACTTGTTTCTGTAGGGATTGTAAAAGAAAATTTTACAGTCCTCAATGTTTTGCTAATCATAAAACAATCAAACCTGGACAGAAAAAGTCCATGTGTCAGTTAGTTTATAATTGTGGAAATTGTTTCAGTAGAATCATTGGGAGTAAGAAAAATCATGTTTGCCCAGGAAATCGAAAATGTAGATTTTGTAAAGAGATCGTGGGTGCAAATCACCAGTGTTACATACAATCTTATGTTTGTAAGACTGATGAGGATGCACCCAACGAATCTGATGATGATGAAGAAGAAACAAGTTCTTCCTCCTCCAAGTAAATTTTCTTTGATTTTGAATCTTCACAAAATACAGGAGAACATAAAGTTAATTTCTGTGTAGCACATAGAGCCTGTGACCAGTGTATCCATTTACCTATCCATGAAAAGTGTAAAAATTGTAGCAAGTTCCCAGACCAAGGAAGAGAAATGATCTTTGAAGGTCCTGGTACTTTGCATGAGTTTTGTACTTGGCTATTTCAACCTTTTAATGAAGGCTCAATTTGTATTGCACACAACTTTGGTGGTTATGATGGCCAGTTTATTTTAAGATATCTCTTAGAGAATGGAACTTACAAACCAGATGTGATTATGAATGGACATACTATCATAACCATGAAAGCTGGAAAACTTGAGTTCAAAGATTCGTTTCAGTTTTTGCACATACGTTTGGCTAGTTTCCCTGATACCTTTGGACTTAAAGAAATGAAGAAAGGTTATTTCCCACATTTGGCAAATACTGAAGCTAACCAAAACTATGTGGGTCCATACTTTCCTGCCGAAATGTATAACCCTGGCCAGATGTCTAGCAAAGACAGAGACGACTTCTTGCAATGGCATAAGTCTAAAGTAGAATCAAATGCTATCTTTAACTTCAGGCAAGAAATGGAAGAGTACTGTCGGAGTGATGTCGATATCTTGAGGAGAGGTTGTGCTTGCTTTAGGCAGCAGTTGATGGAAACAAGTGGAATTGACCCCTTTAAAGTTGCATGTACGGTGGCTCAAACTTGTTCTCTCGTTTGGAGAAAGGATCATATGCCAGAAAACTCTGTAGCTATCATTCCTCCTGAAGGCTATCCAAATCAAAAGAAATATTCGATCAAGGCTGTAAGATGGTTGCAGGTTATGGCTAAGAAAACAAACACACACATTCAACATGCATTGAATGGTGGGGAACAGAAAATTGGTGAGTTTTACGTGGATGGGTTTGACCAAGAAAATAAGAAAATCTATGAATTTCAAGGTTGTTATTGGCATGGTTGTCAAAGATGTTATCCTGACAGACATAAGATCAATACCTACAACTGTTTGAAGATGGACACTCTTTTTTGTTCCGCTTTGAGAAAGGTTGAAACTCTGAAAGCTGCAGGGTATGAAGTCATAGAATGCTGGGAATGTGATTTTGACAAACAGTGTAGAGATGACAAGGAATTCCAAACTTTAGTTGAAGCTGAATTTACTAACTTGGATCCCTTGAAACCCAGAGATGCTTTATTTGGGGGAAGGACTAATGCTACCAAATTGTACCATGAGATTGATGAGCGTTCAGATCAAGAAATCAAGTACATTGATGTCTGTTCTCTGTACCCATACATTTGTAAATATGGTGTTTTCCCACTAGGTCATCCAGAGATTTATTCTCAAGAAGAAATTGACAAAGACAATATTCAACAATATTGTGGTCTGATCAAATGTAAAGTTCTTCCACCCAGAAACTTGTATCATCCAGTACTCCCTTATAAATGCAACAATAAACTTTTGTTTCCACTCTGTAGAACATGTGCAGAGAAGTCAGACAACTCACAACTTTGTCATCATACTAAAGCAGAAGATAGAGAATTGGTTGGAACTTGGGTCAGTATAGAATTGTTTGAAGCTTTGAAACTTGGGTATCAACTTACAGAAATTTATGAGGTTTGGCATTTCCCTGAGACAACTCAGTATGAAAAAGAAACTGGCCAAGGTGGAATCTTTGCTGGGTACATTGATACATTCCTCAAAATAAAGCAAGAGGCCAGTGGATATCCTGATTGGTGTAAAACTGAGGCAGACAAAGAAAAGTTCAAACAGGACTACTTTGAGGCAGAGGGAATTAGATTGGAGCATATTGAAAAGAATAAGGGTCGTAGGGCTACTGCAAAGACTGCGTTGAATAACTTGTGGGGAAAACTGGCACAAAGAGATAATATGACTAAAACTGAATACATCTCAGAACCATCAACATACTTTGAATTGGTAAGCAATCCCATGAAAAAAGTCAAGTATGTTGATGTCTATGGTGAACAGTTTTTACATGTCAACTGGGAAGAAACAGACTCTATCATTGAACCTCATAGTTGCAGTAATGTGGTGGTAGCATCTTTTGTGACAGCACAAGCCAGATTGAAATTGTACAGTGTGTTACACAAACTTGATACACGTGTACTCTACTTTGACACTGACCCTGCAATCTATGTCCACAATCCCAAACTTTGGAATCCAACTATTGTGAATAATCGACTTGGGGAATGGACTGATGAAATGCCCAATGCAAAAATCACAAAATTTGTTGGTATGGGGCCAAAGAACTATGGTTACGAGTATGTTGAAAACAATGGTGACAGAAAATCCACTTGTAAAGTAAAAGGACTGACTTTGGATTTTAACACTTCTCAAATCATACATTTTGAGAAATTTGTTAAACTGGGCAAAATCCAAAGATAGAGATTTCCGTGAAACTGTGCAGTATCAACATAAAATAAGAAAACATCCTAATAGGAAAGTGACCACTGAAAAACTTTCAAAGATTTATAGATTTACCTATGACAAACGTGTGATTGTGAAAAATGGGTACACTGTGCCATATGGTTATGAATAATGATTTGTTTTACATCATTAAAAGTATATAAATATACATGTTGTTCGTTGTTCTTTCTCATTACTCATCATGTCAAGCATTCAGACACCAGTAGTACAAGATATTAACAGTTTGTTTTTTAAACATCCTGCTAATCTCTTTATATCAGGTCCAAGTGGATCTGGAAAAACAGAGTTTGTAAGAAAAGTCATTGAATACAAACATGACTTGTTTGATATTCAACCACAACGTATCGTGTGGTGTTACAAAGAATGGCAACCAACTTATAATATTTTGCAAGAACGTGAAGGATCCAACATCACATTTCTTTCTGGAATTCCCAATGACGATGATGACATTGTCAGCGATACGAGTTTGTCTCACTTGATCGTCTTTGACGATATGTTAGGAGACAAAGATGAAGAAAAAATAAAATTGTGGTTTACAAGGAAAGGGCATCATCGAAATGCAAGTGTGATATACATCACACAAAATTTGTTTCACCAAAGTAAAGATAGTCGAACTATCAGTTTGAATGCACATTATCTCATTTTGTTTCAAAGTCCTCGAGATAAAATGCAAGTCAAAGTTTTGGCAAAACAACTTCAATCTCCACATTTGATGTATGCTTTCAATGATGCCACATCCAAACCACATGGATACTTACTGATCGATTTGAAACCAGATACACCAGATCTATTGAGATTTAGAACAAATATTTTTCAAAACTGGTTTACAAAACCAAATCATCAAGGACCAGTTGTTTATTTCCCAAACATATAAAAGTGTGTGTCTGATTTGAAAATTGATCACAAGTCATTATGGTTTCGAAACGAACATCAGCTAACTTGATAAGGGCACTCTACAATTTGAGTAGAGAACCCAATACTGTAAAACGTAAACAATTGCTCAATGAGGGATTACTTGAAATGATAAAATGGTTTTCTTTGGCTGCAAGAAAAATCATCGAGGGTAAAATGAAATTACCCAAACAGACAAAGAAATTTATGGAAAAACATAAAGATGATCTCAGAAAATTAACAAGTACCATGGTCAATAGTGATGTTAAACGTAACATCATTTTGAAACCTGGCGGTGGTGGTTTCTTGGGTGGCGTTATTATCAGAACATTAATTCGATGGGACGGTAATAAAATATTAAGACGGTGTGCCAAAAAGAAGACTTCTGTAAAGAAGACTTCTGAAAAAAAGAAAAAACCTAGAAAAATTAATGAAAAATTTATTACTGTGAGAAAATGTCCAATTACATCATGGCAAAGTCTTGGGATGCGATCGCCTACTGAAAATGCTCGCTCTGTCACTCGTCGAAAAACCATTTCACCAAATATTGCTAGATTTCAACCACTCTATGCTGGGGAACCACATGTTTTTCAAACTGCAAGACAGTTTGGATTTGAAGCTGCAATGCGTGAAAAAGCTCTGCAGGGACAAAAAATGTATAATCAACCTTTTAGAATCAATAACAGAGGTCCAAACTTGAAACTTACGAGACGCAAAATATAAAAGCCCATGTTCGACTGGGATTCTTCATAGTGTATCACGACAATCATGACGGCCGTACGTAAAAGGAAAACTCTGAGAAAAAAGAAAACTTCTTTGATTAATAAATATGGTCCTTTTTTAGAAGGACTTTGTCAATTACCTCCAAAATTTCGTCAAAAAATAATCAATGATTCACCCAAAGAAGTGATCGATTGTGTAGGGGAATGTTGCTTAAACATTATAAAAGGCAATGTACATCTAACTAAAGCTCAGAAACAACACTTACAATCTAGAAAACAGCATGTTCGTTTGCTGAGTACAAAACAGGTCCCTGTTGCAGCAAAAAAGAAAATCATTAATCAGAAAGGCGGGGCTTTACTAGGATTGTTACTCAAACCTTTGATTGCCCCACTCATAGGATCTGTCCTTGGTGGCCTTCTTAATCCAAATCATGGAAGGGCGTAAAATGGCTATTGTCCCATTCAAACTTTGGGAAGATATGAAACGTTGGAAAGAGGAACAAATTCAGAAACCTAGATTACCACCTGATCCTGAAGTTTCGGCTACTGCTAATCTTCAAAACGACTTGTATCTTCCACTGACCGTTCCAAGGCGGCTCTTCTGTGGCGATTTATTTATGTTGTTGTTTGTTACTTACTGTGTGTATCACTTGTGTCTTTTGGTTTTGGATGGCCATATGGCCATTTTGTGGGAAAGTAACTGTCCTTATGGCCTTCCTTTGTTTAGGTTTCCATTATGGTCTGGTCGCTTAATGTTTGTATTTCTTTCCCTTTGGTGTCTTTTATGGGTGGAGGTAGTTAATTGTATCAATTCCTGATCTTTGTTTTACTTCTACTTTGTCTTCTGTTATGGCTAACAATGAAATCTCGGAATCAGAAAAGTCTCAGTTGTTTGGTGAAACTTTGCATAAATTTAAGACGGCTCATAAAAAAGCTTTAAAAGAACCTTCAGTTTCCCTTTCCCAGCCTATTCTGCAACCTAAGAAGATTGATCAGCACATTATTGACAGTGTTCCTTCCACCATGAAAAGAAAAGCTCAGCTTTTGCTTTCTATGTTGCAAGAAAATAAAAACATAGCTTGGGATGATGATGGTACAGTCAAGATGTATGGAAAACCTATTCCTGGTTCTAACATTATCGACTTGGTCAATGATGTGATCAGACATAGGAAAGGTATTGAATAAAAAATCAAAAATGAAATCCTTTAAGAGCAATGAAAACATTCATAAGAAAGAAGATGGGTCATACTACGTAGTTTCGGCTAATAAAGCCTCATCAGTGACCCTGTAATAATCCGGCAAAGAAAGCCAGAGGAAACATACTGCAATTTTGCGAATTTCGAATAGGCAGTCGATTCACAGACTGATATAAATCAAAATGGTGTCCAAATAATTAAAAACCTGTCTAGAATATGAGTCTAAACCAATAATTTATTTCTGGTTACTCAGAATATTCACGCTGATCTCAAAGGACCAAAAGTAAAATATGAACTGCACTATGGTTGATGTACGGGGAGACGTTTTACGGCCGCCACACGGCACAACACCAGCTGCAGTGAAGGCAAATAAAAAATCAAAAATGAAATCCTTTAAGAGCAATGAAAACATTCATAAGAAAGAAGATGGGTCATACTACGTAGTTTCGGCTAATAAAGCCTCATCAGTGACCCTGTAATAATCCGGCAAAGAAAGCCAGAGGAAACATACTGCAATTTTGCGAATTTCGAATAGGCAGTCGATTCACAGACTGATATAAATCAAAATGGTGTCCAAATAATTAAAAACCTGTCTAGAATATGAGTCCCACGGGCTGGCAAGCTTTTGCACAAGGGTTGAGAGAATTGAATATTCCTCAAGATGTGGTAGGCAATAGAGAAAGATGGGAATGGATGCACGAACATCAGCTTCCTCCTCCTGAACAATCACCAGAGGATGTCTTTGTGACTCCTCCAAAATCAAAACGTCATAAACTAGGGACTCCCTATACAAAACAGCGTAAATATGATCTGCCCTCAGTCAAAAAACACGTAAGGCGATTAGCGAGAAAACATATAAAAGAAGAAGAAATGGAAGGTCCTTTCATACCTAAATGGTTAACCTATGATGAACAATGAAGTTTGAAAAATTATATTATGATCCTAAAAGTCCTGCTGTCTATGCTGGAGAACAAGCTTTATTCCAGTTAGCTAGAAAAACTTCTAAAAAAGTAAAACTTAAAGATGTCAGGGATTGGTTGAGGAAACAAAAGACGTACACTTTGCATAAACCTATTCGAAGAAAATTCAAACGTCGAAAAACTGTTGTTGCAGGAATCGATTATCAATGGCAAGCAGATTTAGCAGATGTATCAAGTATGTCTAAGTTCAATGACAATCACCGATACTTGCTTTGTGTCATTGATGTATTTTCCAAGTTTGCCTGGGTTGTTCCCATCAAAGATAAGACGGGTAAAACTTTGATCAAAGCATTCAAATTGATCTTGAAAAAACGAAGTCCAAAAAGCCTCCAGTCTGATAAGGGAACAGAATTTAAAAATAAAAATTTTCAGAATTTTTTAAAGTCAAAAAAGATTCATTTTTTCACGACAGAAAATCCTGAAACTAAAGCCAGTATTGTCGAAAGATTTCAAAGAACTTTGAAAAGTCGCATGTGGAAATATTTTACACATCATCGTACGCTGAGATATATTGATGTACTTCCAAAATTAGTTCATGGTTACAACCATGCATATCATCGAAGTATCAAATGTGCACCTGCATCTGTGACTAGCAGAAACGAAGTTGTAGTGTCAGAAAATTTATTTGGAAAGAAACAAAAACATCAAAGTCCAAAATTAAAAGTCAGTGATTATGTTCGCATTAACAAGACAAAACGTACTTTTGATAAAGGTTATTTACCAAACTGGACACAAGAGTTGTTTCAAATTTCGGCTGTGTACAAACATTAAAATCCTGTAACCTATAAAATAGTAGATCTAGATGGCGAAGTAGTCAAAGGCACTTTTTACTCGCAAGAGTTACAACGTGTAGAAAAAGATCAAATATTCGAAATTGAATCTATCATAGATCGCAGAAAACGTAAAATTGGTAAAAAGTGGATCAAAGAAATAAAAGTTCACTGGAAAGGGTATCCATCTAAATTTGATAGTTGGATTTTAGAATCAGATCTTCTATAAAAACGGTGAACATGGATTTCAGAAGCTCATTCGTGCGTGACACTGCTTCTTTACAATCTGCAGACGGTAGTCAAGGAATATTAGCAAAAAATCGCTTAACATTTTTGGCTCAAATTATTGTCGTTTATGCCATCATTATCACCTCATTGGTACAAATCAGTTTAAGAAGTCCAGACAAAGAATTGTGGTTGATATTACTCAGTAGCTCTGTTGGATACATTTTACCATCCCCAGGATTAAAATTCAAAAGAGAAAGTCCAATTTCATCTTCTCTCCCTGAGGAAAAACAAAAACCATGAAAGAATTTTACTTGACATTATTAAGTGACAGTTCTTTAGACACATTTCCCAAAAATACTCAATCTACTTTCAAAGTCAAATTAGACTGTCCTATTCAAATTGACAAACAAAATTGGGAGGTAGCTTTAGCAGAAATAATAACACCAGGTGAAATCATGAATATCACAGATAAAAATATTTTTTTTCTTTCTTCGATTAACAAATAATGCTTTCATTGACATAAAGTTTGATCACTTAAGGCATGAAATTTGCAGACAAACAAAAAAATGTTCAGATTATAAAGTAACCTTTCCAACAGGAAATTATACTAGCCCTGAACATTTGATTATGGAAATGAAAAATGCACTTGAGAGTCGTATTCAAAAGATTTTGACTCAACACAACATTAAAATTCATCTTGAATACAGAAGTCAATTAAAACGCATCAAGGTTGCAGTAGAGTATCCTTCTGGTTCAAATTACACAAATCAAATTCAGATAGTATTTCCAACACCATTAGCAATCATTTTAGGCATCGATAAACAATTTCACGGAGAATCATTAGGCAACGATGCTGTCAAATTCAAATATGGTGTTGACTTGAATATTCATAACAGTCGCTTCTTTGTGTATTCCGATGTGGCCGGTTACACAAACATAGGACATATAACAGCTCCCATTTTAAGAGTAGTTCCATTTGCAAATACAACTGGCGAAATTCATTTCCATCAAGAATTTCTCAACTTGCATTACGTTCCAGTGGCAAAATCCTTCATTGATCAAGTTTACATTAGTATAAAAGGTGATACAGGTAATGATATTCCATTCATTACTGGCAAGACATTGATCAAACTACACTTCAGAAAAAAAGAACAATAATGCGTACTATTCATTATCATCAGTCTGGAGCGGGATTTAAAGACTTTCCCGTCTATCGAGGTGTCTCAAGACAATATGGCCATGGTTTAGGTTCCATATTTAAAACAGCAATGCGAAGTGTTGTTCCCATTTTAAAACCTCTAGCACAAGCAGGAATAAAAAGTGCAAAACAAGTTGCAAAAAAGGAGGGACTAGGTGCTCTTCGCGATATGTTGGAAGGCCAAAATATCAAACATGTTTTGAAACAAAGAGGCAAACAAAGTTTGAAATCTCTCGGAAAATCTGCTCTGGATGAATTAAGTGGGGGTATAAAATCAAAAGGCAAACCTAAAAAGAATCAGTCTAAGACTAAACGTCAAGGTGTTAAGAAGGGCCAAAAAAAAAGAAAAACTCAATTGCTATTCCGAAAAATCTTAAATTTCCGAAAGATATTTTCGATCAATAATGATGCAATCAGGTTCTTGTGAGTGCAGCAAAACGGAGTTGGAAATGCAATCCGTTCCTCCGACAATGACAACTATGCAAGAAACTCAGTGGACTGATTATCATCCTATCGCTTCCCTGGATAGTTATCAGGCGCCCATTGAATTTTTGGTTCCACCCATACTGAATATTATACAGATTTATCTCAAACTTATCTTTATCTGAAATGTAGAATCCTGAAACCAGATGGAACTAATATTGAGGATAAAAAGGTTGCCCCTATCAACAACTTCTTCCACAGTATGTTCAGCAGCATCGATTTGTACCTGAATAATAAACTGGTCACAAGTAATATGGATACATATCCGTACAGAGCCTACATAGAAAACTTATTTTCCTTTGGAGCAGATGTCAAAGACAATCAGTTAAAAGCTGCAGAGCATTGGTATGAAGATGAACCTGGGAGATTTGAGGACTTTGAATGTGATAACATAAAAAAAGGCCGAGGTGAAGCTACAAAACAAAGTAAATCTTTGGAACTCATGGGCCGATTACATTTAGATCTGGCCATGCAAGACAAATATCTTCCGAATGGGATCGAAATCAAACTCAGACTTAACAGAGCATCTCCTCAATTTTGTATCATGGCTGAGGATGGTTACCCTGTAGTACTCAAAATTGATGTAGCCAAACTGTCAGTGAGAAATGTACAACTTCTACCAGCAATCACAAACGATTTGAATCAGAGCATTGCTCAACATAATGCCAAATTCCCCATCAGAAGAGTTGAGGTGAAAACATTTACCATTGGTACTGGACTCAGATCTAAAATTGAAGACCATCTGTTCCAGGGTCAACTTCCAAAACGATTGTTCATTGGCATGGTTCCTAATGAAACATTCAATGGCACGTTTCCCACGAACCCCTTTAACTTCCAACCTTTCAATCTCAGTAAACTGGATGTCACACTCGATGGACACAATATCTATGGCAGACCCTTTGAACCTAACTTCACCAGAAACGAGTACCTTCGATCATACATGTCACTGTATCAGGCTCTGAGTAGTCGAGACCAAGTTCAGAATTGTAACATCGATTACGAGGATTACAAAGACGGATACACATTCTGGGGATATGACTTCACACCTGATCAAGCTGCTGACCAGAGTCATCTCCACCCTATAAAAACTGGAAACCTGAGACTAGAACTTCAGTTTGCCAATTCGCTCGCAAAGACTATCAACGTCATTGTGTATGCTGAATTTGATAATCTGATAGAAATTAACGGACTCAGAGAAGTAATCACAGACTACTGAAAAAAAGATGCATAGTGGATACTATATTGAAGAAGAACTGAGGGATTATCTACTATGGTCAGATTCTACTTCATCTGGAAATAGTATGCTACAAAAAGAATTTGAGGGATTATCAGAAGACAATGAAACACTGGGACGACAAAAATGGATTAAAGATACCCTTATACGAGCCATGAAGATCAACTTGATGACTGCTATATTTGACTATGCCCGTCACCAGTGCCAAGGATGTAGAATAAATCATCCCAGTCAGAAATACCATGACTTGTGCTTATGGACAAAACCAAACGAATGGATAACAGACTATGGTATATATATCCATGCCCTGAATAATCTCAACATCTACGAGGTCATCCAAAAATGGGACAAGTTGCTCCTGGATGAAGTACCATCAGAAGAAAGAAGAAAAGAATATAGTGCTATGACAGGATTGGACCATTTAACACCCTCTGAAAAAGTCGAAGCCTATAAAAACTGGATGTTCCTGAAAAACAGTCATAACAGATACGGAAGAAAGCCTGACTACAACGAGTGGAGAGACTTTTGGAGACAGAAATTAATAGAAACTACTCCGTCGGAGACATCACCAGAAAAATGGACACACATGAACTGAGGAAAATTCTATACCACATGCCTGTTAATGGAGAAGTATGTGCCAAAGATCTCTTACCAGAGAAGAAACCTCTAGACATGAAAGCCTATATCATAAACACTGACAATTCAGATGAACCAGGAGAACATTGGGTTACCGTATACTTCAGAGGCAATCAAGCCATCTACTTTGATTCTTATGGAATGCCACCAGAAGAAGACTATATTCTACCTTTCATCCAAAGAAATTCCAGAAGTTGGATTCAAAATACAGAACCGTTACAAAGTCCATGGAGTAAAAACTGTGGAATGTGGTGTATATACATTATTCATCAACTTGAAAAAGGACTAGACTTGAAAAAAGCTATTCATGGGGAACTGTATGGCACAGGAGAAGACTTATACCAAAATGACAGTGACATTGACAGATGGTTCAGTGCTAATTATGGCAAAGTGATCTGGACACAAATTAAGTCTAATTATGGCAAATTGATCTGGACACAAAATGACATGCCAACTCCAAAGTTTCTTTACAAACATAGAATTCAAGTTTGCAAATGCTTGAGAAATACACATTGCTTATCAAAGAAATACCCCATGTATTTAATGTTGTAAATATGTTAAGGTTTCAAATTGTAAACGAGGACAGAGGGACGGTCCTAATCCTCTGTTCATCGTAATCAAGTTAGTTAGCGGGGCAAATAAAGTTAAAACTGTTCACCAATCTTTCTTGTCTTTTCACCCCCTCTTCATTTCGAAGAGGTAGTAGTATGTAAACTTGAGAGGGCTAGAAATAACATCCACTGACGCTTCATAGTCAAACTAATGAAACAAAAATAGAACTTGAGATACAAGATCTATATCCAGAAGTTTGCTACTATCAAGCCTCAATATATTTGCCAAAACACTTGACGCTTGACAGTCAAGTTTCTACTGATGAAGAAATATAAAGTCTTGAGATACAAGATTTTTATTTCTCATAGAAACTTGCTACTAGATAGCCTCAATATATAAGCATGACACTATGAAGTCTTGAGATACAAGAACAACATAATGTCATCTTGTGGTATCCCTGGAATTCTTGAAAGATTTCCAACAAAAGACTAAGTCCACATTTACCATGCCAAAATTGAAACTTTCAGGTACCTGGTACTCATAAATTTCAGGTACCCAGAATTTATGGGTACCAGGTTCTTGTACAAACTCCAGAGACTAAGTTATTTTCAGGCTTAGTCAATTCAAACTTGGTCCCTACAAATTTCAAAAACTGAAGATTTATAGGGACAAAATCAAACCACAAAAACACTAAGTTATTTTCAAGCTTAGGTCTGACAAAAACATTTCAGGTACCTAGTACCCATAAATTTCAGGTACCCACAATTTATGGGTACCAGGTAAACAGTCACTGAAAATTTATAGCACCCTTCACGAAAGTCCACATAACACACGATACAGCACCTTGTCTAGTCAAGCTTACATCAAGCGGGGGCGGTATGGGTACCAGATAAAAATTTATGGGTACCAACAAAATTATAGGTACTAGGCCCAGAATTTATAGGTACCAAACTACTGGTCAAAAACTAGTACCTATAATTAATCTGGTACCCATAAATTTTTATCTGGTACCCATACCGCCCCCCTATACTACTTATTAGAACACCTAAAATTAAGACTAATTCTGGTTTAAAAAACTTACTAAGAACGGTGTAGTTATTCTGACTTCATGTTTTCTGCACACGATGACCTCTGGTAAGGGAGCACCTTTGGGACTGTTCAAAAGTGGTCTTTAAGACCACTTTTTAACAGTCCCAAAGGTGGTATAATATATATAGGAATTTTACTGTATATGGTGCATAAACATGGAACTTAAATATGTGTACTCGAAATAGCCTCATAATGAACACGCAGGCATGTTCTGGTATGATTCAGGACTTCATTGTTTGCTAAAAGTACAAGATGTTTTGTGAAACTTATAATAAAAAAAAGCTTAACCAGACACCCCTTTAAGTTGTAATGGACAATCCATTGACTATTAGTCGAAATTTTTCCATTCATTTGGTACCCTAGTCATTTCGTGGTTTTTTGGGTCATTTCGTACCTGTTTTTGGCCATATCGTACCCACTAACAACCATTTCGTACCCAAGTCATTTCGTAACCATTTTGGTCATTTCGTATCCAGGTAAGAATTGACCAATGTGGTTATGAAATGACTGAAGGATAGTCATTTCTTACCTTTTGGTCATTTCGTACTTTTTTATTATTTCTTACCTAGGCACTTATGTTATTGCAGATGGATGAATGTAAAGTCGCATGGGTGATTCTTGGGCTTACGGACGCCACTCAAAAGTTTGGTTTAAGGGACAGTTTTTAGCTCACCAGAGCCGAAGACTCCGTTGGGAGCTTATAGGATAGGCAGTTGTCCGTCGTCGTCTGCGTCATCTGTGTCGTCTGCGTCGTCGTCCGTCAACACTTTCATACGACATCTCCTCTGAATCCACTGGGCCGAGTGGGCCAAAATTTCATCTGTAGCATCCTTGGGCTGAGATATTGAAAGTTTGTGTTTTCAATGAAAATCAGCTCATCTGTTTGGTTGATATGGCAGCTTAGAGTTTCCATAGACTTATAATGGGGAAAATTGAAAAATGGCATTTACTGCCAAGCATCTGCAGATATTTTGACAAAAATTTCATAGAAATGTTCCTTATGCAATTTGATTTTAGGCCTACTGCTCACTTCTATCGGTTGCCATGAAAATCAAAATGAAAAAAAAAAAAAAAAAAAAAATGAAAAAAAAAAAAAAAAAAAAATACTTAAAACATCATTCCCTCAGAAACCATATGCTCAATGAGGCTGAGAGTTAATGGAAATATTCACCATATTTGACTTGACGGGTTTTGTGTTTTTTTTTTTTTTTTTTTTTTGTTTTTTGTTTTTTGTTGTTTTTTTATGATATTCAGCTCTTTAGTTTGGTTGCTATGGCAATTTAGATTTTCAATAGACTTATAATGGGGAAAATTGAAGATAAAAATGGCATTTAAATGTTCCTTGAGTAAACATCTCTCAGCCATTTACTTTTATGCCAACATGGGGTTCCCCCAGGTTGTGCCCGGGCCATGCATCACCCCATCCACTTCATAAAAGGCCATATAACTCATAAACCATTCAGATCCCCACCCAAAAAACATCTATATTCTTGTTCCTTATGTTAAGACGCATTCATTGACACCAACCTGGGGTCCCCGGGATGCGCCGGGGTCATGGTCCACCCCCCTCCATTCCATAAAAGGCCCAATATCTCGGAAACCTTACAACATTCATTGACACCCAATTTGGGGTCTCCTTGTGTGTGCTGGGGCCCTGCCCCATCCCTCCACTTAACAAAAGGCCATATATCTCAGAAACCATTCAGATCCCCACCGCTGAACTATACATATTGTTGTTCCTTATTATAAGATACATTCATTGACACCAACCTGGAGGTCCCCCGGGTCAAGCCAAGGCCTTGGCCCACCCCACCACTTCACAAAAGGTCATATATCTCAGAAACCATTCAGATCCCCCGCCCCTAAACCTTATATATTCTTGTTTCTTATGATAAGACGCATTCAGTGACACTAATCTGGGGGTCCGCCGGGATGTGCCGGGGTCGTGCCCCACCCCTTCATTTCATAAAAAACCTAATATCTTGGAAATCTTACAGATCCCCACCCCTAAACCATATATATTGTTGTTCCTTATGATAAAATGACATTCATTGACACCAACCTGGAGGTCCTCCGGGTCAAACCAGGGCCTTGCCCCACCCCACCACTTCACAAAAGGCCATATATCTCAGAAAAAGTTTAGAGCCACACCCCTAAACCATATACATTCATCTTCCTTATGATAACAGTCCTCCGGGGTACCCGGGCCATGCCCCACTGCTTTACTTCATTAAAAGCCTTATTGGGCAATGTGCCCCGCCCCTCCACTTTAAAAGGCCATATATTTCAAAAACCATTTAAATCCCCACCCCATTATCATATATGTTTTTGTTCCTTATCAATAGCACACCAACTTGGGGGTCCGCAGGGGCCATTCCTCTCCTCTCCACTTGATAGAAGGGCCTCATATAGCAGAAACCGTTCAGATTTCCGTCCATAAATCACATATACTCTTGTCCTCACGATAAGACACATTTAGGAACAACAACCTTGGGCTTTCCTGGGATCAATAGAGCATCCCCCAACCCCTCCACCGCTTAAGAGGCCTTATATCTCCGGCATACAGGTCCCCACTGCTACAAAATATATATTCTTGTTCCTTATGATAAGTCGTATTTAGTGATACCGACCAGGGCTCCAATGGGTCCATGCCCTACACCCTCTACTTCATAAAAAGCCTACTGTGTCAGATACTGAGTCCACATGTGTGCTCATTTGGATATGGGGGTTCATTCGGGAGACTTTATAATTGGTAGATTAAAATGATATCATGTTAAAATACATGACTGGCATTGGGCAGTGCGTATCTGAGCTCTGGTGAGCATAGTGGCCCATGGGCTTCTTGTTTGGTTGGTTTACGGCCCTTTCAAAATAATTTCACTTATTTCGAGCGATCGTTAATCGAAGGTGGGTGAGCGAAAACCGTAATGACCAGAGACAAACCACCTCACCTTCCGTTGCAGAACTTGTCTCACATGTGACCCAAGCCAGTCTCGAACCCACAGTGGTTAGACACCTATTGGATGTATGGGTGGATGAAGCAGACGGTCAAGAACGGGCTCATATCCATAGAATTTAAAAAAGCAATTCGTGCCAGGGACCCCCTCATTGTACATACAAAACTGTCACCGAGTTTGTTTAGGCGCCAGGACCTCGCAAAAAAGAATTGTCCGTATAGAAAGCTATGGAAACCCGTCGAAAATTGCCGGGTTTTCAGACTGGCGGCCAGTTACTAGGCCGTATAATCATATGTATTACTGATTTGAATAAAATGAAAAAAATCCTTGTCAAGGGAGTCAATTTAATTAAAAATTATAAGATGTGCATATTTTGCCGCATGCCTTTAAATGCCGGTTCTGCTGTGTAGTATCAGCTTTCCTAGAAAATGTAGTCAAACATGAATAGCGATCAGGACATTATTTCTTGAAAATCGCTAGCAAAACATGTATGTGTGAACACATTAATTTTAAGGTTGTATTTATGACATTTCCCGTGGATAAACGGCACAAATTAAAAAAAAAGAAAAATAAAAAGAAAACATTCCCCGACACCAAATAAATGCACCGACTACCCAATTGATTGACAACTCAGAGAGACATGTATATATAAAATCGGGTTAAGAAATGACATTTAACCCTTATCTTGCTATCATGACAACCCCTATCTTTGCAAACAGTGTAGATCCAGATCAGATGATTTCAGATGGCTTCTGATCAGGATCAACACTGTTTGACATTCAGTTTATGAATTTGTAGGAATAAATTACAGCAAGTAATCTGATTGGTTCAAAATCAGAGATGGGTGTGGCTAAAATGAATATTCTGCATGAGAAGGGTTAACATGAACATAGATTCGGTCCTGTGAGTAAGGAGTTCAACTTAGAAGACGACTCATAATATTTGTTTTAGAGAAACTAAATAAACTAACCGACAGACCGCCATAGACTCGCATTTGCTCAAAACTAAGAATAAGACGTTGTTTCAGTTAGTTTTTCTGTGCTGTTATTTCCATCCTTCACGTATTTTCACACGAATAAAACTGCACATACTGGCCTCCAATTCCATCATATTGACACACTAGGTATAGATTATCAACGACCTTTGAGAGTTCAACGTTCAAGCGTGATAAGACTATTTATTCCATGTTTTAGGGGAAGCAGGTTTCGGATTTCTTTTTTCACAGGATTTTAAAATTATAAATAAGTTTTTTTTATAATGCCATTATGTGGAATTCGTGGCCAAGAGGTTGATATGATGTAGTACGATCCTCAGTAAAACTTTATCGCCCAATATAAAATCCCAACTGAAGGCGATTTACCTAAATTGAAATTAAGAAAAAAATTAAAAGTGCATTTACGTCTCACTGCGTTTTGAAAGACTATAAAACTTTTATTTATTTATTTGACTCTAGGTACAAAATTATGGGGCGCCGATTTACTATTTAATCCGTATTAATAGATATCCATAATTCGAATTATGGATATCCATAATTCGAATTATGGATATCCATTATTCGGCTGTTTTATCGATATCCATTAGGTAGCATTGCACTAAATACTGGGAGGTGCCGGGTTTTATCCTTTTTGGACCGAGCTTTTAGTTGCGTTCTAAATACCAGACTTGCTTCCATTGGATATATATCCCATGTTTTATTTCAATGTGAGAAAATGATAGATATAAGGGACTGAAATGATGCATGTTTTATTAATATACCTGCAAGCTCAAAGAAATTTTTGCTGATTTTATAAGGTCACCCCTCCTTTAAAAATGTTGGTTTGTATTTACTCCGTTCTAGTAGGTAAACAAACATGGTTGACTGTAACTTGAGAATGAGCAGATCAACGTGTGGATTACTTCTCATTAACTTGTTGGGCTAGGATGGCTCTATAAACAAGTAAGGTTTGAAAAGTTTTGTATGTGTAGCTTTTGTGGGAGCAGGTAAAATGTCACTGTTGTCGCCTATGGAAAACATTTAGTGGAAAGCTCCCTATAACAAAAGTAGAAATGTCAGGTCCACTGTCTTGTGTTCAGTCATTACATACTGTTTCCACACATTTGTAGGTTATGTCCAATTCTGTTTAATAAAATTTATCTTCATGGCATGTATTTTGCCATAGATACTGTTACAAATGTGATGGTAGTGCTAATTTATGTCTAACTGGGTGTATTTGATGAGTTTTTGCCTCTGATCTATGTTCTTGGGAGGTGGGGTACTTTAAAGCCATGTAAATCAGTTTTTTAGGGTCCCTGATGAGGCCTAATTGGCCGAAACTAGCTAGTCTGGCCCAGAAAACATGCACACTCCATATTTTAGTTATGTGATGTATTCCTTGCTTCCAAAGGATAACCCTTTTATAGAACATATTTATTGATGTGTTTGGAAAGTAGACTTGCAGTAATTGTATTTGGACATATACAAGAAAGAAACAACTCCATCTGGAATATAAGAGTAAGGTTTCATGGCACTAGGACTATGTCTCAAACCTAAGCAAAACTTCAAAATTGTATCTCCAAAACAGCCCGCTGCAACATCCGGATAAGTTTTCTCATCCGTTATAAATTCTATTTAATGGTATTCATGTAAAAGGATGTGAACAGATATATTCAGCTATTCCTTATGGCATTCAGGCAGTTATAATCATTTTCTTGGCATTTTTGTGCTCAAAATATCCTCAAAATGCCATTTTATTTTTACTTTAAATTGGGGGGTGTAGATCTTGCAATAGGCATAAAAATGAGTATTGGTGCTATTGAGGCATAATTCTGTGCATTCTAGGATTGAATAGTTCCAAAGACATTGGAAAAGAACCACTGATGCAAGCCGGTGTCTGGGTTCCATTCCAGAAAGAGATAAATTTGCGCTTTTCAAAAAGATACGGTTTGTTCGGCTTTCATTGTTGAATCTGAAAGCGATAACTTTTTCGCAAACTTGAAAGATTCTTTGTGACTGAACTTTGATTATGCATGACAAAATTATTAGATATGACCTAAATTTCTATTTGGCAATCCTTTTGATGCATCATAAAGAAAATAAGGGTTTGCTATAGGTAGCATTGCACTAAATACGGGGAGGTGCCGGGTTTTATCACTTATGGACCGAGCTTTTAGTTGCGTTCTAAATGCCAGACTTGCTTCCATTGGATATATCCCATGTTTTATTTCAATGTGAGATAATGAGAGGTATAAGGGACTAAAATGATGCATGTTTTATAAATATATCTGCAAGTTCAAAGAAATTTTTGTTGATTTTATGTGGTCACCCCTCCTTTAAAAATGTTGGTTTCTTTTACTCCGTTCTAGTAGGTGAACAAACATGGTTGACTGTAACTTGAAAACGAGCAGATCAACATGTGGATATTTTCTCATTAGCTTGTTGGACTAGGATGGCTCTATAAACAAGTAAAGTTGGAAAAGTTTTGTATGTGTAGACTGACTGGGAGAGATACCTTTTGTTTAAATTGAGGTTTAACGTCCCATTCAATGCTATTTAGGTCAATTTGGAGACGTTGCTTCCAAACATGTGGGACATTAATCTTTCATTGAGATGAAATGACATCTCAATACCGCCGTCTCGGTAACTCAGTCGGATGCGCGTCTGACTGGTGATCAGGAGGACGTGGGTTCGATACCTGCCAGGGTCGGCAACATACTTTCGTTGAGATCGATCATGCAATCTTTTCTACGGTCATTCTCTCCCTTCCGCTGATTCAAGAAGGGCAGTTTTGTTTTGGAGCAATCAAACAATTTACACATCACTTTCACAAGGCCGTGAAATGAATACCCATTTACACCTAGCCTAGCCACTAGGCGTAAAATGGATACTGTGAAATTAATACCATCTTTTGCATTTAAATTAATAGTGTATAAACGTTTAGCTAGTCTAGTCTTTCTGGCTTAATTTTGATATTACTATGTTTGGAGATTCTACCAAATAGACTTGCCATTACCAACAAGGTGATAGTTTTTTTAATATAATAAAAAATAATAAAATTGATCAGACTTTACTCGGAGTCTAACTGTTGGTTCTCTTTTGCTCCAGCAATTCTGTTGTTGTATGCTGTCGAGTCCTCAACCTTGTTTCATCTCTGTAGTTCTTTTATTTGTATGTTCTCGGAGATGTTACACTGATGAGTTAGGAAGCCTTCATGCGGACTAACCAAAATTAGTGTATACCGCGACAGAGGTAGAGGATTATGGCCAAGTAAAATCGATTTAAATATGTTCTATAAAAGGGCCCCATTGGAATTCATTCCACTGACCGTTCCAATGCGGCTCTTCTGTGGCGGTTTATTTATGTTGTTGTTTGTTACTTACTGTGTGTATCCCTTGTGTCTTTTTATTTTGGATGGACATTTGGCCATTTTGTGGGAAAGTAACTGTCCTTATGGCCTTCCTTTGTTTAGGTTTCCATTATGGTCTTGTCGCTTCATGTTTGTGTTTCTTTCCCTTTGGTGTCTTTGATGGGTGGAGTAAGTTAATTGTATCGATTCCTGATCTTTGTTTAACTTCTACTTTAATTATCAGACTAGCAGAGATTGATCATGAAATCTTTTCTACGGTCATTCTCTCCCTTCCGCTGATTCAAGAAGGGCTGTTGTCAGTTTCTGGCGAAAGAATGCGCACTGTACTGGTTAACTGCTCTCAACCCCTCGCACGACTTTGTTTGGACAGGCAAGACTTTTACCCAACATTGAGATGAATTGACTTCGCAAGCCCTGCCGCCCAATGAAACCAAAAGTGGTTATAAGCAAGGACGGGCCGACTCGAACCGCATTGCCGGGACAGGCTTAGAGCCTTTAAGAAGTTTACCAGTATGTACTCGTGTGCGGGTTGGTTTCAGCTCTGCGTGGAAGCATCAAGCAGCCCATCTATTTCTTCAAGCCCCGATGGGCGAGGGGTACCAAACGAACAAACAAACAAACAAAACTATATATAACGACCATCTGCATTTTTCTCCAGAAAGCATGCACGGATTGCATGTCAGGCTCATTACAATCTTACGTCCGACTGTCAGTGTCATTAGGTGCGCAGACCGCATAGTGGTGATTCCAGAGGGTCTGACCGGGTGCGTTGGCCGGAATTTCCAGATCTTACGGCTGGTTCCGATATTTAACTGCACACATGGCGGGCGTTCAGTGTATGGCGTCCATTGCTTTGGAAGCCTTACGGGCTGAAAATGCTGCACGGCATTAGGGTCCCTTTGACTGGCCATCATCTTCCAGCGATGATGAAGACCTTGAAGATTTTGAAGATTTTTACAATAAACAATCACTTGTCTTGGGAGAAATCATTAAACCAAAAGCTTTGGCGGTGATTTATGGATATCCATAATTCGAATAATGGATATCCATAAACCTATCTGAATTATGGATATCCATAAATCGAATTATGGATATCCATAATTCGAATTATGGATATCCATAAATCAGAGGAATAATAGATATCCATATATCGAATTATAGATATCCATAATTCGATCAGAATTAATGATATCCATAAATCGAATTATGGATATCAATAATTCGATTTATGGATATCCATAAATCGGATTATGGATATCCATTATTCGGCTGATTTATGGATATTCATAAATCGAATTATGGATATCCATAATTCGATTTATGGATATCTATTAATACGGATTAAATATTTAAACGGCGCCCCATACAAAATGACCACAGTAGGGTTCGAAATGACCAAAAACGTTATGTAGAATAACATAAAAGTGGATACGAAATGACCAAACTGAAAATAAAAGCGGGTACCATCACGGAAACACGCCTATATAATTTTGACTCCCTTGAGCATCATGCACTTTCATATAATAAAACTGGGGTTTACAGGAGTAAACTTTATTTTTTTTCTTATTTCTGCTCTGAAATATAGATTGTGGGTACTCGTTAGAAACGAATGTGGGTACTTGTTAGAAACGAGTACCCAGAATCTATATTTTGGGCAGAAATACGAAAAATATCACAATTTTTCACTATAAAATTTTCGTGTATTTTTTTTTTCTCTCGGTGGTAAACTTTGTAATGTTTTTGTGTAGGCTTGTTTTCGCTATGGAAATGACCAAAGTGGTACGTAATGACTAGGGTACGATATTACTTGGGTCTGAAATGATCGGAATCTACGTTATTTATATTATTCGTTTCTGCAACTAGACGCAAAAGGTTAAAATGGTTTCATTATGACAATGTTATCAACAAATCTGAATGTCAGACTCGTCTATCACCAGGAACAAGGAAAATAAGATAAATAAAAATATAAAATAAGATGTGATACTGTTTACCCTAAGGCGGAAGGAAAACAAAAGATGAAAACAAACATGTAACAGCACTGTTTGTCTGTTTGTTTTGGATTTTAACGGCACAGTCAACACTATTTAGGTCATATCGACCCATTCAGTTTACTTTACCGCAGTATTCCTAGACAGGCTTATACGCAATTGGTTAGCCAGAACAATACACATTCTTTCAACAGAAACTGACAATGTATTTCTTGCGTCAGCGGAAGGGAGAGATTGACGGTACATGTAAAAGAGTTCATGCAAATCTTTTCAGGTCAGAATGTTGCCGACACGACAGATATGGAACCCAATGACGCCCTGATCTTCGGTCAAACATGCATCCAACTGAACCTGCGAGACAGACCATATATGGACTTGCAAGTGTTTTTTTTTTTTTTTTTTTTGGATATCATCGTTTTGCGTGTCCTTGAGGTTCTCGATATATTTCTCGGACAGATATTTTTAGCTGACACCTAATACATATGAATTTCGACATTGAAAAATGGCATTTGAACGGAGGCCGGATAACGAATTTTGACATCCAACAGTGCATTATATGTCAAATCCATTAGATGGCTGATAATTAAGGCTGGTGAAACCCAGTCCTTTGCAGGTAGAAAGGATATGAAACAGTTCTTTGAAGCACTAAAGACAGTTTATGGCCCCATGCTCAGAAACCACTCCTCTCCTCAGTGCAGATAGAACTAGTCTTCTGATTGATAAAGAGGCTATCTTGAAAAGATGGGCTGAGCACTTTGATAATGTTCTTAATGTGCCATCCTCTATCAATGATGATGTTGGTTGAATGTAATATGTTGCTTGACGAGTTCACAACCGTTAATGAAACGATGAAAGCAATAAAACTTCTGGCATCCGGCAAGGCCCCATGATCAGATGCAATACCTGCTGAGATATACAAAGCAGGAGCTACTCCAGTTGCAAAAGAAGATGAGTTATTTCACATTTTGTGGAGAAAAGGAGTAATACCTCAAGAATTCAAGGATGCGTCAATTATCCACCTATTAAAGCGGAAAGGGAACCCTCAGGTCTGTGACAATCACCATAGCATCTCTTTATTGTCAATTTCTGGGAAGGTCCTTGCAAGAGCCCTGCTTAACCGACTAAATGAACACCTCCTCTGGACTTCTACCAGAAAGCCAGTGTGGGTTCAGAAAACACAGAGGAACAATTAGCACGATCCTCACAGCAAGGCAGCTTCAAGAGGAATGCCAGGAACACAACATGGACCTTCGTCAACCTTCCCAAAGCATTTGGCACAGACAGTCGTGAGGGTCTTTGAAAAACCATTGTGAAGTTGGATGTCAAACCAAGTGCATAGCAATGACGAGGAGTGCCACGATGGTAACCGTGCATGGGTCCAAACTGATGGTGAGCGTTTGGATCCACGACGTCAATCAAGTGCTAGCCCCAACACTGTTCAGCATGCTTTCCAGGATGGTGACAATGGTATACATATTAGGTATCGCTTTGATGGGAAGCTTTTCAATCTCAATCGGTTGCAAGCCAAATCCAAGGTGCAGACAGAGGTGCTAGACGAGTTCCTCTTTGCTGATGACATGTAAAAAGGTGCTCCAACAGAAGAGATGCAACACATTCAAGTAACTGACTCCTGTGATAGCTATGACCTCAAAATCAGCATCAAAAAGACTGATAGTGATAGTCTTCCAACCGGCACCTGGCAAGCCTTGCAAAGAGTCCACCATCACAGTGAAAGGTAAAAACTGCAAGCGGTAGATAAGTTCACCTACCTCGGGAGCACATCGTCAGGAGTCGTGGACATTGATGATGAAGTCAATGTCAGGATTTCCAAAGCTATTGCAGAATTTGGCCCATTACGTGGTAGTGTTTGGGACTGAAGTTGAATCAAGCTTGACACAAAATTGAACGTCTACAGAGCTGTGGTGCTGCCAACAGTATTGTATGTATGTGAAACATGGACGGTTTACCAACGGGATGCCAAAAGACTGAATCACTTCCATACAAAATGTCTGAGAAAACTGTTATAGATTAAGTGGCAAGACAGGGTTCCAGACAAGGAAGTCCTGTAAAAGGCACGGATGCAAAGTGTACATACTCTTCTGAAACTACACTGTAAAAAATGAAAGGAAACATTACACCAAAACTGGGCTGCCACCACTTTTGGTGTAAGTTATTTCCATTGCATATTCGGTAACTTTTCGCCGATTTTCAGGCTATTAATCCAAATATATGGTGTAATTAAGCACTCGAAGATCGAAGAAAAGTTTACACCATAGGGTAATTCATCTTCACTACTGGTGTAAATGTAACATTGAAGGAAATCTTTCCGTTGCGAGGTGGGAGTATTGTTTCCTTCGTTAAATCGGTGTAACAGTACACCACTGATTAAGACTTGCTACACAACAGTGGACATTTAACAGTATGTATCATAATTATTTATCTTTTTTTTCATTTGTATAGAGCTTATTAGACTCCAATACCCTTTTAAAACGCATGGTTGATACCCATTATAATGGGTAACATTTAGCATTTTCAATGGTAATGCTAGAGTTTCTGTAAAACGCTAGTGTAAAATGTTGTACTTTCCATAAGATTTTGTATAAATTATTTATTAAACAAGAATTGTGTTTATACTGAAATAGAATTTATCTTATTTTAATCTCATTTACAAGGATTTTCATTACGCATGAAACAAATCTATAAACAGTATTAATAATTATATTATTTGTATGATATTTATTTCTTTTTGAGCTATATGACATGAAAGAGGAACAAAATAACAAATGTTGTACATATGACGTATCTTGTACGACCAATTACACGATTCGACAGGAAACGTTAACTTACGTTAAGGTAGAACAAAACACCAGAATAAGTGCAGACACAACACCAATAAGCTGGAAAGATAACGCTTTTAAGGTGTAATTACTTTTTCACACTGAACATAAGGAAATGATATCCGTCATTCGAAGAAATATTACACCAATATTCCATTACACTGAAAAAAAGTGTAATGTTCACAGTCACACCGCCCTTTAGAAAATGCTACCCTTTAGTATGACTAAAATTACGCTATTAAAAAGCAAACCTTACACCATAAATAGTGTATCATTTCAAACACGAAACGTAACTCTTGTTTTGTAGAATTGTTACACAAAACACCAACTTTGCAGTGCTACACCAAAGCTTGAGTAAACTATACAAGTTACCAGTGTAAAGTTACTCAAAGTAACAGTTTACACCCAAAATGGTGTATGGTTCTAGCTCACACGAGTTTTAGTGTAAACTTTACTCTGCCTTTACGTCGAGTTAATAGTTATTTTTTACAGTGTAGCAGTTACATGTGCACAGTTAAGATGGACAGGCCATATTACCTGGATGTCTGAGGAACGCCTTTGCCAAAGAAAATTCTCTATGGAGAACTAGAAATGGGCACACGCTACCATGGTGTTCAAACGAACGCTTCAAGAACAACCTCAGCAATGATCAGGAATCGATACAATTAACCCATAGTTCTCATCAGAGACACCAAGGGAAACATGAAACACCAGACCTAATGGAAACATCAATAGCGGAAAGCCAAAAGGACAGTCACTTTCCCACAAAATGGCCAATAGGCTATCCAAAATAAAATAATATATATAGCGACACAAACACCCAAAGACAAACCATAACAAAAATAAACCGCGACAGAAGAACCGCCTTGGAACGGTCAGCGGAAACGAATTCCATTGGGGGGCTTAAATCGATTTTACGTGGCCACAA
This sequence comes from Lucinisca nassula, assembly GCA_963580285.1. Taxonomy (NCBI): domain Eukaryota; kingdom Metazoa; phylum Mollusca; class Bivalvia; order Lucinida; family Lucinidae; genus Lucinisca; species Lucinisca nassula. Next base: position 12,606,940 of record OY757019.1, read on the forward strand.
AGCCTTCCTCAAGGACTTCAACATACCAATTGAGTCGTCGGAACAAACTGCACAGGACAGAGCAAAACAGAAGTGGCGGCAATGATCAGGAATCAATACAATTAACCCACAGTTCCCATCAGAAACACCAAAGGGAAAGAAACACAAACACGAAACAACAGACCCTAATGGAAACACCAATAGCGGAAAGCCAAAAGGATAGTTTCCTTCCCACAAAATGGCCAATAAGCTATCCAAAATAAAATAATGTGAGCGATACAACACCAAAATACAAACCATAACAAAAATAAACCGCGACAGAAGAACCGCCTTGGGACGGTCAGCGGAAACGAATTCTACTGGGGGGATTAAATCGATTTTACGTGGCCACAATCCTCGCCCTTACTTCCGTCGCGATTAAGGCAAATAATTTTTGTCCTGTCCGCATGAAGGCCTCCTAACTCATCAGTGCAACATCTCCGTGAACACAAAAATCAAACAATCACGGAGATGAAACAACGGTGAAGACTCGACAGCAAGAAACCACTGAAATGCTGGAGTAAAAGAACACCAACAGTTAGACTCTGATGGGCCCGACTAGAGACAGAGCATAAGGTACCAATCAACATAAGCCTTTACGCTCGAACCGTCATAGAATCTGAGGCCTGACCCACCGGCGTGCAATTAAAGAGGTAAGCAAAGTTGTCAACCGTGATTGGGTTAACTACCATGCATGCAGTCTGTCGTATAACATTTATGTTGTACCATATCTTTTTATATTGAAGGTTGATTTTACGAAATTGGGTGCTGAAGTCATTGCGGTTATATATTTTTCTGAATTTATATATATACTAAGGCACCATAAAATTCGGGTTCTGAACTTCCGATAGACCTTGTTGCAGAAGAGTTACAAGTCCAATATTGAATTTTCAAAAGTCGCGAAGCCTCATCAGATGGGATGCAAGTGAATATGAGACAAAAAGAATCAGCGAAGCTGAACAGAAACGCGCACAGCACAAAGCCAGAGCAAAGGCATCACCAACAGAGCTGTCTTCCTCTAGCCTCTGTTGCGATATCTGCAACAGACAGTTCAGAGCTAAAATTGGTATCATCAGCCATCTTAGAACACAGAAACAGTAACATTTGTTAAAATTGATTAAGATTGGTTATTGTCAGTAATGACAGACGAACAATTATTATTAAATGTCAAAATATCATTTCTAATGTTAAAGTCGATAGTCAGAAACTGACAACTGCCCGACTTGAATCAGCGGAAGAGAGAGAATGACCGTATAAAAGTATTTTCTGACGTGTCTCAACGATATAATGATGCCGGACTCTTTGAAAGAGTTGCCTTTCAAGAATTTGTATCCATACTCCTAAACAAATATATATATATATAATTTTGACCACCTTGAACCCCACTTAGAACCGCCTCAATGAGGCGGTTTTGTTTGTTTGTTTGTTTTGGAGTTTTACGGCCCAGTCAACACTATTTAGGTCATTTTTGAGCCGGTCAGTTTACCTATCAACACTTTCCTGGGCAGGCTTATACGTAAGCGGTTAACCAGTACAGTGCACATTCTTTCACCAGAAACTGACAACTGCCCTTTTTGAATCAGCGGAAGGGAGAGAATGACCGTAGAAAAGATTTCATGATCAATCTCCACGAAAGAATGTTGCCGACCCCGGCGGGAGTCGAACCCGCGTCCTCCTGATCATCAGTCAGACGCGCATCCGACTGAGCCACCGAGGCCGGCCAATGAGGCGGTTCTAACGAGTACCTACAATCTATATTTTGAGCAGTGATATGAAAAATATCAGAAGTTTTTATCTTAAAATGTTCGTTGTTTTCGGCGGTTAAGTTTAATAATTGACTTTTATTGTTAAGTTTACAATGGATGTGTATAGGCGTGTTTTGTAATGAAGTTATTTTATCATATAACGATATTGTTATTTAGTGGAAAACGTCATGCCATCAATGATATGAGCACACGTGTAATAACACATCCTTTGTAGCGCGTAACGTCATGACGCCGTCTGTGACAACCTTAAAATCCGATTTAAAATCGTTATATGATAAAAAAAAAAGCCTTACACTCGTGGTCGTTTTATTTGAAATTAATTAGACTCACCGGAGGTTCGTTTAATAATTAAATTTCATAGATAGACACCGCTGACGATGTTAGTCGTCTAACATCATCAGCGTTACCTAAGTCTTTAATCATATAATGTTCATGTTATTTAAGAAATTGATCAGCTTTAGCTATGGTTCTTTGAGTAGTAAATCATAGTTTGGAGCTGCATGATGCTTCCACGCAGAGCTGCATCCGGCCCGCACAATAGTACTGGTAAACCGCTTAGAGGATCAAAGCCTGTCCAGGAACCGCGGTGCGAGGCGGACCGTCCATGCTAATAAACCCTATTGCTTTCATTGGGAGACAGGGCTTGAGATGTCATTTCATCTCAATGTCGGTTAAAAGTCCCACAAAATTGGAAGCAACGTCTCCAAAATGACCTTTACAGTGTTCACGGGGACATTACATGTAAACCCCAAATCAAACAAAACAAAACAGTTTGGAGGTCAGTTGTTAAGATCAAATTACGAGCGTATACTTCTAACTGACCGATAAACTGTGATTTATTTCTCAACAATTCACAAACTACAGCTGATCTGTTTCGATTCTAACACACTGAAACTCGGTAATTCAATTTCTTCAAATTCTTTGCCATGTTAGCAGAAATCCCACCAAAAGTAAGTGTATGAAGTTGGCTTAAGAGTCTGGAGTATGGAGTTTGGAATTCGATTTATTCTGTAGTTATAAAGAGAGTGTGAACTTGGCTTGGGATTTGCGGCTTGGAGTATCGATTTTGCCTAACATTCACTAATATTTTCCTATACTTTCTAATACGGAATAAATCGAATTCCCAACTCCATACTCCAGACTCCAAGCCAACTTCATACGCTTAGTTATAAAGTAAAGTAAAATATTAGCGAATGTTAGGCAAAATCGATATTCCAAGCCGCGAATACCAAGCCAAGTTCACACACTCACCAAAAGTATTGATTTTAACACATGTATTTTTTTAAGGACCGCATTGCCTCCCGCATAGCATATACGTTTGCAACCATTCTCTGACAATTGTGTCAAGGACTTGACACAACAGCTCAGTGGATAGAGCACTGAACTTTCACTCGAACTCGCCGGGTCGAGTACTACCATTCACCTTATTTGCATTATCTGCTGATTCCTAGTCTGAAGGTTATCAGTGTTGGAAAAACAGGTAACCAGACCCCCCCCCCCCGACCTTAAAAGGTCAGGGGGGTCTGGTTACCTGTTTTTCCAATATTGACAATGCGCAAGCTGGGAGCCAGCAAATAATGCAAATATGGTGAATAGGCGAGGATTTTTTCCAGCTACGCTTCTTTCCTTTGTTAAGTTTTTCATGTCGTAAGAATTTACTCGTATGTACTTTTGTAACGTTTTCTATCCGAAAAGTGACGTTTTACCGTCTAACGTTAAGGAATCTACGAATGACGTCAGAAATCTGCAGCGTTCAACGACGGCACTCGTTACGTTCTTCCGCCTAGTGATTTGTTGCATAATAAATCACAGTTCCTTCGCGCTGTATCTATGTGTTAGAATTACATGTAATAGATAACGTCATACCACACCTGTAATAACACATGGCTACTGGCGGGTAACGTCATGACGCCGTCCGTGACAAGTTTATGATTTTTTACTGAAATACTCCGATTTAGATGCCGTATATGATAAACAAAATTTTACAGCTGAGGTCATTTCATTTGAAATTTACATATATATGAAACTCACTTGAGGCTCGTTTAATAAATATCATATGAGATGACCTGATGATCATACGACTAGCGTCGTCAGCAGTGCCATAACGTCACTTATCATATAATTTCCCTGTTATGCAATTAAAAACGTCATGTAATACAATGATTTATCATATGACGTCGCGTCTGAGAATGTAATAACTCTATGTAATGAATTCGATAATCCACTAGTGGATTAAATATGCAAATTATTTAGATACGCCCCGTAACATTATATGTACGACGTCTTATGACATCGCGTTTACTAAGGGCGGAATATTAACATTTTTGTTAAACAATCGCGAATAAAATGCGTTTTTTAATGTCATTTGATAAATAGAATCTTGCATTCGCGCTCAAGTATTATTTTACCCTCTATATGACCACACGTGTAATAACACTTGATTACTAGCGCGTAACATCATGACTCTGTCCGTGACAACCCTATTTCTGTTACTGTTTTTTCGGCGATAAGATCAGATTTTAAATCGTGATATGATGAACAGAAGTTTACACTCGTGGTCCTTTCATACGAAATCTACGAAACGAGCCAATGTGTTCAATAAATTTCATACTAAATAACAACAAGTGTAAGATCCTCAGTCCTGAGAATGTAATAACGCCATGTAATAAATTCGGTAATACTATACAAATTAGTTAGATACGCAGACATTGCTTTATTAAGAAATTCCAATTAGGGGAATATGTTTTTGTCCCCTTACTTGACGCTTTGATTTACCCTCAGTGACTCGAAACACCCCGGTCTCGAACACATGTTACTGGTCCAAATTGTGTTAGAGTGATTGAAGTTCAACTATTGAAAGAAAACACCAGGAAAACATGCCTATATAATTTTGAGCCCATTTAACCCCACTTTTATATAACAAGAGGGCCCAATGGCCCTATATCGCTCACCTGTGTACAAGAAAATCATTAGTGTAGGAGACCACTTGACATTGCTACATACTAAATATCAAAGCTCAGGCAAAGCGGTGTCCATGCTTACATTTTAAGTTGTTTTTTTTTTCTCTCTCTTTTTTTGCCATTATAAGGGCCCTGTGTTTTCAGAGAAGAAGATTTTTGAAGTTTCTTCAATTCTTAGTCTATGGAAGCTCAAGAACCCTGGGGTGGGGCCAATTTGGATCCCAGGGGCATAACTGGCAGGGTTTATGTAGGTGGCCACTTGACATTGCTACATACTAAAATTCTTAGCTCTGGGCCTTATGGTTTCATAAAAGAAGATTTTTTAAGTTTTTTTCCATTATAAGTCTATTGGAGGTGATGAGCTCGGACATGGCCAATTTTGACCCCAGGGGCAGGGTTAACAGGATTTATGTAGATGGCTAATTTATGTTGCTAGATACTAAATATCTAAGTTCTGTGCTTCAAAGTTTCTGAGAAGACGATTTTTGAAGCTTTTTTCCATTTTGAGTCTATGGGAGCTAAGAGGCCCCGGGGCGTGGCCCATTTGGACCCCAAGGGCATGATTAGCAGGAAATATGTTGGTGACCACTTGCCGTTGCTACATGCTATATATCTAAGCTCTGGGCCCTGTGGTTTCAGAGAAGAAGATTTTTGAAGTTTTTTTTTCCATTATGAGTCTATGGGAGCTAAGGGGGTCCCAGGGTATGGCCCATTTGGACCCCAGAGGCATGATTGGCAGGATTTATGTAGGTGACCACTTGTCATTGCTACATGGTAAACATCTAAGCTCTGGGCCCTGTGGTTTCAGAGAAGAAGATTTTTGAAGCTTTTTTCCATTATGAGTCTATGGGAGCTAAGGGGCCCCGGGTCGTGGCCCATTTGGACCCCACGGGCATGATTGGCAGGATTTATGTAGGTGACCACTTGCCGTTGCTACATGCCAAATATCTCAGCTCTGGGCCCTGTGGTTTCAGAGAAGAAGATTTTTGAAGTTTTTTTCCATTATGAGCCTATAGGAGCTAAGGGGCCCCGGGGCTTGGCCCTTTTGGACCCCAGGGGCATGATTGGCAGGAATTATGTAGGTGACCACTTGCCGTTGCTACATGCTAAATATCAAAGCTCTGGGTGCTGTGGTTTCAGAGAAGAAGATTTTTAAGCTTTTTTAAATATGAGTCTATGGGAGCAAAGGGGCCCCGGCGCGTGGCCCATTTGGACCCCAGGGGCATGATTGGCAGGAATTATGTAGGTGATCACTTGCCGTTGCTACATGCTAAATATCTAAACTCTGGGCCCTGTGGTTTCAGAGAAGAAGATATATGAAGCTTTTTTTTTCAATTATTAGTCTATGTGAGCTAAGGGGCCCCAGGGCGTGGCCCATTTGGACCCTAGGGGCATGATTTGCAGGATTTATGTAGGTGACCACTTGCCATTGCTACATGCCAAATACCTCAGCTCTGGGCCCTGTGGTTTCAGAGAAGAAGATTTTTGAAGCTTTTTTTCCATTATGAGTCTATATGAGCTCAAGGGCCCGGGGGGGTTGGCCCGTTTGGACCCCAGGGGCATGATTGGCAGGAATTATGTAGGTGACCACTTGCCATTGCTACATGCTAAATATCTAAGCTCTGGGCCCTGTGATTTCCAAGAAGAAGATTTTTGAAGCTTTTTGTTCCATTAGGAGTCTATGGGGGAGAGGGGCCCCGGGGCTTCCCCCATTTGGAACCAAGGGGCATGATTGGCAGGAATTATGTAGGTGACCACTGGCCGTTGCTACATGCTAAATATCTAAGCTCTGGGCCCTGTGGTTTCAGAGAAGAAGGTTTTTGAAGCTTTTTTTCCATTATTCGTATTTGGGAGAAAAGGGGCCCCGGGGCGTGGCCAATTTGGACCCCAGGGGCATGATTGGCAGGAATTATGTAGGTGACCACTTGCTGTTGCTACATGCCAAATATCTCAGCTCTGGGCCCCGTGGTTTCAGAGAAGAAGATTTTTGAACGTTGTTTTCCATTATGAGTCTATAGGAGCTAAAGGGCCCCGGGGCGTGGCCCGTTTGGACCCCAGGGGCATGATTGGCAGGAATTATGTAGGGGACCACTTGCCGTTGCTACATGCTAAATATCTAAGTACTGGGCCCTGTAGTTTCTGAGAAGAAGATTTTTGAAGCTTTTTTTCCATTATGAGTCTATGTGAGCTAAGGGGCCCCGGAGCGTGGCCCATTTGGACCCTAGGGGCGTGATTGGCAGGATTTATGTAGGTTACCACTTGCCGTTGCGACATGCCAAATACCTCAGCTCTGGGCCCTGTGGTTTCAGAGAAGAAGATTTTTGAAGCTTTTTTCCATTATGAGTCTATAGGAGCTAAAGGGCCCCGGGGCGTGGTCCGTTTGGACCCCATGGGCAAGATTGGCAGGAATCATATAGGTGACCACTTGCTGTTGCTACATGCTAAATATCCAAGCTCTTGGCCCTGTGGTTTCTGAGAAGAAGATTTTTGAAGCTTTTTGTTCCATTATGAGTCTATGGGAGCGAAGGGGCCCCGGGGCGTCGCCCATTTGGAACCCAGGGGTATGATTGGCAGGAATTATGTAGGTCACCACTGGCCGTTGCTACATGCTAAATATCTAAGCTCTGGGCCCTGTGGTTTCAGAGAAGAAGATTTTTGAAGCTTTTTTTTCATTATGAGTCTTTGGGAGCTAAGGGGCCCCAGGGTGTGGCCAATTTGGACCCCAGTGGCATGATTGGCAGGAATTATGTAGGTGACCACTTTCTGTTGCTACATGCCAAATATCTCAGCTCTGGGCCCTGAAGTTTCAGAGAAGAAGATTTTTGAAGCTTTTCTCCATTATGAGTCTATAGGAGCTAAAGGGCCTGGGGCGTGGCCCGTTTGGACCCCAGGGTCATGATTGGCAGGAATTATGTAGGTGACCACTTGCCATTGCTACATGCTAAATATCTAAGCTCTGGGCCCTGTGGTTTCCGAGTAGAAGATTTTTGAAGCTTTTTGTTCCATTATGAGTCTATGGGAGCGAAGGGGCCCCAGGGCGTGGCCAATTTGGACCCCAGGGGCATGAATGGCAGGAATTATGTAGGTGACCACTAGGCGTTAATACATGCTAAATATCAAAGCTCTGGGCCCTGTGGTTTCAGAGAAGAAGATATTTTAATTTTTCCCATTGTAAGTCTATGGGAGCTATATGTTGCCATGGCAACCAGAATTCCAATCTGATCAGCCCAAAAACCTTATGCAGCCTTTCCCCCTACCCGATGATGCTTCTCATGAAATTTGATCAAGATTGACCATGGGGTATTAGAGATATACTTATTTGAAATTGTTTACGGACGCACGGACGACGCACGGACGCACGCACGGACGCACGCACGACGGACGACGGACAAAAAGTGATCACAAAAGCTCACCTAGTCACTACGTGACAGGTGAGCTAATAAAAGGTGAGCTAATAAAACTGGGGTTTCCGCGGGTATACCTTATTTTTATTATTTCTGCTCTAAAATATAAATTGTGGGTACTAGTTAGAGCCACCTCGATGAGGCGGTTCTAACGAGTGCCCACAATCTATATTTGGAGCAGTAATAAGAAAAATATCAAAAATTTTCATCATAAAATTTTCATTTTTTCGGCGATAAAGGTGGCAATGTATTTGTATAGGCGTGTTAACGTAATGCCTCTTGCACTAGCGCGTCGCCGTAAAACGGAATTTCCGACAAAAAAAAAACGCCGATTTACCTCCCCAAGGGACAATTTTCAATACAGTTATCCCCATTCTAATGCGTGTCTTCAGTTGTTTTGTTAAAATTGTACTATTTTGTTGAAAGCAGCAAGCGTTGTAGCTGCGTAAAACCAAATGCTACCCAATGAAAAGCGACGTTACACAATGACTTCGCGTTTCCGACAGAACATAGCAGGATATATATTGTCGCAAATTTTTGACGTTATCCAATCAAAGGTGACGTTACATACGCAAGTGCATTAGAATATACTATACACTGTATTTACATTTCCAGTGTGAAGTCTAATAAAATCCTGTAGAAAACAATGTTGTTCATGAACAATGAACGCATCGAGTCACATGATTTTCAGTGACGTCAAGTGGCGTCAGTCTAAACCATTGTTCCCTACAGGCGTTGGTGACGTCAACATTGTTCCGCTCTTTGTAGAGAGAAGCAGCGTGGAAATGTTTTTCAGCTTTAATTTTTTTCCATTTACGCATTTGTTCGCCCAGTGATGAGGGGCAAAGAATGAAAATATAAAAAAATAAACTTTCTTGTTCTGCTTTTCATGAAAGTATGAACGACAGCGGGTCGCTAACAAAGTTGCATGAACCCCTTTACTTTGCACGCAACCGACTGCTTTCATACTTTCGTGAACAGCAGAAAAATAAATTTTATTTCTAAAGTAGACTGTCGGATGTCCGACGTCATCGTGTATCGTCGCTTTTCATTTGTTGGTATTTGGTACTTCGCAGCGCACTGCGTTTGCCGTTTTGGACTAAACAAAACAAGTGAATAAGTGCAATTGGAATGGGGATAACTGTATGCAAAATTGTCATTTGGGGAGGTAAATCGTCGGTTTAACGGTCGCAAATTCCGATTTACCTCCCCTGATGACAATTTTGCTAAATGATCACGCATTTGGTCAGTCCATATGAAACATGAATCTCGACGAAGGTTCATTTCATGAATTTTATATGCAGTGACCACTCTTCCCTATATCAAATAGTTCGTTTGCAAGGTCGTGAGCTGGTAAAAACATAGTGTTGTAATAAGAACTTATCCACTCCCCGTGGAGCCTGCAGCAGATTATGTAATTTCTAAGGAATGTTGACACACAAATCCATGAAATAAAGTACTTAGGGTCTTGTTTATAAGCTAAATCACGTATAACTTGTCTTCACTATAAGCAAGATGGGATACAGATTTTTCAAAAGTCGAACGACTTTCTCCTGAATCCCATTTTTGTAACATTGTAACTTTGTAGGTTTTATGTGTTGAGTTTATATGTATGTCATCACGTGATCAAGTCCGTGAAATAAAGCCCCCCCCCCCTAAACCCCACTTTATATAGGGAAAATGGGGTTTACGGGGATATACATTATTTCTGCTCCAAGACATAGGTTGTGGGTACTCGATATCACGGATTTTCATCAGAAAATTAGCCAGTTAGAAATGTGAAAAAATGCACTATTTCGCACGGGTGTGTTATCGTAATGGTTATACAAATAAAATAAAGTTTAAACTAAATAATTTATGCTATACTTACCAGAAACAAAATGTTTATCACGACAATAATAACTCGACAACACGCAGTTATTCCTCCCATTGTCGACTGTCGGCTTCTTCTTGTTTGGTTTAAACTTGAAGTCCAACACTTGATCCTTTATTTTCAGAATGTCAGCTTATAAACCTAAAATCTTTGTTATCAACTATCTGCTTCTTCTCCCCTTGTTCAACTGCAACTGACTAAATCCTCTGATTAAAATTTAATTTATCCAAAGGCTTTATTGCAGCACAGCCGGCTCTAATGAATGGATTCACATTGTTGGTTGGACGGTCGGTTATCTGATGAATCAGGCTTCGTTTCGTTTTAACTTCCGTGTTGCGACCATAGAATATATGTTAAGATGCGGGAAATGGCTTTGTATTCACTTGATATTTCAAAGCGTTCTTTTCTGAAACGAGAAGGAAGAAAGATCACTTTAACATCACGATAACTCGTCCGTTAGACATAGTGCATTTTTATATCTCCAAAATGGCTACTTTTCTGTTGAATATTCTTCGTATTTTTCTTATAAATGCTCAAAACATAGGATGTGGGTGTTCGTTAGAACCGCCTCAATGAGGCGGTTCTAACGACTACCCACAACCTATATCTTGGAGCAGAAATAAGAAAAATAATGAATACTCCGTCAACTCCAGTTTTCTCTATATAAAGTGGGTTTAGTGTGTGTGGGGGGCGGGGGTCTTCATTTCACGGACTTGTTCACGTACCGAGCAACTTTTCTAAATTATATAACTAAAACTTAAATAGACTGCCTCTGTTTGAAATGTGGATAACAAACATGAATGATGTCTCTGTGTTTTTGTTTGACTTCATCCTAGACTATTAGAACACACCAATGCGATATTTGCTGCAGAATAAAGCATATATTTATACGTTTATCAGAAAGTGCTATTTTTGGGCTTTAAAAATGCTCCATGCCACACGAGTCAGGCTGTTATCAATATGAACACAAAACAACCGCATTCAAGAAAATACGCCTATATAATTTTGACCCCGTTTTAACCGCACCTCTATAAAGTAAAACTGGGGTTTACATGGGTATACATTATTTTTCTTATATCTATTCAAATGATAGATAGTGGGTATTCGTTAGAACCGCCTTATACAGGCGGTTCTAACAAGTACCGACAGCCTATGTTTTGAGCATATATATGAGAAATATCAGAATTCTTTCCGGAAATTTTTATCTTTGGTGGTAAAATTTTCAATATAATGCATAGGCTTGTTTTCGTAATGAGTAGAAATTTAAATCATATAACAAACTCCCATGCTTTCGCAATTATGCTGCTGGCAAAACATTATTTTTTTCTTGTTGTTAGTTCAATTATGGCTGCAATATCATGCACCTTGCAAGTTTCTCAGCAGGGGTATTCAATTTCTTGCACACCAGACAAGGTAATCCGTGATGTTACCCTGGGATAGAAATTTATGTTCTGACCCTGGTATTCCGACCCAGGCAACTAACATAAATGCGCTTCAAATCTATTCAACTGCCGGAACTACTTCCGCACTACTTTTATTTTGTAAACAAAATACATGTGCGAGCTGTCAAAACTAACCGGAGGTGTTGCGCAAGAAAAAGAATCCAATATGGGGTTCTGTTGTAGATGGGCGTTTCCAACCCTCGGGATGACCGTGCTGAGCGGAACCTCGGCGTAGCCTCGGTTCCGCTCAGCACGGTCATCTCTCGGGTTGGAAACGCTCATCTACAACAGATCCCCATATCAGCTGATTCTTATATTCAATCACTGAGAGGAGGGGGGAGGAGAAGAGGCGTGCAGGTAGGCAGACGGACTGTGTGAGAGAGAGAGAGAGAGAGAGAGAGAGAGAGAGAGAGAGAGAGAGAGAGAGAGAGAGAGAGAGTTAACAAAATATCCTGATTATTCAAATTTGCATTTTTCCACGTGTATGGTATTGTTGATCGATAGCAATAGTCTAAAATTCGCATACCTGACTAGTCATGCTTAGAATTTGAGCGTCATCAAACTAAGGTAAATATTGATAAATGAAAATAGTTTCTTGCTGTGGGATTTTTAACATATACATTGACAGCGCCCTGTACCCGAAGATAAATATTTGCGCTTTTAGAAAAGGCTGTTTAACTAACACACAGTCTTTTCTGGCGCAATTCAGATTCGTGTTTACTATGAAATAGTTTTTATTAGGAAAATGCCCACTTGAGAAAATGTTGTCTCCCATGTTGATTAGAAAACTTTGTAACAGTTCCAAATAATGGCTACCCAGTACATGTAATCCCCATTTGATATAGAGAAAATGAAGTGTGCAAGGACTTTGGCATAGATTGAAGGTACGCGTTAGCACCTCACTGAGGCGGTTCTAACGAGCACCCACAATTTATATTTGTATACGAAATAAAAGAATTACCAGAAGGTGCATCAGACAAAATGACATTTTTGGATCCGTGCTGGAATGCACTGTGTCACATAGCATCACTAAAACAAGCATATAATATTTTGATTCCCTTGAACTCCATGTTTATACAGTAAACATGGGGTTTACAGGGGTAAACCTTATTTTTATTAGTTAAGCTCTAAAATATAGATTGTTGGTACTCGTTAGAACCGCCTCGATGCGGCGATTCTAACGAGCACCCGCAACCTATTTTTGTAGTAAAAAATAGAAGAACAAAAAATATCACGGATTTTCATCAGAAATTAGCCAGTTTGGAGATGTGAAAAATGCACTATATTGCATTGGTGTGTTTTCGCAATGGACGCCATTCTGAGACACGATGTGCTATCGTGATGTTTGTTCTAATGTCGTACATGCAGATGCTATAAGAGACAGGGCATGACAAAACCTACAATAAGACATATGCGCCTAGGAGCATTAGGCCATTAGCTATCCTTAGAGCGCACAACGAAGACTCAGATCAGCCTACGCATCCATATAGTCTAACCAGAGACTTCTCTTGCTGCATGGAGGAGCATTAGGCCATTAGCTATCCTTAGAGCGCACAACGAAGACTCAGATCAGCCTACGCATCCATATAGTCTAACCAGAGACTTCTCTTACTGCATGAAGGTGAATGTGGCCCTTAGCTATCCTTAGAGCGCACAACGAAGACTCAGATCAGCCTACGCATCCATATAGTCTAACCAGAGACTTCTCTTGCTGCATGAAGGAGCATTAGGCCATTAGCTATCCTTAGAGCGCACAACGAAGACTCAGATCAGCCTACGCATCCATATAGTCTAACCAGAGACTTCTCTTGCTGTATGAAGGAGCATTAGGCTATTAGCTATCCTTAGAGCTCACAACAAAGACTCAGATCAGCCTACGCATCCATATAGTCTAACCAGAGACTTCTCTTGCTGCATGAAGGTGAATGTGGCCCTTAGCTAACCTTAGAGCGCACAACGAAGACTCAGATCAGCCTACGCATCCATATAGTCTAACCAGAGACTTCTCTTGCTGCATGAAGGTGAATGTGGCCCTTAGCTATCCTTAGAGCGCACAACGAAGACTCAGATCAGCCTACGCATCCATATAGTCTAACCAGAGACTTCTCTTGCTGCATGAAGGTGAATGTGGTCCTTAGCTATCCTTAGAGCGCACAACGAAGACTCAGATCAGCCTACGCATCCATATAGTCTAACCAGAGACTTCTCTTGCTGCATGAAGGTGAATGTGGCCCTTAGCTATCCTTAGAGCGCACAACGAAGACTCAGATCAGCCTACGCATCCATATAGTTTAACCAGAGACTTCTCTTGCTGCATGAAGGAGCATTAGGCCATTAGCTATCCTTAGAGCGCACAACGAAGACTCAGATCAGCCTACGCATCCATATAGTCTAACCAGAGACTTCTCTTGCTGCATGAAGGTGAATGTGGCCCTCAGCTATCCTTAGAGCGCACAACGAAGACTCAGATCAGCCTACGCATCCATATAGTCTAACCAGAGACTTCTCTTGCTGCATGGAGGAGCATTATGCCATTAGCTATCCTTAGAGCGCACAACGAATACTCAGATCAGCCTACGCATCCATATAGTCTAACCAGAGACTTCTCTTACTGCATGAAGGAGCATTAGGCCATTAGCTATCCTTAGAGCGCACAACGAAGACTCAGATCAGCCTACGCATCCATATAGTCTAACCAGAGACTTCTCTTGCTGCATGGAGGAGCATTATGCCATTAGCTATCCTTAGAGCGCACAACGAAGACTCAGATCAGCCTACGCATCCATATAGTCTAACCAGAGACTTCTCTTACTGCATGAAGGAGCATTAGGCCATTAGCTATCCTTAGAGCGCACAACGAAGACTCAGATCAGCCTACGCATCCATATAGTCTAACCAGAGACTTCTCTTGCTGTATGGAGGAGCATTAGGCCATTAGCTATCCTTAGAGCGCACAAGAAGACTCAGATCAGCCTACGCATCCATATAGTCTAACCAGAGACTTCTCTTACTGCATGAAGGTGAATGTGGCCCTCAGCTATCCTTAGAGCGCACAACGAAGACTCAGATCAGCCTACGCATCCATATAGTCTAACCAGAGACTTCTCTTGCTGCATGGAGGAGCATTAGGCCATTAGCTATCCTTAGAGCGCACAACGAAGACTCAGATCAGCCTACGCATCCATATAGTCTAACCAGAGACTTCTCTTGCTGCATGAAGGTGAATGTGGCCCTTAGCTATCCTTAGAGCGCACAACGAAGACTCAGATCAGCCTACGCATCCATATAGTCTAACCAGAGACTTCTCTTGCTGTATGAAGGTGAATGTGGCCCTTAGCTATCCTTAGAGCGCACAACGAAGACTCAGATCAGCCTACGCATCCATATAGTCTAACCAGAGACTTCTCTTGCTGCATGGAGGAGCATTAGGCCATTAGCTATCCTTAGAGCGCACAACGAAGACTCAGATCAGCCTACGCATCCATTTAGTCTAACCAGAGACTTCTCTTACTGCATGAAGGTGAATGTGGCCCTCAGCTATCCTTAGAGCGCACAACGAAGACTCAGATCAGCCTACGCATCCATATAGTCTAACCAGAGACTTCTCTTGCTGCATGGAGGAGCATTAGGCCATTAGCTATCCTTAGAGCGCACAACGAAGACTCAGATCAGCCTACGCATCCATATAGTCTAACCAGAGACTTCTCTTGCTGCATGGAGGAGCATTAGGCCATTAGCTATCCTTAGAGCGCACAACGAAGACTCAGATCAGCCTACGCATCCATATAGTCTAACCAGAGACTTCTCTTGCTGCATGAAGGAGCATTATGCCATTAGCTATCCTTAGAGCGCACAACGAAGACTCAGATCAGCCTACGCATCCATATAGTCTAACCAGAGACTTCTCTTGCTGCATGAAGGAGCATTAGGCCATTAGCTATCCTTAGAGCGCACAACGAAGACTCAGATCAGCCTACGCATCCATATAGTCTAACCAGAGACTTCTCTTACTGCATGGAGGAGCATTAGGCCATTAGCTATCCTTAGAGCGCACAACGAAGACTCAGATCAGCCTAAGCTTCCATATAGTCTAACCAGAGACTTCTCTTGCTGCATGAAGGTGAATGTGGCCCTTAGCTTTCCTTAGAGCGCACAACGAAGACTCAGATCAGCCTACGCATCCATATAGTCTAACCAGAGACTTCTCTTGCTGTATGAAGGTGAATGTGGCCCTTAGCTATCCTTAGAGCGCACAACGAAGACTCTGATCGGATGCGCAGGCTGATCTGAGTCTTCGTTGGGCGCACATGTCTTATTGTTGGTTTTGTCATGCGCTGGCTCATTTTCCAATTTTCTTGGGTTCAACAATGATAGCGCCCCGCCCATAGGGGTTTGGAGAAAAAGATTGGGCTGCCTGGTGCTTCCGCACTGCGCTAAAGCCGACCAAACATTTTAGTACTGGTAAACCGCTTAGTCATGTTAATTGGTCAAAGCCTGCCCAGGCAAAGTGGTGCAAGTCGGACGTCCCTTAAATCTAATCGTTTTCTTTGGGCGGTAGGGATTGAGATACATCTCAATACCCGGTAAAAGTCCCCCACTATTGGAAACAGCATCTCCAAAATGACTAAAATAGTGTTGAACCTAAACACTAACAAACAAACAGATCAACAATGATAACCTTCTGGTGAATATTGGTACTTTCCTTATTTTTGAAATTTCACGAGTTATGTTTTGGATCACAAAATATAATTTAATAAGTCAGCGCACGACAAAACCTACAATAAGACTACAATTAGCTATCCTTTGTGCGCCCAACGAAGACTCAGATCAGCCTGCGCATCCTTGCAGTCTGATCAGAGTATTCGTTGTGCGCACCAAGGATAGCTAAGGGCCCAATGCTCCTTCATCCAGAAATTGGACTATATGGACGATCTATTCTGAGTCTTCGATGGGCCCATAAGTCCGTATTGTAGGTTTTGTCGTGCGCTGGCTCAAATAAATAATACGAATGTATGGCCTTCTTGTAAACCCCACGTTTAGCCATCACTGGACCAAGTCCTTGAAATGAGCGCCCCCGTAAAACACAATGTAGGGAAAACTGGGATTTAAGGGATATGCATTATCTTTCTTATTTCTTCTCCAAGACATATGTTGTGTGTACTCGTTAGAACCGCCTCAATCTATGTTTTTGAGTATTAATAAGGAAAATATAATTTATCATATGACGTCGCGTCTGAGAGTGTAATAACGTCATGTATTATTTTCGATAATCCACTAGTGGATTAAATATGCAAATTAGCTAGATACGCCCCGTAACGTTACATGCACGACGTCCTTAACAACGTCGCCTTTACTAATGGCACAATATTGACATTTTTGTAAACAAATCGTGAATAAAATGCGTTTTAAATGTCATATGATAAATAGAATCTTGCATTCGTGCTCATGTATTATTGAATTTATTAAACTCGTTGAGGAAAAGGGATAAAATGCTCGGCAAAGCCTCGCATTTTATCCCTTTTCCTCAACTCGTTTAATATATTCAATAATACATGAACACTCATGTAAGATCCTCTATATAATTCCATCAGAAAAATAACCGTTTTGGCGATATGAGAGAATGCACTATGTATTCTATGAACAGAAGTGTTATCGAAATATAAAGAAAGCCGGGTTCCAGGACTTTTTATTACGTAATGAGTCAGAATATAAGAATCTCATATGGGTGTGAGGGGTGGATGGAAAAATCCGTCCCGAGGGTCACTGTCCGGCATCACGAGGCTTGCCGAGTGATGCCGGACAGTGATCTCGAGGGGCGGATTTTTCTATCCACCCCTAACACCCATATAGGATTCTTTTTCATGCATACCTTCCATTTCTTAGCGCTTA
Source organism: Lucinisca nassula (assembly GCA_963580285.1). NCBI lineage: Eukaryota > Metazoa > Mollusca > Bivalvia > Lucinida > Lucinidae > Lucinisca > Lucinisca nassula. The sequence goes on from OY757019.1 coordinate 12,624,292, forward strand.
GCGCTTTAATGCTACATTCACTTCGGTTTCCGGCGTCCGCCATATTGTGATGACACTACAGGAATGTTTAGTGACGTCACGTAACGTGCTGTGACGTTTTATTTCACACCAACAACTAAGGTCATGCGGAGACGGGACCTCGCTTTAAATACTCCGGCGTCCAAAAGTCTGGAGGAGCCCGGATCGATCCTGCGACCCCTTGTTTGCAAGGCGAGTAGCGTAACCACTACACCACGGAGGCTTCTGATTTGGGGTGAGAAAACCAGGGTTAGAACAGAATTTCTATCCCAAGCTTAAACTATGGATTTCCTTATCTGGTGGGCAAGAAAACAATGTCTTGCCTGAGTGAAATGACGTTGAAAGCCGACATTCTATTTATTAGGACAAAAATGCAAATATCCACACAGTCTGTCTCAATAACAAAAGTTTACTTGTTATTGTTTTGTTTTTGTTTGTTTTTGTTTAACGACACGACATTGTACGTCGTCTCCTACATTGTTGCGCAAACTATTGAAAAAGACGTAGTTCCCTTAATTTTAGGAGTTAGTAACAAACATACAATCATACGATATTTGGTTGACGTCATCGGTTTCGCACATTCAGTTTTATAGGTCATGGTATTTTTATCTCAGCTTCTAAGATTTTGATTGTAGAACTTTGCATGCATTTTATATCCAGGTTCATCTAAAATATCTCTGAAATATGCCGGACTTTTTTTAATATATTACATGTACACGCTTACCTTAAATAAAGTACTGAAAATAAATAAAATGGCGGCCATTTTGTTTTTGTGGCGGCCATATTGAAAATAACATAATTTCAAGTGGCCCTTTATTTTATGTTAAACTGCATGCCAAGTAGTTGCAATTCTGTATTTATGATGCTTGTACATGTGAGAGTGAGTGAGATTTAGTTTTACGTCCCACCAACAGCTAAGGTCATACGGAGACGGGACCTCGGTTTATAGACTCATCCGAAAGTCTGGAAAAGCCCGGGATCGATCCTGCGATCCCTGGTTTACAAGGCGAGTAGCGTAACCACTGCACCACGGAGTACATGTATCATCAATTGAAGTACATGTATTTTTGTATCTTTTTTTCCCAGAAGAAAATCAGGCTCTTAAAGGAACTCGTTTTTGATTTGTATTTGACACATCACGATATGAATCAACTGCCTAGTTTAGCAAGCCTTATCCCTTTACCACTCAGATACGTGTTTTTACGTGTCTGCACCCCCCCCCCTCCCATTTTATGCCCCAGAAGCACCTAAAATCTGCATTTCTACCCCTGGATAGTTATGTTTGCTTTAGGATTTGTTGGGCAAAAAAGTGACCTGTTTTTTCGCGCGCCTCCCCACTAAAAATATTCTGGGGGGGGGGATTGAAGGGGGGCAACGCCCCACTCACATCCCGAAAATTTTTGGGTGTATGGCCCAAGCGGCCGCTAAAATTTATATCTGAGGGTGTCTGGGGTCAAAAATGCCTGAAAATAGATGCTGATAAAACATGCTGCAAACAGTGAAAATGGCCAGTGCCAAACACCTTAATTGTTGCCTTGACAGCTGTTTGAAGATTAAAATGTGGTCAAAAATTCATGTGAAAACACACTTTTTGCCAACTTTGAGATGCCCCCTCTTTACCATGACAACAATGATCAATTCATGAAAGGTTGCATTTGAAAGGCTACTGTCCAATGAACATTCATACCGAGTTTGGTGTAAAACAGACCATCCATTATGAAACAATGGCTAGTTGAAGTTGCTGTCAGGTGCAACACTGTGAAAATCAGCGAAATTCACAAAATCCCTGAGTGGTAAAGGGTTAATGAAGAAAATCCCAAATGACCAAAATAATGTTTTTTCATTATTTTATTGCAAGAAACAATATTTCAGATATAATTAATGCATTTTAGGCTAAAATTCAGTATGTTGCCAGATTTCAGTTAATGAAGAAAATCCCAAATGACCAAAATAATGTTTTTTCATCATTTTATTGCAAGAAACAATATTTCAGATATAATTAATGCATTTTAGGCTAAAATTCAGTATGTTGCCAGATTTCAGTTAACCCTTTACCACTCAGATACGTGTTTTTACGTGTCTGCACCCCCCCCCCCCATTTTAAGCTCCAGAAGCACCTAAAATCTGCATTTCTACCCCTGGATAGTTATGTTTGCTTTAGGATTTGTTGGGCAAAAAAGTGACCTGTTTTTTCGCGCGCCTCCCCACTAAAAATATTCTGGGGGGGGGGGGGGATTGAAGGGGGGCAACGCCCCCCTCACATCCCGAAAATTTTTGGGTGTATGGCCCAACCGGCCGCTAAAATTTATATCTGAGGGTGTCTGGGGTCAAAAATGCCTGAAAATAGATGCTGATAAAACATGCTGCAAACAGTGAAAATGGCCAGTGCCAAACACCTTAATTGTTGCCTTGACAGCTGTTTGAAGATTAAAATGTGGTCAAAAATTCATGTGAAAACACACTTTTTGCCAACTTTGAGATGCCCCCTCTTTACCGTGACAACAATGATCAAGTCATGAAAGGTTGCATTTGAAAGGCTACTGCCCAATGAACATTCATAACGAGTTTGGTGTAAATCAGACCATCCATTATGAAACAATGGCTAGTTGAAGTTGCTGTCAGGTGCAACACTGTGAAAATCAGCGAAATTCACAAAATCCCTGAGTGGTAAAGGGTTATTTGTTCTATAAAAGCTGAGAAAAAGAAATTGGAGAAACCGTCTTTTTAACAGTCGCGAACTGCAATATAAGTGTCAGTTATCTCTTTTCAGTACTTTATTTGCCAAGAGCAGTGTAATTATTTTAAAATGCATGTTCTTATTTGAAAATATGAAATCTGTAAATGCTCGCCATATTAGCTTTCACCCGTTCTATCCTTAAACGTATCTTCCTCCTTTTTATAGCAGGAGTTCATTTCAAAATGTAGGCGTGTCATGTTTAGTCGCTTCTAGATATTCTTTTCTAGAAAATGGTCAAACTTTCACAAACAGTGTAGGCCCTGATCAGACGCCACATTCTGTCATATTTTGGGGTTTTCGCGTATAAAATGGGCTCAACAAAAATAATGTTTTTGAGGTCGAGTATGAATAACGTATACTCGTGGTGGTCATTCAGATTGTCTATAAACCCATTAAACCATGGGCCGAGTCACGGGAAAGTAATTTGGACCATTTGCGACCAACAAAGGTGCCGATTAAACTGCGCAGCACCTTTCGTTTCGCTGCCTGGAAAAGTCAATATACTCCTCATTTTACAGCTGAAATCTTTCAAGACCCTTGCCAGTCTGTCTAGCTGAGCAGGCTGCTCTGTGTCTTCCCTGGTCGGGAACCCTGAAGACATTTGTTCGCGTCGAGGCTTATGCATTTAATAGTATATCAATATGACTATCAAACATGGCAAAGACAAAACGTCAATATTAGTTTTGGGTCGGGTATCGCAGAAAAGACGATTATGTGATAGAGCACCTACTTAGCCATTGGGATAATAATACTCACCGACAGTGTAACACCGATATCTCGAGCATAGATGGCTCGTTTACCGTAGCTGATTCGAACCGGTTTCTGGGTCCCTAGAGAAATCTCCCCACAGTTCCAAGGGAGAAGACATGTTGAGCAATCTTGAACGTGTATGTTGTGTGTGCTCATTAGAATCGCCTCGTTGAGGCGATTCTAATGAGCACAAACACAACATAATTTATGCCTCCTTACTTGGCACTATTTATGTACGAAACTCTCAGTAGCTTGAACGTCTCCCATGTCGAAAAAGGAAAAATATTAATGGCCACTGAAGCCATTGAAGCTTGACGCAACTTCTTTGTTTCATGGCTGGAAAGAAGCCTTCTGTTCGAAATCGAATTCAGTTCAATTTCTGTTTCAAATATAGGTTGTGGGTACTCGTTAGAACCGTCCACGTGCGGGTTCCTCTGTAGATATCAGGAACGAGCGTGACAGCTGGCTTAAGTCATGTCGGCATGTATCCAGCTCATGTTCAGCGTTTGCAAGTTGTTTGTTTGTTTGCATTGGAGTTTAACGGCCCAGTCAACACTATTAAGGTCATTTTGAGTCGGTCAGTTTACTTATGCACTCTTTTTCTGGGCAGGCTTATACGAAAGTGGTTAACCAGTACAGTGCACATTATTTCGCCAGAACCTGACAACTGTCCTTCTTGAATCAGCGGAAGGGAGAGAATGACCGTAGAAAAGATTTCATGATCAATCTCAACGAAAGACTGTTGTCGAAACCAACAGGTATCGAACCCGCGTCCTCCTGATCACCAGTCAGACGAGCGTTTGCAGGAGTATTATGTGTACTCATTAGAATCGCCATTCTAATGAGTAGACACAATGAGGCGATTCTAATAGGTAAAAACGACATATCGAATGTTGTGTATAATTATCACGTAGAGAGGCGATCCTAATGAGTAGACACTGCATACTCTTTCAAGTAAATAAATATGTAACTAGAAATGCGTCCATAGGACACGGATGCCCCCGCCTGAAATTTTGACCTTTGACCTCTAAGTATGACCTTGACCTTGGAGGTACGGACCTGGGTTTTGCACGTGACAACTCACCTCATGATGGTTAACATTTCTGCCGAGTAATTTTAAAATCCATCAAGAAATAAGGAAGTTATTGACTGCGTTTAAGTTTCGGACGCACGGACGGACGAACGGACGGACGAACGGACGGACGGACAGGGGCAACGCTATATGCCCTTTCCACCATTCGAACATAAAAAGTCCACAAGTTTTCATCTGGCACTATGGGAAGAATTCACAAGGGACTCCAGAAAGCCTTCAAACGAGGCATCCGTGTTCAAATTATCGAAGTTTCACTGTACACATTTGTGATGATATCTTTTTTTCTGTGCCTAAAATGCATCACGAAAACGACCCTTTATAATTTTGACCCCCTTGAACCCCATTTTTATATAGTAAAACTGGGGTTTCCGGGGGTATACCTTATTTTTTCTTATTTCTGCCCTAAAATATAGATTGTGGGTACTCGTTAGAACCGCCTCGATGAGGCGGTTCTAACGAGTGCCAACAATCTGTATTTTGAGCAGAAATCAGAAAAATATCACAATTTTTATCTTAAAATTTTCATTTTTTCAGCGATAAATGTGGCCATGTAATTGTATAGTCGTGTTTGCGTAATGGGATTGCTGTGCCCTTTAACAGTTAAAACCACTTAATCTTACAATGTACCAGTAACGACAGACTTTGGTTCTAAATTGTGGTCATTTACTACCGGCGAACGGAACCAAAAATCCCCATCTTGTATGCTTGCGTGAAGTAATAGGAGGGGATTTATCGTAATGTATATTTTCGCTTGCCCTGTCTTGTAATACATGGAAAACCTATAAAACAGATCTTTAAGCCCTTGACCAAAGTGAACAAATATGTAAAGTAATGTTTATAGAGTAACAAACACTCAGAACTTGGTAAATCAACAAATCCTATTTCTTCAACAGGATAACACAGATTTGCTTTCACAATAAACGTGCAATTAAATACGTGATACCTTGTAAATCCCACTTTATATAGTTTGTATTGGAGTTTAACGGCCCGGTCATCACTATTTAGGTCATTTTTGAGCCGGTCAGTTGACCTATTCACAGTTTTCATTTGTTTGTTTGTAATGGAGTTTAACGGCCCAGTCAACACTATTTAAGTTATTTTTGCGCAGGTCAGTTTTCCTATCCGAACTTTTCCTGGGCAGGCTTATACGAAAGCGGTTATCCAGTACAGTGCACATTCTTTCGCCAGAAACTGACAACTGCCTTCTTGAATCAGCGGAAGGGAGAGAATGACCGTAGAAAAGATTTCATGATTAATCTCCACGAAAGAATGTTGCTGACCCCGGCAGGTATCGAACCCGTAATTCGTCTTGGCAAATAAATACAATAAATAATGACTGAAACCAAAGGCTTTTGCGGTGAATTATGGATATCCATATTATGGATATCCATAATTCGAATTATGGATATCCATAAATCGAATTATGGCTATCTATAAATATGGATATCATTAATCAGAGGAGAGCGGGTTCATTACATGGATAAAAGTGATGGTAAAAATTGTTGATGTCACTGTCAGTGTGTGCTAACAATCTTTTACCTTGTGATGGTGTGCGCATGCGTGCGTGTGCGCGAGTGTGCTGTGTTTATTTATTTTATGGCACGTTGATAACTTTATTTTTCAACTGATCAAAACCTAAACAAAATATACTGAAATTTCGAAAAAGGAACTGTAAAGAAAAATATTTCATACCCGCTGTGTTACAATCCAATCACCTGTGTATTGCTCAGTCCTCAAATTTCAAATTACAAATAATAGCAAACAATATCGGAGCCTTTATGATGCTTTTAATAAATGTAAATAGCCTCCTTTAACCCATTTAGTACCGGAAACCCCTAAACGGGTAGTTGGCAAACAGCGCAGGCCCAGATCAGACGCCGCAGCGGCGTCCGATCAGGGCCTCCACTGTTTGCTAAAAGTTAAGTCATTTTCCAAATACATTTTGATGAAAACACATCCTGACACCCCTGAATTTTTAAATGAACTCCAGCTATATATAAGGAGGAAGATTCCATTTGGTACAAAAAGGGTTAACATAGCTATATTTATACAGATTTGGGCACGTTTGTTTACGAAAAGTATAAAGAAAAAGACAGTCAGTAAATACGTCGAACCAACAATGGTTTAGCAAAATAGAGGCTTTCATCTTGCGTTTAAAATAATTTGTAATTATCACAATTTAAAATGAAATAATACAGAAAATACACTTTTAAACCTGCTTAAGCATTGTTGTAAACTAGTAGATCAGGACGTCACGTGGTCGAGTCCGTTACATGAGTATACCTTATGTCCTGTTTCTTTCTTTCTGTGATCGGTCATATTTGACTATTATTTGGTACTGCGATCGGCCACGTTTGACCATTACTCACAGGTGTACATTACATACATGTACACTCCAGATATCCTACACAGTAATCGTGTTTGTTTGTTTGTTTGTTTTGGAGTTAAACGGCCCAGTCAATACTATTTTAGGTCATTTTTGAGCCGGTCAGTTTACCTATCCGCACTTTTCCTGGGCAAGCTTATACGTAAGCGGTTAACCAGTACAGTGCACATTCTTTCACCAGAAACTGATAACTGCCCTTCTTGAATCAGCGGAAGGGAGCGAATGACCGTAGAAAAGATTTCATGATCAATCTCCACGAAAGAATGTTGCCGACCCCGGCAGGTATTGAACCCGCGTCCTCCTGATCACCAGTCAGACGCGCATCCGACTGAGCTGCCGAGGCCGGCACAGTAGTCGTGTAATTACGGTAGGGTTCTTTAACCTGCACAGGGGATGGTTCTCCCTGCACAGGGGACCTACAGTTAACGTCCCGATCCGAAGGACGGTGCACTATATGACATTCATCCCTACAAATAATGCCAATGGAGCGTGTTCGAACACCGAAATTTTATCGCCACTGCCGGGGATCGAACGCGGGACCTCTAGCATCAGAGGCATGTGCACTAACCACTGAGCTATCACGCCCTGTTGTCCTGCTGTTAAAGGTGGTTCTAACGAGTAACCACAAGCAACAGTGTGTGAGACGCCAAGTTCTGCAACCGAAGGTCAGGTGGTTTTTCTCCGGGTACTCCAGTTTTCGCCCATCTCTGATTAACGATCGGCTCGATATGAGTGAAATAATCTGGAAAGGGCCGTAAAGCCAAAAAAAATACAAAAAAAAACAATCAGCAGTGATCAATGTTTTGAGCACAAAAAAGGAATATATGAGTTTGCAAGAGTCTTTTCATTACACGAAGATGTTAACGTTTGTTTGTTTGTTTGTTTGATTTGAGGTTTAACGTCCCCGTCGACATTGTAAAGGTCATTTTGGAGACGTTGCTTGTGTTGACAGGACGTTAAACCTCAAATCAAACAAAACAAACAAACAAACTGGGGTACATGTAAGCAATACAACCTTTTTTATATAGCTGACTTAATAAGTCAAGAATGTATTATTTGGTCGATTAATAAGTCAATGATGTATTATTCGGTGGATTGCAAATCGACTCAAATTTACTAGTACAGAAGTCCACGTGACTATCACTGATTTGTATGAAATCCAGGTAACGGTTATTTATAGAAAATAGCTGCGCTATTCTTATCGATATGAGGTCAGTTTTGCGTAAGAAGTTAGACTGGAGCCATGTGTTGGGTTTGGCAAACAATGTAGACCCAGATCAAACGTCACAGAATGCGGCGTCTGATGGTGCTAGAACTGTTTGCTAACATTACAGGAATTTAAGAGTCCGTCTGATCGGGGTCAGAGTTTTGCGTGAGATGCGGGCTATCTTTAGAATGTAGACTGGAATCATTTGTTGCGTTTAGCAAACAGTGTAGACCCAGATCAGACGCCGCAGAACGCGGCGTCTGATCAGGGTTTACACTATTTGCTTACAGTACCGCATGGATTTTAAGGGTTAAACGAAATAGTCTAAGGCTCGGTTCAGGAATATTTTCCAAACTTTCACTTAGAGACAGTCGACCCACATTACGACAACACACCCGTGCGATATAGTGCATTTTTCGCATCTCCAAAATGGCCATTTTTTGATGAAAATCCGTGATATTTTACTGATAAATACTGCAAAAAAAGGTTGTGAGTACTCGTTAGAACCGCCTCATTGAGGCGGTTCTAACGAATACCCACAACCTATGTCTTGGAACAAAAATAAGAAAAATAATGTAAACCCAGTTTTCTTTATATAAAGTTGGGTATAGGGGGTCTTCATTTCACGGACTTGTTCACGTGACCCACCAGTGTTGTCAGTGATTTGATGTTTCTTCTGCTAACTATGTATGCCTAGCGCCCCATTATGGGGGCACAGGCAAACGAATATAGGCCTAGGTCAGATGAGGTTCTACACTGTTTGTTTGAAAACCTAAAATGTTTCATGTAAAGTCTGAGACTGACATACGGAAAAGTCCAAATTTTTTTAGTGGTAGAGTGTACGAGTATGTCATCACGAAAACGAGCTTATACAATTCTGACCCCTTGATCCCCATTTTTATGTAGTAAAACAGGAGCCTTAGTCTTCTTATTTCTGCTCTAAAATACAGAGTGTGAGTACTCGTTAGCACTGCCTCGGTGAGGCGGTTCTAACGTATACCCACAGCCTATATTTTGAGCAGAAATAGGAAAAATATCACAATTTGTATATGTTCGGTGGTAAAATTCATAATGTATTGTCATTAGTCTTTTGTTTTTCCTTATTGTCATCTTCACGTCCACAAAACAGAATGATGAAATGAACATTGTTGAAAACCCCGCTTTATTTAGGGGAAAATGGGTTAACAGGAATGTACATAGTTTTTTTTGTTATTTTTTTTGGCTTTTGTTTTCAATGTTATGTGTAAGTTCTGTTCTTCAGATTAACAAGTCCATGTAATTAACATGCCTCTAAACTCCAATTAATATAGAGAAAAGCGGGGTTTACGAGGGTATTAATTGGTTTCTTTACTTCAGCTCAAATACATAGATTGTGGGTACTCATTAGAACCGCCTCATTTAGACGATTCTATCGAGCACCAACAATCTATGTTTGTCCTAGAAATAAGAAAACTATCAAACATTTTCATCTATAGAAATAGGAGACGCGCAATTTTTGCACACGGATGTGTTAACGATTTATGTTCTTGCTCCAAAACATTAATTGTGGGTACTCGTTAGAATCCCCTCAGCGATGTGGTTCTAACGAGCATCAAAATTGTTGGTACTCGTTAGAACCGCCTCATGGCGGTGATTCTAATGAGCACCAACAATCTATGATTTGTGCAAAAATAAGAACAAAAATATCACAAATACTACAGTAGAACTTCGATGGCCCGAACACCGATGGCTCGTTTACCATGGATTTGTCGAACCCATTCTTGAGCCCCTAGCGAAATCCTCTACATAAGAAATAGTGGGGGATAATTAAGGAGATTTTAGTCTTTTATCTTACAAATGTATGCTGTGTGTACTCATTAGAATCGCCTCGATGAGGCGATTCTTATGAGTACACACAGCATATTTTTTCATTATAGAACACCGGAAAGATGTCTAAAAGTATCTCATTATGCCTCCTGGCAGTCACCTCAGTGGCTCGAACTACCCCTGTCTAGAACAGATTTTCGAGGTCCCAAAGGTGTTCGAGCCATTGAAGTTCGACTGTATATTCATCAGGAGACACGGCTTTGCTGTCCGAATGCGTTAGGTGGTAGTTTTTCTTCTCTATATCCATGGGGAAAAATCAACATTATTTCTACAACAGAACCACAACATTACAACATTTGAAATACCTTACGAGGCATAATGATTGTTAATTGGAATAACGTCCTCAAGCCATTATTTATAAAACGTGATTACGGATTTTTAGCTGTTTTCAATATTCTCCTTAATCCATGGTGTATAAAACATTATTGCGAATTTTACTCTTTTAAGGATTGGAAAACTAATGAATCTGGCGGCGCAACGTCAGATAATCTTGGAGAGAAAGCCATAAACAAAACATTGGTACGGCTATGATTTTTAGATTTCATGAAAGGAAAACTACTCCGCCTATACTATTTTTACATATTTTAACTCCCTTGGCTGACAGAACTGATCGCCAACCCTTTACAAACTGTAAGACGGGAGACTTTTTTGTGAATGGAAACATGTACATGTAAACAATTTCATCCCTGAAACACGCATTTATAATTTGACCCCCTTCAACCGCACTTTCATATAGTGAAACTAGGATAACGAGTTCCTACAATCTATGTTTTGAGCAGAAATACGAAAAAATTCAGAATTTTTCACCTGAAAATTTGCATTTATTTATTTATTTTTATTTTTTATTTATTTATTTATTTTTTTTTGTGGCGGTGGTAAAAGTTTCAATATATTTGCACCACAAAAACACGCCTATACAATTTTGACCCCCTTGAACCCCACTTTATATAGTAAAGCTGGGGTTTCCGGGGGTATACCTCATTTTTCTTTTTTTCTGCTCTAAAATATAGATTGTGGGTACTCGTTAGAACCGCCTCGATGAGGCGGTTCTAACGATTCCCACAATCTATATTTTGAGCAGAAATATGAAAAATATCACAATTTTTCATCATAAAATTTTCATTTCTTCGGCGATAAAGGTGGCAATGTATTTGTAAAGGCGTGTTTTCGTAATGAATAGGCGTGTTTTCGTAATGTTTGTCAATGGGAGTCCACTCTTGAAGTACTTATCACGATGACAAGTCCTTATGACGAAAACCCCTCTTTACCCCACTTTATATAGAGAAAAGTGGGGTTTACCGGGGTATACATTATTTGCGTTATTTTTGCTCAAAAGCGTAGAGTTTTGTTGGTACTCGTTAGAACCGCCTCATTGTGTGTTGTCCGCCTCATTGTGGCGGTTCTTGCGAGCACCTACAATCTATGTTTGAAGAAGAAATACGATAGATGTGGAGCCCTGTGGTAGAGCGATAGTCTCAAGATTGAGTGTTGTGGATTCGATTCCCACTGACACTAATGTACGAAGTGCCGTGTCCTTGAGCAAGACGTTGAGTGTTGGATTCTACTAGAGAGTGTAATGGTTTAAATGAACAAACAAACAAACAAACATAAACTGGGATAGCCATGGCTTTTAGTTCCACTACATTATTCATTAAGGTGAATTGACTTTCTTTTCTGAATTACAGCTGCGCATCCTTGTTTACGTGAAGCTGACAGAAAGCGAATTGGTTCATCGGTAATCAATATAGTCACTGTATACCTGTCCACATATACGACAGTTCATTCCATCTTTATCTATCGCCCCCGCCCATCGGGGCTTGAAGAAATAGATTTGGCTGCATGGTGCATCCACGCATAGCTGAAACCGGTCACACATGATTACTGGTAAACCTTTTAGGGGTTTTAAGCCTGCCCAGGGAATGCGGTGCGAGTCGGGCCGTCCTTACATGTACTTATAAACCCTATTGGTTTGTTTTGGAGGCAGGAATTAAAATGTCATTTCATCTCAATGTCGTGTAAAAGTCCCACAAAATTGAAAGCAACGTCTCCAAAATGACCTAAATAGTGTTGAGGGGGTGGGGTGGGGGGGCGTAAAACCTTAATTCAAACAAACTAATCTTTCAGCCATTAACCCTTTTCCGCCTTGTATACAGCTGGAGTTTAGTTTGAAATTTAAGGGTGTTACGTTGAGTAATTTATAGATTTGTTTTGAAACAGTGGCGTCTGCGGCGTCTGATCTGGGTCTGCACTGTTTGTTAGTATCCCGTTTGGGGGTTTCCCGGATAAAATGGGAATGATAACCTTATCTCATTTTCACACGACAATTCAGATAAATCAGAATTAATGAATTATTGAACATTAGGATGGCTTGTCTATGTGAAGTGATTTTGTTGTTGTTGTTGTTTAAGTTTTGGGTCCAAATAAAGATTGCGGGTTTAAGCAAGAGCCAACGACTTAGCTAAAGGTTCACACGCTTTTGTGTTGTTTTGATTTTGTGTGCGTGCGTGTATGCGTCTGGGATATGTCTTAATTCATGTCACAAGTCTTTATTTTTCAGTAGCTAAATATGTCTTTATTCTTTATTCTATGTTCGTTGCTTTTTCTGAGTAACCTTTTATTTTCTTCTTCTCAATAGGTATTCTCAATTGGTTTTGTGGTCTTATTAGAACCGCACTGAAAGGGCACTACAATCCGTTTTTGAGTGGGAATAATGGTTTATTTGGAACAGTAAAGGTCCAGTCAACACTATTTAGGTCATATCGAGCCGGTCCGTTTACCCAATCACCCTTTTCCTGGGAGGGTTTATACAAATGCGCTTAATCTGAACCCTTTTTGTACCAAATGGAATCTTCCGCCTATATATACCAAGAGCCCATTTCAAAATTAAGGCGTGCCTTTGAAAGTGGTGTAACCAAAGCGCGGGTGCTTCTGTATAAACGCCATTGCATCAATGACATAAGCAACATCTTCCCCCAGATGGCTACTCTACTGATTCTCTCCAGGCCTCGAGGTTATAAAACTTTTTTCATGCTCAACTCAGCTGAGCATGAAACTTGTGGTGCTCATAAAAATTAAAATACTAAGAAGTTGAGCTATTTTTTCTTTCTCAGATAGCGGAGAATGTTATTTGTCCTGCACACAAATTTTAAAATGCCAACAATTGTTGGCATTTTAAAATTTGTGAGCAGGGCGTTTTTAAAATTTGTGAGCAGGACAAATTTCATGCTGAAGTGAGTTGAGCATGAAAAAAGTTTTATAATCTCGGGGCCAGGCAACTGCAACAAAATATTTAAATGCACTAAAGAATAAGGATTTGTATCCTGAGTGCATCCTGTAGCTTTGTTGAAGCTCTTCATCGGGTTCAAACAAGGATGATTGGTGCTTAGTCCACTCGTAGCTAAGTGCTTCAATTTTCTTTTCCTCAGTTTGATCTTGAAGGAAGAATATGTTTCTGACCACCGATGAGTCATCCTCATAAATCTTTTGTACTTTCTTTGCAGAAGCCTGTGACTTTTTTATCGCCAGAGCCGAAGGTTTCAGGGGAGCTTATAAGACCGGTTGTTGTCCGTCCTCGTCCGATGTCGTCTGACATCGTATGTCGTGTGACGTCAACACTTTCAAACGACATCTCCGGTGAAGCCACTGGACCGATTGGGCCCAAATTTCATCTGTAGCATCCTTGAGCGCGGGGTTTGAAAGTTTGTGCTTTTTTTTATGAAATTTAGCTCTTTAATTTGGTTGCTATGGCAACTTAGAGTTTCCATAAACTTATAATGGGGAAAATAGAAAAATGGCACTTACTACAGATATTTTGATAAAACTTGTATAGAAATGTTCCTTAAGCAATCTGCTATCTAACATGTGATTTTAGACCCACTGCTAATTTTTATTGGTTGCCATGGAAACCAAAATCCAAAAAAGAGAAAAAGAACACCTTAAAATCATCTCCTCAGAAACCACATGCACCATGAGGCTGAGATTTTATGAAAATATTCATCGCATTTTCCTCAACAGGTTTCATGTTTTTATGAAGTTCGGCTCTTTAGTTTGGTTGCTATGGTAACTTAGAGTTTCCATAGACTTATAATGGGAAAAACTGAAAATTGCATTTACTGCCAAGTCATTGCAGATATTTTGACAAAACTTTTATAGAAATGTTCTTTTATTAACCTTCTCTCAGCCATATGCTTTTATGCCAACATGGAGGTCCCCTAGGTTGTGCCGGGGCCATGCCCCACGCCATCAACTTCATAAAAGGCCATATATCTCAGAAACCATTCAAATCCCCACCCCTAAACCAAATATATATTCTTGTTTCTTATGTTAAGACGCATTTAGTGCAACCAACCTGAGGGTCCCTCGGGATGCGCCGGGCCGTGCCCCACCCCCTCCATTTCATAAAACGCCCAATATCTCGGAAAACATAAAGATCCCCAACCCTTAACCATAATATATTCTTGTTCCTTATAATAAGACGCATACAGTGACACCAACCTGGGGGTCCCCCGGGATGCGCCGGGACCATGCCCCATCCATTCCATTTCATAAAAGGCCCAATATCTTGGAAACCTTACAGATCCCAACCCCTAAGCAATATATATTCTTGCTCGTTATGATAAGACTTTTATTTACACCAACCCGGGGGTTTCCTGGTGTGCGCCGGGCCAATGCCACATCCCTCAACTTTTCACAAAAGGCCATATATCTCAGAAACTGTTCAGAGCCCCGCCCCTTAACCATATATAGTCATGTTCCTTATGATAAGAAGATTCAGTAACACCAGCCTGGGTGCCCTGGGTCATGCCCCACCCTTTCACTTCATTAAAACAATACCTCAGAAATCGTTCCGATCCCCACCCGTAAACCATATATTTTCTTGTTTCTTATGGTAAGACTCATTCAGTCACACCAGCCTAGGGGTCTCGTTGTGCTGAGGAAATGTGCTGGGGCCATGCCCCGCCCCTCCACTTAAAGAAAGGTCATATATCTCGGAAACCATTAAAATATCCACCCCATAATCATATATATTCATATTCATTATTATAAGTCACATTCAGTCACCCCAACTTGGGGGTCTGCAGGGACCATTCCTCTCCTGTCGGGTCTCCACTTCATAAAACAGCCTCATATCTCAGAAACCGTTCCGATTCCCTCCGCCAACCATATATATTCTTGGTCCTTGTGATAAGACACATTTCGGGACAACAATCTTGCGCTTTCCTGGGATCGAAAGGGCATGCCCCAACCCCTCCACTGCTTAAATGGCCTTATATCTCAGGCCATACAGATTCCCACCGCTAAACCATATATATTCTTGTTCCTTATTATAAGATGCATATAGTGATACCAAGCAGGGCTCCATTGGGTCCATGCCCATCCCCCTCTACTTCATAAAAGACCTAATATATCAGATACCTAGTCCACATTCGGGTATGGGGGCTTGTTTTGTTTAACTGGTAGATTAAAATGAGATCATGTTAAAATACATTGGGCAGTGCCCACCTGAGCTCTGGTGAGCGTAGTGGCCCAATGGCCTCTTGTTCTTCTTGTGTTCAAAAGTCTTAATGTGGAAATTAGGTATCTTTTTACTGTTCTAGACTCCTGCACATCTTGCAGTATGTTGATTCCCTTTTCTCTGGCACTTGTTTAGTCCAGTGATGCTTTCTCGGCAGCACTGATATTCAACAGATCAGTTGAATTGTGTGCCTTGCAAGGGTTGATCATTTTCTCTTTAATGACAATATTGATTCTGTCAGTCGTCTCATTTTCTTTTCATGATTCACCTTTAGGATCTCCATGGTGCCTGTGTGTATCTACCATAGGCACCATTTTCTTAGTCTGTTCTGAGATGGCAATACGCTTCGGAATTACTCGCAAATACTTTGCCATAGTCTCTGGCTTCGGTGTTATGCCATTGAAAAGTGCAGTCTGTTCCAGGGCCATGCCAGTCCATACACCATGGAATCGTTTTCAATTTTTTATCTTCGACATAACGACATTATTTCTAAATAGGGCCTTACTGCAACAAGGACTGTCGGAAACTGAGTTTTATGGGGATTTAGTAATACTAGGTAGTGATAATTTTTCTGGTCAGTTCAGAAAAAAATGTTCCTAAATACAAGAAAAGTGGATATAGCTTGGATGTTGTGGGACAGACCGCGTGTTTGGTTGTCGACCCTTTTACAGTGAACATGTTTGCTTCGCTCTTTGGTTGCACGGCGGTGGGCCTACCGGCGGACTCTTTGATTACGGACCCACCCTAAATCCTTTGAATTCGGGAAGGGTGGAGCCGGATATTACCTAGGTTCGACCCTCCGTGATCTAAACGTCGGTTTTCTTCTGCTCTGGCGTCGGATTGTTGTTGAGTCCTCAACCCTGATTCAAGATAATATTAATCTATACATAACCATTTTACCATGTATTTTATCATGACTCACTGTTGAGCTAGAAAGCCTCCATCCGGATCAATTTGTTATTGTTATTTTGTTTGATACTGTACTGGAACTGAGGGCGAGGGTTGAAATTTCATAAACTCCGGAGTTGAAGCGCCCTAAGGCGGTCGTTCTTTTGCAGTGTCATATTTCTTACTTGGCTTGTGCCGTCGGTTCATGTTCGTCTGCCGTCCTTCCGCCCCCGCCCATAGGGGCTTGAAGAAATATATGGGCTGCATGATGCTTCCACGCAGAGCTGAATCTGGCCCGCACACTAGTACTGGTAAACCGCTTAGAGGATCTAAGCCTGTCCAGGAACCGTGGTGCGAGGCTGACCGTCCATGCTAATAAACCCTATTGGTTTCATTGGGCGACAGGGCTTGAGATGTCATTTCATCTCAATGTCGGGTAAAAGTCCCACAAAATTGGAAGCAACGTCTCCAGAATGACCTTTACAGTGTTGACGGGGACGTTAAACCTCAAATCAAACAAACAAACAAATCATGTTCGTCTGTTTTTGTGTGTGCCTTCGTGGCATTTCCTGATGACCTTTTCTTACTACAGTAGAACTTCGATGGCTCGAACATCGATGGCTCGTTTACCATGGATGCGTCGAACCCATTCTTGAGCCCCTAGCGAAATCCTCTACATAAGAAATAGTGGGGGATAATTAAGGAGATTTTAGTCTTTTATCTTGCAAATGCATGCTGTGTGTACTCATTAGAATCGCCTCGATGAGGCGATTCTAATGAGTACACACAGCATACATATTCATTATAGAACACCGAAAAGATGTCTATAAGTATCTCATTATGCCTCCTGGCAGTAACCTCAGTGGCTCGAACTACCCCTGTCTCGAACAGATTTTCGAGGTCCCAAAGGTGTTAGAGCCATTTAAGTTCAACTGTAGTTTGTTAGATCCTTTGGAAGCAAAGAAAACACCAAATAAACGAAAATAGCAGACTCGGTTTTTTTAGTCTGTTCATGACCAGTACTGAAATGTGCAACAACGGGCACGCCCCCTAGCACGGTGTAAGCAGAGCCCTATTTTCAAAATGATCCTAAATGCACTCAGTGATCCCAAAGGACCAGAAAATATAATCTGCACTATGATGAATGTATGGGGAGGTTTTTTCGGCGGCCCCACGGCACAATATCAGCTGCAGTGAAGATAAATAAGTTCTGAGTTGTTAGATCCGTTGAAAGCAAAGAAAACACGAAATAAACGAAAATAGCAGACTCGGTTTTATTTAGTCTCTGAAATGTTTAACACCGGCCACGCCCCCTAGCACGGGTTTACGCAGAAGTCTATTTTCAAAATGATTCTAAATGAACTCAATGAAGTAGCGAGTCCGCCAGAGCTTCCCATAAGAGTTCAAACATTGCTGTGCCAATTAATGTTTGAGAACGCTCCATTAGGTAGTAATCTTTTCCAGACATTATCTTCTCTGCGGTTCCTGGAAGGCAGATCCCAGCTTGGGATAAGATATCTTCTATACCATTACGAAAGCAAGCCTATACAAATACATTGTGAACTTTACCTCCGAAAAATCGATTTTGTTTCTTTTTATATCAGCAAGTCATTGAATGATCGCCATGTCGGCTTAGAAATGTCTT
Organism: Lucinisca nassula; assembly: GCA_963580285.1. Lineage (NCBI taxonomy): Eukaryota > Metazoa > Mollusca > Bivalvia > Lucinida > Lucinidae > Lucinisca > Lucinisca nassula. The sequence goes on from OY757019.1 coordinate 12,642,397, forward strand.
GGTCTGGTATGCGAATGAAGCTGGTGGGAGCCATTCTCACAAAATGCCATAAGTAATTCAACCTGTCAATTTCGGGATCATCATCGTGTCTTTCACTGATGAGCTTTACACACGCAACTGATCATCTCTTTTGTTGGTCCTTTGCAGATAAATATTCATCTGATGCTTCATATTTCTCGGTCCGCTTTGACGACAAAAACTCTTAAGGAGAGGAACTACTGCAGAGACAGAGATTTTCGATGGTTCTTCTTCCTGTGAATGCTGATACACATTCTGAGTTGTTGCATGTAGGGTTTTTCCTTCTTTTGTATTCTCATGAAAGTCGAGGTTATCGATAGCAAACTGTAAAAAACCCATGCTTGATACTATCTGGAATAAAGACACCATCTCTGCCTACCTGTCTGTCCGCATCAATGGCTATTGTGTTGATATATCTCTGAGCCCCTATGTAACTGATGTTATTCCCGAACCTATTTAGCATCGCCACCATATCTCGACTTTGTGCCTCTTTAAGGACATGTAGAGCTATGCCTACATACTTTGGCGCTGGCATTTTAGTCACAACAGCTGTAATATCTTGACAGAGGTCAAGCACTTGGTCAAGTTGTGTTGCACAAACAGAAACCCTGTCGTCACTCTCATCTAAAATAATCTAAGTCTGGTCCTTTATCTGTCAAATGCCAGCAACAAAACTGTACAGTCTCTGTGTAGTTCAGGTCAGTGCAGCATCATAGGACACATGATATATCAAGCCATGTCGGCTGAGAAATGCCTTCCCTCTATCTTGCATGTATTGTAAGAAATACTTGTTTTCACTTCTGAAGAGCATAAAGATTATACGTTATTGTCATGTCAGAAAGTGTGTGAAGCTCTCACCTTTCTACTTGACAATATTTACGTAAGATTTGGTACTAAGTTATTTAGACAAGTTGTGGGTATTCCGATGGTTACTAATTGCGCACCACTTGAGGCTGATCTGTATTTTGGTTTGTTATGAGAGAGACTTCATGATGTGCCTTTCTGCTGAAAACCAGTCTGAAATTATTGAAGCGTTTAGATCCACTTCTAGATATTTGGATATTGTATTAAATATTGATATTACCTGTTTTGATGGTTTGATCAGTCAATTTACCCCCCCCCCCCCCAGAACTTCAGTTAAATAAAGCAAATTCTTCTGATACCGAGGCCCCGGTTTTGGATTAACATCTATCTATTGTAGATAAGTTTGTTTCTTGCAAACTTTATGATAAACGCGATGATTTTGATTTTGAGATTGTAAACTTTCCTTTTTTGGATGGTGATGTTCCACGTGCGCCATCCTATGGCGTTTATATTTCACAATTAATTCGATTTACCAGAGTGTGTAGGCATGTAACTGTCTTCAACACTCGTAATAAATTGTTAACGGCTAAACTTCTTAATCAGGGTTATCGGTACCATAAACTTTTATAGACGCCGTTCTGACTTCAATATTGGTTATCGGTACCATAAGCTACGCAAAGCCTTTTCAAAATTTTATAGACGTCATTCTGATTTAATTTCAAAATTCAATATTGGACTTAAATCTCTTCTGCAACAAGGTCAATAGGAACCCGAATTTTATGGTGACTTAGTATATAAATTCAGAAAAATATATAACTGCAATGACTTCAGCACCCAATTTCGTAAACTCATTTTTCGATATAAAAAGATTGGGTACAACATAAATGTTATACGACAGACTGCATGCATGGTAGTTAACCCAATCAAGGTTGACAACTTTGCTTCCCTATTTAATTGCACGCCGGTGGGTCAGGCCTCAGATTCAATGATGGTTCCAGCGTAAAGGCTTATTGAGAATTAGAGAGATCTAATTCAAGGTAATGTTGGTTGGTGCCTGATGCTCTGTCTCTGGTTGGGCCCATCGGAGTCTAACTGTTGGTTTTCTTTTGCTCCGGCATTTCAGTGGTTTCTTGCTGTCGAGTCCTCAACGTTGTTTCATCTCTGTGGTTGTTTGATTATTTGTGTTCACGGAAATGTTGCACTGATAAGTTAGGAGGACTCCATGCGGACTGAACAAATTATTTGTCTAAATCGCGACGGAAGTAAGGGCAAGGATTGTGGCCACGTAAAATCAATTTTAAGCCCCCCAGTGGAGTTCGTTTCCGCTGACCGCCCCAAGGCGGTTCTTCTGTCGCGGTTTATTTTTGTTATGGTTTGTCTTTGTGTGTTTGTGTCGCTTATATTATTTTATTTTGGATAGCCTGTTGGCCATTTTGTGGGAAATTGACTGTCCTTTTGTCTTTCCGCTATTTATGTTTCCATTAGGGTAACTCGTTTCATGTTTGTGTTTCTTTCCCTTTTGTCTCGCTGATGGGAGCTGTGGGTTGATTGTATCGATTCCTGGTCGTTGCCTCCACTTCTATTTTGACATCCGTCTCTGCCATTCTATGTTGTTTATTTTCAGCTGACTGCTGTAACGTTTTTCGATACATATGTGATAGATCTTTCAGCTCACGGCTTAACAGTTTTACTGCATTGAAACATTTAGTGAATGATTCCTGCGATCTGTCAACACTCTGTTCCTCTTTTGAATAATCATCTCACATTTCAGTATCCCCAAGTTTGCTCTTAAGCTCACTTATTGTTTTTAAAAGTGTTCGAACATTCTGTGTTGCAGAGCCGACTATACTTGAAGATCCAACTTGAGGTATAGTTCCTACAGTATCATCACCCTGTGAGTTATAGAGGATCTTACATGAGTGCTAATGTATTATTGAAGTTAGTATACGAGTTGAGGAAAAGGGATAAAAGGCGAGCATTTTATCCCTTTTCGTCAATGAGTTTAATAAATTCAATAATACATAATCACGAATGCAAGTTTCTGTTTATCATATGACATTTAAAATACATTTTATTAACGATTGTTTAACAAAATTGTCAATATTCCGCCATTAGTAAACTCGAGGTTGTTAAGGACGTCATACATGTAACGTTACGGGGCGTATCTAACTAATTTGCATATTTAATCCACTAGTGGATTATCGAATTTATTACATGGCGTTATTACATTTGATAAATATGATATATGAAATAATATGATAAATAATAATAATGCAAATCTTCTACGAGATTTGCATTTCTATAAGTCTCTATATTCTCAACACCTTATTCTTTGAGGTGATCTCTATATTTATTTCTGAATGTTGAAACACAATAAATGTGACCCTCTTCACGTAACCTAGTGTCTACTACAGAAATAAGCTGTTCAAATGCTCTATCCTGTGAAGATTGCACTAGATTTGCTAATTACCCTTTCAGTTAAATACTTGTCCAAGCAGTCTTTATGGTACTGAAAGTCACCTGCAACCATATCGTTACACTGATCACCAAATCATTCAATCTCGTAAAGCATTGCCTTGTCATTTAATGCTTTTCCTTTTTTACAAATGCTTACCCGACTGCGTTTTCAGCTATTAAGGACATTTTGCATACTCCTTTCCATTATGTAAACACGCATATACAAATACATTACCACCTTCATCGCCGAAAAAAATGAAATTTTTATGATGAAAAATTGTGATATTTTTCTTATTTTTGCTCAAAATATAGATTGTGGGCACTCCTTAGAACCGCCTTATCGAGGCGGTTCTAACGAGTACCCACAATCTATATTTTAGAGCAGAAATAAGAAAAAACAAGGCTTACCCCTATAAACCCCAGTTTTACTATACAATAGTGGGGTTGAAGGTGGTCAAAATTATAAAGTCGCATTTTCGTGATGCGTCGCCCGTGCACGTTCACAAATAAAATATGTTTTAGAAAGGGATATCGTTTGGAAGCAAGGAATACACAACAGAACTAGAAAATATGGAGTCTACATGTCTTCTGGGCCAGACTAGGAAGTTTCGGTCATTTAGGCCTCATCAGTGACCCTCAAATATTTTCAAAATTCCACAATGGAATCAATGATCCCAAAGAACAAGAAAATATAAACTACATTATGATGTAGGGCAGGGAGACTTTTTACGGCCGCCACACATTCCCAGACAACAGCTGTAGTGACGTTAAATATGTTCTAGAAAGGGTTATCCTTTGGACGCAAGGAATACACTACAGAACTGGAAAATATGGTGTGTACACGTTTTCTGGGCCAGATTAGCTAGTTTCGGCAATTTAGGCGTCATCAGTGACCTTCAAATAATTTCAAATTCCACAATGGAATCAATGATCCCAAAGAACAAGAAAATATAAACTACGCTATGATGTAGGCCAGGGTTTTTAATCAACACTGGTTTTTATAATCAACTCTTGTTCCACCAAGCGTTGATCTTATTCTTATGCTTGTTCAACTTTCCGTTCTTCCAATGCTACTGTCATTGTCTTTGCGCATGAGTCCTCTTTTCTGTTGCTGTCTACCAAATTTATTGCTAGTATAACTACCTCTACAAGATTTATGACATTTTGGTTGTTTAAGAAGGAAGTAGAAGTAAAACAAAGATCAGGAATCGATACAATTAACTTACTCCACCCATCAAAGACACCAAAGGGAAAGAAACACAAACATTAAGCGCACAGACCATAATGGAAACCTAAACAAAGGAAGGCCATAAGGACAGTTACTTTCCCACAAAATGGCCATGTGACCATCCAAAATAAAAAGACACAAGAAATACACACAGTAAGTAACAAACAACAACATAAATAAATCGCCACAGAAGAACCGCCTTGGAACGGTCAGTGAAAGATTTCCACTGGGGGGCTTAAATCGATTATACGTGGCCACAATCCTCGCCCTTACTTCCGTTGCGATTTAGACAAATAATTTGTTCAGTCCGCATGAAGGCCTCCTTACTCATCAGTGCAACATCTCCGTGAACACAAATAATCAAATAACCACAGAGGTGAGACAACGGTGAGGACACGACAGCAACATACCACTGAAATGCTTGAGCAAAAGAAAACCAACAGTTAGACTCCGATGGGGCCGACCAGAAACAGAGCATCAGGCACCAACCAACATTACCTTGAATTAGATCCCTCTTATTCTCAATAAGCCTTTACATTGGAACCGTCATAGAATCTGAGGCCTGACCCACCGGCGTGCAATTTAAGAGGGAAGCAAAGTAGCCAACCGTGATTGGGTTAACTACCATGCATGCAGTCTGTCGTATAATATCCATGTTGTACCCAATCTTTTTATATCGAAGAATGATTTTACGAAATTGGTTGCTAAAGTTATTGCGGTTATATATTTTTCTGAATTTATATACTAAGTCACCATAAAATTCGGTTTCCGATAGACCTTGTTGCAGAAGAGATTTAAGTCCAATACTGAATTTTGAAATTAAACCAGAATGGCGTCTATAAAATTTTGAAAAGGCTTTGCGTAGTTTATGGTACCGATAACCCTGATTAAGAAGTTTAGCCGTTAATGATTTATTACGAGTGTTGAAGTTAGTTACATGACTACACACTCTGCCAACTCGAATAAATTGCGAAATATAAACGCCGTAGGATGGCGCACGAGGAACATCACCATCCAAAAAAGGAAAATTTACAATCTCAAAATCAAAGTCATCGCGTTTATCATAGATTTTGCACGAAACAAACCCATTTACAATAGATTGATGTAAATCCAAAACGGGGCCTCGGTATCAGAAGAATTTGCTTTATTTCACTGAAGTTCTTGGGGGGGGGGGGTAAATCTGACTGATCAAACCATCGAAATAGGTATTCTGATTCTGATTTGTTTTCCATTTCAACTGACAGACGTATGTCTTTGCATCAGCAGCCATAAACTGCATCTGTTAAGTTAAACAGTGGATGTTTCTCACTCACATTACATTGCTGACAAGTGAGACATTTATTGAAGCATTACGATAACACACCCGTGCGAAGAAGTGCATGTTTTCAGATCTCCATCCGGCTACTTTTCTGATGAAAATCCGTAATATTTTTCTGATTTATACTGCAAACATAGGTTTTGGGTGCTCGTAAGAACTGCCTCATTGAGGCTGTTCTAACGAGTACCCACAACCTATGTCTTGGAGCAGAAATAAGAAAAATAATGTATACCCCCGTAAACCCCAGTTTTCTCTTTATAAAGTGGAGTTTAGGGCGGTGTTCGTTTCACGGACTTGTTCGCATGATGGTCACTGCTTAATCGTATTTGCTTAGGTGACGAAACTACTGGTTCAGCCATGGCTTCTTTGTTGGTTATGTCGGTTTTACGTTAACTCACCTGCAAAAGATGGAAAAGAAACAAAAATAATTTAGTAATGCTGTTAAAATTATTTGTACCTGAATAAGCTTTCCTGATTTTTGCTCTAAAAGATAGATTGTGAATACTCATTACAAATGCTTTCACACGAGACTGTTAACGAGTGAGCCGGGTGACAGCATTTCCTAAAATTTACATGTGCGCCCAGCGAAGAATCAGACCAGCCACTGCATCCATATAGTATGACCAGAGACTTCTCTTTCTGCATGAAGGAGTATCATTGGGCCCTTGGCTATCCTTAGAGCTTATAACGAAGACTCTGATCAGGCTGCGCGGATGCGCAAGCTGATCTGAGTCTTCATTGGGCGCACATGTCTTATTGTAAGTTTTGTCATGCGCTGGCTCGAGTATCACCTTTCTATGTCCTGGAAGATGAATACGGAAAATCATGTAAACCCCACTTTTTTCTACAGTAAATGGGATTTACAGGGATTTGTATCATATAGGCTTTTTTTTATATTGCTGAAACCCGGTTCCTGAAAAAAAGGTGTTTCTGTTTCTCTGTTATGTAATTTAAAAGGCATCTGGTGCACAAAGACCTCAACAGGCACAACGACCGATAGACAGACGGACGGACAGACAGGCCGATATACGGACAGATGGATGGACACAAACAATCAGGCAGACATGTAGACAGACAAACAGACAAAACTAAGTTAAAACTAGTAACAATAAATTGCAACTCAACTGTTTAAAACACGGTCTTTTTAATAAACAGCCACGGAAACATATTACATCTTCATTTGAGCCGGGTCACAGATATTCCTGTAATTCATATGTACTATAAAGCATATGTTCTGTTTAATAAACAGCCACGAAAACATATTACATCTTCATTTGAGCCGGGTCACAGATATTCCTGTAATTCATATGTACTATAAAGCATATGTTCTGTTTAATAAACAGCCACGAAAACATATTACATCTTCATTTGAGCCGGGTCACAGATATTCCTGTAATTCATATGTACTATAAAGCATATGTTCTGTTTAATAAACAGCCACGAAAACATATTACATCTTCATTTGAGCCGGGTCACAGATATTCCTGTAATTCATATGCACTATAAAGCATATGTTCTGTTTAATAAACAGCCACGAAAACATATTACATCTTCATTTGAGCCGGGTCACAGATATTCCTGTAATTCATATGCACTATAAAGCATATGTTCTGTTTAATAAACAGCCACGAAAGCATATTACATCTTCATTTGAGCCGGGTCACAGATATTCCTGTAATTCATATGTACTGTAAAGCATATGTTCTGTTTAATAAACAGCCACGAAAACATATTACATCTTCATTTGAGCCGGGTCACAGATATTCCTGTAATTCATATGCACTATAAAGCATATGTTCTGTTTAATAAACAGCCACGAAAACATATTACATCTTCATTTGAGCCGGGTCACAGATATTCCTACAATTCATATGTACTATAAAGCATATTTTCTGTTTGATAAACAGCCACGAAAACATAATACATCTTCATTTGGGCAGGGTTACAGATATTCTTACAATTCATATGTCTTACCAATAAAAGCTCAGATCAGTCTTCAATGAACCCCATAAAAAGGAGTCCTTTGCTATCTACAGATCCTATGGCGGCCGCCGCCCATTGGGGCTTGAAGAAATAGATGGACTGCTTGGTGCTTGCACGCAGGGCTGAAACCGACTGCAAACAAGTCCTGGTAAACCACTTAGAGGATCTAAGCCTGCCCAGGCAAAGTGGTGAGAGTCGGACCGTCCATGCTTACAAACCCTACTGGTTTCATTGGGCGACAGGGCTACAGCTGTCATTTCATCTCAATGTCGGGTAAAAGTCCCACAAAATTGATAACAACGTCTCCAAAAGGACATATACAGTGTCGACGGGGATGGTGAACCTCAATTCAAACAAATCAAAGATCCCATGGATAACTTATAACTGTTAGTTTATACGAATCTACATTGTATTACCATACAAATGTATTATTTTCTAGGCAAATAGTCCTAGGAAAATAATAAAAAAAAAATACATTTTGCATACTATTTCAATGCCCGTACACAGACCCGTGGCTTTTGACATGTGCGCCCAGCGAAGAATCAGATCAGCCAGTGCAGACTGAGAGTCAAGAAGTTCATTTTAATTCAAGTATACCCCCTACTTATTGCAGCTAGCTTAGTATATAAAAAAGCATTAATGGCAACAAGAAACAATGCTTAATTACACTATCGCGACTATAAAATTTCAAGAGCAGAACAATTAAAAATTAGAAGTGAAGGCAATGATCAGGAATCGATACAATTATACCACAGCTCCCACGAGTGACACCAAAGGGAACGAGACATAAACTTGAAATAGATACATCAATAGCGGAAAGCCAAAAGAACAGTTATTTTCCAACAAAATGGCCAATCGGCTATCCAAAACAAAACAACACCGCGACAGAAGAACCACTTTGGAACGTTTCGTGAAACGAATATCACAGGGGGTGGGGGCTAAACTTCTCGCCCTTACTTCAGTCGCGATTTAGACAAATTCAGTCCGCAAGAAGGCCTCCTTCACAGAGGTGTTCCACTGATGAGTTAGGAGGCTTTCATGCAGACTGAACAAATTATTTGTCTTAATCACGATGGAAGTGAAGACGAGAATTGTGGCCACTTAAAATCGATTTAAGCCCCCTAATGGAATTCGTTTCCGCTAGCCTTTCCAAGCCGGTTTCTTCTGTCGCGGTTTATTTTTGCTATGGTTTGTCTTTGGGTGTTAGTGTCGCTTATATTATTTTATTTTGGATAGCCTATTGACCATTTTGTGACAAAGTAACTCTCCTTTTGGCTTTCCGCTATTGATGTTTCCATTAGGGTTTGTTGCTTCATGTTTGTGTTTCTTTCCCTTTGGTGTCTCTGATGGGAGCTGTGGGTTAATTGTATCGATTCTTGATCATTGCCTCCACTTCAACTCCTAACTCATCAGTGCAACATCTCCGTGAACAAAAATAATCAAACAACCATAGAAATGAAACAACGATGAGGACTCGACAGCAAGAAACCACTGAAATGCTGGAGCAAAAGAAAACCAACAGTTAGACTCCGATGGGCCCGACCAGAAACAGAGCATCAGGCACCAACCAATATTACATAAAATTAAATCATCTCTCATTCTCAGTAAGCCTTTACGCTGGAACCGTCATAGAATCTGAGGCCTGACCCATCGGCGTGCAAATAAAGTAGGAAGCAAAGTTGTCAACTATGATTCGGTTCACTACCATGCCTGCAGTCTGTCGTTTAACATTTATGTTGTACCCAATCTTTTTACATCGAAAAATGATTCTTCGAAATTGAGTACTGAAGTCATTGCAATTATATATTTTTCTGAACTTATTTACTAAGTCACCATAAAATTCGGGTTCCGATAGACCTTTTTGCAGTAGAAATTTAAGTCCAATATTGAATTTTAAATTACATGTAAATCGGAATGACGTCTATAAAATTTGGAAAAGGCTTTGCGTAGTTTATGATACCGATAACCCTGATTAAGAAGTTCAGCAGTTAACGATTTATTACGAGTGTTGAAGTCAGTTACATGACTTGACACTCCGGCAAATCGAATTATTTGCGAAATATAAACCTATAGTATGCCGCACGAGGAACATCACCATCCAAGAAAGGAAAATTTACAACCTCAATATCATAATCATCGCGTTTACCATAACTTTTGCAAGAAACAAATCCATCTACAATAGATAGGTGTAAATCTAAAAACGGGGCTTCGGTATCAGAAGAACTTGCTTTATTTAACTGAAGTTCTGGGGGGGGGGGGGGTAAATTTGACTGATCAAACCATCGAAATAGGTATTGTCAATATTTTTAAAATAAATCATCCAAATATCTAGTAGTCGAGCTAAAAGATTCAATGATTTCAGATTGGTTTTCAACAGAAAGAGACATCATGAAGTCTCTTTTATAACAAACCAAGAACAAATCAGCCACAAAGGGTGCACAGTTTGTACCCATCGGAGTACCCACAACTTGTTTAAATAACATAGTACCAAATCTTATGTAAATATTGTCAAATAGAAATGTGAGAGCTTCACACACTTTCTGACATGACCATAAAGTATAATTTTATGCTCTTCAGAAGAGAAAAAAACAACATTTCTTATATTGCATGCAAGATAGAGAGAGTCTTCCCTATGAAATGTCCATTCAAATAAATCATTAAGTTTTTTCTTTTATAAGATTATCAATCGTGAAGTGTAAAGGGTGGGAAAATCATAAATAGGCAGACTAGAAGCTCGAAAACGTCTCGATTTCAATTTATTTAAAGTAGAAGTAAAACAAAGATCAGGAATTGATACAATTAACTTACTCCATCCATAAAAGACACCAAAGGGAAAGAAATACAACATTAAGCGACCAGACCATAATGGAAACCTAAACAAAGGAAGGGTAAAACTTCTTTAGAATTTTTTGTAGACCAAAACAGATTTCTCCCTGATCTTTCAAAGACTTTGTCGCAATATTTAATCACATGTTTTTTGATGGCAGTAAAACATGAAGTTAATGATTTGGAGAGTTCAGTGGTGGTACAAGAGCTTGAATTTCCAATAGACCGTGCTTTGTATGGTCTTTTGTCAAGTTTAGGTAACCAATATAACGTAGGAAGCTTGTCTTGGCCTTCTGTATCACATACAGAAAACTTTGTGGCTGAATAACAAATGTGGTCATAAACTAAAGCCCTCTCTGCAGCCTTTGGCGCCTTAGTTCCACCAAGTTCTTGCTGAAGAATGTTATCATAGTGGAGCCGTCAAACAACGACCATTGTTAGCAGCCTTATCTGCTGGAGCCAAAACAAAGTTCTTATGAAATTCTTGAATACCTAATTTAAGGTGACGTAAAGACGTCTTAGGTTTAAGAGGTAATAAGTTCGTATTTTGCGAGTAGAAAGAAATGCATTAATAATAATAATTTTGTTCACTAGTTTAATAATGTTAAGTTTCCATTCTTTGAGAGCTTTATGTTCAACATACTCTCGTTTACACCATCAGTTACCAAATTCATACAAGGCAGCAGCGATTTCATCTCTACACTTATTGAAATCAATTTTAGTTTGCATCTCGTTTGAATATTATTCCTTGAAGATGGAGAAAACATAGACTTACTAAAAGCAAACCCATTGATTAAATACAATAACCTCTTTTTCCGTCTATCATCCTCTTCTGCTCGTATTACAGAGTATGTTACGAACTTATCTCCTAATGATCTTTAGATTATTGTAATATGTGCTATAAACACATGTGTGTAAATTGATTAATTTCATATTTAACCTAAGTTAACCTAATCTAACCACATATTCTCTAGTACACTCTCTCTCTCTTGTCTTCTCTTTTAAGGGATCATATTGCCTGTTTTGATGGGAATGGTCCTTTGGGTTGGTCCAGGGTATTCCAAAGACCTCCTTTATAGATTAAACTACGGAACTGTATTCCAGCGGGAACCAACTTTATTTGCTTCGTCCGAATATTGTACACATACATTCGTTACAGACCTTCAGGAACTTAGCATTCCCCTTATTCATAGCCCTTCTTGCTCGTGTCCATCTACACAGATTATTTTCAAGAAGCTAATTGCCCTACCAAACGAAACAATAACCTTGCAAAATACAACAATTTCTGTGAGCTAGGTATGCTAAAATTACCTAAACGTGCATCAAGATCCAGACGCTCCATTTTAGGTTATATTGCTAAAAGTCTCATGAGTGTAAGTACGACTGAAGATCTAAACAGGGTTGCAAAACTTGTTAATTCACCGAGGAAGCAAAGAAAAATCTAGTCTGAATAATTGAAAGTTTCCGTGTTCGACCCGGTATATATTGACATGTAACGAATAGCAATCTATATTCGGATCATAACAGGCAATATATACCGACAACACGTCTATTTCGTTATTCAGTGTAACCCCCACCGGTACGCTCAGAAGCCGATTCCCCTAATAATAATAACAACAACAACTACTACTACTACTTTTACTACTACTATATAATAGTTCGTCTGTCATTTAGTGACAATGACCAATCTTAATCATATTTGAGAAATGTTACTATTTGTGTGTTCTAAGATGGCTGATGAGACCGATTCTAGCTCTGAACTGTCTGCTGCATATAGAGAAACAGAGGCTAGAGGAATAAGCTCTGTTGGGGATGCCTTAGCTCTAACTTTGCGCTGTGTGCGCTTCTGCTCAGCTTTACTATTTTTTTGCCTCGTATTCATTGGCACCCCTTCTGATGAGACCTCGCTACTTTGCTCTGTCCTGTGCATTTTGTTCCCACGACTCTGTTGGAATTTTGAAGTCCCCGAGGGAGGCTTTGAGGGTGTCCTTGTATCCTTGTAGCGCTTCTTCTGGCCGCGTTGGGAGCGTTTGTTCATTTCTAGTTCTCCACAGAGAATTTTCTTTGGTAAACGTTCCTCAGGCATTCCGGTAACATGACTTGGCCATCTTAACTGCGCTAATTTCAGAAGAGTATGTACACTTTGCATCCCTGCCCTGTTCAGGACTTCCGTGTATGGAATCCTGTCTTGCCACCTAATCTTTAAGAGTTTTCTAAGACAGTGTGTATGGAAGTGATTCAGTCTTTCTAGTTCTCCATAGAGAATTTTCTTTGGTAAACGTTCCTCAGGCATTCTGGCAATATGACCTGTCCATCTTAACTGCGCTAATTTCAGAAGAGTATGTACATTCAGCATCCCTGCCCTGTTTAGAACATCCGTGATTGGAATCCTGTCTTGCCACTTAATCTTTAAGAGCTTTCTAAGTTTGATTTACTTGGAAACAAACCATTATAACTACTTACATTTATGTTCCCGTTATATTTTTTTTTTCATTTCTGAGAAATAGAACGTTAAAAGTGTTAGTTCAATGAGACAAAACTGTTCATTAAAGGCGTCCTTTAACAATCAGTCCTCAAGGTAATATAGTGCATGTGGGGTGTCTCTGACGAAAGGTTGATTAAGAATACATAATTTTCAGTGCAATACAGTAGGGCATCAGAGTGGCCAGCGTAGGTAGATTTAAAAACAAAATTCTCGTGCGTCGATTCGATGGGACTACTTCCGATTTTGATGCTCCCATTCGACTAACTATTTTGGCATCAAATTACGTGATTGTCGTTTATTTATTAGCTTTGGCAAAGATAAAAGCGATATATATAAATATTGCTGTATTCAATATAAAGACTAAAACCTGAATTAGCATTTTTGTGTGGGCAGACCAAGGGTTTGAAAATGGCGAATTTTCAACCATGTCGGTACCATAGGGAAAAGCAAAAATAGACTATTATAATATTCCTCGCGATAATGCTCACCTATATCATCAATTCCGGCATACATTAATCTGGTTACATTGAAATTTGTGCTAAAATCGGCGAGGGAGCATTTTTTTGTGCCATTTTTTTCTACCCACTTCCGGTCGAAACGTGTGTACAAAGCATTTTTTCTCTCCAAAATGGCAGGTTTGGCTAAAAGTTTTAAGTGAAACTCACAAAATTCCCCTGTATTAGATAACAACGAATGAAAAGCGAGTGGAATAAAAGTCTTGTGGTACCATACTCATCTTCTTCACTGAACAATCCACCTTTCAACCATGTTTGTTTATAATTTACATCAACAACATATGTCAATACACTGAATGTACAGTATATTTACACCAGCATGACACAGCTGTGTGGACAGTTTAGTGTGACGAAATCATATTAAATTACGTCATATTTAATGACGTCAGTAAATCTGATCGATTAAATCAAAGTCCGCATACTACTGATTTTTTTTAACTGACAGATTGGTCTCTCTCTCTCTCTCTCTCTCTCTCTCTCTCTCTCTCTCGTCGTCATTTCTTTCGGTTCATGGCGCATTCCTTATGCGTATCTGTAAACTTTCATTTTGATTTCTCTCTCTCTCTCTCTCTCTCTCTCTCTCTCTCTCTCTCTTGCTAGCACAAAATAGTGGGCCAACGTCGGGCCAGGACAGACACGTTGTATCGCTGTCGGCTCGACGTTGGTCCGACATGCTCTGCTGGCTGGGTCTCTCTCTCTCTCTCTCTCTCTCTCTCTCTCTCTCTCTCTCTCTCTCTCTCTCTCTCTCTCTAGTATGGTTAGATTACCAAAATAATTCAACTCATCAGACTTGAAAGCATATTAAACAATGTCCCCCCGTAATCCTGAAGCATGCGAGACAAAAATGACTTGATAAGATATCGAAACGCGCATGCGTAGTCTTCGTAAACCCAAGCAGAATTGGCTCTCAGTTGAACAAGGATTTTCTAAATGTAACACGCTCGCGACAACTCCCACTCAGTCCTTAAGACGGACTGATATGTCCTTGACAAATGTGCGAAAAATAATCTTAATCTGGAGGGGAGCATTTTTTTGTGCCATTTTTTCCCAACATGTGTATCAAAGTACTTGGACGTCAATAAATTGAGGGGCCGTTGTTTCGCGGCGTCTGCTAAGTCGGTTTAAGCCTTCACACTCTTTATACAATCCTATAGACCTCGGAAAAGATTATTCTCATTAACTGTCCTTCATTTTTCTCCAATCTACATCTCGTAACAAAATGTAATGGCCTATAAATTACCGGAAGTTCTTGTGATTTTCTTCCTTATATTTTTTGACAAAATATAGTCCCAACCGGCGGAAGCAGATTGCGAATAGAATCATAGCAACGGCCTTAGATGCCGCCCTACTGATATAGAGATTTCTCAGTGAAATCGAAAACGATATTGTCACTGTTTCAAACAGTGACTGATATCAATTTTATTTTCCACTGTTTGGGACTACTTTTTTCTCGAAATCTAATTCTGCAGTCAGTTTTTCCATTGTCAGATGACTGAAAATTAATGAACTGTATGAGAATTGACGCTAGGCCAGCTCAAGCGTCACGAGGAGATTAATGACGTCATTTTCAACGCTGACGTCACGTATTTTGTCGCGCGACGTTAGATCTGCCCATACCTTCTTTGGGAAAATAATATCTCAGTTATTTCAGTAACCATTCATAGAAAAGCCAACCCAGGCTACTTCTCAGGTGCAAACTTTCGGTTTACACCCAATATTATACCCAGTAAATACGTTGCATACCACTAAATTGACACAAAACAAACCAGGAACAAAGTTTGTTTTCTCTGAGGGTGACGCGATTATTGAGGCTAAATATTGCCGTTTTGTAGCATATAAGAAACAGAAAATTTGATTTTTTTAGTATAAGATCAAATTTTATTTCACTAATGAACACCAAAACTGGTATTGTCACTCGTGGCTACGCCACTCGTGAAAATACTAGTTTTGGTGCGCATTCGGTGAAATAAAATTCGATCTTACACTGAAAAAATCAAATATCCTCTATGTGCCTCATCACGAAAACGCGCCTATATAATCTTGACCCCCTTGACCCCACTTTTATATAGTAAAACTGGGGTTTACAGGGGTATACCTTATTTTCCTTATTTCTGCTCTATAATATAGATTGTGGGGACTCGTTAGAACCGCCTCGATGAGGCGGTTCTAACGAGTACCCACATTCTATATTTTGAGCAGAAATAAGAAAAATACCACAATTTTTCATTTTTGGGGCGGTAAAGTTTACAATGTAGTTGTATAGGCGTGTTTTCGTAATGTATAGCCTAGCAAGCTTCATCTCCATTCTTCAACAGCGCGGCGACGGACCAACACAACCGAACATCCAACACTAGAACATCCATCATCAAGAACACCGACCTTTACAAGGACCAGAATTTCGACACTAGGATTTCCAAAATGATTTATTGTCCATATAAGTGAAATTCGGCTATTTAGACCACCTAAATTGAGACTAATTTTGCTTTAAAAAGCTCATTTAGTAGGTGGCAGTTATTCATTCCTTTTTTTTCTGCGGACAGTGCCCTCTGGTCAGATACCACCTTTTGGACTGTTCAAAAGTGGTCTTAAAGACCACTTTTGAACAGCTCCAAAGGTGGTCTTAAAATAGGAATTTTACTGTATTTATACAGCGTAAATTGACTTTTGTCAGTTACAATGCAGCCATGACCATGATAACAAACTCATTTTAAACTTATTAGTAGTACTTTCAACTATGCCTTAGACGCAATGCAACATTGTAAAGTATGTACATATTATTCTTATTCAGACCGCTCATTCGATTAATTCCGATTGTTGTTAAGCGGGAGCTTAACTTTTTCAGACAGTAAAGGATTCTACTACTGCTACGTATGTGGTCTTACATCATGGAAAAGCTGGAAATCGGGTTCGCGACCGACCGAGGAAATGGAGTAAAAATTATTCTAAACCAGTGCTTCAGTTGAAGTGCACGACCCGCCGGATGCTTTTAGCTTTTTGAGTGTTACCATATATGGGTATGGCGGCCATTTTGGTCATGTGACCTGGACCTAAAACGGTTCCCCCAATAAATGCGCCTTATCGTAAGGAGCAAAAATATATCCTAAACTTTAGTACTGTATTCTGAATCGTTTGCAGGATAAAATGCATTCTTACTTTTCCAATACAAAAGCATATGTGTCAAAGTTTGACCTAGGCACAAAGAATGTCAAGGTCAACCCAGGGTCACCATTTTAGCTCTTGATGATGGGCCTACGTCCCAGATGCTATTTATCAAGTTTCGTTGAAATCTGCCCAGTGGTTCTGGAGAAGACTATTTTTGAAGGGTTTTTACCATATACGGCTTGGCGACCATTTTGGTCATATGACCTGGACCCCATGAGCAAATTTCAGTTTTACCCATTCCATAGAGGCTCCATATGAAATTTGACTTCAATCGGCCCAACGGTTTCCGAGGAGAAGCAGTTCGAAAATTTTCACATTTTTCGCCTCGGCGAGGCTATACTAAATGAAATTTAATATTTGGGAAGTCCATTGGTTAGATCTCATTGATATCTATCAGTATGCCAAAAATTATTTAAATATTCCAATCGGTTAAATCACTATCACCAATTTTCACAAACGGGTTACGGACGGACAGACAGACTGACATAATGACACGGTGATTTTAGGGCACTCTTAGAAAATCAACCGACTTCAGTCGGTCGCTTTTTCTGCGGGTCATGCAATAACCAAAAATTGCACTACTGCTACGTCTGCGATCTTACATCATGTCTTGGTTATACAAGTTTTGACAGGTTTGGAATCGGCTGCGTGACCGAGGAAGCGAAGTAAAAACTAGTCTGAATAATTGAAAGTTACCGTGTTCGAGCTATATATTTACCTGCAACGAATAGCAATCTATATTCGGGTCATAACAGGCAATATATACCAACAACACGTCTTTTTCGTTATTTAGTGTAACTCTCAACGGTACGCTCAGAAGCTAATGCCCCTTATAATAATAACGAACAACAACAACAACTACCACAACTACTACTACTACTATTACTTCTGCTATATAATACTTCGTCTGTCATTACTGACAATGACCAATCTTAATCATATGTGAGAGATGTTATTATTTGTGTGTTCTAAGATGGATGATGAGACCGATTCTAGCTCTGAACTGTCTGCTGCAAATAGAGCAACACAGGCGAGAGGAATAAAAATCAAAAATGAGTTCCTTTAAGAGCAATGAAAACATTCATAAGAAAGAAGATGGGCCAAGACAG
Source organism: Lucinisca nassula (assembly GCA_963580285.1). Classification (NCBI taxonomy): domain Eukaryota; kingdom Metazoa; phylum Mollusca; class Bivalvia; order Lucinida; family Lucinidae; genus Lucinisca; species Lucinisca nassula. The sequence continues at coordinate 12,660,302 of OY757019.1, forward strand.
CTCTGTTGGCGATGCCTTAGCTGTAGTTTTGCGGTGGGCGCGCTTCTGCTTAGCTTCACTATTTCTTTTTGCCTCGTATTCATTGGCACCCCTTCTGATGAGGCCTCGCTACTTTGCTCTGTCCTGTGCATTTTGTTCCCACGACTTAATGTTGAAGTCCCTGAGGAAGGCTTTGACGGTGTCCTTGTAGCGCTTCTACTGACTGCGATGGGAGAGTTGGAGCATTTCTAGTTCTCCATAGAGAATTTTCTTTGGCAAACGTTCCCCAGGCATTCTGGTAACATGGCCTTTTCATCTTAACTGTGCTAATTTCAGAAGAGTATGTACACTTTGCATCCCTGCCCTTATCAGGACTTCCGTGTCTGGAATCCTGTCTTGCCACTTAATCTTTAAGAGTTTTCTAAGACAGCTTGTATGGAAGTGATTCAGTCTTTTGGCGTGCCGTTGGTAAACTGTCCATGTTTCACAGGCATAAAATAGTGTCGGCAGCACCACAGCTCTGTAGACTTTCAGGTTTGTGCCAAATAGAAGTAGAGGCAATGATCAGGAATCGATACAATTAACCCACAGCTCCCATCAGAGGCACCAAAGAGAAAGAAACAAAAACATGAAGCAACAGACCCCAACGGAAACACCAACAGTGGAAAGCCAAAAGGATATTTACTTTCCCACAAAATGGCCCAAAGGCTATCCAAATTAAATAATATAAGCGACACAAACACCCAAAGACAAACCATAACAAAAATAAACCGCGACAGAAGAACTGCCTTGGAACGGTCAGCGGAAACTAATTCCACTGGGGGGCTTAAATCGATTTTACGTGGCCACAATCCTCTGAGTCCACTTCGATCCCAGACATTACCACGTAGTTGGCCAAATGTTGCACTAGCTTTGGTAATCCTAGCATTGACTTCGTCTCCCATGTGCACGGCTCTTGATAGTGTGCTCCCAAGGTAGGTGAACTTGTCTACCACTAGCAATCTTTGACCTTTCACTGTGATGTTGGGCTCTTTGTAAGGCTTGCCTGGCTGAAAGAGTCCCTCATTCTTTTCGATACTGATTGTGGGATCATAGCTATCACATGCGTTGGATACTTGGTCTATACCTTTTTGCATCTTCTCTTCTGTTGGAGCATCTTTAGCAAAGAGGAACTCATCTAGTACCTCTGTCTGCACCTTGGATTTAGCTTGCACCCTTCTGAGACTGAAAAGCTTCCAATCAAAGCGATACCTAATAGGTATGGCATTGTCACCATACTGGAAAGCATCTGTGAGCCATGCTGAACAGTGTTGGGGCTAACACACAGACTTGCTTCACTCCGTTTATCACAGGGAATGGGTCTGAAAACTCACCATCATTTTATACCCGGGCAAGCATATCATCGTGGAACTGTCTTTCCATTGCTGTGAACATGGTTGGACATCCAAACTTCACCATGATCTTCCACGACTGACTGTGTCAAATGCTGTGGGGAGGTCGACAAAGGTCATGTATAGGTCCATGTTCTGTTCCTGGCATTTCTCTTGCAGCTGCCTTGCTTGAAGATCATGTTAATTGTTCCTCTGTCCTTCCTCAACCCACACTGACTTTCCGGTATAAGCCGTGACTGTTCAAGGTGTTCATTCAGTCGGTTGACTAGAACTCTTGCAAGGACTTTCCCAGCAATTGACAATAAAGAGATGTCAAGGTTATTGTCACATATCTGAGGGTTCCCTTTCTGATTTAATACGTGGATGATTGACGCATCCTTGAATTCTTGAGGGATGGCTTCTTTTCTCCACATAATGTGAAATAACTTCTTTGCAAATGGAGTACCTCCTGCTTTGTAAATCTCAGCAGGTATTGCATCTGGTCGTGGGGCCTTACCAGATGCCAGAAGTTTTATTGAGTCCACTGTTTCAGTAATGGTTGGGAACTTGTTTAGCAGCAGATTACATTCAACCTGTGGTAGTCTGTTGATATCATCGTCATTGATAGAGGATGGCCCATTCAGAATACTATCAAAGCGATCAACCCATATTTTCAAGATAGCCTCTTTGTCAGTCAGAAGACTAGTTCCATCTACACCGAGGAGAGGAGAGGAGTGATTCCTGAGCTTTAGGGATCATACGCTGTCTTTAGCGCATCAAAGAACTTCTTCATATCCTTTCTGCCTGCAAAGGACTGAATTTCATCAGCCGTGTTGCTTAGCCAGGAATCTTGAATGTCTCTGAGTCTTGTTTGGACTGTCTTGCAAATATCGGAATAGGCTGCCTTATTAGATACTGGGCTGAAATAACTGAGGTATGCCCTGTGCTTTTGGCGCTTCTCTTGAAGGAAATCCAGGATTTCTTTATCATTCTCGTCAAACCAGTCTTGATGTTTGCGAGATACTGGATCTAGGGAATCCAATGCTCAAGAGTGAACAGTGTCTCTGAAGTCTTTCCAGTTCTCTTCAGGAGCATCTGTACTGAATTCCAGTGCACCTAGTCTGCTGCTGGTGTCATGAATGCCATGAGTGAAGACTTGCCGCTTGCTGTCTTGTTTCAGCTTAGAGACATCCAGTCTCTTGGGCACTTTCTGGCCCTACGGTCATGCGACGGTTGAGTTTGCTGACAACAAGCCTGTGATCTGTCCAGCAGTCCGCACTACACACAGTCTTTGTCACTCTGACTTTCTGTCTGTCCTTCCTTCTAACTATGACATAATCAATGAGGTGCCAGTGCTTGGGGCGAGGATGCATCCGTGATGTCTTGCTGCGAGTTGGCAGAAGGAAGACTATTGGTGATCAGTAGTTCATGCTCTGCACACGTCCTCAAAAGGAGGAGGCCATTGATATTGCACTTTCCTACTCCTTCATTCCCAATCACTCCTTCCCAGGTTTGATGGTCTGTGCCCACCATAGCGTTGAAGAATCCCAGGATGATCGGTTCGTCTACCCGTGGGGTAGCAGAAATCACAAACCAAATCATCATAGAACTTGTCTTTAACCTCATCTGGGTTTGTCATTGTCGGTGCATAGGCACTTATAATAGTTGTGTGCCTCTTACCATACAGGGGTAGTTTCAGCATCATCATGTGGGAATTTATGCCTTTTGGAAGTCCCGAGAGCTTGCTGACAAGGTGATCCTACTCCTGCTTCACGCCAGTCTTCATTTTTGCGTCCACACCAGAAGAAATTGTAACCAGCACCAACTTCTTTTATTTCCCCTTCCTCTGCAAGGCGAGTCTCACTCAGAGCTGCAACCTCGACTTTGTAACAATTAAGTTCTCTACCAAATAGATCTGTTCTACGTTGTGGTCTGTCTGAACTAGCACTATCTATCAAGGTACGCAAATTCCATGAGCCGATCTTTAAAGGTATACCTTTACTACTACTACAACCACTCTTACCGTTATCCAGCGGGGTTACACTTTTTGCTTTCCGCTATTAATGTTTCCATTTGGGTCTAGTTATTCATTGTTTGTTTCTTTTCCTTTGGTATCTCTGATGGGTGGTGTGGGTTAATTGTATCGATTCGTGGTCATTGCCTCCATGTCTATTTTGAGAGGCGTCTTCATTACACGGGCATGTGTAGTTTTGAAAATATTTTAGGGTCACTGATTAGGCCTATCTGGTCGCAACTTGCTAATCTGGGCCAGACAAACATGTACACACCATACTTTTCAGTTCTATGGTGTATGCCATGCTTCCAACGGGTAACCCTTCTATAGAACATATTTGTTAACATGATGCGACTCTTTGATGAAGCAACAAGTTGGCTGCTTTCAAAAAGCATCCAATAGGTTTGGTCTTGTCAGTCTACATTCTGATTTGAGCCAGCTGATATCATTATCCCACTTAATGCATTTTTTGAATACAAAAAATAAACTTAAATACAAAACGTGTATATAAAATTTCGAAGTCTGTGACCTTGGTATCAGGAAGGGTAGGTAGTGACGAGTATTCTGTGGTAAATTGTTTAACGCCATGACAAGTATAAACTAAATGTAACTTACATATGGTTTGCATATGTATAGCACAAAACTTAACCAAACGAAAATGTTAACCGAATTTTTCAAAGGGTCATAACTCTATTAATATTTGGTGGCATACCTTCACATCTTAGCCTTACTAAATACACATTTTAGGCTTGATCGGATGAAAACTGTATAGTAGGATTTATACGGCAACGAAAAAAAAGTTTACGAACGGACGGACGGACGGACACTAACCCCGTAACTTAATACGACGGGTTTTTTTTTTTTCAAACGTTCATATGAAAAGATTTTTCCTAAGTCATCAGGCCTTCAATAGGGCCTTGGTTATCTATTTCATTTGTTGTTAACGTCCCTATTAACACTGTATGAGTCTTTTTAGAGACATTGCTTCCAATGCTGTGGGACTTTTACTCAGTACTGAGATAAAACGGGCAGATAAAACTGCTTCTCAAGCCCTGTCACCCAATGAAACTAAATGGTTGAAATGCATGAACGGTCCGACTCGAGCCACTTTTCATGGACAGGCTTAGACTTTCTAGGCAATTTAACACTACTCATGTGCGGCCGGTATCAGCTCTGCGTGGAAGCATCATGCAGCCCAATCTATTTCTTCAATCCCCGATGGACGGGGGCCGATCAGACCTTGGGGCAATATATTGGACTGCATGAGCTGAAACCGACCGAACTTTGAAGTATTGCTGAACCGCCTAGGAAGATCTAAGCCTGCCCAGACAAAGTGCTGCGAATCAGACTGTATCTTAAACCTCGGCAGTTTCTTTGAGCGGTACCTCCGCAAAAACCTGAAATTTGATATCCTTTTGTGTATCTTTCTGGATCACAATTTAATTGTAAAAGTGATTAGTAAAACGTCAAGTATTGAGTGGAAATAAAGACCACCACTCTTGGCTTATCAGATAAAATAGCTCCAATCGAATGCGCCAAAAAGTCTTTTAACAACTCAGTCTGTAACTGGTGGCAGGTCACTTAGTAGTCATGAAGTTTTTAAAAAGAAACTATTGCTATCTGTGCTGGGCTCAAGAACAATAAACAGCGACTCATCAACGTTATGACTTTGTTTCGCTCCCTAAATATTTTATATATTTGGAAGAGTTAGAACCTTCGACCTTGGCACTGACGTTAATTCTAGTAGCAAAGACTTGAAAATGTTTTTACACACCCAGCGATCTTTTTTATGTTTGTTTTTACGATCCTTTCAAGATTATTTCACTCACATCAAGCCGATCGTTAATCGGAGGTGAGTAAAAACTAGAGAACCCGATGAAAAACCTCCTGACCTTCCGTTGCAGAACTTCTCATCATATAGTATGTGACCTGAGCCATGCGCAAACATACACCGTTGAGAGACCTAATGATTAAGAGTCAGCACTCTTATCCACTAGGCCACGGAGGCCCGTTACACCCAGCGATCTTTATAAATGAGGAAAAATAACGTTCTCTGTCTTTCCAACATTTACATATACATGTACGTATTATTAGAGCTACCAGCGTACCGAAAGATGTTCAGAATATATAAATCTGTTCCTATCTGTGTTAAGTAAACTTTGCAAGTTTTGTTTATTTGTATTTAACGGCCCAGTCAACACTGATTTGGGTCATGTTTGAGCCCGTCAGTGTACCTATCCACGCTTTTCCTGAGCAGGCTTATCCGTAAGCGGTTTACCAGTTCAGTGCACATTATGTCGCCAAAAACTGACCCCTGCCCTTCCTGAATCAGCGGAAGGGAGAGAATGACCATAGAAAAGATTTCATAATCTCCACAAAAGAATGTTGCCGACCCCAGAAGGTATCGAACCCGAGTCTTCCTTATCGCCAGTCAGACTGCATCCGACTGAGCTACCACAGCCAGCCACACTTTGTGAGTAGTAGTAGTTATGTTCTGTTGTTTTTCGTTTCCATGGCCCCATGGACATACTCCATAATGGCATTGCAAGACGTAAAATTTGCGAAAATGACTGCTACTCCTGCAAAAGTAGTTTCTCTTTGGATATGTCTAAGGGGTATACTCTTAAAGGAAAGAATTTGCTCCGGGGGAGCAAATTCTTCCCTTTTAGAGTAGACCCCTTGAGAAGCAAATTCTTCCCCTTTTAGAGTAGACCCCTTTTTCAGTTGGACAGAGCCAACAGAGTAGCAACCATAGGGTCCTTAAAGTTGTATTTCCATAACGAAATCATGCCTATAGAATTGTGATCCCCTTTAATCTGTTCTATAAAAAGGTTATCCTTTGGAAGCAAAGAATACACCACAGAACTGAAAAATATGGTGTGCACATGTTTTCTGGGCCAGACTAGCTAGTTTCGGACAATTAGGCCTCATCAGTGACCCTAAGATATTTTCCAAATTCCAGAATGGAATCAATGATCCCAAAGGACAAGAAAATATAATCTACACTATGATGTAGGGCAGGGAGACGTTTTACCGCCGCCACACATTCCCACACACCAGTTGTAGTGAAGTTAAATACGGTAGGTGACCAATTAATTGAAACACCCTAGCAGTTCGAACACCCAAAATTATTTCGAATTTGTGGCTGAAAACTTTCTCATTTAATTCGAACTCCCAAATTTTTCATAAATCAGAATTTTTAATACTTCGAACACACAAAATAAATGCCGAAAATGCATCCAGAACAAGCATTTCGGATCGTTCCCGGGTTTATCATTACAACATCGTACTGGTCGTATATGAGCTAGCGCACGAAAAAAAAAGAAAACTTAGCATGAAATGTGTGCGACTTCCAAAGACTCGGATTAACATGCACTCTGTTCGCTTCTCTCACTTTGGATAGCCCTGTGGTAATGGAAGGTTCATACCCGCACCTAATACTGATTAGACTGCGAGAAACGCAGGCTGCAAGTGCTTAGATCAACCTTGACGAGCCACAGGAGTTTCGCTTATTTATGTTGTGAAAATCCCATCGTCTGCATCAGGCTCATGCGATCAGCGAAGACTCTAATCGGATTGCATGAATGAGTACGCTAAGATGTGTCTTCGCTGGTATCTCAACGACCTGCAAACACTGAACATACGCACCCACTACCGGTATGCAAGGCAAAGGGTTTCACTTAGACTTGTGACTTCGTAAGATTTAAGGGCTCAGTAAAGACTGATCACATTGCATCGATGTGCAGGCTGATCCTAGTCGGTGATGTAGCATTGTGGCCTACGAAGGCTTGGATCACCATGCATATGCAAGTGTTTTCGCTTTGCTCTCAGATTCTTTGGAGCGTAGCTTCAGCTTTCATTATTATTTGTGTGACAGTGTTACCCTTTTTCCATGTGCTGTGGCATTGATTCAATGCCTCTTTAATAGCAGAAGCGCCCCTTTAATATTGAGATTTGCCCGCCTTTTTCCACAGAACGTCTTTTAGCACGTGCGAGTGAAATTCATGGTTGTTGCATGCAAAAAGGTAGTTTAATTCAGGTTACCTGTTGGGCTACCCTGGTTTTCTGAGGAGCAAGTGAAGATGCCCATTTATTTCACGGTGACAAGGTTTTATTGCAAGTAATTTCGGGGAACATGATTAAGAAAATAAGTCATATTCGGTGGGGGGACTCAGGTCAGCCTGCACATGCATGCAGTCTGAACAGTCTTCGTTGTTCGTATGTGCCTACCATGGCCTCTGTGCTAATCAAAGAACAACAGGTGTAAACTATGGCCACATTGGCTAGAGGCGCAGGCTAATCTGGTCCTTAGTTTAAAACTTTTTTTTTTCGCCGTGCGCCGGCTTAAAACGACTGTCTACATTTAACCGGCCAAATCTGCTTGCGACATTACAAACACATCCTAAGCTACCAAGTGCAAGGATCAGTCTGTTCAGATCTCCTATCTCGAGTAAAATACTTATTGCGCACGTGCGTACAGAAAAGACTGATAAGTCTGCGCAGTTGTGCAATCGGGATTGTGTCTTCAATGTTCAAGAGGTTTGAAATGTTTCATCGCGCATAAAGTGAAGATCACACATGCACATGTTAAATTTGTATATGATGTCCGCATTTTCTTTTTTTGTTACTTGCCTATCTAAATAACATGATTGTTTTGCATCCGCACAGTCTAATCAGTCTTCACCGGACTACTTCGATGGGCATTGAATTGCTACATGCCCCCGGCTTACGCTGATTTGCGACTGCTTATTAGTAGTCAGAGAACACACAAACAAGGCTGCGCAGTCTCGCCTGAGGCTTCACTATGCGCTTAAACAATATAGGTGTGTGTGTGTGTGGGGGGGGGGGGGTGAAGTATCTATGCGCCTAGCTCTACTGAATAGCTGCACGTGCGGGTTTCAACATCACATCCCATATATACATGTAGCTGGACTTGTCTGCTGCGGTGTAGCCGGAACAAAAAAAAATATTACAGACTATAAGGAAATTCTTTGAAAAATCCACTTTTTCCTAGATATGGGCTACTCTTAAGAAAAGAATTTGCTCTAAACAAATCAATTTCTGTTATTCCTGAGATCACAAACCGACTCGCCCATTTTAAAGGGAATATAGTGACAGTTCAAGAGGTGTAAATGTCATTAATGGCAATGTGTATCGCATTCAAAGACCCCCTGCACACACTGACTTGTTTATAGATCAAACGGTTCAGCACTGCATAAGTGATATTTATAACTTCTAATCACGTGCGGATTGACAGGGCCACGGGGAAAAAACGTAGTTGTATAAAATATTGAACACAGCCTGATCCAATGCATGGAATTCTTTCAGATCAAACAGTTCTAGCACTGATAAATTTCCAATCTGATATTTTCTAATAATTCGAACACCCAAAAAATGACAATGTATTTGAATAGGTGTGTTTCGAAATACGGTAACAATGGTAGACTAACTGCCACACCTGCCAGGTGTATCCATTTCCCTTAAGATATTTTATTGTTGGAGTTGAAACGCTTGCTTTTAGGTCTGTGTCGCTATTCAGACAGGCTGTTTCCTGTAATTGCAGCATAGTATTGCATCATCGTTAAAGCTGATTGGTTGATCGCGTCACGTGCCCCTCCATGGAACAGTTACAATCTGGTCATTATACCCGGTTTGCCCGCCTCATGGCGACCAAACCAATAAGACCGATATAATCATTCAAATGTGAAAATTGCAAGATTTCTACAACTGCTATGATCAGATATGAATCCTGATCTCAAAATGTACTTTTCAACATTTTTAATTGATCTTTAAAATCGGCATTTCGATCCGGTATAATTATACATATGAATTATAAAAATAAATGAGGAAGCATTATTGTTTTTGTCAAAACAAAGTCACGATTCTTCTCTTAAACATAATAACCTACCATGGGCCTGGTCACCAGAAAACCTGTCTTCGAGATTTGCAACCTGGTAAGACACAGACCAGCCTGCAGAGCTGAGACTTGAAAGTTTAGTTACAGAAACTAGAGGTATTGTTCAATTTAAGCGGTGAACATCAAAGATGCCGCCGTCTGATCTGCACCTTTGATGTTCACTAATGGCGAATTACGTTTTCTCTGCCGCGAGCTGATGTTAACCCTATGTCATATGATAGCGTATTGTGACAGTGATATTATCAATATTGACTGGTTTCCAGGTCGATGTGACCCAGTACAAATAAATTGACTCTTATCATGCTGTTCACGACAACCCCTATCTTTGGTAACAGTGTAGATCCAGATCAGGTGGCTTCTGAAGAAGCCACCTGATCAGGATCTACACTGTTTGACAGTAAGTATATGAATTTGTAGGAAGAAATTACATCAAGTAATCTGATTGGTCAGAGATGGGTGTGGCTAAAATGAATATTCAGCAAAGGAAGGGTTAAAAAATAAATAAATCAGCGAGTAAACTATCAACTCTTCAACCTTATAGACTGAATATGTACTGCACATAACGGATTATGCACCGTACATGTACCAATATCTAGAACCGTCTCATAAATTGAAGATTCCATTTCAGAAACAAATATATTAAAATGATGAAATTAGATGTGTACATACATCTCAGACAGACACTGCAGATCGAATATATTTAGTATACACATATCCGTCGAATGGTGAAAAAACAAGTTGGCTGCTTTAAAAAAGCATCCAATAGGTTTGGTCTTGATAGTCTACATTCTGATTTGAGCCAGCTGATATCATTATCCCACTTAATGCATTTTTTGAATACAAAAAATAAACTTAAATACAAAACGTGTATATAAAATTTCGAAGTCTGTGACCTTGGTATCAGGAAGGGTAGGTAGTGATGAGTATTCTGTGGTAAATTGTTTAACGCCATGACAAGTATAAACTAAATGTAACTTACATATGGTTTGCACATGTATAGCACAAAACTTAACCAAACGAAAATGTTAACCAAATTTTTCAAAGGGTCATAACTCTGTTAATATTTGGTGGCATATCTTCACATCTAAGCCTTACTACATACACATTTTAGGCTTGATCGGATGAAAACTGTATAGTAGGATTTATACGGAAATGAAAAAAAAAAGTTTACGAACGGACGGACGGACACCAACCCCGTAACTTAATACGACGTTTTTTTTGTTTGTTTTTTTTGTTGTTGTTGTTTTTTCAAACGGGCATATGAAAAGATTTTTCCTAAGTCATCAGGCCTTCTATAGGGCCTTGGTTATCTATTTCATTTGTTGTTAACGTCCCTGTTAACACTGCATGAGTCTTTTTTGAGACATTGCTTCCAATGCTGTGGGACTTTTACTCAGTACTGAGATAAAACGGGCAGATAAAACTCCTTCTCAAGCCCTGTCACCCAATGAAACTAAATGGTTGAAATGCATGAACGGTCCGACTCGAGCCACTTTTCATGGGCAGGCTTAGACTTTCTAGGCGATTAAACACTACTCATATGTGGCCGGTATCAGCTCTGCGTGGAAGCATCATGCAGCCCAATCTATTTCTTCAATCCCCGATGGACGGGGGCCGATCAGACCTTGGGGCAATATATTGGACTGCATGAGCTGAAACCGACCGAACTTTGAAGTATTGCTGAACCGCCTAGGAAGATCTAAGCCTGCCCAGACAAAGTGCTGCGAATCAGACTGTATCTTAAACCTCGGCAGTTTCTTTGAGCAGTACCTCCGCAAAAAACCTGAAATTTGCTATCCTTTTGTATATCTTTCTGGATCACAATTTAATTGTAAAAGTGATAAGTAAAACGTCAAGTATTGAGTGGAAATAAAGACCACCACTCTCGGCTTATCAGATACAATAGCTCCCATCGAATGCGACAAAAAGTCTTTTAACAACTCAGTCTGTAACTGGTGGCAGGTCACTTAGTGGTCATGAAGTTTTTAAAAAGAAACTATTGCTATCTGTGCTGGGCTCAAGAACAATAAACAGCGACTCATCAACGTTATGACTTTGTTTCGCTCCCTAAATATTTTATATATTTGGAAGAGTTAGAACCTTCGACCTTGGCACTGACGTTAATTCTAGTAGCAAAGACATGAAAATGTTTTTACACACCCAGCGATCTTTTTTATGTTTGGTTTTACGATCCTTTCAAGATTATTTCACTCACATCAAGCCGCGATGATCGTTAATCGGAGGTGAGTAAAAACTAGAGAACCCGATGAAAAACCCCCTGACCTTCCGTTGCAGAACTTCTCATCATATAGTATGAGACCTAATGATTAAGAGTCAGCACTCTTATCCACAAGGCCACGGAGGCCCGTTACACCCAGCGATCTTTATAAATGAGGAAAAATAACGTTCTCTGTCTTTCCAACATTTACATATACGTATTATTAGAGCTACCAGCGTACCGAAAGATGTTCAGAATATATAAATCTGTTCCTATCTGTGTTAAGTAAACTTTGCAAGTTTTGTTTATTTGTATTTAACGGCCCAGTCAACACTGATTTGGGTCATGTTTGAGCCTGTCAGTGTACCTATCCACGCTTTTCCTGAGCAGGCTTACCCGTAAGCGGTTTACCAGTTCAGTGCACATTATGTCGCCAAAAACTGACCCCTGCCCTTCCTGAATCAGCGGAAGGGAGAGGATGACCATAGAAAAGATTTCATAATCTCCACAAAAGAATGTTGCCTACCCTGGTAGGTATCGAACCCGAGTCTTCCTTATCGCCAGTCAGACTGCATCCGACTGAGCTACCACAGCCAGCCACACTTTGTGAGTAGTAGTAGTTATGTTCTGTTGTTTTTCGTTTCCATGGCCCCATGGACATACTCCATAATGGCATTGCAAGACGTAAAATTTGCGAAAATGACTGCTACTCCTGCAAAAGTAGTTTCTCTTTGGATATGTCTAAGGGGTATACTCTTAAAGGAAAGAATTTCTTCCCTTTTAGAGTAGACCCCTTGAGAAGCAAATTCTTCCCCTTTAAGAGTAGACCCCTTTTTCAGTTGGACAGAGCCAACAGAGTAGCAACCATAGGGTCCTTAAAGTTGTATTTCCATAACGAAATCATGCCTATAGAATTGTGATCCCCTTTAATATGTTCTATAAAAAGGTTATCCTTTGGTGGCAAAGAATACACCACAGAACTGAAAAATATGGTGTGCACATGTTTTCTGGGCCAGACTAGCTAGTTTCGGACAATTAGGCCTCATCAGTGACCCTAAGATATTTTCCAAATTCCAGAATGGAATCAATGATCCAAAAGGACAAGAAAATATAATCTACACTATGATGTAGGGCAGGGAGACGTTTTACCGCCGCCACACATTCCCACACACCAGTTGTAGTGAAGTTAAATACGGTAGGTGACCAATTAATTGGAACACCCTAGCAGTTCGAACACCCAAAATTATTTCGAATTTGTGGCTGAAAACTTTCCCATTTAATTCGAACTCCCAAATTTTTCAGAAATCAGAATTTTTAATACTTCGAACACACAAAAAATGCCGAAAAATGCATCCAGAACAAGCATTTCGATCATTCCCGGGTTTATCATTACAACATCGTACTGGTCGTATATGAGCTAGCGCACGAAAAAAAGAAAACTTAGCATGAAATGTGTGCGACTTCCAAAGACTCGGATTAACATGCACTCTGTAAGGCAAATGGTTTTCGCTTCTCTCACTTTGGATAGCCCTGTGGTAATGGAAGGTTCATACCCTCACCGAATACTGATCAGACTGCGAGAAACGCAGGCTGCAAGTGCTTAGATCAACCTTGATGAGCCACAGGAGTTTCGCTTATTTATGTTGTGAAAATCCCATCGTCTGCATCAGGCTCATGCGATCAGCGAAGACTCTAATCGGATTGCATGAATGAGTACGCTAAGATGTGTCTTCGCTGGTATCTCAACGACCTGCAAACACTGATCATACGCACCCACTACCGGTATGCAAGGCAAAGGGTTTCACTTAGCCTTGTGACTTCGTAAGATTTAAGGGTTCAGTAAAGACTGATCACATTGCATCGATGTGCAGGCTGATCCTAGTCGGTGATGTAGCATTGTGGCCTACAAAGGCTTGGATCACCATGCATATGCAAGTGTTTTCGCTTTGCTCTCAGACTCTTTGGAGCGTAGCTTCAGCTTTCATTATTATTTGTGTGACAGTGTTACCCTTTTTCCATGTGCTGTGGCATTGATTCAATGCCTCTTTAATAGCAGAAGCGCCCCTTTAATATTAATTGAGAGTTTCCCGCCTTTTTCCACAGAACGTCTTTTGGCACGTGCGAGTGAAATTCATGGTTGTTGCATGCAAAAAGGTAGTTTAATTCAGGTTACCTGTTGGGCTACCCTGGGGCCAGTTTCATCAATAAACATCGTACGATTAATCTTAAATTGTTCTTACGCACTTTTTAAAGAACTGCGTACGTCGGTTTCATCAAAACATCGCAAAGTGTTCGCACGAGCTAAATTTGCGTTTCACTAAAATATGTCGCAATTTTGGATATGCGCTTAAACAGGGCCACTAATTGTCACATGCGTGATCACGTGCCGTCTTGAAATAGCCGTGTAAAGAAGATAACACGTTTTAAGATTATTGGTCCGGTGGACCTAGATGTATATTCAGTACAAGTAACATTAAATCAATGTGATTTAACGTTGATTCTACGTTGTTTCAAACTTGTGTTTCCATTTTATTATCGTAAGATACAGATATTTATTATCTGGACCCATTTCCCATTGTAATAATGGTGAGTTGGTCTGTTTTGTGGACGTCGTGACGTCAGACAAGCGTTGATTTAACGTTGTCATAATGAACCTTTTACGAGCGCGTTTGTCAGTAAATGCGGGGCGGCGGGATGGGGCTGGAGCTGGGGATGGGCGGTTCTTTAGCATGAGTACACGTCACGTGTATTGTTGAGTTGTTTATAATATTAGATAACGTGAGACTTCGCAGAGCATTTTATTACTTTTTCACGCTCATTTTAATAAATCCAGAAATGCAAGAGCATGAATACAAGATTCAATTTATCGTATGAACTTAAAACACAGTTTATGCACGATTTTAATACAAAACGTCAATGCATGACGTTGTTTAATAAGGGTGTCGCATATAACGTTACCTGACGTAGCCTCTGTAAGTGTTCGTATTTTACGTATATCAGTTTTCAGTTCCGGTTTATTGTTGGCAATGGTGACAGGTCTATAGCAAATATTTTTTAATTGATTGTTCGTCTGTCAGGCCATCGAGCCTTTCTTCCGACCCCGCCCATCGGGGCTTAAAGAAATAGATGGGCTGCATGATGCTTCCACGCAGAGCTGAAACCGACCGCACACGAGTCTGCCCAGGCAAAGCGGTGCGAGTCGGTCCGTCCATGCTTATAAATATGTTCTATAAAAGGGATATCCTTTGGAAGCAAGGAATACACCACTGAACTTGAAAATATGAAGTGTACATGTTTTCTGGGCCGGACTAGCTCGTCTCGGCCAATTAGGAACCATCAGTGACCCCTAAATATTTTCAGAATTCCACAATGGAATCAGTGATCCCGAAGGACAAGAAAATATAAACTACACTATGATGGAGGGCAGGGAGATTTTTTACGGCCGCAACGCATTCCTAGATACCAGCTGTAGTGACGTTTAATAAACCCTATTGGTTTCATTGGGCGACGGGGCTTGAGATGTCATTTCATCTCAGTGTCGGGTAAAAGTCCCACAAAATTGGAAGCAACGTCTCCAAAATGACCTATACAATGTTGAAAGGGACGTTAAACCTCCAATCAACCAACCAACCAACCAACCGTCCAGCCTTTCAATGAAAAATAAATTCAGTTCATTTGCAACATAGATACTACAGCGTGATTGATTTTAAATTCTATAGCTACATGTATACCCAATTATCCAATTGCCTGCACGTAGACGAAATGACAGTACGCAAGACCACGACCCCCTCCCGACGCCGTCGACATTCAAGGTTTTCGTACATACGAACGTACGCTCATGTACGTACGTCCTTCCGCACGGAGTGTACGTACGTGATCCTGTATCCTCAGGTTAAAGGCATTTATTCTTGATTATTGAGAACTATCATTTCATTAAATAATATTATGTAGCCCTCAGTGCTCACTGAAGAGAAGACTTCTGTCTTCAACAGGTAAGGGGCCGCCTTGGGGAAAATCAATAAATTACTTACTGTTGACTGGTGTATATTATTGATTTTCCCCTTAAGTGTCTCAATCAGAGGATTCAACAAGAGCTACTAATCACCCTATTAAGGGCCGCCTTTGATCTGCTATAGTCAGTATATCACAGGGGGCAATAAAACAATTATGGACACACGGTGTGTTCTACCGTTACAGAATAAATGCCTTTAAGGCATTGTACCAGGAAGAACCTAAAATTTTAAGAGCTCATATTTTCCAGAGTATATGATGAAATGGTGATGGTATGTATAGGTCAAAAGGTTTATTTAGCAAACCACTGGCCCCTATGACCTCTAGGTCAAGTTATGGACTTAGAAAACTTTAAATGTTGAAATTAGGTTCATATTTGGTACGATGATAGATATATAAGTTTTATTCAGATACCCGCGCCAGTGCCCATGGCCTCAAGGTCAAGGTAACACTCATAATTTTTAGCATAATCGCGCCAATGCCCATGGCCTCAAGGTCAAGGTCACAGACTTAGAATTTTTTAATGTCAACGTTTTTTAATAAGAACTCACATTTCCCAACCCATTTAATAGATTTAGTTCGTATTTGATATGACGAAAGATACAGGTCTTTTCTCCGGCTAATCCGTTAAGTTATCGCCCGCATCTGATTAATGATCGGCTCGAAATAAACGAAATAACCTTGAAAGGGCAGGAAAATCAAAACTCAAGGTCAATGTCACATTTGGTAATTTATTTTTTTATGTATTTTGTTCCGGCATTGAGATGAAGTGACATTATAAACCCTACCGACCAAAGAAACCGCTAGGGTTTAAGGAGCGGTCCCACTCGCACCACTTTTCTTGGGCAGGCTTTTACCTTCTAACCAGTTAACCAGTTATCAAGAGGCGCTTCTAACGAGTACCCTCAATCTCTAAAAAACAACTAAGAAAATCCCCACCCCAAACTAAAGATTATAACAAAGGGGTCAGTTTCGAGGGTCTTGCATGGGCTTATATAACTAATGGGCGTGATCTGCGAAGGTAAGCGAAATGGTATATTATTAGTACCACCCTTTTTACACTGTTACTAAAGAGCTTTAACCTATGCTGCCCGTATGGTCGTGACATGTCCAAAGTTTAAGACGAAAATTTCAATGTGCGATGCCTAAATATTCATCTCAGAATAACGACAAAATCTGCGAACATCGCAGATCTTTAACATTTGATGAAACAGGATTTTTGTCGTAAGAACTTCGTACGATCTTTTTAAGACGAAAATACGTCGCAAATGCTTTGATGAAACTGGCCCCTGGTTTTCGGAGGAGCAAGTGTGAAGATGCCCATTTATTTCACGGTGGCAAGGTTTTATTGGAAGTAATTTCGGGGAACATGATTAAGAAAATAAGTCATATTCGGTGGGGGGGGGGGGGTGAAGACTCAGGTCAGCCTGCACTTGCATGCAGTCTGAACAGTCTTCGTTGTTCGTATGTGCCTACCATGGCCTCTGTGCTAATCAAAGAACAACAGGTGAAAACTATGGCCACATTGGCTAGAGGCGCAGGCTAATCTGGTCCTTCGTTTAAAACTTTTTTTTTCGCCGTGCGCCGGCTTAAAACGACGGCGTGTACATTTAACCGCGACGTTACAAACACATCCTAAGCTACCAAATGCAAGGATCAGTCTGTTCAGATCTCCTATCTCGAGTAAAATACTTATTGCGCATGTGTGTACAGAAAAGACTGATAAGTCTGCGCAGTTGTGCAATCGGGATTGTGTCTTCATTGTTCAAGAGGTTCGAAATGTTTCATCGCGCATACAGTGAAGATCACACATGCACATGTTGAATTTGTGTATGATGTCCGCATTTTCTTTTTTTTTTTTTTTTTTTTTGTTACTTGCCTATCTAAATAACATGATTGTTTTGCATCCGCACAGTCTAATCAGTCTTCACCGGACTACTTCGATGGGCATTGAATTGCTACATGCCCCCGGCTTACGCTAATTTGAGACTGCTTATTAGTAATCAGAGAACACACAAACAAGGCTGCGCAGTCTCGCCTGAGGTATACAATATAGGTTGTGTGTGTGTGGGGGGGGGGGGGGGAGGGGGGGGGCGGGGTGAAGTATCTATGCGCCTAGCTCCACTGGATAGCTGCACGTGCGGGTTTCAACATCACATTCCATATATACATGTACATGTTTTCCTAGATATGGGCTACTCTTAAGAAAAGAATTTGCTCTAAACAAATCAATTTCTGTTATTCCTGAAATCACAAATTCATTCGCCCATTTTAAAGGGAATAGTGACAGTTCAATAGGTGTAAATGTCATTAATGACAATGTGTATCGCATTCAAAGACCCCCTGCACACACTGACTTATTTATAGATCAAACGGTTCTGCACTGCATAAGTGATATTTATAACTTCTAATCACGTGCGGATTGACAGGGCCATGGGAAAAAACGTAGTTGTATAAAATATTGAACACAGCCTGATCCAATGCATGGAATTCTTTCAGATCAAACAGTTCTAACACTGATAAATTTCCAATCTGATATTTTCTAATAATTCGAACACCCAAAAAATGACAATGTATTTGAATAGGTGTGCTTCGAAATACGGTAAAAATGGTAGACTAACTGCCACACCTGCCAGGTGTATCCATTCCCCTTAAGATATTTTATTGTTGGAGTTGAAACGCTTGCTTTTAGGTCTGTTTCGCTATTCAGACAGGCTGTTTCCTGTAATTGCAGTATAGTATTGCATCATCGTTAAAGCTGATTGGTTGATCGCGTCACGTGCCCCTCCATGGAACAGTTACACTGGTCATTAGACCCGGTTTGCCCGCCTCATGGCGACCAAACCAAAAAACATACACACACGGGCGCGTACAGGCACGTACGCACGATCCCACACATTCTCGAGCTCGCGCATAGGAAGTGCGGTTCGGTGATTTGTTTGAATTTAGGTTTGACGTTCCCGACAACACCATTTAGGTCATTTTGGAGACGTTGCTTCCAATTTTGTTGGATTTTTAACCGGACATTGAGATAAAATGACATCTAAAGCCCTGTTGCCCAATGAAACCAAAAGGACTATATGTCTGACACACCACTTTCGGGCACTTTCGGAGTCTAACTGTTGGTTTTCTTTTGCTCCAGCATTTCAGTGGTTTCTTGCTGTCGAGTCCTCACCGTTGTCTCACCTGTGGTTCTTTGATTTTTTGTGTTCACGGAGATGTTGCACTGATGAGTTAGGAGGCCTTCGTGCGGACTGAACAAATTATTTGTCTAAATCGCGACGGAAGTAAGGGCGAGGATTGTGGCCACGTAAAATCGATTTAAGCCCCCCAGTGGAAATCTTTCCACTGACCGTTCCAAGGCGGTTCTTCTGTGGTGATTTATTTATGTTGTTGTTTGTTACTTACTGTGTGTATCACTTGTGTCTTTTAATTTTGGATGGCCATATGGCCATTTTTGGGAAAGTAACTGTCCTTATGGCCTTCCTTTGTTTAGGTTTCCATTATGGTCTGGTCGCTTAATGTTTGTATTTCTTTCCTTTTGGTGTCTTTGATGGGTGGAGTAAGTTAATTGTATTGATTCCTGATCTTTGTATTACTTCTACTTAGTCTTATAAACGGTTCACCAGTACTCGTGTGTGGTCAGTTTCATCTCTGCGTGGAAGCACCATACAGCCCAATCTATTTCTCCCGATGGATGGGGGCGAATGCGATTCGGTAAACTATTCAGGGTATGTTTCGGGCTGAGAAAGGCCGCCAATATATCACAGCTTGGGCCTCTTACACCCAATTATTCAGTAGTACTACATTATACAATAAAATCCCGCTATTAAGACCACCTAAAATTAAGACTAATTCTGTTGAAAAAGGCTAAATTAGCAGTATTTTCTGCATACAGTGTCCTCTGGTCAGAGACCATCTTTGGGACTGTTCAAAAGTGGTCTTAAAGACCACTTTCGAACAGTCCCAAAGGTGGTCTTAATATAGGAATTTTACAATGTACCGTGTGCGAGAAGAGAGACTCTGATCACACTGCAGTCATCTTTGCTGGTCTATTGAGCCCTCTGTAGCTGCTGGACTTTACAAAGTGTGATCAGCGAAGAATCTGGTTGGACAATGTTGATATGTATGGTGTCCTGAGTCTTCAATGGCCACAAAAGTCTTATTGTTTTCAATGTCATGTTCCTGTGAACTGAACAATGATAACCCGTACCTTTGCAAACAGTTATATCCATCTACACCAGTCATCTGATAAGGAACATTCAATAAGCGAATTTGAATCAGTACATTCTACCAGAGTGTGTAGCCATGTAACTGACTTCAACACTCGTAATAAATTGTTAACTGCTAAACTTCTTAATCAGAGTTACCATCAACTACGCAAAGCCTTTTCAAACTTTTATCAACGCCATTCTGATTTAATTTCAGAATTCAATATGGGACTTAAATCTCTTCTGCAACAAGGTCTATCGGACCCGAATTTTATGGTGTCTTAGTATATAAATTCAGAAATATAACCGCAACCGTACCCAATTTCATAAAATCATTCTTCGATATAAGAAGATTGGGTACAACATAAATGTTATACGATAGACTGCATGCATGGTAGTTAACCCAGTCACGGTTGACAACTTTGCTTCCCTCTTTAATATCACGCCGGTGGGTCAGGCCTCAGATTCTATGACGGTTCCAGCGTAAAAGCTTACTGAGAATTAGAGATCTAATTCAATGTAATGCTGGTTGGTGCCTGATGCTCTGTCTCTGGTCGGACCCATCGGAGTCTACCTGTTGTTTTTCTTTTGCTCCAGCATTTCAGTGGTTTCTTGCTGTCGAGTCCTCACCGTTGTTTCATCTTTGCGGTGGTTTTATTTTTGGTGTTCACGGAAATGTTGCACTGTTGAGTTCGGAGGCCTTCATGTTGACTGAACAAATTATTTCCGCGACGGAAGTAAGGGCGATGATTGTGGCCACGTAAAATCGATTTAAGCCCCCCAGTGGAATTCGTTTCACTGACCGTTCCAAAGCGGTTCTTCTGTTGCGGTTTATTTTTGTTATGGTCTGTCTTTGAGTGTTTGTATCGATTATATTTTTTGTTTTGGATAACCAATTGACCATTTTGTGGGAAAGTAACTGTCCTTTTGGCTTTCCGCTATTGATATTTCCATTAGGGTCTGTTGTTCCATGTTTGTGTTTCGCTCCCTTTGGTGTCTATGATGGGAGCTGTGGGTTAATTATATCGATTCCTGATCACTGCCTTCACTTCTATTTTGCATACAGCCTGTGAACATAGCTGATTGCGCAGCTTTTCTTGAATAGGTCGAAAACAACAAATCCATATTAAAATCATGAAATTCACATTCTGCTTCACGCGGAATTTGAATTTTTGAGATCACTAAATGTAACGCTGAGCAAGTAACGTTGTCGCCATGAACGTAGCATTTTATAATTTTATGATGATATTAGAACGTCCTGAGGGAATAACCGCCATATTGGTTGAAGGTTATACAGTGCCATTCCGCTATTAAGACCACCTTAATTTAAGACTAATTCTGCTTTTAAAAACTTATTTAGAAGGGTGCAGTTATTCTTTCTTCATGTGGTCTGAATCGAAGTTTCGCTGGTCAGGGACCACATTTGGGACTGTTAAAAAGTGGTCTTCAAGACCATTTTTGAACAGTCCCAAAGGTGGTTTTAATATAGGAATTTAACTGTATAGGAATTTGGGGTGTTTTTGTCAAAATTTGCCGATGGAATCGTAAGTTATACAAGAACAACGATCATCCATGGTTAGGTCATTCCAATAACATTTGCAGGGTCCCTAGCGGCCTCATGTACCAAAAGCTTGCACGGGACCCGGCAAATGTTAATGCATAAAAAACATGGGTGATCGCTGTATTATATCAACATTATATCAATTAAGGCGTAACTATACCAAATTTAGTGACACAGAGGCCTTTCTGATATTTAATCTTCATCAGTGTGTCTCAACCCCAAAGTTCTGAAACCGAAACGGATGATGGACAAGACCCGGCAAACACAGCACATCCCCCTCCGAGGCACACTGACCGACGTAACTCATGCGACAGGTCAACTTGAGGCATCAGGCACAAGACGCCCACCTGCGGACTTATAGGCGTCCCCCACCGAGCCAACATCAGCAAACATGGCCCACACTCCACGGAAGTCCCGGGCATCAGGAAGGAGATGTCCAAAGTAGCGACACCTGCAAAATTTAAAACATAACAAAAAGTGGACACCAAATCCGCTAAGATACATGTCTCACCTGACAAGTCAGTCTTAGTTTCAGAAAAAATAGAATTTTACACTGCAAAAATTAGAGATATAATATAGTTATTTAAATCAGTACTTGAGTACTGACGTCAACACCACAGTATCAACCTCAGCACTAAGGAAGTGATTTAACTGGTCAATAGTCAGAAATAAGCATGGCAACAATAATTTATTTAGCAGGACAAATGTTACGTGAGCCAGTTATAATTAAACCTGTCATAAGACACCAAGACATGTAACCTATTACAGATTATCTGTCAAGACAATTGACGAGACTGCTGTTATCTGCCCACTAAGTAGCTCTTGTGTGTGCTGCGGTGGAAGAACAGCTTCTGTATTCATCAAGTCTGTCCAGAGTGTTCCAATGCCTCGCAGTAGATAGACCATTATCTGCGGAAAACGCATGCTACCTGTGTAACTGCGAAGACTAAGACAGAATTAACCATCGTTGTTGTCTATTATCTTTATTGGTCACTTGCACATGTAAATTCTGGTTTCTTGTTTTGATAAGATTATTTCCCTAATTTCGAGCCGATCGTTAATCAGAGGGAGGCGACAACCGGATTGCTAGCAGGAAAATCACTTGACTCACAGTTGTTAACGAATAATCAGATCACACAAGATGTCACACGATTTCATATGAAATATCTTGTTGCATAAACAATGAAAGACACCGTTATACCACATGGGTGATGCTTCGCAGTAGAAAATATTTCATTTTCTTCTGTGGCTAACATAAATTGCTGGTTCACGTTAGGACCGCCTCGTTGAGGCGGTTCTAACGATAACCAACTTTCTATGTTCTGAGCAAAGATAAAGAAATACATTTATAAAGATACATGAAAACGCTCCTCTTTAATTACATTTGACTCTAAATAAAGTGGATTTTACCCGGGGATTAATTGCATGGACTTGATTACATGACTTTAACGTGAAATTTAAACTTGTCGCTGTTTTGTATGCCATCCTTTCTGCCTGCCGTTAACAAACAGAAATAAGAAGTTTCAAATAGTCTTGCTTACAAGGATCATCAAAAAAAAGCATGTAAAATATATGGATTTCCTCAAGTCTACATAAGTGGTTCGAGCCTCGCTCGGGTCACACGTGAGACGCCAAGTTCTGCAACGGAAGGTCAGGTGGTTTTTCTCCGGGTACTCCGGTTTTCGTCCACCTCTGATTAACGATCGGCTCGATATGAGTGAAATAATCTTGAAAGGGCCGTAAAACCAAACCCCCCCCCCCCCAAAAAAAAAAAAGTCTACATAAATCTGGGAAATGTAAATACCCAAAACAAAACAAATCGTTTAAAACTTTAATGATTTAACTGTACAAAACGATTGGATTTTCAATTACACATTTATGCTTTATAAAATAATGTAAAAGATATATAAGGACACAGGTATATACATGTATAATACTTTCATTCTTGGATTTTCACGGATGAATTTGTCTTTTTTTGGGTCGACAGTTTGTCAATCGACCCGGAGTTACTAAGCACACAAGCTCTCCAGTGCTAATGTCCACGTGACTATTATTGATTTGTAGGAAATAGAACAGAAAATAGCCGAGATCATCACGTGAACAAGTCCGTGAAATGAACACCCCCTACACTTCACTATATATAGAGTAAACTGGGGTTTACGGGGTATACATTATTTTTCTTATTTCTTATCCAAGACATAGGTAGCGGGTACTCGTTAGAACCGCCTCAATGAGGCGGTTCTAACTAGCACCCACAACCTATGTTTAAAGCAAACATAACAAAAATATCACAGTTTTTTCATCAGAAAAGTGTCGCCTTGTAAACCAGGAATCGCAGGATCGATTCCGGGCTTCTTCAGACTTTCGGATGAGTCTTTAAACCGAGGTCCCGTCTCCGTATGGCCTTAGCTGTTGGTGGGACGTAAAACTAAAACTCACTCACTCACTCATCAGAAAAGTAGCCATTCTGGAGACGTGAACAAAATGCACTATGTCGCACGGGTATGTTATCATAATGTATACTTGTGGTTTTGACGTCAGAGTGGTGTGTAAAAGAAACATTGACACGGCGCAAGTTCTGGGACATTGACAAACAGTTGAGACCGAAACCATGCGTCTGATCAGGGTCTACACTATTTGCATACGGTAAATGGAATTTAAGAGTTAAACGAAATAGTCTAAGTCCCAATTCAGGACCCGAGCCTACATTCAGATGGTGTTGTTGTCTCATTTAAGCCCAAACTGTAGATGTCCTTTATGAGGTGCTCTCATTTTAGGATAACATTCATAAACGCATGTGAAACAGTGATGTTAACGTGACGTCATATGATAAACAAATCTAGAGAATATTTACTTTTTTGAGGTGGATACCAAAAATATTTCGAATGTGTTGAAAATATCAAATTTTCACGAGTGCGAAGCACGAGTGTAAAATTTGGTGTTTTCAACACACGAGATACCAAAAATTTTTCATCGACTGTGTTGAAAATATCAAATTTTCACGAGTGCGAGGCACGAGTGTAAAATTTGGTGATTTCAACACACGAGATGAAATATTTTTGGTATCCACCGAAAAAAGTAAATTTTCTTTTTATTTTATAATTTTATAGGGATATGTACGGTAACTGATCAATCGAATCGTACGTCACAATTTTTACCTGGCTATGACGTCACGACTGTCAGTTTCAAAGCCGTTTTGAATACAGCATATTTACAGTTCAAAGAGTATTTTTAAGGTATTTTACAGAATCATTTTGTCGATAACGTATGATTTTTGGTGAGTAAAAGTAGTACGGGCTGCTACTGTGAAAATAAGAAGGTCATGCTATTTTTCAGTGCGAAAATATCATCTATTTTCACAGTGTGAAACTATCATTTTTATTCGTTTCAGATATGCATTGATTTCACTGCAGAGTATAAATTAAATACATGTACATTGTACACATAGACTGGCAATTTTCACTAACTGATTTAACAATAACAAAGAAGAAGAAGAAGAAGAAGAAGAAGAAGAAGAAGAAGAAGAAGAAGAAAAAAGAATAAGGAGGAGGAGTAGGAGAAGAAGAAGAAAAGGGTATTGTATTTGCTGACATTTTCTGATGCGATTTGAGGCACTTTTAACAACTAATCTGTAAAGAGCGGAAATAGCTAAAATGCCACACAATTTTAACAATAAAAATGCCGTTTTCAGAGACATGTAATACTACATCTCATAGCATATATATACAAGTGAGTGATACAAGTGAGTGAAAAAATATTTTCTTAATTTAGTATAGCAGATTCGATATTATGCAGGTCATTTAATAACTTGAATTTCTATTTCATCTGAAATCAAAGTAATTCAAACAGTTAACTAATGTTAAGCACAATAATTTGTGAAATTGGCTACCATGCTGGCCGTATGTAGTCATGGCACACATTTCGAGGTGTAAAACAAAAATTTTATACGTTTCAGCAGTGATAAAAATCACGTAATTGTGACGTCACATCAACGTCGGTACATACAACGTTGCGCCGACGTTGATTTGACGTTGCCCTTGCTTGCTGGACAGTTTGCAACCATTGCCAAATTGTGAACAGTTTGCATTTGTTACGTTGCATCCATCGCAGACAAGTGCGAGATGGGTCATTGAAAAATTGCAGTGACTCGTGTAACGACGAAACGGCAGTCACACATTCATGAATATGGGTGCGAAGATCAAACAGAAAAATACTGCAATTCAGAACCGCTATCCTTTAATGTCTGTCTATTGGCCATGTAATATTTCAGAATGTACAGTTGGGTATACCTTCAACTGAAAATGGCTCTTGCACTTAATAACTCTCTTTAAGCAAACTACATGTATAAAGATTGGTTTACCTATGCTCCTTGTTCCTGCTTATAGGAGAAGTAAAATTCTCCTTAAAAGACCATCTAAAGTTAAGACTCACTTCGTTTTTATTCAGAAGGTTTCAGTTATCCTTTCAATGTCTTTTCTAAACCCAATTTCCACCTTTGTGACTGTTCAAAAGCGGTTTTAATACCATTTTTGAGTAGTCCCATATATATTTTTTTCTGTAAATATATCTTAATTTTGTTGTGTACAAATACAGATAAAAACATCTGTACATGTATGTAGTAAAATTCCTATATTAAGACCACCATTGGGACTGTTCAAAAGTGGTCTTTAAGACCACTTTTGAACAGTTCGTAAGGTGGTCCCTGACCACAGGACATTCTGTGCAGAATACACGAAGAAAGAATAATTGCACCCTTCTACATAAACTTTTTAAAGCAGACATCACGTGAACAAGTCCGTAAAATAAAGACCCCCCTAAACCCCTCTTTATTGAGAGAAAACTCGGGTTTACGGGGGTAAACATTATTTTCCTTATTTCTGCTCCAAGACATAGGTTGTGGGTACTCGTTAGAACCGCCTCAATGAGGCGTTTCTAACGAGCACCAAAACCTATGTTATGAGCAAAAATAAGAAAAATATCATAAATTTTCATCAGAAAAACTAGAGCTGTCAGAGGATCTGACTATAGCCCCGCTTCAGCGCTGTCAGAGAAGAAAGTTATTTAAGCTGCAGAGAAAACAGTTATGAACAAGAAATAACTGTTGAAAATTTTACATTATCTGGAAAAACTCTAAGAGTTGTGAGCCCTTGTCCCTCATTTCAATGAGCATGATACATTACCAGAATGTCCATGTTTATACTAAATTTCATCTTCCATTTTTCAATGTTCAAAGGGTAATAACTCCTAAAGTAGGCAAATCAGAGTCAGGGTTCCTGCGCTCTGCACATTGTCTCATGGTGCTTTACACTTGTGTGAAGTGTCATGAAAATATCTCAAATGGTTTGTGAGTTATGGAGCCGACACAGTCAAAATTGCCTTTTTAAATGTTCAAAGGGCAATAACTCCTAAAGTAGGCAAACCAGAGTTATGGTTCCTGCACTCTGCACATCATCTCAAGGTGCTTTTCATTTATTTGAAGTTTCATGAAAATATCAGAAACGGTTATGGAGCGGACATAGTTAAAATTGCCATTTTTTAATATTCAAAAGCCTATAACTGAAAAAGTAGACAATCCAGAGTTTGGGTTCCTGCGCTCTGCACACGTAATATGGTGCTTTACATTTGTGTGAAGTTTCATAAAATTATCTCAAACGGTTTTTGAGTTATCGAGCAAAGACGGCTAAAATTGATATTTTTCAATATTCAAAGGGAAATAACTAAAAAATTAGGCAATCCAGAGTTATGGTTCCTGCACTCTGCACACCATCTCATGGTGTTTAATGTTTGTGTGAAGTTTCATGAAAATATGTGAATCGGTTTTAAAGTTATGGAGCGGACACGAAAATTGTTAACAGACACAGACAGACACACAGACAGACACACAGAAAATACGAAAACCAGAGTTATGGTTCTTGCGCTCTGCACATTGTCTCATAGTGCTTAACATTTGTGTGAAGTTTCATGAAATTATCTCAAACGGTTTTCGAGTTATGAAGCGGACACTGTTAAAATTGCCATTTTTCAATGTTCAAAGGGCAATAACTCCAAAAAAAAGCAATGCAGAGTTATGGTTCCTGCGCTCTGCACATCATCTCATAGTGCTTAACATTTGTGTGAAGTTTCCTAAAAATATCTCAAACGGTTTTCGAGTTATGAAGCGGACACAATTAAAATTGCCATTTTTCAATGTTCAAAGGGCAATAACTCCAAAAGTAGGCAATCCACAGTTATAATTCCTTCGCTCTGCACATTGTCTTATGGTGTTTAACATTTGTGTGAAGTTTCATGAAAATATGTTAAGCAGATACAAAGTTATGGAGCCAACACAAATTAACGGAATCACGGAATTACGGAATTTTTCAATATTCCAAGGGAAATAACTCAAAAATTAGGCAATCCAGAGTTATGGTTCCTGCACTCTGCACACCATCTCATGGTGTTTAATGTTTGTGTGAAGTTTCATGAAAATATGTGAATGGGTTTTAAAGTTATTGAGCGGACACGAAAATTGTTAACAGACACAGACAGACACACAGACAGACACACAGAAAATACGAAAACCAGAGTTATGGTTCTTGCGCTCTGCACATTGTCTCATAGTGCTTAACATTTGTGTGAAGTTTCATGAAATTATCTCAAACGGGTTTCGAGTTATGAAGCGGACACTGTTAAAATTGCCATTTTTCAATGTTCAAAGGGCAATAACTCCAAAAATAAGCAATGCAGAGTTATGGTTCCTGCGCTCTGCACATCGTCTCATAGTGCTTAACATTTGTGTGAAGTTTCCTAAAAATATCTCAAACGGTTTTCGAGTTATGAAGCGGACACAATTAAAATTGCCATTTTTCAATGTTCAAAGGGCAATAACTCCAAAAGTAGGCAATCCACAGTTATAATTCCTTCGCTCTGCACATTGTCTTATGGTGTTTAACATTTGTGTGAAGTTTCATGAAAATATGTTAAGCAGATACAAAGTTATGGAGCCAACACAAATTAACGGAATCACGGAATTACGGAATTACGGAATTACGGAAAATGTTCAAAGGGCAATAACTCCAAAAGTAGGCAATCCACAGTTATAATTCCTTCGCTCTGCACATTGTCTTATGGTGTTTAACATTTGTGTGAAGTTTCATGAAAATATGTTAAGCAGATACAAAGTTATGGAGCCAACACAAACTAGAGCTGTCAGAGGATCTGACTATAGCCCCGCTTCAGCGCTGTCAGAGAAGAAAGTTATTTAAGCTGCAGAGAAAACAGTTATGAACAAGAAATAACTGTTGAAAATTTTACATTATCTGGAAAAACTCTAAGAGTTGTGAGCCCTTGTCCCTCATTTCAATGAGCATGATACATTACCAGAATGTCCATGTTTATACTAAATTTCATCTTCCATTTTTCAATGTTCAAAGGGTAATAACTCCTAAAGTAGGCAAATCAGAGTCAGGGTTCCTGCGCTCTGCACATTGTCTCATGGTGCTTTACACTTGTGTGAAGTGTCATGAAAATATCTCAAATGGTTTGTGAGTTATGGAGCCGACACAGTCAAAATTGCCTTTTTAAATGTTCAAAGGGCAATAACTCCTAAAGTAGGCAAACCAGAGTTATGGTTCCTGCACTCTGCACATCATCTCAAGGTGCTTTTCATTTATTTGAAGTTTCATGAAAATATCAGAAACGGTTATGGAGCGGACATAGTTAAAATTGCCTTTTTTTAATATTCAAATGCCTATAACTGAAAAAGTAGACAATCCAGAGTTTGGGTTCCTGCGCTCTGCACACGTAATATGGTGCTTTACATTTGTGTGAAGTTTCATAAAATTATCTCAAACGGTTTTTGAGTTATCGAGCAAAGACGGCTAAAATTGATATTTTTCAATATTCAAAGGGAAATAACTCAAAAATTAGGCAATCCAGAGTTATGGTTCCTGCACTCTGCACACCATCTCATGGTGTTTAATGTTTGTGTGAAGTTTCATGAAAATATGTGAATGGGTTTTAAAGTTATGGAGCGGACACGAAAATTGTTAACAGACACAGACAGACACACAGACAGACACACAGAAAATACGAAAACCAGAGTTATGGTTCTTGCGCTCTGCACATTGTCTCATAGTGCTTAACATTTGTGTGAAGTTTCATGAAATTATCTCAAACGGTTTTCGAGTTATGAAGCGGACACTGTTAAAATTGCCATTTTTCAATGTTCAAAGGGCAATAACTCCAAAAATAAGCAATGCAGAGTTATGGTTCCTGCGCTCTGCACATCGTCTCATAGTGCTTAACATTTGTGTGAAGTTTCCTAAAAATATCTCAAACGGTTTTCGAGTTATGAAGCGGACACAATTAAAATTGCCATTTTTCAATGTTCAAAGGGCAATAACTCCAAAAGTAGGCAATCCACAGTTATAATTCCTTCGCTCTGCACATTGTCTTATGGTGTTTAACATTTGTGTGAAGTTTCATGAAAATATGTTAAGCAGATACAAAGTTATGGAGCCAACACAAATTAACGGAATCACGGAATTACGGAATTACGGAATTACGGAATTACGGAAAATGTTCAAAGGGCAATAACTCCAAAAGTAGGCAATCCACAGTTATAATTCCTTCGCTCTGCACATTGTCTTATGGTGTTTAACATTTGTGTGAAGTTTCATGAAAATATGTTAAGCAGATACAAAGTTATGGAGCCAACACAAATTA
Organism: Lucinisca nassula; assembly: GCA_963580285.1. Classification (NCBI taxonomy): domain Eukaryota; kingdom Metazoa; phylum Mollusca; class Bivalvia; order Lucinida; family Lucinidae; genus Lucinisca; species Lucinisca nassula. Next base: position 12,690,289 of record OY757019.1, read on the forward strand.
ACGGAATCACGGAATGACAGAAGGACATGGCAAATCCAATATAGCCCCACTTTTTCAAAGCGGGGCTATAATTAACGGAATCACGGAATGACAGAAGGACATGGCAAATCCAATATAGCCCCACTTTTTCAAAGCGGGGCTATAATTACATTTTTGAGTTATGAAACAATGCACTATATCACACGGATGTGTTATCATAATGAGAATTAGTCTCAGTGTTTACCCTTGTCCTGCTGAGCCCGGATATGTCTGATCTTTCAAACAATGCAGATCCAGGATCTTCATTGTTTGCCATTCAGTTTATGAATTTGTTGTAATGATTTCAATCAAGTATTCTGATTGGTTGATAATCAGTAGTGGGCCTGGCATATATAAATATTGAGCAGGTCAAGGGTTTTCTCTACCATGGCAGGGGTGGGGGTAGAAGCCAAATCTAATGGAAATCTAATGGTCTAATGGAAGCCAAAACCGATAATGCATGAGAAGCTTTTTTCCTCGGTCAGACAATGGCTGTGTACTGACACATTTTGCAGCCGGAATTGGCAACGTGTCACCACATTCTAGAGCCCGACCATTGGTCTGCATCTGCACTCAAAATTCGAACCCCGCCAGAGGACTGCCCATTTTACAGGACAAACGCTTAACATTGGGTGCGTTCTGTGCCTACATGACATCTTGAGCGGGGGATGTGGGAGGTGGGATTGACCTACTTCTCACATCCTCCGCGAAAGAAGTCACCTAACTCCCAATCGGCTAGCTGATAACTGTCAAGCAGACAGGAGTCAGCATATTGGCAGCCTAGGGTAAAGAGCAGTACCTACAACTAATCCCAGATGGCGAACTGGGGGTAGCCCCTATGTGCCCATGGCGCCCGGTTACCTTAAAAACACCCGTCAGTCAGTCAGGGTTAATTTGTCTTAATAGCCGAATTTCACTGTACCGTTAGGTGCAGCATATACCCAGAACTCTACTGCTGCCTCATCGTTACACTGCCAGATGATCAAATCATGCCCAGTGTCTGCTTCATGATTCATACAAATTCAATGATATGTTTACAGCATCAACATGCACTGGCATTCATTCTCTAAATGATATGTAAAATACATGTGTATGCTGTTTACTTAGAATATATCTGATTACCAAAAGCAAAACAAAATAACAGAAAAAGTAAAATATTAAAATTCTCGTATTTTTCATGTGAGAGGAAAAACGGGTAAAAATTAAACTGACATGCGCATAAGTCATTTTACATAATATTAATTTACATTTGAGCCAGCGCATGACAAAACCTACAATAAGACATGTGCGCCCAACGCAGACTCAGATCAGCCTGCGCATCCGCGCAGTCTGATCAGAGTCTTCGTTGTGCGTTCTTAGGATAGCTAAGGGCCCAATGCTCCTTCATACAGCAAGAGAGGTCTCTGGTTAGATTATATGGATGCGCAGGCTGATCTGAGTCTTCGATGGGCGAATATGTCTTATTGTAGGTTTTGTCGTGCGCTGGCTCATTTTGTAACATTATAAAGAGGATCTTACATGAGTGGTCTTGTATTATTGAATTTATTAAACGAGTTGAGGAAAAGAGATAAAATGCGAGGCTTTGCCGAGCATTTTATCCCTTTTCCTCAACGAGTTTAATAAATTCAATAATACATGAGCACGAATGCAAGATTCTATTTATCATATGACATTTAAAGCGCATTTTATTCACGATTGTTTACAAAAATATCAATATTCCACCGTTAGTAAACGCGACATCGTTAAAGACGTCGTACATGTAACGTTACGGGACGTATCTAGCTATTTTGCATATTTAATCCACTAGTGGATTATCGAAAATATTACATGGCGTTATTACACTCTCAGACGCGACGTCATATGATAAAACATATTACAGCAGCTAACATTTAAAGGAAACAGACACACCTGTCATATTTTCGGTGATTTTTCTTCACGATCACGTTTGGCAAAGTGTATTCTTTCAATCGTCTCCAAAATGGCCACTTTTTTCATTTAAATCTGTGATATTTTTTCTTATTTAAATTTCAAACACAGATTGTGGGCACTCGTTAGAACCGCCTCAGTGAGGCGGTTCTAATGAGTACCCACACTCTATGTACTTGAGCAGAAATAAGGGAAATAATGAATACTCCCATAAATCCCAGTTTGCTATTTAAATTGAGTTTAAAAGGGGTGTTCATCACGCAAACTCGCCTATACAAATACATAGCCACCTTTATCGCCGAAAAAATGAAAATTTTAAGATGAAAAATTGTGATATTTTTCTTACTTCTGCTCAAAATATAGATTGTGGTACTCGTTAGAACCGCCTCGATAGAGATTGTGGGCACTCATTAGAATCGCCTCGTACCACAATCTATATTTTAGAGCAGAAATAAGAAAAATAAGGTTTACCCCCGGAAACCCCAGTTTTACTATATAAATGTGGGGTTCAAGGGGGTCAGAATTATGAAGGCGTGTTTTCGTGATGCATTGGCAAACTAGTTCATGTGATGGGCATGTTCATATATAATTTGTGGGACATTTTACTCGACAATGAGGTAAAATGACATCTCAAGCCCTACTGCCCAAAAGTAACCGCTAGGATTTAAGGAGTGGTCCGGCTTGCATCAATTTTCCTGTGCAGGCTTAGACCTAAGCGGTTTACCAGTACTCAAAAGTTCGGTTGGTTTCAGCTCTGCGCAAAAGCACCATGTCGCCCAATCTATTTATCCAAACCCCGATGACAGGGGCGCCCCTTCTAAAATGTTTGTCGTGTGTGCTCATTAGATCCGCCTCATTGTGTGTGTGTTCATTGTGCGTGTGGGGGTTGGGGTTACATCCTACCAACAGCTAATGTGATACGGAGACGGGACCTCGGTTTAAAGACTCAACCGAAAGTCTTGAGAAGCCCGGGGTTGAACCCACGACCCCTGGTTTATGAAGCGAGGAACATAACCACTACACCTCAATGAGGCGATTCTTATGAGAACACACAACATAACTTACAGCATAATGTTACAGAGCATTGTAAAGATATCCTTAATTGATCCCCATCACTAAAACACGTCTATGTAATTTTGACCCCCTTGAACCCCAGTTTTATATAGTAAAACTTGGGTTTTCAGGGGTACATCTTATTTCTTATATCTGCTCTAAAATATAGACTGTGGGTACTCGTTAGAACCGCCTCGATGAGGCGGTTCTACCGAGTACAAACAATCTATATTTTGAGCAGAACGAATAAGAAAAATATCACTTTTTTTCATGTGAAAATTTTAGTGTTTTCGGCGGTAAAGTTTACAGTGTATTTGTATAGGCGTGTTTTCATAATGCCCATTGTGTCTCATGACTTGGCACTACTGTTAAAACCTCAGTAGTTCGAACTACCCATATCTCGAACAAATTATGAGTAATTGAACTTCGACTGAACATGGATGTGGAAGAGTTATCGCCCTTCATCACCTGAACAAGTCCGTGAAATGAAGACACCCCTAAACCCCACTCTATATAGAGAAAAGTGGGGTTTACGGGGGTAAACATTACCTACCTTATTTTCGCTCAAAAATATAGATTGTGGGCACTCGTTAGAACCGCCTCATTGAGGCGGTTCTAATGAGCACCCACAATCTATGTTGAAACTAGTATTAATAAAGATGTTATAATTTTTACCCAATATTTATCATTTTCTGACACCATGTTGGACTCCATTATTTCTTACTGACATGTTTCCTAATGGATGGTGAAACCATTTCCCTTAAACATTATAATATTATCACAGAAAAAGCAAAGTTCAAAATTAAAATACATGTAACGATGGTTGTGATTACATGACTGTATGATATGAAAAAAGCGCTCCATGAGAAAAGAGTTCATACCGTAAAAATCCTAAAAAAAAATCGGACAACTTCAGGGCTTGCTGTAATTCTCCAAAATTTTTAATAAACTTCTTTGACGATCCATAGAGTAATCCAAACAGTTGCTAACTTAATGGCAAACAGCGTAGAACCATCTTCGCAAGCCAGTGGGGTACCAAGTCCACTACGTTCCTTACGTATGTAAGGAACGTAGTGGACTTAGTACCCTTGACTTATGAAGGTGGTGTAAACCCTGATCAGACTCCTACAGGAGCAGTCTGATCTGAGTCTGCACTGTTTGATTAGGCCCGTCTGTCCAAATACTTATAATCATTATGGTATGATTCTCCACACGCACATGCGCAGACAACTATTGTGGCTTGAGGAAAGGCGCATGTGTCTTGCATGAAACTACCTCAAGGTCGCCCCTGCATGTCTACGTGCAGCACTAAAACACGCCTATTGAAATACAGTCGAACTTCGGTGGCTCGAACCCCTTTGGGACCATGGAAATTTGTTCGAGACAGCGGTAGTTCGAGCCACTGTTGCATACTTCCAGAAAACATAACTAGGGTACTTTTGGACATCTTTTCGGTGTTCTGTAATATAAATGTATGCTGTGTGTACTCATTAGAATCGCCTCATCGAGGCGATTCTAATGAGTACACACAGCATACATTTGCAAGAAAAAAATCAAAAATCTCCTTAATTATCCCACACTTTTTCTTATGCAGAGGAATTCCCTAGGGACTCTAATACGGGTTCGACTCAGCCATGGTAAACGAGCCATCGGTGTTCGAGCCATCGAAGTTCGACTGTACATTGTATATTTTACCTCTACAAAAACGAAAATTTTCAGATGAAAAATTGTGATATATTTCTTATTTCTGCTCAAACTATAGATTGTGGGTACACGTTAGAACCGCATCATCGAGGCGGTTCTAACGTTTACTTGTACTCACAATCTATAGGATAGAACAGAAATAAGAAAAAGAACTCCGCCAAAGGCTATGTCGTGCCTGTATTAAACTTGGCCATATGGGTGAAAGCTAGGGTTATCGCAAATGTTGACGGACTGACAAACGGACGAATGGATGGAATCGGACGCCTATATCGAGCCATGCTAATATCATGCGCTACAAATATTAGGTTTGCCCTTGTAAACCCTGGTTTTTCTACATAAAAGTGATATTGAAGGGGTCAGAATTATATACATGTAGGCGTGTTTCCGTGCTGGTGACGTGACTGTGTTCATGCACAGTCTCGTCATAGTCTTTGCTGGTAGCGTATGCAATAAGTTTTCTTTTCTCGTGAGCTGGTTAGAAGCCTCCGTGGTGCAGTGGTAACGCTACTCGCCTTGTAAACCAGGGGTCGCAGAATCGATCCCGGGCTCCTCCAGACTTACGGATGAGTCTTTAAACCGAGGTCCTGTCTCCGTATGACCTCAGCTGTTGGTGGGACGTAAAACTCAAACACTCACTCACTCACTCGTGAGCTGGTTCAAATGAATTCAATGAATTTTGCATTGACAGGCGCACAAACCATGTTATAAAACATGTTCAATGGTACATGTACATGTGTATGTACCATTTTATATACAGTGAAACCTTGAAAACTCGAACATAGATAGCTCGTGTACCATGACTAATTCGAACTCATTCTTGAGTCCCTTTTTGTTTGTTTGATTTAAGGTTTAACGTCCCCGTCAACACAGTATAGGTCGTTTTCGAGACGTTGCTTCCAATTTTGTGGGACTTCTACCCGACATTGAGATGAAATGACATCTCAAGCCCTGTCGTCTCTTGAGTCCCTAGAGAATACTGTATAATATTCATATTTGGATATTTTAAGGAGGTGTTCCTGGTTTACAATCGGTAAAAGGTATGTTGTGTGTACTCATTAGAATCGCCTCAATGAGGCGATTCTAATGAGTACACACAACATACCTTTATTTTATAGAAGACTATGATTGAAACTCAGTAGTTCGAGTCTGTTTCAGTTTTACGTCCCACCAACAGCTAAGATCATATGGAGACCTCGGTTTAAAGACTCATACAAAGTCTGGAGAAGCCCGGGATTTATCCTGCAAACCCCAGGCGAGTAGCATAACCACTTCACCACAGAGGCTTCTCTCCGTAGTTCGAACTAACCCTATTTTGATTCAATTCTCATGGTCCCAAAGGTGTTCGAGTTATCGAAGTTCGACTTATATGAATATATATCACATGAAAGTAATTATTAAAACTTATTCATTTCTCACGGATTACGAAACATTCACCTCTCAACACAGCGTAGATCTCGATAAGAAAGCGATACATGCTATCTCGTCAAGATCTTCTCTTATGAATTCTATGTGTGTTTATTGAACGACCCTTTTTTCTTAGATACTATAAGGCCTGGTAAGATATTCAATGACAAAAACATGCAAAAGGGCTTTATTTAAATGTTTGTTTGTTTGTTTGTTTGTTTGTTTGTTTGAATTGAGGTTTAACGTCCCCGTCAACACTGTGTAGGTCATTTTGGAGACGCTACTTCTAATTTTGTGGGACTTTTACCCACTATTGAGATGAAATGACATCTCAAGCCCTGTCGCCTAATGAAACCAATAGGTTTTATAAGCATGGTTGGTCCGACTTGCAACGCTTTGCCTTGGCAGGCTTAGATCCTCTCAGCGGTAAACCAGTACTCATGTGCGGTCGGTTTCAGCTCTGCTTGGAAGCATCATGTAGCCCATTTATTTCTTCAAGCCCGCTTATTTAAATGTACGTTTTAAGTATAGTTCGAACAAATTGACCTGAGACTTGTGAATCTTATTACCATAATTTCACACTCGACTGAATGCATGTATTTAATTTCGCTGTCTTCCGAAGAGGGCTGTATTGTTATTCAATACATAGAGGTCGGTAAATGGGTCGCAATTCACGAGATGTCGAAAATTCACGAGACGTTTACGAAAGCCGACGTATTAGGCGATAAGATTGACTAATTTATATTCCTTGCATAAAGGTTAGTCTCATGTCAAATTGTTCGAACTAATCTGTCATCTAAAAGGGGTTAATTTTAAACATTGTATGCCCTTCTCTAATCTGGATCTACAACGTTTAGTAACAGACAGTAAATGTTCATAATTTGCTATGAGTCTTCCATTAAGTAAAACAAACCAAACACCCGTAAACTTGGAAATGGGCCGGCCCACAACTACAACTGTTGGGTGGAATATTTTATTCGCAATATATGGTTGAATCCATCACTCTGTCTACTGAGCAACTTTACACTATTTCATCCTTCTTCCCAACCTGGTAGCAGATACAGAAGGCTGCTATCACAGCGATTATCTGCAAAGAGAAATAGAGGATCTCGCATGTGTGTTCATGTATTATCGAATTTATTAAACGAGTTGAGGAAAAGGGATAAAATGCGAGCCTTTGCCGAGCATTTTATCCCTTTTTCTCAACGAGTTTAAAAAATTCAATAATACATGAGCACGAATGCAAGATTCTATTTATCATATGACATTTAAAACTCATTTTATTCACGATTGTTTACAAAAATGTCAATATTCCGCCATTAGTAAACGCGACGTCGTTAATAACGTTATGGGGCGTAACTAACTAATTTGCATATTTAATCCACTAGTGGATTATCGAATTTATTACATGGCGTTATTACACTCTCAGACGCGCCGTCATCTGATAAAACCAATTATTCATTTATTTAAAAATAACCCCTTCTTACTACAAAGCCCTTTATTTGTAAGATTGTCCGTTTGTAGTTTTACGGCTCAGTCAACAACAATTAGGTAATACTGAGCTGGTTAGTTTTACTAAACCACACTATTCCTGGGCAGGCTTATACCTAAATAGTCAATCAGTACAGTGCAAATTCCTCCGCCAGAAACTGACATCCACTGAAGGTAACCAAAGACCGTAGAAAAGATTTCATGATCGATCTCTATGAAGGAATAATGCCGACCCGGTAGGTATCGATCCCGCGACTAAGCTAGACCGAGCAGGGTACTTCGTATGACAATGAAAGTACATGTTAATGATGCTGAAAAATTAGTTTATAGGAAAGTTTTCTGCCACACTGAAATTTGCGTAACATAATGTGTATGCCAAGGGTTTACACAGTACCCTTACAGAATACTAGGGGAGCCGGGCAAAACGTCACATGGACAAAACCTCCCATGCCATTTTTGACCAGGTGGACAAAATGGCCGACATCATTTTTTTCAGGGTGGACAAAACATCACACATCATTTTTTCATGGTGGACAAACCGTCCCACGCGATTTTGATAGGGTGGACAAAACTTTCCTTGATGTTTCGACAGGGTGGACACAACGTTCCATATTCAATTAGAAGGTAGAGCTTAATTAGTGTTTAGTTTATACTAATCTATTTTAGCTTGATTGCGACGAAAGCTTCAAGTTCGTTCTCGAACACTCATTCCGGGTGTTATCATGCACGCGCGAGAGAGAGGCAGTGGCTTTTACACCACTGCTACCCATTTACACCTGGGTGGAGTGGGGCAGTGTCATTAGGTGTCTTGCCCAAGGACACACCTCAATACCGGATGCACAACCTCTTGATCAGAAGTCGAACGCGTTAACCACTTCACTATCGAGGCTGACAAAGAGTTTTATTCTCTAAGAGGGAATTATCATACTTAATAAAAAAGGATTGTCCAATCTATCTAATAAACAACTAATTGTTGTTTGTTGAAACGATATGGTTATTGTTTCAAATGCTAACAGAGTATGTTAAGTTGTACACACTTTCTTATACGTGCTTTCATCATAAAATTTCTTTTTTTTTCTCTTAAACATGTGCTCTTTAATGACTATGTTTGCATATTCATGTTTTGTAAATAAAAGCATCTAACTATATTTCCATCATTCTTTTTGTAGTGTTCATGAGAGTATATTGTTGAACACCCTTCCAAATCCCCTGCCACCCTTACTAACAGCACCTCAAGAATATGGGATGTTTTGTCCACCCTGTCGAGATAGCATGGGACGTTTTGCCCACCCTGTCGAAATAGCATGGGACATTTTGTCCACCCTGAAAAAATGATGTGGAACGTTTTGTCCGCCCAGAAAAAAAATGACATGGGACGTTTTGTCCACCTGATCAAAAAATGACATGGGACGTTTTGTCCTACATTCAAATACTAGAACAGGTCTCGTATGCGTAGCTCGGGAGGGCGTGTGTACAAGCGTTCGTGTGCGTGTGTGCGCGAGTGTGCTAGTATTTGTGTGTGGTAACACCAATGTCAATAAGAAGAAAACGTACCTCGATTGCAATAAGTGCTGCACACACACCAATCGCCCAGTACTGGTATTTATCTATGAAGTCATTAAACTTCTCGTAACAGCCCTGAAAAAGAACGAAAGAACCACAGTGTAGCTTCAATGGCTCGAACATCGAGCACTCGTTTACCATGGCTGAGTCGAACCCGTTCTTGAGTCCCCGGGAAATTCCTTTAAATATGAAATAATGAGAGATACGAGGACTGTTCAAATATGAATGCAAGTAGAACGTTTTCTCATGCACTAATGCGAAAATCACTTGTAAATAAATATCACAGCATAGAAAAACATTTTACCGATACATTAATACCAAACCTGTTAAAATCCGTCCACTTTAGCCATGTATATCGTTCGATGAACACTGTCTACTCTTGTATATTAATACAAAACATGGTTGGAAGAAGGAAGTACGCCGTTGAAATACGGTCCTATATTAAGAATCGTTGTATTCTTGGTATACGGTGCAAAGACATTTATAATGAAATATGTTCGGTTTATGGGCATAATGAAATGTCTTTTCCGACAGTTTTTCGTTGGTGTAAGAAATTCAGCTGTGGGTTAGGCTCAACAGAAGATGCACCACATGATCGTCGGCCGAAAAGAGCAACATCTGCCAAGATGGTTGCTAGAGCGAAAGAAATAGTTGCTACCGGTGCAAGATACACCACTAGGCAAATAGCTAGTATGGTTGGCATCTCATTAGGAGCAGCTCATACAATTCTGAAACGTGATTTGAAAATGAGAAAGATCTGTGCTAGATGGATTCCCCGTCTGTTGACAGATGAGCAGAAAAAGACACGCGTTCAGTGCGCCAAGAAGTTCCTTAAAAAGTTTCCAAATTACAATGCACGGTCTTTCGCTAATGTCGTCACAGGTGACGATACATGGGTTCACTTTTTTGAGCCAAAACGAAAGATTCAGAACAAAATATGGGCAACAAAGTATTGCAAAAGACCATGCATTGCAAAGCGGGACCATGAGCGTCAAGAAGGTAATGTATGCCTTATTCTTTTCAAATCAGGGCCCTGCTATTCAGGTTGCTGTGCCTAAAGGCAAATCTGTAAATGCGAAGTTTTACAAGAATAAAGTTCTTCGAAAATTGAAGAAATATTTCAAAGAACGAAAACCGGCAACTGGTTTGGCCAATGTCAGATTGCTACATGACAATGCGTCATCGCACAAGGCGTTCATTGTGCAAGACTATCTGAAGCAGGAAAAAGGTTGTTGAACTCCCTCACCCCCCGTATTCCCCGGACCTTGTCCCTGGTGACTTTTTTTTGTTCCCGCGGCTGAAAAAATACCTTTCCGGTCGACAATTTGTACAGCGCAAACACCTCGGTTCTGCAATATTCCAGTGCCTTCATAGTATACCTCGAAAAGACTACCAAAATGCATTCAATGATTGGATCAGAAGACTGAAAGTTTGTATATCTGTTAAAGGGGAATACTTTGAGGGGACAAAATAATTTTTTCATCGAAATCTATCACGAAATCATTTTTATGTGCTTAGTTGCATTCATATTTGAACAGTCCTCGTAATCTGTGGAGAGCTTATTCTTTTATATTACAAATGTATGTTGTGTGTAATCATTATAATCGCCTCGATATGCATGTTATGTGTACTCATTAGAATCGCCTCATCGAGGTGATTCTAATGAGTACAGGTAACAGACCCATTTAAATCGCGTCGTTGAAGTGTATTTAATGAACACACAACATATACATTCATACTATAGAACACGGAAAAGATGTCCCAAAAATTATTCTGTTATCCCTCATGGCATCGTTATGTTAGCAGCCCTCAGTAGCTCAACAACACTATTGGAGAACAAATTTATATGGTCCCTAAGGTGTTCGAGCAATCGAAGTTCGATTGTAAATAGGAACAGGTGTGAAAATATAAACTACATAGCTACTGGGCTTAGCCATGCAGTAATGGTTAAGCTGTTAAAGCGTCAAATCACGTGGACAAGTCCGTGAAATAAACACCCCCTTAAACCACACTTTATATGAAGAAAACTGGGGTTTACAGGGGTATAATGTATTAATTATTTTTCTTATTTCTGTTCCAAGACATAGGTTGTGGGTACTCGTTAGAACCGCCTCAATGAGGCGGTTCTAACGAGCACGCTCAACCTATGTTTGTAGTATAAAAAGTATAAGTAAAACAAAGATCAGTAATCGATACAATTAACTTACTCCACTCATCAAAGACACCGAAGGGAAAGAAACACAAACATGAAGCGACCAGACCATAATGGAAACCTAAACAAAGGAAGGCCATAAGGACAGTTACTTTCCCACAAAATGGCCATATGGCCATCCAAAATAAAAAGACACAAGTGATACACACAGTAAGTAACAAACATAAATAAACCGCCACAGAAGAACCGCCTTGGAACGGTCAGTTGAAAGATTTCCACTTTCCACTGTGTGTGTGTGTGGGGGGGGGGGGGGGGGGGGGGGGGGGGGGGCTTAAATCGATTTTACGTGGCCACAATCCTCGCCCTTACTTCCGTCGCGATTTAGACAAATAATTTGTTCAGTCCAAATGAAGGCCTCCTAATTCATCAGTGCCACATCTCCGTGAACACAAATAATCAAAGAACCACAGAGGTGAGATAACGGTGAGGACTCGACAGCAAGAAACCACTGAAATGCTAAAGCAAAAGAAAACCAACAGTTAGACTCCGATGGGCCCGACCAGAGACAGAGCATCAGGCACCAATCAACATTACCTTGAATTAGATCTCTCTAATTTTCAATAAGCCTTTACGTTGGAACCGTCATAGAATCTGAGGCCTGACCCAGCGGCTTGCAATTAAAGAGGGAAGCAAAGTTGCCAACCGTGATTGGGTTAACTAAATAAGAAAAATGTCACGCATTTTTACCAGAAAAGTAGCCATTTTGGAGATAAGAAAAAATGTCGCACGGGTGTGTTATCGTAATGAATATCACAACAAATGCAAGCTTTGGAGACACGTATCTTCCAATTACATGTACCAGTGACAGCTTACATGTAATAAATGGAAAAGGTTGACTTTGGAAGCAAAGAATACATATTAGAAAGAAAACTGGAAACTCGGTTTTATTGAGTTTCTTCATAAACAGCACTGTTAAATGCAAGCCCCAAACCCCTGCCCCCGAGCATCGATTTGTTTTCAAATTACTCGCAATGGATTTGATGAATCCTTAGAAAAAAATTAATGTGCACTATGGTGAAGTACGGGGAGAGGTTTTACGTAAGACATGTTCGGCGCCCGCCCATCGGGGCTTGAAGAAATAGATGGGTTGCATGATACTTCCACACAGAGCAGAAATCCGAAGTACTTGCAAACCGCTAAGAGGGTCTAAGCCTGCCCAGGCAAAGCGGTGCGAGTCGGACCGTTGATGCTTATAAACCTTATTGGTTTCATTAGGCGACAGGTCTTGAGATGTCATTTCATCTCAATGACAGGTTAAAGTCCCACAAAAATGGAAGCCATCACGGAAACACGCCATTATAATTTTGACCCCTTTGAACCCCAGTTTTATTTTGTAAAACTGGGGTTTACAGGGGTAAACCTTATTTTTCTTATAATTGTGACCCCCCCATACCCCACTTTTATATAGTAAAACTAGGGTTTAAGGGGGTATACATTATTTTTCTTATTTCTGCTCAAAAACATAGATTGTGGGTACTCGATAGAACCGCCTCGTCGAGGCGGTTCTATCGGGTCCCCGCAATCTATGTTTTGAGCAGAAATAAAAACAAATATGACAATTCTACATCTTAAAATTTCTAATTTTTGGCCAAACAATTGGCAATGTATTTGTATAGGCGTGTTTTCGTAATGATAAGGGAAATAGTGAATACAACAAAAACCCAATTTAATGTATAAAGTGCTGTATAGAGGAATCTTAATTTCACAAATTTTTCAACATGTTGAAGGTTAAAAAAGAAACAAAATACAAGGGGGATAAGGGTAAACATTTTGTTATTTATTTTTGCTTGACCATATATTGTGGGTACTCGCTAGAACCACCTCAAAATGGCTGTTCTAACGTGTACCCAAACTGATCTACGTCTGAAGCACAAATTAGAAATGTATCACAAATTTTCATCAATCTCCTTTACATGTACTGCCAGGCATGTAAACATTTAAACACATGGACTTGGTGTTTAAGTGCGTATTGCATTCTGTCATACCTTGAAACGGTCATGTTTTTCTGATAAAAAATGCAATATTTTTTCTTATTTGTACTTCAAACACAGTTTGTGGGTACTCGTTAGAACCGCCTCAATGAGGCGGTTCTAACGAGTACCCACAACCTATGTCTTGGAGAAGGAAATTGAAACAAGAGCTGTCACTACAGGTGACCAATGCCCCCCGTGGGAGCCAATTTCTGAGTTTTTGCAAATTTTCAAGGGGAGATAATTCAGCCAAAATTGAAAACAGAGTTATGGCCCTTAGTCAGAATGTAGCCCTTGTGATGGTGAATAAGTGTGTGAAGTTTCATGGGGCTAGGTCAAATACTTTTGGAAGTTATGATCAAGGTTAAAGTTTTTGTGATGGACTGACAAACAAACAGACAGCGGACATACAGATAAATAGGCAGACAAGGCAAATACTATATGCTCCCCCGAATCAAAGATTCTCCGGGGGGGGGGGGGGGGGCGGGGCTTAAAAAGAAAAAAAATAAATCTTAGTTCTCTCTATATAAAGTGGGGTTTAGGGTGTGTTCATTACAAGGACATGTTATCATTTTGAAAATTGGGCATTGCAACTCCTACCTTTGTTCTGTACCCGGATGTGATACTGTCTGTACAGGCTGCCTCTGTGTATGTTGCGTAGTTACTCTCTGTAGACCCTGAACAACAACTAGGTGGGATCATCTTCGACCCCCTCGATGCCCACCAGACAGAATTCGAAAACTCGTCATTATTGGTGGTTGCATGAACAGCTTCTACTCCACAACAGTCAAACTGTGAAAAGAAATATGAGACATACATGTATATAGAGGATCTTACATGAGTGCTCATGTATTATTGAATTTATTAAACGAGTTGAGGAAAAGGGATAAAATGCGAGGCTTTGCCGAGCATTTTATCCCTTTTTCTCAACGAGTTTAATAAATTTAATAATACATGAGCACGAATGCAAGATTCTATTTATCATATGACATTAAAAGCGTATTTTATTCACGATTGTTTATAAAAATGTTAACATTCCGCCGTTAGTAAACGCGACGTCATTAAGGACGTCGTACATGTAACGTTACGGGACGTATCTAGCTAATTTGCATATTTAATCCACTAGTGGATTATCGAAAATAATACATGACGTTATTACACTCTCAGACGCGACGTCATATGATAAATGTATTTTCAAAAGTTCTGTTTCGATGTTCGCAGCCGAGGCTTTGCTGAGGTTCCAACCGGCCATGACATCCCATGGCTTGTGAGGTACTTATTTCTGTTCAAAAACATAGATTGTGGGTACTCGTTAGAGATCGCCTCAGTGAAGAAGATATCACAATATTGTTCATCTTTAAATTTCCGTATTTTTTTGTTGTTGTTGTTTTTTGTCGGTACAATTTGCAATGTAATTAGGTGCTTTGTAATAAGCCATGCGGGTTCGCAGTTTAACGTCTCATACATTTTGTGAGTTCAACGAATTACGAGGCACTTTGTTAAGACTTTTTAGCGTTGTTTAAGATATGGAACAACTCTGGCACAAAGGACATCCGACTGACTGCAAAAAAAATGTAGAAGTCCTGTAAAATGTACAACAATTCCTGAAGAACGTACAACAAATAACATAATCGCGAACACAGCGCCTTTTTATTTCGGAAATGGACATGTCCCAATCTATTAAATAGATCAGAAGGGTCACTTTATAATAATACTGTATATGGTTCACGAAACTAGCGTTGAGCGGGTCGTCCATGTCACCCATCGAGGTACTACATGTAACCGCAAAGTCCGTTGCCTAACTCCGTGAATAAGTTAACTACGCTAAAAGAACCGGCACCAACAGCAAGGTTGTAGAAGTGGTAACTGTAACATTTCTTCCACTCCTGTCACAACACGTCTCCCTAGGAATAACCGAGGGCCTATGCAACACATTAAGGACACTGTCCTCCATCCCACGTAGCATTTGGTGCGTGGTCCACTATCCTAGTACAAACCGCACTCTCCGCTGCTTATCTTCGTGTAAAAGCCAACCAAACCGCGTCGTTGAAAGAGCCGGCCACTACAGCAAGGCTGATTGTGTGAAGGTCTAACGTCCCGGTCAGTACTATTTAGGTCGTTTTGGGGCTGTTGGTTCCGATTTTATGGGACTTTTACCCGACATTGATTTTGTGGGACTTTTACCCAATATTGAGATAAAATGACGTCTCGAGCCCTACCGTCCAAAGAAACCAGTAGGGTTTAAGGAAAGGCCAGTCTTGCGCAACTTTTTAGGACAGGCTTAGACGAAAGCGGTTTACCAGTACTCAAGTTCGGTTGGTTACAGCTAGCCCAATCTATATCTCCAAGCCCCGATGGGCCGGGTTGTGGACAGACAGCAGTTGCTTATATCACTAGCCGTTATAAAGCATTACCCCAGTAAAGAGCAAATCCATCCAACAGAAATCTCATGAGTTGTAGTGTATCCCTGGTACTTGTTGAGAACCTCTGTCATCTTGGATTTAACCGTGCTGTCCACCTGTAAACAAAAAAAAACATAATCCAGATGAAGATTGTGAAGTGGCAAAGTGATCTAGACGTTTTTATTGGTATAATATAGTTTTAACTTTATCAGAAGTTGCATAATTCGACGCGCAGTGAGCATGTTCGATAAAATTAGGAAGCCTTCATGTGGACTGAACAAATCATTTGTCTAAATCGGCGAGGGTTGCGGCCGCGTAAAATGGATTTAATCCCCCCCCCCCACACACACACACACCCCATACACACACACACACACCAGTGAAATACTTTTCACTGACCGTCCCAAAACGTGTTTCGTTGTTGTTGTTATTATCAGGTTATACAGTCGAACTTCAATGGCTCGAACACCTTTGGGACCTCGAAAATCTGTTCGAGACAGTGGCAGTTCGAGCCACTGAGGTTACTGTCAGGAGGCATAACAAGATACTTTCAGACAACCTTTCGGTGGTCTATAATGAAAATGTATGCTGTGTGTACTCATTAGAATCGCCTCATTGAGTCGATTCTAATGAGTACACACAGCATACATTTGCAAGATAAAAGTCAAAAATCTCCTTAATTATCCCACACGTTTTCTTATGCAGAGCCTAGGGACTCAAAACGGGTTCGACTCAGCCATGGTAAACGAGCCATCGGTGTTCGAGCCATCGAAGTTCTACTGTTATTCGTCTTTGAGTGTATGTATTGTTTTGGATAGCCAATTGGCCATTTCGTGGGAAAGTAACTGTCCTTTCGGCTTTCCGCTATCGATGTTTCCATTTGGGTCTGTTGTTTCATGTTTGTGTTTCTGTCCCTTTGGTGTCTCTGATGGGAGGTGACGGTTCATTGCCTTCACTTCCATTTTTAATACAAGAATACAGAAATTAAACAGAGAAGCGTTTTCAGTAGGCCTATGGTTTGCTAAGATAAATTGTTTTAAAAGCGGCGGAAATATCCGGCTTTAATAGTCTAGACCCATGAAGACCGGCAGACGTCTGTGAGGTCCTAAATAATTTGCCCTAGAAAATATTAAAGAAATTATGCTTAAAGGTGGTGAAGTGCTCGAAGTCAAGTAACGCGGTCACCCATCCAGGTAATAACCGCGATCTCCGTTGCTTAACTTCGTGAAAAATCCAACCACTCTTCAAGTGTTGCCAAAAGAGCCGGCTCCCACAGAAAGGCCGAAGAATGTAAGAATCTTATATGGATGTGAGGAGTGGATGAAAAAATCCTTCCCGAGGGTCACTGTCCGGCATCACGAGGCTTGCCGAGTGATGCCGGACAGTGATCACGAGGGGCGGATTTTTCTATCCACCCCGCACACCCAAATAGGATTTTTTTTTTCTCCCATACCTTCCATTTCTTAGAGCGGATTTCTAATGCTGCAGTCACTTCGGTTACCGACGTCCACCATATTGTGATGACACCACAGGAATGTTTAGTGACATCACGCAACGTGCGGTTAGGTCATCCTTAACGACAGCGCATGTGTGGTCGTATTCAATCAGTGCATTTATCAAACACGCGAGAATATTCGATTTGGGGTAAGAACACCAGGGTTAGAACAAAATTTCTATGGATTTCCTTATCTGGTGTGCAAGAAATAGTACATAAAAGCTGAAGTAGGCTATAAATTCCTACCTTGTCCTTCATAGCCACCCACAGTCCGATACAAACACACTGGACAATAACAATTATTATCACCAGTACTGCATACTGAAATAGAATAAAACAATAATTTCAGGTAAAAACTATAAATAAAACTTGCTGCCTGATAACAGGTACAGTCGATGTTCAATGGTTTGAATATCATTTGAAACATGACCATTACTTCGAGAATGGGGTAGTTTGAGTCTCTGAATGTCAATAACACCACCAGATCATGTGGGATAACTAGGAATATCTTTCCTATCCTGTAACAGCATGCTATGTGTATTCCATCGAGGCGATCTAATGAGTAAACACAACAAACCTTTTCAAGCCAAAAAAGGATAATTTTCTGCTTCCAAGAAGAGCTGAAACCGACCGCACCTGAGTACTGCTAAACCGCTTAGAAGGTCTAAGTCTGCCCAGGCAAAGTGGTGCGTGTCGGACCGTCCATGCATATAAACTCTGTTGGTTTCATAGGAATGCAGGGACTGAGATGTCAGTTCATCTAAATGTCGGGTAAAAGTCCCACAAAATTGGAAGCAACGTCTCCGTAATGTCCTAAGTAGTGTTGACGGGGACGTTAAACCTCAAATCAAACAATTTACCGTCTGTTATTTATTTTGAGCTAGCGAACAATTTCATAGGGGTACAAGAACGTGTTCGACTCAGCCATAGTAAACGAGCCATCAGTGTGCGAGCCATTGAAATTTCTCTGTAATAAAATTTTGTTATCTGCCCAAAGAATTCGAAGCCTCCATCCTTTATATTTCTTAAGAAGCCACATTAACAAAACTATAATAGTGTCACATGTAACCCCGACTAGTGCGCTGGAACAACGTAAAGCAATCAGACTATCCTTAAAGCCAAGGGCGCCATACTTTCAAGAAACGAATATGAGGTTAGCTTTGGAAACATTTCTAAACTAAGCATGAACAAAGCCCAATTCTGTTGGTATGGTCTAATAGTGTCGATGTTTATAAACAATATGAATAATGTAAATTTCATAGTCTCAATGCCTGCTGCTCGAGCATTCGGTTTTAGCATACGCGACGAGCACCAGCTGTTTTGTGCTAAATTTGTTGGTGCATGTGGTTATATTGCTTTCTATATTCTATACTCACCATAATTAGTAAACATTTGACCTTGCAGCAAGCACCGAAAAGTCCAAGTCCGGAAATAATAACAATGAAAACTCCGACACAGATCAAGAATGTCGATAGTCCTTTGGCGAAATCCCCCAGCGATAGGGAGCCGCCCACTTCATTAAGCAGAGTGATAACTTGGGTCTTGTCAAAGACATCTGTGTCCACTTTCATGATGATTCCTACCACTAATATACCAATACCCAGCAGCTGAAACGGAAGTTTGAAAATAAAGTAAAAATCCTATACAAAGCCCACCTGTGGGGCTGTTCAAAAGTGGTCTTTAAGACCACTTTGGAACACTCTCAGGGGTGGAATCTTGCAAAATGACAATGGGTGTAGTAAAAGGCAAAGAAAGAAAAAATAAAACTTTAAAGATATAAGTATACATTGAAATTCCTATATTGAGACCACATTTGGGACAGTTCAAAAGTGGTGAACTGCCCTAAAGGTGGTCCCGTTAAAGACCACTTTTGAACAGTCCAAAATGTGGTCTCGTTAAAGACAACTTTTGAACAGTCTCAAAGGTGGTCTGTTAAAGGCCACGTTTGAACAGTCCCAAAGGTGGTCCCGTTAAAGACCACTTTAAAAAAAAGGTCCCAAAGGTGTTCTCGTTCTAGTTGACCCTGAGTGTAGATACATAAAGAAAAAACAGCTTGGACTTTTAAAAGCACCACTAGTCTTAATTGTAGCTGAACCTTACTGTACATAGTCGAAATCAGTGTTCCCAGTGATAACATGAGACCTTTCACGAAAAATATGAACCTTTATCCTGCTGAATAAATACATTTAGTCACGCCCATTTCTGACTATCAACCAATCAGCCCATCTTTCATTGACCTCTGATGAACGAGGTCCTTCTACAGAAGCCATCTGATCTTGATCTACACTAATTGCAAAGGTAGGGACTGTTGTGTTTAGCGAGATCCATGCGGATCCATTCGAAATGGGGCCTAACATTCGCATCACGAAAACACGTCTTTATAATTCTGACCCCTTGAATCCCACTTTTATATAGTACCTTATTGTTCTTATTTCTGCTCTAAAGTCTAGATCGTGGGTACTTGTTAGAACCGCCTCGATGAGGCGGTTCTAACGAGTCCCACAATCTATATTTTGAGTAGAAATAAAAATATCACAATTTTGCATCTAAAAATGTTCGTTTTTTCGGAGGTAAAGTTTATAATTTATTTGTATAGGTGTGTTTTGGTAATGCTACAATCTGCAGCCAACTTTATGCAATTGGGATAGAAACATGTCTTCTTACATGAAGTTACCACAAATTCTCTGCTATATGTCTGTGAGCAACAAAAACTCTGCTGAGACTGCGTGTATGCAGTCTTTGCTGGCCGCTAAGGCTATAAGTTCCCATGATGGAGCTTGTTTGTTTGATTTGAGGTTTAACGTCCCCGTCAACACTATTTAGGTCAATTTGGAGACAATGTTTCCAATTCTGTGGGACTTTTATCCGACATCGAGATGAAATGACATCTCAGTGCCCTCCGCCTAATGAAACCAATAGGGTTTATATGCACTGACTCGCGCCAGTTGGCCTGGGCAGGCTTAGACCCAAGTGGTTTATCAGTACTCATGTGCAGTCGATTTCAGCTCCGCGTGGAAGCATCATGCAGCCGAATCTATTTCTCCAAGCTCTGATGGGCGGGGGTCATTTAATAAATTCAAGAATGCTATAGTGTATCTTCAGCTTTGCCTGTGTAAATCTTGTGTATCTGGTCAGATCATCTCTCTCTCTCTCTCTCTCTCTCTCTCTCTCTCTCTCTCTCTCTCTCTCTCTCTCTCTCTCTCTCTCTCCCTCTCATTCTCTCTCTCATTCTCTCTCTCTCTCTCTCTCTCTCTCTCTCTCTCTCTCTCTCTCTCTCTCTCTCATAGTCTTTTTATCTCAATATTTTCAGTCATGCTACTCAATACTGCTGTACACTTCATGTTGCTTTAGGAGATGACGTTTATAAGAGTTCTAAAATACATACAACTTGAAATAAAATATTGTTTAAACACAATTACATGTACTTACGAAAAACAATATGTTCAGTATTATCAGGAAGGCCATCCCGCATTTGCCACTACATCCAAGCGCCATCTTGCCTCTTATGTCTTCCTTATTTCAGTGTAATCTCTTATATAAGTGTTCCTTATTTCAGTGAAATGTGCCGCAAGAATCTGGAGATCTATATCCTTCTGTTTGCTATGTTAACCCTGCAAATGAATAAACAAAAATGATCAATACGATGGGAAATGGAAAATATGCCACAACGCCCTGTCTCTTTGCCCTTGCATAATTACATTGGCTGGTCTATGTAACAAAGACCCCATGTCAGAATGATGTGTAAAGAAGGGTATACATTACTTACGTCCATGTATATGCCAATTTCTCTAGCTAAAGTGCAGTCAACAAGGGTGTTCATTACATGCATCGCGAAAACAAGCCTATATAATTTTGACCCCATTGAACCCCACTTTTATATAGTAAAACTGGGGTTTTATTTTTTCTTATTTCTGATCTGAAATATAGAGTGTGGGTACTTGTTAGAACCGCCTCGATGAGGCGGTTCTAACGAGTACCCAAAATCTATATTTTGAGCAGAAATAAGAAAAATATCACAATTTTTTATCTAAAAATCTATTTTTCGGAGGTAAAAGTTTACAATGTATTTGTATAGGCATGTTTTCGTAAAGAACTTGTTAACGATAAAAATAAATATCTGTTAAGGACAAACACCTGCGCGAAATGAGGTAAAGCTAATGAAACATCACAAAAGCCCGCCTATATAACTTTGAACCCCTTAAACCCCACTTTCATATCGTAAAACTGGGGTTTACAGGGGTATATAGTTTCTTTTAATCGATCTAACGAATTTTTGAGCAGACATATCATCATGAAAACACGTCTATATAAATCTGACCCACTTATGAAATGTATCAGAACTTTTATCTGAAAAAAAAAAAAACATCATTTTTGGTGGTAAAATTTTCAATATATTTGAATATGCGTGTTTTCGTAATGGAAAATTATCAGAATTTCTACCAGAAAATTTTCATTTATTGGTGGTAATATTTTCAATATACTTGAATCAATCGCCCCGTTTTCGTAATGATTTTTTTTTTTTTTTTTTTTGCATCCCATGAAAATGTAGCCCTTTATGTGCAATTGAATTACCTTTTTTGGGTCGATTGTTTATTAATCGATCCTAAGTTTTAATTACTTGAGAGAATAGGTGTTCAAAACATCATTAGTTTAACGAGGTCGTTAGCTATCTAACTGTTAAGTGTTGTAGCTGGTCACTCATCCGTGGGACAGAGTCCATTTTTCCACATCTCCAAAAATGTTTACTCTTCTGATGAAAATCCGTGATATTTGTCTTATTTATACTGCAAACATAGATTGTGGGTGCTAGCTAGAACCGCCTCATTGAGGCGGTTCTAACGAGTACCCACAACCTATGTCTTGGAGCAGAAATAAGAAAAATAATGTATACCCCCGTAAATCCCAGTTTTCTCTATATAATATGGGGTTTAAGGGGTGTCTACATCACGGACTTGTTCACGTGATTTCAAGCTCTGATATTGCTATGAACATGTGCGTAGCTTTTCCACTTGCAAAAGCTTCGCATATTTTTTTTCAGCAAAAATATTACATGTGGCATATTTCCCATTATACATGAACATATCAAAATTTTAACGAATAAAATTATATGAATTAACGACATGGTTAAGTTTTGAATAACTGATCCAAAGTTATATATACAAGCGCAGTTACGGCCCCCGTCCAAATAGATTGGATTGCATGGTGGTTCCATGCAGAACTGGAACCGACTGCACTCGAGTACTGGTAAACCGCTTACAGAATCTAAGCCTGCCCAGGAAAAGCGGTGCGAGTCGGACCGCACCGTCCATGCTTATAAACCGTATTAGTTTCTAGGGCGACAGGGCTTGAGAGGTCATTTCATCTCATTATCGGGTAAAGTCCCACAAAACTGGAAGCAACGTCTCCAAAATGACCTATACAGCGTTGACGGGGACGTTAAACCTCAAATCAAACAAACAAACAAAACAAGCGCACTTATACTTCTGGTTTCCACGTGACTACCACTGACCAATAAAGTTAAACCTCGCGCAAATCAAAGACAAAAATAATGGTCCCGCAAGAAGTTTTTTTTTTTTTTTTTTCATTATTGTATTGGTTAATCCATTGGTAAGTCCAAAGTCTAATGTCTCAATATGGGACATTGGCAATCGGTGTAGACCTCGACCTGATCTTGGTCTACACTATTTGCTTACAACACAGGAATATATCCAGGTTCCGGACCATATTCCACTTTACACCCTGCAGAGGAAACGTACCCGCCTATGTTGAGATAATTCGTCATGTTCCTCACGTCATGTACGAAGAGTCAAATTATTCAATTGTTTACACTGTGAAAAATTCTTATTCAAACTGATGTAACCTAACCCTTGTTTAAATATGACCTTTAAAAGTGTTTAAAAGAAAATACAGCAAAAGTTAAGTTTACCATAGATGTATAGATGATGTTTTTTGGATTCATTTTTTTTTTTTTCTTATTTTATCTGGAAAATGTATGATGAGTGCACTCATTAGAATCGCCTCTCTGAGGCGATTCTAATCAGTACACACAACATACATTTATGTCAAAGAGCATCAATATATCATGGCATAGGACTATGAATTGTAAAAGGAATTTGGTAGAACTCAGTCACCAAAAAATACATGATAAGATCCAAGCAACTGGCAAAGCAGTTCTGGTGAAGAAGATTTTTAGGATTGTTTGCCCAAATATTGACATGGGGATCATTTTTGTCATGTGATCTGACCTAATGATGTCATGGTCTATATGAAATCTTACTGTAATTATTACAGCGGTTTCAGAGAAAATGCCATTTGAAATAGCGATGGACCTGCAGTCTGGGTGACCTGTAGCCAAGGTCACGGAATGACCTTGACATTTGGCATTCATCCATATTCATACAGTATGGTCTCTAGTGTAGCTCGAAAAATTAATTGGGCCCCGTCAAGCGATTTTGGTACTTATCGCCTATGCGAGCAGCGAAGGTTCAGGCGAGCCTGCGCATCCGCGCAGTCTCGCCAGAACCTTCGCTGCTCGCTCATACAAGCAGTGAATCAAGAGGAACCTTCAGACAGAAAGCCATATCCCTGGCCCCTCTGAATGGCTGGGCATGCGCAGTTAAAATTTGTCATGACGGAATGCTCGAAGACCCAAATTCGCTTGGCGGGGCTCAATTGATTTACCTGTTTCCAATTCAAAAGCCTAAGGGACCAAATTTTGCCTTGCCGCAAAATAAGTTTAGGTCAACCTAGGATCGTTAGTACTACTCAGTTACATGATTGTTTGTTTGTGTTGAGGTTTTACGTCCCCGTCAACACTATTAACGTCATTTGAGCCCCGCCAAGCGAATTTGGGTCTTCGAGCATCATTCCGTTATGACAAATTTTAACTGCGCATGCCCAGCCATTGAGAAGGGCCAGGGATATGGCTTTCTGTCTGAAGGTTCCTCTTGATTCACTGCTTGTATGAGCGAGCAGCGAAGGTTCTGGCGAGACTGCGCAGATACGCAGGCTCGCCTGAACCTTCGCTGCTCGCATAGGCGATAAGTACCAAAATCGCTTGACGGGGCCCATTTAGGACACACTGCTACCGATTTTGTGAGAGTTTTACCCGACACTGAGATGAAATGACATTTCATGTGTGTGTGTGTGTGTGTGTGTGTGTGTGTGTGTGTGGTCAACCTAGGATGTGTGAGTGTGAATTCGGGTTTAACGTCGCTTTCAACAATTTTTTAGTCATATCACGACGGTGTCTGGTTGCGACAGGGAGCTCAATGCTCACTTTTATAGTGCTGTCTCACTGAAGTATCATGTCCCAGACACATTACATGATACCACACACAGTCATATTATCCTGACACTGGGTCGAACAGTCCTAACTCTACCCCGTAAATCTGAGTGCCAAGCGAGGAGCAGCTAGTACCATTCTTAACGACTTTGATATGTCGCGGCCCGGGATCGAACCCGTGACCTCCCATTCCCCGGAGCGGACACTCTGAGCTACCAACTGAGCTATCGGGGCCGGTAACTGTCAAGATGTTGCATATGACATTTAATTAAAATGGTTCAGCGGTTTCACAGAAGTAATTTGAAAATGGTGGACTTGCGGAAGAACGACGAAGGCAGACCACCGTATAAGCTTCCTAGAGCCGTAGGCTCAGGGTGGCGAATAGCCCGCTCACGTAAAAAAGGTACTTATGGCATGGGCGAGAAATACGTGCAGTCTCGCCAGATCCTTTGCTGTTCACGGACAATTAGTGAATGCCTTCATGTAGTTCATGCAAGACCATCACGAAAACATGTCTATATAATTTTGACCCCCTTGAACCCAACTTTAATATAGTAAAACTGGGGTTTCCGGGGGTATACCATATTTTTCTTATTTCTGCTCTAAAATATAGATTGTGGGTACTCGTTAGAACCGCCTCGATGAGGCGGTTCTAACGAGTGCCCACGATCTATATTTTGAGCAGAAATAAGAAAAATATCACAATTTTTCATCTTAAAATTTTCATTTTTTTTCGGCGATAAAGGTGGCAATGTAATTGTATAGGCGAGTTTGCGACGCACCGTAATGATACTAAGTAAAGTAAAATTCCTATATTAAGACCACCTTTGGGACTATTCAAAAGTGGTCTTTAAGACCACTTTTGAACAGTCCCACAGGTGGTCCCTGACCAGAGGACACTGTGGGCAGAAAACGCAAATAAATATTAAGTACACGCTTCAAAATAAGCTTTTTGTAGCAGAATTAAGTCTTCTTAATAGCGGAATTTTACTGCATTAGTACAGATAGGTCTAAATAAACAGTTCAAACCAGATCAGGCCGCTCATGAAGGAGCAGTCTGATCAGGACCTACACTGAATAATGAAACAACGCGGCGTCTGATCTGGGTCTTCACTGATTGCTTTGAAGGGTGATTAAACGAGGAGCCTAATCGCCACTCATAACCATCTCGGAGAAACTATCCAGCAGGCACACGTCTCTAGGGCAACGTCACATCAACGTCGGTGCACTGTCATGACGTTGCACCGACGTAGATGTGACGTTGCATATACACCATGACATTACACGAACGTTGATGTGACGTCACACTTACGTCATGTGCCTGCTGGGTATGATCGTCATTGCTTTGAATCAATATGTTTAAGCCCTTTTCGCAACAAATGGAATCTTGGGTCTGTCTAAAACGCTGAATCTTCCTCTTTATAAATACCAGGAGTCCATTTCAAAAATTAAGGTGTGTCAGGTTGTTCTTTAAAATTTATTTGGAAAATGGCTTAACTTTTCGCAAACAGTGTAGGCCCTGCTCAGACGCCGCCTTGTGCGGCACTGTTTGTCAATTATCCGTTTGGGGTTTCTGGTACAACACGGGTTAAAGTACACCTTACCTCACGAACATTCCAGGCGCTGCTTTAATTGTAATTTCCAAATGAAATCAACTTATGTTTTAAATTCCTAGGTAACAGCAAAAATGCGATATTAGTTTGTTCACCTTGGTCGGAAAATCAATTTATGTTATCTTTACGGTTGCTATGGCAACTACTTAAACAATTTGTCAACAAAGTGCTATTTTCTGACAATTGCAGACAATCACCTGATCCATACATTATTAATGTATTTCGAATATTTACGCCTAAAACTATAACTTCATCAGCCCCCCCCCCCCCCCCCCCCCCCCCCCGCTGTAAGTTAGACCGTCCAATGCATATAAAGCTCTTGGTTTCATGGAGCGGCACGGCTAGAGATGCCATTTCATCTCAATGTCGGGTAAAAGTCCTACAAAACTGGAAGCAACGTCTCCCAAAATGACATAAATAGTGTTGACGGGGGACGTTAAACCTTAGATTTAACAAACAAATCTGCAGATATGAATGACGTCATTGTAACAAAAACTGTGCTACACATATAATATCATCAGGAGCAACGTTAGCTTTTATACAAGAAATGGGGCCAGTTGTTCAAAACTAACGATGCCGTTAGTTAACATATCGTTCATCATTACATATGACAAATATCTTTTTGCTGAATACAAATGTGATTAGCATATGCAAAAGCTACTCACATTTTTTCAGCAAAATACCAGGGGCCAGTTGTTAAAAACTAACGATGTCGTTGGTTGACGTATCGTTAAAACTTTGATCATTTATTATGGCAAATATGCTCATATTTTTGCTGAAAAAATATGAGCAGCTTTTGCATATGCAAAAGCTGCTCACATTTTTTCAGCAAAAACACCAAAATTTTAGATATTGTACTTGCTAGAACACTTAACAATATGACCACTAACGAGCTCGTTAAGCTAACGATGCTTTGAACAACTGGCCCCGGAATGTTAGATTACTTAACTCTCTAGAACATTTAACGATTCGGGGTCGCTTGTTCAAAGCATCATTAGCTTAACGATCTCGTTAGAGGTCAAATTGTTAATTGTTCTAGCAAGTACAATATCTAATATAGTGAGGTTTTTGCTGAAAAAGCTGCTCTCATTTTTTTCAGCAAAAATATAAGTATATTTGCCATATTAAATGATCAAAATCATCACGAAAACACGCCTATATAATTTTGACCCCCTTGAACCCCACTTTTATATAGTAAAACTGGGGTTTCCGGGGGTATACCTTAATTTTCTTATTTCTGCTCTAAAATATAGGTTGTGGGTACTCTTTAGAACCGCCTCGATGAGGCGGTTCTAACGAGTACCCACAATCTATATTTTGAGCAGAAATAAGAAAATTATCACAATTTTTCATCATAAAATTTTCATCTTTTCGGCGATAAAGGTAGCAATGTATTTGTATAGGCGTGTTTGCGTAATGTTTAACGTTACGTTAACTAACGACGTCGTTAGTTTTGTACAACTGGACCCTTACCAGCAACGAGCTCGTTTAGTTAACAATTCTTTGAACAACTGGCCCCAGGTGTCGTTCAGTTTACAAACGTTCCCGCAAACACTACTTAAAATAATAGAAATGTACCCAAAAGCGGGATTTACGGGGACAGATATAGATTACATTTGATTTTGTCAGTGAAAGATCGAGTTTTATGTCACCGAATGGACACCAAAAGAAGTGTACATTGTAAATACCACATTTTGGTATTCATGCGTGAAACAAAAATGGATCTTACACTGTAAAAAATTTCTTTCATGCTTTAATCTGTAACTTTAATGCAAAACAAACTATTCCATGGCGATTTCACGTCGATTTGGAGGTGATCAGTGGGTTTACAGAGTATAATATAAAGTGTTTGGTTTGTTTTTGTTTGATTTGAGGTTTAACGTCCCCGTCAACACTGTAAAGGTCATTTTGGAGACGTTTCTTCCATGCTTCCAATTTTGTGGGACTTTTACCCAACCTTGAGATGAAATGACATCTCAAGCCCTGCCGCCCAATGCAACCAATAGGGTTTATAGGCATGGACGGGCCGACTCGCACCACATTGCCAGGGCAGGCTTAGATCCACATAATATAGAGTGTAAATTAAAGTTTGCATCTTGAAATTAGCTTGGAATGTTACTTTATCAAATGGTTCACTTGTAATTTGCATTCAAATAATGTCCGCAGTGCTAAGCTTATCTGACGTCGCGTGCATTAATTACGTTTCATCAGCGGTGTTAAACGTGACGTCATGAACGTCTTGCTGACGTGCGAAAGTGTGTAACATAATTTCTGACATACATTATATACGTAAAGCTAAACAGAGTATAAAGGTTATTTTTGACCAGGCATGGAATTCACAAACAGTGAAATCCGAAAATCGTATCTCCACTGTTTCGATTTCATTGAGAAATCTCTATACATGTATTGCATGGAAAATCATGTAAGAAAGTAGGTTTCTTATTTCTGCTCCAAATCATAGAGTTTGGGTACTTGGTGGAAGAATATATTGCTGCATAAATTAATTAAATCACACCCATTGCTGACTATCAACCAATCGAATTGTTTGATATAATAAGGTTATCCTGCTGCATAAATTAATTAAACCACACCCATTGCTGTCTATTAACCAGTCAAATTAGTTGATATAATATATTTCATTACACGCCTATACAAATACATTGCCAACTTTATCGCCAAAAAATGAAAATTTTATTATGAAAAGTTGTGATATTTTTCTTATTTCTGCTCAAAATAAAGATTGTGGGCACTCGTTAGAACCGCCTCATCGAGGCGGTTCTAACGAGTACCCACAATCTATATTTTAGAGCAGAAATAAGAAAAATAAGGTATACCCCCAGAAACCCAGTTTTACTATATAAAAGTGGGGTTCAAGGGGGTCACAATTATATAGGCGTGTTTTCGGGATGGTTAAATTCATAAACTACGACAAATAGTGTAGATCCTGATTAGATGGCTTCTAAAAGCCGTCAACACTGTGGGTCTACACGGTTTGCAAAGGTAAGGGCTATTATGTTCCGCAGAATATGGATAAAACAATGCTCAAAACCTTAAGCCTAAAATGCGTGGTTTGAGTTTATCGGTCAGGTGTAGTCACGTGGACGTCAGCAATAACAGTGCAATTGTATGTATAACTTTGACTCGATCGACAATCAACCCAATAATGTTTATTTCTGTAAACATCACTTTATCCCATGTGAACTCGGAATTACAATTTTATCGGGGCCTGGAGAATATATATTGGGCTGCATGATGCTTCCGCGCATAGCTGAAACTGACCGAACTTTAGTACTGGTAAACAGCTTAAGTCTAAGCCTGCCCAGGAAAAGTGATGCGAGTCGGGTCGCTCCTTAAACCCTAGCGGTTTCTATGTTTGTTTGTTTGTTTGTTTTGGAGTTTAACGGCCCAGTCAACACTATTTAGGTCATTTTTGAGCCGGTCAGTTTACCTATCCACACTTTCCTGGGCAGGCTTATACGTAAGCGGTTAACCAGTACAGTGCACATTCTTTCGCCAGAAAGCGGTTTCTATGTGCAGTAGGGCTTGAGATGTCATTTCATCTCAATGCCGGGTAAAGGTCCCACAAAATCGGAAGCAACGTCTCCAAAATGACCTTAATAGTGTTGACGGGGACGTAAAACCTCAACTCAAACAAACTAAAACAAACAATTTACAGTTGTTGTTTTTTTTATTATATTTTATAATTATCATTATTATTATTATTTCATTTAGCGATCACATTCTTTACATAACACTATGTGAAATTGCTATCGTATTGTCGGATCTTATTCTTATGGTTTTGTTTGTACATTAAAATTTTGTATGCAATGTTTGAAAACAATAGTGTTTACCCAAAAGGGATTCGCCTGTACAATGAAGATTGTTGTGCATGTATCATTTTTGGGTCGATCGGTCCAAATTTAGTAAATGGCCAAACGGAATTAATGTAGTTGTCCACGTGACCATCACTGATTTGGGAATACCAATATTATGTTTTATTAACAGAACTTGAAACGTTGTGCTATTTCTATCGATGCAACAAGAGCGATCTACAGAGTCTTGGCAGGAATCGTGTGCTGGATAATACCCAGATCAGACGCCGCGGAATGTGGCGTCTGATCAACAGGTTGCACAGGAACTTCACTGTTTGCTTAAATAGTGGCATTTGAGGGTTAAACGAAATAGTATAAGAATGCCAGGTTGCTCACGTAATGAAAGAAAAAAACAATATCTTAATCCAGGCCACGATGTCACGTGACGTCTTTCGGAACATTCTATTTATAAAACTGTTACACAAATGTATGCCAAGTCGAGTAAAAATAGACTTTTCGCACTCTTGCTAAGAACTTAATTTTAGAACCCTGAAATGTTTAAGTGCAAAAATGAGTAGCCCAAACTTTAAAGGTGGTACCGTTATTAGACATACAGCGTAGACCAAGATCGGATATAGAGTACATTGCTTCTGATCAGGTCGGCACTGTTCACCATATATATGCAACAACAGTTTTGAACAAGATACAGGGCCGTAAGCAGACT
Organism: Lucinisca nassula; assembly: GCA_963580285.1. Classification (NCBI taxonomy): domain Eukaryota; kingdom Metazoa; phylum Mollusca; class Bivalvia; order Lucinida; family Lucinidae; genus Lucinisca; species Lucinisca nassula. The sequence continues at coordinate 12,720,961 of OY757019.1, forward strand.
CTGAAAATGGGCGGGTTGAGGATGCGAATATCAGGTATTTTGCAGAGGGAGAAAAACTGTATGAATCTGAAATAATTTCCAAAAGATGGGAGGGGGCTGCGTTTGCACCCTCCCCACTCTGTTGAACAAAATCCAAGTACTACCCTAAGACGTTAGAGCGCAGGGTTAGAAGAAAATTCTGGACTGTGCTCGTTTGTTTGATTTAAGGTTTAACGCCCCCGTCAAAACTGTATAGGTCATTTGGAGACGTTACTTCCAACGTTATGGGACTTTCAGCTCTGCGTGGAAGCATCACGCAGCCCATCTATTTATTCAAGCCCCGATGGGCGGGGTCGGGTGGACTGTGCTCGTACACTTGGGCATTGGTAAACAGAATCTAAATAATCAGACGCCACATAACGCGATGTCTGATCAGCTCTACTGTGCTTGAAAGTTAAACGAACAGTTCAGGACTATTTTCCCAACCTACACTCAGAGACGATTGACCCACCATTACTCTCAGTGCTTTGATTAGCTGTGGAACTTTTTTTCATCAAGCAGGGCTAACTTTGGTAATGACCAAATATGACCGACTCAGAATAAGAAGATAGGTACATGCAGATACAAACTAGACATATGTGAATAGGACACAGATGCCCCCGCCCAGAAGCCCAACTTACTCCAAAACAACAGCTGTAATCAGACATTAGAAGTCGCCTTAAAAGTGTCCTTGAGGTCATAGGCATAGGTGGGGGTATTGCCAATTAAACCTTTGGACAAATAACAATCATCATGCCAAATATGAACCAAATCCATCGAATGGTTTGGAAAATTGGAGCTCTTAATAACTTTAATATTAAAAATTTCAAAGTGAGTGACCTTGACCTTAAGGTAATGGGAAGGTGGGGGGTATGGCTGAACGGAACTTTGGATCTGTATCTATCACCATTCCAAATATGAAACAAATAGATCATATGGGCCCCGTCAAGCGATGTTGGTACTTATCGCTTATGCGAGCAGCGAAGGTTAAGGCGAGCCTGCGCATCCGCGCAGTCTCGCCAGAACCTTCGCTGCTCGCTCATACAAGCAGTGAATCAAGAGGAACCTTCAGAAAGAAAGCCATATCCCTGGCCCTTCTGAATGGCTGGGCATGCGCAGTTAAAATTTGTCATGACGGAATGCTCGAAGACACAAATTCGCTTGGCGGGGCTCATATGGTGTGGAAAATATGAGCTCTAAAAATACCTATTGCATAAAGAAATCTAAGTCAATGACCTTGACCTGGAGGTCAGGGTCGTGGGAATGGCTTAACAAAACTTTGCACCTGTAACTATCACCATACCAAATATGAATCAAACACATTGTATGGTTTGGTAAATATGAGCTCTTTTTTTAATTTCTAGGTCTGTCACCTTACCCTGACCTTTAAATCAGAAGCAAGGGTGGTGGTATTGCTGAGTAAACCTTTGGACTCGTATCTATGGTCATAACAATTATGATCCAAACCCACTGAATGGTTTGGAAAATATGAGCTCTTTAAAAACTTTATGTTAAAAATTTCTGAGTCTGTGGTCATGGGCATGGGCGGAGATATTACTGAATAAACTTTTGAAACTATATCTATCATCATACCAAATATAAACCATACCAATCATAAACGCCAGCTTCTTCCAGGTACAAATGCCTTACCCCAAGCCTTATAAACATTAAACATTTTAAGTCCGTGACCTTGACCTTGACCTTGAAGTCATAGGCAAGGGATGGGGGTGGGTATTACAAAATAAAAACTTTGGACCTATATCTATCATCATACGAAATATGAACTATATCGGTCAAATAGTTTGGAAAATACAAACTCCAGAACGTTCAGGCTCTACATGCTACAAATGCTACAAATGCCTTAACCTGATGTTGCATGATCAGGTACGTACCTACACATACACGTACAGAAAGACGAACGAAGGTACGATGGCGGGGAGGGGGGGGGGGGGCATAAAATAATTTCACCACGGGTAGATAAATACACAAAGGTAACATTTTGAAATCGAACAATAGGGTATTGGGAAATCTGTAAACATGTGACTTGAACCCACTTCAGGGAAGTACGCATATTCAATGCATAATAAATAAGAAAGTAATTGATCAGCTAGTAACGGGTAAATAAACAAATCGATCACATGCTATAAACAGGTCACTTGAAATCGATGACGAGGTTGATCCGCACTTGTAGATTAGATGAAGCCATCATGCTTTCACTTTATCTGTTTATATCAGGCAAAACCACTTTCTTTTTTTAATTTGACAATTTTGACAGGGCACCCAGCACTAGCGTTAACATATTTTATTACATCTTTCAGGAAACCCAGCATTACATTTCATAGTGTCTTTATTATCTAAAAAAAGAACATAATTCTTTTGAAAAAAATATATTTTACTTGTGAATACTTTAAGCATAGGCTGTGGCTTCTCGTTAGAACCGCCTCAAAACATTACGCAAACACGCCTATACAGATACATTGCCACCTTTTTCGCCGAAAAAATGAAAATTTTATTATGAAAAATTGTTATATTTTTCTTATTTCTGCTCAAAATATAGATTGTGTGCACTCGTTAGAACTGCCTCATCGAGGCGGTTCTAACGAGTACCCACAATCTTTATTTAAGAGCAGAAATAAGAAAAATAAGGTATACCCCCGGAAACCCCAGTTTTACTATTTATAAAAGTGGGGTTCAAGGGGATCAAAATAATATAGGCGTGTTTTCGTGATGTGAGGCGGTTCTAACGAGTACCCACAACCTACTGGAGCAGTAACAAGAAAAATACTGTATACCCCTACCCTGTTCAGCCCAGTTTTGTTATACAGCGGCGTTCATGTATAGTTAAGGTGATGTGATCAGACAATGAAGAATGCGGCCTTTGATCACAATTATAATCTAGGCCCCCGCCCATCGGGGTTTCAAGACACATGAGCTGCATGATGCTTCCACGCAGAGCTGAAACCGACCGCACACGAGTACTGGTAAACCGCTTAGAGGATCTAATCCTGCCCAGGCAAAGCGGTGCGAGTCGGACCGTCCATGTTTATCAACTCTATTGGTTTCATTGGGCGACAGAGCTTGAGATGTCATTTCATCTCAATGTCGGGTAAAAGTCCCACAAAATTGGAAGCAGCGTCTCAGAAATGACCTATACAGTGTTGATGGGGACGGTAAACCTCAAATCAAACAAACAAACAAAAAAGGAAATCCAGCATAAGATGACATAGTGTTTTTATTATCTCCAAAAAGGGACATTTTTCTTTTGCAAAAATATATTTTACTTGTGAATACTTTAAATATAGGTTGTGGATGCTCGTGAGAACCGCCTCAAAAATGAGGCGTTTCTAACGAGTACACACAACATATGTCATTGGAGCAGTTACAAGACAAATACTGTATACCCCTAACATGTTTATCCCAGTTTTGTTACAGTGGTGTTCATTTCATGTATAGTTAAGGTGATGAGGTCAGACAGTTTGATCACAATTATTTTCTGCATGATCACAATTATTATCTGCATGCTCAAAGTATGCCCAATGAAAACGGAAGTGTACGTTTTGCTAGACAACCAAAGTTTACACTTACACATGTACGCATGTTGGGAAATACCAACAAATTTAAGGTGTATTTATGATCCCATGCATGGCCTCATGTATTATGTAGGAAAAACGTGACTATTATCAAGGAGGGTACAATTTTATAATTCGCAGAACGGAAGTTAAAATAACTGCGACCACCAAGTCGATTTGCGCAATGATCTGGCGCAACGGTTGATGACGTCGTCTGGCAAGGATAAGAACTGTCATACGAAACCTGCCATACCTGCTGTAGATTTAGGAGAAAAGCGCTGTTCGAATAGAAGTGAAGGCAATGATCAGAAATCGATCCTCCCACCAGATACACCAAAGGGAATGAAACACAAACATGACATAACTAGACCCCAAATGGAAACATTAATAGCGGAGTGACTGTTTGAGTTTTACGTTTCACCAACAGCTAAGGTCATACGGTGACGGGACCTCGGTTAAAAGACTCATCCGAAAGTCTGGAGAAGCCCGGTATCGATCCTGCGTCTTCTGGTTTACAAGGCGAGTAGCATAACCACTACACCACGGAGGCTTCTGAAGCAATAATAGCGGAAAGACAAAAGGACAGAAGAAGACCGTTGTAACACAGATACCATTCAGTTCTTTTGCAGTTGGTGGTCAAAGCAAAATGTGTGCGAAAAGCGATGTACCGATCTCGGACAGCTAATTAAAGAAGAAAACGCTGTAATAAAGATATCATTCCGTTCTTTGGCAGTTGGTGGTCCAACAGGTTTAAGAAGAAAGCACTGTAAATAACCTATCACACACTCGGTCATTCGGCAGACTGTGGTCTCAGTTGCAGAAGAAAAGCACTTTTGCGAAACAATTCTCTGGCAGTTTGTGGTCACAACCAGTTTTAGGAGAAAGCGCTATTCGAAACCTATTATTCAGTTCTCTGGCAGTTGGTGGTAACAGTTAGTTTTAGAAGAAATTCGCTATGATAAACCTATCGTACAGTTCTGTGACAGGCGGTGGTCACAGCAAGCTTTAGAAGAAACGAGCTGTACTAAACCTATCATTCAGGTCTCTGGCAGTTGGCTGTCAAAGCAAGTTTAAGGAGAAAACGCTGTTCCAAACCTATCATTCAGGTCTCTGGCAGTTGGTGGTCAAAGCAAGTTTAAGGAGAAAACGCTGTTCCAAACCTATCATGCAGTTTTCTGGCAATCAGTGGTCACACACAGTTTTAGAATAAAAACGCCGTAATAAACCCATCATTCAGTTGGTGGTCACAGCAAGTGTTAGGAGAAAGCGCTGTACCAAACCTATTATGCAGTATTTTGGCAGTCGGTGGTCACAGATAGTTTTAGTCATGCAGGTCTCTGGCAGTTGGTGGTCACAGCAAGTGTTTGGAGAAAGTGCTGTACCAACCCTGTCATACAGTTCTCTGGCAGTCGGTGGTCACAGCTAGTTTTTGTCATACAGTTCTCTGGCATTTGGTGGTCACAGCTAGTTTAGGAGAAAGTGCTGTACTTAACCTGTCATACAACTCTCTGGCAGTCTGTGGTCACAGCTAGTTTTAGTCATAAAGTTCTCTGGCAGTTGGTGGTCACAGCTAGTTTAGGAGAAATTGCTGCACCAAACCTGTCATACAGTTCTCTGGGAGTCGGTGGTCACAGCAAGTTTTTGTCATACAGTTCTCTGGCATACGATTCTCTGGCAATATGTGGTCACAGCTAGTTTTAGTCATAAAGTTCTCTGGCATTTGGTGGTCACAGCTAGTTTAGGAGAAAGTGCTGTACTTAACCTGTCATACAACTCTCTGGCAGTCGGTGGTCACAGCTAGTTTTAGTCATAAAGTTCTCTGGCAGTTGGTGGTCACAGCTAGTTTAGGAGAAATTGCTGCACCAAACCTGTCATACAGTTCTCTGGCAATCGGTGGTCACAGCTAGTTTTAGTCATACAGTTCTCTGGCAGATGGTGGTCACAGCTAGTTTAGGAGAAATTGCTGCACCAAACCTGTCATACAGTTCTCTGGCAGTCGGTGGTCACAGCTAATTTTAGTCATACAGTTCTCTGGCAGATGGTGGTCACAGCTAGTTCAGGAGAAAGTGCTGTACTAAACCTATCATGCAGTTCTCTGGCAGTCGGTGGTCACAGCTAGTTTTAGTCATACGGTTCTCTGGCAGATGGTGGTCACAGCTAGTTTAGGAGAAAGTGCTGTACCAAACCTGTCATACAGTTCTCTGCCAGATGGTGGTCACAGCAAGTTTAGGAGAAAGTGCTGTATTAAACCCATCGTGCAGTTCTCTGGCAGTCGGTGGTCACAGCTAGCTTTAGACGATAAACGCTGCAAGAACCTGCCATACAGTTTTCTGGCAGTCGGTGGTCACAGCGAGTTAATTCATTACACCATTCATTGTTTGTAGTTTTACGGCCCATCCAACACTATTCAAGTCATATTGAGCCGGACAGTTTACATACCGACACTTTTCCTTGACAGGTTTATACATAAAAGGTTAACCAGAACAGTGTACATTCTCTCAACAGAACCTAACAACTTTCCCTAATTAATCAGCGAAATGGAGGGAATCACCGTATAAATATCCCCACGAAAGAACCCGGGGTGGGGTGGGGTGGGGGATAGAATCTTCGCATCCCGAGTAAGATGCTCATCTAACTGAGCCACCGACGCTGGCTCCAAACTGCAATATGATAACATATCCGTAGGACAAAGTAGTCTCTTCCATACTCCTTAAACGGTAAATTGTCTGAAACGTTTGTCATATTATTTTTTATTTATACTCCAAACACAGATTGTGGGTGCTCGTTAGGACCGCCTCGTCCGAGGCGGTTCTGACGAGTATCCACAACCTATGTCTTGGAGCAGATAGGCGGTTCTAACGAGTACCCACAACCTATGTCTTGGAGCAGAAATATGCAACTGATGTATACCTCTGTAAACCCCAAATTTCTCTATATAAGGTGGGGTTCACGGAGTGTTAATTTCGCCAGTATCGGATAACTCGATCCAGTATTCCAGTATGCATGAAAAAGTATTACCTTTTCTATATGGTAACGCCCACGAATTTTGTAAACAACCAACCTATATGTGTTATTATAATTATAATTATGGATTTAAAAGCAAAACGGGAAGAGAATATATATAAATATAATACAATTATCCAATTTGTAGGTACCTGTACTTCAAGTTGTGATTATCCTTAACACAAACAATGTCTAAACATTTGCGACCAACTTGGACATTATCAATGAATTCCTCCCTATTCAATAAAGCTGGCTGTAAATCAATGGTTATCGTGTTACAAGGTTGAGCAGACGCCCATTTTTCTCATAGTCATATGCGTGACATTTTTCTTTGACGTAGGTTTACCTAAATTTAAAAAAAAATGAAAATAATCAATGGTAAACAGCATAGACTTGCGAAATGAGTTCATACATCAATATTATACGCACGGTGAGTCAGTAAAACTGCTAATTCTGATAAACCCAAGCACGAAGCGTTATTATTAGTTACGGGTTGCACTGATGGATGTTTGATTTGTTTGATTCGAGGTTTAACGTCCCCGTCAACACTGTATTGGTCATTTTGGAGACGTTGCTTCCAATTTTGTGGGACTTTTACCTGACATTGAGATGAAATGACATCTCAAGCCCTGCCGCCCAATGAAACCAATACAGTTTATATGCACGTACGGACCAACTCGCACCCCTTTTCCTGGGCAAGCTTAGAACCTCTAAGCAGTTTACCAGTACTCGTGTGCAGTCGGTCTCATCTCTGCGTGGACGCATCATGCAGCCTAATCTATTTCTGCAAGCCCCGATGGGCGGGGCTGACCACTGATCAGTGTTTGACAGTAACGTTTAACCCCAATGTGAATAATAGAGTCATACACGTATTAGCGTTGGGCAGATCCGTTTCCAACATGGGGATTGTCACTTTCATTCTATTTGTATTAAATATGTTCTATAAAAGGGTTATCCTTTGGAAGCAAGGAATACACCACAAAACTGGAAAATATGGAGTGTACATGTTTTCTGGGCCAGACTAGCTAGTTTCGGCCAATTAGGCCTCATCAGTGACCCTCAAAATATTTTCAAAATTTCCCAATGGAATCAATGATCCCAAAGGAAAAGAAAATATAAACTACACTATGATGTAGGGCAGGGAGACTTTTTACGGCCGCCACGCATTCCCACACATCAGCTGTAGTGACGTTAAATATGTTCTATAAAAGGGTTATCCTTTGGAAGTTCTTCACAGTGGAGCGCTGTCCCAGTAAGCATTCTACATAAATCTACAGCGGGCCGTTAGCGGCCCGTCAGGGTAGCTGACGGGCCGCTAACGGCCCGCTGTAGATTTATGTAGAATGCTAGCAGGGGTGTTGCAGTCGGAAAAAAGTATTTGATTTGAGATCGAGAGGTAACCGGTTCGATCCCCGCAAACGGCACGTGTTGTTTCCTTGAGCAAGAAACTTTATACTGGTTTCTACCCAGGAGGAAAAAGAGGGCCACATGGAAGATTAGTACTCGTCCCGCACTACATGGCCTTATCAAAGATTGTAGAACGAACGAGGGGAGGTAACTACCAGAGTTTACTAAGAGGAAGCTCGATCAAGTTTAATTTAGTTTGGTTGCTGTTACTTTTAGTATACCTTCCCCCTACGTCATTATAACAACCAATCAATGCCTACGAAAGAAATTACTGGTTCTAGTGTTCTGCAGCGCTTTAGGAAAACTGAGAACCAGTCACGCATTGTTCGTCCCGACCTGTCCTCGGTTGAACCGTGGAAACTAAACTGAGGTCATTTCCTCTTGTTTGATTTGATGTTTAACGTCCCCGTCAACACTGTATAGGTCATTTTGGAGACGTCGCTTCCAATTTTTGTGGGACTTTTACTCGACATTGAGAAGAAATGACTTCTCAAGCCCTGTCGCCCAATGAAACAAATAGGGTTTATAAGCATAGACGGTCCATCTCGCACCGCTTAGCATAGGCAGGCTTAGATCCGCTAAGCGGTTAACCAGTACTCGTGTGCGGGTCGGTTTCAGCTCTGCGTGAAAGCAACATGCAGCCCATCTGTTTCTTCAAGCCCAGATGGGCGGGGGCCAAACGTTATTTCCTCTAACCAAATACAGTTCGATCTTAATTTAGTCACAGATAAGTGACCGCGGTTCTTACATCGAACCAGCTCTCTGCTACCCTCTATAATAAGGTCGATTATTATTATTATTATTATTATTATTATTATAAATGCAGTGGCTAGACATCCGGTACCGAACGACCAGCCTACGAGTCTGCCCGTCCGGTACCGAACGCCAGCCAAAGAGTCTGCTCGTCCCGTATCGGACGGCTAGCTAACCCCCGTAGGTCTGGTAATAAATTTCAGTGTCTCAATTCATATAGGGTATGATGAATTCTGAATAGCACTTATCAGCTTATATCGTATACTGAATGCTAAATAGTTCCTACTTTGAGAATAAATTTGTTGTTGTGGTTGAATAAATGTCAATCAGATTGTCTTCGTCCTCCATTTTAATAGTAAGGGAAACTAGAATTTGTTTTTCTACAAAAACACAGATGTCTCCCCATTTTTGACCTGTAAGTATGACCTTGACATTGGAGGTATGGACCTTGGTCTTGTGTGCAACACATCATCTAATGAAGATGAACATTTCTGCAAGGTAACTTTAAAAAGTTCATAGAGAAATAAGAAAGTAATTGACCGTACACAAGAAAGCCCTTTTTTCACCTTTGACCTCTAAGTATGGCTTTTAGGTACAACACATCGCATTATGATGGTTCACATTTCTGCCAAGCAATTTCATAATCCATCAAATAATAAAAAAGTTATTGACTGTACACAAAAAGGCCCCTTTTTTACCTCTGACCTCTAGGTATGACCTTGACATTGGAGAGATGGACCTTGGTCTTGCACACAACTCATCATCTAATGAAGGTGAACATTTCTGCATGGTTACTTTAAAAAGTCCACCCAGAAATAAAAAAGTTATTGACTGGACACAAAAAAGACTTTTTTAGACATTTAACCTCTTAGTGTGACCTTGACTTTGGAGGTACCGGCCTGAGTGCAGTGCGCAACACATCGTCGCATGATGGTTAACATTTCTGCCAAGTAATTTCACAATCTATCCGGGAATAAGAAAGTTATTGACTGAACACTAAAAAGGCCCCTTTTTTACATTTGACCTCTATGTATGGCCTTGCCCTTTGAGGTACCAACATGGGTCATGCAAGAGACACATCGCCTTATGGTGGTCAACAATTCTGCCAAGTAATTTCAAAATCAATCTTAAAATAAGAAAGTTATTGACCAAACACGAAAAAAGGCCCCTTTTTTACCTATGACCTCTAAGTATGACCTTGACCTTTGAGGTACCAACCTGGGTCATGCAGGCAATACATCGTCTCATGGTGGTTAACATTTCTGCCAAGTAATTTCAAAATTCATCGAAAAATAAGAAAGTTATTGAACAAACTTGAAAAAGGCCCCTTATTTTACCTTTGACCTCTATGTATGACCTTGACCTTTGAGGCACCAACCTGATTCATGCGTGCAACATATCGTCCCATGATAGTTAACATTTCTGCCAAGTAATTTGAAATGCTATCAAAAAATTAGAAAGTTATTGACAAATCAGGAAAAAAGGCCCCTTTTTTGACCTTTGACCTCTAAGTATGACCTTGACCTTTGAGGTACCAACCTGGGTCATACACGCAATACATCGACTCATGGTTGTTAACATTTCTGCCAAACGATTTCAAAATCCCTCTAAGGATAAGAAAGTTATTGACCAAACACGAAATAAGGCCCCTTTTTTACCTTTGACCTCTATGTATGACCTTGACTTTTGAGGTACCAACCTGAATCATGCGTGCCAAGAAATTTCAAATTCTATCTAAAAATAAGAAAATTTATTGACAAAACACGTAAAATGGCCCCTTTTTTATCTTTGACCTCTAAGTATGACCTTGAACTTTGAGGTACCAACCTGGGTCATGCACGCAACACATCGACTCATGGTTGTTAACATTTCTGCCAAATAATTTCAAAATCTATCAAAAAAAATAAGAAAGTTATTGACCAAACATGAAGAAAATGCCCCCTTTTTTACCTTTGACCTCTAAGTATGACCTTGACATTTGAGATACCAACCTGGGCCATGCACGCAGCACATCGTCTCATGGTGGTTAACATTTCTGCCAAGTAATTTCAAAATCCATCTGAAAATAAGAAAGTTATTGACGGGACACGATTTGCCCATACATACATACATACATACATACCGACAAACTTCCAAGTAAGATAATTCAAAAAGTATGAATGTGAGAGTTATAGTTCTTGCGCACTGCACGTCGACTAATACTGATTAATATTTATAAGAAGTTTCGTGAAGATAGCTTGAACGGTTTTCAAGTTATAGAGCGGACACGATTTTGTGGCAGATAGACAGACGTACAGACAGACGTCCGGGGGAAAAACAATATGTCCCTCCGAAAAAAAAATTTTCGGGGGAGACATAATAAATTGTCATATCGAATACAGTCTAGGATAATAAAAGCTGTAGCGAATTTAATTATTTATAATATTATTTCTATCAATAATATACAAGTCATTATCAATTAACAACTTTTAAAATATTTCTTACAAGTTTATAGTTTTTACCTGTATTGCGATTCTTGGCGGTACTAAAACGTTGGACCAAAGAGTCTCGAAAAAGACGGCTATAACAGTAACAGCAAGTAAGCAGTAATTGCTATCTATCTATCCATCTATCTTCATATACTTGGCCATTACCTCAGTTACCTCAGTTAGGTGGTGCGCTAGATTTAGAATTTAGCAAACAGACAAAACATTACTGGATGAGTTCTTAAAACTATGCATTTACAATATTCTTTCAGGGCCTTGAGAGTTGTACTAAAACGTATACCTCTGAGTCCCAATCTATACCATGCGGGCTTTGAACTCTTCTGCAGTTTTGGCATTTACCACATGGTCAAATATGACCAACTCAGTGTGAGAAGATAGATAGATAGCGGAGGGAAGACTATTCCACTGAGGAATAGTTCTAGGGAAGAAAGATGTCTTCAGGGCACCACTAGGCCAGGTACCTACGATATTGACTGTTGTTTAATTTTGATTCCCTTGTTTGAGTTAAGTATTTATCTTTATTGAGAGACACTCACTTATAAAAGAAGGTTAAAGAGGACTGCTCTCGACAGGCCTCCAAAGATGGTCATTCCAGCTCATCAACCATATCGCTAACACTACTTTTGTTCAGTCATCGCCTGCAGGTCCATCGGCCAGCCGTCCTCTGAACCTTCCCAACCTGTTGATTCTAACATGGGGTGCTAAACAGATGCTGCATACTCAAGCTGAGGTCGAACCAATATTTTGTATGCAACATCCTTTGTCTGCCTAACAGCAAAAGCCAAATTGCGCCTGTCCTAGTCGGTTGTAATCTCAGAAATATATTGACCTCAATCCAGGTTATCAGCGATGGTGATACCAAAATATTTGGCGGATGGGAAATGCTCCAGTATTATGCTGATGTAGTAAGTAGTCGAATTTAATCTGCTTGTCTGGGGGATGACGTGACACCCTCATTGAATGCCATTTGGCCACATTTAACATCATTTGCCAATCGGCATCCCGACGTGCTAGGCTATCCAGGTCATCTTGTAAGATAAGGCAGTCAGAAGGAGTATATATATGTATATATTTCTGACATTGCCTTTATCGGTGCCCTGCTAATAATATAATTAATCCGATTAATATTTCTTTGTACCTATCATCTTTTACTGATAAGTTAAACAAATATGTTCCACAAGTTCAATATGTTTCAATGTTAATCTGTCGGCCCATATCGGAAAAATATTTCCAGATTTTGAGTGTGCGATCTGGCGCTATCAAAATTCACATAAGATTCAGTTCTTAACGACAGATACAGGGTCTATGGAGGCTGCAAAAGCGCGGGCCAAAAAGAAGTCATTCAATAAAATATTTAAGTATTATGAGATTTCATGGCATTGCATCCATGAAAGCACAACATTCAAGTCAACTGGTACAGGAAAAGGGGGAATAGGTAATTTCTCTCTCTCTCTCTCTCTCTCTCTCTCTCTCTCTCTCTCTCTCTCTCTCTCTCTCTCTCTCTCTCTCTCTCAACTGATCTCTCTTACTGATCCATTAATTAGTACCAGTATCGTCTGTGACTGATTTCATTTGATTTGATGTGAAATGCATAATTTGCGGGCGCTGAATTCAAATTAGCAATGAATAATAATAATAAGAAGGAAGAGTCTATTGACAAACGTTTGTCAATAGCACAAAGTCGGTAAAAATGCTATTGACAAACGTTTGTCAATAGCACAAAGTCGGTAAAAATGCTATTGACAAACGTTTGTCAATAGCACAAACTCGGTAAAAATGCTATTGACAGACGTCTTTCAAATTTCAGAGTCGAAATGCGAAAATTGTTTTTCTTTTTATATTTCTTTTGTACATAATTGTAATTTTAGAAGGGCAGTTGTCGACTTATGCCATGGAAAAGTGCTCTGTACTTGTTAACCGCTTATTTATAAACATGTCAGGGAAAAGTGCGGGGAGGTTAACTGACCGGCTAGAATTGACCTAAATAGTGTTGATCAGGATGATGTGGGTTCGAAACCTGGCGGCGTCGGCAACATTCTTGCGTAACGATTGATCATGGACCCACTGATTCAAGCAGGGCGGTTATCAATTTTTATAGAAAGCATGCGTATGTATGTGTTAACCGTTTCCGTATAAGATTTTTCTTGTGATTGTGGATAGACAAAGTGACCGGCTCGATATGACCTAAATAGTATTAATCAGGAGGTCGTGGGTTCCATGCCTGCCGGGGTCACCAACATTCTTGCTCGGAGCTTGATCATGAATCCGCTGACATGTATGTGTTCACCGCTTCCGTGTAAGTCTGTCTTGGGAAATTGTGGATAGGTAAATTGACCGGCTTGATATGGCTTATAATGACCGGCTTGATATGACTTAAATAGTGTTGACTGGGCAATAAACTCCAATACAGACAAACAAAACAGAAAATAAGAACTAGCTAAATTAACGTTTTATTACATACATGAGGCTCCAGATAAGACATGTGAAAACATACGATGTGGGTACTCATTAGAAGTGCATTGATGAATCGCTTCTAATGAGTACCCACAGCATATGTTGTCATGCATACATAAGAAAGGTAATATTTGAGCTTGATCATGAATCCGCTGACATGTATTTGTTCACCGCTTCCGTGTAAGTCTGTCTTGGGAAATTGTGGACAGGTAAATTGACCGGTGTGGGTACTCATTAGAAGTGCATTGATGAGTCGCTTCTAATGAGTACCCACAGCATATATTGTCATGCATACATAAGAAAGGTAATATTTGTTTGGAAACACACACTTATCAGCAGCTGGGAATCATAGCATATCAGCAAACACAACTTAGGTAAAGAATCTCAAACTTAAACAAAATGGGAGATAAACATCGCCTCCGACCTGTCTTAGTTGATCATGAAAACACTTATTTTGTGCTTACTCATTATTATCGCTTCGATGAGGCGATTCTAATCAATACACACAGCATAAGATGTGAACATGATGTCTTATCATAATGATTTCAAACATTATACAACTAACAGCATTTGAAGACGAAGTTCTTTTTCTCTTCAATCAGCTTTACTGTACGTTTGTCGATACAACGGTGGTGAAGCCATGCATCGCAGGCCACGCATTGTACCATTTCGCTGTTATAAAGACCGCGACATTTGCAATATATGTTTTCCTTGGTTTTTGTTATTTTTTTTCTTTTTCCAGTTTGTATTTATATTGAATGGGAAATTGGAAAAAAAAAATATTTTCTAGACAACTAATGAGATGGCTGCGCATTTTATCTTGAACAAAAATGAGTTTCGAAGGATTCATTCCAAAACAGATTGCAACAGCAAAAGCAATCGCAAATAACCCACAGTCGGTTCCTCCTACCTGGTTTTGTACCGGACATTTCAGAAAATGTAATTGTGATCCTTGTGGCTTCATTATTGCGCAAATTTGACTTTTAGTGTCAACATCTAAAGCGGTGAACAAACTGTCAAGCCAATTAACCTGCCCTTCATTGCAATCTATTGTTGAAACTGTAAGCCAATGTCCGGAATCAATAGTACCCCTGTGTAGAATTTGAATCATGTTTTTGTCTTCTGTTTTGAAATGTTTTAAATTTTGTTTATATAAAGTTGATTGAAACCCCTTTATATTAGGAAAGTTTTGCATGAGTATGGATTGCGAACCATCTATGATTTTGTCATTGAGTTGACAGTTACCCTCTATTTCAGACTTGTCAGCGTAACTTAAAGTAAAACGTGTTGTTTTTACCAAGGGCAACTCTTCTTTGGCATTAGTAGAGCTACTTTTAAGTGAATCCGATTGGTCATTTGTTTTAGTTTTTTTGTTTACATCAAGTTCAGTTTCAGTTCCAGAACAGTGCTTCCTCTTTTTCCCGCTGGACCTAGTTTTATTTGAAAAACTCCAAAATGTTTTTTTTTTTAGCCCTTAGGTCTTCCCCTGCGAGATTGTATCTTGTCTATATTTACATCTTTCATTATATCAAATATATTGATGTTTTCATTGTTTTCGTGTGATGAAAGATTAGTGCTCAGACAATCATTGATACCATCATTCTCGGTGCTAACAGACTGAGCATCATCATTTATGCCATCTTTACTATTGGTCAACGCGGGCAATTTGTCCTTTGCCGTTTCGCTCGAAAAAGCTTTGGGGTCATCATTATTGTTGCTAACATCACCATTAATAACATTATGACTATCGGTTACCTTTGTCAGAAAGGCAGTTGCCGCTTCGTTCGAGGTGTGTTTGACATCAGTTTGATATGCAATTTTGATCAAGTCTTCATCAGCGTTAATGGGAATTGGATTAGTGTTTGATACCTCTTCATTTGGATCAGTAGTTTATTGAGAAGACTGCCAATTAGCATGGAGTTTCTTCAGTACAGTTATTTTTTCTAAAAACTCATTTTCCCCGCACAAAGAAAGAAATGTTGCAAGACCGCGGCATACTACAATCGCTTTATTGAATTTATCGATTGTTGTTTTTGGATTGGACTTTGTTTTTTTTTTTTTTGTTTTTTTTTTTTTCGTTTATTAATCTCAGTAGAGGTTTGAACGACATGGATATCCGTGTCATCATCGACAGGTTCAAATTCTTTACGCCATCTATTGGGTATTAAAACTTCGTTGTAAATCTCATGACCCTGTTTTTCTCTACTTATGAATATGTGGCGACAGGGTAGCCCAAAATTCATGTAGACTTCACAGTCACAGGTATTTTCTAGCTTTGAAACTGTATGACAGGACTGTTTGATTTTCATTGTAAACGTCTCATCTGTCTCAGTACAATCATAATTTGCAGACTTGTACTTTTGATACTCATCAGCAACAATTCCAAAAGCCTTGGCGTTACACAACAGAGAGAACTGCATTAGGGTTTTGTCAGTATTTCGGTAGTCAACTTTAGTTTTAAGGTTACTGAACCTAGTGTATGAACTTTGGTCTATGAATATTGCCAAATTTGAAACGGATTCATATAGATGCATGTATTGTGTCAAATAATGTTTCAGCATGACTTTCAATTTTGTTGTTTGTGTTATTACCAAGAGTTTGAAGGCTTGCCCTAAAATGTATTACCCACATGCTTTGACATGAGTGCCAATTTTTATCATACTGCACGAACTCAGAGTTGTGAAACTGTAACTCTTTGTACAGTGTATCGTAATGGTTTTGGTGCTTAGAATCGATCATTTGCTGGAGCAACAAACCTAAAGATTTCTTTTCGTCCTGTTTAATATCAAGGTCACTGACTTTCTTTTTGAAATATTTCATTACGTGAAATTTGCAAAGTAGCACTGTAGCACCAGGTATGAATTGCTCGATTGCGTTGATCTCGTTCAAATCCTTATCGACCATAATTATCCTAACGTCTGAAACATCATTGTATTCGCAAAATCTTTCTAAAACCTTCTGCATGTTTTCCTTAGTTTCCGACTTTATATAGCAATAAGCTACAGGTTTACCCCTCCCATCCCCACACAAAACGGCTACCACCTGGGTTTCAGGAATGAGGTTCTTTACTGAGGATTCCTTTAACAGATCCTCTATCAAACATCCGGAAAAAAATCACATTTTGTGTCCATTAAACTAATGTAATTTTCAAAGTATTTCACCTGCGAGTGACCTATGATAAGATTTGCCATTTTATTTCACTGATTATACACTATTTCATAAAATTAGGAAATAGACAATCCAAACAAGAATCACTGTTTTACACTATTTCAATATATTAGGAAATATACAATCCAAACAAGGAAATACACACAATCCTAACAAGAATCCAGCATAAATGATTTATCACTGTTCAACACTATTTATTTTTTCAAGGAGATACACAAGGACACATTTGATATGGCTATGTCATAAAGAACATTAACTTTTAATGGTCCGAAAAATGGGTGAATAGATATATATGGGCTTTTGTTTTTTTCTTTTGCAACTTTTGATCGGTAAATATCTAACAAAAAAGGAAGCTTGAAAACAAGTGGCTGGGTTCTTTACCCAATGAAATTCGGATTTATGTAAATTTCCGAAGAACATCAAAAGTCGGCATCACAACTTTAATCTTTTCAATATGAAACAATTTTCTTGACAAGCTGCGAAATAATACTCTTAATGGTTAATTAAGAAAGGTATCACCAACGTTAATACCAATTAAGGGCTATTGTAGAAAGGTATTAGCATCGTTTTGATTAATAATGTGCAAAAATTATTATCATAACCATTTGATTATTGTTTGATCATTGCTCTGTGATCTTCCTAACAAATTAAAATCAGATTAAGAAAGAAAAACGTTAATCTTTGGGATACAAGATAAGTCCCAGTCATCACATTTTAGGTCATTTTAGTGACATTTATAATACTTATAACATATTTCCTCAACAAGCTTAGACCTTCCAATCTAAGCACTCCTCATACTATTTACTACCTACTATTGTCCTACTTGAACCAACGGAAGGACGGCCCCCGCCCATCGCGGTTTGAATAAATAGTTGGGCTGCATGATGCTTCATCGCAGAACTGCAACCGACCGCACAAAATTTGCGGTTAAACCGCTGAGAGAAATAAGCCTGCCGGGCTAAGCGGTGCGAATAGGACTGTCCATGCTAATAAACACTACAAGTTTCATTAGGTGACAGGTCTTACGATGTCATTTCTTTCCTGTGATGCGTTAAAGAGCCATAAAATTGGAAACAAAATGAAATATACAGTGTTGACGGGGACATTAAATCTCAGATCAAACAAACCAGCGGAAGGAGGAATGTCTTACAAAAGAAAGATGCCGCGAACCGGTGGGCCAAACCCGCGTCATCTATGGCTCCAGTCGAAAGTTAATTCAAACCGCTTCTAGCGGAAAGTAGCAAGTCCATGTTTCGCTTTAGTGTACATGTTTCATCCTCAGCATTTGAAACAACGGTTTCAGTGCTACAAACCTAGGATGCAGATGAGCCCTTAGAAAAGATGGGCGATTTCAGCAACAGTATTGGTTAACTTTTGCCCTACCGACACATTTTTGCGCCCTCTCCCCCTCTACCCGCTAGATATTTCCATGTAACCAAGAATCGTACATAAATCATAATCTGACTTTTAGATACTTCAACATGAGTCGTAGGGGAGAAAAGACAGAGAAATATGATAAAATACAAAAGTTACATGAAATCTATTATGTTTATGTTTCTGTCAGAAATGACAGGAAAAACAGAAATCATTGAAAAGAAATATAAAAAAAAAACTTTCGCATTTCGACTCTGAAATCTGAAAGACGTCTGTCAATAGCATTTTTACCGAGTTTGTGCTACTGACAAACGTCTGTCAATAGCATTTTTACCGAGTTTGTGCTATTGACAAACGTCTGTCAATAGCATTTTTACCGACTTTGTGCTATTGACAAACGTTTGTCAATAGCATTTTTACCGACTTTGTGCTATTGACAAACGTTTGTCAATAGACACTCCGTAATAATAATAATAATAATAATAATAATAATAATAATAAAGTGGGTACTGTTGTTTGGCATTCATATCCTATATTAAATGAGAAACTAAAATTTACCACCGGACGGCTAGCCAAAGCTATAAAGCGCAATAGTTTTTCAGTGCTGAAGTCAATGTGACTATCACTCACCTGTCGGAAATACACGGAACGATTATTTATAGAAACATCGGCGCTATCCTTATCACTGGGGGTCAGAGTATTGCATACAGTCGAATTTCGATGGCTCTAACACCGATGGCTCGTTTACCATGGCTGAGTCGAACCCGTTCTTGACTACCTAGGGAATTCCTCTGCATAAGAAAAAGTGTGGGATAATTAAGGAGATTTTCGACTTTTATCTTGCAAATGTATGCTGTGTGTGCTCATTAGAATCGCCTCAATGATGCGTCCAAAAATACCCCGTTATGTTTTCTGGAAGTATGCAGCAGTGGCTCGAACTACCGCTGTATCGAACAAATTTCTATGGTCCCAAAGGGGTTCGAGCCATCGAAGTTCGACTGTACTTAAAAAGGGTTATCCATAGAATCTCGTGTTGGATTTGGCAAACACTGTAGACCCAGATCAGATACTACAGAACGAGGCGTACGATCAGGGTCTACACTGTTTGCTTGCAGTACAGGAATCTGGGGGTTAATCGAAACAGTCTAAGTCCACTGGGGTGGGGTGGGTGGGGGTGTCTGGGTTGGAGACATAGATTTGGCTGCATGTTGCTTCCACACAGAGCTGAAACCCACCGCACGTGAATACTGGTAAACCGATTACAAGGTATAAGCCTTTTCAGGCAAAGTGGTGCGAGTCGGACCGTCCATGTAAAAAAAACCCTGTTGGTTTCATCGGGTGGCAGGGCTTGAGATGTCACTTCCTCTGAATGTCGGGTAAAAGTCCCATAAAACTGGAAGCTGCGTCTCCGAAAATAACCTGAATAGTGCCGTGATAGGGACATCAAACCTCAGTTCAAACCAAACCCACTCAGGGACAATCGACCCACCAGTGCTGCCATTGCTTTGATTGAGTTTCATGGACCAGTGTTGTTCATCGGTTGATTGATTTGCGGAAATTTAGCGGATAAGTCTGTTCCAAATTATCATTTGGGGAGGTAATTCGGCGGTTTTATGGTCGACGCCAGGGGAGCCGTGAATTTGCGACCGTAAACTGACGATTTACACCCCCTCCCCTCCCCCCCCCCCCCCCAACCTCCAAAGCTAATTTTCAAAACTAATGCACTTATTCTGTTAGAGTGTTTACATTGTATTATTTTGCTGCATGAAGCGAAACGCGCTGTGAGCTTCGTATAACCGGTAAGCGACGTGCATGACGGACGAACTGTCGCAAGTCTTTGATGTTATACAAACGTCGCGTTACATACGGAAATGCACTGGAATGAAGATTCATTGTCCACGCTTTGGTTCGATCCTCGCCTGGGTCTCATATGAGACGCCATGTTCTGTAACGGAAAGCAAGGTGGTTTTAAGTGAAATTATCTTGAAAGGGCCGTTAAACCAATAAAAAATGAACACGCTTAAAATCCATCTCATTAAATGCTTACCTGAAGGCTTATAACCTATGATGAAGATTTATGGTATAACTTGACCAGAACCATAAAAAGAAATGTAACAACTTATGTTTTCAAATCTTGCTTCAACTTAATATCATTTATTTACAGCTGTATTCAAAAACTCGAATGCCTTTGGGACAATGAAAATTTTTTCAAGATATGAGTGACAGAGTAGTTCCAACCACCGGCATTACGAAAACATGCCTATGCAAATACATTGTAAATTTTATTGCCGAAAAGAGAAAATTTTAGGATGAAAAAGTGTGAATTTTTTCTTATTTCTGCTCAAAATATAGATTGTTGGTACTCGTTAGAACCGCCTCATTGAGGCGGTTCTAACGAGTACCCATAATCTCTATTTTAGAGCAGAAATAAGAAAATTAAGGTTTACCCCTGTAAACCCCAGTTTTTCTATAAAAAGTGGGGTTTCAGGGTTTAAAATTATATAGGTGTGCTTTCGGGATGGGTTAATCATACCGCCAGGCCATGAAGCATAGTGAGAGATCTCTAAAGGCTATCTTTACACTCTTCAAAAATAAAGGTATGTTGTGTGTACTCATTAGGTTCGCCCGGATTTTATGTTTAAAGTATGTACACACAACATACCTTTTCATCACGAAAACACGCCTTTATAATTTTGACCCCCTTGAATCCCACTTTTATATAGTAAAACTGGGGTTTCCGGGGGTATACCTTATTTTTTTTTACTTCTGCTCTAAAATATAGATTGTGGGTACTCGTTAGAACCGCCCCGATGAGGCGGTTCTAACGAGTGCCCACAATCTATATTTGGAGCAGAAATAAGAAAACTATCGCAATTTTTTATCATAAAATTTTAATTTTCACGGCGATAAAGGTGGCAATGTATTTGTATAGGCGTGTTTGCGTAATGAAAGGGCGAGTTCATTACGATAACACACCTGTGCGACATCGTGCATTTTTCGCATCTCCAAAATGGCTACTTTTCTAATGAAAATCTGTGATAGTTTTCTTATTTATACTGCAAAAATAGGTTGCGGGTGCTCGTAGAACCGCCCCAATGGGGCGGTTCTAACGAGTACCCACAATCTATGTCTTGGAGCAGAAATAAGAAAAATAATGTATACCCCCGTAAACCCCGGTTTTATCTGTATAAAGAGGTAAGGGGGTGTTCATTTCATGGACTTGTTAATGTGATGTTTGAGTAACCCAAGGTAATCGAGGTAATCCGTGGTCGATTTATCGAAGTTTCCATGCCTTTTACCTACTGGTCAGTTTGACCATGATTCGCGTTCCATGGCAAAGTTCCAGGTTTCTGTGAAGTGGCATTCAACACATCACGCTGACAAGTCCCTGAATTGAACACCCTTGAATCTGTCCCTCATTTTTATCTCATCTACCTACTATCAATTCTATCTCTTTTTCCCCCTTCTCTGGAAGATGACACGAAATGAACCACAATGGTTGACGTGCCGTTAAGCCCAAACCGATCAATCAATCATGAACAACCTTGAAAACTCCATTTTATAAATCTTCGCCTTCGCTGTTCTCATATGACAACAAATCGGTATTCGCTGTTCATATAATGATATAAAGTTTGTCTCCAAGCAAATATTCTTATCCCTTTTCCTGCATCCCTTCAGCATTTCCGATAAACGTTTGTCAATTGTGATTTTTACGAGAATTGCTCAGCCCCAGCCCATCGGGGCTGGAAGAAGTAGATGGGCTGCATGATGCTTCCACGCAGAGCTGAAACCGACCGCACACGAGTACTGGTAAACCACTTAGAGGATCTAAGCTTCCCCAGGCAAAGCGGTGCGAGTCTGACGTCCATGATTATAAACCCTATTGATTTCATTGGGCGACAATGTTTTAGATGTCGTTTCATCTCAATGTCGGGTAAAAGTCCCACAAAATTGGAAGCAACGTTTCCAAAATGACCAAAATAGCGTTGACGGGGAAGTTAAACCTTCATTCAAACAAAACAAACAATAGCCATGTTTAATTGAAATCGCTATTGACAAACGTTTGTCAACGTACAAACGTTTGTCAATAACCAGTATACGTTAAAATGGCTATTGACAAATCACTCCGTTTAATAGCAAACACACGAAGTGTTTGCTTTACTGTAGAGAGTCTGGAACAACATACTTAGGCACCCAAATCTCGCCTGGAATCTCGTTCAATTTCTCGCGATAATCCGCCATCTTTACAGAGTTCATGAGAATTGTATTCACATCCAAATCTGCTTCTCAAAACCAAAACAAAGAGTTCATTACAACAGAAACACAAAAAAGTCGAAATAATTTTAAAAAGTTTTTTTTCAAAGACTGTTGCATCAAACGCTGAAATTTGACAGCGGGAAAGTTTCGAAACTACGTCACGTATTAGCCGGTAAAACAGAGCACCGCGCTTGGACCAACGATTTACCGGATATTTACCGAAGGATTTACCGGAACTTCTCGGTAGGGTGGAAAGCGCTTCTCACCTGGACAAGCAATTAAAACTTTTTCACAAATTTACTCCGGGTATACAATAAAGTTCTGGGAATAGTAAGAGACACAATGAGCTATCTGGCTACCTGCTGATTTCTACCTTCCCAAGATTTACAAAGCGATGATGAGCCCCAAATCCAATAGCATAGCGCTAGTGCTTCAGAATACTTTAAAGTATCCATGCTGCAAACTAACTGAGTTACCCTATCTAATTTTCTTCCCATGAAGTGCACACAGGACAAACATTGGAGTATCATCATATTTAGGGTATGTGCAAAGCGGCGGTGAAGCTCAAACTATTGATAAGGTCATTTTCTGTCGTTTCTTAGAGAAAGGGACAAAAGAGATAGAAGTGGTAGTAGAGGAAAAGAGAGGGAGGCACAGGGCAGAAGGGGGAAAATGAATAAAGTGTAGAAACGTAAGTAACAACGCCCTAACCTCTACCCTACCTGCTGCAAGGACAGCAGGCCTTGCCAGAATGTAAGTCAATATCAGTTGGACTCCCCAGTGATGCAAGCGACATCTTTGCCTCACAACAGAACAAATTAAAAACTTTGAAAGACAGTTTTAACGTAGTTTAGGGTAGACTTGCACGATCCCTCTTGGAGCCCTCAATGATCCCTGATGTGATAATACTCTGTGGAAGTTTGTCCTTAAATATGTTCTAGAAAGGGTTATCCTTTGGAAGCAAGGAATACACCACAGAACGGGAAAATATGGAGTATACATGTTTTCTGGGCCAGACTAGCTAGTTTCGGACATTTAGCCTCAGCAGTGACCCTCAAATATTTTCAAAATTCCACAATGGAATCAATGATCCCAAAGGACAAGAGAATTATAAACTACACTATGATGTAGGGCAGGGAGATTTTTTACGGCCGCCACACATTCCCAGACAACAGCTGTAGTGACGTTAAATATGTTCTAGAAAGGGTTTGTCTTTTGGAAGCAAGGAATACAACATAAAACGGGAAAATATGGAGTGTACATGTTTTCTGGGCCAGACTAGCTGGTTTCGGCCATTTAGGCCTCATCAGTGACCCCAATTATTTACAAAATTCCACAATGGAATCAATGATCCCAAAGGACGAGAAAATATAAACTACACTATGATGTACGCCAGGGAGACTTTTTACGGCCGCCACACATTCCCAGACAACAGCTGTAGTGACATCAAATAAGTCTGAAGGAGAGCTGACAGATGTTTTCGCAGGAGTATCCTATACAGTTCGCTCCTTTCGGGTCGGAGGAACTGCGAGCATGGATGTTCATTTAGCCTGGAGAGATGCCACCACAACTTTGACACAAGATGTCAATGCTAGTGAGTTTTCCGGCCAAAGTGTTGCATCACTCGGGAAGTAATGCTGGTTGTGTGGTAGTCACCTCTGACAAACCGAGCTACTCGCCGATGCACCGACTCCAGCCGCTGGATACAAAATGTGAATCCCATACTGATGTGGCATAATCCAGGATAAGTCTTATCATGGTCTCTTCCATCATGCTTTAACATCTTAGAACAGCTGCTTATGTTCCTTCCAAAGAAACGCCTGGCAGCTTTTTTTTTTTTTTTTTTTTTTTTTTTTTTGCAGTTGCAGTTGCATCAAAATGGGTTTTCCATAACATGTTTCTGAAATAAAGGATACCCAGGTACTTTCAAGTCTTTTAGACTGACAGTTCATGGCAATGTGCTCCGTTTTATTACACTGACTGCCGCACATTTGGTTGGGTTGAAAAGACTTTTGCCAGTCTGTATTCCATTATGGACATTGCTGTAGTCTTTCAAGTTCCCTGTGAAATGCTGCAGTATGAGTCTTGCTTGAGAGTTGGTGATATAAAAGAAGGTCAATAACAAGAAGGTCAGCTCCAGAGCTGACTTTCTGTGGGAGGTAATTTACGCATGGGCAGAATAATAAATGTTCGAGCATTGCACCTTGAGGGACACCCGATACAGCTGGGGCAATAGTGCAAACTGGCCTTGATCAGGTCTGGTTTAGCCCCTGTTGGTAAGGAAGCTCTGTAAGTGTAAGTGGTTGCCTGCTGGAATTTGTGAGCTTGACAGTACTCAAGCCATTTATGTGGAACTTTGTCCAGAGCTGCGGTGTCTACCTGTTGACTTTCAGCTATTCCTGCTGCAAGGTCTGGTCTGGACTTTGGTCAAAGTAAGCTGGCTTTTACACGACTGCCTATTTTGACATGTGTACTTTTGGTCTGCCAGACAAGATGCAAATGATCTCAGTTGGGGAACGCATAGAAAGTACTGGCAAAATACTGAAAATACCATAGGAGAATGGAGAAGCCTCCGTGGTGTAGTGGTTACGCTACTCGCTTTGTAAACCAGGGATCGCAGGATCGATCCCGGGCTTCTCCAGACTTTCGGATGAGTCTTTAAACCGCGGTCCCGTCTCCGTATGACCTTAGCTGTTGGTGGGACGTAAAACTCAAACACTCACGCACCATAGGAGAATGGTGTCAGTGACTCCCCTAATTTTGCTACGGAGTGGATATAAGAAATGTTAAGTACCCCACATAAATACCATCTGCATCTGTATATAGGCGGTTAACCAAGGACTTGCTAGCGTGACTATGCATCTATCTAGTATTATTGCGATAGGTCCAATTTGACCATTACTCGCAGGTGTACATACACTCGATTTGCAGGACGAACGCCCGGGCGATAATCATGAAATTACCATAAGGCTCTTTAACCTGCATACGGGATGATTCTCCCTGCACTTTGTGGCATTCATCCCTACAACTGATGCCAATGGAACATATTTAGACACCAAACTTTATTGTCGCTGCTGTGAATCGAACCGGAGGCCTCTAGAATCAGAGGAAAGTGCACTAACCACTGAGCTACCAATCTAGCACTATCGGTATGTTTTTAATTAACTAAAGAAGTTAAGTGTTTTAAAACTTAAGTGTTGTAAATGAGTGTGTTTGCTCAAAAGGCAGTGCCTTTATTTCATATTATGGGGAAATATGGGGCTTAGGGTGACATACGTTACTTTTCTCATTTTTTTTTTTTTTTGAAACATTACTTTCCTCATTTTTTTCTTGAAACAGAGATGGCGTGTACTCATTAGAACCGCTTTAATTGACGGTGGTTCTAATGAGTATACACAATGAATGTTTGCAGCTGAAATAAGGAATATATGAATACATCTGAAAAAAGGCTAGTTCTATAAATACCACAGCTGCTATTATGGCTGCATATATAGATCTTGGTACTTGTTAAACCGCCCAACTGAGGGGGTTCTAAGGAGTATCCACAATTTATGTCCTTATCAGGTTAGCAGGTCCGTGCCCGACTTTATACAGAGAAAATTGAACTTTACAGGGTATACATTATTTTTGCTCGAAA
The DNA here is from genome assembly GCA_963580285.1 of Lucinisca nassula. Taxonomy (NCBI): domain Eukaryota; kingdom Metazoa; phylum Mollusca; class Bivalvia; order Lucinida; family Lucinidae; genus Lucinisca; species Lucinisca nassula. The sequence goes on from OY757019.1 coordinate 12,747,087, forward strand.
ACATATATTGCGGATGCTGGTTAGAAGCGTCTCAATCTGGCAGTTCTAACGAGCACCCACAATCTATGTTTGAACTGGAAAATAATAAGAAAATGACAAATATTGTCATACAATGTATTTCTTGTTATCGCTTTGCGGAAATAAGTAAAATAGTGTATACCGTAGAACAGATGAAAAGAAAAGGCCCTTGATTAATGTTGTTTTAACTACAGTCGAACTTCGATGGCTCGAACACCTTAGGGACCTCTAAAATCTGTTCGAGACAGTGCTTGTTCGAGCCACTGAGGGTTACTGCCAGGAGGCATAACAGGATACTTTTCAGAAACCTCCGTGGTGTAGTGGTTACGCGACTCGCCTTGTAAACCAGGGGTCGCAGGATCGATCCCGGGCTTCTCCAGACTTTCGGACGAGTCTTTAAACCGAGGTCCCGTCTCCGTATGACCTTAGCTGTTTGTGGGTCGTGAAATTCAAACTCACTCACTCACAAGATACTTTTGGACATCTTTTCGGTATTCTATAATGAAAATGTATGCTGTGTGAACTCATTAGAATCGCCTCATGGAGGCGATTCTAATGAGTACTATAACATAGTCATGTTATGCACATGATATTTTGCATAGGCATGTTATCATGTGTATGACTGAAATGTTGTCGAAGGTGTGTAAGAGTGTTGATATGACTGAATGAGTGTTGAAAAGGCAGTAAGCTTCTGTCTCAGTACTATTATGAAAATATTAAGCTTATATTCTTATTATGAAACAGCTTCATTTTAAAACCCTGAAACATCAATTATATAACTTTGTATAAAATGTAGAGATGCACCTGAATTGCACATACATGTACCTGGCAGCCATTCAAATCATCACTTGATTATGAGCCAGCTTAATTTCGTAATATCATATGACTCTGACATTTCCTTTTAAAGGTTATTTAAGCAGGTGTTCATGTGAAGTACTTTCAAAACCTGGTGAAACTGCATTTTAAAGATCATATTATTAGTGCATTAATCAAAATCATGAAAGATAGCTTATAGTTAGAAGAGATTTTGGCAAGAGTTGTGATAACAAGCATGATGCAATGAGAGAGGGATATTGCGTGAGATTTTTGTAGTGATTATAAATACTGGGGTTTCTGACCAAGACTTCAGATGTCTACTTGATCAGCTTGCAGACCGTTAGTCTGGTTTAGGAGTTGTGCACTCGTATGAGGTGCCTGCCTAATAAAGCTGCTGAAACTCTCAATATGACTTTAGTTGTATTTTATTAAAATTAAGAAACACTATACGATCACAGTCAAAGGTGTATAGCTACGCTATATATCTTGCTTTGTTGCCGTGCTGCGGATAAATTAAAAAAGGAACCTTACGACAGAAATAGAAGAATGGACACCAAGGTAGGTGACGTTTACTTTTACTTTTTCTGGTTACGTTTGTTGTTTGTTCTGTCACCAATTATCATGCAAAATTATGGAAGAAAATTAATCTAAAACGAAAAACTAAAAATGTAGGCCAAAGTTAATTTTAGATTTATTTATTTATTTATTTATTTATTTTATTTTATTTTTAATACGGCTCAACAAGGACAAGCCCAAGCACAGGCTCAGCATCAACAACAGCTTGATCCTGCTGCACAGGCTTTCGTAAATATTCAATTAGAACTTGCCAATGTATCACAGGCATTAACAACTCAAGGGGCCTCGACAAGCGTGATCAAATTTGATGGCAACTCCAAAAACTTTAGGGAATGGATAAAATCCATTGAAAAATATTCAATTCTTGCTGATATACCTGAGGCAAGAAAGAAGTTGATTGCATATCAATCTTCTGGGGGAGCAGTTAGTGGTTTTATACAGAGGTATATGGCGGCTAACCCAGACGGTAATTGGCAACAGCTTAAGGAACAATTAGCTGTCCGTTTCAGTGATGTCACGGATAGGCAAATGGCGCTGTCATTGTTGCGCAGCGTGAAACAAAAATTAGGGGAAAACATACAGCTTTTCGCTGAAAGAATTCTTTCTTTAGCGGAAGAAGCCTACCAAAACCAAGGAGGCGACGCTGTAGAACGTCAACTTATTGACATTTTTGTTGATGGATTGACCCAAGACAACTTAAAATTAAAGATTCTTAGAGATCAGCCAGAAACATTGCAGGGGGCTATTGCAATCGCCACTAATGAGCAGAATCTTAGGGCTAGGGTTCAAATGTCGCATACATTTCACCCACAAAGAAAAGAAGCACCTATGGATGTTGACCATTCTAGAGGTCAACGGTTTAAATTTAGAAAATTTAATAGGGTTAACAGCACACAGCAAAATAGAAACCCTAGGGTAAAGTGCTGGAATTGTGGTCAAGAAGGTCACATTTCCAGAGATTGCAAAAACAGAGAACATCAAAGTAGACCACCTATGGGTCATGGAAGACCTAGACATCAGAACAATGTACAAAATGTAGTACCTGGTCAGGAAAACTGGGACACTCATTGCATACAGGGGTCGATGTAATAAGTAAAGAAAACAATAGACATTTACCTCATCAAAAGTTTAAGATCAATGTTTCGGGCAGTCCAAATTCTTGTTTAGTTAAAAAAGGTAAACAAAGGTTTAGAACTCTTGTAGACACTGGAGCTGAATGTTCATTAATGCACCGTAGAATTTATGAGCAGCTTAAGAATAAACCAAGACTCACCCAAAAGAAAGTTTGCTTACAATCTGCAAACGGGAGTGAGCTAAAGTGTGACGGTTGCATTACTGTACAGTTTTGTATCGGTGGTACCGAAATGTCTCAAGACTTCTATGTGATCCGAGATTTAAATAGAAATTTGATACTTGGTTTGGACTGGCTTAAACAGAACAACGTTAGGATATATTTTGATTTGAAATGCTTAAGAATCAATGGTAAACACTATGTTAATTTAGAGGAGGATATACATATAGCTTCAACAGTTAGGATGAAAAGAACATGTTTAATAAAACCTAATACAGCCATGATATGCTACGGAAAAGTAAGAGAAAATCCAGACTTACCAGTAGGTTCGTCATATGAGGTTTCGCAAATAGATAAAGGATTTTTAACAAATCAACCAGGCTTACAAATTATTAACACTGTTTCTACATTCGCAAAAGATAGATCTTTGCCAGTTTTAATTGTTAACAACACCAACAAATATATTAAAATTTATAGACATGGTTTGTTAGCTAAAATATCAGAGCTTCAATATAATGTTACACATGTAGATTCAGTTATTCAAAATAACAGCTGTGAAAATAAATTAGACTTGAAAGACCTTGATGTACCTGAAAAATATAGGTCAAAAATTGAAAATCTTATCTTGAGAAATAGAGACTTGTTTGCAAATAAAGATTCTGAATTAGGAAAAACAGACACAGTTAAAATGCAAATTGATATAGGTAATCATGAACCAATTAAAATGAAACCTTATAGAACTCCAATTAAAAACAGAGAGGTAATTGACAAGGCAATAAACGAAATGTTAGATGCAAATGTAATTAAAAGGTCAAGATCACCTTGGTCATTTCCTGTTGTGATTGTTGACATGAAAGATGGCAGTAAAAGGTTCTGTGTTGATTTTCGAAAATTAAATCAAATCACAAAGAAAAATTCCTTTCCTTTACCCTTAATAGATGATATCTTAGCCTTACTTGGTAGAGCAAAATACTTTACATCTTTGGACTTGAAAAGTGGATATTGGCAGGTTGCCATGGACGAGAAGGACAAAGGAAAAACAGCTTTCGCATGTCACAAAGGGTTGTTCGAGTTCAATGTGATGCCCTTTGGCCTTTCTAATGCTCCTGCGGTATTTCAAGAACTTATGTCTGTTGTGTTACAAGGTTGCAATGATTTTGCTACAGCATACCTTGATGATATATTGATTTTCAGCTCAACATTGGAAGAACATTTGAGACATCTTAGTTTAATCTTTGACAAATTAAGACAGCATAATTTGAAACTTAAGCTTAAGAAATGTGGTTTTCTTAAATTAGAAACTAATTATCTTGGCTTTGTTATTAGTGAACAAGGAATCAAACCTGATGAAAAGAAAGTTGATGCGATAAGATCTTTACCTGTTCCAACTTGTGTAAAAGAAGTAAGATCATTCATTGGTATGTGTTCTTACTACAGAAGATTCATTCCAAACTTCTCTCAGATAGCTGAACCAATCATTGCTTTGACAAGAAAATATGCACATTACAAGTGGTCAGACGTACATCAAACTGCATTTGAATTCTTGAAAGAAAGTTTAACAGCTGTCCCACTTTTGGTTTATCCAGATCAAAATAAACCGTATGTTCTTTATACAGATGCTAGCAACTCGTGTGTTGGTGTATGCCTTACACAAGAGTGTGAAGGTGATGAAAAACCAATTTATTATTTGTCCCACAAACTTAGTAAGTCCCAATGTAAGTGGTCTGTAGTAGAAAAAGAAGCATTTGCAATACATTTTGCTCTTCAAAAGTTAGATTATTATCTGCACAATGCTCAGTTTGTCATAAGAACTGATCATAAACCTCTGAAATACTTGCTTGAATCTCCTATGCAAAATAAAAAGATCCAACTCTGGGCTTTGAGTATGTCAGGCTATAATTGTACTATAGAATACATTGCTGGTACAACAAATACATGCGCTGACCTACTTTCTAGGCATCCAGATAATGTAAACAAAACTGAGGAAAGTACAGTTAGTGAAGACGTAGAAGTAGAAAAGGCACTTGATGTCAATGACAACTTATATCAGGTGAATGTGTTAGACTCTAATCAGTTTGATCCAAAAGCTTTTGCTGGTTGTGGTCTTCCAAATGAAGATACATTTGAAAAGTGTGATTGTTCTGATTTTTCAAAAGAGGGTTTGACATGAAAATTGAACAAACTAGGGATGATGATATCTCAAACATTAGGTCAATGATTTTGAATGGGGAAGAGAGTAAAGATGTTCAAAAACATTATCTCCTGGTAGACGGATTGGTATACTATTTATCAAATGCCAATGACGACCCAAATTTAAGATTGTATATTCCAAAACATCTTAGATTTTTGGTTGTAACTCAGTATCATGACAGTAATGGTCATATGGGGTACAGAAAACTTTTAATTCTATTCGTCAGAAATACTTTTGGCCAAATTTGTTTAAAGAAATTCATAAGTATGTTTCTGATTGTATGACCTGCAGAACTAGGTCAATGCAGAAAACGAAACATCCATTACAAGAAACAGATATTCCCCCATACCCTATGGCAAAACTCAGTCTTGATCTTTCAGGTCCTTATCCAACAACTTTGTCAGGCAATAAATATATCATTGCATTTGTTGATTGGTATAGTGGTTGGCCTGAAGCTTTTGCAGTTCCAGATAAGACTGCTGAAACAGTAGCTGAATTGATCATGGGACACATTTTCCCACGTTTTGGCTGTCCTTTACAGATCGTGACGGACAATGGAACTGAGAATGTAAATAAGATGGTTAGAGAAACATTGGAAAAACTTAATGTTGACCATATTTTGACAAGCGTTTATCATCCTCAGAGCAATGCAAAAGTCGAAAGATTCCATAGAACTTTGCATGACATTTTAGCTAAAATGGTAGCTGATAATCAACAGAGCTGGGATTTGTATCTTTGTCAAAATTTAGCAGCAATTAGATTTAATGTTAGTGAATCTTCTAAATTTTCGCCTTATTATTTGCTTTACAACAGAGATGTAGTATTGCCAGTTGACAATATATTACAGCCTAGGAGAAAATATTTAGGTGAAGATTTTCACCAAGTTGCTTTACAAGAACAGCACAGAGCTTTTGTACATGTAAGAAATTACTTACAAAAAGCAAAGAAGCGCCAGGCTAAATATGCAGACAAAAATGTTAAAGAGGTAGAGTTAAAAGTAGGAGATCCAGTTTATTACCAAAATAAACAAAGAAAGGGTAAATTAGGACAGAAATGGAAACCTTATTATAGAATAATTGAGAAAACTGGACCTGTATCTTTCATAATTAAAAACCAATTAGATGGTACAACAAGTAGAGTATATGCAGGCGATTTAATGTTGGCAAATGTAGAAGATTGGCCAGTTTCCAAAAATGAAAATAGTAGAAAACTTAGGGACGCAGCATATGTAATTCCACCTCAGGCCTCTGAGTCAGAAACAGAATCTAATTCTGATTCAGAAGAACAAATTCCCTTGGCTAAGCTAGTCAAGAAATACAGACAAGAAAGAGAAACGTCTTCTGATGAAGAAGATATACCTTTAATGGAGTTACAGAAAAGGTTAAAACACAAAGAAGCTAGGCAAAATCAAAGTGAAGAAACTGAGGTCAAGGACATAGAATGTAATGACGATTTATCCTCTGATAATTCCTGTTCTATGCCTTTGGTTGAAAACAATGATTTAGCTAGTGATATGGATGTGAATGTAGTTTATTCACAGCAGCCACTGTCTAATAGTGTAGCCAGCGAGACAGTTAGGCCATTGAAAAAGAGACGAAGGAAGTCTCGAGATAGAGCAGAGAGTTTGAAGCAACTCTTGAGGTTAATGTCTAATATGTTATAAAATGACCTCGTAATGTTATGTTCTTTAATGAGGTAAAGGCCTCATGTATGTTAATAGAGGTGAATTGTAAATAAGTACCTCGTTTAACAGTGTAGTAATGCCCATTTTTATTTAATTTCAGATTAACAATATGATGATCACATTAATCTTGGGATCATTGTTTGTTAGCCAGGCATTCGGACTCTTTACATCCGAAAATGTTGTGTTTCAAAAGACTAATGAAGTCTTTATTAACGATGCACACTGGTCTGTAACATTTATTCATGATTTAAGACCGTTTGAAAATCTGATTTTAAAGATTCAAAACGATCTTGTTCGTACTGATGAAATTGTGAAATACATGACAAACTTTTATCAGAAGTCAAATTTAACGGGATATGTAGAAACATTCCAAAGTTTACATGTTGAAGTTAACCTTTTAACGGATACATACAAATCTGTTTATGAAAACTTTGATGAGTACCAGACACTTTCAGTAAACAGTCATGAACACAAAAGGTCATTAATTCCTGTAATAGGACAATTAATGAGCACTCTTTTTGGCACTGTATCAGAAAGTGACCTTGAGAACATAGATAGAAATATCAAAACCTTGGCACTTAACCAAGATCAGATAATACATGATCTTGATGTAAGTTTATCTGTACTTAACTTAACAAGAATGCAAGTAGCAGAAAATAGGAGATCAATTATGGATCTCATCATAGTTATTCAGAAGCTTGACCATAAAATAAGATTGCTTGAAAGAACAATCGAACAACAGTTTGTTAGACTTGAACAATTTATTCATACATACTTACAATTCAAAATGATACTTGATGAAATTAGGCTTACCACGCAAGATGCTTTATTTTATCTTGAGAGCTTAAAATCTGAACTAAACATGTTGTCAATGCATCATTTGTCAACTAATACAATCTCTCCTAAAGATCTGAAGCAATTATTAATTGAAGTAGAAACAAAACTTCCTAATAACTTTGAGCTTCCTAAAAATCCTCGTAAGGATATTTGGTATTTTTATAAGACATTGACATGTATAACATACCTTGAGAATAATGAAATTAGAATTATCCTTAAGATTCCACTAATTAACACGAAAGAAGAATATGAAGTGTATAAAATACATAACTTACCACTACCGCTACTCTCAAATAATCAGACAGATGTATTATTAAAATACAGTTTAGAAAATGAAATGATACTGGTCTCAAAGGATAAAACAAAGTTTTCCCTTCTATCTGAAAGTACATTTCAGATGTGTAATAACTATCATTTTCAGTTCTGCAATCCTGAGACAGCATTTTATCAGACCAACGTAAATAAGTTTTGCGTTGTTGCTCTTTTCATGCAAAACCTGCATGACATTAAAAAGTATTGTAAACAAGTAGTTGTGTTGGATGAAAGGTTGCCAACTACGAAGTACTTGTCATTTGGTATTTGGATTGTTGTCACAAATAGACCTCTGACATTTACATTAAATTGTCAGTCATATGAACCGAAGAATGCTGACATTAAAATCACACCACCACTTGACATTATCCGGTTAAATAACACATGTAAAGCCTCAAACAAATATTTACAGTTACCTGAATATTTTGGCAGACATAGTAACTTTGAAAGGTCAGATCCTTTGCAAGCACTTTTGAAATTACACAATGTTTCAACCTTTTACTTTTGGCCTGATATCAAAACTAAACTAGGATCTAAACCACTGAAGTTGCCACCACATTTGTCAGGTTTGAAAGAGATTCCTTTACAAAATCTACTCCATGAAACAAGAAACTATAAACCTGTAATATTAGATGAGAATAAATCCAATACTAGTTGGATACATGTTATGATAATCAGTATTGCATCGACAGTAATATTAATTGCAATTATCTTAATAATCTTACGTAGAAGAAACTTTGTCTATAAGATAATTGGTGTAAGACAGGCTAACACACATGATCTTGAGAAGGTGAATGTGAAACGGTCACCGATCAAAGGTGATGTTATCGAGATGTCCACTCTGATCGAAGAACAAAACGTCGATAACGTTGAGGAAGGACAAAAGACCTTCAAGTGGACTGATGCAACGGCGGCATGGGCAAAGAAATAAGGAAAATCTGTGCACAGTGTTTTTAAGCAGATTTGTTTATGAATACTAGTTATATAAACAGTGATTGTTAACAGGGATACGTTAACAGTATTTTAGCTATTCAACGGTATATAGCTATTGTTACATGTTATGAACTATTTGCATAACAGGTGAACTTTATTTATCGTACGATGTGTTTTCATCATGTATATAGCTCATGTGATCGTAGTAGTACTAATGGTTACAGTACAGTGACATTTCAGTGACATTTATTTGTGCCTTGTATAGTCCTGAAGACTATGCATGGACGAAGATTTAGTGATCAGAACTTTAGTGACTTTTAAATAATAAAGTCCTGAGTATGCCCCTTAAGGTCATGCTTAGGTGAAGATGTACATGTGACAGTAAACTTTATTTTATTACAGCCAGACGACATTAGTGTTGTACAGGAACACTATGGGTATTGTAAAGAACACCCACCACATCCAACTTACCTTATTACTAACCTACACCACCAGCGAATACACAACTCAGATAACAACGATGGGATACTAATGGCGAATAAAATCTAGAGAGTTCCAGTTATACCTATTCCACAACCTCCAACAGTTATAAACTTGAGGGAAGAACAATGTGACTGTGTGAATTCTCGATCCAAAAAGGAATAAAAACTTAATCTAAAAACAGTGTGTTTTAATGAGCCCTTTATTAGTCTTATAGTTGGTAGAAATCCTGGTTGCAAGTATATTGCTTATCCTGGTAATTGGGAAGTCTACTAGATTAGAAGGGTTTATTAAAAGAAATGATTAAAAGAAAACATCTTAGACATTTAATTAACAATTAAACTTTGAAACTTCGTTTTAATCCTGGTCTTAATCCTGGTCAAATCCTAGTTAAATGTTTTATTGGATTCTTGTCACATATTAGATTAATTACAATCCTAGTCACGTGAAACATACATGACATTAATTAATTAACTAATCTTGATTGATGATTAGTTATTCATCCTGGTTTTCATCCTGATGAGTAATATATGTATCGTATAATCCTGGTCACTTATATATGTGAATGGATCCTTACCACTGACATGTGTTTATGATGTCTTGTTTATGTATGATCCTGGTCACTGACAAGTGTTTATGATATATGTTGATAATATCATGTTACTATTTAGATATCATCCTGCTCACTGATATATGTTGGTGATCATCCTGGTCACTGATATATGTTGATGATATCTTGTTTTATTGCATACATCCTGGTCACTGATGTATGTTGATGATGTCTTGTTTATTATATATGAATTGTGTATACAGTATATGTACAAGAGGTTTTGGTCAGAATTATTAGATAAATTAATTAAGGGGTTAATTAATTTACTCAACAATGGGAGGTATATAACATAGTCATGTTATGCACATGATATTTTGTATAGGCATGTTATCATGTGTATGACTGAAATGTTGTCGAAGGTGTGTAAGAGTGTTGATATGACTGAATGAGTGTTGAAAAGGCAGTAAGCTTCTGTCTCAGTACTATTATGAAAATATTAAGCTTAGATTCTTATTATGAAACAGCTTCATTTTAAAACCCTGAAACATCAATTATATAACTTTGTATAAAATGTAGAGATGCACCTGAATTGCACATACATGTACCTGGCAGCCATTCAAATCATCACTTGATTATGAGCCAGCTTAATTTCGTAATATCATATGACTCTGACATTTCCTTTTAAAGGTTATTTAAGCAGGTGTTCATGTGAAGTACTTTCAAAACCTGATGAAACTGCATTTTAAAGATCATATTATTAGTGCAGTAATCAAAATCATGACAGATAGCTTATAGTTAGAAGAGATTTTGGCAAGAGTTGTGATAACAAGCATGATGCAATGAGAGAGGGATATTGCGTGAGATTTTTGTAGTGATTATAAATACTGGGGTTTCTGACCAAGACTTCAGATGTCTACTTGATCAGCTTGCAGACCGTTAGTCTGGTTTAGGAGTTGTGCACTCGTATGAGGTGCCTGCCTAATAAAGCTGCTGAAACTCTCAATATGACTTTAGTTGTATTTTATTAAAATTAAGAAACACTATACGATCACAGTCAAAGGTGTATAGCTACGCTATAGTACACACAGCATACATTTGTAATATAAAAGACGAAAAACTCCCAAATTATCCCCCAACTTTTTGTTATGTACAGCATTTCCCTAGGGGCTAAAGGAGTGAATCGACTCAGCCCTGGTAAACGAGCCATCGGTGTTCGAGCCATCGAAGTTTCACTGTACATGTAAACGTCACTCTGTCATCCAGAAGTCCAAGGTAGCACCAGGTGTGAGTGACCATGACAAAGTTTTGGTTGAGAGCAGTACCTCTACCTCCGCTTTTGGCATCACGAAAACATGTCTATAAAATTTTGACCCCCTTGAACCCCACTTTTGCATAGTTAAAGTGGGGTTTACAGGGATAAACCTTATTTTTCTTATTTCTGTTCTAAAATATAAATTGTGGGTACTCGTTAGAACCGCCTCGATGAGGCGGTTCTAACGAGTACCCACAATCTATATTTTGAGCAGAAATAAGAAAAATGTCGCAATTTTCATCTTAAAATTTTAGGTTTTTTTTCGGCGGTAAAGTTTACAGTGTGTTTTTCTTACATGCTTTTCAATGAAATATAGAGGTTTATCAGTGAAATAGAAAACGATTTTGTCACTGTTTCAAACAGTGACTGATATCAATTTTATTTTTCACTGTTTGGGACTACTTTTTATTCTCGAAATCTAATTCTTAGGTCAGATTTTTCCATCGTCAGATGATTGAAAATTAATGAACTGTATTAGAATTGACGCTAAGCCCGTCCACATGTCACGAGGACGTTATCGGTTGACGTCATTTTCGGCGCTGACGTCACGTATTTTGTTGCGCGACGTTAGATCTGTCCGCGCCTTCTAATATCTCAATTATTTCACTATCATCGTAAACGGGCCATCCCAGGCTATTTCTTAGGTGCAAACCCAATATTATACCCAGTTAATACGTTGGACACCACTAAATTGACGCGAAACGACCAGGAAGAATGTTAGTTTTCTCTGAGGGTTAGTGGCGCGATTAATGAAGCTAAATATTGCCGTTTTGAAGCATGTAAGAAACAAAAAATTTGATTTTTTGAGTGTAAGATCAAATTTTATTTCACTCATGAACACCAAAACTGGTATTTTCACTCAAGGCTACGCCACTCGTGAAAATACTGGTTTTGGTGTTCATTCGATGAAATAAAATTCGATCTTACACTGAAAAAATCAAATATCCTCTATGTATAGGCGTGTTTTCATAATGGAATGTGCTTATTACATGTATGCTGGATACCGAGGAGAGCGTTTTGAAACCGTGACCACATTTGTGGAAGAAAACAGTTCGTGGACGGACATCAACACACTTTGGGGTCTGCCTTCACGTCCATGATTCCGCAAGCCTTGGGTCAGCCGCAATATCAAAAGGCTGTGCAGGCGCAAGAAGACATATTTTGGCAATGCTCAACATCCCAGTAAGCATTCTACATAAATCTACAGCGGGCCGTTAGCGGCCCGTCAGGGTAGCTGACGGGCCGCTAACGGCCCGCTGTAGATTTATGTAGAATGCTAACAGGGCAGTTTTGTCTGAGCGAGGACATTCAAAAGTACAAGGGCCACACAAAGCATCAGGCACATACAACTAGTCCTGTACTATAAGAATCTTATACGGGTGTGAGGGGTGGATGGAAAAATCCGTCTCGAGGGGCACTGTGCCTCGTGATCCCGGACAGTGATCCCGAGGGACGGATTTTTCTATCCACCCCTCACACCCTTATAGGATTCTTTTCTTGCATACCTTCCATTTCTTAGCGCGGATTTTAAATGCTGACCGACATCCGCCATATTGTGATGACACTACAGGAATGTTTAGTGACGACACGTAACGTGATGTGACGTCAACCTTAACGACGGCGCCTATAAGGTCGTATTTAACCAGTGCATGTATCAAACACGCGGGAATATTCGATTTGGTGTTAGAAGATCAGTTCCAAGGTGGTTCTTCCGTTGCGGTTTATTTTAGTTTAGTTTGCACACTGGTCAATACATACGTACAGGCTGCGTAGCGGTCGCATAGGCTTCGTATTTTGGACGCATAGGCTTCGATGAAAAATGGCGGATGACAGTTCGTCAATGCAGGTAAGAAACTGTTTTTACGTTAATCTAAATGTTGTGTTGCATTGCCCGATACTGACATCTGCCTTACGGACCACTTTATTAATGTGCAGTTTCGTCTGTTGCAAGAAAAAGTTTGAAAAACGGAATATAGAAAAATAGACCCGAAAAGAATTTTGTCAGTCAACACAGATTCACCTGTATTTTCACTTTGGTCCGGTCACCCTATGTAACTGCACGTTTTTGGCTGGTGTTCTGGCCGGTAAATTGTGAATAACGATAATGAAATCGAAAAGCTAATATGCAACTTTCGTAATATCTTTTGCGAAAAATAAAAACCTTGATATTTCGATACAACGCGCATAGCTTCGTTACCTATTACAACGCAGAGGCTGCGAACAAAATTTGAAAGCCCTGTTTTATGTAGAATAATAGCGAATGATATTAAATTCATGTCGAGGAATCAGTCAACCAGCGTTAGTTGGTGATGCTAAAGACATTCTGTATCATTTATACCCAAAACCCTTTTAGTCCCAGCTATGCAAATACATGTACAACATTTTGATTCGAATGCACAAAATCTGTCAATCTGCAATTATTTACACCGCCTTTCATAAACTCGGCAAGTCCTCGTCAAATCTGTTAAGTATTAAACCAAATAATATTTGCACTGTATAAATTTCTGTCAAGTTTTTCTTTTACAAAGCACGTGGCTTCGTAGGTTACAGAGATGTAAAGACGCATTACGAAAACACGCCTATTAAAATACGACTAAAAAGCAAAAAAGCTTTCAGATAAAACATTCTGATAGTTTTAATATTTCTGCTCAAGACATAGTGTGTGGGAACTTGTTACAACCGCCCGGACCAGGGGGGTTTAGCGCGTATCCACAATCTGTGTTTCTGAGAAGAAATAAGGAAAACAACGTATATCCCTTTAAAGCTCAGTTTTACTATATAAAAGTTGGATTTAAGGGGGTCATAATTATATAGGCATGTTTTCGTGATTCTCCGACTTCTATTTAAATACTTGAATCGAAAACCTGCAGCTCCTACAAAACTTCAGCAAAAGGTCCATTAATCACTCCTGCACTGGCTGATCCGAGTCTTAGTTTCCGATAAGAGAAGCATTTGCTCATTAAACAGTAAACATATAAGCTAATTCTAGCCTTTGTAGGATCAAAGAAGAAAAAAAAAATGCAAGACTTTTTTTAATCTCAGATCTATTTTCAATCTCTGTCCTTGCATCATAATTTTTTTTGCTAACCAGACTGTCTTCTGCAACATAGCATATCAGAATCTGAATTTCATATTGACTTAGAATATAAATTCAGAAAAATACTTGCTTGCAATGATTTCTGAACCCCATTTCGTGAAATCATTCTTCAATATAAGATAAGGTAGAAAAAAAAATGTTTTTGCATTACGGCCCTTTCATAACTCTGTGACTGCTCCGGCCTAAAGATTTACTTTTTTAAGAAAGTCTGTCGGCTGGATGCTTATTTATGGATTTAAACTGCGTCCTTTAACCCTTAAATTACAATTTAAAGCAAAAAGTAAAGACCCTGATAAGACGCTGCGTTTGGCCCTTCAATTCATGTAATGTGAGCAAACAGTGTAGACCCTGATTAGACGCTGCGTTTTGCGGCATTAGAGCTGGACATACACTGTTTGAAAAGCCCAATCCATGACCTATGGATTGCCGTATTACGCAGCACGCTGACCTCTCTTCGATAAAAATAAACGCTGCTGTTTCTGTATACAAGTTCCCCGAATTTCCGACAAATCAATGATAATCACGTGGACTTAAGCACTGTAGAGCTACTTGCTCTTTTTTACTTTGTGTCTATTGATAAATAATCGACCCAAAAACTAGTATTTGCCTTTTCAAAAAGTCAACGGGTCATTCATATTTAGCAATTGCAAGTATGCTTTATATGTGAGGGTTTGAGATGTAATTTCGTCTCAGTGTCGGGTAAAAGTCCCATAAATTCGGAAACAATGTCTCAAAAATGACCTGAATGATGTTGTCGGTGACATTAAGCTCAACACAAACAAAAAGGTTCCACTTAGTCATGCGCTGTGACATGAGATGATTCTCTACCAATAATGAATTGACATACAACCGTTCGTTAGGGATACCAACCTAGGCCGAATTTATCTGGAGCCAATGGCTAGCTTTGGCTACTTTGGTTGCTGTTTCATTTTCCTATATCACGCCTACGGCAAGGGTCAAAGTTAGGCAAATCCATAAACACCCAATCAAAAATGAAGACTGCTACCTCCGTTTTAAGAGTGCTCATGAGTGCGCATGCGTGGAAAACCGGACGAATCAACCGTAAGAAAACATGAATTGTAAAAAGGCCCCTGTTTATACTGTCTGCTGCAACTTCTTTAAAGTAAAGGTAAAACAAAGATCAGGAATTGATACAATTAACTTACTCCACCCATAAAAGACATCAAAGGGAAAGAAATACAAACATTAAGCGACCAGACCATAATGGAAACCTAAACAAAGGAAGGCCATAAGGACAGTTACTTTCCCACAAAATGGCCATATGGCCATCCAAAACCAAAAGACACAAGTGATACACACAGTAAGTAACAAACAACAACATAAATAAATCGCCACAGAAGAGCCGCCTTGGAACGGTCAGTGGAAGATTTCCACTGGGGGGCTTAAATCGATTTTACGTGGCAACAGTCCTCGCCCTTACTTCCGTCGCGATTTAGACAAATAATTTGTTCATTCCGCATGAAGGCCTCCTAACTCATCAGTGCAACATCTCCGTGAACACAAAAATCAAAGAACCACAGAGGTGAGACAACGGTGAGGACTCGACAGCAAGAAACCACTGAAATGCTGGAGCAAAAGAAAACCAACAGTTAGACTCCGATGAGCCCGACCAGAGACAGAGCATCAGGCACCAACCGACATTATCTCTCTAATTTTCAATAAGCCTTTACGTTGGAGCCGTCATAGAATCTGAGGCCTGACCCACCGGCGTGCAATTAAAGAGGGAAGCAAAGTTGCCAACCGTGATTGGGTTAACTACCATGCATGCAGTCTGTCGTATAATATCCATGTTGTACCCAATCTTTTTATATCGAAGAGTGATTTTACGAAATTGGGTGCTGAAGTCATTGCGGTTATATATTTTTCTGAATTTATATACTAAGTCACCATAAAATTCGGGTTCCGATAGACCTTGTTGCAGAAGAGATTTAAGTCCAATATTGAATTTTGAAATTAAATCAGAATGGCGTCTATAAAATTTTGAAAAGGCTTTGCGTAGTTTATGGTACCGATAACCCTGATTAAGGAGTTTAGTCGTTAATAATTTATTACGAATGTTGAAGTCAGTTACATGACTACACACTCTAGCAAATCGAATTAATTGCGAAATATAAACGCCATAGGATGGCGCACGAGGAACATCACCATCAAAAAAAGGAAAATTTACAATCTCAAAATCAAAGTCATCGCGTTTATCATAAATTTTGCACGAAACAAATTCATCTACAATAGATAGATGTAAATCCAAAAACGGGGCCTCGGTATCAGAAGAATTTGCTTTATTTAACTGAAGTTCTAGGGGGTAAATCTGACTGATCAAACCATCAAAATAGGTATTATCAATATTTAATAAATCATCTAAATATCTAGAAGTTTTTTTTTTCTTTCTTTTTTTTAATAATATTTTCGCTTATAGGCAAACAGTGTGGACCAAGATCAGACTTGATCAGGAGCAGTCTTAGATTGGTCCAGGTGACATATAAAGAAAGCAGCAGATGACTAAGCAGACGACATTTTTTGTGATTGACATGTAAGATAGCTAGCTTCAGAGCTGCTGCTTCCCTCACTAAATTCCTGATCACAAGTTTCAGTGGACTCAAATATATAAGGCTGAATATCTAAATTGAAGTCCCCTCAAAGAGTGGCCAGTTCTTGCTTATTTTAATCCATTTTAAGCTTCTGTTTTAAACTTCAACAGTGCTACATATGCCTAACTAGTACACAGCAAGCTTCTAGATTCCTCATGGATGACGTCAGGGCATATCTGTGGTTAATTGGAATTTTCAAGGTCAGTTCAGTAGCAGAGTAAATGGCTGGAGATTACACAGTGATAAAATCCTTATCAGACCACTTAGTAACCTACAGTATTCAGTAGAAGAAAGGGTTTATTTATGTTTACCTATTTATTGTTACAGATTATCGCTTTCCTGTCTCCTTTAACAGATTTGATGAAGACAGACTTACCAAGTTTATGAACGGTAGTGTACATTGACAGATGTTCTGCATTACTTATATTTCCTTATTTCTTCTCAGAAACACAGATTGTGGATACGCGTTAGAACCGCCTGGCCCGGGCGAGCAGAAATATCAAAACTATCCGGATGTTTTTTTCTGAACCTTTATATCTTTTTAGTGGTATTTTAATAGGCGTATTTTCGTAATGCGTATTCCCATCTCTGTAACCTGTAAATTCCGAAGCAACGTGCGTTGTAATAAAAACACGACAGAAATTGATACAGTGCAAATATTATTTGACAAAAACTTACTAAGTTAATGAACGGTATACGGTATGGTAAATAATTGTAACTTTACAGATTTTGGCATTTGAATCATAATGTTGTATTTGCATAGCTGAGAATGAAAATGTGTTTGGTATAAATGATACAGAATGTCTTTAGCATCACCAACTAACGCTGGTTGGCTGATTTCTCGACATTTATTTAATATCATTCGTTATTATTCTACATAATACAGGGCTTTCAAATTTAGTTCGCAGCCTCTGCTTTGTAATAGGTAACGAAGCTACGTTCGTTGTATCGAAATATCAAGATTTTTCTTTTGCGCAAGAGATGTGACGAAATTTGCATATTAGCTTTTCGATTCATTATCGTTATTCACGATTTATCGGCCAGAACACCAGCCAAAAACGTGTAGTTACATAGGGCGACCGGGCCAAAGTGAAACTCCAGGTAAATCTGTCTGGAATGCCAAATCTCTTTTGGGGTCTATTTTTCTATATTCCGTTTTTCAAACTTTTTCTTGCAACAGACGAAGCTGCACATTAATAAAGTGGTCCGTAAGGCAGATGTCAGTATCTGGCAACGCTATACAACATTTAGATTAACGTAAAAACAGTTTCTTACCTGCATTGACGAACTGTCATCCGCCATTTTTCATCGAAGCCTATGCGCCCAAAATACGAAGCCTATGCGACCGCTACGCAGCCTGTACGTATGTATTGACCAGTGTGGTTTGTCTTTGAGTGTTTGTATCCCTTACATTATTTTGTTTTGGAAAGCCAATTGGCCATTTTGTTGGAAAGTAACTGTTCTTTTGGCTTTCCTCTATTGATGTTTCCATTAGGGTTTGTTGTTTAATGTTTGTGTTTCTTTCCCTTTGGTGTCTCTGATGGGAGCTGTGGGTTAATTATATTGATGTCTGATCATTGCCTTCACTTCTATTTAGAACAGAATTTCTATCCTGAGATAAAACTATGGATTTCCTTATATGGTGTGCAAGAAATGTAAGTTCCTCAAAACAGCTGCATCTGAAGTAGTACTGTTCTCTAACTTATCTTTACAGCCTCTTTACTACAGGGTAAAGTTTCTGATGATTGGAAGACAGTTGAAGTTACACCAATCTTCAAAAAGGGGTTCCCGCAGCTCATCATCAAACAAAGCATTACGCAAACACGCCTATACAAATACATTGCCACCTTTATCGCCGAAAAATTGAAAATTTTAGGATGAAAAATTGTAATATTTTTCTGATTTCTGCTCAAAATATAGATTGTGGGCACTCGTTAGAACCGCCTCATTGAGGCGGTTCTAACGAGTACCCACAATCTATATTTTAGAGCAGAAATAAGAAAAATAAAGGTTACCCCCGGAAACCCCAGTTTTACTATATAAAAGTGGGGTTCAAGGGGGTCAAAATTATATAGGCGTGTTTTCGTGATGTAGAAGTGGAGGCAATGATCAGAAATCGATACAATTACCCACAGCTCCCATCAGAGACACCAAAGGGACAGAAACACAAACATGGAACAACAGATCCTAATGGCAAAATCAATATCGGAAAGCCAAAAGGACAGTTCCCACAAAATGGCCAAAAGGCTATCCAAAATAAAATAATATAAGCGACACAAACACCCAAAGACCAACCATAACAAAAATAAACTGCGACAAAAGAACCGCCTTGGAACGGTTAGTGGAAACGAATTCCACTGGGGGGCTTAAAGCGATTTCACGTGGCCACAATCCTCGCCCTTACTTCCGCTGCGAATAAGACAAATAATTTGTACAGTCCGCATGAAGGCCTCCTAACTTGCCGTATAACATTTATGTTGTACCCAATCTTTTTATATCGAAGAATGATTTTACGAAATTGGGTGCCGAAGTTATTGCGGTTATATATTTTTCTGAATTTATATACAAAATCACCATAAAATTCGGGTTCCGATAGATTTCTGAATTTATAATTAGGCCGATTTTACTGACAGCCATCTGCAGCAAGGTGATGGAACACATTTTGCGCAGTCAGATAGCGCAGCACTTTGACACCCACAACACTCTCTCGGACCAACAACACTGTTTCCGCAAGAAGCGGTCATGTATAAGTCAGTTGAGCTTGGCCATTCAAGAGATGGCCTCGAGGTTATAGAACTTTTTTCATGCTCAACACAGCTAACCATGAAATGTGTAATGTACTCAACTATTAAAATACAAACAAATCACGCAATTTTCTTGCTATGATCAACACAGAATGTCATTTATCCTGCTCGTAAATTTTAAAATGGCAACATTTGTTGGCATTTTAAAATTTATGAACAAGATAATTTTCATGCTCAAGTGAGTTGAGCATGAAAAAGTTTTATAATGATCTCGGAACCTGGTCTCCAGCTAATAAGAAGATGTGGGGGTGGGGTAGGGGGATTGACGCAGTCCTACTAGACTTCAGCAAGGCGTTTCATAAGATTCCTTATCTGCACCCCCTGCTGAATCCCAACCACTGCGGTGAGATGTCCCTTCTTGGCATGGTTAGGGGGTTTCCTTTCCGACAAGAGTCAGAAGGTCCACGTTGGAGGTATATAATCCATACTGATTTTATAGGAGATATGACTGTTGAAACAGGAATAAGTCTTGGTGACGCTGTATATGAAATTAAGACATCCAAGACACTGTGGGTGCTGTATGATTCATGGTGATGGCTATAGAAGTCGTGCTGATAACTGTATGAGTTATGGTGACAGTTGTGTGAGTGACCTAATTGCTGCATGAGTCATTGCAATAGCTACAGAAGACATAGTGACAGATGTTTGAGTTATTGCGGTAGCTGAATTAGTCACGGTAACAGCTGAATGAGTCATGATAATTACTGTATTAGTAACAGCGACAGCAGTATGAGTCATGGTATTTTCTGTAAGAACCACAGAGACAGTTGTATGAGCCATGATGACAGCTCCATTAGTTATGCTTAAAGCACTATGGTAGTGTTGTCAGCATACGTCATGGCGATAGGTGTATGAGTGGCGACGACGGCTTTATCAGTCATGCTGGCAGCAGTACGAGTCATGATGATAGTTGCAGGAGTCCCACAGCGCACTGTCCTCGGTCCTCTGCTCTTCCTCCTATACATTAGCGATCTCTCAGATAGAATCGCCTCCACTGCCAGACAGTCTCCTCTACCACGTAGTTGCGGTCATTCACCTTGTTTGCATTATCTGCTGGTTCCTAGTCTGAAGGTTGTCAGTGTTTGAAAAACAGGTAACCAGACTCCCCTGACCTTGAAAAGTCAGGGGGTTCTGGTTACCTGTTTTTCCAAAACAGGTAACCAGACTCCCCTGACCTTAAAAGGTCAGGGGGTTCTGGTTACCTGTTTTTCCAATATTGACAATGTGCAAGCTGGGAGCCAGCAAATAATGCAAATATGGTGAATAGCACCCAAGCCATAATCCAAACTCATAAATCTGTTAACGAGTCACAAATAAGAATGTTCAGAACAACAGACATAGATCCAAGATGGGAGGCTGTAGGCCTAATCAGGCGTACGCGGATGGTAAACATCACTTAAGCAAGCTTCGCCCATCATGCATATCGGCCTGAACGAAGGAAATGCACGGAGAAGAGTATGGCCGGGATTTTGGAAGTTTACTTATGGCGTTTCATTGACAAAATCATCAGAAATGATTCTGGAAACTGCCACATTGTAGGGATTGACGAGATCGTGATGTCTCCCATCGAAAAGGTGAGAAAGACCAGCACATCCTACAGGAAGGCCTTCAAAGGTGGGTGAATGGGAATATGATTGACAGAGATGTCATTCAGTCCCACCAAGTGCTTGTCATCGGAACCAGCTCCTACCATATACACGGCCACGAGCTCAAAGTTAAAGTGAAATCCAAGAAATACATTGGCGTCACACTGATAGACACCCCGTTCTGGAATTCCCATGTATACTAACCCACCAATAAGACCAACAACATTCTAACAGTTCTAAGAAAGATCTGTCTAGCTACCCCAGGCAAACCAAAGCACAGAGCTACCGCAACATGGTCAAGACAGTACTGGAATGTGTATCGGCGATCTTGGATCATTAAACCCAGACCAACACCAATAAGTTTGAAGCCGTCCAGCGCCGTACTGCAAGACGCCTGACAGAAGAACCGTACAATAAGCAGTGTATATATCGGGAATGGTTGCTGACCTCGTAGCTGCCGGCTTCCATCCTCACAGCACCTACCTTAGAGACTTTCAAGGGAGGGCTGGCCGTGCCTTAGATGGACCTGTCTCTGGTCGGGCTCATCGGAGTCTAACTGTTGGTTTTCTTTTGCTCCAGCATTTCAGTGGTTTCTTGCTGTCGAGTCCTCACCGTTGTCTCACCTCTGTGGTTCTTTGATTTTTGTGTTCACGGAGATGTTGCACTGATGAGTTAGGAGGCCTTCGTGCGGACTGAACAAATTATTTGTCTAAATCGCGACGGAAGTAAGGGCGAGGATTGTGGCCACGTAAAATCGATTTAAGCCCCCCAGTGGAAACATTCCACTGACCGTTCCAAGGCGGCTCTTCTGTGGCGATTTATTTATGTTGTTGTTTGTTACTTACTGTGTGTATCACTTGTGTCTTTTGGTTTTGGATGGCCATATGGCCATTTTGTGGGAAAGTAACTGTCCTTATGGCCTTCCTTTGTTTAGGTTTCCATTATGGTCTGGTCGCTTAATGTTTGTATTTCTTTCCCTTTGGTGTCTTTTATGGGTGGAGTAAGTTAATTGTATCAATTCCTGATCTTTGTTTTACTTCTACTTGTAAATTGTTTCACTGCGACGCTCCAGAGAGGGGCCTTCTCTTAAGGTGAAGTTTTCCATGGTATTCGTTTCAAGAATTTATTAGGTGATGAACACTTCAATTGTGGGTTCTCGATTAACAGAAGCATATGGATAACAAAGTCATGCAACGCAATCGCATTTATATTCGCGTTAGCAAGCCGTCAAAAGCGTACTTTCGTAAACCTACAGTATAAAGAGAAAATGGGGTTACAAGGGCATCCGTTATTCACAATATTTCCTCTATAGTTGCTCAAAAACATAGACTGATGTTTCTCGTTGGCCCCAACACAGCTGTATATATATATATATATATATATATATATATATATATATATATATATATATATATATATATATATATATATATATATATATATATATATATATATATATATATATATATATATATGTCACAGCCTCAATAGAGCGATTCTAACTAGCACCGTCAATCTTGTTTGATACAGAAATATAGAGCAGAGTACGAGGGATAATATAACGAATTTTTTTCACGAGAAAATATATATCTACCGAGTCAGTCATATCTGACCATTAACTCAGTTACACACTGATAAAGGCAAGCGCGCAGGGTAAGGAACAAATCTGCAGGATAAGGAATTTTTTCCGATCAGGATAAGGAAGAAAATGACGGAATCGGCATCACATGTGCAGGTTTGTTGTTGTTCTAGATCTCGCGTTATGGTTACTAATCAATACGGCTGCTCATATTAGCTTCACGGAAGACACATATTATTCACAAATATATCTTCGATGGTCCGAATTCGACAGTTACAGCTAGTCAAACGAAGAACCGGACACAGTGGGGCTACTCAACCACGAAATCTCATTATTGTGCATGAAACGTTTTCCTGGGAAGACGGCATGCACATTTTTGTTGGTTGTAGACATACACATGATAAATCGGACTGTTGTAAATACGATTTAAGGAAAATTGGAAATTTGAAGGCCCACAGTGAGAAATCCTAGTTTCATTTTCAATACAACGTGTAACACAGTAATAGTTCTTGTATGTATTGTTCCCTTACATTAGAAATTTATCTATATCATATAGGTAAGGCCAGACGAGACTATAAACCCTGGTACATTTTCACAGTAGATGTAAAACTGCGCAGAATTAGCAACTAGGAAGAATCACTTAGGACCCGGAACATAATTTTGACAAATACTTAGACTAATGACTAGCCGAGTGCGATATCTCTCAAGTGGACCAAGCTTTAATTGCCGTCTTATGACTGCTTAAGTGCTCATGCATGTATGTGTCATTTCCGATGGTCAGTTATGAAACAGTGATTCTTCCGGGTAAAGGATCTGTATATAAACTGGGTTTGTTTTCTAGTCGGCAGATAGAAAGTAGCAAGCAATGGACTGGTGAGAGGGCAGAGTCAGGCTGACTCTGTCCTGCCAGGGAGTCAGTATTTCACGCAGCAACGTTAGAGTAGAAATAAAGCAATTTGAACATCATCCGTGAGTTCTTGTCTTCTTGACTGTGTGACAAATGCCCACGGGCAAGGAAATGGGTACACCCCATATGATAAGACACAAAATTGTCCGGGGAAAATGGTAGTTGTATTTTCGTAGCTCTAGTAAGTTTGCATCTCAGATTAGGTTTTCCGAAATTAATAATTAGTCCAAAATAGCTTAAAGCACAAATTGGGACCTTTAGGAAAAGTTCAAAGTTTGTGTGCAAAAGAAGATTTTAATTGGTCACTATTATGACTGGTCAAAATAGTTAGTAGCAAAGACATAATAATTGATAACTATACAAAAATCAAAGCTCTGAGAGTACTGGTGGGTCGATCGTCTCTGAATGTAGGTTGGGAAAATAATCCTGAGCTGAAAATCGAACTGTTCGTTTAACTTTTAGCAAGCACAGTAGTGCTGATCAGATATCGCGTTATGTAGCGTCTGATTATGTAGATTCTGTTTGCCAATGCCCAAGTGTACAAGCACAGTCCACCCGCCCCCGCCCATCGGGGCTTGAATAAATAGATTGGCTGCATGATGCTTCCATGTAGAGCTGAAAGTCCCGTAACATTGGAAGTAACGTCTCCAAATGACCTATACAGTGTTGACGGGGACGTTAAACCTTAAATCAAACAAACTAGCACAGTTCAGAATTTTCTTCTTACCCTGCGCTCTGACGTCTTAGGGTAGTACTTGGATTTTGTTCAACAGAGTATGGAGGGTGCAAACGCAGCCCCATCCCATCTTTTGGAAATTATTTCAGATTCATACAGTTTTTCACCCTCTGCCACCCCCCCCCCTCCCACCACCACCACCACCACCCCCCTGAATATTTGTTTCGAAGATGTTTTATGGTGATAGCCAAATTAAGTTTAATGAAAAGATACAACTTCACAAAAAAAACAAGTCAATAAAAACGTTTGGTCATTCACAAATAATGTATGTGTTTTACCATGACAATTCAACATAAAAATTTCCGTAACTCCGTTCATAGTAAAGATAAATATATGTTGTTATTACTCATTTTCTTAGTTGGAACCCAATGAATAATTTGGTACCTGTTTCATTTTGATCCTGTAATGTTTCATTTTTCGTATATCTCCATAATAATGCAAGTGGGCGGGGTAACTAGATACGACTAACTTAGTGTACAAATGGTTAGCAGTGCTACCTGATATATAACTGCGGCAGTTGAAACCTATATAATGAGGTGCTTCCAAAGGCACCTTCTGTTATCTTTTTCTTTCGAAGGGATATACTTTTATCACACTTCTCTTACTATTTTCGTCATAATTTATTATTAACTCAATACAGGCACATCAAAAGTCAAGTTATTCTGAATATACATGAAGACGAAACAATTTGTATTTGTATGTTTCAATTAACTAAGCCTGTTAGCGAGTGAAACGATACACACTGAAGAGGATTTGAGTGGGTGCCAGGAAGGAGCCAAATCATATCAGACCTTTAAATGACCATGCAATAGGTAAGTCTCGCGAATTTTGTGAGGTTATCTACCGTATTTTCAGCCAAAAGAACAAACCAGAAATACTGCATGGACATATATATCATTTCTCTAAATCATGATCGCGATAAACCCAATCCATCTACCCCCCATTGGGGATTATCATATTGCTAGAACCAGAGCAATGCGCATGTCAAGACAAGACACACAAATTTTGAACGTTTCCTAAAGGTCACAATTGGTGCTTTAAACTATGAAGAATTGATTATTGATATCGGAAAACCTAATCTAAGATGCAAATTTACTAGACCTACGAACATACAACTACCATTTTCCCCGCACAATTGTGTGTCTTATCATATGCGTTGTACCCACTTCCTTGCCCGTGGGCGTTGTATTGAAAAGGGAAATAGGATTTATCACTGTGGGCCTTCCAATTTCCAATTTTCCTTAAATCGTATTTGCAACTGTCCGGTTTATCATGTGTATGTCAACAACAAACAAAAAACATGCCATCTTCCCAGAAGGGCGTTTCATGTACAATAATGAGATTTCGTGGTTGAGTGGCTCCACTGTGTCCAGTTCACCGTTTGACTGGCTGTAACTGTCGAATTCGGACCATCGAAGATAAATTTGTGAATAATATGAGTCTTCCGTGGAGCTAATGTGAGCAGCCGTATTGATTAGTAACCATAACACGAGATCTAGAACAACAACAAACCTGCACATGTGATGCCGATTCCGCCATTTTCTTCCTTATCCTGATCGGAAAAAATCCTTATCCTATGGGTTTGTTCCTTACCCTGCGCGCTTGCCTTTACCAGTGTGAGTTAGGTAGGTCGCTAAAGTTAAAATTTTGAAGAAATAAATCACTTGATGAGTCATTACAACTATATACAGTCTATTTAACCACGGTGTGTTAAAACGCATACCGCTGAGTTTCAATCTATATACCATATACGGGCTTTGAACTTTTCGGCAGGTTTGGCATCTTCCACAGAAGACGGAAGACTACTCCGCGGGGAGATAGCTCTTGGAAAAAAATCTTCAGGCCTTGGTACCCACAGCTGGTACAGTTTTGAAGATATGAAAAATGTACGATGCTTGACGGTTGTATTTTCTGACAAGCATGCTGTTTGCGGTGGGTGCGTAAATTTACCGGAATGGACCTAATTACCGGAACGGACCAATGGCTACCCGGTTTCCACCCCATTTTAATGATATTTATATAAAATACATACTATTTTCATCTTTTACCACATTGTGCATGCCGTTTTTCATAAATAAATTTGTCAAATGTGGAATATGGGTCAGTGCATAATAGTATCACCCTGTGCGTCAGAGCCCTCACAGTCATTTTACCTAGTCGTGTTTGGAGCAGAATTAAATAGAAAACATTACAAATATTCATCCAAATAGTTAATTTCTAGAACCCGAAGGTATGACACTCTAATACATATAGATATACATGTATTCCGACATAGGCATGTGTCTTTCATATAAATATCTCACCAATTTGCGAATCCATTTATTAAACATTCGTTATTATGGTTAATGTTACAGTTGACTCTCGCACCTCACACGTTGCTATCTCATACTACTGCTTAAATGAAACTAAATTTTGGCCACTTTTGTTTCAGTTTTGCTATTTGTTCATTAGATTGCAAATCCTTTTATCTCAAACTACTGTTATTTCAAACCAAAATATTCAGTCCCTTGGAGTGAGTTTGATAATTTAATTAATCAGTTACCGCCAGATATATATTGCATTGTAACACATTGACCTGATAAAGATATTCTATCTCAGGACAAGTGAGCTTTATCACGTCAACGTGACATTGCACTTTTTTAATGAAGCGAACTATTGGACAAAATGGCAAAAAATGTTATACTTACTGGAAAAGAATTGAAAAAAAAAAATGGAAAAATACTTAAAAAAAATATCATAGAAAAACATGCGGTCAGCTGATACTGAATATATGAACTGCCTCAATGTTGGGACGCACTGGAGATCATTGAAAACTGATCGTAAATTGTTAATTTAAAGAGTTTACAAAGGGGTAAACTGATAAATAAAATACCAAATTCGTGTCATTTGATATCAAGTTTATCAGGCTCGGCTTCGAGAACGCATGTAGAATCGCTCGGCAAGCCTCGCGATTCTACAAGCGTTCTCGAAGCCTTGCCTGATAAACTTGATATAAAAAGACACTCACCTGGTATTCTCTATTAGTTAATCGGTAGTTGTTAACCTTATGATCTCAAGAACATGTTTACGTAAAAGGAAGTACAAAAACGAACAAGGCACACAATAGTTTGTCAGTCGCATCACGAAAACACGCCTATATACTTTTGACCCCCTCATATCCCACTTTATATAGTACAACTGGGTTTTATGGGGGTATACATTATTTTTCTTATTTCTGCTCAAAAACATAGATTGTGGGTACTCGATAGAACCGCCTCGTCGAGGCGGTTCTATCGAGTCCCTACAATCTATGTTTTGAGCAGTAATAAGAAAAATATGGCAATTTTTCATCTTAAAATTTCTAATGTTTGGCCCAAAAATGGCAGTGTATTTGTATAGGCGTGCTTTCGTAATGATTTAGATTCTGCCAGTTGAAAGCGATTAAAGTATCTTTGCAATACAAACCGATAAACCTGAAAGTTTGCTTTAGTAATCTACTTACCTTAGGTGTGGATAATCAAATTATCTTAGGTGTTGATAAGACTATGTGTCGGTCTTATAATAAGGTGTGAAGGAGATGTAAATGGTCGAAATAACGCATGTCAGCTTAACACATAAAAGACAGAAAAAAACCATATCATTAAATAAACAAATTATTAATAGCAAACACACGAAGTGTTTGCTTTACTGTAGAGAGGCTGGAACAACATACTAAGGCACTCAAATCTCGCCTGGAATCTCGTTCAATTTCTCGCGATAATCCGCCATCTTTACAGAGTTCATGAGAATTGTATTCACATCCAAAAATTGCTTCTCAAAACCAAAATGAGTTGAGTCCTATTAAAAAGAAACATAAAAAGCGTCGAAATAACTTTAAAAAGCTATTTTCGAAGACCGTTGCATCAAACGCTGAAGTTTAATCGCGGGAAAGTTTCGAAACTGCGTCGCGCGTTTCAATGAACTGAAACGTACCGCACTGAGCCGAAAATGTTAGGATTACGTGCAGGTGTACATTACATACACGCAAGGTCCTACACAGTAATCATGTAATTACGGTAAGGATCTTTCTTTCTTTCTACTTACACTCTGAAGAAATATATGGGCTGCATGATGCTTCCACGCAGAGCTGAATCCGGCCCACACACTAGTACTGGTAAACCGCATAGAGGATCTAAGCCTGTCCAGGAACCGCGGTGCGAGGTGGACCGTCCATGCTAATAAACCCTATTGGTTTCATTGGGCGACAGGGCTTGAGATGTCATTTCATCTCAATGTCGGGTAAAAGTCCCACAAAATTGGAAGCAACGTCTCCAAAATGACCTTTACAGTGTTGACGGGGACGTTAAACCTAAAATCAAACAAACAAAATCAAACAATTCTACTTACACTCCGATCGGTCACATTTGACCATTACTCGCAGGAGATGGTTCTTCCTGCACAAGGGGGCCTTCAGTACAGTTAACTATTAACTACCTAAGGGGTGTTAATGAGTGTGTTTGCTCAAAAAGCAGTGCCTTTATTTCATATTATTACTTGTGCTCCTTACTTGCCACTCAATACCTGTTCAAATGCAATAGTCGTAAGTGATCTAGCTAGTATGTGCTTCTCTTAAAACAAAAAGAAAGTTGTATGTTTTCAGAAAACTATTTCTTTTTCTGTATTCTCTAACCAAGCCTGAATTTTATTCGAAATGGCTATTCATTTCTTTACCATATATATGACCATATGTTCAAGTTTGTCCCCGCTTAATAACCCGGTCGTAAGTTTCTGTCATTGCGAGCTAGGGTCTCTTGATTTTTGTGATGTTATAGAAGGGGGTAACGAACAAGTAGATTGTAGCGTATATTTCTCACAATAAAATTTATCAAAATACCGACATATTTCTAGCTGTTGGGGTGAAATAACTTTTCATTTCTTGATCAAGGAATTTTAACTGAGTATAGGTACGTGTAAATACTTTATTGTGAACATATCGATGACTGAATCTAAGTAGCGTAACTTTATAATTTGACTTTTTAAACGGCTAATATCCCAATTCATTTGAGAATGAGTGATCTACCACAGAAGACGGAAGACTACTCCGCGGGGAGATAGCTCTTGGGAAAAAAATCTTCAGGCCTTGGTACCCACAGCTGGTACAGTTTTGAAGATATGAAAAATGTACGATGCCTGACGGTTGTATTTTCTGACAAGCATGCTGTTTTGCGGTGGGTGCGTAAATTTACCGGAATGGACCTAATTACCGGAACGGACCAATGGCTACCCGGTTTCCACCCATTTTAAGGATATTTATATAAAATACATACTATTTTCATCTTTTACCACATTGTGCATGCCGTTTTTCATAAATAAATTTGTCAAATGTGGAATATGGGTCAGTGCATAATAGTATCACCCTGTGCGTCAGAGCCCTCACAGTCATTTTACCTAGTCGTGTTTGGAGCAAAAATAAATAGAAAACATTACAAATATTCATCCAAATAGTTAATTTCTAGAACCCGAAAGTATGACACTCTAATACATATAGATATACATGTATTCCGACATAGGCGTGTGTCTTTTATATAAATATCTCACCAATTTGCGAATCCATTTATTAAACATTCGTTATTTTGGTTAATGTTACAGTTGACTCTCGCACCTCACACGTTGCTATCTCATACTACTGCTTAAATGAAACTAAATTTTGGCCACTTTTGTTTCAGTTTTGCTATTTGTTCATTAGATTGCAAATCCTTTTATCTCAAACTACTGTTATTTCAAACCAAAATTTTCAGTCCCTTGGAGTGAGTTTGATAATTTAATTTATCAGTTACCGCCTATGTATATTGCATTGTAACACATTGACCTGATAAAGATATTCTATCTCAGGACAAGTGAGCTTTATCACGTCAACGTGACATTGCACTTTTTTAATGAAGCGAACTATTGGACAAAATGGCAAAAATGTTATACTTACTGGAAAAGAATGGAAAAAATTGGGAAAAATACTTAAAAAAAATATAATAGGAAAAATTGCGGTCAGCTGATACTGAATATATGAACTGCCTGAATGTTGGGACGCACTGGAGACCATTGAAAACTGATCGTAAATTGCTAATTTAAAGAGTTTACAAAGGGATAAACTGATAAATAGAATACCAGATTCGTGTCATTTGCTATCAAGTTTATCAGGCTCGGTTTCGAGAACGCATGTAGAATCGCTCGGCAAGCCTCGCGATTCTACAAGCGTTCTCGAAGCCTTGCCTGATAAACATGATATAAAAAGACACTCACCTGGTATTCTCTATATGTTAATCGGTAGTTGTTAACCTCACGATCTCGAGAACATGTTTATGTAAAAGGAAGTACAAAAACAAACAAGGCACACAATAGTCCGTCAGTCGATTTAGATACTGCCAGTTCAAAGCGATCAAAGTATCTTTGTAATACAAACCGATAAACCTGAAAGTGTGATTTAGTAATCTACTTACCTTAGGTGTGGATAATCTAATTATCTTAGGTGTTGATAAGACAATGTGTCGGTCTTATAATAAGGTGTGAAGGAGATGCAAATAGTCGAAGTAACGCACGTCAGCTTAACACATAAAAGACAGAAAAAATCATATCATTAAATAAATAATAAATAAATAGAGTAGGGATCTAAAAAATAGAAAAGAAAAGAGTCTCAACATGGCTATTGGCTTTTCAGATATGATTTTGGGATATGTTTCTTATTTCTTCTCCAAACATAGATTATGAGTGCTCAGTAGGAACGCCCAAAAGAGGAGGTTCGTGTGAGTATCCGCAATCTATGATTAAGAGCAGAAATGAGAAAAAATGTACATCCAACAAGGAGTGACAAACGTATACATATATACCAACAGGTGACACAAAAGTAATCGCGTTATCAATAAGTTCTGAAAAGTAGATCCTTTGGAAGCAAAGAATACATCAAATAAACGAAAATAGCAGACTCGGTTTTATTGAGTTTTTTCACGACCAGTGCTGAAACGTGCAAGACCGACCACTCCCTCTAGCACCGGCTTAAGCAGAACTCTATTTTCAAAATGATTCTAATTAAGGCGTAACTATACCAAATTTAGTAACACAGAGTTCTAAATGAACTCAGTGATCCCAAAGGACCAGAAAATATAATCTGCACTTTGATGATATACTTGGAGACTTTTTACAACCTCCACACTGCACAACACCAGCTGCAGTGAAGATAAATCAGTTCTGAAAAGTTAGATCATTTGGCAGCATAGAATAAACCAAATAAACGAAAATAGCAGACTCTTTTTCTTTGAGTCTGTTCATGACCAGTACTGAAATATGCAACACCGACCAAAGCACAGGCTTAAGCAGAACTCTATTTTCAAAATGATTTTAAATGAACTCAATCATCCCAAAGGGCCAGAAAATATAATATGCACTATGATGATGTACGGGGAGACGTTTTTCGGCCGCCACATTGTACAACACCAGCTGCAAGTCCCACCCTGTGAAAAACACATTTTATGTAGAGCCTTTAGCTCAACTTCTAGATATTTGGATGATTTATTAAATATTGACAATACCTATTTCTATGGTATGATCAGTCAAATTTACCCCCAAGAACTTCAGTTAAATAAAGTATATTCTTCTGATACCGAGGCCCGTTTTCGGATTTACATCTAGCTATTGTAGATGGGTTTGTTTCCTGCAAAATTTATGATAAACGCGATTGTTTTGATTTTGAGATTGTAAATTTTCCTTTCTTGAAATGGTGATGTTCCTCGTGCGCCATCCTATAGCGTTTATTTCACAATCAATTAGATTTGTCAGAGTGTCTAGTCATATAACTGACATCAACACTCGTAATAAATTGTTAACTGCTAAACTTCTTTTACCAGGGTTATCGGTATCATAAACTACGCAAACCCTTTTCAAAATTTTATAGATATCATTCAGACTGAATTTCAAAATTCAATGTTGGATTTAAATTTCTTCTGCAACAAGGTCTATCGGAACCCGAATTTTATGGTGACTTAGTATATAAATTCAGAAAAACATATAATTGCAATTACTTCAGCACCCAATTTCGTAAAACCATTCTTCGAAATAAAAAGATTGCGTACAACATAAATGTTATACGACAGACTGCATGCATGATAGTTAACCCAGTCACGGTTGAAAACTTTGCTTCCCTCTTTATTTGCACGCCGGTGTGTCAGGCCTCAGATTCTATAACGGTTCCAGCGTAAAGGCTTACTGAAAATTAGAGAGAAATTATTTTTATGTAATGTTGGTTGGTGCCTGATGCTCTGTCTCTGGTCGGGCCAATCGGAGTCTAGCTAACTGTTTTTTTTTTTTTTTTTTTTTTTTTTGCTTCAGCATTACAGTGGTTTCTTGCTATCGAGTCCTCACAGTTGTTTCGTCTCTGTGGTTGTTTGAGTTTGTGTTCTCGCAGATGGTGCACTGATGAGTAAGGGGGCCTTCATGCGGACTGAACAAATTCTTTGTCTAAATCGCGACGAAAGTATAATTATAAGTGCGAGGATTGCGGCCGCGTACATCTATTTACGCCCCCGAGTGGAATTCGTTTCACTGACCGTTCCAAGGCAGTATGTGAATAACTTGGTAGGTGGTGTAAAGGCAAACCCAAGAGATTTCTACAGATACATCAATAGTCAGAAGAAAGAGAGGCAATGTATCCGCCCCTTAATAAAAGTGGAGGGAGCGGGGTTGCCGAATCAGACTTTGAAAGGGCAGAGGAACTAGTTGGTCAATTCAATGATGCGTTTAATAAAACTGAGTTCACGGAGGTGCCATTGACTAGATGATCGGCCCCATTCATGGATAATATTGTTGTGTCATCGACAGGAGTGATCAAGCTACTTAAAGGCTTAAACCCTACTAAAGCTTTAGGACCTGATGAACTACATCCTAGAGTCCTGAAGGAACTAGCAATAGAGTTAGGTCCAGTTTTTGCTCACCTGTTTCAACAGTCTCTTGATACGGGTGAAATCATTTGTTCACTCTTCAAAAAAGGAGATAGGGCTCTTTCTCATAATTATCGCCCTGTGTCTCTGACTTGTGTTCTGTGTAAATTGCTTGAACATATAGTCTGCTCAAATATCATGGCCCACTTGCATGAACATAAACTTCTGTCAGACAGACAACATGCATTTAGGAAAAGGCATAGTTGTGAAACTCAGTTTAGCACGGTTATTAACGACTGGGCGAGAATCATGGACATAGGGGGACAGGTAGACACATTTATTCTGGACTGACACCCCACCACATGGACTACTTAAATCTAAGTTATTTGGTTATGGAATTGGGGGAAATACTCTCAAATGGATAGATTTATTTTCTTTTGCAACAGAAAACAACGTGTTGTTGTTAATTATGAATCTTCAGAGTGAGCACCAGTTTTGTCTGGAGTCCCACAAGGGACTGTTCTTGGCCCACTGTTATTCTTACTATACATCAATGGTATTTCCACTGACATTGACTCGGAAATAAAACTGTTAACGGATGACTGTGTTTGCTACCTGGAAATTATAGATACAGAGGACTCGCTGAAAATTCAGAATGATATAGATAGATTTGGATGTTGGGCACGAAACTGGGACATGAGATTTCAGCCCGTTAAATGTAATATTATGCAGATAACTAGGAAGAGAACAAATTAAATTGAGGCTTCTTACACCTTAGAGGGAACTGTCCTCGAGAACGTGGATTCCATTAAATATGTCGGAGTGACACCCACACACGATTTGAGATGGAATACACATATTAGCAACATCATGTACACAAAGGCAAATAGAACGCTTGTGTCACAGGGTTGGAAAAAGAACGTGACTCGACCGGGACTCGAACCCAGGGCCTTTCGCATACCGTGGGAACACTCTACCGACTGAGCTACCGAGCCACACGGTCGACCTGCTACATTTTCCCCCTGCTTAATTAGATTCGTCCCGAATCTCTTCTCATGAGATTCGTCCCGAATCTCTAAGTCCTATCCAGTCCGGCTGCAAGACTTATTTTCATACTCTTTCATGCCCTCAGACGCGGTGCTGGACCCACACTGGCCACCAAATGTCACAGGGTTGGAAAAAGAACATGACTCGACCGGGACTCGAACCCAGGGCCTTTCGCACACCGTGCGAACACTCTACGACTGAGCTATCGAGCCACACGGTCGACCTGCTACATTTTCCCCCTGCTTATTTAGATTCGTCCCAAATCTCTTCTCATGAGATTCGTCCCGAATCTCTAAGTCCTATCCAGTCCGGCTGCGAGACTTATTTTCACACTCTTTCATGTCCCCAGACGCGGTGCTGGACCCACACTGGCCACCAAATGTCACAGGGGTGGAAAAGGAACATGACTCGACCGGGACTCGAACCCAGGGCCTTTCGCATACCGTGCGAACACTCTACCGACTGAGCTACCGAGCCTCACGGTCGACCCGTTACATTTTCCCCCTGCCTTATTAGATTCGTCCCGAATCTCTTCTCATGAGATTCGTCCCGAATCTCTAAGTCCTATCCAGTCCGGCTGCGAGACTTATTTTCACACTCTTTCATGCCCCCAGACGCGGTGCTGGACCCACACTGGCCACAAAATGTCACAGGGTTGGAAAAAAGAACAGGACTCGACGGGGACTCGAACCCAGGGCCTTTCGCATACCGCGCGAACACTCTACCGACTGAGCTACCGAGCCACACGGTCGACCTGCTACACTTGGTTTCCTGAGGCGAAATCTTCATCAGTGTCCTCAGGATGTAAAAGAGGTAGCATATAAAGCACTTGTTCGCCCAATTTTGGAATATGGTAGTTGAATCTGGGACTCCATGCTGCGGAGTTAATGAAGAAATTGAAAAAGTTCAGAATAGAGCTGCTAGATTTGTAAAAAGCAATTACTGCTTTGAAATTTGGAGCATGACTGCGATACTAGGCAAGTTAATTTGGGAGTCGCTCAAGAAAAGGAGAAAAGGCAGTAAGCTCATACTTTTATACAAAGGTCTAAAGGGTGCTGTCAGCACCCCAACAGATGGCCTTAAATTGTTCCCCCAGCTAGGCACGGTAGAAATCATCATTCATTTGCGTTTCAGACACTTGCTGCAAGAAGCAAGAACTGGCATTTATAAAGAATCATTCTTCCCCCCGAACCATTAGAGATTGGAATGTCCTCCCCGGTTCGATCATTTCAACGGCTGAAGGTGCTGAGAATCATGTATACACCTGAGTTTACCTCTTTGGTGAGAGCTAGGGACTAACTTCCCATCACACGTCCTGGTGTATGAATGTCATTTGACGTGTACCCGTAACAATTCTGATTCTGATTCTAGCAGTTCTTCTGTCGCGGTTTGTTTTTGTTATGTTTTGTCTTTGGGTTGGTGTATCGCTTATATTTTTTGTTTTTGATAGCCAATTGGCCATTTTGTGGGAAAGTGACTGTCCTTTTGGCTTTCCGCTATTGATGCTTCCATAAGGGTCTAGTTATTTCGTGTTTGTATTTCTTTCCCTTTTGTGCCTCTGATGGGAGCTGTGGGTTAATTGTATCGATTCCAGATCATTTTCTTCACGCTATAAGTTTGATTATTCTCGTCTAAAATAATCCAAAGCAATTACTGTGTCACCATGGTCATACTGCAATGTAACTAGATTTAAGTTTCTTAATATTGCACAAGGTAATCAAAGGACTTTCGAAAACGGTATTTATTTAATGATCAAAATGCATGAAATCGGTCCATCGAATTACCCCAAACCACCCCAAAACACACCAAACCACCCCAAACCACACCAAACCACCCCAAACCACTTTAATTATATATATTTAATACATGGATTGCACTTCTATGGTTAATTTACATGAGGGTTAAGACATTTAAAGGCTCATTTGCAATATACATGTTGCGAAGGGGTTAAGCTTTGTTAACTTTTATTTTGAAATTGGATGTGCGTGAGTGGTAACTGGGGACATATACATGGCAATTATAATGGTTCCTTTCTTGTTTATTAAAAGCCTTAAAAGGGCTGCTTTATTTAAGTGGGGAAGCCCTCTGTCTAATAATGCTTGGCAAGTCAGGTATTACAAGGGCAGAGTTTGTCTTTTTTTTCCTATGAAATTTTTTTGTGCGTTGGTTAAAAAGGAAAAAAATCTTATATTATATATTTCTGCTCGAAACACAGATTGTCGGTAATACATTGTGGGTATTTTTTGCGCATGCGTCGTTAACATCTATCCTCCGTTCTCAAACTCACTCAAAACTTTATTGTAAAAGCAATTTTACAGGGTTCATGGTATAGTTTTGTTGGTAGAAGTGGTAAGATTTTGTATTTCAGGAGCAGTTTCATTCATAAAACTTGAATTGAAATCGCCGTTTGACCAAATATTGATGTTTTATTGATCGAGTCTTCGCCTCACAGACTCGACCTTGACCTTGGCTGAAAACCGGAAACAGTAGTTTCATTTTGTAACCAGTTTTCGTGTATGGAAAACAGGTATGTTTTTTGGAATATTTAGCATCCTGGTGCTTCTCTCTGTAAGCACACAGTTCGAAAATATCGGCGACAGTGCCTTTGGGGCTGATGGCAACTCAGAGTTAAAGTTTATTGACGCTCCAGCACAAAACTTCAGTCCGAATCGCAACTGCTGTTTTGGAAGCTTATTTGCGAGGTACAGGTGGGGTAAACTTCCTAAAATACCTATGAAAACGTCAAAAATAGCATCTTTAGCATATCTTTGTCTGCTGACTGTGTCACTTTCAGCTGATGTGGAACTAAACCCAGGCCCTGAGTACCCCTGTGGGAGCTGTGGTGTAGAGGTTTTAGACAATGACATGGCCATTGAATGTGATAATTGTTGCTCTTGGTTTCATATTAGATGCCAAGGCATAGGTGAGGACACTTATGATACGTATTCTATTGAAACTTCCTTCTCATGGACATGTCTGAATTGTTTTGAAACAAACTTCTCTCATAGTACAAATACCTCTTTTGCATCAGTAACTTCCGAAAACCATTTTTCAGTATTGAGCGAAGAACCCTCCCCAACCATAGAAATCAGACCTGTCAAAAGTGCATCAAACATGATTGGCCGTCTCCTAACTAAGAGCACTGTTAAAGTGTTGAACTTAAATTGTCAGTCGCTTGTGAAAAAGAAAGCTGAGTTCCATGCATTACTTGAGCATCATGATCCTGATATTGTTGTTGGCACCGAATCTTGGTTACGTGGAAATCATTTGGATAGTGAGTATTTTCCTCAGTCTATAGGATATACTCCATTTAGGCGTGACAGATCTTCAGAAACTCAAGGCGGTGGTGTGTTTATACTGATTCGCAATTCCATGCTTGCAACTGAGCAGAGGCAGCTACACACTGACTGCGAAATATTATGGGTTAAGGTTGAACTTGAAGGATGCAAATCACTGTACATTGCTGCTTATTACAGGCCCAAAGAAAATGATGTGTACAGTCTGGATGAACTTAGGCGCTCTCTAAATTCGGCCACGGCACTAAATGGTGATATTTGGGTCCTTGGAGACCTAAATTTCCCCAAACTGTCATGGAACAATGACTTTGTCCCTGAAATCAAACCTGGATGTAACTTCCCCAGACTTTATGAAGATTTCATTTCATTGATTGATGACTGTAACTTGGTTCAAGTTGTTACCCAGCCTACTAGAGGGGGGAATGTATTAGATCTATTTCTGACCTCAAATTATACCTTGGTTAAGGAAATCCAGGTGTTCCCTGGCATAGCTGACCACGATATGGTCATATCCGAAGTCCTTACCAAGCCCGCTGAATCGCGGCAGGTACCTAGGTCCAGTTTTTTGTATAGGAAAGCAAATTGGGAAGGATTCAAGACCTACATGGAGGAGGTCAAGACTGAATTCCTGGCAAATGCTTCCTTAAAGCCAGTAGAAGAACTTTGGATCTCTTTTAAAACTTCTATCAATACTGGCCTCCAAAAGTATGTCCCCTGCAAGAAATTTGGCTCCAAAAAAAGTCTTCCTTGGGTCACACAAGGTATAAAACGTTTAATTCGCAAAAGAGACTCCCTTTATCAGAAGCAAAAATCTACCAAACGACCCAAAGATAGGAAGCATTTTGTAAACATGCGACATCTAGTCAAAGCAAGAATAAAACAGGCTTATGACAACTACTTGGCTGATGTCCTTGGTTTAAATGATAAACCTGAAAATGCCTCTGAACCTTCTGAGGCTAGTTCTGCCAAATTTTCCACGAAAAAACTCTTCTCTTTCATAAAAAATTGCAAGCAAGACACCCAAGGTATAGGTCCATTATTAGATCCTGTAACTGGCAAATATTCCACAACCAACTTAGATAAGACAAATACTCTCAACAGACAATTTCAGTCCTCCTTCACACCCCTATCACCATTGAGTTTAAGTCAGCTTTCTGACAATGCTCTCAAGAATGGATTGGCAAATGGCACCATTAATAAAGAATCTGTTCCGGAAGAATACTTACCCAAATTCCCGGAAATGCCTACAATAAACATATCAGCAGCAGGAATTCTTAAACTCTTATCGAACCTAAACCCGACCAAAGCCGCCGGTCCAGATGCTCTTAAACCAGTAGTCCTTAAATCCCTTAGAGACCAAATAGCGCCCATGCTTCAGGTCATTTTCCAGAAATCACTTTCCAGTGGTCAAATCCCCTCGGATTGGAAGACAGCCATTGTTTCTCCCCTGTTCAAAAAGGGTGACAAAAGTGACCCTGCAAATTACAGGCCTATCTCCTTAACTTGCATTTGCTGCAAGTTAATGGAGCATATTGTTGCATCCAACCTTACTAAGCATCTCGACAAACATAACATCTTGTATGATCTTCAACATGGATTTAGGGAAAGGAGGTCCTGCGAAACACAGCTCATCCAACTTGTTGATGAGCTTGCACGAAATCTATCAGCAGGTCACCAGACTGACCTGATACTCCTGGATTTTAGTAAAGCATTCGATAAGGTTAGCCATATTAAATTACTCCACAAACTGCACCAACATGGCATAACCTCAAACACCCTAAACTGGATCAAAGCTTTCCTTTTTGGCCGTACTCAACGTGTAGCCCTAGAGGGGGAAACCTCATCCCAAATTCCGGTCACATCTGGGGTTCCCCAAGGATCAGTACTGGGACCGATCCTGTTTCTTTTATACATCAATGACCTACCAGAGCAGATCCACTCACAGGTCAGACTTTTTGCAGATGACACGGCAATATATTTGGCTGTCCGCAGTGATGCTGACTGTACCTTATTGCAAAGGGACCTCCAAAAGCTTGAAACTTGGGAAAAGAACTGGGAAATGGAATTTAACCCGGGTAAATGCCAGGTCCTACACATTTCCCGTTCTAAAGAACCCATTAGACACAATTACATTCTCCACGGTGAAGTCCTCCAGGAGGCTGATCATGCCAAGTACCTGGGCCTTGAGTTTAGCCGTGATTTAACTTGGAACACCCACATTCATAACGTGACCACCAAAGCAATTCGGACCCTGGGCTTCATACGTAGGAATATACGCACCAAACATCAAGGCATACGTGAAACAGCTTATAATACCCTTGTTAGGCCCCAGCTTGAGTATGCCTCCCCTGTGTGGAGCCCATATACCCAGTCAAATATAAACAAGGTTGAGCAAGTCCAAAGAAGAGCAGCTAGATGGGTCAAACATGACTACTCTTCATATAGTAGTGTGACCCAGATGCTTAATACCCTGGAATGGAGATCATTGGAACAGAGGCGGGCAGATGCTCGCCTCCTATTGTTCTACAAGATAGTATATAGTCTTGTCGAGATTCCGCTCCCTACATACATCCGACATCCAATCAGAACTACTAAAAACATGCATACTATGCACTATATTCAAATCCCTACTACTGCCAGTTACTATAAATACAGTTTCTTCCCCTTGGCTGTGGTACAATGGAATCACCTTCCCCCTCATGCTGTTGTGTGCTCCGATCTGGATTCTTTCAGATCGACCATATGCACCCTCCATCACCCAATGCCATGAACCGTGAAACATTGTTTTTATCTGCTTTTAATCTCTACTTTACTAACACTGTTTTTACTTTCAATTCTCCTAAAATCTAATACTTTTTCTTCTATCACACTTTTCTTTTTCTGACGCGCGCAGCTGCACATAATCCTCGCGAGAGGGTGCTGCAGGATATATAGATAGATAGATAGTATTTGTATGAAACGCCTCGTCGAAACTGTTCTAACGAGTATTCACAATCTATGTTTTTGAATAAAGTTGTGAAAAATAACGTATACTTCTGTAAACAATATAAAAGTAGGATTTTTGGGCGGGTGGGGGTGTAAATATATTGTGTTTCGTGATGATTTTGGCCAAGTGTGTTAATCCCATTACATATTATAAATGGACAAGGATAAAATTTTATCTTTGGGCTTACTTGACAGGACGAACATACACTTTAATTATACAGTGTACTGCAAAATACATTATGCCGATTAACTCAGCAATAATGTGAGCAACAAACGTTGAAGTCAGCATTAATTTGAGCAGCAAACCACATCAATATAAGTGGGAAAACAGACCTATATGCATTTAAATACTTCAAAACATGTCAGTAAGCATATTTCTATTGTATATCATATATTTTTAAAGTGGTTTGGGGTATTTTGGTGCGGTTTGGGGTGGTTTTGGGTGTTTTAGGGTGGTTTGGAGTGGTTTGGGGTAATTCGACGGACCCGCATAAAATGGGCACTTTGGGTCCGTTACGGTAATTAGGTCCGTTTCGGCCAATTTTACGTACCGCGGTTTGCGGTAACTCGTTAGAGCAAGTCTTTTCCGCGCGGTCCCGTGAAATGTCATTTCTTTTGGAAAAACCAACTTTTGTTTTCCTGTCGTTTCTGTCAACCAAAATAATTACAATTTCAGCTATTTTCTGTTTAAATGTTGATATTTACATCATCTCTCATTATTTTGTAATATGTTGAAAATATAATTAAAACACTACAGTATGAAATTAATACTGTCCTGGTGTATGAACGTAATTTGACGTGTCACCAGTACTGGATGCAGCAGGTGTTATCAGGTCTGAGAGTTTAGCTATTTCTAAAGACTGTCCATAAAAATAAAGACAGTCTTTAAATTTATGAACTCACGCGTCTCTAGAAAGCAATGCAAATCGTAAGAATTTTCGAAAATCGCAGTACATGTGTTACGCAACCTTCTTTATGGCATGATAATCTGCGTGTAGCTGAAAGCTGAGTATGATTCGTTGTCTTTTTTATTAATAATTCAAGAACGTAAATGGTTGATTCTGTGTAGTTCAGGTTTTCTCCCTTACACTTTAAACAATGAAATATGTCACCTGATGCCTGGCCCACTTGTTGTAAAGTACATGAAGGGAGAAAACCTAAACAAGGATATCTTCCGTAGACGTTTTATATAAATACTCGAAAAGTAGACAACAGTTCGAGAAAAAAACTTCTGTGAATGCAATTCATCATGTAACGGAAAAGTTTATATAATACATATTGTGCGATAAGACTGTCTTTATTTTTATGGACAGTCTTTAGAAATAGCTAAACTCTCAGACCTGGTTATTTCTATCAGAATTCTGATTCTGATAGAAATAACACCTGCTGCATCTACATACCACGAAGATATTTTAGAGTGTGATAGCTCAGTGGTTAGTGCACTTGCCTCTGATGCTAGGTCCCTTCGATCCCCGACAGCGGAGATAAAATTTGTCCGAACATGCTCCATTGGCATCATTTGCAGGGATGAATATCATAAAGTGCACCGTCCCTCGGATTGGGACGTTAACTGGAGGCCCCCTGTGCAGGGAGAACCATCCCCTGTGCAGGTTAAAGATCCCTACCGTAATTACATGATTACTGTGTAGGCTGTCATCCTGCAAACCTGGAGTGTATGTAATCAGGTCTGAGAGTTAAGCTATTTCTAAAGACTGTCCATAAAAATAAAGACAGTCTTTAAATTTATGGACTCGCGTGACTCTAGAAAGCAATGCAAATCGTAAGAATTTTCGAAACTCGCAGAATATATATTATTTAAACCTCTTCGTTACATGATGAAATGCATACACAGAAAGATTTTTCTCGAATCTGTTGTCTAATTTTCGAGTATTTCTATAAAACGGCTACGGAAGATATTCATGTTTAGGTATTCTCCCTTCATG
The DNA here is from genome assembly GCA_963580285.1 of Lucinisca nassula. Taxonomy (NCBI): domain Eukaryota; kingdom Metazoa; phylum Mollusca; class Bivalvia; order Lucinida; family Lucinidae; genus Lucinisca; species Lucinisca nassula. Next base: position 12,789,558 of record OY757019.1, read on the forward strand.
TACTTTACAACAAGTGTGCCAAGCATCAGGTGACATATTTCATTGTTTATAGTGTAAGGGAGAAAACCTGAACTACACAGAATCAATAATTTAGTTTCTTGAATTATCAATCAACAAGACAACGGATCATACTCAGTTTTCAGCTACACACAGATTAGCATGTAATAAAGAAGGCTGCATAACACATGTACTGCGATTGTCGAATATTTGAAAATTTGTACGATTTGCATTGCTTTCTACAGACACGTGAGTCCATAAATTTAAAGACTGTCTTTATTTTTATGGACAGTCTTTAGAAATAGCTAAACTCTCAGACCTGGTAATGTACACCTACGGTAATGGTCAAATGTGACCGACACAGTATCAATAGATAGATGGTACATCATTTCGAATTCCATTTAATTTCGACAAACCACTTTTTATCTTCATTGAATACTGCACTCTTTCATCAAGTTCACCAATGACAGAATGGGCCGCACTGTGCAGCCCAATCTATTTCTTAAGGCACCAATGGGCGGGGGTGCTTTTTATTCATAGGTATTAATTATGTGCCACATGCACCACATATTAATGTGGGCTTCTGTGCAGAGCTGAAACCGACTGAACTTGAGTACTGATAAACAGCTTAGGTCTAAGCCTATAAAAATGATGTGAGTCGGACGCTCCTTAAACCCTAGTGGTTTCTATGGGCAGTAGGGCTTGAGAAGTCTTTCATCTCTGTGTCGGGTAAAAGTCCCACATAATCTGAAGCAACATCTCTAAAATGACCTTAATAGTGTTGACATCCTGCAAACCTGGAGTGTATGTAATACACACCTGCGGTAATGGCCAAATGTGACCAACGCAGTATCAGTAGAAAGACAGGGACGTAAAACCTCAACTCAAACAAAACTATGAATAAAAAGGTGGATGATGCATTTCTAGTGAACAAAGACATGGAGTAATTATTTGGGTTTAGCAACATAAATGTCAAAACTAAAAACGTATGAAACGTGATCTTTTGTTAATAGGAGTAGGATGGAGTGCGACAGCTCGATCAGTGGTTAGTGCACTTGCCTCTGATACAAAATGTCCCAGGTATGATCCCTTGCAGCGGTGATAAAATCTTGGTGCCATAGCATGCGTCACTGGTTACATTTACAGGGATTAATGTCATTAGATAACTTTTAACCCTTATCTTGCTGAATATTAAATTTAGCCACACCCATTTCTGATTCTGAACCAATCAGATTACCAGGTACTTGATGTAATTTATTCCTACAAATTCATAAACTGAATATCAAGCAGTGTAGATCCTGATCAGATGGCTTCTTCAGAAGCCATCTGATCTGGATCTACACTGTTTGCAAAGTTAGGGGTTGTCGTGAACAGCAAGATAAGAGATAAAGATAATGCAACCAGTCATCCCTATATTTTGAAATGGACCCCTGCTATTTATAAGGAGGAAGATTCCATTTTGTACAAAATGGGTTAATATAGGAACACACTAAGACTCTTTTCTGTAATGTTAACATTTTTTTCTGACATGGTGCAAAATTTCACACATTTGAACTCTTATCCAGCTGTTCATGACAACCTCTACCTTTGCAAACAGTGTGCATCCGGATCAGATGGCTTCTTCAGGATCTACACTGTTTGACATTTCATTAGCTAAGATCCAGATCAGGTGGCTTCTGAAGAAATCGGATCAGGAACTACATTGTCATTCGGTCTGTGAGTTTGTAGGAATAAATTACATCAAGTAATCTGATTGGTTCAAAGTCAGAAATGGATGTGGCTAAATTCTTCAGTAGGATAAGGGTTAACTAAATTATTTCTACAGATAGGGAGGCATAACAGAGATAGTTTGGGGAAATTTTTCTTATTTGTCCATAAAAACATGTTGTGGAGCCATAGTCCAAGATAAGAGGGGTATCCTATAATCCACATGTAATTTTTCTTATTCCCCATCATGTTAACAAGTCTGTGAGATGAACATCCCCTCTAAACCCCACTTTTTATAGACAAAACTGAGGTTTACTGGGGTATATACAGGTACGTTATTTTCCTTATTACTGCTCCAAGACATAGGTTGTGGGTACTCATTAGAACCGCCTGAGACCTCACTATATAGGTCATTTTAGAGACGTTGGTTCCAAATTGTGGGACTTTAATCAGACATTGAGATGAAGTGAATCTCAAGCCCTGCCGCCCAATGAAACCAAATAGGGTTCATCAACTTGCATCACTTTTGTTTGTTCCATTGGAGGTTTAATGTGCCGGTCTGTGCTATATAGGTTATTTTGGCGACTTTGCTTCCAATTTGTGGAACTTCTCCCAGACATTGAGATGAAATGTCATCTCAAGCACTGCCGCCCAGTTTGCAGATTGGAGACCTGCTGGTCCGGCAACAGTTCTTTTTTTTTTGAGATTGTTTTTTGTTTGTTTGAGATGAGGTTTTACGTCCCCATCAACACTAGGTCATTTTGGAGACATTGCTTCCAATTTTGTGGGACTTTTACCCGACAGTGAGATGAAATGACACCTCAAGCCCTACCACCCATAGAAACCGCTAGGGTTTAAGGAGCGGTCCGACTCGCATCACTTTTCCTGGGCAGGCCTAGACCTAAGCGGTTTACCAGTATTCAAGTTTGGTCGGTTTCAGCTCTGCGTGGAAGCACCATGCAGCCCATCTATTTCTCCAAGCCCCAATGGGCAGGGTCATTTTGTGGAGATTGATCATGAAATCTTTTCTATGGTCATTCTCTTGCTTCTGCTTAGTAAGAAGGGCAGTTGTCAGTTTCTTGCAAAAGAATGTGCACTGTACTGATTTATTGCTTATGTATAAGCATGCCCAGGAAAAGTGTGGTTTGGTAAAGTGACTTACTCAATATGACCTAAATAGTGTTGACTGGGCCATTAAACAGCAGACTAACAAACAACAAACTTAAATATCAATTAAAGTATTGAAAATTACGTGACGAAAGGCAGAATTAATATATTTTGCCCAAGTTTAGAACAAGACTGCAGTGTTTTACAAGTGAGTTTTCGTAATAACATAATGAAAACACGCCTATATAATTTTGACCCCCTTGAACCCCACTTTTATATATATAGTAAAACTGAGGTTAAAACCCCACTTTTATATATATATAGTAAAACTGAGGTTAAAGGGGTATACCTTATTTTTCTTATTTCTGTCTAAACATTTTTCGGTTTTTTTTTTTTTTTGGCGGTAAAGTTTACAATGTATTTGTATAGGCGTGTTTTCGTAATGGTAAAGAGGTTGTGGTGTATTGTATTGTACTTTTCATTTTTCAGGTTCTTCATACTGTAGGCTGAAACCTTGACAGTCAAGACTTAAGACCCTTGAATAATGATTTAGTTGTATTTACTGATATGTGGTGACTGACACTGACTGTAGAGTTGTTGCTATGGAAACAAAGACCATACGTTGCAGAAAATGTAGGAATGACTTGAAGATAGGCAGCTGTATAGGTATGTCACTCTTCATCCCTTTTGTGAATGGATTAACCCATTCTTTACTAGTAGTCCATTTGTTATATAAGGGGTGTCAGGCCTATTTTTTCGTTTTTATTCTCTTTTTTGACGAAAATTTCTGTAAGCAAATAATGCAGGCCTTGATCAGACGCCGCTTTCTGTGGCGTCTGATCTGGGCCTGCACTGTTTGCCAAGGTATCCTGTTAGGGGTTTCCGGCATACATTGGGTTAACCCGTTTAGTACCCCAAACCCTAAAACGGGTACCAGGGCAAACAGTGCAGGCCCAGATCATATGCCGCAAAACGTGGCTCAGTCGGATGCGCGTCTGACTGGTGATCAGGAGGACGCGGGTTCCACCCCGCCGGGGTTGGCAACATTCTTTCGTGGAGATTAATCATGAAATCTTTTCTACAATCATTCTCTCCCTTCCGCTGATTCAAGAAGGGCAGTTTTCAGTTTCTGGCGAAAGAATGTGCACTGTACTGGTTAACCGCTTACGCATAAGCCTGCCCAGGATAGTGTTGATAGGTAAACTGACTGGCTCAAAAATGACCTAAATAGTGTTGACTGGGCCGTAAAACTCCAATACAAACAAACAAACCTACACTGTTTGCAAATAGTTAAGCCATTTTGCAAATAAATTTTGATGAAAACACAACCTGCCACCCCTAAATTTTGAAATGGACTCATGCTATTTCTAAGGAGGAAGATTCCATTTGGTACAAAAAGGGTTAAACATGGCTTTGGACGCTAATATAGTTTAGTTGTACCCTCATAATGTTTAGTTGTACCCTCATAATGTGCATGCAGTCAGCTATTCTACAGAATTCTCTCCCTTCCACTGATTCTCTCCCTTCCTTGGGGGCAGTTGTCAGTTTCTTGCAAAAGAATGTGCACTATATATATACTGGTTTAAGGGGAATGGAAACGCCTGGCAGATTTTTCCGCCGTTTTTCAAAAGGAGACAACTTCAGGGCTTTCTTTTCGCTTTTCTTAAAGACATATCCCACTGAAAAAGGGGCCTAGTTGACTACTATTGACATGGGAGTCAAAAATTCTTTTGAAGGAGTTGCCTCCCCTAAAAGTGTATCCATTCCCCTTAACTGCTTATGTATAAGGCTCCCCAGAGAAAATGTGGTTCGGTAAACTGATTGGCTCACTATGGCTAAAATAGTGTTGACTGGGCTGACAGCCTTAAAACTCCAAATAAACAAAAGGCTTAAAATTTGAACTCAGAGACTTCATGAAAAGAATGTCATTATGTAAACATTTATAAAGAGAAAACTGTGGTGAACAGGGGTATACATTATATTTATTATTTGTGCCCCAAGTCATTGGTTGTTGGTAGTCATTTGAATCGCCTCCTTGAGGTGATTCTAATGAGCATGCACAACCTATATTTTGAGTAGAATTTTGACTTTTGGAACTTTCACCCATGGCACTTGTAAACTTAATGTATATTTTCCAATGGTCTACAGATACAAGATGTATGCAGCCAACTGACAGTGTACTTTATATTGTGGCTGAGGATATACCAGACTGGATCCTATCTCAAGTCAATGTGGTAAGACAGTTTAACCCTTGTCCTGCTGAATAAATTAATTTTGCTGCATCTATTTCTGAATATCAGCTAATTAGATGTATCATGAACATGTTTTCATTATAATTTGCAAACTGAATGTCGAACAGTGTAGATACTGATCAGATGGCTTCTTCTGTTCAACAGAAGACATCTGATCAGGAGCTACACTGTTTGCACAGAAGCCATCTCATTGGGATCTACACTGTTTGATAAGGAAGTGTTGTCTGTTCAGTGGGATAAGGGTTAATCTTATGCTGCTGATCAACCCTTTGCAAACAGAAGCCATCAGATCAGGCCCCGAGGTTATAAAACTTTTTTCCATGCTCAACTCAGTTGAGCATGACTTTTATCCTGCTCATAAATTTTAAAAATGCCAACATTTGTTGGCGAGCCAGGATCGACACTCACTGTTTGTCATTCAGTTTCCACATTTTTAATGTTTTGTTTGTTTGTTCGAGTTGAGGTTTAACGTTCCCGTCGACATTGTGTAGGTCATTTTGGAGACATTGCTTCCAATTTTGTGGGACTTTTACCCAACAATGAGATGAAATGACACCTCAAGCCCTGTCGCCCAATCAAACCAATAAGGTTTATAAGCATGGACAGTCCGACTCGCACCACTTTCCTGGGCAGGCTTAGATTCTCTAAGCGGTTTACCAGTACTAACCAGTACTTGTGTGAGGTCTGCTTCAGCTCTGCTTCAGCTCTGCATGGAAGCATCATGCAGCCTATTTCATCAAGCCCCGATGGGTGGGGGCCAGCACATTTTGAATGAATACATGTAGATTATATCAAGTAATCCTATTGTTATAGTCAGAAAGGGGTGTGGCAAAATTGTTTATTCAGCAGGAAAAGAGATAACCAAAAAATATTATGAATAAAATATTCCTCATGGTTGATTTGCAATTGTTGGTTGAGGAGATGGAGGCTTGTTTGCATATATAAATATAACATGTTAAGGTTGGTATTTTTTCATAATTTCTCCATGTAAACCCATGCTGGGGGTATTCAGTAGAACCACCTCACCGATGTGGTTCTAATGAAACCCACAACAGAGGTTTTTATGGAGAATTGACAAATTATCAAGAAATATGAACCTTATCCATTGCTATGTTTAATGCATTGGAGGATAGTATTATAATGAGAAAATCAGGGTTGCAGAGTTATATACATTATTAGCTCACCTGTCACATTGTGACACGGTGAGCTTTTGGGATCACTTTCGTCCGACGTGAGTGCACTCGTGCGTCTGCCTGTTAAAAATTTTTCCAATCGTCATCTCCTAAACCACTGATCGGATGTTGACCAAACTTCACAGATATGATCCTTAGGTGGTCCCCTTCCAAAGTTGGTCAAATGGTTCCGGTCAGTTGCACATTAAGGTCACGGGCGCCAAAAATATATTTTTTTAATGAAAACTTAAAAAATCTTCTCCTCTAAAATGGCAATGCCCAGGTCTTTGATGTTTGGTGTGTAGCTTCATATAGTGGACCTCTACCAAGACTGTTCAAATTATAGCCCTGGGGCCAAAAACGCCCACGCCCAAGGGCCCTTTAGTTTTACATAGGGAAAAGCTTTAAAAATCTTCATGTCTGAAGTCAGAAGGCTCAGGTGTTTGATATTTCGTATGAAGCTTCATCTTGTGGGCCTCTATCAAGATTATCAAATTATATCCCTGGAGCCAAAAATTCCCCTGTGCCGGGGCCCTTTGGTTTTACATAGACTTATATAGGGAAAACCTTTAAAAATCTTCTCCTCTGAAACCAGAAGGCTTCATCTTATGGACCTCTATCAAGATTGTTCAAATTATAGCCCTGGGGCAAAAAATGCCTCCACCCTGGGGCTCTTTGGTTTTACATTGACTTGTATAGGAAAACTCTTAAAAAAAACCTTCTTTTCTGAAACCACAAGGCCCAGGATTTTGATATTTGATGTGTAGCTTCATCTAGTGGACCTCTAACAAGATTGTGCAAATTTTAGCCCTGGGGCCAAAAATGCCCCTGTCCCGGGGCCTTTTGTTTTTACATAGACTCATATAGGGAATACCTTTAAAAGTCTTCCAGGCTCAGGTGTTTGATATTTGGTATGAAGCTTCGTCTTGTAGACCTCTATCAAGATTGTTCAAATTATAGCCCTGGGTCCAAAAATGCCACCGCCCAGGGGCCCATTGGTTTTACATAGACTTACAAAGGGAAAACCTTTAAAAATTTTCTTGTCTGAGACCAGAAAGCTCAGGTATTTGATGTTTGGTATGAAGCCTCGTCTTGTGAACCTCTATCAAAGTTGTTCAAATTATAGCCCTGGGGCCAAAAATGTCCCCACCCAGGGCCCCCTTGGTTTTACATTGACTTATTTAGGGAAAACCTTTAAAAATCTTCTTGTCTGAAACCAGAGCACCCACAACCTATGTTTAGAATGGAAATAAGAAGGATAATATAAATTTTCATCAAACAATTAATCATTCTGAATAATGCATTATGCTAATGGTTTGTTAGCTGAATTGACTCTGGTGTTCCACTGTCCTGCATAGTTTCCCCTAGATACATGGCAGCTCATATGACATACAGCTTCCCAGTGTTATCAAGATACACAGATCTCATTTGAGCAAACCTTGGCAGCTCATTTGGGTTCATCATTACAAAAGCACGCCTATAAAAATACATTGTAAATTTTACTGCCAAAAAATGATACTTTTCAGATGAAAAATAGTGATATTTATCCCCACGTTTTTCAAAAAAATGGGGATATTGCAATCGCCTCCGTCCGTCTGTCTGTCCGGCTATCTCCTCCTAAACCGTTAGCCGGAATTCAACCAAATTTGGTATGCGAGTTGCTTACATGAATGGCTTGCGCAAGAGCACATTTTTTTTTGTCCCCGCCCCCAGGGGCCCTGAGGAGGGGTCAAAAGGTCAAATTTTGACCTACTGTGGAGAAAACGTGGGGATTTGTGATGGCTTGCCATCGACTGCGCGCTCTAGTTTTATAATTTCTGCTCAAAATATAGAATGTGGGTACATTTTAGAACCGTCTTATCAAGGCGGTTCTTACAAGTACCCACAATCTATATTTTGGAGCAGAAATAAGAAAAATAAGGTTTTCCCATGTTAACACCAGTTTTACTATATGAAAGTGGTGTTCAAGAGAATCAGACTTATATAGGAGTGTTTTTGCGATGGTTTGACTGCTGATCAAGAGCTTGCAACCTTAATTTCTACTGGGTTCGGCAGCATTCATTGGTGTAGATTGATCATCAAATAGTCACTATTATAAAGGTAAGTCTTTGCCTAGTTGGGTTAGGTCAATACAATTTCATGCGCAAGTAAGTTGATAACTTCAGATTCAGGACTTAAATTTAGGAGTCAGTGAGGTCTGATAAAAAACAATGTAAATGTTTTAAGAAGTAATTTGTTATCTTTATTAGAGATCTCGCCATGGATTTTGTATCATAGTATACTGAACCGAAAAAGAAACACAACTCCAAATATAAATGTGAGTATTTGGAGAAATAATCATGTTTGCAGAAAATCGATTTAATGACCTAATAATATAATCATTCCTGAATGTAACTACCATAGAGAGTTCAATTTTAGTGAGAATGTTTGGAACACAAATCCGTTTTGTCATAGAGGTAGTCATTTCACAAGTTCAAAACATAAGCAGTTAATAGCGAGTATGTCCTCCATTTGCATTCAGTCCTGCACGCAAACCCCTGGTCATGGACAGGATTAAACGATTGATCTCCGCCTGGGGAATAGCATTTCACGCCTGTATGAGCGTGAGAAGCAAGGCTTGATACGTTGTTGGCGGCTGGGGACGGTTACGTACGCGCCTATTCAAGACGTCCCACAAATGTTCTATAGGAGAGAGATCCGGACTATACAGAGGCCAGTTTATCACGTCAATGATGTTTTGCTGAAGAAACGCCATGCTGAGCCTTGCTACATGTGCCCGAGAGTTATCCTGTTGAAATATAACGTTGTGCTGTCGTACATATGGAACAACTACCGGTCGTGAATCGACATCAACATAACGCTGAGCCGTCAAATATCCATCAATGAATACCAGGGGCATTCTATGACCATAAGATATGCCAGCCCACAACATCAACTCACCGCCTCCAAATCGATCACGTTCAACCAAACAATTGTCACGATAATGCTCTCTGTCACGCCTATACACACGTTGATGGCCGTCAGCTCTGTACAACAAGTACCTGAACTCGTCAGAAAACATTACGTTACTCCACTGAAGAATGGGAAACAGGTTTGGGCTATGTTGTGTGAGCCATGTCATTCTAACCTGACGTCGTCGTGGTGTTAATGGCATACCAAGGTACGGACGACAAGGACTTAAGCCAAACTATCGAAGGTGATTCCTGACGGTATCTGCACTTATTCTATTGTTGTGCGTTCCTGGTGTCACCTGAGACATCTCGGTGGCTGTACGGAACCGATTATGAAGGTTGGTTAGACGGATTTATTGGTCCCGTCTACGTGTCGTGGCGCGTGGACGTCCACTTCTGAGCCTGTCCTTTGTCATTCCCTTTGACGTAGACGCTGGTACAAGCGAGTTATCGTCGATTTACTCACTTGGAATTTCCTGGTGATGACAGCCTGAGACACCCCACGTAGAAGCATTTGGACAGCTACGTTACGTTGATCTTTCGTCATTCCATAGAGAAATGTTACTTGACTTTTGAAACCTAAACTCCAGGACACACAATATGCCAATATGATGAGGTTACTGTATACCTTTAATGTACTGCACGAGGAAAAATTGAAAACAACGAATTGCCAAGTGGAGCGTTAAACTGTACAGATATCGACCAAATGTTTTCTGCATAAGAAAGTTTAAAAATTATGAAAGTAAATCGCAAAATGATTTTTCAGTCAACCTGATGGTTGCATGAAAATCTTTTGGGTTAAAAAGTTCCTTTTTTGGTTCAGTATACATGTATAATTGTAATACGTTACAAGAAGACTTGTAAATGACCACTTAAAAAGAGGGATTTACAAGGGTGTATATTGTTTTCTTTATTTTTCTGAAAAACAAATATTGTGGGTGCTTGTTAGAACCATCTCAATCAGATGGTTCTAACAAGCACTCACAATCTATATTTGGATAAGAAATGATAAAAATATGACAAATTTTCAGCAGAAAAATTTTATTTTTATGGTCTGACATGGAAGATGACGTTATTGCACATGAACAGGTTATCGTTTTGTATATTGTAATTTATGTGGCATAAATGTTTGTTTTTTATGCCCCCGGAATCTAAGAGATTCGGGGGCATATAGTTTTTGGTCTGTCTGTCTGTTTGTCTGTCTACAAAAACCTTAACATTGGGCATAACTTTTGAATGGTAATAGATAGAGCTTTCATATTTCACATGTGTATACCTTATCACAAGACCTTTCCAGTGGTACCATAATTTTTTATCTCGTGACCTTGAACTTGACCTTTGACCTATTTTTTTCAAAATTTTGTCTGTTTGTCTGTCTACAAAAACCTTAACATTGGGCATAACTTTTGAATGGTAATAGATAGAGCTTTCATATTTCTCATGTGTATACCTTATCGCAAGACCTTTCCAGTGGTACCATAATTTTTGATCTCGTGACCTTGAACTTGACCTTTGACCTATTTTTTCAAAATTTTTAAAAACATTTACATTGGCTATAACTTTCGATTGGTAAGTGATATGGCTTTCATATTTCATATGTGCATTCATTGTCACAAGGCCTTTCTAGTGGTACCATAATTTTTGATCTTGTGACCTTGACCGTGATGTTTGACCTACTTTTTAAAAACTTTAACATTGACCATAACTTTCGATTGGTAAGTGGTAGGGATTTCACATGTGCACTCCTTGTCGCAAGACCTTTCTAGTGGTACCATAATTTTTGACCTCGTGACCTTAACCTTGACGTTTGACCTACTTTTATAAACTTTAACATTGGCCATAACTTTCGATTGGTAAGTAGTAGGGCTTTCATATTTCACATGTGCACTCCTTGTCACAAGACCTTTCTAGTGGTACCATAATTTTTGTCCATCCAGACACACCCCCCTCAAGGTCAAGGTCACCGTGGCTATTTTTAGAAAAACTTTGTCATCGCTCTAGCGCCAACATTTCTTTACTGATTTTTATATAATTTCACACAAATGTTCCTTATGACAATATCTCGAGCGAGTTCGACTTTCAAGGTCATGACCTCAAGGTCAAGGTCACTGTGGCTATTTTTAGAAAAACTTTGTCATCGCTCTAGCGCCTACATTTCTTGGCCATACCTTTTGATTACTTAGTGATATGCGCTGTCCGGGGGCATCAGTGTTTCACAAACACATCTTGTTTTTCATTGTTGTTAGGTGAACTGGACAAAAGGTAAAGTTAACTGTGAAAAGTGTGGTGGCCGTCTGGGATCATTTGATTTCACAAACATCAAGAAATGTCAGTGGTGTAGGGAACATAATCTTTCCGCTATCCATATGCAGCAGAACAGAGTTGATGTCATAGTTCCACTTCTTAACAGAAAAGAATATATGCCAAGGTTAGTTGTAAGATGATAAAAGTTCCCGCCAGCTTCAGTTTTCAGACTGGTGGGTTCCATACCTGCAGGATAAGCAACATTCTTTCATGCAGATTTATGAAATCTTCTCTATGGTCATTCTATCTCATCCCTTGATTCAAGAAGGGCAGTCGACGGTTTCTGGCAAAAGAATTTGCACTGTACTAGTTAACTGCTTTAGTATAATAGAAGAGAAGGCAATGGTCACATTGATCAGGAATTGATACAATTAACCCACATTCGTTTCACATTTCTAGCAAGGCATCAAAAAGTGGAGATGGAATGGCAAACAGTGTAGACCCTGATCAGGCTGCTCCTTCAGGAGCAGTTGAAGGAGCAGCCTGATCTGGGTATACACTGCTTGCTTCGGCCTATCTGTCCGAATACTTAGGATCATTTGGTAAAGGCACATAGAGCAAAAGAGCACCATAGTGGTTGAACTTGATGGCTTATGATCGATTAAGCATCAGTCAGTGTAACTGCTAGAAAAATATAAAAGATTACTTGCAACATTTTTAGTTTTATAGAAAAATTCCCCCAAAAGGGTCATTGTCGCACCTGCTTTCAGCAGGGTGCGACATAGGCGTCCGCTTTTCCGTGCGTGCATCCGTGAGTTCGTCCGTCTGTCTGTTAACATTTACGTCTAATAAAAATCAAAAATGAGTTCCTTTAAGAGCAATGAAAACATTCATAAGAAAGAAGATGGGCCATACTACGTAGTTTCGGCTAATAAAGCCTCATCAGTGACCCTGTAATGATCCAGCAAAGAAAGCCAGAGGAAATGTACTGCAATTTTGCGAATTTCGAATAGGCAGTCGATTCAAAGACTGATATAAATCAAAATGGGGTCCAAACAATTAAAAACCTGTCTAGAATGAGTCTAAACCAACAATGTATTTCTAATTTCTCAGAATATTCACGATGATCTCAAAGGACCAAAAGTAAAATATAAACTGCACTATGGTTGATGTACGGGGAGACGTTTTACGGCTGCCACACGGCACAACACCAGCTGCAGTGAAGGCAAATAAAAATCAAAAATGAGTTCCTTTAAGAGCAATGAAAACAATCATAAGAAAGAAGATGGGCCATACTACGTAGTTTCGGCTAATAAAGCCTCATCAGTGTCCCTGTAATGATCCGGCAAAGAAAGCCAGAGGAAACGTAATGCACTCTAAGTTCAACATTTACGTCAAAGTTTTTTATTATGTCAACTACAAACCTCAGCTACCATCAAACCTTACATGAAACATCTTCATGACCTTGTGACTGTGTAGGCACCTTGACCTGGTGACTTTGGCCTATATTTTGTGCTCCAGTGACTTTGACTATCATGTCGAAGTTGGACATTACGTCGAAGTTTGTATTGTAATCAACTATAAGACTACACAACCATCAAACATTTCTTGAAACATCACCCTGAGCTCCTGACTAGGCAAGCCCCTTGACCCGGTGACTTTGACCTATATTTTGCAGTCCAGTGACTTTGACCATTGCGTCAAAGTTCGACATCACGTCGAAGTTTGTATTGTAACCAACTATAAGACTAAACAACCATCAAACCTTTCATGAAACATCACCCTGAGCTGCTGACTAGGCAAGCACCTTGACCCGGTGACCTTGACCTATATTTTACACTCCAGTGAGTTTGACACAAATTGCGTCAATGTTCCAGATCTTCTCTAATACATGGCCTACAACAATAAAATCTTGAATAGTGCTTCTCCTAAGATGTATTGACTCTGCAGGTACCTTGACATGGTGACCTTGATCTATTTTTTATGCTCCACTGACTTTGACACATTTTCCAGATCTCCTCAAATAAAAGGCCCAAAACCATCTAATCTTGCATACTTCTTCTCCTAGTTGTACGGACTCTGCAGGTACCTTGACCCGGTGACCTCGATCTATATTTTATGCTCCAGGGACTTTGACAAATTTTTACGTCAAAGTTCCAGATCTCTGCAAATAAAAGGCCTATGACCATCAAATCTTGCATAATGCTGCTCCTGGATGTACTGACTGCAGGTACCTTGACCTGGTGACCTTGACCAATATTTAACGCTCCAGTGACTTTGACACAATTTGCGTCAATGTTCCATATCTTATCAAATAAAAGGCCTGCAACCACCAAATCTTGCATAGGGGTTCTCCTAGATGTACTGACTATGCAGGTACCTTGACTTGGTGACATTGGCCTATTTTTTGCACTCCATTGACTTTAACACATTTTAGGTCAACATTCAATATCTTCTTAAACCTTGCATAGTGCTTCTCCTACATTTACTGACTCTGCGGGTACCTTGACCTGGTGACCTTATCCTATATTATGCACTCCAGTGACTTTAACACATTTTGTGTCAATGTTCGATATGTCCTAAAATAAATGGAATACAGTCACCAAACCTTGCATAGTGCTTCTCCTCAATGTACTGATTTGGCACGTACCTTGACCTGGTGACCATGGCCTATATTTTTTGGTCCAGTGAATTTGACACACTTTACATCAACTACCAACTGCTAAGTATGAAATTTACTTAATTAATAACAACATTCTGATTGTGGTTCCTATGACTTTTGCCCCCCAGCAGGTGTGACGCCGCCTTCTGCAGAATTCTTGTTTTTCTCTATAATCTATACATCTTGAGTTAGCTATTGCAGGTTGCACTGATGAGTTAGGAGGCCTTCATGCGGACTGAACAAATTATTTGTCTAAATCGCGACGGAAGTAAGGGCGAGGATTGTGGCCACGTAAAATCGATTTAAGCCCCCCAGTGGAAATCTTCCACTGACCGTTCCAAGGCGGCTCTTCTGTGGCGATTTATTTATATTGTTGTTTGTTACTAACTGTGTGTGTCACTTGTGTCTTTTGGTTTTGGATGGCCATATGGCCATTTTGTGGGAAAGTAACTGTCCTTATGGCCTTCCTTTGTTTAGGTTTCCATTATGGTCTGGTCGCTTAGTGTTTGTATTTCTTTCCCTTTGGTGTCTTTTATGGGTGGAGTAAGTAAATTGTATCAATTCCTGATCTTTGTTTTACTTCTACTTTGCAGTGTAAGGATCCCTATCATACTACAAAAAGAAGTTACATGTATGAACATATAGAAACAAATATTTAATGGATCCTGGAAAAACAGTTACCAATCTTAAATGAGTAATCATCTTGCAAAGCAGCAAACTAATAGTCATCACGATAACACACCCATGCGACATAGTGCATTCTTTTATTTCTCCAAAATGGCTACTTTTCTGATGAAAATCTGTGATACTTATCTTATTTTTACTGCAAACATAGGTTGTGGGTGCTCGTTAGAACTGCCTCATTGAGGCAGTTCTAAGGAGTACCCACAACCTATATCTTGGAGCGGAAATAAGAAAAATAATGTATTATAGGAATTAATTTCATTTTTGTGGATTTTATTGGTGTGTAAACTTAGGCAAATCATTAACATACTGCATGAAGCCTCTTCTGAAATTTACGTTTTCAATAGTTCCTCATCTTTTAATCGAGCGCTGTTGACGTCACTTCATGTGTATAGAATGAAGGAACACGTGGGTCCTAAACATGCTGTTTGACTTCTCATTTTGTTACTACCTGTCGGTGTGTGATTCTTGCTCATGGAATTTATCGAAGTATAAAACTTTTATTTCAACCAATCAAATCACTTGAAAAGCACAGAATGGTGGAGAATTGGAATAATACCCCCGTAAACTCCAGTATTCTCTATGTAAAATGAGTTTACTTTAGTGGTGTGTTCATTTCAAGGACTTCTACAGATGATGTGCAATGAGGTTGTAAAGGGCAGAAGATTATCTCGCCCCCATTGGCACAACATACTCATGTGAGTTGCTTTGTATACAGAGGACCCCCAATGTGCTTCTAGTGCCCGGTTACCTTAAAAAAACAAGATCATTCATTATTCCTTATGTGTGATATTTTTATATATCTGCAATCTAGGTAGTACCTTATCTTCAAGGTATTAGAGAAGGTGTCAAAAAATGAATGAAACATAAAGACCTAATTTGTAACTCCTTCACTAAAGACGAAAAGAAAAAAAAAACGAAAAAAACAACAAAAACAGTGCAAAGACTGTAATATATTGAAGTTAGTGCTAAGGTCTTGACACTGATGAGTATTAGAAAATGCCTATGGCTAAAAAAGCCAGAAAGTATTGCAAAGAGGCCACTTGAAGAAATAACATCAGAACCTGAAACTCTATCAAATGATCAGCCTCTAGCAAAGAGACCAAAACTTCAACAGACTAGTTTCAGTAGCTTTGGCATTTCAACAGTATTGGCCACTCTGGGAGTATTAACCGGGGAAGTTTTAACCGGTTAAAACTGCTGGTTAAAACCACCCCCTGGTTTTGACTGCCCAACTTTGCTGTTTGCCAAATACCGTTTTTGGGTTTCCGGTATAAATTGGGTTAATCTACAACAGAAAGTTTAGAGCTAGAATTAGTCTCATCAGCCATCTTAGAACACACAAACAGTAATATTTCTCAAATGTGATTGAGATTGGTCCTTTGTCATTAATGAAGGACGAAGTGTTATTATTGTTATAATTTCTTGAATATCTCCATTAACCCCTCTCAGCTTTAGCTAAGGATTCATTCTATTAAAATTGTTATTGTTACATGTTTTGTTGTAATATCAAATGTATGTGTAAAGAGGGTTATCTGTAATTCTTTCATATTTCTGAAAATGTGTAGGTAGTTTATTACATAAACTTGTTGGCATGGTTACCATGTAAAAGGCTCGATATGAATTTATGTCATTATTGATACTGAATGTCTTTCAGAAGTTTATGTAAAAATAATATGAAAGTTGTAAGTAAATACTAAAATAGGTTCCAGAAACTACAGATGTTTGATGGTCATTCTTGAAAGTTGTTTAAAGGGTATAGCTACATGGGGCATATTGTCCACCCTTTTTGACAAGGGAAAACAATATTTTGGACTTCCTGTTTGCTTTCCCATTAGGAAGAACTTGCTTTCCCATAAACCATTTCCCTCTTAATTACAGGTCTATTCTTAAAGGAAAGAAGAAAGTTTTTTGCAAGAGTCACCTCTTTTGAAGGTGTATCCATTTCCCTTAAGTGTGGGTTTGATGCTTTTGCAAGGGTTGTCTACCTTTGGCTGATTTAAGAATGGTAGTGGTCTGTTTTCAGTGAAAGAAATTGCTCTGTACTGGTTAAATGCTTAAGTCTAAGCCTAACAGGGAAAGAATCACAATCAAAAAAGGGGTCGGGGTGCAAATGATTCCCATTTATCATATGACGTCACATCCTAGAATGTAGTAACATCATGTATTTAATTTGGTGATCCACTAGTGGATTAATATGCAAATTTGTTAGATAACTTTTGTAACGTTACATGTATGTCATCCTTAATGACATCACATTTACTAATGGTGGAAAACTGGCATTTTTGTTAAAAAAAAAAAAACAGGAATAAAATGCATTCTAAATGTCATATGATAAATAGAATCTTGCATTCATGTTCATGTTTTATTAAATTTATTAAACTTGTTGCGGAAAAGGGATAACATGCTCAGCTAAGCCTCACATTTTATACCTTTTCCTCAACTTGTTTAAAAAATTCAATAATACATGAACACTCATAAAAGATCTTTTAATAATACTAAACCCATATTGATATGACAGACAATTTTGTTTTGCAAGAGCTACCTCCCTTGAAGGTGTCCCTAGAAGACATGGGTCACTTAGGCAATGATTGTCTACCTTTGGCTAATTTAAGAAGGGTAGTTGTCAGTTTCTGGTGAAAGAATTTGCTCTGTAGTGGTTGGTTATTTGCTGATGTCTAAGCCTGCTAGAATTTTAACGACCGAGAATGTTAGACTAAAATTAATTATTATTTGTTTGAATACTATATTGAATACTGTCATATTTTACAGGTCATTGACAAATCTGGCAGACACGAAAAGTTCCATCGACTCTAAGTAAACAGACAAGGGCGCAGACCCAGCTTTACAGATTTCTATTCACAGCTTATGCCAGACTATGGCTATATCTGACAGTGAACAAACAGCTGACACAGCTGGTACTCATCAATTAGATGGTGACTTAAACATGAATAGTAAAGACATACATAACATTGTTGGGACAACAAGACAGTTTGTAGATACAGAAGTTGACAGTGGATTATCTCAAAGTGCGAACTTCAGGAATACAAGAGGTGCTCAACATGAAACTAAATTAGCTCGACATGAATCTAAATTACACTGTAGGTCAACGTCAGATGCATTGTCTTTTAAACGAACATACAGTGAAACTAAAAATGGAAATCCTACGTCAAATTCAAGCTGCACGAGATCAGTTAGTACACTGTATGCATCGCCATCCACACCCAATGAAGTCTCTGCTTCAATCAGAGAAAGAGATGTTGATAAGAACAGAGTAGTGGATGATGAACAAAATCCTTTCACAGTATTGGCTACACAAGATGAGGGGAATCCCAGAAAGAAGGAGTCAAGAAGGAAGGCACCAAGAGGAGAGGGTAGAGGTAGAATGACTGATACTCCTGAAGATGTTCAAAATGATGCTGAATCTTTTCTGGTAAGACAAAAACAAAGCAACACCAGGGTGCAGCTGTCCAAACTTAATTATGATGTTTGTATACACATTGTTAAAATTGTAATCATATCATACTGCAGATATTATTTCAATATTTTTGCTGTAAAAATGCATCACATGAACATGTCTGTGGAATGAGCACCCAGCTGAACCCCAAACAGGTTTACCGGGCTATGCATAACATTATTTTTCTTATTTCAGCTCCAAGACATAGGTTTTGGCTACATCATGAAAACAAGCCTATATAAATTCGACCCCATTTAACCCCACTTGTATTTAGTAAAACTTGGGTTTACAGAGGTAAACATTATTTTGCTTATTTCTGCTCTAAAATATAGATTGTGGGTACTCGTTAGAACCGCCTCGATGAGGCAGTTCTAACGAGTACACACGATCTTTTTTTAGCAGAAATAAGAAAACTACCGCATTATTTCATCTTGAAATGTTCGTTTTTTTGGTGGATTAGTTTACAATGCATTTGTATAGGAGTGTTTTCATAATGCTACTTGTTAGAACAGTCTCAACCAGATGGTTCTAACGAGCACCCACAAACTATATATTTTTGCAGAATAAATAAGAAAAATATCACAGATTGTTTTCAGAAAAGTAGCCATTTTGGAAATGTGAAAGATGCACTATGTCACACGATGCAAAAGCTACTCAAATTTTTCCAGCAAGAAACACCAGGGGCCAGTTGTTCAAAGCATCATTAGCTTAACAAGCTCGTTAGGGGCCATATTGTTAACTGTTCTATCAAGTACAATATCGAAAATTTTGGCATTTTTGCTGAAAAAATGTGAGCAGCTTTTGCTTCCGCAAAAGCTGCTCACATTTTTTCAGCAAAAATATTAGCATATTTGCCATATTTAATGATTAAAGTTTTAATGATATGTTAACTAATGACGTCGTTAGTTTTGAACAACTGGCCCCAGAATATTAGATACTGTAATTACTATAACAGTTAACAGTTTGTCCCTGAAATGAGCTTGTTATGGTAACAACGCTTTGAACAACTGGACCCTGAGTATGAACTTTGAACACTGTGTTATATTAACCCTTATCATACATTTAGTATAAAATACATAGATTTTGAATATGTGATACGAACGTGACACTAATGCACGTATCATGCTTGCACGTGCTGCCATATCGCATGGCCTTTATCATACCCCAAAAATCCATATCACAACCCTTTATCGCACCCCTAAGCCTTTATCATACCTCTGACGTCACCCTATTCGGAACACGCGGCGTTCTTCCTTTTGCGGTAGTTCGCATTTGTTGTTCAGGACGCCATTTGCAATTTGCAATATTTTCGTCTGTTCGAACAGTTTGGATGAGTCTTTGCTGACTTTAAAAGTCTCTTTTTTTTTTGCAAACAGTGTGGACCCAGATCAGACTGCTCCTCTAGGAGCAGTCTGATCTGGGTCCACATTGTTTGCCTGTATGCAAAAATAGTTTTGAAAAGTTTGCCAAAAAAATCAGCAGACGACATAATTAATACAATTTATTTTGATCTTTTTTTTTAAAAGTGAAATGTATGATAAATAGATTATGATATGACAATTTTCATATCATACCCCATATCAGCCCTCGACCCATATCAGCCCTCGGGCCTTCGGCCCTCGGGCTGATATGGGAGTCTCGGGCTGATATGGGGTATGATATGAAAAATGCCATATGATAATCTCTATTTATCACATATGCAGTACTATATTTAACATGATAACCCATGTTTTGCATGTGTGATAATGCTTGTTTCCATTTCCAGTTATCAGCCCGCCCGGTCTGATAACCGGAAACAGTGTATTTTGAACGGACAGCGGTTATCAGCCCACTCATGACGTTATTGTGACGTTGCCAAATACATGACGTAACGCGAATAGTTAGGCGTGACGTTATGCGCTTTTTTGCTTGAATCACGCTTTTTATCACATTTTTTTTTTCAATTTATGAATGTCAAACACAGTAAGAATAGGATCTGAATATGTGATAAACAAATTATAACATGGGGTTTTGGTTGTCGCCCTCTGTATCAACCCTCGACCATTATCTGCCCTCAGGCTAAAGCCTTTGGGCAGATAATGGGGTCTCAGGTTGATACATCTGGCGATAACCTAAATCCCATGTGATAATCTCTAATTATCTTGCTGAATATTCATTTAAACCACACCCATTTCTGTCTATCAACCAATCAAATTACTTGATGTAGTTTATTGCTACAAATTCATAAACTGAACGCCAAACAGTGTAGATTCTGATCAGATGGCTTCTTCAGAAGCCATCTGATCTGGATCTACACTGTTTGCAAAGATAGGGGTTGTCATGAACAGCAAGATAAGGGTTAATATGATCTTTTACATGCATATACTTGTATTTTCTTGAAGTTTTACAGCCCAGTCAACACTATTTAGGTCATGTGGACCTGTTAAATTTGCCTATCCACGCTTTTCCTGGGCAGGCTCCTTTGTAAGGGGTTAACCAGTACAGTGCACATTCTTTTGCCAGAAACTGACAACTGCCCTTGTTGGAACAGTGAAAGGGAAAGAATGACCATAGAAAAGATTTCATGATCAATATCCACGAAAGAATGTTGCCAACCCCAGCATGTATCAAACCTTTGTCCTCCTGATCACCAGTCACTGACGCGCATGCATATACATGTAAATACATATACACCAGATAAGGAAATCCTGAATTTTATCCAGGGATAGAAATTCTTGTCCTCTACTCAGGGTAGGCCTCTGAGAGTGCTCAGTCTTATAAATTAGGTCTCTCGCTGCTGTGAGTTTTAGCCAGGCTCAGATCAAGTGTGCGGGCCTTGGTAGCTCAGTGAGATGCACGCCTGACCGGTGATCAGGAGGATACGGGTTCGATACCTGCCGCGGTCGGCAACATTCTTTCATGGAGATTGATCATGAAATCTTTTCTACAGTCATTCTTTTTCTTCCGCTGATTCAAGAATTCTGGCAAAATAATCTGCACTATACTTGTTAACCACTCAAAAATGACCTAGAATAGTGTTGACTGGGCCGTTAAATGCCAGTACAAACAAAGATCACATGTGGGATGCCAAGTTCAGCAATAGAAGGTCAGGTGATTTTCCTCCGGGTGCTTGGGTTTTTGCCCACTTCTGATTGAAGATCAGCTTGAAATTAGTGAAATAATCTTAGAAGGGACATAAAACTGAAATAAAAAAAATCCTCAACCAAGGAATAGGATAAAATTTGAGAGTTCTCACGTTTGATGTACAATGGTTGAATAGGACATCATGAACACTGTGATATTTAGTGACGTCAGGTTCCGTGCAGTGATGTCAACGTAACGTCACTAAATATCACAGTGTGGTCAACAATCAAAGTGACTACACTATTGAGAATTAATACTCAGAAATAAAAGGTAAGGAAGAAAATATCTGAACATGTGGCAAACAGTGTAGACTCTGGGCTTATCTGGGTCTACACTGTTTGCTCAGGCCTGTTTGTCCAAGTACATACGATAAAGTACAACATACTGTGAGGGTCATGCTCAGATTGTAAGCCAGGAAGAAAGATATGGCCAAATCTTCAGTGATTACTAGTCAATTGTCGATCACAATGACGGGACTGATACAAATGTAGTTGACTGTCTATGCTAGCCCTAGTAATGAATATTTATACGTTATTGACTTTATATTGTGAACTATTCAGCGCAAGTTGATATTGCCAAGCGAGTGCATCTCTGCCATATGAACTAGTGCTGAATATTTCAAAGTATAAAATCAATATCCTTTTTAATAAGAAATTAAAACCGAAAATGAAATGAGCCTGTAATCTGTATTTTTTATTTTTATTATATACCGAAGAGTTTACCTGTCTATCAACAGTCAGTCCTGTCGGGCCTTGAAATCTTTCTGTTAAATCGGACAATATGACTTCAAGTGATTTTAAATGGAAAAAAATGAAGGTCGTTAAGTGTTTTCCTAAACTTTGAAAACCACACTCAATGGCACCAAACTGAAAATGGTGTGTCATAAGTTGTTCCCTCATCAACGAGAATGCTGACCAACATGGAATATGCCCTTGTCTATGGGCAATATGCACTTGACTATGGGCAATATGGAAAATTATTAATTGACTATTCTGTATTACACCAGGTCAACGAATATTAATGGGAGGTCAAAAATCATAAATCATGGGTTTTAATTGCGTCAATTAATAAAATTGCCATTAATTAAGTAATTTCGTATTAGCCAAGTTACAGGTCCTTGGTCAGCTGTATTGGCCTCGACCTTCAGCCTCAGGCCAATACAACAGACCTCGGACAAATAACTTGGCCAATACGAAATTACTTGATTAATAGCATTATAATATTGACCTGTTACTTCTGTGCATAGTAAACTATTAAAGTATATTTTAATAATGCCTTTAGCTATACAAAGCTCTTTATATGTGTTCTAGGTTGAAACAGATCTAGAGGCTGGCATTCCAGATGACTACTACTGTGCAATATGTTATGAGCTGTTCTACAGACCACATCGGTGTTATCCCTGTAAACATACATTCTGTGAACCCTGTCTGAGACAACTGGCGAGAATGAAGCCTGGTTTTACACCATGCCCTATGTGTAGAGATATAATCATGCGGTGTGATTTTGAGCAAGGTAAGTGTCAGACAGAAACCATTGTATTAATTCAGCAATTCTCATAGTTAAACATGAAACCATGCCCATGTCCTATAATGCTTTATCATATGCTGTTGCGTCTGATAATGTAATAACACTGTAATAAATTTGAAAATCCACTAGTGAATTAAATATGCAAATTAGTTAGATACGCTCCATAATGTTACATGTACGCCGCCCTTAAGTTAACACCGAGGCATTTACAAATGGCAGAATATTGACATTTTTGTAAAACAATCGTGAATAAAATTTGTTTTAAATGTTATATGATAAATAGAACCTTGCATTCGTGCTCATGTAATTATTGAATTTATTAAACTTGTTGAGGAAAAGGCACAAAATGCTCGGCAAAGCATAGCATTTTATTCCTTTTCCTCAACTCATTTAATAAATTCAATAATACATGAGCACAAATGTAAGATCATCTAGGTCTTTCATGGCTGTGTGCAAGGTGTTTTTATAGCCCCGCTTTGAAAAAGTGGGGCTATATTGGATTTGGCTTGTCCGGAATTCCGTCTGTCTGTCTGTCTGTCAGTCAGTCTGTCTGTAATATTTGATAGTGGGTACCTTGTTACCGCAACTCCTCTTACAGTTCTAGGTCAATCCTTTTGAAACTTAACAGGTGTTATCATATAGGTTTGAAGATGTGCATATTCTTTTTTCATTATCCTTAAATAATTTTTTTCACTTATTTCACCTTTTTTAACTTAGACAATTTTTGAGAGCTACTAATGTTAAAATGTATAGGGAGTAGCTACCTTGTTACCGCAACTCCTCTTGCAGTTCTAGGTCAGTCCTTTTGAAACTTTACAGGTGTTTTCATATAGGTCTGAAGATGTGCATGCGCTTTTTTCATAATCCTAAAATAATTTTTTTCACTTATTTCACCTTTTTTAACTTAGACAATTTTTGAGATCTACTAATGTTAAAATGTATAGGGAGTAGCTACCTTGTTACCGCAACTCCTCTTACAGTTCTAGGTCAATCCTTTTGAAACTTTACAGGTGTTATCATATAGGTTTGAAGATGTGCATATTCTTTTTTCATTATCCTTAAATAATTTTTTTCACTTATTTCACCTTTTTTAACTACGACAATTTTTGAGAGCTACTAATGTTAAAATGTATAGGGAGTAGCTACCTTGTTACTGCAACTCCTCTTACAGTTCTAGGTCAATCCTTTTGAAACTTTACAGGTGTTTTCATATAGGTCTGAAGATGTGCATATTCTTTTTTCATTATCCTTAAATAATTTTTTTCACTTATTTCACCTTTTTTAACTTAGACAATTTTTGAGATCTACTAATGTAAAAATGTATAGGGAGTAGCTACCTTGTTACTGCAACTCCTCTTAAAGTTCTGGGTCAATCCTTTTGAAACTTTACAGGTGTTATCATATAGGTCTGAAGATGTGCATATTCTTTTTTCATTATCCTTAAATAATTTTTTTCACTTATTTCACCTTTTTTAACTTAGACAATTTTTGAGATCTACTAATGTTAAAATGTACAGGGAGTAGCTACCTTGTTACCGCAACTCCTCTTACAGTTCTAGGTCAATCCTTTTGAAACTTTACAGGTGTTTTCATATAGGTCTGAAGATGTGCATATTCTTTTTTCATTATCCTTAAATAATTTTTTTCACTTATTTCACCTTTTTTAACTTAGACAATTTTTGAGATCTACTAATGTTAAAATGTATCTAGGGAGTAGCTACCTTGTTACTGCAACTCCTCTTACAGTTCCAGGTCAATCCTTTTGAAACTTTACAGGTGTTTTCATATAGGTCTGAAGATGTGCATATTCTTTTTTCATTATCCTTAAATAATTTTTTATAGCCCCGCTTTGAAAAAGTGGGGGCTATATTGGATTTGGCTTGTCGGGAATTCCGTCTGTAATTTGTCCGGAATTCCGTCTGTCTGTCTGTCTGTCTGTCTGTAATATTTGATAGTGGGTACCTTGTTACCGCAACTCCTCTTACAGTTCTAGGTCAATCCTTTTGAAACTTTACAGGTGTTTTCATATTGGTCTGAAGATGTGCATATTCTTTTTTCATTATCCTTAAATAATTTTTTTCACTTATTTCACCTTTTTTTACTTAGACTATTTTTGAGATCTACTAATGTTAAAATGTATAGGGAGTAGCTACCTTGTTACCGCAACTCCTCTTACAGTTCTAGGTCAATCCTTTTGAAACTTTACAGGTGTTTTCATATATGTCTGAAGATATGCATATTTTTTTTTCATTATCCTTAAATAATTTTTTTCACTTATTTCACCTTTTTTAACTTAGACAATTTTTTAGATCTACTTATGTTAAAATGTATAGGGAGTAGCTACCTTGTTACCTCAACTCCTCTTACAGTTCTAGGTCAATCCTTTTGAAACTTTACAGGTGTTTTCATATAGGTCTGAAGATGAGCATATTCTTTTTTCATTATCCTTAAATAATTTTTTTCACTTATTTCACCTTTTTTAACTTAGACTATTTTTGAGATCTACTAATGTTAAAATGTATAGGGAGTAGCTACCTTGTTACCGCAACTCCTCTCACAGTTCTTGGTCAATCCTTTTGAAACTTTACAGGTGTTTTCATATAGGTCTGAAGATATGCATATTCTTCTTTCATTATCCTTAAATAATTTTTTTCACTTATTCCACCTTTTTTAACTTAGACAATATTTTAGATCTACTTATGTTAAAATGTATAGGGAGTAGCTACCTTGTTACCGCAAATCCTCTTACAGTTCTAGGTCAATCCTTTTGAAACTTTACAGGTGTTTTCATATAGGTCTGAAGATGTGCATATTCTTTTTTCATTATCCTTAAATAATTTTTTTACACTTATTTCACCTTTTTTAACTTAGACAATTTTTGAGATCTACTAATGTTAAAATGTATAGGGAGTAGCTACCTTGTGACCACAACTCCTCTTACAGTTCTAGGTCAATCCTTTTGAAACTTTACAGGTGTTTTCATATAGGTCTGAAGATGTGCATGCGCTTTTTTCATTATCCAAAACCTATTTTTTAACTTAGACTGTTTTTCAGATCTAATAACGCGAAAATTCTATAAGGCGTAGGTACCTTGTTAGGGATTTAACCCTCTCACAAGTCTTTACCTTTAATTCATGAGTCTTTCTCGTCTGACAGGGCTATAGCGGGGCTATAGTCAGATCCTCTGACAGTTCTAGTTTCACTTATTTCACCTTTTTTAACTTAGACAATTTTTTAGATCTACTAATGTTAAAATGTATAGGGAGTAGCTACCTTGTTACTGCAACTCCTCTTACAGTTCTAGGTCAATCCTTTTGAAACTTTACAGGTGTTTTCATATAGGTCTGAAGATGTGCATATTCTTTTTTCATTATCCTTAAATAATTTTTCTCACTTATTTCACCTTTTTTAACTTAGACAATTTTTGAGATCTACTAATGTTAAAATGTATAGGGAGTAGCTACCTTGTTACCGCAACTCCTCTTACAGTTCTAGGTCAATCCTTTTGAAACTTTATAGGTGTTTTCATATAGGTGTGAAGATGTGCATATTCTTTTTTCATTATCCTTAAATAATTTTTTTCACTTATTTCACCTTTTTTAACTTAGACAATTTTTATAGCCCCGCTTTGAAAAAGTGGGGGCTATATTGGATTTGGCTTGTCCGGAATTCTGTCTGTCTGTCTGTCTGTCTGTATGTCTGTAATATTTGATAGTGGGTACCTTGTTACCGCAACTCCTCTTACAGTTCTAGGTCAATCCTTTTGAAACTTTACAGGTGTTTTTATATAGGTCTGAAGATGTGCATATTCTTTTTTCATTATGCTTAAATAATTTTTCCACATATTTCACCTTTTTTAACTTAGACAATTTTTGAGATCTACTAATGTTAAAATGTATAGGGAGTAGCTACCTTGTTACCGCAACTCCTCTTACAGTTCTAGGTCAATCCTTTTGAAACTTTACAGGTGTTTTTATATAGGTCTGAAGATGTGCATATTCTTTTTTTCATTATCCTTAAATAATTTTTTCACTTATTTCACCTTTTTTAACTTAGACAATTTTCGAGATCTACTAATGTTAAAATGTATAGGGAGTAGCTACCTTGTTACCGCAACTCCTCTTACAGTTCTAGGTCAATCCTTTTGAAACTTTACAGGTGTTTTCATATAGGTCTGAAGATGTGCATATTCTTTTTTCATTATCCTTAAATAATCGTTCCACTTATTTCACCTTTTTTAACTTAGACAATTTTTGAGATCTACTAATGTTAAAATGTATAGGGAGTAGCTACCTTGTTACCGCAACTCCTCTTACAGTTCTAGGTCAATCCTTTTGAAACTTTACAGGTGTTTTCATATAGGTCTGAAGATGTGCATATTCTTTTTTCATTATCCTTAAATAATTTTTTTCACTTATTTCACCTTTTTTAACTTAGACAATTTTTGAGATCTACTAATGTTAAAATGTATAGGGAGTAGCTACCTTGT
The DNA here is from genome assembly GCA_963580285.1 of Lucinisca nassula. Classification (NCBI taxonomy): domain Eukaryota; kingdom Metazoa; phylum Mollusca; class Bivalvia; order Lucinida; family Lucinidae; genus Lucinisca; species Lucinisca nassula. The sequence continues at coordinate 12,816,930 of OY757019.1, forward strand.
TACTGCAACTCCTCTTACAGTTCTAGGTCAGTCCTTTTGAAACTTTACAGGTGTTTTCATATAGGTCTGAAGATGTGCATATTCTTTTTTCATTATCCTTAACTAATTTTTTTTCACTTATTTCAACTTTTTTAACTTTGACAATTTTTGAGATCTACTAATGTTAAAATGTATAGGGAGTAGCTACCTTGTGACCACAACTCCTCTTACAGTTCGAGGTCAATCCTTTTGAAACTTTACAGGTGTTTTCATATAGGTCTGAAGATGTGCATATTCTTTTTTTCATTATCCTTTTTTAACTTAGACAATTTTTGAGATCTACTAATGTTAAAATGTATAGGGAGTAGCTACCTTGTGATCGCAACTCCTCTTACAGTTCTAGGTCAATCCCTTTGAAACTTAACAGGTGTTTTCATATAGGTCTGAAGATGTGCATGTGCTTTTTTCATTATCCAAAACTTTCCAATCAGTTGCCCTTCTATCAATTTGTTGCACGAACAATCATTTATTGAATACCCTTATTCAAAACACATGTTTAAAGGGAACTACTCATTACAAAATATTGGCTCAGACCCCCTGTAGACTATTTTTCAGATCTAATAACGCGAAAGTCTATAAGGCGTAGGTACCTTGTTAGGGATTTAACCCTCTCACAAGTCTTTACCTTTAATTCATGAGTCTTTCTCCTCTGACAGGGCTATAGCGGGGCTATAGTCAGATCCTCTGACAGTTCTAGTTGAGATCTACTAATGTTAAAATGTATAGGGAGAAGCTACCTTGTGATCGCAACTCCACTTACAGTTCTAGGTCAATCCTTTTGAAACTTAACAGGTGTTTTCATATAGGTCTGAAGATGTGCATATGCTTTTTTCATTATCCAAAACTTATTTTTATAGCCCCGCTTTGAAAAAGTGGGGGCTATATTGGATTTGGCTTGTCCAGAATTCCGTCTGTCTGTAATTTGTCCGGAATTCCGTCTGTCTGTCTGTCTTTCTGTCTGTCTGTCTGTAATATTTGATAGTGGCTACCTTGTTACTGCAACTCCTCTTACAGTTCTAGGTCAATCCTTTTGAAACTTTACAGGTGTTTTCATATAGGTCTGAAGATGTGCATATTCTTTTTTCATTATCCTTAAATAATTGTTTTCACTTATTTCACCTTTTTTAACTTAGACTATTTTTGAGATCTGCTAATGTTAAAATGTATAGGGAGTAGCTACCTTGTTACCGCAACTCCTCTTACAGTTCTAGGTCAATCCTTTTGAAACTTTACAGGTGTTTTCATATAGGTCTGAAGATATGCATATTCTTTTTTCATTATCCTTAAATAATTTTTTTCACTTATTTCACCTTTTTTAACTTAGACAATTTTTGAGATCTACTAATGTTAAAATGTATAGGGAGTAGCTACCTTGTTACCACAACTCCTCTTACAGTTCTAGGTCAATCCTTTTGAAACTTTACAGGTGTTTTCATATAGGTCTGAAGATGTGCATATTCTTTTTTCATTATCCTTAAATAATTTTTTTCACTTATTTCACCTTTTTTAACTTAGACAATTTTTGAGATCTACTAATGTTAAAATGTATAGGGTGTAGCTACCTTGTTACCGCAACTCCTCTTACAGTTCTAGGTCAATCCTTGTGAAACTTTACAGGTGTTTTCATATAGGTCTGAAGATGTGCATATTCTTTTTTCATTATCCTTAAATATTTTTTTTTTACTTATTTCACCTTTTTTAACTTAGACAATTTTTGAGATCTACTAATGTTAAAATGTATAGGGAGTAGCTACCTTGTTACCGCAACTCCTCTTACAGTTCTAGGTCAATCCTTTTGAAACTTTACAGGTGTTTTCATATAGGTCTGAAGATGTGCATATTCTTTTTTCATTATCCTTAAATAATTTTTTTCACTTATTTCACCTTTTTTAACTTAGACAATTTTTGAGATCTACTAATGTTAAAATGTATAGGGAGTAGCTACCTTGTTACCGCAACTCCTCTTACAGTTCTAGATCAATCCTTTTGAAACTTTACAGGTGTTTTCATATAGGTCTGAAGTTGTGCATATTTTTTTTTCATTATCCTTAAATAATTTTTTTCACTTATTTTACCTTTTTTAACTTAGACAATTTTTGTGATCTACTAATGTTAAAATGTATAGGGAGTAGCTACCTTGTTACCGCAACTCCTCTTACAGTTCTAGGTCAATCCTTTTGAAACTTTACAGGTGTTTTCATATAGGTCTGAAGATGTGCATATTCTTTTTATTATCCTTAAATAATTTTTTCACTTATTTCACCTTTTTTAACTTAGACAATTTTTGAGATCTACTAATGTTAAATTGTATAGGGAGTAGCTACTTTGTGATCGCATCTCCTCTTACAGTTCTAGGTCAATCCTTTTGAAACTTAACAGGTGTTTTCATATAGGTCTGAAGATGTGCATGTGCTTTTTTCATTATCCAAAACTTATTTTTTAACTTGGACTGTTTTTCAGATCTAATAACGCGAAAAGTCTTTTAGACGTAGGTACCTTGTTAGGTATTTAACCCTCTCACAAGTCTTTACCTTTAATTCATGAGTCTTTCTCCTCTGACAGGGCTATAGCGGGGCTATAGTCAGATCCTCTGACAGTTCTAGTTTAACTTAGACAAGGCGTAGGTACCTTGTTAGGGATTTAACCCTCTCACAAGTCTTTACCTTTAATTCATGAATCTTTCTCCTCTGACAGGGCTATAGCGGGGCTATAGTCAGATCCTCTGACAGTTCTAGTTCGATTTGTAGAATTTTTCTCATTTATTTGTCAAATATAAATTGTGGGTGCTTGTTGGAACCTCCTTATTATTGCAGTTCTGATGAGGTCCAGCAATCTATGTTTTTAGCAGAAATAAGAGAAAAGATATTCAGTCAAACTGCAATGGCTTAAACACCCATCACATGAACAAGTCCGTTAATCGACCCCCCCCCCCCCACCTAAACCCCACTTTGTATAGAGGAAACTGGGGTTTAAGGGTGTATACATGATTTTTCTTATTTCTGCTCCAAGACATAGGATATGAGTACCAGTTAAAACCGCTTCAATGAGATGGTTCTAATGAGCACCTACAATCTGTGTTTGCAGTTTAAATAAGGACAAGATGTGTTTGTGAAACACGAACATGTCCCTGGGCATGGTCATTTTTTATTCAAAGTTGCTCACAGTTCAAGATTTTTGTTTGTGTGGGAAGCCCTTGACACAAGAAACATACATGCCAAATATGAAAGCTCAATCTTAAACGGTTCAAAAGTTATGAACAATAATATTTTTTTCTTTAAAGTAGGTCAAGGTCACAGGTCAAAAAAATTTGCATGAATGTAAAGCTCTTGTCACAAGGAACCTACATGCCAAATATTAAGGCTCTATCTTAAACGGTTAAAAAGTTATGAACAATTTTATTTTTTCTTTTAAGTAGGTCAGAGGTCAAGGTCATGGTCCAAACATTTTGCATGAATGAAAAGCTCTAATCACATGGAACCAACATGCCAAATAGGAAAGCTCTATCCCAAACGGTTCGAAAGTTATGACCAAAATGTTTATTTTTTAAGTGGGTCAAAGGTCAAGTTCACAGGTCAAAATTTTTGCATAAATGAAAAGCATTTGTCACAAGGAACCTACATGCTAAATATGAAGGCTGTATCTCAAACGGCTCAAAAGTTATGACCAATGTTAACTTTTTCTTTTATGTAGGTCAAAGGTCAAGGTCACAGGTCAAAATTTTTTGTGTGAATGTAAAGCTCTTGTCACAAGGAACCTACATGCAAAATATGAAGGCGCTATCTCAAACCGTTCGAAAGTTATGACCAATGTTAACTTTTTCTTTTATGTAGGTCAAAGGTCAAGGTCACAGGTCAAAATTTTTTGTGTGAATGTAAAGCGCTAGTCAAAAGGAACCTACATGCAAAATATGAAGGCTCTATCTCAAACCGTTCAAAAGTTATGACCAAAATGTTATTTTTTTAATTTTAAGTAGGTCAAGGTCAAGGTCACAGGTCAAAATTGTTTGCATGAATGTAAAGCTTTTGTCAAAAGGAACATACATGCTTAATATGAAGCTGTATCTCAAGTGGTTCAAAAGTTATGACCAATGTTATTTTTTAGCTCACCTGTCACGTAGTCAGTAGTGACAAGGTGAGCTTTTGTGATCACTTTTTGTCCGTCGTACGTCGTGCATGCGTGCATGCGTCCGTCCGTAAACAATTTCAAATAAGTATATCTCTAATACCCCATGGTCAATCTTGATCAAATTTCATGGGAAGCATCATCAGGTAGGGGGAAAGGCTGCATAAGGTTTTTGGGCTGATCAGATTGGAATTCTGGTTGCCATGGCAACATATAGCTCCCATAGACTATCAATGGGAAAAAGTTAAAATATCTTCTTCTCTGAAACCACAGGGCCCAGAGCTTAGATATTAAGCATGTATTAACGGCCAGTGGTCGCCTACATAATTCCTGCCAATCATGCCCCTGGCGTCCAAATTGGCCACACCCCGGGGCCCCTTCGCTCCCATAGACTCATGGAATGGAACAAAAAGCTTAAAAAATCATCTTCTCGGAAACCACAGGGCCAAGAGCTTTAGATATTTATCATGTAGCAACAGCAAGTGGTCACCTACATAATTCCTGCCAATCATGCCCATGGGGTCAAAATGGGCCACGCCTCGGGGCCCTTTAGCTCCTATAGACTCATAATGGAAAAAAGCTTCAAAAATCTTCTTCTCTGAAACCACAGGGCCCAGAGCTGAGATATTTGGCACCTAGCAACCGCAAGTGGTCACCTACATAATTCCTGCCAATCATGCCCCTGGGGTTCAAATTGGCCACACCCTGGGGCCCCTTAGCTCCCATAGACTCATAATGGAAAAAAAGCTTCAAAAATCTTCTTCTCTGAAACCACAGGGCCCAGAGCTTAGATATTTAAAATGTAGCAACGGCCAGTGGTCACCTACATAATTCCTGCCAATCATGCCCCTTGGTTCCAAATGGGCGACGCCCCCAGGGCCCCTTCGCTCCCATAGACTCATAATGGAACAAAAAGCTTCAAAAATCTTCTTCTCGAAAACCACAGGGCCCAGAGCTTAGATATTTAGCATGTAGCAATGGCAAGTGGTCACCTACATAATTCCTGCCAATCATGCCTGTGGGGTCCAAATGGGCAACGCCCCGGGGCCCTTTAGCTCCTATAGACTCATAATGGAAAAAAGCTTCAAAAATCTTCCTCTCTGAAACCACAGGGCCCAGAGCTGAGGTATTTGGCATGTAGCAACGCCAAGTTGTCACCTACATAATTCCTGCCAATCATGCCCCTAAGGTCCAAATGGGCCATGCCCCAGGGCCCCTTAGCTCCCATAGACTCATAATGAAAAAAAAAAGCTTCAAAAATCTTCTTCTCTGAAACCACAGGGCCCAGAGTTAAGATATTTAGCATGTAGCAACGGCAAGTGGTCACCTACATAAATCCTGCCAATCATGCCCCTGGGGTCCAAATGGGCCACGCGCCTGGGCCCCTTAGCTCCCATAGACTCATAATGGAAAAAAGCTTCAAAAATCTTCTTCTGAAAGACAGGGCCCAGAGTTTAGATATTTAGCATGTAGCAATGGCAATTGGTCACCTACATAATTCCTGCCAATCATGCCCCTGGGTTCTGAATGGGCCACGTGCCGGGGCCCCTTTGCTCCCAAAGACTCATAATGGAAAAAAGCTTAAAAAATCTTCTTCTCTGAAACCACAGGGCCCAGAGCTTAGATATTTAGTAGGTAGCAACGGCAAGTGGTCACCTATATAATTCCTGCCTATCATGCCCCTGGGGTCCAAACGGACCACGCCCCGGGGCCCTTTAGCTCCTTTAGACTCATAATGGAAAAAAAAGCTTCAAAAATCTTCTCCTCTGAAATCACAGGGCCCAGAGCTTAGATATTTAGCATGTAGCAATGGCAAGTGGTCACCTACATAAATCCTGCCAATCATGCCCTTGGGGTCCAAATGGGCCACGCCCAGGGGCCCCTTAGCTCCCATAGACTCATAATGGAAAAAAGATTAAAAAATCTTCTTCTCTGAAACCACAGGGCCCAAAGCTTAGATATTTAGCATGTAGCAACGGCAAATGGTCACCTACATAATTCCTGCCAATCATGCCCCTGGGTTCCAAACGGGCCACGCCCCGGGGCCCTTTATCTCCTATATAGACTCATAATGGAAAAAAGCTTAAAAAATCTTCTTCTCTGAAACCACAGGGCCCAGAGCTTAGATATTTAGTATGTAGCAACGGCAAGTGGTCACCTATATAATTCCTGCCAATCATGCCCCTTGGGTCCAAAAGGGCCCCGCTCGGGGCCTCTTAGCTCCTATAGACTCATAATGGAAAAAAAAAGCTTCAAAAATCTTCTTCTCTGAAACCACAGGGCCCAGAGCTTAGATATTTAGCATGTAGCAATGGCAAGTGGTCACCTACATAAATCCTGCCAATCATGCCTGTGGGGTCCAAATGGGCCACGCCCCGGGACCCCTTAGCTCCCATAGACTCATAATGGAAAAAAGATTAAAAAATCTTCTTCTCTGAAACCACAGGGCCCAGAGCTTAGATATTTAGCATGTAGCGACGGCAAGTGGTCACCTACATAATTCCTGCCAATCATGCCCCTGGGGTCCAAACAGGTGAGCGATATAGGGCCATTGGGTCCTCTTGTTTCTTTTAAGTAGGTCCAAGGTCAAGGTCACAGGTCATTTTTTTTGCATGAATGTGACGGTATTGTCACAAGGAACCTTCAGGCCAAATATGAAAGCTCTATCTCAAACGGTTCAAAAGTTATGACCAACGTTAAAGTTGTCCACGTACAAACCAACAAACAAACAGACAGGGCAAAAACAATATGTCCCCGCTATTGCTACAGGGGACATAAAAATATCACAGATTTTCATCAGAAAAACAGCCATTTTAGAGATGTGTCAAAAATGCACTGTGCCGCATGGGTTTGTTATCGTAATGTTTGGGGCCCAGGAAAATATGTTTTAGACAGGGGTAATGTGAGCCATTGAGGGTCACGAGGGGCATTTATAAAAATGACTAATACATCACATGAACAAGTCCATGAAATGAAGACCCAAAAAAAAAACCCACTTTTTATAGAGAAATGTGGGGTTTAGGGGGGTATATATTATTTCCCTTATTTTTGCTTGAAGATATAGGTTGTTGGTACTCGTTAGAACCGCCTGAATGAGGTGGTTCTAACGAGCACCCACCGCCTCAATGAGGTGGTTCTAACGAGCACCCACAACTTATGTTTGGAGTTCAAATAAGAAAAATATCACCAGTGTTCACCAGAAATATAATGTTACCGTATGTGAGAAATGAAAGAGTGCTCTATGTCACGCGGATGTGATGTCGTAATGGGCACAGACATTGTTAAACCAATGAGAGAGAGAAAACCTCAAAGACATACGAGCCAGTGCATGACAAAATGTACAATAAGATCTGTATGATCAGCAAATGCTCAGCTCAGCCTGTGCAGACTGACATGAGTCTTTGCTGAGCCAATGAGCCCTCTACAGCCTACAGGCTGTCCAAAAACAAGAGTTAACCCTTATCCTTCTGAATAAATTAATTTTGCCACACCCCTTTCTGAATAGCCACTAATGAGATTACTTGATATAATGTATGCATTCTTCACAAACTGCATGACAAACAGTGTAGATCCTGATCAGATGGCTTCGATCTGATCTGGATTTACACTGTTTGCAATGGCAGAGCATAGTCCTGGTTCAACAGGACACAGAAGCCTCTTTGGTGTAGCAGGTATGCTACTCGCCTCATAAACCAGGGGTCACAGGTTCAATCCTGGGCTTCTCCAGACTTTGGAACAAGTCTTTAAACCACATTACGGTAACACACCGCGGACATAGTGATTTTTTCACATCTCCAAAATAGCTACTTTTCTAAGGAAAATCCGTGATATTTTTCTTATTTATACTGCAAACATAGGTTGTGGGTGCTCGTTAGAACTGCCTCATTGAGGGGGTTCTAACGAGCACCCACAACTAGGGCTGGCTAATCGGAGCTGAAAAGATAATCGATTATCAGTCCTGTCATTGCGATCGATAATCGATTAGTAATTTGCAAAGGTTTTTGTCATAATTTTACCTGTCATGCTTTCTGTCTGAGCATGACTCTTTACCATATGTTGCACTGTACCGTATGTACATTTGACAGACAGACCTGAGCAAACAGTGTAGACCGAGTGTAGACGCAGAATGCGGCGTCTCATCCGGGTCTGCACTGTTTGCCACTCGTCCAGCTATTTTAGACATAACTTTGAGTAGTACATTGTACCAATCAATTAATCGATTGAAAGCAAATCAGAAATGATAATCATTTTTCTTGAATTTATCGATCAATTAATCGATTATACGATTAATCGTGGCAGCCTTACCCACAATCTATGTCCATGAGCAGAAATAAGCAAAATAATGTACACCCGTAAACCCCACTTTTCTTTATACAAACTGGGGTTTTTGGGGTCTTCGTTTCATGGACTTGATATGGTGATGCAAGGGTCAGACACACTCAGCAGCACAGTTTTTTATGTTTTTTTTTTTTTTTCAGATCTGGACCTAAGACTACAAGAAGATCATGCAGTTTTATATAAGAACAGGCGCCACAATTCCAGAAAGATTGACAGCAAATTTTATCAACTTCCTTGCTGTAGTGAATCACAGTATAATAATAGAAACATAAACAACGGGTTTCGTAGAAATCCTGTTGTCAATGCTTTATGCCTGTGTCTCCCATATGCTGTTTTAGTCTTGACCGTTATCGTAATCTCGTCAGTTTTGACATATTACTTGGTTACATACATTTATTCCTTAATTGTATCCCTTGACTCTTGTATCTACGAATGGAGTCAAGACTCTAACAACTACGAGCATGGTCAGTTTTATATGTATAATATTTTGAAAGTGGCAATACACGCTTGCTCATGGTACAATCTCTCCTATCAAGCTATGCATTTTGCTCGTTGGTATCACTATCTAGTCTTCTTGTTGCATATATGTGCAGTTGTGAATATGAATCTTTTTAGATGCATGTTATATACATTTACTGCGGAACTTGTCTCAAGAAGTATTGTTCGAAGGCAACATGTTAATGTTGTTAGACAGAGGCGAAGATAGTTTTGTTTGTTCGATTTGATGTTTAGCGTCCCCGTCAACACTGTAAAGGTCATTTTGCAGATGTTGCTTCCAATTTTGTGAGACTTTTACCCGACATTGACATGAAATTACATCTCAAGCCCTGCCGCCCAATGAAACCAATAGGGTTTATAAGCATGGATGGTCCGACAGGCACCGCTTTGCCTGGGCAGGCTCTAAGCAGTTTACCAGTACTCATATGCGGGTCAGTTTCAGCTCTGCGTGGACGCATCATGCAGCCCATGTATTTCTTCAAGCCCCGATAGGTTGGGCCGGAGAGGAAGATAGTACCAATGTTCTTATACATTACCATAATGACCCTAAGTATTTAGACAGATAGGGCTATACAAACCATGTAGACCCAGATCAGGCTGCTCCTGAAGGAGCAGTCTGATTAGTCTACACTGCTTGCAATTCTGTCTGCACCTAATGGACTCCTTGCAGGATCATGAAACAAATTTGTCAAAACTTTAGGAGAATTACGACAAGTCCTTAAAGGTCTGAATTTTTAGGATTTTTGCAATATTTGTGAACTTTTGAGGACGCAATAATCAAGTACACACTGTCAGGACTGGAACCTGTCCAAGTTGTTCAAAACATTTTTAATTTTGGCCATTTCATATGGCAAATACTCATATTTTTGCTGAAAAATGTGAGTTTTTGCTGAAAAAAATGTGAGTAGCTTTTGCAAATTCAAAAGCTACCGTACTCACATTTATCAGCAAAAATATCACAGTATATAATATTATACTTACTAGAACACTTCACATTTTGACCACATACAAGCTTGTTAAGCTAACAGTTCTCTCAGATTAGCGTTTTAGCACATACAGCTAAACCTGTCTTAGTGGCGACCTCTATTCAGCAAGCAACCCGTCTTAACCAAGCAGGCATTCAGTTCGCCAAAAAGGCAAATATGTTAAATTTCACCTGTATTAAGCAAGCGCCTGTCTTAAGCAAGCACATTTTGATATCCCTTAGGCGCTTGCTTAATTAAGCAAGCACATTTTGATATCCCTTAGGCACTTGCTTAATACAGGACTGTACTTGGGGAAAGAGCCCTTAGAAGTTAGTACATGTATGTTCTATATTTCGTATTTCAAATGTGCTTGCAATTCCAACTTATAGGGCTGTATATAATTATGATCTTTTTGCATTTAAGCATCTTCAAGGTGTCTTCAATACAGACACTATAAAATCAATGTTTGAAGGTTAAGGTTGTTCTGATGGGTGCCTACATACATAAAGTACAATCTAGACTGATTTGTGGGGTGGATGGGTGGAGAGAAGGTGTCATGTAGGCATTTGGGCATCAAGCTGATATTGGCCTTCAGTGGGGAAAGGCCTGATGTCCTGGCAGCAGTTATTGGTAGAGGGGGAATATATATATATATATACTATTATTTCTGCACTCCCATTCATTTTCTTCTTTCTCTCCCATCTCTTTCTTCTCATCTACTATCTCTTTTCTCCCTTTCCTTGGGAGACTACACAAAATGACTCACAAGGGTTGACACCTAGTAAAACCTGAACACAATCATTCAAGGCTGACTTGATTGTTCACTTTCTAGACACATTTTCTAGGCTTGTCAGTTTTAGTCAGTCTTGTAGTTTATTTTAACCCATTGTATACGGGAAACCCCTAAAGGGGTACCTTGGCAAACAGTGCAGGCCCATACCAGACGCCGCACAGTGCAGCGTCTGATCAGGGCCTGCACTATTTGCTAACAGAATTTTCCGTCAAAGATAGAATAAAAATGAAAAAAATAGGCCTACCACCCCTTATATGACAAATAGACTTTTCCAACATATAGCAATGGAAGAGTCCACTAGTATACAATGTGTTAACCGTCTGTTTTTGCCTTTCAATTTTGGGGTTGATTGTTTGTCAATCGACCCAAAGTTGCTAAGCACAGAAGCTTTTCAGAGCTGATGATCACACGACTATCACTGATTTGTTGGAAATCCAGGTAACAGTTATTTATAGAACACATCAAAATTATTCTTTTCGCTGTGTGGTCAGCGTGTTGGGTATGAAGAGGCATCATGTGAACAAGTCTGTGAAATGAACACCCCCTTACACCCCACTTTATATAGAGAAAACTGGGGTTTACGGGGGTATACATTATTTTCTTTATTTCTGCTCCTAGACATAGGTTGTGGGTACTCATTAGAACCGCCTCAATGAGACGGTTCTAACGAGCACCCACAACCTATGTTTTGAGTATTAATAAGGATAATATCACAAATTTTCATCAGAAAATTGACTGTTTTTGAGATGTAAAAAATTGCACTATGACGCACGGGTATGTTATCGTAATGGGTAATATAATCAAGTCTGGAATCATGTTTTGTGTTTCGCAAACAACGTAGAGCCAGATCAGATGCCGCAGAATGCGTCATCTGATCTGGGTCTACACTATTTTCTTACAGTACTTGGATTTAAGGGGGAGATCAGGGTCTGCACTGTTTGCTTACAGGACAGGAATGTAAGGGTTGACATAAATGTTGACAGTCTATGTCCCGTTCAGGATCATTTTCCCAATGACAACCCACCCACCAGTACTGTCAGTGCTTTGATTAGATCTGTTAGACCAGGCTAAGAAAATGTTAACAAACATCAGCCATTGTTCTGTATCAGCTTTGTATATGGGCCCCGTCAAGTGATTTTGGTACTTATCGCCTATGCAAGCAGCGAAGGTTCAGGCCAGCCTGCGCATCTGCACAATCTCGCCAGAACCTTCGCTGCTCGCTCATACAAGCAGTGAATCAAGAGGAACCTTCTGACAGAAAGCCATATCCCTGCCCCTCTGAATGGCTGGGCATGCGCAGTTAAAATTTGTCATGACGGAATGCTCAAAGACACAAATTCGCTTGGCGGGGCTCATATGTTTTGTATACCGTTCTGTTATTAAATTTTTGACAAGGCTACATCACAACAACAGCATTCCCATTACGTGAACACGTCCGTGAAATGAAGACCCCCCTATTCCCCACTTTATATAGAGAAAACTGGGGTTTACGGGGGTAAACATTATTTTTCTTATTTTTGCTCCAAGACATAGGTTGTGGGTACTCGTTAGAACCGCCTCAATGAGGCGGTTCTAACGAGCACCCTCAACCAATGTTATGAACATTAATAACAAAAATATTAAGTATATTCATAAAAAATTAGCCATTTTGGAGATGTGAAAAATGCCCTATGGTGCACGGGTAAGTTATGGTAATGGACCCGGCTAAGGAAATGTTAACAAACATCAGTCATTGTTCTGTATCAGCTTTGTATATGTTTTGTATACCGTTCTGTTATTTAAATTTTTGACAAGGCTACATCACAACAACAGCTCTCCCATATATACATGTAGTATCGGGTTTCATAAATGTCATATACAGTGAAGTTCCGCTATTAAGACCAGGAGCCAGTTGTTCAAAGCATCGTTAGCTTAACGAGCTCGTTAGTGGTCATATTGTTAACTGTTCTAGAAAGTTTAATATGTAAAATTTTGGTATTTTTGCTGAAAAAATGTGAGCAGCTTTTGCATCCGCAAAAGCTGCTCACATTTTTTCAGCAAAAATTTCAGCATATTTGCCATATTTAGTGATCAAAGTTTTAACGATATGTTAACTAACGACGTTGATAGTTTTGAACAACTGGCCCCTGATAAAATTAAGACTTATTCTGTTCTTTAAAGCCGTTTAGAAAGTTTCAGTTGTTGTTTGTGTTTTGAACACTTGGAGTCCTCTGATAGGAGACCACTTTTGGAACTGTTCTAAAGTGGTCTTACAGACCACTTTTGAACAGTCCCAGAAGTGGCCTAAATATACAAGGTTTACTGCAATTGGACCAGACTTGTGCGATTGTTTTTATCATATCAATTTTAACTTTGCATTTTAACCCTTTAAATAGAAGCCTCCGTGGTGCAGTGGTTACGCTGCTCGCCTTGTAAACCAGGGATCGCAGGATCGATCCCGGGCTTCTCCAGACTTTCGGATGAGTCTTTAAACCGAGGTCCCGTCTCCGAATGACCTTAGCTGTTGGTGGGACATAAAACTAAAACTCACTCACTCACCCTTTAAAGAGGGCAATACCTTTTTCTGAAAACATTATGTTGTCATGGATACGTGACAATGTTTTCAGACATTGCTACTTGATATAACACATTATTTATCAACCCCTATACCGTAGTTTTGCATTTATATAGCCAAAACTGCCTGCACTATGCAGATGACAATACAGATGACAAACAAGGCCAAAAGGAGGGCCAACACGAGAATAAAACATGGCCAATATGACTTTAATGAAGTTAATTAATAAAATTGTCATTAACCAAGTAATTTTGTTCGGCCTCGGACCAATACAGCCGACCTCAGACTTGTAACAGGGCCAATACAAAATTGCCGAGTTAATATTATATTAATAAAATTGTCATTAATCAAGTAATTAGGCCAATACAGCTGACAAAGGACCTGTAGCTGGGCCGATATGAAATTACTTGATTAAAAACATCATATTTCACATGAAAAATATGAAATGACGTTTTACCATTGAATAACAATACTCTATTCACTGTATATATTCGGACAGATAGGCCTCAGCAAACAGTGTAAACCTGGATGATATGCAGCAGAATGCTGGGTCTCATTAGGATTCCGACTATTTGTCACTCATCTAGCTATTTTGTATTGTTGTATTGATACAACATCAGGTAGTACACATTTTAGAACAGCTGTGGGTCCACATACTTGGGGTAAATAAAAGAACAGCATGAAATAAAAAAAAAACGTTCTTTGTGGCTCTAGAACTTTAAAAGAGATAGTAAGGAGAACACACCCATATGATGGTATATTGGCACACGTCATGTCTCAAGATCTTGCAAGTCTCAACTTGCATTTTCTGGTTTAAAAATTCTGTGATAATTATATTTCTTATTGCTGCTTCAAACAGAAATTGTGGGTACTTGTTAGAACCAGCGGTTCTACTAACGAGTACCCACAATGTATGGTTTTTTTTTAGTTAAAGATAAGGAAAATAATGCATTCCCATGTTAAACCCAGTTTTCTCAATAGGGGTTTACATCTGCATTGTTTACTTGATGTGAATATTTGTGTTATTTTGGCATTAGTGTCCATGATACTAAGCAAGTGACCATCACATGAACAAGTCCGTGAAAGGAAGACCCCCCTACACCCCACTTTATATAGAGAAAACGGGGGTTTACGGGGGTATACATTATTTTTCTTATTTCTGCTCCAAGACATAGGTTGTGGGTACTCGTTAGAACCGGCTCAATGAGGCGGTTCTAACGAGCACCCACAACCTATGTTTGCGGTATTGATAAGAAAAATATTAAGGATTGTCATCAGAAAATGGCCATTTTGGAGATGTGAAAATATACACAATGTCGCATCGGTGTGTTATCGGAATGCAAAAAAAAAACAGACTATTTAACATGTTTTCAGGTTTATTGCTTCTTATAGACAATTCAGAAAAAAATGCGTAAGAACTTAGTAGCAATAAAATATACATGTAATACTGCTGTAATGATCCTAAGTATTGGGACAGATAGGCCTAAGCAAACAATGCAGACCCAGATCAGACTGCTCCTTTAGGAGCAGTCTGATCAGGGTCTACATTGTTTGCCATTCCATCTACACCTTTTTTGATTCCTTGCTGGATTGTGAAACAAATATAAAAAATTTAGGAGAATTACAGCAAGTCCTCATATCCGAATTTTTAAGATTTTTGAGGTATATTCTTGTTAAAGGCATGTTAAGCATCACTGATTACTAATCTCCAGATTAAAATAAATCTTGTTTGAACTTATCACATTAACCCTTGTCCTGATGAATATTTAAATATGCCACACCCACATCTGAATATCAACCAATCAGATTACTTGATGCAAATTATTGCAACAAATTCAATAACTGAATGACAAACAATGAAGATCCTGATCAGATGGCTTCTTCAGAAGCCATCTGATCTGGATCTACATTGTTTGAAAGGTAAGGCATATCCGAGCTCAGCAGGGAAAGGGTTAATATGGTGTGACTGAATGTGTCTAATCATAAGGAACAACAATATATAATGATGGGGTGGGGATCTGAAGGGTTTCTGAGATATATGGCCTTTTTATTAAGTGGAGGGGTAGGGCATGACCCGGGGCATCCCTGGTGACCACCAGGTTGGTGTCACTGAATGAGTCTTATCAGAAGGAACATGAATATACATGGTTGAGGGTCTTAAAATGAAATGCTTAAAAGCTTTGAATCTTTTGAAGGTTTTAGCTCATACAACCCAGCAGGCACATGACGTAATTGTGACGTCACATCAACGTCGACACAACGCCATGACCTTTAGGCAACGTCACATCAACGTCCGGGAAGTTGGGGAACAGATAAGTATACCTTGTTACATCTTTACCAGTCTTTAATAAGATCTAAATTAGATTATGGGTCTATTGTTTATGGTTCTGCCAGAAAGTCCTATTTAAAATCTTTGGCTACTATCCACCACCAAGGCCTTAGTTTTGGCTATGGGAGCCTTTCATACTTCTCCGGTATTAAGCATTTATGTGGAAGCTGGAGAACCATCTTACTTCTCACAGTGAAAAACTTTCTCTTCAGTATGCTATCAGACTTGCTGCTAAGCCATCTAACCCAGATTTCAAAATTTCATTTTCACCTGAATTTGTAGATAAGTATGATATTAAACCCACAGCAATCAAACCTTTTGGATTATGTATATTACCATTGCTAGGAAATACAATTATCAACCTTTTGGATTATGTATATTACCATTGCTAGGAAATACAGTTATCAACCTTAAAAATATTCAAAAACATGAAACCGCCGAAGTTCCATCTTGGTGTATTAAAAACCTTCTATTCTGTTTGACTAATTACATGATGGCAAAACATTCGAATCAAATCCAATACTACTCAAACAAAATTTTCAGGTACTGCAGTCACAGTGAACACCAGCAAGTCTATACTGATGGTTCCAAAGAAGGAGATATAAAAGTAGAAGTAAAACAAAGATCAGGAATCAATACAATTAACTTACTCCACCCATCAAATACACCAAAGGGAAAGAAACACAAACATGAAGCGACCAGACCATAATGGAAACCTAAACAAAGGATGGCCATAAGGACAGTTACTTTCCCACAAAATGGCCAAATGGCCATCCAAAATAAAAAGACACAAGTGATACACACAGTGAGTAGTAACAAACAACAACATAAATAAACCGCCACAGAAGAACCGCGATGGAACGGTAAGTGGAAAGAATTCCACTGGGGGGCTTAAATCGATTTTACGTGGCCATAATCCTCGCCCTTACTTCCGTCGCGATTTAGATAAATAATTTGTTCAGTCCGCATGAAGGCCTTCTACTTCATCAGTGCAACATCTCTGTGAACACAAATAATCAAAAAACCACAGAGGTGAGACAAAGGTGAGGACTCAACAGCAAGAAACTGCTGAAATGCTGGAGCAAAAGAATACCAACAGTTAGACTCCGATGGGCCCGACCAGAGACAGAGCATCAGGCACCAACCAACATTACCTTAAATTAGATCTCTCTAATTCTCAATAAGCCTTTATGTTGGAACCGTCATAGAATCTGAGGCCTGACCCACCAGCGTAAAAGTTGCGTATGTTTCTAAAGATATGCACCAAACCTTGCTCCTTCCAGATGGTTCATCTATTTTTACAGCTGAAGCCAAAGCAATAGACCTACATGTAGCTTTAGATTTTATCAGTTCTTCAATAATTCAAAAGGCAATTATATTTTCTGATTCACTTTCTGTGCTTAAGGATTTAGACCATTCATCATCCAAAATTCCTAAAATACAAAAATTGATCGAAAAACATCACGAAATTTCTAAAACTCACCAAATCTTGTTTTGTTGGCTTCTGGGCCATATTGGCATTGTTGGACAAGAAAGCAAAGGGATCACTCGGTCTTGATCTGTCTGTTTTTAAAATTCCTTTTAATAATTTTAAACCATTTATCAACAGATACATCTTGTTGGAAAGGCAAGGTGAATGGGACCGTGCAATTGATAACAAACTCCGTGCCATTAAACCTGACGTTTGAACAAAATACTCTCCTCCACGGTCCTCCAGAAAAGAGGATGTGGTATTAACACGACTGCACATTGGCCTTCATATAGTTACTCATTTTTATATTTTAAATGGTGATGATCAGCCTTCTTGTGTAGGCTGTGATCAGCCTTTAACTGTTAAGCATATCTTAATTGAATGTCAAGGAACTGCCGGCCCAGTCAGCC
This sequence comes from Lucinisca nassula, assembly GCA_963580285.1. Lineage (NCBI taxonomy): Eukaryota > Metazoa > Mollusca > Bivalvia > Lucinida > Lucinidae > Lucinisca > Lucinisca nassula. The sequence goes on from OY757019.1 coordinate 12,834,449, forward strand.
CAGTTGCTTCAGAAGAGATGTCGTTTAAAAGTGTTGATGCCAGACAGAGGACATACGGGTGAGCTAAAAAACAGAAGAATGTTTCTAAAAAATGGAAAAATGTTTCCTTTTCGGCTGAACAGGACAACCCCTGCCTTTGAAAACAGTGTAGATCCAGATCAGATGGATCTGATCAGGATCTACACTGTTTGTCATAAAGCAGGCCTCATATTTTTCAGGCACGTGCAGGATTTCAGGCTTTTAGAGCTTGATTTTTTTCTTGATTTCAGGCTTTTAGATTCTGATTTTTGCGTATATAGTCTGTTTAAAAAACTATTTAACCCTTATTTCTGACTATAAGTCAACCAAATTACATTATATTTTCACAAACTGCATTACAAACAGTGTAGATCCTGATCAGATGGCTTCTTCAGAAGCCATCTGATCAGGATCTACACTGTTTGCAAAGGTAATGTAGTTGTGTCTGTCAGCAGGATAAGGGTTGAAGCAGCAAAATCGGGTCTTTCAGGCTTGGCAAAGCGTGGTCAGTATGAGGCCTGATAAAGTTCATGAATTGAATGCATGATTTGATTGATGAATAGTCAGAAATGGGTGAGACAAAACTAATTATTCTGCAGAATAAGGGTGTATAAGCCTGCCCAGGAAAAGTATGGTCAGGCAAAGTGACATCCTCAATATGACACAAATATTAATCAGGTCTGAGTGTTTAGCTTTTTCTAAAGACTGTCCATAAAAATAAAGACAGTCTTTAAATTTATGGACTCACATTTCTGTAGAACGCAATGCAAATCGTACAAATTTTCAAATATTCGACAAGTGCAGTACATGTGTTATGCAATCTTCTTTATTACATGGTAATATGTGTGTAGCTGAAAACTGAGTATGATCCATTGTCTTGTTGATTAATAATTCAAGAAACTAAATAATTGATTCTGTGTAGTTTAGGTTTTCTCCCTTACTACACTATAAACAATGAAATATGTCACCTGTTATGTGGCACACTTGTTGTAAAGTACATGAAGGGAGATTACCGAAACAAGAAAATCTTCCGTAGCCGTTTTATACAAATACTCGAAAATTAGACAACAGATTCGAGAAAAATCTTTCTGAGTATGCACTTCATCATGTAACAAGGAGGTTTAAATAATATATATTCTGCGATTTTCGAATTTTTGAAAATTCTTACGATTTGCATTGCTTTCTAGTCACGCGAGTCCATAAATTTAAAGACTGTCTTTATTTTTATGGACAGTCTTTAGAAATAGCTAAACTCTCAGACCTGTTAACAGTGTTGACAAAATAAAACATGAATAGTGTTGACAAAATAAAACATGAAACGTGTTGACAAAATAAAGCATGAGTCTAATTTTAAGATTGTTTTCATAGCATCAGATACAGTGTTGTCACAAGGATAATCAAGGAATTATTTCCCTTATTTCTTGTGAGAAACAAACATTGTGGGTACCTGTTGGGCAATTCTAACAGGTACCCACAACATGTTTTCATGGAGAAATAAGAAAATTTAATTATCCCCAGGACAACTCTTTCATCTGAAGCCTTGTTATAATGACAATGTCACTGGAAAGACTCCACAGATCAAGATGAGATGATTAATGGAGATGCAGTAGAACTTCGATGGCTCGAACACCAATGGCTCGTTTACCATGGGTGAGTCGAACCCCTAGGGAAATCCTCGACATAAATAGTGGGGGATAATTTAGACGATTTTTGTCTTTTATCTTGCGTATGTATGCTGTGTGTACTCATAAGAATCGCCTCGATGAGGCGATTCTAATGAGTACACACAGCATACATTTTCTCTATAAAACACAGAAAAGGTATCCAAAAGTATATCGTATACCTCTTGGCAATCTCCCTCAGTGGCTCAAACTACCCCTGACTCGAAAAGATTTTCGAGGTCCCAAAGGTGTTCGAGCCATTGAAGTTCGACTGTATTCAAGAATATTGTAATAATTAACACTCCAAGGAACAAAGGGGGTCTTTCAAGGTATAGGAAATTTGCATTGGTTTCTGCCCACGCTTTGATTTTGATGAAGTTACACACAATAATTGCCTTGGGTATAACCATTATAATTACGATGCATTCACTTTTAAATTTTATTTCCGTAGTAAATTTATTACATATTTTATGAAGTCTCTATCACAACAGGGAGTACTCTCATATAAACTTGTCTACAGTATTCAGAGTTTCATATATCTAATGCTGCTATGTTTTATGAAATAAAGCCATAATTGGTGAGTTAGTTGATACTATGAATGACCTCATATGTCTAGTAATAGTGGCTGGGCATTCAGTTTTCTTTGATGGTGTCCCCATATTTCAGCTCCTATTTTTGGATTCATTAAAAATTTATATGCATTTTTACCATGTTCCAATTTTTGTCAAGACACCATTTTAGCATAAAAACTACCCACATATCTTAGGAACATGTTGATGAATTTTGATGGAAATTGAGGGCCGGTAACATTGTGTTTTAACAGACTAAATACTGATAGTCCTGATTCAGCAAAATGTGAAATTATATGATTATCATGTTTTGGCCATGCTGTTTAATAATACTTTACTATTGCTTTCAATTTGGATGGCTATAGTATAGTATGGTTTGTGTCAGTAGTTCAAAGCATAATTATAAGTATTAATTTAAATCCATTTCAGTAAATTTGCCCCCCCCCCCCCCTAACGTCATCAAACGCACCCATGTAATCATGTGCACAGTTTTCTTTCTGTCTTTCTTTTCTAATTTGGTAATGGTGCTAAAGTGATGTTTAGATTTAACATTCAAATCAACAACATACCAGTCACTTTAGACGGTGCTTCAGATTTTATGAGATTTGTTATCCAACTGGGGATAAATGACTCTCAAGTCAAACTGTTATTTGTTTGTTTAACCCTAACTGTCCATTTAAAAAGAAAGGTTTACTTTAGGGAAAATCAATAACACTTGAGATTACTTTTCCTGGACATTAAGTTTTCAGAATTTGTATCTGCATAGGCACTAGCCAATCTATCTTTTTTGTATAGCCCCTATGAACGAAATCAAACGGTTTCCTGAAGTTGTATTCCAAAGCCATTTGAATTTGCTTTTAGAATTCACATGGTCGTACATTTGTCAGTGTTCCAAAACTTATGTGATCATGATTGTGTTGTCTATATATTTGTATAGGTCTTTCACTTCATTTACCTATCTCAGCAGTTGTTGCAGTAATTACAATACACATTATGTAAGATATCCAGAAGCATTTGAACTGTTGATAATAATTATTTAATCTGTGAGTAGTTATCGCATTACTCATAGGATTTTAAATTATTTTCAGTAAATACATTGTGATGTTTTTTTTTTTTCTGTCCAAACACTGCAATGCTCTTTCTAAGCTGAGAGATACATTGCACAGAAATGTACTGGTAGTTATTAATGAACAAAAAGCAAGCAAGAACAGTGCTTAAAAATAGTGAACTTGCATTCAGCAGAAACATTCAAGAAGTGGTTGAAAGTGTTTTACAACCAGAAACAAATACTAAAAGCTCGCTTCCGATAAATTAACCACTATATTGACAAAGTAAATAGAAAAAATAAGACACTAAAAAAACGCCAACAATTACAATACCAATCCAGAAAAGAGATATTTATGCATGTGTACTATAAGGAAGGAAACTGTTTCTCTCCCCGTCTAATAGCAAAATTTCTCTAGGTCATGGGACAGCTTTGTTAACACCAAATATTCTGCGCCTCATCCATCAGTGATATCTTTTGCAACAGAAACTCAGTATCAGTGACATTTCGATTTTTACTAATGCTAACCAATAATTACTGTAACTTTTTGTTAGGATAATAATCCAGCGTTCATAAAGACAGAGTATATCAAAGGCTTAATCTGGTCATGGATTTATCAACAGAACTATTTTTACTAGTAACAACAAACCACTGACCATTGCGTCCTTGCATACCAGCTTGGTATGGAAATGAAAATAATGGATCTCCTTGCCTTACACTTATTTGAGTAGCATGATTTATGCAAAGTCATTAAATAAAGTTGCACATATTCACAATAATTTTGCTGCTAATAAAAAAGCCTAATTAATGTTGTTAAGCCTAATTTGTTGATTAGAAAACCTTTTGATTTAGTGTTTTACTATCTACTATTTTGGATAGATCATAGTGTATAAATGAATGGAAAATATCAGAAATTCAAGATATTTTAATAGTTTCTAAGCTAGATCAGCTCAATATGTGTTCATTTTGATTTGTATAATCTCATTTTTAGCTAACCGTCACGTAGTGACGAGGTGAGCTTTTGGGATCACTTTTTGTCCGTCGTGCGTCCGTGCGACCGTGCGTGCGTGCGTGCGTAAACAATTTCTTTAAACGACATCTCCTCCTAAACCACTGATCGGATTTTGACCAAACTTCACAGGAATGATCCTTAGGTGGTCCCCTTTCAAAGTTGTTCAAATGGTTCCGGTCCGTTGCACATCTAGGTCACAGGAGCCAAAAATAGATTTTTTTCACCAAAAACTTAAAAAATCTTCTTCTCTGAAACCACAAGGCCCAGGTCTTTGATATTTGGTATGAAGCTTCATCTAGTGGACCCCTACCAAGATTGTTCAAATTATAGTGCTGGGGCCAAAAATGCCCCCGCCCCGGGGCCCTTTGGTTTTACATAGGCTTATATAGGGAAAATCTTTAAAAATCTTCTTCTCTGAAACCACAAGGCCCAGGACTTTGATATTTGGTATGTAGCTTCATCTAGTGGACCCCTACAAAGATTGTTCAAATTTTAATGCTGGGACAAAAAATGCCCCCGCCACGGGGCCCTTTGGTTTTACATTGGCTTATATAGGGAAAATCTTTAAAAATCTTCTTCTCTGAAACCACAAGGCCCAGGTCTTTGATATTTGGTATGAAGCTTCATCTAGTGGACCCCTACCAAGATTGTTCAAATTATAGTGCTGGGGCCAAAAATGCCCCCGCCCCGGGGCCCTTTGGTTTTACATAGGCTTATATAGGGAAAATCTTTAAAAATCTTCTTCTCTGAAACCACAAGGCCCAGGACTTTGATATTTGGTATGAAGCTTCATCTAGTGGACCCCTACCAAGATTGTTCAAATTATAGTGCTGGGACAAAAAATGCCCCCGCCACGGGGCCCTTTGGTTTTACATTGGCTTATATAGGGAAAATCTTTAAAAATCTTCTTCTCTGAAACCACAAGGCCCAGGTCTTTGATATTTGGTATGAAGCTTCATCTAGTGGACCCCTACCAAGATTGTTCAAATTTTAGTGCTGGGACAAAAAATGCCCCCGCCACAGGGCCCTTTGGTTTTACATTGGCTTATATAGGGAAAATCTTTAAAAATCTTCTTCTCTGAAACCACAAGGCCCAGGTCTTTGATATTTGGTATGAAGCTTCATCTAGTGGACCCCTACCAAGATTGTTCAAATTATAGTGCTGGGGCCAAAAATGCCCCCACCCCGGGGCCCTTTGGTTTTACATTGGCTTATATAGGGAAAATCTTTAAAAATCTTCTTCTCTGAAACCACAAGGCCCAGTTCTTTGATATTTGGTATTAAGCTTCATCTAGTGGACCCCTACCAAGATTGTTCAAATTATAGTGCTGGGGCCAAAAATGCCCCCGCCCCGGGGCCCTTTGGTTTTACATAGGCTTATATAGGGAAAATCTTTAAAAATCTTCTTCTCTGAAACCACAAGGCCCAGGACTTTGATATTTGGTATGAAGCTTCATCTAGTGGACCCCTACCAAGATTGTTCAAATTATAGTGCTGGGACAAAAAATGCCCCCGCCATGGGCCCTTTGGTTTTACATTGGCTAATATAGGGAAAATCTTTAAAAATCTTCTTCTCTGAAACCACAAGGCCCAGGTCTTTGATATTTGGTATGAAGCTTCATCTAGTGGACCCCTACCAAGATTGTTCAAATTATAGTGCTGGGGCCAAAAATGCCCCCGCCCCGGGGCTCTTTGGTTTTACATAGGCTTATATAGGGAAAATCTTTAAAAATCTTCTTCTCTGAAACCACAAGGCCCAGAACTTTGATATTTGGTATGAAGCTTCATCTAGTGGACCCCTACCAAGATTGTTCAAATTATTGTGCTGGGGCAAAAAATGCCCCCATCCCTGGGCCCTTTGGTTTTACATAGGCTTATATATGCGAAATCTTTAAAAATCTTCTTCTCTGAAACCGCTAGGCCCAGGTCTTTGATATTTGATGTGTAGCTTCATCTAGTGGACCTTTGCCAAGATTGTTCAAATTTGTCTAAATCGCGACGGAAGTAAGGGCGAGGATTGTGGCCACGTAAAATCGATTTAAGCCCCCCAGTGGAAATCTTCCACTGACCGTTCCAAGGCGGCTCTTCTGTGGCGATTTATTTATGTTGTTGTTTGTTACTTACTGTGTGTATCACTTGTGTCTTTTGGTTTTGGATGACCATATGGCCATTTTGTGGGAAAGTAACTGTCCTTATGGCCTTCCTTTGTTTGGGTTTCCATTATGGTCTGGTCGCTTAATGTTTGTATTTCTTTCCCTTTGGTGTCTTTTATGGGTGGAGTAAGTTAATTGTATCAATTCCTGATCTTTGTTTTACTTCTACTTTGTTGATGTTTGGTATGAAGCTTCACCTTTAAGACCTCCCTCAACATTATGCACATTTAAGCCCTGGGGCCAATAATGGCCCTCTCTGGGGCCCACTTGTTACACCATGGATCAGGTGAGCGATCCAGGGCCATCATGGCCCTCTTGTTATTACGTAAGTGTTACAAATTGCCATTTTGAAAGGTTCTTGGATGATTTCAATAAAATAGTAAATTTTGCAGAAACGACTTACATCCATTAAAAGTGTAAAACTACAGTGTTACCGGTTTTGGATTTTCATGAAATTTGGCATAGCTAAAGAAGATACATATGGCAAGTTTTCCTAGCAAAATGAAATCTTGACAAAGACTAGAACATATTTATCTTAGGGATTGAATTTTGATAATTTTTTAAAAATTTAATTAAAAAATGAGATTTTTGATAATTATTTTATCAGAAAATGTAAACTTTAATTAATTCAAAAGGTTTCTTAGTATCAAAGGAATGCCTATGGAGTTCTGCATTCAATCCAGTTTACAAATCTTGAAACTAAATAAAACATTAGATTTAAGACGCACTTATTTAGAGACACATACCAGGTCATGGCGGGAGTCAGTTAGAGTGGCCTCCTGAGTCCTACTTTGATTTATATAATTTATTAAATACATTTTTATAGGTTGTATATGCTGAGTTATTAAAATACAAAGTTTAAAGAAAAAACATGCATGGGCACAAATGAAAGACCCCCTTTGTAGATATTTGTTAGAATCGCTTCAAATGTCCACCAGATTTTTGTTTCTTGGAGTAAATAAGGAAAAAGTCCTTCATTATTTGATTTTGTTTGTTTGATTTGAGGTTTAACGTCCCCGTCAACACTGTAAAGGTCATTTTGGAGACGTTGCTTCCAATTTTGTGGGACTTTTACCCGACATTGAGATGAAATGACATCTCAAGCCCTATCGCCCAATAAAACCAATAGGGTTTATTAGCATGGACGGTCCGCCTCGCACCGCGGTTCCTGGACAGGCTTAGATCCTCTAAGCGGTTTACCAGTACTAGTGTGCGGGCCAGATTCAGCTCTGCGTGAAAGCATCATGCAGCCCATATATTTCTTCAAGCCCCTATGGGCGGGGGCCAAGGATTCATCTCTGCGTGGAAGCATCATGCAGCCCATATATTTCTTCAAGCCCCTATGGGCGGGGGCTTCATTATATTTATTGTTATAATAATCCCTTTTTAGCTTCTTTATGGTGGTAGATTCGCTATAGCAACATATTGTTAGGACACAAATAGTATCAATATAGTGAGGGTCCTCTGTATTTCTTATTTCTGCTCCAAACCTAGATAATCATTACGGTAACACACCCGTACGGCATAGTGCATTCTTCACATCTCCAAAATGGCTACTTTTCTGATGCAAATCCTTGATATTTTTCCTAAAAATGCTCAAAACATAGGTTGTGTGTGCTCGTTAGAACCGCCTCATTGAAGCGGTTCTAATGAGTACCCACAACCTACGTCTTCGAGCAGAAATAAGAAAAAATAATGAATACCCCTGTTAACCCCAGTTTTCTTTATATAAAGTGGGGTATAGCTGGGTCTTCATTTCATGGACGTGTCCGCGTAATGGGATACTCATTAGGACAGCCTCACAGCCTCATTGAGGCAGTTCTAACGAGTACCCACAACCTATGTCTTGGAGCAGAAATAAGAAAAATAATGAATACTCCCCTAAACCCCAGTTTTCTCTATATAAAGTGGGGTATAGCTGGGTCTTCATTTCACGGACGTGTTCACGTAATGGGATACTCATTAGGACAGCCTCACAGCCTCATTGAGGCTGTTCTTACAAGTACACACAATCTATATACTCCACTAAATCCCACTTTTCTCTGTATAAAGTGGGGTTTAGAAGGGTGTTCATTACATGGACTTGCTAATGTCATCCATTGCTAAGACTCTGGATAATACCATAATGCTGGAGGACGACCAACATCTATAAGAAAGTTTGTATACAGTGGCTGTTCTATTGTCCTAGTTAACGTGTAATTTAAACTATTAAGTCCATCTTTCTGGTAATATTTACGATTCTTGTTGTAGATAATATATCTGAAAAAGGAGATAAAAATAGAATTACAGTAAAATTATATTATAATAAAAATTAAGACCACTACACTCAAGACTGTCATGCCTGTTCTAGGTCTACATCATTTGCATTAAGTACATATACTCATTACAATAATTAAAGTGATTATTCAGATCTTTTTCTTGCTTATCTATATGAAAAATAAATATCTTCACATGTATAAATTTAATTGGCACAAGTCATATCTTTATCTGACAAGGTAATTACAGCCCTGTGTTTTCCTCTTATCTCAAGAATCTGACAGCAGACATGTTTGCAATCAATTTCCCCTGAGTGCATGTAACACCTTGATTCCAAACGCCAAGTTGATACAGATTACAGGTCATGGCAGCACATTTGGAGGATTTTACTGTGCTTCCACATAGATTTACAACAATTATATTTCAGTGTTTAACCCTTTTTGTAACAAATGGAATCTTCCTCCTTATACATGTATATAGTGGGAGTCTATTTCAAAATTTAGGGGTGTCAGTTTGCATTTTCTTCAAAATTTATCTGGAAAATTGCTGAACTTTTTGCAAACAGTGTAGGCCTTGATCAGCGGCGTCTGATCTGGGCCTGCACTGTTTGCCAATTAACCGTTTAAGTGTTTCCGGTATGAAATGGGTTAGTCATGTTGTTTAAAAAATGATCATGAAACTTATATCAGTGGGAACCTGAGTATACAGAAGGAGAGTTAGCTGAGCGATTTTCAGCACCAAACAACAGCAATCCTGTCAATACTGGACATGAAAGGAGCACAAATCTCTCTAGGTGTAAATGTAGTCATTGCATTTGTAAAGTTGATCAAAGCGTCCAGTTGGTACATAACGTTGAAACAACATTGAATCAATGTTGATTCGACACCTTGCCGTCGAATCATCTTTAGATCAACATTGTTCCAACATTGTGTTCTTTTGTTTTTGTTTGATTTGAGGTTTAATGTCTCGTCAACACTGTAAAGGTCATTTTGGAGACGTTGCTTCCAATTTTGTGGGACTTTTACCCGACATTGAGATACAATGACATCTCAAGCCCTGCCGCCCAATGAAACCAATAGGGTCTATAAGCATGGACGGCCCGACTCGTACCGCTTTGCCTGGGCAGGCTTAGATCCTCTAAGCGGTTTACCAGTACTTGTGTGCGGGTTGGTTTCAGCTCTGCGTGGAAGCATCATGCAGCCTATCTATTTCTTCAAGCCCCGATGGGCGGGGGCCGAACATTGTGTTCTATCTGATCTATATGAATATACAAAAAATATTTCTAAATTATGTTTACACTAGCACTAGTTCCAATTACATTTTTCAGTCTTTAGTTCCAGACATAATTATGTTCGTCATAAATATTAGGTACACGTTAACCTCTTTATAACACAGTTTGATATAATAATTTTCAAAGATGGGGGATTATAATTATCCTTAAGATCTATACCATCACGTTAACAGGTCTGTGAAATAAACACCCCTGTCAACCCCTCTTTATATAAAGAATACTGGGTTTGTGGGGCCATTCATTATTTTTCTTATTTCTGCTCCAAAACATAGGTTGTGGGTACTCATTAGAACCGCCTCATTCAGGGATTTTTATCAGAACAGTAGCCATTTTGGACATGAGAAAAATGTACAATGTCACATGGGTTATTATCATAATGATTTTTGTTTGAGCGTAACATGGACGTTAAGCTAACACATTGAGTCTTTGAACTTTAACAGTAGTTATAAAGAGGATGTGGTGTACTACTAATTATGTCTCTTTATATCGCGACACATGTGATTCTACCAGAGAAGCTTTGGAAGGGGCTTCGACCACTGCAATGTTTTTAGGAAGTGATTTAGATTTTTTCTGATGAGGCACTTCTTCTGTCTCTGCAGACAATTTTCTTTGAACAACTGATAACATTAGTTCTTGTCTGAAATCATAAGATTTCGCTACATATAGCCGTCTAACACTCCATCTTCCAGTAGCCTTGGGCAACATGACACTAAAACGTTGATGTCCCTCTGCATCAACAGCAACCTTCAGTTTCAAATTGAATTTGTGATCAAGGGCAGCAAGCTGTGTTCGTGCAACCATCTGTGCGTATCCGAAAGCCTGGCGCTTTGGCACATACTTCAACATCATGGAATGGTAGGTTTCCAGATCTCCTGTGTGGCAAAATAAATTAAGTTGTCTAATGTCTTTCAAAAGTCTCTTGTCACAAATAATTTGTTCTAGTGCTTTTATTGCCTTACTCCCCTTTTTCAGCCATTTCTTCTTTCTAATATCCTCATGTGCGAGAGGCTGATGTGCACAGCTTCTGAACTTCTCCCCATCAAAGACATGAACATTTTGAAGGTGCCATACGATTGAAGTCCACATTTCGACCAGTAACTCTGCATCTCCTTCACACTGGCTAGCACAGAACCATAGGTGGTTTGCAATGCTTTTGATCCATGGCATTAATTCAAGATTTTCTTTTTTGTTTGCCACAGCAGTGAGTTTCTTTCGAACATTCTTAGCCAAATGCCAGACATCAAATTGGTGATTTATATCGGGGTGCTCGTCTTTCAGATATTTCCTTATTTGCACATGGCGGTCTGTCGCAATTGTTTCTATCTCAATGCCTTCTTGTTTCAAGTCTTGCATAGTTCTCCTAAAGCCAACTAATTCCATTTTAGAGGATGAATTTTCAGCCTCTGTAACTTGCACCACATTGAAGCCTACTATTGCAGATGTCTGTGATTCCATTACTGTATAAGTACAGTATTTAGCATTAAATCCTGGAGAGTCACACCTTCCGTCACCAGATACAATTAGTTTGTGACTTTTAAGAGCTCCTGTGATGATACCTTTCTGCTGCACCCACATTCTGTGTATTGTTGGAATGACATAGTCACATTCAATCTTATGAAATGTTGTCCGACCAAAGAATGCTAAATTCAAGGTATCACAAAAGCTTTCCATTTTTGCAAAAGTGTTGCCTGTGAAACAAATTGCTGCTGTTGCGAGAACATTTCCAGCTGCTTGTTGTCCAAACATTGGTTGTGACTTCCACTTGAATTCATGCCCTTGCAAGCATGTGAATGTGACTGTGAGACATGTTCCATCTGCATGTGAATGCACATCATCTGTATCCACTGGGTTTTCACAAATGCTGCAGCGCACTAAGGCAAACAATTTATTCAAACAGCTCAGAAAGACAATATATTTAGTATCCTGTACAGTTAGTTTGTCCTCCTGGTTTGATGAATGGGCTACAACAGGTGAATAATCAGATGATGGGGATGGTTCATAATTTGGGTCATTTTTTAATTCTTTTGTTGGTGTCTTGAAGTTATATTCATCATTATCATCATCGTCTGATGACAACACTGGTCCCTTGTCTGCTTTATCAGTTTCATTTGTAGTCTGGTAAAGTGGCTCGTGGCTTGCAACACAAGACGTGTCTTTCTTGTCTCTCTTAGAACTGTATATGTGGTCTGACATGACAACAGAAGGATGTTCACGCGCATAGCAGTTTGAACATGAAATTCTGTCAGAGTGATCCATTGGTATATTACAAGAGATCCCCATTTCATGGGTATCAATAGACGTTTGAGTCCCAACATCTTTTTTTCTACATGTTAGTTCTTCTTTCCCTTTCTTTCGATTCTTGTTTGTCTTTCCTTTGTCTTCGAATTTTCTCTTTAGTGCTTGTTTATTCATGCTAGTTGAGCGAATCCCTGTAGCTGTCTCTCCTGTTTCCTGACTGTTGTTTTCATTTAACAAGCCTGCAACTGTCTCTTCTCTGTTTTTCCTTTCTATCCTCTTTTCACTGAACTCTCTTCGTTTCTTTGGTTTTGAATCAGCAAATATGGTTGGCACTGCATCAGGTTTAAGATGTTTGTATTTTGGAGTGTAACCCAGTGCCTCTGCCTGAAAACAAGAATCGTCTTCAAATAATAAATAAATTCACCTAAATGCACTTGATACCTTTGAGACAGTTATTCCTGGGGGTTGTATTCTTAAAATTATTTGACATGTTCTAAGGTCATTTGAGGTTGTTTGTTTGTTTCATTTGAAGCTTAACGTCCCTGTCAACACTATAGGTCATTCCGGAGATGTTGCTTCCAATTTTGCAGGACTTTTACCTGACGTTGAGATAAAATGACATCTCAAGCCCTGTCTCCCAATGAAACCAATAGGGTTTATATGCATGACTCGTCTATTTTATTATATATCATTTGACATCAGTGTCACAGTAATTGAAAAATCTAGACACTTTACGTTTGTCAAGGCATGAAAAACCGCATCAGAATATGTTGTCTGTTAATGTCGTCTGCTGATGCTTAGGGCCAACTTTTCACAAATTTTTGCATATAGGTAAACAATGTGGACCCTGATCAGACTGCTCCTACATGAGCAGTTTGATCTGGGTCCACACTGTTTGCAACATGCCTTTAAAAAGTAACCAGCAGACGCAATTTCTTGTGATTGGCATCTTAAGGGTTAAGATATTAATAAATTCAAGATATACTTTTGTCATAAAGCTAGCATTGTATGATTCGCATATGATCATGTAATCAATTATTATGGCACGCATGTACAAATTCTGTGGCTTTAAAATTATCAAATTTTAGGCAAAAGTTGAATATCAAGGCGGTTCGAAGCGTACTCACAATTAATCTATGTTTTAGTGAAGAATTAAGAAAAAAATCATATTGCCCATGAAAACATCAGTTTCACCATACGGTGATCTAGATTGTGTGCATTGTAGTTAATGAAAGAGAGAGAGAGAGAGAGAGAGAGAGAGAGAGAGAGAGACTAACCTTGTCATCCTTTTTGAAGCAATCCTCTTCAAAATGTTTCTCACAAACTATCTTGTGCTTGGAGTATTTGTAACTATTGATATTTAGGTTCATAATGCCAAGATTATGAATCCACCGTTCGCATAATGGTCTATTTTTGTTTGGGTCGGGAATAGCGAATGCACTTATGCCCTGCCCCCTCTTGACAGTGCAAAATTTAGCTTTGCACTGAGGCATTTTTTTTCTCTCTGTATTCTCACAACTTATACCTGTTCTTCTGAGAGAGAAAGTGCTGCCAGTTGCAATCTATCAGATAACTGAACTGATAAAATGGCCGGTTCCCACAGCAGGTATAAATAATCAAATTACTGGCTAATTAACCATGTGTTTGCAAAAATTATAGCAGTAGTGGTCTTTTTATACATTTAATATCTAAAATAAAGGTATTGAAGAAAGAGGTGAATAACCACTTTAAGGCTGGCTAATCGGAGCTGAAAAGATAATCAATTATCAGGTAATGACATTGCGATCAATAATCGCTTGGTAATTGCTATATTTTTTTCTCATAATTTTACCTGTCTGAGCATGTCTCTTACCATATGTTGTACTTTACTATATGTATATTTAAACAGACAGGCCTGAGCAAACAGTGTAGACCCAGATGAGACGCCGCAGATGCGACATCTCATCAGGGACTGCACTGTTTGCCACCCATCCAGCTATTTTAGACATAACTTTGGTTAGTAAATTGTACCTGTCAAGTAATCGATTACAAGCAAATCAGAAATGATAATCATTTTTCTGGAATTTATCGATTGATAAATCGATTATATGATTAATCGTGTCAGCCTTAACAATAATACACCTTTGTGACACACTGCATTCTTTCATATCTCCAAAATGGTTACTTTTCTGATGAAAATTTGTGATTTTCTTCTTATTTTTACAGGCCTCATATTTTTCAGGCATAAGCAGGTTTTAGAGCTTGATTTTTTTCTTGATTTCAGGCTTTTAGATTTTGATTTTTGTGCTTATAGTCTGTTTTAAAAAAAACTATTTAACCCTTATCCTGCTGAATAAATTTATTAACCCACACCCATTTCTGACTATTATTCAACCAAATTACTTGATATTTTCACAAACTGCATTACAAACAGTGTAGACCCTGATCAGATGGCTTCTTCAGAAGCCATCTGATCAGGATCTACACTGTTTGCAAAGGTAATAGATCTGTCTTGTTCAGCAGGATAAGGGTTGGAGCTGCAAAATCGGGCCTTTCAGGCATGGAAAAGCATGGTCAGTATAAGGCCTGTTTTTACTCCAAACACAGGTTCTGGGTGCTTGTTAGAACTGCCTAATTGTGGCGGTTCTAAAGAGTGCCCACAACCTTTGTTTTGGAGGAGAAATAATGTTAACAATGTTTACCCCTGTATACCCCAGTTTTTCTCCATATAAAGTTGGGTTTAGAGGGGTGTTCATTACACAGAGTTGTTAACATTATGTGACAAAACCTACACCAAACAGCATCATTTTGGAAATGCATGTTTCTGAAACTACATTATGTGAACAAGTGTGTGCAATGAATAACCCTGTTTTTTATTGGAGTTTAATGGTCCAGTCAAAACTATTTAGGTCATTTTTGAGCGATCAGTTTACCTATCCACACTTTTTCCAAGACAGGCTTATATGTAAGCGGTTAACCAGTACAGTACACATTCTTTAGCCAGAAACTGACAACTGCCCTTCTTAAATCAGCAGAAGGGAGAGAATTACTGTAGAAAAGACTTCATGATCAATCTCCACGAAAGAATGTTGCCAACCCCGGTAGGTATCGAACCCGCATCCTCCTGATCACCAGTCAGAAGCTACCGAGGCCGGCTGTCACTCTTATGAACCACCTTATGAAGGCTATTCTAGCCAGCACCAACAAACTACGTTTTGGACCAGAATAAAAAAAAAGGTATTGAAAATTCTTCCCCCCAATTTTTTTTTTCAGTTACATGTATGAAGAAATCACTTTCTCATATAACATCAGTCTGCAACCCGCCATTGCTTATTTAATCGTAAGGTCTCTGACTGCTGTAGTTTGACCATGCTCTGGTCACATGTGAGATGCCAAGTTCTGCAATGGAAGGTCAGGTGGTTTTCACCTTCCTATTCTGGTTTACAGCCACTAAGCTTATTTCACAACTAATGATCGGCTCAAATATATGAGCCCCGCCAAGCGAATTTGTGTCTTCGAGCATTCCGCCATGACAAATTTTAACTGCGCATGCCCAGCCATTCAGAGGGGCCAGGGATATGGCTTTCTGTCTGAAGGTTCCTCTTGATTCACTGCTTGTATGAGCGAGCGGCGAAGATTCTGGCGAGACTGCGCGGATGCGCAGCCTCGCCTGAACCTTCGCTGCTCGCATAGGCGATAAGTACCAAAATCATATGAAATATTTTTGAAAAGGCCATAAAATCAAAAGAAGAAAAATAACATCACCTTATTTAGTTGATAGTATCATGTCATAAAAAAATATATGACCACTTTCTGTAATAACTTATAATGGTTCTTTGTGTGCAGATGGTGTTTGTGGGGGAGATATACATGGTTGTTAGTTTGTTGTGGCCTGACATCATCCATGACAACCCTGTGCTTTTGTATAGAAACCATTTGAATTTCTTTGGCAATAAAAACTGATTTAAAATCGGTATATAATAAACAGAATCTTACACTCATGGTCACTTCATGTTAAATTTTTGAAACTCGCCAAATTAAAGGCCTTTTTCATAAATTGCATATGAAATGACCACTTGTGTAAGGTCCTGGTTAGGTCACATAGATGTGTTGACCTATTCACCGTATTTGCATTATTTGCTGGCTTCCAGCTTGCACATTGTCAATATTGGAAAAACAGGTAACCAGACCCCCCTGACCTTTCAAGGTCAGGGGGGTCTGGTTACCCGTTTTTCCAACACTGATAACCTCTAGACTAGGAACCAGCAGATAATGCAAATAAGGTGAATTGGTAGAATTTAACCCATAATATGCCAATCACCACAATGGTCGTCTGCTTTGTCATTTGCTGGTTACTTTAAAAGTCATTTTTCGCAAACAGTGTAGACCCAGATTGAGGAGCAGTCTGAAAGGGATGCACACAGTTTGCCTGTATGCAAAAATATTTCTGAAAAGTTTGCAAGACAAGTCAGCAGACGACATATTCAGACGACATTTTCAGATGTAGTTTTTCTCGGCATCTTAACCCTTGTCCTGCTGAGCCCAGATATGCCTTATTTTCCAAACAATGAAGATCCAGATCAGATGGCTTTTGACGAAGCCATCTGATCAGGATCTACATTGTTTGCCATTCAGATTGTGAATTTGTTGCAATAATTTGCATCAAGTAATCTGATAGGTTAATAATCAGTAGTGGGTGTGGCATATTTAAATATTCAGCAGGTTAAGGGTTAAGAGCCTATTTCAGATAAATGGGTCAAGGACACAAACCTGTGTTTATTGTGTTTGGCTTTTGTATGCTTCACCATCTGGTACCTGGCTATATGGTAAGGAGGACGATCGATTCTAAACCCCTTCTTGAACAGTCTGAAATCAATAAAGTTTTGTACAAATTGATTAGAAGTAGAAAATATCAGTTTAATTCATCTGTTACCATTGGCTTAAGGGATATATACATCTGCATATTTCAACCAATTTTTACAAGGCAGGCAACTTTAAATACTTCATGTTCGCTTTTCTTTGCATTTTACTCCACAAAAAATGGGCCTTCTCTTAAAGGAAAGAATTTGCTCCTCAGGAGCAAATTCTTTCCTTTAAGAGTAGACCCAATTTGGTTGAGGGAGACAAAAATATTTTGAAAGAGTTGCCTCCCCTCCCCCACAACTAGCCTGTATCTGTCCCCCTTAACTGGGCTGTATCTGTGCCTTTTAACTAGCCCTTTATCTGTCCCCTGTAGCCCTTAACTAGGGCAGATGCAGGCGTGGTGTGTGTGGGGGAGACAGATACAGGCTTCTTATGCAGAAGTGTTTGAGTTTCACATCCCAACAACAGCTAAGGTCATATGGAGATGGGACCTCGTTTTAAAGACTCATCTGAAAGTCTGGAGAAGCCCGGGATTGATCCTGCGATCCCTGGTTTACAAGGCGAGTAGCTTAACCATTACACTGTCACCAGGAAAGTTAATTACTGATTGGTCAAGAGGGACAGAATGATACACGCTAGTTAAGGGGGACTGATACAGACTAGTTATTGGGGGCAGATATACAGTAGTACATGCTAGTTGAGGGAGGACAGATACATGCAAGCTAAGGGAGACAGATATATGCTGGTTAAGGGGGACAGATACATGCTAATTAAAGGGGACAGATAAAGACTAGTTAAGGGGAATATATACCTACTATTTGAAAGGGCAAGGTACAGGCTAGTAACAGGGGGCAGAAACAGGCTACATAAAGTGGGTTGTGCAGATACAGGCTAGTTAAATGGAACCAATACAGGCTAGTTAAATGGGACAAATACAGGCTAGTTAAATGGGACCAATACAGGCTAGTTAAATGGGACCAATACAGGCTAGTTAAATGGGACCAATACAGGCCAGTTAAGTGGGACATTTTTTACAGTCTTAGTTAAAAGGGACAGATACAGGCTAGTTAAATGGGGACAGATACAGGCTAGTAAAAGAGTATAGATACAGGCTAGTTAAAAAGAGAGGGATAGATACAGGCTAGTAAAAGAGTACAGATACAGGCTAGTTAAGAGAGGGGACATATACAGGCTAGTTAAAGAGTACACATACAGGCTAGTTAAGAGAGAGGGACAGATACAGGCTAGTAGACGAGTACAGATACAGGCTAGTTAAGAGAGAGGGACAGATACAGGCTAGTTAAAAGAGTATAGATACAGACTAGTTAAGACAGAGGGACATATACAGGCTAGTATTTGTTTGTTTGATTTGAGGTTTAACATCCCCATCAACACTGTAAAGGTCATTTTGGAGACGTCACTTCCAATGTTGTGGGACTTTTACCCGACATTGAGATGAAATGACTTCTCAAGCCCTGTCGCCCAATGAAACCAATAGGATTTATTAGCATGGAAGGTCCGCCTCACATCGCGGTTCCTGGACAGGTTTAGATCCTCTAAGTGGTTTACCAGTACTAGTGTGCGGGCCAGATTCAGCTCTGCGTGGAAGCATCATGCAGCCCATATATTTCTTCAAGCCCCTATGGGCGGGGGCTGATACAGGCTAGTAAAAGAGTACAGATACAGGCTAGATAAGAGAGAGGGATAGATATGGCTTGAACACTGATAGCTCATTTATCCTGGCTTATTGAAACTCGTGGTTGATTCCTAATAAGATATATTTATAGCTCCATGTTATGCATAAGAATTTATTTTTCTGATTCCCACTTTCATCCCCCTGGATGACATAATAGTGTTATTAGAATGTTCTGGAAATGAGTCACAGATTAATTTCATTTTTGTAAACAACTTGATTACAAGGAAAAGTAATTTGGAATCTTCCAGAAAGTTCAGGGTTGCATTATTTTTAGAAAATTACCTAATCTTATTCCAAAGCCCTCTGGAACGTTCTAGAGAAAACTGGGGGTCTATAAAAGAGCTTGATTTTTCTCTTTGAGTCAGGCTTTGGAGTTTGATGTTTGGGTTTTTAAGAAACGTTATTTCTAAATTCTGTGTTGGATTGTTAAAGGATATTATACTTCCTTTTGGACTGTGAATTCTGTGGGAGCAAGGAAAATAGATTCATTCAAGGATATTTCATAACAGAGCTAAGTACATTTAATTTTCTTACTTCTACAGGTTAAAGATACTTTGTAAATAAATTTTGTTAAATTTTTCCAAAAGGCTTGTTTGCTTTTTTCTTTCTGCTATGCCTGGCTCGTAACACTCCAGATAAAAAATATTATGGCATTACGATAACACTTCCATGAGACATAGTTCATTTTTTCACATCTACAAAATGGCTACTTTTCTGATGAAAATCCGTGATAATTTTCTTATTTAAACTGCAAACATAGGTCGTGGGTGTTTCGTTAGAACTGCCTCAATGAGGTTGTTCTAACAAGTTACTGTGAAGTACCCACAACCACAAGTTAAAAAAGGAATCTTTATGTCGAGACATCAAGTTAACAAGTAATGAACACACCTCTAAACCCTACTTTGAATTGAGAAAAGTGGGGTTTGGAGGGGTATAAATTATTTTCCCTATTTTTGTTCAGAAGAAAGATTGCGGGTACTCAATGAGGCGGTTCTAACGAGCATCACCAATTCATGTTTGGACTATGTAAATAAAAGTAGTTTCAGCAAGTCTATAATACCTAGTTTTTCTGTTGCTTTGATACTGGGTCAGTTTTAGAGTTGTATCACTTATGTAGTGCAGCTATTAGTCCGCATATTAAAGTTGTATAATCGAATTTTGTTCTGAGTGTCTCATAGCCCACAAACATAGCATGGTGGCAGAGAAAATATAAGAAATTTTAATCTGAAGAATGCAAGTTCTAGAGAAATAAAAGATGCCATTTTAGCATACTGATGTGTTATTAAAATGGCATGCATTTTTCAGTTGCATATATTTGATATCTTTCTTATTTCTGCTACAAACACAGATTGTGGGTGCTTGCTAGAATTGCACGGTTTTCCTGTGGTCCGTTTGTTTACTGTCGCCACTCCATATTTTGATTTCTTTCCCTAGTGATATTGTGGGAACAATTTGGGGTCTGATTGTATCAGTTCCTGATCGTTTCTCTACATGTAATTTTATTGGTTAAACAAGAAGTTGGGTGATGGAAGTGGGGCTGTTTTTATGAATGAAAGCCATTGTTTTGTTACCAGTTACTTATTCAATAGATGTTATAATGTTACCATTTATTTTAAGCTATATTTACTTTTATGAAAGATGGAAATTTATTTGTTACTTAATATTTTATGAGGGAAGTGTTTTATTTTTTTGCTATTTTATGAAGTGGTCTGGTTGGATACTTTATGCTTGTTCTATGAAAACAGATCTGAGATACGTAATTTATTTTGTAACCAGGTATTTTACAAAGAAAGGTGTTTTGTTTTTTTGTTAGTGAATGTATTATGTGTTACCATTTATTATATGAAAGAAAGAAATTCATTTTGTCAATCGTTTATCAGTCATCCCAAAGTTACTAACTACAGAAGCTTCCCACCTGTTATTGTCCATGTGACTATTGGTGACTGTGTAAAATATCCCTTATCAGATGCCTATGTACTGCAGCATCTGATCAGTGTCTACACTGTTTGCTTACAGTACTGGGGCTGGCTGTTCAAAGCATTGTTAGCTTAACAAGCTGGTTAGTGCTTAAATTGTTAACTGTTCTAACATGTACAATATCTAATATAGTGTGATTTTTGCTAAAAAATGAGATCTGCAAAAGCTGCTCTCATTTATTCAGCAAAAAATATAAGTATATTTCCCATATTAAATGATCAAAATTTTAATGATACCTTAACTAATGATGTCGTGAGTTTTGAACAACTGGTGTCAGGAATTTAAGGTTTGAATGAAAATGTATAAGTCGCCTGTTCAGGACCATTTAAACCTAGCCTACAGTCAGAGAAAATTAACCCACCAGTGCTGTCAGTGCTTTGATTTTTATGAAAAAAGTGATTTCAGTATTTGTTTGCTTGAATTGAGATTTTATGTCCCCGCCAACACCATTTAGGTCATTGTGGAGATGTTGCTTCCAATTAAATTGGACTTTTACTTGAAACTGAGATGAAATGACACCTCAAGCCCTGCCACCTAATGAAACCGAAAGGATTATATGCACTTTGGGGTGGCTAAGTCCTTGAACCTTCGAAGCGGTTTACCAGTACTCAAGTGTGGTCAGTTTCAGTTTTACATGGAAGCACCATGCAGCCCAATCTATTTCTCCAAGGCCTGATGGGCAGGGGCGAGTGATTTCAGCAAACTTCAAAAAACTCAAACAAGGCTGGCTAATTCAAACTAATGCAGGAGTCCCTAAAGAATTCCTTCTATATCTCCCAATATCAATATGATTTCATTTTGAAATGGGTAGTTGTGTGCACACGTTAGAATCGCCTTGTCGGGGTGTATGCAGTAGTGGTTGCACCCAGCTACAGGTTTGTGGCCAATCATGAGTTTGTTTAAGTGATTGACGATAGATTAAATGCTGATCATTACAGATCAATAAAATCCATGTTTTGAAAACACGCCTAATGAAATATGCTGAAAATTGTACCAAAAGCTGCAAAATTCTGATACTTTACTTATTTCATCTCAAAACATAGATTGTGGAAACTCCTTTGAGCCGCCTCGGTGAGATAGTCCCAACGAGTAACCACAATCTATGTTTTTGCCATGTTAGGGTTCTTATGAGTACCCACAATCTATGTTTTTGTGCAGACATAAGAAAAAATGTAACCCCATGTAAACCCAGTTTTACTTTATAAATGTGGGGTTTAAGGGGGTCAAAATTATATAAGTGTTTTATTTGTTTGATTTGAGGTTTAAGGTCCCCGTCAACACTGTAAAGGTCATTTTGGAGACTTTGCTTCCAATTTTGTGGGACTTTTACCCGACATTGAGATGAAATGACATCTCAAGCCCTGTCACCCAATGAAACCAATAGGGTTTATAAGCACGGATGGGCCGACTTGCACCGCTTTGCCTGGGCAGGCTTAGATCCTCTAAGCTGTTTACCAGTACTCGTGTGCAGGTCGGTTTCAGCTCTGCGTGGAAGCATCATGCAGCCCATATATACTGAACCGAAAAAGAAACGGAACTTTTTAACCCAAAAGATTTTCATGCAACCATCAGGTTGACTGAAAAATTATTTTGCGATTTACTTTCATACATTTTAAACTTTCTTATGCATAAAACATTTGGACGATATTTGTACAATTTATCTCCACTTGGCAATTTGCTGTTTTCTACATTTCCTCGTGCAGTACATTAAATGTATACAGTAACCTCATCATGTTGGCATATTGTGTTACCTGGAGTTTAGGTTTCAAAAGTCCGGTAAAATTTCTCTACAGAATATGGTACGTTTGACGCCAGATTAACCTTATGTAGCGGTCCAAATGCTTCTACGTGGGACCTCTCGGGCTGTCATCGCCAGGAACTTCCAAGTGAGTAAATCGACGAAAACTCGCTTGTACCAGCTTCTACGTCAAACGGGAACGACAAATGACACGCGCAGAAGTGGACGTCCACGCGTCCCGACACGTCGACAGGACCAACACATCCGTCTGACCCACCTTCGTAATCGGTTCCGTACGGCCGTCGAGACGTCACAGGTGACACCAGGAACGCACAACAATCGAATAAGTGCAGATACTGTCTAGGGTTTGGCTTACGTCCTCGTCATCCGTACGTTGGTATGCCATTAACACCACGACGACGTCAGGTAAGAATGGCGTGACTCACACAACATAGGCCAAACCTGTTTCCCCTTTGTCAGTGGCGTAATGTAATGTTTTCTGACGAGTCCAGGTACTTGTTGTACAGAGCTGACGGCCGTCAACGGGTGTATAGGCGTGACAGAGAGCGTTATCGTGACAATAGTTTGGTTGAACGTGATCGATTTGGAGGCGGTGGGTTGATGGTGTGGGCTGGCATATCTTATGGTCATAGAACTCCCCTGGTATTCATTGATGGATCTTTGACGGCTCAGCGTTATGTTGTCGTCGTTTTACGACCGGTAGTTGTTCCATATGTACGACAGCACAACGTTACGTTTCAATAGGATAATGCTCGGACGCATGTAGCAAGGCTCAGCATGGCGTTTCTTCAGCAAAACAACGTTGACGTGATGCACTGGCCTCCGTATAGTCTAGATCTCTCTCCTATAGAACATTTTTGGGGCGCCTTGGATAGGCGCGTACGTTACCGCCCCCAGCTGCCAACAACGCGTCAAGCCTTGCGTCTCGCGCTCATAAAGGAGTGGAATGCTTTTCCCCAGGCAGAGATCAATCGTTTAATCCTGTCCATGACCAGGCGTGTGCGTGCAGGACTGAATGCAAACGCAGGACATACTCGCTATTAACTGCTTATGTTTTTAACTTGTGAATGACTACCTCTATGGCAAAACGGATTTGTGTACCAAACATTCTCACTCGAAATTGAACTCTCTATGGTAGTTACATTCAGGAATGATTATATTATTGCGTCATTAAATCGATTTTCTGCAAACATGATTATTTCTGCAAATACTCGCATTTATATTTGGAGCTGCGTTTCTTTTTCGGTTGAGTATATTTATTTAAGCCCCGATGGGCGGGGGCCAAAGTTATATAAGTGTGTTTTCGTGATCTGCCCTCCTGCATCATCACGTTTGTTATATTCTAGCCATCTGTATCTTTTTTTGCCACCTGCGAACATTAAACTTACGGTGCAGATCAGCCTGTGCAGCCATCCAGTTTGATTAGCAACTTTATAAGGTAGAAGAAAGTTGTTTTATTTAAAGACTGTCTATAAATTTAAAGACTGTCTTTACCTTTCTTCCACCTGTTTATATTCGCAAATACCTCATGTTTCTATGGTTTGGTTTGTATTGGGGGTTAACGGCCCAGTCAACACTATTTTAGGTCGTTTTAGGACGTTAAAACTCAACTCAAACAGACAAACAAAAGACTTTTATGGCTGCACTCGTAAGGCATACCTCATAGTCATGTCATCGTCCTCTGCACCCCAACCCCAGTAGCTGTTCGAATAGCCATTCACTTCTCGAAAATGTTCAGTCTTTATAGCAAACACTCCACCCACAAGGTCATCAAATATTTCAGGCAATCTGGAATGTGAAAGGTGGCTAGCTTTAGAGACTTTATACTACAGAAGGGGTAGAAGCCTCAGTGGTGTAGTGGTTACGCTACTGGCCTTGTAAACCAGGGGTTGCAGGATCGATCCCGGGCTTCTCCTGTGAGACTTTCGGAGGAGTCTTTAAACCGAGGTCCCATCTCCGTATGACCTTAGCTGTTTGTGGGACGTAAAACGCAAAACAGACACATACACTACTGAAAGGGAGGTACACATACACTACTGAAGGGGAGGTAACCACTTCAAAAATGTATTTATATCCTTTCACTCTTGAACAGTTGAAGGAAAGAATTTGCTCCCGAGGAGCAAATTCTTTCCCATAAGAGAAGACACTTTTAAGAATACTTCAGTCTGTAGGCAAGCAAACATGTAGTCACAAATGTACATGTATCAATTCCATTGACGGCCCCCGCCCATCGGGGCTTGAAGAAATAGATGGGCTGCATGATGCTTCCACGCAGAGCTGAAACCGACCCACACACGAGTACTGGTTAACCGCTTAGAGGATCTAAGCTTGCCCAGGCAAGCGGTGCGAGTCTGGACCGTCCATGCTTATAAACCCATTTGGTTTAATTGGGCGGCAGGGCTTGAGATGTCATTTCATTCCAATGTCGGGTAAAAGTCCCACAAAACTGGAAGCAACGTCTCCAAAATGACCTTTACAGTGCTGACGGGGACGTTAAACCTCAAATCAAACAAACAAACAAACAAATCAATTCCATTGAAAGCGATTTAATTATACAATTTTCCAGCTTGACATCACGAAAACACGCCTACAAAACTTTGGCCCCCTTGAACCCCACTTTTATATAGAAAAACTGGGATTTATAGGGGTAAACCTTATTTTTCTTATTTCTGCTCTAAAATATAGATTGTGGGTACTCATTAGAACCGCCTCGATGAGGCGGTTCTAACGAGTACCCTCAATCTATATTTTGAGCAGAAATAAGAAAAATATCACAATTTTTCATCTTAAAATTTTCATTTTTTCGGCGATAAAGTTTACAATGTATTGGTATAGGCGTGTTTTCATAATGAATTGTGCATTACGAAAACAGGCCTATTCAAATATAAAAAAACTTTCATCACCAAAGATGATTTTTTTTTTTCAGATGAAAAATTGTGAAATCTTCTTTTATATTTTTCCACAAAACATAGATTGTGGTTACTCTTTAGAACCGCCTCGTCGAGGCGGTTTTAATGAATGTCCAAAATTTATGCTGAAATAAGAAGAAATTATGTATATCCCAGTAAACCCCAGTTTTTCTGTATAAACGTGGGGCTTAATGGGTTAAAATATTACAGGCGTGTTTTCATGATGGTATGATAATAACACATTCTGTCAATTATGCATTTTAAACACCCGGAATGCGACACATGAGCCATTTTGAACATGCAAATTGTCAGATGATTGCACAAGATTAGTGAAGACTAAAAGTACGTTGACATACGTAAAATAAAACCGAGTCACGTTACAAAAACACCCCTATACAAATACATTGTAAATTTTACCGCCAAAACTCGGAAATTTTAACCCTTGTGATGCTGAATAAATTAAGATGCCAAACCCACTTCTAATTTTCAGCCACTCACATCACTTCATCCGGATTGTTGCTATAAATCTGCATTCTCAATGGCAAACAGTGCAGATCCAGTTCAGTTGGCTTCTTCAGAAGTCAACTGATCTGGAGCTACACTGTTTGTAAAGGCAGGGTATATCTGGGTTCAGCAGGACAAGGGTTAAGATAAAAAATCATATTTTTCTTATTTCTGCTCGAAATATAGATTGTGGGTACTCGTTAGAACCGCCTCGAACCTCGTCGAGGCGGTTTTAACGACTACCTACAACCTATATTTTTGAGTAGAAATAAGAAAAAAAGGTTTACCCCTGTAAACCCCAGTTTTACTATAAAAAGGGGGGTCCAAGGGGGTCAAAATTATATAGGCGTGTTTTCGTGATGTATTTGACTTACACCATCTTACTGAATTACAGGCATTTTGAAAAAAAAAGAAGTGAAGGCAATGATCAGTATTCACACCTTTCACCCAAGACACCAGAGGGAAAGAAACATCGATATTAAATAACTATATCATCAAAAGCGTAAAGCCAAAAGGATAGTTTCTTTCCAACAAAATGGCCAAAAATGGCTATCCCGCATTGCGATAACTTGCCCGTACGACACAGTGCATTTTTCACATCTCCAAAATGGCTACTTTTCTGAAGAAAATCCTTCATATTTTTCTTATAAATGCTCAAAACATAGGATGTGGGTGCTCGTTAGAACCGCCTTATTGAGGCGGTTCTAACGAGTACCCACAACTTATGTCTTGGAGCAGAAATAAGAAAAAAATGAATACCCCCGTAAACCCCAGTTTTCTCTATATAAAGTGGGGTTTAGGGGGGTTTCATTTCACGGATATGTTCACGTGATGCAAAATAATAAGCTATTAGCAGTACATACATCAAGACAAAACAAAATAACACAAATAATTTTACCACAACTGAAGCTTCGCCTAGGAACGGTCAGTAAAAAAATACCGCGGGGACTTACATTGTGAATCGATTTTACGCAGCCACAAACCTCGGAAAGACTCGTGATGCCGGATAGTGATCCCCGGGAGGATTTTTCTGTCCACCCCTTTTACCCATGTAAAGTTCTTATTATATAAGTTGACTGTGTTGACGTTTCAACGTCACCATGGCCACGAAACGTACTTTAATGCTAACACTTTATCATAACTGTATTCAACCTCCCCCCCCCCCCCACACGCCCATTGGGGCTTGAAGAAATAGATGGTCTGCATGATGCTTCCACGCAGAGCTGAAACCGTCCCGCACACTAGTACTGGTACTGGTAAACCGCTTAGAGGATCTAAGCTTGCCCAGGCAAAGCGGCGCGAGTCGGCCCGTCCATGTTAAAAAACCCTATTGGTTTCATTGGGCGGCAGGGCTTGAGATGTCATTTCATCCCAAGGTCGGGTAAAAGTCCCACAGAATTGGAAGCAACGTCTCCAAAATGACCTTTACTGTGTTGACGGGGACGTTAAACCTCAAATCAAACAAAACAGAACAACTATGTATACCTGTATCCAAACTCATCAATGGATGCTGACATATGCCGAGGTTGCCAGGGACACGTGTACATATTTTGCACATTCTCTGGAATCAGATCAACGTCGTGGAATACAAAACATTGCCAAGGTTCCTCTTTAAGGGCTTCTTTAAATGCAGCATTCATGAGTACACCCTTATTGAAAGTGTTATTGCCAATCTGTAAAATATAAATTTGTTTGTTCGTTTGGTTATGCAGTTTAGCAACCCGGGGCCAGTTGTTCAAAGCATCGTTAGCTGAAGAGCTCGTTAGTGGTCATATTATTAACTGTTCTAGCAAGTTTATATATTTATAATTTTGGTATTTTTTTTTTTCTGAAAAAAATGTGAGCAGCTTTTGCGGACGCAAAAGCTGCTCACATTTTTTCAGCAAAAATATTAGCATATTTCTAATATTTAATGATCAAAGTTTTAACGAAACATTAACTAACGACGTCGTTAGTTTTGAACAACTGGCCCCGAACATCACACTGTTTTGGTCTTGGCCAGCCAGTCAATTAACCTTAAAAATAATCACGCTTTTTCTGTGCAGGATTTTTCATAAGCCGTTAACCAGTATAGTGCACATTTCTTAGTCAGAGTCAACGAAATGGAGAAAATGATCATTTTCAATCTGTACGAAGAAAGATTATTGCTGACCCAGCGGGGATTGAACATGCCATCTGACCAGTCAGACGAGCATCCGATAAAATACTGTATATTCTTGACTACTTGTGCAAAATGTTGAAATGGCCAAGACCCATGTTTATCATATGACGTCGTTGATAGGCAGTGGATAACGTCGAGTAATAAAATGACCACACGTGTAATAACACTTTGGCGGGATAAAGTACCGTTATGACGACGTCCATGTTAACCCTGTATTTTTGTGGAAAAAAGTGTCAAATTTAAAGGCGATAAATCCAATTTAAAGTGGTCATAAGGCTCGTTTCATAAATTTCATATGAAATGACCACGAGTGTAAGATCCAGAGGTCGTAGGTCCAATTTCTATATGACCTTAGTTGTTGTGGGACGCTAAATTCAAGCACACATTCTTTTATTTTATTCTTTTATTTTGCCATTACCTCATTTATAGAGATAGCATTAGTCCATAGCAACGTAATTGAAGGATAGTTTCCTCTATTTCAGCATATAAGCCTATGTTGTGGGTACTCATTAGAACCGCCTCGGCGAGGCGGTTCTAATGAATACCCACAACATAGGTTTTTATGGAGAATTGACAAAGGCTATTCTTCAAATATCACAAAATACTTAGCTTATCTGTTGCTTTGCCTGAGTAGCCAAAGCCATATATGCCTAGCGTCCCTTTGTTGGGACATTGGCAGACAGTGTAGATCCAGATCGGGCGCCTCGTTCTCCGGTCTACACTGTTTGCTGAAAGTGCTTACAATTTTGCAAACTTACTGCTTACAAGACAAACCTGGCACCCCCAAAATTGCAAATGAACCACTCCAAACTTATTAGGTTGGAAAATTCCATTGTCATATATGGGTTAAATGTAATCATTTTATAACAATGCCATCCCGTCGGGGCCTGGACAAATAGACTGGGTTGTACGGTGCGTCCACAAAGAGCTGAAACCGAGTTAAACCCCTTAGAAGGTCTAAGGCTGCCCAGCCAAAGCGCCCATGTATATACAGTAAAATTGTGCTATTAAGACGACCTAAAATTAAGACTGAATCTGCTTTAAAAGCTTACTGAGAAGTTCGTTGTTGTTTCTACCCCCACCCAGTGTCTCCTAATAAGAGACAACCTTTGTGACTGTTCAAAAGTGGTGTGTGTGTGTGTGTGTGTGAATTCGGGTTTAACGTCGCTTTCAACAATTTTTCAGTCATATCACGACGGTGTCTGGTTGCGGCAGGGAGCTCAATGCTCACGTTTATAGTGCTGCCTCACTGAAGTATCATGTCCCAGACACAATACATGATACCACACCCAGTCACATTATCCAGACACTGGATCGACCAGTCCTAGCTCTTCCCCGTAAATCTGAGTGCCAAGCGAGGAGCAGCTAGTACCATTTTTTTCACGACTTTGGTATGTCGCGGCCCGGGATCGAACCCCAGACCTCCCGTTCCCCGGAGCGGACTCTCTACCAACTGAGCTATCGGGGCCGGTGTTCAAAAGTGGTTTTATCTTCTTAACATATGAAGTTAAGTGTTAATCCTTTTGGTTTCATTGGGTTGAGATGTCATTTCATCTCAATGTCGGGCAAAAGTCCCACAAAAATTGGAAGCAACGTCCCTACAATGACCTATTAAGTCTTGACGGGAACGTTAAACCTCAATTCCAAAAACAAAAACATGTAATCTATGGTGGATAATACGCGTCACGTCGTTAGAAATAAGGGTATTTTATTTTTTCAGTGTTGATCGATTTTTATTTCACCGAATGAACACCGAAAGAAGTATTTTCACGAGTGGCGAAGCCACGAGTGAAAATACTTCTTTTGGAGTTCATGAGTGAAATAAAAATTGATCTTACACTGAAAAAAAATCAAATTTCTGTTTCTTTAATGCTTTAAATTGTAATTTTGTAATGGAATTTCAAAGCGTCAGCCATCATCGCAGAGAACAAACTTTTTCTATGGTGATTTTGGGTCGTTTTATAGGTGTTCAGCGTGTTAACTACTATAAAATTGAGTGTAAATTAAAAGTTTGCACCTGGAAAACAGCTTAGAATGCAACTTTATCAAATGGGTCACTTGAAATTTGCATTCAAATAATGTCCACAGTTCCTAAGCTTGTCTGACGTCGCGTGCATTATTTACGTTGTGTAGGCGCAAAAAGTGATGCCATCAACGTCGGAATGACGTGAAAACGTTTGTGACATAATTTCTGTCACGCATTACTAACGTTTAGCTAACTGACTTTTCACAAACAGAATATATGTCATTTTTAGGATACATCGAATTCACAAACACTGAAAAATAAAAATCGTATTATCACTGTTTGAAACAGTGAAGATATCGATTTAGATTTCGCCGAGAAATCTCTGTCATTCACTGAAGAGCATGTAAGACGTCACGTTAACAAGCCCGTGAAATGAAGACCCCTCTATACCCCACTTTATATAGAGAAAACTGGGATTTAAGGGGGTATACATTATTTTTCATATTTCTGCTCCAAGACATAGGTTGTGGGTACTCGTTTGAACCGCCACACTGAGGCGGTTCTAACGAATACCTTCAACCTATGTTTTGGGCATTTATAAGAAAAATATCACGGATTTTCACCAGAAAAGCAGCCATTATGGAGATGTGAATAATACACTATATCGTACGGGTGAGTTATCGTAATGAAGACCAGATTTTCTTATTTATACTCCAAATATAGGTTTTGAGTGCTCGTTAGAACCGCCTCATTGAGGCGGTTCTAACGAGTACCCACAATCTATGTCTTCGAGCAGAAACAAGGAAAATAAGGTTTACCCCGTAAACCCCAGTTTTTCTCTATATGGAGTGGGGGTTTAGGTGTCTTTGTTTCACGGACTTGTTCAAGTGATGTATCTCGCAGCTACCGTAACAGTCGTAATAAGGGCATTATGTGCTTTAACATCAGAAAATCAAGCCATAAATGGTCCTGACTTACTTTTCGTTGAACCTTAAATTCCGGTAGTGCAAGCAAACATTAAAGACCCTAATCAGACGCCGCTTTCTGTGGTGTTTGATCTGGTTCTACTGTGTTTGCCAAACCCTAATGCTTCCAGATTCTGCAGACAACCCTCTTAGGCAACACTCTGATCTCATCGCGATAAGAATAGCGCGGTTATTTTCTATAAATAACCGTTACCTGGATTTCCTACAAATCAGTGATAGTCACGTGGACTTCGACACTGAAAAGCTACAGCGCTTTATAACTCTGGGCCGATTATCAATTTACCTGTTCAGTTACATAGATCTTGAAGAAGCTGTTTTGTTGTTTAAGGGTGGGCACCAGTTTGGACAGAAGCTTGATCAGGTGCTTATACCTATCTCTGTATGGTATGATGATGGCTACCCTGTGTTGGGCTGTACAGTTAGGTGGTTTCCAGGAGCCACCAGGGGTAATGTCAGAGTTAAACTCTTCAACGTCTCTCATTGTCAGCTCGTCATAGTTAGATATTGACATTTCTGAAAACATAAAAATGACATGGATAAGCATATGATGTAGGATAACGCATCTACTTGAGGTCCGCCCCGCCCATCGAGGCTTGGAGAAATTGGGCTGGATGCTTCCGCGCAGAGCTGATACCGACCGCACATGGGTACCAGTAATCCGCTTAGAATTCTTTAGAACGTCTAAGCCTGCCCAGGATAATTGCTGCGAGTGGGCCCGTCCATGCTTATAAACCCTTTTGGTTTCATTGGGCGGCAGGGATTGAGATGTCATTTCGTCTCAATGTCGGGTAAAAGTCCCACAAAATTGGAAACAACGTCTCCAAAATGACCTAATTAGTGTTGACGGGGACGCTAAACCTCAAATCAAACAAATCTACTTGAGGTAATTATATATCATATGACGTCACTTCTGAGAATGTAATTAGACCATGTAATAAATTCGATAATCCACTTGTGGATTAAATATTCAAATTAGTTAGATACGCCCCGTAACGTTATATTTTCGACGTCCTTAACGACGTCGCGTTTACTAATGGTGGAATATTGACATTTTTGTCAAACAATTGTGAATAAAATGGGTTTTAAATGTCATATGATAAATAGAATCTTGTATTCGTGCGTATGTAATATTGAATTTATTAAACGAGTTGAGGAAACGGGATAAAATGCTCGGCGTTGCCTCGCATTTTATCCCTTTTCCTCAACTCGTTTAATAAATTCAATAATACGTGAGCACTCATGTAAGATCCTCTTTATCTTCCATGGTTGCATGATAGACATTTGTTGTTGTTGTTGTTGTTGTTGTTGTTGCTGTTGTTGTTTCAGAGAAACATATGGCGTGTTCATTACGATAACACACCCGTAAGGTATAGTGCATTTTTTCATATCTCAGAAACGGGCATTTTTCTGAAGAACATTTGTGACATAGGTTGTGGGTGCTCGTTAGAACCGCCTCATTGAGGCGGTTCTAACGAGTACCCACAACCTATGTCTTGGAGCAGAAATACAAAAACTCGTACAGTGTTGGCTTGCAGAAAGGAACGAAGTTACGATGAAAACGGAAGGATTTCGTTCATTCAACCCTTGGATAGAATATAAGAATCTTATATGGGTGTTAGGGGTGGATAGAAAAATCCGTCCCGAGGGTCACTGTCCGGCATCACGAGGCTTGCCGAGTGATGCCGGACAGTGATCCCGAGGGACGGATTTTTCCTCACGCCCATATAAGATTCTTTTTCCATTTCTTAGCGCGGATTTTTAATGCTGCAGTCACTTGGATTGCCGACGTCCGCCATATTGTGATGACACTGCAGGAATGTTTAGTGACGTCATGTAACGTGCTGTGACGTCAACCTTAACGACGGTCCAGACGAGGTCGTATTCAACCAGTACATTTATCAAACACCCGAGAATATTCGATTTTGGGTAAGAACACCGGGGTAGGAACAAAATTTCTATCCCAAGCTAAAACTGGATTTCCTCATCTGGTGTGCAAGAAATTCTTAGCTTACCCAGATTTTCCTGCCCAGTGATTGTTCTCATGAGTTAAATTTACAATGTTTGTATAGGGCGTCATATACGTCATCCGTAACGTCACATGGCGGACGTCAGCAATCGAAGCACCCATGAAACCGATAGACTCGCACCGATTTGCCTGTGCAAGCTTAGATCCTCTAAGTGGTTTACCAGTACTCGTATGCGGTCGGTTTCAGCTCTGCATTGAAGCATAATGCAGCTCATCTATTTCTTCAAGCCCCGATGGGCGGGGGCCGGACTGTGGTTCTTTGATTTTTGTGTTCACGGAGATGTTGCACTGATGAGTTAGGAGGCCTTCATGCGGACTGAACAAATTATTTGTCTAAATCGCGACGGAAGTAAGGGCGAGGATTGTGGCCACGTAAAATCGATTTAAGCCCCCCAGTGGAAATCTTCCACTGACCGTTCCAAGGCGGGTCTTCTGTGGCGATTTATTTATGTTGTTGTTTGTTACTTACTGTGTGTATCACTTGTGTCTTTTAATTTTGGATGGCCATATGGCCATTTTGTGGGAAAGTAACTGTCCTTATGGCCTTCCTTTGTTTAGGTTTCCATTATGGTCTGGTCGCTTAATGTTTGTATTTCTTTCCCTTTGGTGTCTTTTATGGGTGGAGTAAGTTAATTGCGCTGCGTACCAACGCAGCGCCATTTGTGATGAGTTTGAGACACGGACTATGTAATCATGGAACTTGACTTTTCAATGATGTAAGCGAATTGTCAGTTACAGAAGTTCGCGTTATTGATGATATTAAAACACTTTTTTAACAATTTTAATTTGGGACTACATTCAATTATACATTTGAAATCAGATTTTTTGCCTTTTGATACATTCAAAGGATTTTTAATAACGAACTATGTTTTTCCTTTTAAACATCGAAAGGGTATTCGGTCTTGATTATTGTTTTATTTCCAGTCAGTACAGTCCTGAATATACTCCTGATATTTCATTTTTGAATTGTCCCAAAATTAAAATTCATTGTTTGAAATGGATGGCGGTATGTCTATGTGTGAACAAAACAGAAGACAGTGCTCCTACACAGAATGGTACAATCTACAGTTTAAACGTACCCCTTTCGATTCCAATGATTGTTTACTGCGTAATAATTAAGCCTGTTACTACAGCAATGGTTAACCCTTTTAACCCTGAAGCCCGGCACAGATACGGATGCAAAAAGATGTAGATCCTGATTAGATGACGCATAATGAGCCACCTTATAAGGATATATAGCTTGTTATCCCGATGACTCTTTTAAGCTAGATACTATATTAAGTAGAATAGACGTGTCCAAAGTCAGTGATGATAGAGTCCACTTCGAAAACCCAGGGGTGAAAGGGTTAAAGGGTAAATTAATCAAAGCACTTACAGCACTGATAGGTCGAGTATCTCTGAGTGTAGATTGGAAAAATGGCCCAGAAGGGTAACTTGAGCTGTTTCGTTTAACCCTTTACCCAAAGCAAACAGTGTAGACCCTGATTAGACACCGCGTTCTGATATGGGTCAACACTGTTTGCAAAACCCAAAACATGATTCCAGTCCAGATTCCACAGATTATTCTCTTACATGTACGCAACACTCTGAACTCACAGTGGTACTTGAAAATGACCCCTACCTTGATCCCCTAAAAACACGCCTATATAATTCCGAGCCCCTTAAACCCCACTTTTATATAATAAAACTGGAGTTAACGGTGGTGCACACTATTGTTTTCTTATTTCTGATTAAAAATAGATTGTAGATGCCCGTTAGAATCGCCTCGCCGAGGCGATTCTAACGAGTACTCACAATCTATATTTTGAACAGAAATATAATAAATATCAGATTTTCTTTTATCTGAAAATTTTCAGTCTTTTGACGATAAATATTTCAGTGTATTTGAATATGTGTGCTTTCGTAATGAGTGATAGCCACGTAAGCGCCAACGTTGAAAGCTCTGTGCTTAGTAATTTTGGGCCAATTGGCAAACAATCGACCCAAAAAGTGTTTTTGTGTGGGTCTGAGATGGGTAGAATTTACAGTGATTTCCGACTTAGCTGGTTACTTCCAACCAGGCACATGACGTAATTGTGACGTCACATCAACGTCGGTGCAACGTCATGACTTTTATGCAACGTCACATCTACGTCGGTGCAACGTCGTGACGTTCCACCGACGTTGATTTGACATTGACCTTGCGACGTGTGCCTGCTGGGTTATTGATATTCTCATATACGCGTCACAAGGTATGCGACATTTGCAAGTTCACGTCCGAGACATTCGAGGTGTCCTATCAAAAACCGTTCCACAAATCTTCTTCTTCCCGGAAAAGGTCAGGAGTTTTCTGTAAAATTGACCTTTTGGAGGTAGAGACAAGCCTAACCTGCCACAATTAAAATCCCGGTAGTTATGTACATGGCCTAGCTATTACCTTCAAATACTCTATAAAGACTTCCAAGAAAAAAGACGCGAAATAAAAATGTGCCCTCTTACTTTTGCTTCTTTTAGATGTTTCCATTTCGCCCAACCCCTCATGCAGCCTCTGCAAATGTCGGAAAGAAAACTGTTCACAATATGTTTGCAAAGAAAATTGTCTTTGCTAACACCTGCACACAATGATTGCTTTGGTAGCACCGATGTTTGATTCTGTTCATTTTTATGTCCCCGCCATTCAAAGAATGGTGGAAAGGGCATATAGCGTTGCCCCTGTCCGTCCGTCAGTCCGTTCGTCCGTCCGTCCGTCCGTCCGTCCGAAACTTAAACTCGGTCAATAACTTCCTTACTTAAACGCCGTCAGTAACTTTCTTTTTTCCGGATGGATTTTGAAATTACTTTGTAGAAATGTTAACCATCATGAGACGATGTGTCACGTGCAAAACCCAGGTCCGTACCTCCAAGGTGAAGGTCATACATAGAGGTCAAATGCCCCCCAAAAAGGGTCCGAAACTTAAACGCAGTCAATAACTTACTTATTTCTGGATGGATTTTGAAATTACCTTGAAGAAATGTTAACCATCACGAGACAATGTGTCACGTGCAAACCCAGATCTGTACCTCCAAGATCAATGTCATAATTAGAGGTCAAAGGTAAATAAAAAAAATGGTTCGAAACTTAAAGACAGTCAATAACTTTCTTATCTCTGGATGGATTTTGAATTGGCAGAAATGTTGGCCAACATGGGACAATCTGTCTCACACAAAACCAAGGTCCTTACCCCCAAGGTCAAGGTCATACGTAGAGGTCAAATGTGAAAAAGGGTCCAAAACTTAAACACGGTCAATAACTTTCTATGGATGATTACGAAATAGACATATTTTCAGGCGGGGGCATCCGTGTCCTATGGACGCATTTCTACATTTTTTTCTGTACATTTGTCACCCGTTAATTCTTGCTCGTTGGACAATTTAGGCACAATTGTATCTGAAGGTGATGGCTTGTTTCACAGAAAAATGATTCCGTTTCCATTGGACATTCTTATTAATTGCTCGAGTATGTTGACTGCTGCACTTTGTTGGCTGACTTTTTGGATCCCAGTATCAATTCAGGCTGCTAGTAAAATCTCTCTTCTTGCCGCCATGCATTATATGTAAGAGCCTGATACTGTTCATTCGCTTGAAAAGGCAACATTAACCCAAGGAAATCGTTTGACTACTGCTGAAGTGGCAGATTGCTTGCCCATGAGAAATTGTGCACAAACGACTGCAGTTCCTCGTATACATAATGAATTTGTATCCATTTGCTCACTCTTTAAAAGAGGAGGCATGGCTCTTGCTCGTACTTATCGTCATGTGTCCCTGGCGTGTATTCCATGTAAATTGCTTGAACAGATATTCTTCTCAAATATCAAATTTTTGTCAGATTGACAACATGCATTTAGAAAAATAGGCTGTGAAACTCAGCTGAGCACGGTTATCAATGACTGGGTACTTGGACAAAGAGGGACAGGTTGACACACAAGTTCATTCTGGACTTCGAGAAGACTTTTGACACATACCCTCATGATCTACTGAAATTCAAATTATCTTATTACGATATTGCCGGGAAGAGTCTCAAATGGATAAATTATTTTCTTTGCTGCAGAAAATAGCGAGTTGCTGTTAACAGGTGAATCTTCGGAGAGGGCTCCAGTCTTGTCTGGGGTCCTACAAGGGACAGTTCTTGGGCCACTGTTAGTCTCCCTGTCTATAAATAATATTTCTACAGACACTGACTCAGAAATTTGGCTGTTCGCAGACATTGTGTTTGCTACCGGGAAATTAGAGATACATATGACACACTGAAACTTCAGAATGATATATATAGAGACTTGTAATTTTCGAACGAAAATGGGACACAAGATTTTAGCCCGTTTAGCTCGAAATATAATTTTATGCGATAATTGGAAGAGAGTCAATAAAATTGAGGCGTCTTACACCTGAGAGGGAACCATCTTCGAAAATGTGGATTCCATTAAATACCTTCGTGTGACAATCACACAGGTTTTTACACACATTAGCGATATGTATACTAAGTGGTTTCCTGGCGCGAAATCTTCATCAGTGTCCTCAGGATGTAAAAGTAGGTAGCATATAAAGGAATTGTTCGCCCAATCTTGGAATGTTGTAGTTGTATCTTGGACCTCTGGGAAGTGATCCTCGATGAAGAAATTGAAAAATGGGAGTCTCTCAAGAATACGAGAAGAGACAGAAGGCTCATAATATTATACAAAGGTCCAAGGGGTTCTGCCGGCACTCCAGCAGATGACCTTGTTCCCCCAGCTATAGGCGCTGTAGAAATCACCATTCGTTGACAGTTCAGACACCTAGCGCAAGAACTGACATTTACAAAGAATCTTTCTTCCGTCGGGCCATTAGAGAGTGGAATGCTCTTTCCGATTCGATCATTCCCACAGCTGAAGGTGCTGAGGATACTAAAGCTAATTTTGCCTCTTTGGTGAGAGCCAGGGACTAACTTCACAGGTCCTGATCTTCGAATTTCTTTTGACGTATCCTCAGAAATAATTCCGAATTCAGATTCGGATTTGTGACTTTACCCATGGAGAAGAATATGCGTTTCCTAAGGCCATCCCAAGTCACTCACCTCAGAGTGCATAGGACACTTCAGTGTTTTTCACATGGTGCTTTCGGCGAAAGAATTCCATGCATTCATTTTGCACGCAGGGGTTGTTTATGATACGATGCTTTTGAAACAGGAAATTATTATATAGTACATGAAAATAAAACGAAACGAAGCATCCCCTAGCAACTGCATACAACTCATCAACATCTAAATCCAATGTGAACATGTTAGACCTATTAAGCATTATAAGATTACCTTTGATGCTTATATGATGATAGCTTTGTCTTCTATCCTGTTCACAAGGTTTTTAATGTTAAGTCCATTGTGACCTTGACATTTGTGCCTTTACCTTAAAAATCAATAGGATTCATCCTCTCTCCACGAGAAACATTTATGAAGGTTGGATGATTCAAAGATGATTTCTTTGTCTTCTATCCTGTTCTCAAGTTTTTTAGAAACATTTATGAAGGTTGGATGATTCAAAGATGATTTCTTTGTCTTCTATCCTGTTCTCAAGTTTTTTTAATGTCAACTCCATTGTGACCTTGACCTTCGACCCTCGAAATCAATAGGGTTTATCCTCTCCATGGGGAACATTTGTGGAAGGTTTGATGCTTCTGTGATGGCTGCTTTGTCTTCTATCCTGTTTACAAGTATTTAATGTCAAGTTATTGTGAGCTTGACCTTCGACTCTTGACCTTAAAAATCAATTGGGTTCATTCTCTTTCCATGGGAAACATTAATGGAAAGTTTGGTGCTTCTATGATGATAGCATTTGTCTTCTATCCTGTTTACAAGGTTTTTAATGTCAAATCCGTTGTGACCTTGACATATAACCATTGACCTTGAAAATCGATAGGGTGCATCCTGAGCTCTCTCTATGGGGAACATTTATGGAAGGTTTGATGCTTCCATTATGATAGCTTTGTTTTCTATCTTGTTCACAACGTTTTTAATGTCAAGTCCATTGTGATCTTGACATTTGGCCATTGACCTTGAAACTCA
Organism: Lucinisca nassula; assembly: GCA_963580285.1. NCBI lineage: Eukaryota > Metazoa > Mollusca > Bivalvia > Lucinida > Lucinidae > Lucinisca > Lucinisca nassula. Next base: position 12,873,567 of record OY757019.1, read on the forward strand.
ATAGGGTTCATCCTCTCTCCATGGGGAATATTTGTTGAGAGTTTGATGCTTCTGTGATGATTGCTTTGTCTTCTATCCTGTTCACAAGGTTTTTAATGTCAAGTCAATTTTGACCTTGACCTTTGACCTTGAAAATCTATAGGATTCATTCTCTCTTCATGGGGAACATTTGTGGAAGGTTCGATTCTTCTATGGTGAAAGCTTTGTCTTCTATCCTGTTCACTATGTTTTAATGGCAAGTCTATTGTGACGTTGACCATTGACGTTTGACTTGAAACATCAATAGGGTTCACCCTTTCTCCATGGGGAACATTTGCGGAAGGTTTGATGCTTCTGAAATGATTGCTTTGTGTTCTATCCTGTTGACAAGGTTTCTTATTTCAAGTCGATAGTGATCTTGATCTTTGACCCATGACCTTGAATATCAATAGGCTTCATCCTCTTTCCATGGAGAACATTTCCGGAATGTTCGATGCTTCTATGATGATAGCTTTGTCTTCTATACTGTTCACAAGATTTTTAATGTCAAGTCCATTGTGACATTGACCTTTAACCTTGAAATGAATAGTTTCATCCTCTCTCCATGAAGCACATTTGTGTAAGATTTGATGCTTCCATAATGATAGTTTTTTCTTCTATCCTGTTCACAATGTTTTAATGTCAAGTCCATTGTGACCTTGACATTCGACTCTTGACTTGAAAATCAATGGGGTTCATCCTCTCTCTATGGGGAACAATTATGGAAGGTTTGATGCTTCTATGATGATACCTTTGTTTTCTATCCTGTTCACAACGTTTTTAATGTCAAGTCCATTATGATCTTGACATTTGACCCTTGAAATTGAAAATCGATAGGTGTCATCCTCTCTCCATGGGAAACATTTAGGGAAGGTTTGATGCGGCTATGATGATAGCTTTGTCTTTGTTCACAAGGTTTATAATGTTAAGTCCATTGCGACCTTAACATTTGACCCTTGACCTCGAAAATCTATAGTGTTCATCATCGCTCCAGGGGAAACATTTGTTGAAGGTTTGATACTTCAATGATGATAGCTTTGTTTTTTTTTATACTGTTCACAATGATTTCGATGTAAAGTCAATTGTTACCTTGACATGTGACCCTTGACCTTGAAAATCAGTAGGATTAATTTTTTCTCCATTGGGAACATTTGTGGAAGGTATTATGCTTCTCCGATGATGGCATTGTCTTCAATCCTGTTCACAAGGTTCCGGACACACGGACACACACACAACCCACACACGGACGCACGGTATCGACCGCAACTTTGTTGCGAGGGGAAAATAACGAACAATCATGTAATGTGACATTGACTGGTGATAGATAGATCTCAAAGAGATAATTCTGAAGTCATTCAAAATTCCTAAAGTATTCGGTTGCTTATTTGCGGCGAAATGCTCTTTATGATCTGCTCGCGTGGTTTCCACCATCTCTTGTTTATGATTTGCACTGCCCTCAATTGGGAATGGCCTTCGAAAACCTTTCCTATAATGAATTAGTATGCAAATGCTCATCCTCATGTATTAGGTCCAACCCTTTAAAGACATGCAAAATTATGAAATCTTTTAATGAAATGAAATGTAACAAAATTGTTTTCCGCAGCGCTTCCTCCTTTGCTCCAACATGGAGCAATTTTTTACTTGTTGTATCAATTCCTGATCTTTGTTTTACTTCTACTTTTTTTTTTTTTTTTTTTACCGGCCCCGATAGCTCAGTTGGTAGAGTGTCCGCTCCGGGGAACGGGAGGTCTCGGGTTCGATCCCGGGCCGCGACATACCAAAGTCGTTAAAAATGGTACTAGCTGCTCCTCGTTTGGCACTCAGATTTACGGGGTAGAGCTAGGACTGGTCGATTCAGTGTCAGGATAATGTGACTGGGTGTGGTATCATGTAATGTGTCTGGGACATGATACTTCAGTGAGGCAGCACTATAAACGTGAGCATTGAGCTCCCTGTCGCAACCAGACACCGTCGTGATATGACTGAAAAATTGTTGAAAGCGACGTTAAACCCGAATTCACACACACACACACAATACTTCTACTTTTCATTTCAATATAAAATAGGTTGAATTGCTTGTCAGTGCAATCGGATCAATTCACTCAATACTGTACTTTTCGTTCACGCGCTGGTTTATGTAATAGTGATGATTTTTTTTTTTTATCTATTTGCATGAATAATTAAGGTTTTCAGTTGGATGGGCACACCTTGTGAAAACTGAAGGTTACATTTAAATTAAAGTACAGTAACAGTCCCATATTAAGACCACCTTTGGGACTGTTCAAAAGTGGTCTCTAAGACCACTTTTGAACAGTGCCAAAGGTGGTCCCGGACTAGAGGACATTCACTGCAGAAAACACGAAGAAAGAATAGCTGCAATCTTCAAAATAAATAGTCTTAATTTTAGGTGGTCTTAATCAGGTCTGAGAGTTTAGCTATTTCTAAAGACTGTCCATAAAAATAAAGACAGTCTTTAAATTTATGGACTCACGTGTCTCTAGAAAGCAATGCAAATCGTAAGAATTTTTAAAAAATTCGGAAATCGCAGTACATGTGCTACGCAACCTTCTTTATTACATGATAATCTGCGCGTAGCTGAAAACTGAGTATGTTCCTTTGTCTTGTTGATTAATAATTCAAGAACTTAAATAATTGAATCTGTGTAGTTCAGGTTTTCTCCCTTACACTATAAACAATGAAATATGTCACCTGATGCGTGGCACACTTGTTATAAAGTACATGAAGGGAGAAAACCTAAACAAGAATATCTTCCGTAGACGTTTTATATAAATACTCGAAAAGTAGACAACAGTTTGAGACAAAACTTTCTGTGTATGCAATTCATCATGTAACAGATAAGTTTATATAATACACATTCTGCGATTTTTGAATTTTTTGAAAATTCTTACGATTTGCATTGCTTTCTAGAGACACGTTAGTCCATAAATTTAAAGACTGTCTTTATTTTTATGGACAGTCTTTAGAAATAGCTGAACTCTCAGACCTGTTAATAGCGGGCTGCCTCGGAGCATTTCTCTCTCTCTCTCTCTCTCTCTCTCTCTCTCTCTGATTCTCTCTCTCTCTCTCTCTCTCTCTCTCTCTCTCTCTCTCTCTCTCTCTCTCTCTCTCTCTCTCTCTCTCATGTGTTTGGGGAAAACATTCAGGAAACCGCAAATGATATTCCCTACTGAAAACCGCGCAACCAATTATCGGTGAATCCGCCTATACCACTTTTATATAGTAAAACTGGGGTTTACATTTTTACAGGAACTGGACATTATTTGTCTTATTTCTGCTCAAAACATAGCTTGTGGGTATTCGTTGGAACCGCCTCGGCGAGGTGGTTCAAACGAATACCCACAGTCTATTTTTGAGCAGAAATAGGAAAAATATCAGAATTTTTATCTGAAAATTTTCAGTTTTTGGTGGTTAACTTTTCATTATATTTGAATAGGCGTCTTTAGTAATGACTACAACGGCCCCCGCCCATAGGGACTTGAAGAAATATATGGGCTTCATGATGCTTCCACGCAGAGCTGAATCCGGCCCGCACACTATAGTACTGGTAAACCGCTTAGAGGATCTAAGCCTGTCCAGGAACCGCGGTGGGAGGCGGACCGTCCATGCTAATAAACCCTATTGGTTTCATTGGGCGACAGGGCTTGAGATGTCATTTCATCTCAGTGTCGGGTAAAAGTCCCTCAGAGTTGGAAGCAACGTCTCCAAAATGACCTTTACAGTGTTGAAGGGGACGTTAAACCTCAAAACAAACAAACAAAAGTAATGACTACATGTACCCATAACTTTGCAGTATAGAGAGCCCTTTAGGGGTCAACCCACTGTTACGTATACAATAGTGGCTGTGCTGCAGACGTCAACGTGGTTTCCATAGACCAGCACGCAAATAAAAAAAAGATAAACAGAACCCGAATGAATGGCCCCGCAAGTACCGGAAACGGGTTTTTTTTTTGTCGATGGGTGCTACGCATAAAAGCTCTTCAGTGCTAAGTCCATAACGGTTATGGACTATCAATAATTATAGAAAGTAGCCGTTGTGAGATCAGAGTGTTGCGTAAGAAGGCTACCTACAGAATCTGGACTGGCTTGGTAAACAGTGTAGACCCAGATCAGACGACACGGAACGCGTCTGTTTGCTTAAAATGGAATTTAAGGGTTAAACGAAACAGTTTAATTCGTTGATGTGACGTCACAATTACATCTTGTGCTTGCTGGGCCATAACGCTGCCCAAACGGGAAAATTCAACTTTTCCATACATGTATGTTACATGCAGGAATGACAAAGGAACCTATCTTAGAAAGCAAAACAGAAAGAAAATGATGGAATGACGTTCCGTGACGGGACTTGATTATTGTTTTTTTTTTTTTTTTTTTTTTTTTCTTTTCTTTTCTTTTCTAAATTTGCAGAAAACGCGCCATGACATGTGCGCCTTACGAAAAAGTCTGGTCATCTGAACGGACGGGGGCAGGCTGGTCGATGACTTCGCAGGGTGCAATGTATAGACAATGAGCCAAAACTTCTTACGGAAGCGATTAACGTCCCAGTCACCACTATTTAGGTCGTATCGAACTGATCAGTTTACCTAACCTCACTTTTCCTGGACAGACCTTTACATAAGTGGTTTACTAGTTCAGTGCACATTTTTCGCTACTGACAAGTGCCCCTCTTAATTCGGCGGAAGTGAGAGAATGGCCGTAAAAAGGCGTTCGTGATCATTCTCGGTATGGAACCCGCGAGCACCTGATCGCCAGTCAGGCGCGCATCCGACTGAGCTACCGAGACCGGCCCTCACGGAAGAGAAGAAAAGGCTGTGTCCCGAGTAGTACTTGGATGTGCAAGCTGATCTCAATCGCTATACGGACCCTTTCTTTTGTCATGACTTACATTTGATAAAAGCAACAGTTCTGATCATTATGTTGAGAGTATGTGAAGAATGTTAATTCGCCGGCATTACAGAAGTTAGTCAGTATAATCTGACAATAACCAGCCCGACAAACGTCAGTTTTGGGTCGATTGTTTTTCAATCGACCCAAATTTACTATGTGATCTAGAAGTTTGCCTGCGATTCTCTACTTGTCCAAAAAGTAAAACCGCGCGCACATGTCGTTTGTTCGAAATCCACCCAGCGGACACGCTTCGTTAGGGCAACGTCAAATCAACGTCGGTGCAACGCCATGACGTTGCACCGACGTAGATGTGATGTTGCTTAAACGTCATAACGTTGTACCAACGTTTATGTGACGTCACACTTACGTCATGTGCTGGGTAGGTAAGGGAACTAGTAATAGTAAGGGTAATAGTACTAGCTGCACTATTCTTGTCGCTAGTACTATTACCCATCAAAGTGCTGTTTCAGGAGGAGAATCTTTGAAATCTGGTCTGGGCCGTTGTGCTGGGACACAGGGCGCGGCATCTGATCAGGGTTTTCGGTGTTTGCTTAAAACACAGAAATGTAAGCGTTTAATAGAGGATCTTACATGAGTGCTCATGTATTATTGAGGAGTTGAGGAAAAGGGATAAAATGCGAGGCTTTGCCGAGCATTTTATGCCTTTTCCTCAACGAGTTTAATAAATTCAATAATACACGAGTACGAATGCAAAATTATATTTATCAAAGCACATTAAAAACGCATTTTATTCAAGATTTTTGACAAAAATATCAATGTTCCGATATTAATAAATGCGACGCCGTTAGTGGCGTCGTACGTGTAACGTTAAGTGGCGTTTCTAACTAATTTGCATATTTAATCAACTAGTTGATTATGGAATTTATTACATGGCGTTATTACACACTCAGACGCGACGTCATATGATAAATGAGACTCCGCTCTGGACAATTTTCCAAGTCTACTCTCACACCGGTCTGTCTGGCTCCCGCCCATCGGGGCTTGAAGAAATATATGGGCTGCATGATGCTTCCACGCAGAGCTGAAACCGACCCGCACACGAGTACTGGTAAACCGCTAAGATATCCTAAGCTTTCCCAGGCAAAGCGATGCGAATGGGCCCGTCCATGCTATTAAACCCTATTGGTTTCATTGGACGACAGGGCTTGAGATGTCATTTCATCTCAATGTCGGGTAAAAGTCCCACAAAATTGGAAGCAACGTCTCCAAATTGACCTTTACAGTGTTGACGGGACGTTAAACCTCAAACAAAACTATGTCGGTATTTTCATCTATCCGTAATGATCCTAAGTAATGGGGCAGACAGGTCTAAGCAACAGTGCAATCCCAGAAAGGAGCAGTCTAAACATGTTCTACACTGCTTGCTATTCAGTCTGCACTGTTTGGACTCCTTGCTGGATCGTAAAACAAATTTATTAAAATTTTATGAGAATTTCAGCAAGTCCCAAGGTGTCCGAATTTCATAAGATTTTGACCGTATATCAGGGACAAGTGTTTCAAAGCATCGTGACCTTAGTGGGTAGGGCCCAGTTGTTCAAAACATTAATTGCTTAATCAACTAGCTCTTCATGCTAACAAGCCCGTGAAATGAACATTCCTGTAAACCCCACTTTATATTGATAAAACTGGGGTTTATAGGCGTATACATTATTTTGCTTATATCTGCCCTTAGACATACGTTGTGGGTACTCTTTAGAACCGCCTCAATGAGGCGGTTCTAACGAGCACCCTCAACCTATGTTTGAAGTAACACTAGGAAAATATCTCAAATTTTCACCAGAAATATTACCGTTTTGGAGGAATAAGAGTGCACTATGTTGCACTGAAGTGTTATCTTAATAGGGACCGTGGAATTTTGTTCGGGACAGGGGTAGTTCGAAACACTGAAGGTTAATCATAACACCCAGATCATAAGCAAGTATGCTGTGTGTACTCATTAGAATCGCCTCATCGAGGCGATTCTGATGAGTACACACAGCATACATGATCAGGCTAAGAACAGAATATTATCCCAAATGTATCAATTTTTGCAATTATTGAAATTGTTTACATGCATTAGGGACTCAATAATGAGTTCGAAACAGCCGTGGTAAACGAGCCATCGTTGTTCGAGCCATTGTCACTGTATACATGTATGAAACATAAACACGTACTTATGAGACTGCGATTCGCGACCAAAGAACGGGAGAAAACGCAAACTTTACTGTTTATCAAATCACTATTCTGATTAAGGAGGGGCCCTCACCGAAAGCGGCGGCCCCCGCCCATCGGGGCTTGAAGAAATAGATGGGCTGCAGGATGCTTCCACGCAGAGCTGAAACAGACCGCACACGAGTACTGGTAAACCACTTAGATGATCTACGCCGTCCCAGGTAATGCGGTGTGGGTCGGCCCGTTCATGCTAATAAACCCTATTTGCTTCATTGGGCGGCAGGGCTTGAGATGGGGCGTTAAACCTCAAATCAAACAAACAAACAAAATGAGACTTCGATTCGAAAAGAAAAGCGGCTACCACAAACTTTACTGTTTATCGCGGATTCCGATCAGCTGTTTTAGGAGGGGCCCTACAGTATTTGAAAAGAGCGGAAAATAATTTGCCTACCTGTACAATTTGAATAATTGTCCTTTCTATTATTTGCATTTGGACAATCAGTGTCTTTGTGAGCCTTCAGTTTTATGTCGATCTTACGATGTTGTTGTTGTTGTTTGTTGTTGATGATATGATGATGGTGGTTGTGGTGGTGATGATTGATGATGATGATGATCTACCCCATGTTATCAACATGATGATGATGACGATGATGATTTTTATTTTTTATTTTTATTTATTTTTTTTTTTTTTTTTTTTGGTTTTAAGGCCCTTTCAAGATTATTTCACTCATATCGAGCCGAGCGTTAGTCAGAGGTGGGCGAAAACCGGAGTACCCGGTGAAAAACCGCCTGACCTTCCGTTACAGAACTTGGCGTCTCACATGTGACCCGAGCGAGGCTCGAACCCACAGCGGTGAGAGACCCGATGATTAAGAGTCAGCGTTCTTATCCACCAGGCCACGGAGGCCCGCTCGGCGATGATGATGTATACATTTGTTACTATGGAGCATATCATCGTCGTCATCATCATCATCATCATCATCGTCGTCGTTGTCGGTATGATTTACTAGATCTACTAACCTTGAAGGTGCCGAAGTCCTTTACATGGCGGCTTATATAACACTTGTTTCTCATTACTTCCTGTCCTGTTAAATGTCTTTAACGCAGACTGCCCTTGGTTGGACTCCCGAATAATTCGGCGAATTCTGTTTAAATATACATCCACGTCGAAAGCTGTTCTGTCAAAAAGCGTGTCTTTGAGTGTGTGGGTAACCTCAGCCCTCGGTCTTAGGAAATGAAATATAACTCCAACACAAACAAAACCCAAAAGTAAGCACAGAATGCCGTAGGGGAGGGCCGCCTGACCCATTTACAAGAACAAATCCGGGTTCACAAACTTCTACTTTGTTACAAAAACACTGCAACCGGAAAATTAAGACACCCATATGATATAATGGGAGTCTTTCATGGCTCTACAAGTAATATTTCTCCCTGATGAAAATTTGTCACATCACGAAAACACGCCTATATAATTTTGACCCCCTCGAACCCCCCTTTTATATAGTAAAACTGGGGTTTACGGGGGTAAACCTTATTTTTCTTATATCTGCTCTAAAATAAAGATTGTGGGTACTCGTTAGAACCGCCTCGATGAGGCGGTTCTAACGAGTACCAACAATGTATATTTTGAGCAGAAATAAAGAAAATGTCACAATTTTTCATTTTAAAAGTTTCGTTTTTCGGTGGTAAAGTTTACAATGTATTTGTATAGGAAAGTTTTCGCAATTGTGTGATATTTTTCACATCAGGTTAAAACATCAGTGTAATAAATCCCCGCCCATAGGGGCTTGAAGAAATATATGGGCTGCATGATGCTGCCACGCAGAGCTGAATCCGGCATGCACACTAGTACTGGTAAACCGCTTAGATGATCTAAGCCTGTCCAGGAACCGCGGTGCGAGGCGGACCGTCCATGCTCATAAACCCTATTGGTTTCATTGGGCGACAGGGCTTGAGATGTCATTTCATCTCAATGTCGGGTAAAAGTCCCACAAAATTGGAAGCAACGTCTCCAAAATGACCTTTACAGTGTTGACGGGGACGTTAAACCTCAAATCAAACAAACAAACAAACAGTGTAATAAACACCCATGTAAACCCACTGTAAACTGAGGTTTACAGTGGTATACACTATTTATCTTATTTTTGCTCGGAGGCATAGGTTGTTGGTACCCATTAGAACCGCCTCATTGAGGCGATTCTAGGATTGGAGGTTTAACGTCCCCGTCAACACTATTGAGGTTATTTTGGAGACGTTGCTTCCAATTTAATGGGACTTTTACCCGACATTGAGACGAAATGACATCTCAAGCCCTGTCGCCTAATAAAAACAATAGGGTTTATAAGCATGGACGGTCCTACTCGCACCGCTTTGCCTGGGCAAGCTTAGATCCTCTAAGCGGTTTACCTAGTGGGTTCAGCTCTGCGTTGAAGCATCATGCAGCCCATCTATTTCTTCAGGCCCCATTTCTAAGCAGATGAAATCGTGTTTAATATCATTTCAATACTAGTCATCCTGTTAACATTTAACAAGTCCATTTCGCTTGTTTGTTTGTTTTTGTTTGATTTGAGGTTTAACGTCCCCGTCAACACTGTAAAGGTCATTTTGGAGACGTTGCTTCAAAACTTGTGGGACTTTTACCCGACATTGAGATGAAATGACATCTCAAGCCCTGTTGCCCAATGAAACCAATAGGGTGTATTAGCATGGACGGTCCGCCTCGCACCGCGGTTCCTGGACAGGCTTAGATCCTCTAAGCGGTTTACCAGTACTAGTGTGCGGCCGGATTCAGCTCTGCTTGGAAGCATCATGCAGCCCAAATATTTCTTCAAGCCCCTATGGGCGTTGGCTTCCATTTCGCTTGGCACACGTCGCTGTAAACAAAGGTAAAACAGTTTTCTGGGGGCAATGCACTGTTCTTAAGGCCTTTCTTCCGTCTTAACCTTTAACCTGCTGAATATTCAATTAAGCCACACCCATTTCTGACTTTGAACCAATCCGATTACTTGATGCAATTTATTTCTATATATTCATAAACTGAATGTCAAACAGTGTAGATCCTGATCAGATGGCTTCTTCAGAAGCCATCTGATCTGGATCTACACTGTTTGCAAAGATAGGGCTTGTCGCCTACAGCAGGCTAAAGGTTAAAGGGCATGATCGTAGAGGGTCACAGCAGTGAAAACAAACCTGGGAAAGTACCCGATGTTTGGAGCAAAAATAAGACAAAATATCAGAATTTCATCAAGAAAGTTCCTTTTTTGAACCATGAAAGATTAATTTATCTTATATGGAATTATCTTCATGGAAAGGTTCGTTCCATTATACATCATGCAAACAACACCCCATCTAACCCCACTTTATGTAAAGGAAACTGGTGTTTACGGGGGTAAACATTGTTTTTCTTATTTTCCAAGGCATAGGGTGTGGGTACTCGTTAGAACCGCCTCAATGAGGCGGTTCTAACGAGCACCCACAACCTATGTTCGGAGTAAAAATAAGAAAAATGTCACAATTTTTCGTCGGAAAAGCAGCCATTTTTGGAGAAATGAAAGAATGCACTGACTCACACAGGTGCGTTACCGTTATGCCTATGGAAAGGTTAATTTCCTTAATTTCACCTGATCACATACGTATGTTATCCTTTATATATCCTTTGTCTCAAAACTTCAGAAAACAACAGTAATTAAACGGGTTCCACTATCCTCACTATAGGAGTAAAATAACAACTTTACATCTTTCTATCCGTATCGTTTTCATTCAAAATGCAAATGACAGTAGTACCTTTTGTAGTCATTTTCACGTAGCCATTGAAATATATATTTTCCTCAGTCGCTGAAAATCAATATAAAATGAAGCAGGGATGGGAAATTCACTGAAGCAAAACTAACAGCATCAGTCATCCGATAATTTTAAATACAACCAGGAAAAGTACATTGACAATAAACCATTGTTAAACCATCGGGTATTTATTGTGATATTTCAGTCGACCCAGGATATGCACTTTTACGACGTTAGGTTAACACGCCCGTGTGGGATAGTAAATTCTTTAATGACTGACAAATACGATTTTACTGAGTAATTTGCTATATTTTCTTATTGCTGCAACATAGATTGTGGGTACCCGTTAGAACCGCCTCGATGAGGCGGTTCTAACGGTTACTCACAGTCTATGTTTTGAGGAAAAGTAAATAATATGATGTGTAGTCTTGTTATCAAGACTGATATAAAAAAATCAGCATGATTTGTATGTGAATAACTTGGTAGGTGATGTAAAGGCAAATCCCAGAGACTTCTACAGATATATTAATAGCCAGAAGAAAGACAGGCAAGGTATCCCGCCCCTTAATAAAAGAGGAGGGGACGGGGTTGCTGAATCAGACTCTGAAAGGGCAGAGGAACTAGTTGGTCAATTCAATGATGCGTTTAATAAAACTGAGTTCACGGAGGTTCCATTGACTGGAAGATCGGCCCCATTCATGAATAATATTGTTGTGACAGCTGCAGGAGTGATCAAATTACTTCAAGGCTTAAACCCCAGTAAGGCCTTAGGACCTGATGAGCTTCATTCTAGAGTCCTGAAGGAACTAGCAAATGAGTTGGGTCCAGTTTTTGCACACTTGTTTCAACAGTCTCTTGATACGGGTGAAATCCCCAAAGAATGGCTCTTAGCAAACATCTGTCCACTCTTCAAAAAAGGAGATAGGGCTCTTGCCCGTAATTATCGCCCTGTGTCTCTGACTTGTGTTCTGTGTAAATTGCTGGAACATATAGTCTGCTCGAACATCATGGCCCACTTGGACGAACATAAACTTTTGTCAGACAGACAACATGCATTTAGGAAAAGGCACAGTTGTGAAACTCAGCTAAGCACAGTTATTAATGACTGGGCTAAAATCTTGGACAAAAGGGGACAGGTGGACACATTTATTCTGGACTTCGAGAAGGCTTTTGACACCCTTCCTCATGAACTTCTTAAATCTAAGTTATTTGGTTATGGAATTGGGGGAAAGACCCTCAAATGGATAGATTCCTTTCTTTGCTACAGAAAACAGCGGGTTGTTGTTAATGGTGAATCTTCGGAATGGGCTCCAGTTTTGTCTGGAGTCCCGCAAGGGACCGTTCTTGGTCCACTTTTGTTCTCCCTGTACATCAATGATATTTCCACTGACATTGACTCAGAAATAAGACTGTTCGCAGATGACTGTGTTTGTTACCGGGAAATTAGAGATACAGATGACTCATTAAAACTTCAGGCTGACATAGATAGATTAGGATGTTGGGCACGTAAATGGGGCATGAGATTTCAGCCAGTTAAATGCAATATTATGCAGATAACTAGGAAGAGATCTAATAAGGTTGAGGCTTCTTACACCTTAGAGGGAACGGTCCTCGAGAATGTGGACTCCTTTAAATACCTTGGAGTGACAATCTCACACAACTTGAGATGGAATACTCATATTAGCAACATGTGTACTAAGGCAAATAGAACGCTTGGTTTCCTAAGGCGAAATCTTCATCAGTGCCCTCAGGATGTAAAAGAGGCAGCATATAAAGGTCTTGTTCGCCCAATCTTGGAATATGGTAGTTGTATCTGGGACCCCAGTGGAGTGGTCCTTAACGATGAAATTGAGAAAGTTCAGAATAGAGCTGCTAGATTTGTAACAGGCAATTACTGCTTTGAAACTGGGAGCATGACTGGAATACTTGGAAAATTAAAATGGGAGTCTCTCAAGAAAAGGAGAAAAGACAGTAGGCTAATCCTTTTATACAAAGGTCTAAAGGGTGCTGCCAGCATTCCAACAGATGACCTTGTTCCCCCAGCTAGACACTGTAGAAATCATCATTCGTTGGCGTTTCAGACCCTTAGCGCAAGAACTGACATTTATAAAGAGTCGTTCTTCCCCAGAACCATTAGAGATTGGAATGCCCTTCCCGATTCGATTATTTCGACAGCTGAAGGTGCTGATGATTGTGTAGCTAAATTTACCTCTTTGGTTAGAGCTAGGGACTAACTTACCACATCACAGGTCCTGGTGTATGAATGTCATTTGACGTGTCACCAGTAACAATTCTGATTCTGATTCTGTTAACACAAGGGTATACATTACCCGATTTATATAAAGTTGGCTTTACATGGTTGTTCATGTGTGCAAATAAAAGATCCTTATTTCCTTTTTTTGTTTTGTTTGTTTGTTTGTTTGATTTGAGGTTTAACGTCCCTGTCAACACTGTAAAGGTCATTTTGGAAACGTTGCTTCCAATTTTGTGGGACTTTTACCCGACATTGAGATGAAATGACGTCTCAAGCCCTGTCGCCCAATGAAACCAATAAGGTTATTAGCATGGACGATCCGCCTCGCACCGCGGTTCCTGGACAGGCTTAGATCCTCTAAGCGGTTTACCAGTACTAGTGTGCGGGCCGGATTCAGCTCTGCGTGGAAGCATCATGCAGCCCATATATTTCTTCAAGTCCTTTTTTTGTAAATGTGTATTCTATTTTTGTTATCTGCTCAGATAACTGTTCAACAAAGTTGCTTGCTACTAGTTTTTAAGTTAATTGGGCGCTAGAAGTACATAGGGGCCACCCCTTCAACTAAGTTAATTACATGACTGAATTTTAGGGGCGAGCGTGAGCACATTGGTATAAACAGCGGAATGGAATGTTAATTTGTAAGAACAACAGTAGATATAACAATGACTGTTCCAAACTGACAAAAACTCACATATCTTCAATACCCCAATCCCCCTCCCCCCACCCACACCCCCAGCCCAAATCGTTGCCTAGTGGATAAGAGCGCTGACTCTTAATCATTAGGTCTCTCACCGCTGTGGTTCGAGCCTCGCTTGGGTAACATGTGAGACGCCAAGTTCTGCAACGGAAGGTCAGGTGGTTTTTCTCCGGGTACTCCGGTTTTCGCCCTCCTCTGATTAACGAACGGCTCGATATGAGTGAATAATCTTGAAAGGGACGTAAAACCAAACCAAACCAGCCCAAATCATTTTCCTTTCAGATCTTTACCTTTTCGCTTTCGTACACAAGTGACTCGCTGCACTGTGTGAACTTGTAGAGCCCGTGATCCTTACCCCTTTTCTTGTAGCATAGCCTTTGCACGTGTGCATACTGTGGCGGCGGCGACCACATCCTACAAACAGGTGGCTGGTGGACCCGGTGCTGTGGTATTATGCATTTCCTTTTTTATTTTCTTTCTAGAAACAGTTTTATGAAAGCTTACATATTAATCTCATTCTTCCTGTTTTTGTTTCTTATATGCATGTATTATTTGCATGTTAATGTTGATGCCGTCCTCAGTGGCCCAGTCGGATGCGCGTCTGACTGGTGATCAGGAGGACGCGGGTTCTCGGCAACATGCTTTCGTGGAGATTGATCATGAAATCTTTTCTACGGTCATTCTCTCCCTTCCGCTGATTCATGAAGGGCAGTTGTCAGTTTCTGGCGAAAGAATGTGCACTTTATCATATGACGTCGTTGATAAGCAGTGGCAAAAGTGTCAAATTCAAAGCCGATATAATCCAATTTAAAGTGGTCATATAATAAACAGAATCTTACACTCATGGTCATTTCATATGAAATTTATGAAACTCGCATTCACTCGTGGTCATTTCATATGAAATTTATGAAACTCGCCGAAGGCTCGTTTCATAAATATCATATGAAATGACCAGTCGTGTAAGATCCTCTATATATACTATGTTTGTTTTTGTTTTTGTAGGTTTAACGTCCCCGTCAAGACTGTATAGGTCATTTTGGAGACGTTGCTTCAAATTTCGTGGGATTTTTACCCGACATTGAGATGAAATGACATCTCAAGCCCTGTCGATATAATATGGGATATTTATGTGATATTAATACTAGTTAAATTTACCATTGTTTGTCGAAATAGAAGCCCTACATGGCTTGTGTTACTGTTAGCAATATTAGACACAAAATAAATCTTCTATCTTTGGTGTCTCTGATGAGAGATGGGTGGGTTAATTGTATCGATTCTTGATCATTGCCTTCACTTCTATTTTTCAGTAATCATTTGATCATTGCACATGCATTGTAAAGTATATGCCCTCGTTTAAGTTTCAGTACTTTTCCGGTCTATCGTTTGCCAAGCGACCAAACAGTTACATGTAACAATACTGCAACAAGCACTAATGCTGTTGTTCACGTGATCATCACTGCCCAATAAAAATAAACCGCGAACATATTAAAACTAAACAAAACGCCATGGGAATAAATGACCCACAAGTGTTTTTGCTGTTGAATTAGTTACCCGATACCGTCGAACTTCGATTGCTCGGACCTCTTTGGGGCCATGAAAATTGGTTCGGGACAGCGGTATGTTGAGCCACTAAAGAATATCATCTGGCGTTCAAATCACGGGGAGTAACTGATAAAGAACAACAAAAATATATCCCATGCACAGTTATCTCTATTATGCCTCCGGGTATGGCATTAATTGCCATGCCCGGAGGCATAATGGAGATAACTGTTGGATATATATTTTGTTGTTCTTTATCATAAATATATATTGGTCGTACTATATTAGACTCGTGAGTGCACACAGCATTTGCAAGATACAAGAAGAAAATCTCCCTAAAGTATCCCTATATGGTATTTTGAGGGATTTTCCTGCGGACCCAAGAACAGGTTCGACTCAGTCATGCTAAACGTTGGTGTGCAAGAATTATTTTTCTGGCCTATCCTGTAGAACAATCCAGCTTTTTTGAACCAGAACTGTTAGTACTATGATTTCTGCCTGATTTTATACGTGGAAAAGACCATCTGCTGCAACATGGAACGGTCGAAAACATGTGTCACGTCTACGAAATGATAGGATGCTTAACCGCATATCAAAATTAGAATACTAAGAGGCCTTTATTCATATATCAGCTCATGCATTATAAGAATCTTGGGTGGATGGAAAAATCCGTCCCCGAGAGTCACTGTCCGGCATCACGAGGCCACGCCTCACACCCCTATAGGATTATTTTTCTTGCATACCGTCTATTTCTTATAAGCGCGGATTTTTAATGCTGCAGTCACTTCGGTTACCAACGTCCGCCATATTGTGATGACACTATATATAAGAATATTTAGTGACGTCACGTAACGTGCTGTGACGTCAACCTTAACAACGGCGCAAATGAGGTCATATTCAACCAGTGCATTTATCAAACACGCGTGAATATTCGATTTTGGGTAAGAACATCAGAGTTAGAACAGAATTTCTATCCCAAGCTAAAACTATGGATTTCCTTGTCTGGTGTGCAAGAATTATTTTTCTAGCCTATCCTGTTGGACAATTGAGCTTTTTTGAACCAGAACTGTTAGTACTGTTAATTTCTGCCTGATTTTATTCGTGGAAAATACCATCTGTTGCTACATGCATATTGAACGGTCGAAATCATAAGACACGCCTACGGAATGATATGATGCTTAACCGTATATCAAAAACAGAATGCTAAGAGTCCTTTATGAATGCGTCAGCTCATGCATACTGTCTTCCTCCTGGTGCACCCAGCGGCCCCCAGCGGATATGCAACCCGGCAACTTATGGGTCCGATATATTGCAAGAAACGATGGCCCGCTATCAGCCCGCTGTTTATTTTCGAATGACCCGTTGTTGGCCCGTTGTCAGCCCGCTGTATATATGTGTGGTAGGTTTCTGATCTTGGCAATTTTTTTCTGGAAACTCTCTCAGTCTTTTGGTTGTGGGCCGATTTCGATTGTTTATCAATCGACCCAAAGTACAAGCTTCCCTACGGTGGTAGGCTTATGCCCTCTGGCTGTTTCTGTTTTATATTTTTTGGTCGAAGTTTATCAATAAACCCAAAGTTATCAAATGACCCAGACGCTTCCTCGTAATTGTCCACGTGATTATTACTAACCCATGAAAGTACTGGGTCAGATAGGCCTAAGCAAAAATGCAGACTCAGATCAGACTGCTCCTGAAGGAGCAGTCTGATCAGGGTCTTCACTGTTTGCCATTCGGCTCCACCTTTTGGACTCCTTGCTGGATCGTGAAACAAATTTGTTGATTTTTAAGGAGAATTACCGCAAGTTCAACTGTATAATCAAAGTACTGAAAGTACTGAGGAAAGTTGATTTATGAGGAATAATTATTATATAACAATGTTAGTCGTAGATCAAGCAGTTATCTAGATATTTTGTTGAAAAAAAATATAGAGACTAACTTCCCATATCACAGGTCCTGGTGTATATGAATGACACTTGACGTGTCACCAGTAACAATTCTAATTCTGGTTCTGATTTGACAAGGTCCAAGTGGGTTAAAAAATTCGACAAAGAAAAAATGATTCATCGATTGTTTTGAGTTTAACGACAGGTCAACCCTAGTGGATCAGTTTGTCTTCTCCAAGAGAAAGGGGAAAAGAGATAGAAGAGACAGTAGAGGAGATGATTTGTTTGTTTGTTTGATTTGAGGTTTAGCGTCCCCGTCGACACTGAAAAGGTCATTTTGGATACGTTGCTTCCAATTTGTGAGACTTTTACCCGACATTGAGATGGAATGACTTCTCAAGCCCTGTCGCCAAATGAAACCAATAGGGTTCATAAGCATGGGCGGGCCGACTCGCACCGCTTTGCCTGGGCAGGCTTAGATCCTCTAAGCAGTTTACCAGTACTCGTGTGCGGGTCGGTTTCAGCTCTGCATGGAAGCATCATGCAGCCCCTATATTTCTTCAAGCCCCGATGGGCAGGGCCGTTGTAGAGAAGATGAAAGTGAGAGACAGAGGAGAAAGAGGAAAATGAATGAAAGTGTAGAAACAGAAGAAATAACAACACTCCCTCACTCTACCGTTACCTGCTGCAAGGACAGCAGGTGTTGCCCAACTGTAAGTCAAGCTGGACTCCCCAGTGACACAAGATACACATCGCCATTGCCTCACTCAACTACCCCCACTAGGAGAATAGCTTGACAAAAAAATATCATTTTTAAATCATTTGATTTAGACATTATAACTCTGGTCAGACGCCGCGTTTACCCAAGGTGGATTAAAATACGTTTATTCCCACCTGTACGGGGTCCTAAAACATTAACCCATAAATTTCAATTGTTTCAATACTGTGACATTTGGAAACAAATAAGATAGATTAGATGCCACAGGATGTTGCCTCTGAACGGAGTCTTCATATTTGAGTTACCTGTAAAACCTGGGCTTGGCTCATGGGCTGGGCCTGGGCTCGAACTTTTGGGCTCGAATGGGAATAGGTTTATCTGAGGTGAAAAACATTATAAGGTCATCGATGCTTAAAGAAATATATGGGCTGCATGATGCTTCCACGCAGAGCTGAATCCGACCCACATACGAGTACTGGTAAACCGCTTAGAGGATCTAGGCCTGCCCAGGCAAAGCGGTGTGAGTGCCGGACCGTCCATGCTTATAAAGCCTATTGGTTTCATTGGGCGACAGGGCTTGAGATGTCATTTCATCTCAGTGTCGGGTAAAAGTCACACAAAATTGGAAGCAACGTCTCCAAAATGACCTATACAGTGTTGACAGGGACAGTTAACCTCAAATCATCTATTTCGTCAAGCCCTGATGGCCCTCGATTGTTGCATCTGATCTGGCTCTTCACTGTTTTCGCACTTTTGAACCCCTGACATGTTGCCTCTGATCTGTATTATCACTGTTTGTCAGTATCTCACCTTGAAACAAGACATGTAGCATCTGATCTGGGCCTACACTGTCTGCTAGTGTCCCATTTTGAAGCTAACCTGCAATGACCCATGCAGGACCACTGAAACCTCGGATCAGCCTGCACATCTGCACAGTCTGTTCGGATTTGTTTGTTTGATTTGAGGTTTAACGTCCCCGTCAACACTGTAAAGGTCATTTTGGAGACGTTTCTTCCAATTTTGTGGGACTTTTACCCGACATTGGGATGAAATCACATCTCAAGCCCTGTCGCCCAATGACACCAATAGGGTTTATTAGCATGGACGGTCCGCCTCGCATCGCGGTTCCCGGACAGGCTTAGATCCTCTAAGCGGTTTACCAGTACTAGTGTGCGGGCCGGATTCAGCTCTGCGTGGAAGCATCATGCAGCCCATATATTTCTCCAAGCCCTATGGGCGGGGGCCGCAGTCTGTTCTGAGCTTGTGCTGATCACATAGGTCTTATTGGAGCTCTGGGATCTTCTTGCTCAATTAAAAAGAATGATTCACGTGTTTCGATGTTGTAATCCAAATTTTAGTAATCCAGGTTTTTGTTTGTTGCAACTCAAATCAAGCAGGAAAACAAACTTGGTAATTATGGTCTTGACAGGGGCCCATGGGAGCAATTCTCTTTAACAGTTCCTCCAACCAGACAACAAACAAAGTTGAAAGGTCAATGACTTACCTTGTTTCACCTATGTCCTTAGTCAAACCCGTTTTCATGCGAGCCCAAACATTCGAGCCCAGACCCAGCCCATGAGCCCAGCCCAGGTTTTACAGGTAGCCTCATATTTGCTAAAGTACGAAACTTAATTTAAACAACACGTGTTTTTTAATATTAGAGCTCTCGAAAGCAGGCGAATTGTAGGTCAGTAAAGGGTTATGACAAGCTAACTCTTTTAACCCTGTAGACCGGTGCAGACGCCGAGGTATCTATGCAAACCTTGTAGATCCTGATAAGACGGCACGTAGCTAGAACGTCTCGCCAGAATCTACATGTACACTGTTTGCAATCCTGTCAGTGAACTTATCAGAAATCCTTTTCTATTTAAAGCGAGAAGAGTCCTGTTTAGAAACTCAGTGATGAAAGAGTAAAACATAAATATCACCGAAAAGCGCGTAGGAAAATAGTACCAGAGTACTGTTTTCTTTTCAGAATTCGTCTTTCTGTGCTAATTTATATTCAATCCGTATAAAGTCTCGAAAACGGAAATATTTTGAAAGACGTTCCATACGGGGCCGGCCTGCAAAATTAATTTTCAAGAGTTTATTTGGACTATTTTATGCAGCGAACGAACAGCGGAAGTGGAGCAAAGCGGTCCAGTACCGGAAGTAGAAATGTAATGACAAATAAACTTGATTTAAAAAATCAACTTTCAAAAAGTAGCAGTAAAACAAAGATCAGGAATTGATACAATTAACTTACTCCACCCATCAAAGACACCAAAGGGAAAGAAACACAAACATTAAGCGACCAGACCATAATGGAAACCTAAACAAAGGAAAGCCAGAAGGACAGTTACTTTCCCACAAAATGGCCATATGGCCATCCAAAATAAAAAGACACAAGTGATACACACAGTAAGTAACAAACAACAACATAAATAAACCGCCACAGAAGAACCGCCTTGGAACGGTCAGTGGGTAGATTTCCACGGTGGGGGGGGGGGCTTAAATCGATTTTACGTGGCCACAATCCTCGCCCTTACTTCTCTCGCGATTTAGACAAATAATTCGTTCAGTCCGCATGAAGGCCTCCTAACTCATCATCGCAACATCTCCGAGAACACAAATAATCAAAGAACCACAGAGATGAGACAACGGTGAGGACTCGACAGCAAGAAACCACTGAAATGCTGGAGCAAAAGAAAACCAACAATTAGACTCCGATGGGCCCAACCAGAGACAGAGAATCAGGCACCAACCAACATCACCTTGAATTAGATCTCTCTAATTCTAAATGAGCCTTTACGTTGGAACCGTCATAGAATCTGAGGCCTGATTCACCGGCGTGCAATTAAAGAGGGAAGCAAAGTTGCCAACCGTGATTGGGTTAACTACCATGCATGCAGTCTGTCGTATAACATCCATGCTGTACCCATCTTTTTATATCGAAGAATGATTTTACGAAATTGGGTGCTGAAGTCATTGCGGTTATGTATTTTTCTGAATTTATATACTAAGTCACCATAAAATTCGAGTTCCGATAGACCTTGTTGCAGAAGAGATTTAAGTCCAATATTAAATTTTGAAATTAAATCAGAATGGCGTCTATAAAATTTTGAAAAGGCTTTGCGTAGTTTATGGTACCGATAACCCTGATTAAGAAGTTTAGCCGTTAATAATTTATTACGAGTGTTGGAGTCAGTTACATGACTACACACTCTAGCAAATCGGATTAACTGCGAAATATAAACGCCATAGGATGGCGCACGAGGAACATCACCATCCAAAAAAGGAAAATTTACAATCTCAAAATCAAAATCATCGCGTTTATCATAAATTTTGCACGAAAAAAACCCATCTACAATAGATAGATGTAAATCCAAAAACGGGGCCTCGGTATCAGAAGAATTTGCTTCATTTAACTGAAGTTCTGGGGGGTAAATCTAACTGATCAGACCATCGAAAAAGGTATTATCAATATTTAATAAATCATCTAAATATCTATAAGTGGAGCTAAAAGCTTCAATAATTTCAGATTGGTTATCAATGGAAAGCGACAGCATGAAGTCTCTTTCATAACAATACAAGAACAGATCAGCCACAAGAGGTGCGCAATTCGTACCCATCGGAATACCCACACTTTGTCTAAATAACTTAGTACCGATATTAGTACTAAGTTATTTGTCTAAATAACTTACTAAAGTTTGAATGATTCTAGGTATCAGTAAGGATTAATTATAATGTGATATTCTTGACAAAAGCACCTGCTCGGAAACATTCTTTCGTGTCTACGACATTCTTCCTTCCACTGATTCAAGAAGGGCAGTTGTCAGTTTCTGGCGAACTATGCACTGTAATGTATACGCCTGCCCTGGAAAAAACGTTGTTAGGTAAACTGACCGGCTCGATATGACCTAGTACTGACTGGACTGTTAAACCCCATAACAAACAAAGCTATTCTTAGCACTATTCTCTGCGACTCCCATTGGCCAATATTTTTTTTAATTTAAAAATCGGGGCAAAGTAACCTAATAATATTTTATTGACCGCACCAGGTTAACAAGTCCGTGTAATAACAAACCTCTCTAAACCTCACTTTATATAAAGAAAAACGCAGTTTACAGGGATATACACGATTTTCCTTATTTTTGCTCCAAAAACATAGATTAGATACTCCTAGATATATTTGTATGATTTATTACATATTGACAATCCTTATTTCGATGGTTTGATCAGTCAAGTTTACCCCCAGAACTTCAGTTAAATAACGCAAATTCGTTTGATACCGAGACCCCTTTTTGGATATAAATCTATCTGTTGTGGATGGGTTTGTTTCCTGCAAAATGTATAATAAACGCGATGATTTTGATTTTGAGATTGTAAATTTTCCTTTCTTGGATGGTGATGTTCCTCGTGCGGCATCCTATGGCATTTGTATTTCGCAATTAATTCGATTTGCCATCCTCGTGCGGCATCCTATGGCGTTTATATTTCGCAATTAATTCGATTTGCCAGGGTGTCTATTCGTGTAACTGACTTCAAAACTCGATATAAATTGTTAACTGCTAAACTTCTTAACCAGGGTTATCAGCATCATAAACTTCGCAAAGCCTTTTCAAAATTTTATAGACGTCATTCCGATTTAATTTCAAAATGCAAATGCAATGTTGGACTTAAATCTCTTCTGCAACAAGGTCTATCGGAACCCGGATTTTATGGTGACTTAGTATATAAATTCAGAAAAATATATAACCGCAATGGCTTCAGCACCCAATTTCGTATAATCACGTCACGGTTGATAACATTGCTCACCTCTTTAATTGCACACCGGTGGGTCAGGCCTCAGATTCTATGACGGTTCCAGCGTAAAGGCTTACTAATGAAATAGATCAGCTCTAGCGGTGATTTGTTGAGTAATAAATCACAGTTTGGAGGTCAGTTGTAAAGTAGACAAATCACAAGCGCGTAGCGCGCGTGATTTGTCTACTTATAACTGACCGACAAACTGTGATTTATTACTCAACAAATCACAAACTAGAGCTGATCTATTTCGATTCTAACATGCTGAAAATCGGCAATAATGTTGTTGTTTCCTTCAAAATCTCACAACTTTTCGCCATTGTTATAAGAAATCCCGCTAAAATTGTCGACTGGAACACATGCATTTATATCCTTTTCTAACGTTTTCGATGCGAGAAAATGACGTTACACCGTCTAACGTCAAGAAAATCGACTAGTGACGTAATAAATTGGGAGTATTTAATGACGTCACCTATCACGCTCTTCTGAGCTGTGATTTGTTGCATAATAATTCACAGTTCCTTTCCATTGCCTATATAGGCGCGCTGTGTTAGAATGAGAATTAGAGTTTAATTTTATGTAATGCTGGTTGGTGCCTGATGCTCTGTCTCTGGTCGGGCCCATCGGAGTCTAACTGTTTTTTTTTTTTTTTTTTTGCTCCAGCATTTCGGTTGTTTCTTGCCGTCGAGTCCTCGCCGTTGTTTCATATCTGTGGTTGTTTGATTTCTGTGTTCTCGGAGATGCTACAACTGATGAGTTAGGGGGCCTTCATGCGGACTGAACAATTATTTGTCTAAATCGCGACGGAAGTAAGTACGAGGATTGTGGCCGCGAAAAATCCATTTAAGCCCCCCAGTGAAATTCTTTTAACTGACCGTTCCAAGGGTGTTCTTCTGTCGGAGTTTTTTTTTGTTATGGTTTGTCTTTGAGTGTGTTTTTGTTTTGGTCCCTTTGTGGGAAAGTAACTGTCGTTTTGGCTTTCCGCTATTGATGTTTCCATTAGGGTCTGGTTGTATCATGTTTGTGTTTCTTTTTCTTTGGTGTCTCTGATGGGAGCTGTGGGTGAATTGTATCGATTCCTGATCATTGCCTTCTCATCTAATTTACTTTCAGCTTTGTGACAAATCTGTTTCCATTTCGATACCAAACATTTTCACGCGGTCAGCCAATTCTTCCCAAATGTTGCGCTCAAGGAGGTTACCTCACTACCATATACAGTAAATTTCCTATATTAAGACCACCTTTGGGACTGTTCAAAAGTGGTCTTAAAGACCACTTTTGAACAGTACCAAAGGTGGTCCCAGACCAGAGGACATTGTAGACAGACAACACAAAGAAAAAATTAAGTGTACCCTTCAAAATAAGCTTTTTATAGCAGAATTAGTCTATAGTTTTAGGAGGTCTTAATAGCGGAATTTCACTGTATCATCGCCATTTTTTTACTGTAATGGTAAGTTCTTAGATATTTGATGCTGATTGTGTGACTGTAGCTGACACATGCAAATATTTCACTTGATCCACACTCATTGTACATGTACCATCTCTTCTACTGGAAAACCCTTTGGCATGACATCAGCTGAGAACTATCAAAAAGCTCTGCATTACAAAAACATGCCTATTCAAATACATGTACATGTATGTTGAAAATATTACCACCAACAATGAAATTTCTGATTGTTTCTCATACTTTTGCTCAAAACAGAGATTGTAGGAATCCATTACTCGCCGAGGCGGTTCTAACGAGTACTCACAATCTATTTGAGCAGAAATAAGAAAAATAATGTATATATCCACCGTAAGCCCGAGTTTTGCTATATAAAATTGGGGTTTGTGGGAGTCAAAATTATAAAGGCGTGTTTTCTTGATGACCTCTGTCTGTACCTTAAATTTAGCTTGCAGTCGCATTAGGTTACACAGCTTCTGTAAAGGGCATCCTGGAAAGCATCTGTGAAAATGGCAGAACATCATGTCATCACGAAAACACACCTATATAATTTTGCTCCCCTCGAACCCCACTTTTATATAGTAAAACTGGGGTTTCCGGGGGTATTCCTTATTTTTCTTATTTCTGCTCTAAAATATAGATTGATGGCACTCGTTAGAACCGCCTCGATGAGGCGGTTCTAACGAGTGCCCACAATCTATATTTTGAGCAGAAATAAGAAAAATATCACAATTTTTCATCATAAAATTTTCATTTTTTTCTGCGATAAAGGTGGCAATGTATTTGTATAGGCGTGTTTGCGTAATGTCGAACAGGATTAGTGCTAGAACACGGGAATTACAGTACATGGATCAGAGCATTGTAAGGCCGACAGGGGTCATGAAGAGGTTCACAATCTGTTCCTGGTATTTCCCTTAAAGCATGTCAATTGTTCCTGATTCCTTCCTGGACCCATATTGGTTTTCTAGCAAAACAGCAAAACTAATGCTTAACCAGTTCTTCAGCTGAAGTGCACGACCCGCCGGATGCTTTTAGCTTTATGAGTGTTACCATATATGGGTATGGCGGCCATTTTGGTCATGTGACCTGGACCTAAAACGGTTCCCCAAATAAATGCGCCTTATCGTAAGGAGCAAAAATATATCTTATACTTTAGTGCTGTATACTGAATCGTTTGCAGGATAAAATGCATTCTCACTTTTCCAATACAAAAGCATATGTGTCAAAGTTTGACCTAGGCACAAAGAAGGTCAAGGTCAACCAAGGGTCACCATTTTAGCAATTTATGATGGTCCTACGTCCCAGATGCTATTTATCTAGTTTTGTGGAAATCTGCCCAGTGGTTCTGGAGAAGTCTATTTTTGAAGGGTTTTGACCATATATGGCTTGGCGGCCATTTTGGTCATGTGACCTGGACCCCATGAGCAAATTTTGGTTTCCCCCATCATCATATCACTGAGAAAAAAAAATAGTCATGCCGACTAAGGAACCTAGTCAATATGATTTTCCAAAAAAGCACTATGCAAAATAGTCGATGTGACTAGGAAGACCTAGTCAAGCATTTTGACTAGAAAAAGCTAGTCAACTTGACTAGCTTTACTTAGCCTAGTACATTTGACTAGCTTCATCTAGTCAAAGTTCACTAGTTTAAGCTAGTCATATGTACTAGCTTAATAGTCAAATGTACTGGTGTGACTGTCAAAAGTACTAGCAAGCATGGTCAGGATTACTAGATTCTTAGTACTGATTACTAGTTGCTTTAGTCGTAGATTACTAGATTCTTAGTACTGATTACTAGTTGCTTTAGTCGTAGTTCCTCTACAAATGACAAGGCAGGTAGTCACATTGATAAAAGGGCTAGTCACATTTACTAGGAAACTGATTCAGGTCAAAACACATATGGAAAAACATGCTGTGTAAAGGCGCTGTAACGTAAAAAAAGTGGACCGTGAAAAAATGAGACTTTTCCGCCACTGCGCATGCGCAACACATTTTGCTCCGCCTACCTTAGATACGTTTTATCGGATTGCTATTTGCTTAATTATCGTGTAGTCTGGCAGTTACCTCCCCTCATTCGCCCTGTTAGCGAGCTTTAAGGTGAGTTCTCCTTGTAACAGCGTTTGCAGATGGAACAGACACCACCACCAAGTCACTTTCAGTTTTAAAGTCTGTAACAATGTATGACTTCTTAAAATTCTCACATCAGTTTCTTTTGTATTCTTTTGCAACATGTATTAGAAGAAGCATCATGTGTCAGGGACATGATACTTCAGTGAGGCAGCACTATAAAAGTGAGCATTGAGCTCCCTGTCAAAACCAGACACCGTCGTGATATGGCTGAAAAATTGTTGAAAGCGACGTTAAACCCGTTTTCACACACACACACACGCACGCACGCACGCCTTAACCTTCTGTACCACTGTACAGCGACCCATCATTATTCTCACATTACGATGACACACCCGTGCAATTTCTTTTTTCATGCAAATTTGTGATATTTGTCTTATTTTTACTCCTAAAATAGGTTGCGGATGCTCGTACGAGTACCCATGGCCTATGTCTTAGAACAGAAAAAAGCAAAATAACTTATACCCATGTAAACCCAAGTTTTCTCTAAATAAAGTGAGGTTTAGAGGGTTTTAATTTTACGGACTTGTTAACATGAAGAAAAGTGTTAGAGATATTATGTTGCCAAGATTATATTCTCAGGAATGATAACTAAAATACCATGACACCCGGAGTTATGGTTCTTGCTCATAACACGTCTTTTTCCCTCATGTTTTCTTTGTTTGAATAGTGTTTTACGTCCCCATCAACACTATTTTGGTTATTTTGGAGAGGTGGCTTCAGTTTTGTAGGACTTTAACCCAACATTGATATGAAATGACATCTCAAGCCCTGCCGCCTGAACAAGCCAGAAGGGTTTATATATAGGTGACGTTCCGATTTACAACACTTCGCGTAGTCAGGCTTAGATCCTCTTAGCGGTTTACCAGTAGTCCTGTGCGGTCGGTTTCAGCTATGCGTGCAAGCATGATACACCAAATCTATTTCTCCAAGCCCCGATGGGCGGGGCGTAAATCTTCACCTCGTGTTGGTTGATTGATTTGAGGTTTAACGTCCCCGTTAACACTGTAAAGGTCATTTTGGAGACGTTGCTTCCAATTGTGTTGGACTTTTACCCATCATTGAGATGAAATGACATCTCAAGCCATGTCGCCCATTGAAACCAAAAGGGTTTATTAGCATGGACGGTCCGCCTCGCACCGCGGTTCCTGGACAGGCTTAGATCCTCTAAGCGGTTTACCAGTACTAGTGTGCGGGCCGGATTCCGCTCTGCGTGGAAGCATCGTGACTAAAAAGTGAAGCACCCGATCAAACAACATATTTTGCGGCATCGGAACTGTTAGTCTATGGTCTAAATTTGATATGCCAAGCTAATATGGGTTAATCGGCGTCTGACCTGGGTTTGCACTGTTTGCCAGTCCTGAAAGAAACGCTTAGCTTACGACGTTAAAGCGGCGTCTGACCTGGGTCTGTGCCATTTGCCTTAGTCCTAAAGTAGAAGCGAAAGGCTAACGCTGGTTAAGCAATGCCTGATCTCGGTCTGCATTGTTTGCCTAAGCCTTGAAATGGTTATACTACTCGCCTCATTGACCAGGGTTAGTTGGTTCCATCTCGGGCTTCTCCAGACTTGCGGATATTAAACCGAGATCCCGTATCATTATGACCTTAGCTGTTGTTAGGACGTAATTCTCAAAGACATACACAACCCATATAAGCTTAGTGTCTCTTAGGACATAGGCAAACAGTGCAGACGTAGCTCAGATGTTCCTCAACCCAATTAACCACAGCATATCTGTTTAATGACAAAGGCAAACAGTGCAGACCAGATGATGCCCCGTATTTTTACATTGGCAATGGGAAAGAACTGTGTCTATTATGCAACAAATCACGGTGCGGAAAAGTGGGCCGATTGAAATCATTAAAAGCTGCAAATTTATGACGCCATATGTAGATTCGTAGACGTTAGACGGTGTAACGTCACTGTCTAGCACCGACAACGTTTCAAAAGGACATAAATGCGGCATGTGTTACAGTCGATTTCTTTTAACAATGGTGAAAATGTTTGAGAATTTGAAGGAAACAACAACATTATCTAAGAGTTTCAGCGTGCTAGAATCGAAATAACTCAGCTCTAGCCAGTGCTTTGTTGGGTAATAAATCACAGTTTGTCGGTCAGTTGTAAGTAGACATATGGTTAAATCCGGTGATATACATCATGTATTGCGTGATAAATCACTAGGCGAAAAAAGCGTGACATGAAAAGCCGCCGTTTTATGAAGTTTTGCGACGTTATCGATCCTTTCCTTGACGTTAGACCGTGTAACGTCTTTTTCAGTACGTTACACATGCGTTACAGTCAAACATGTCGGCGGGATTTCTTCAAACAGTGGCGGAATGTTGAGAGAATATGAAGGAAACAACAGCATTTTAGTAGACTTTCAGTGTGTTATCAGCTCTCTTGTTACGTGCTCGTGATGTGATCTACCATACAACGGACCTCCAAACAGTGATATATTACTCAACAAATCACCGCTAGAGCTGGTTTATTCAATCTCAAAACCAAATTAGCACATCACCTCTATTTAAGGCAAAATGGATACAGCGCAGATCCTCGCAGACCCGGCTCAGATGTCGGTTAACCCATTTAACCCAACCTCTAAAATAAAGGACACTAGGAAACATTGCAGACCCAGATCAGATGCCCATTAATTCATATCATACCAAACTCTCTATGTATGGACACTACGAAAACAGTGCAGACCTAGATCAGACGCTCCTAAGCCAATGTTCGCCAAGCCCACAGGGAAAAGGTGCTATACCACATAGGCCTCTAGGCGTATATGGGTTAAACCGATGCACAGTTTACGTATCTCCTAAAACAGAGACAGACTTTCGAGTGAGTCTTTAAACCGAGGTCCCGTCTCCGTATGACCTTAGCTGTTGGTGGGACGTAAAACTCAAACACTCACCTCACCTATAACAGAGACAGTAGTCGTATATCAGTATAGGAATATCTGATCGTGATGTGCACTAGCAAGCATAGGTTACTGTGAGGTTACGACACCTCCATCAAACGCGGGTCGTTTAGGGTAAGAAATCACGGCTTTTGGATGCCAAAATGACAGTTGATACTTGTTTTTACTTTGATTTTCTTTTCCACTATTAAAGGTCAAGAATACGTAAATATTTAAGTGCGTTGCGAAAGACGTGACGTCTGACACTGCAGCGCCACTTTCAAAATGGTGGCGTCAATCGCCGTCCGTCAATGTAAACTTAAATAAAGGTATAACTTTGTTTGTTTTATTTGCGGTTTAACGTCCCCGTCAACACTGTATAGGTCACTTTGAAGACTTCGCTTCCAATTTTGTGGGACTTTTACCCGACATTGAGATGAAATGACATCTCAAACCCTGTCGTTCAATGAAACCGACTCGCATCGCTTTGCCTGGGCAGGCTTAGAACCTCTAATCGGTTTTCCAGTACTTGTGTAGGGCCTGTTTCAGCTCTGCGTGGAAACATCATGCAGCTCATCTATTTCCTGAAGCCCCGATGGGCGGGGCCCTGGTCTTGAGATATAATGGTGATGAGAGGAAGATATCTTTGCAGTCTTCTCTAAGTTAACAGAAACCCTAAAACTGGTTACCTGGCAAACAGTGAAGGTCCAGATCAGAACGCGGCATCTGATCGGGGCCTACACTGTTTGCAAAAAGCTCAGCCATCTTCCAAATAAATGTGAAGAAAAAACAACCTGTCACCACTAAATTTGGAATGGACTCCTGCTATATATAATTCCATTTGTTACAAAAAGGGTTAAGGTTAAAAGAATGCTGTGAGTACTCATTTAGGCGAGTCTGGTGATTACACGCAACATACCTTTTTAGACAAAATGATTCTTTATATATGGACAACCTAACGGGAGCTATAGGATTAATTCTCTAGGGTCTATTATCCGTGGTAAACCCGCTATCCCTCTTCGAGACATTTCAGAATCACTGTATATAGCCTAAAATCAGCCTGTTGCCAAGGTTTCTTCACATATTGTTTGTACGAGCCACATATCTTTTACTACGCTGTTATGTTCAATTCGTCTAAGGCCTTATACACTATGTATGAGTAAAACCAGGCGATTTTTTTCTGGTTTAAAGACCCATTGGTTTTCGAGCAGACCGTTAATTAACGGTGGGCGACAACTGGAGTACCTGAAAAATATATAACCTTTACTTTGCGTCACACATGCAAGGTGATTAAGAGTCAAAGCTTTTACCCACAAGACTATGAAGGCCCCAAAAAGTATACACTGTTTTATTATTGACAAAACGCAATGAGAGTGCAAGATAACCAAATACCTGCTAGTAATTTTGTTCGTTCGTTTGTTTGTTTGTTTGATGTTTAACGTCCCCACCAACACTATAAAGGTATTATTTGGGACGTTGCTACTTTTACCCGACATAAGAGATATAATGAAATCTCAAGCCCTGCCGCCCAATGAGACCAATAGGGTTAATATGCACGTATGGTTTGACTCGCACCACTTTGCCTGTGCAAGCTCAGACCCTCTAAGCGGCTTACCAGTGGTTTCAGCCTTGCATGGAAACATCATGCAGCCCAATCTATTCTGCCAACCCTGATGGGCGGGGTCCGAGTTTTTGTTCGGCAGTTTGTGTGAAGTTTAACGGCCTTGTCAACACCATCGAGACAACGCCGAGCAGGCCATCTTACCTTGGGCAGACATGCACATCAGTGGTTGACCAGTACAGTGCACATTCATTCGACAGAAACAGAGGGAAAAGCTGCAGAAAAATCAAAGCAAAAAAAAAAAAAAAAAAAAAAAACAAGAGATCCATGAGGTCCTGGTCGCTCCCCTGAGCCCTGTGCAAATTCGGTAGTACTCAATCACCCGATGCTATAAACCAAGTTTCAAGACAATCAGTCAAGTGATTCCGGAGATGAAGGTTTTTAAAGGTTTTCACCATAACAGGGCATGGCGGACTGGTACCTTTTCAACCCTTTTCACGCACATCTTCTCATTTTCATTCCTTTTCTTTGTAGAAGCCTCCATGGTGCAGTGATTACGTTACTCGCCTTGTAAACCAGGGATCGCAGGATCGATCACGGGCTTCTCCAGCCTTTTGGATGAGTCTTTAAACCGAGGTCCCGTCTCCATATAACCTTTGCTGTTGGTAGGACGTAAAACTAAAACTCACTCACTCCTTATCTTTGTATTTCTTTATGTCCACTTTTTCACGGATGTCCACTTTTTGCACGGATTGTTGCCTTATCTATTTTTCTTTCACGTCCGTGTACATTTTTATAGCCCCGCTTTGAAAAAGTGGGGGCTATATTGGATTTGGCTTGTCCGGAATTCCGTCTGTAATCTGTCCGGAATTCCGTCTGTCTGTCGGTCTGTCTGTCTGTCTGTCTGTCTGTCTGTCTGTAATATTTGATAGTGGGTACCTTGTTACCGCAACTCCTCCTACAGTTCTAGGTCAATCCTTTTGAAACTTTACAGGTGTTTTCATATAGGTCTGAAGATGTGCATATTCTTTTTTCATTATCCTTAAATAATTTTTTTCACTTATTTCACCTTTTTTAACTTAGACAATTTTTGAGATCTACTAATGTTAAAATGTATAGGGAGTAGCTACCTTGTTACCGCAACTCCTCTTACAGTTCTAGGTCAATCCTTTTGAAACTTTACAGGTGTTTTCATATAGGTCTGAAGATTTGCATATTCCTTTTTCATTATCCTTAAATAATTTTTTTCACTTATTTCACCTTTTTTAACTTAGACAATTTTTCAGATCTACTAATGTTAAAATGTATAGGGAGTAGCTACCTTGTTATCGCAACTCCTCTTACAGTTCTAGGTCAATCCTTTTGAAACTTTACAGGTGTTTTCATATAGGTCTGAAGATGTGCATATTCTTTTTTCATTATCCTTAAATATTTTTTTTTACTTATTTCACCTTTTTTAACTTAAACTATTTTTGAGATCTACTAATGTTAAAATGTATAGGGAGTAGCTACCTTGTTACCGCAACTTCTCTTACAGTTCTAGGTCAATCCTTTTGAAACTTTACAGGTGTTTTCATATAGGTCTGAAGATGTGCATATTCTTTTTTCATTATCCTTAAATAATTTTTTTCACTTATTTCACCTTTTTTAACTTAGACAATTTTTGAGATCTACTAATGTTAAAATGTATAGGGAGTAGCTACCTTGTTACCGCAACTCCTCTTACATTTCTAGGTCAATCCTTTTGAAACTTTACAGGTGTTTTCATATAGGTCTGAAGATGTGCATATTCGTTTTTCATTATCCTTAAATAATTTTTTTCACTTATTTCACCTTTTTTAACTTAGACAATTTTTGAGATCTACTAATGTTAAAATGTATAGGGAGTAGCTACCTTGTGACCACAACTCCTCTTACAGTTCTAGGTCAATCCTTTTGAAACTTTACAGGTGTTTTCATATAGGACTGAAGATGTGCATATTCTTTTTTCATTATCCTTAAATAATTTTTTTCACTTATTTCACCTTTTTTAACTTAGACAATTTTTGAGATCTACTAATGTTAAAATGTATAGGGAGTTGCTACCTTGTGATCGCAACTCCTCTTACAGTTCTAGTCAATCCTTTTGAAATTTATCAGGTGTTTTCATATAGGTCTGAAGATGTGCATGTGCTTTTTTCATTATCCAAAACCTATTTTTTAACTTAGACTGTTTTTCAGATCTAATAACGCGAAAAGTCTATAAGGCGTAGGTACCTTGTTAGGGATTTAACCCTCTCACAAGTCTTTACCTTTAATTCATGAGTCTTTCTCCTCTGACAGGGCTATAGCGGGGCTATAGTCAGATCCTCTGACAGTTCTAGTTCTTCGTGATTATCCTTATCACGCGCACCTTCTTCTTTCTCGGACCGGTACCTTTTCAACCATTATCACGTACATCTTCCTTTTTCATTCCTTCATTTTGCATTTCTTTATGTCCACTTTTTTTCACAGATGTCCACTTTTTTCACGGATTGTTGCCTTATCTATTTTTCTTTCACGTCAGTGTACATTTTTCTTCGTGATTATACTTATCACGCACATCTTCTTCTTTCGCGGACAGGTACCTTTTCAACCCATATCACGCACATATTCTTTTTTTCATTCCTTTATTTTGCATTTCTTTATGTCCATTTTTTTCACGGATGTCCACTTTTTCACGGATTTTTGCCTTATCTATTTTTCTGTCACGTCAGTGTACATTTTTCTTCTTGATTATATTTATCACGCACATCTTCTTTCACGGACTGGTACCTTTTCAACCCTTTTCACGCACATCCATCTTTTTTCATTCCTTTTCTTTGTATTTCTTTATGTCCACTTTTTTCACGGATGTCCACTTTTTTCACGGATTGTTGCCTTATCTATTTTTCGTTCACGTCAGTGTACATTTTTCTTCGTGATTATCCTTATCACGCACATTTTCTTCTTTCACGGAAAGGTACCTCTTCAAACCTTTTCACGCACATCTTTTTTCATTCCTTTTCTTTGCATTTCTTTATGTCCACTTTTTTTCACGGATGTCCACTTTTTTCACGGATTGGTGCCTTATCTATTTTTCTTTTGCGTCAGTGTACATTTTTCTTTGGGCTTATCCTTTTCACGCACATCTTCTGCTTTCACGTACTGGTACTTTTTCAACCCTTTTCACGCACATCCATCTTTTTTCATTCCTTTTTTTTTTGCATTTCTTTATGTCCACTTTTGTCACACATGTCCACTTTTTTCGCGGATTATTGCCTTATCTGTTTTTCTTTCACGTAAGTGTACATTTTTCTTCGTGATTATCCTTATCACGCGCATCTTCTTCTTTCCCGGGTTGGAACCTTTTCAACCCTTTTCACGCACATCTTCTTTTTCATTCCTTTATTTTGCATTTCTTTATGTCCACTTTTTTCACGGATGTCCACTTTTTTCACGGATTATTGCCTTATCTATCTTTCTTTCACATCAGTGTACATTTTTCTTCGTGATTATCCTCATCACGCACATTTTCTTCTTTCGCGGAAAGGTACCTCTTCAACCCTTTACACGCACATCTTCTTTTTTCATTCCTTTTCTTTGTATTTCTTTATGTCCACTTTTTTCACGGATGTCCATTTTTCACGGATTGGTGCTTTATCTATTTTTCTTTCACGTCATTGTACATTTTTCTTTGGGATTATCCTTTTCACGCACATCTTCTGCTTTCAAGGACTGGTACTTTTTCAACCCTTTTCACGCACATCCATCTTTTTCATTCCTTTATTTTGCATTTCTTTATGTCCACTTTTTTCACGCATGTCCACTTTTTTCACGGATTGTTGCCTTATCTGTTTTTCTTTCACGTCAGTGTACATTTTTCTTCGTGATTATCCTTTTACCGCACATCTTCTGCTTTCACGGACAGGTACCTTTTTAACCCTTTTCACTCACCTTTTCTTTTTTATTCCTTTCCTTTGTATTTCTTTATGTCCACGTTTTTCACGGATGTTCACTTTTTTCACGGATTCTTGCCTTATCTGTTTTTCTTTCACGTCAGTGTACATTTTTCTTCGTGATTATGCTTTTCTCGCACATCTTCTGCTTTCAATGGACTGGTACCTTTTCAACTCTTTTCACGCACATCTTCTTTTTTCATTCCTTTTCTTTGTAGAAGGCTCCGTGGTGCAGTGGTTACGCTACTCGCCTTGTAAACCAGGGATCGCCGGATCGATCCCCGGCTTCTCCAGACTTTCGAATGAGTCTTTAAACCGAGGTCCCGTCTCCGTATGACCTGAGCTGTTGGTGGGACGTAAAACTAAAACTGACTCACTGCTTTTCTTTGTATTTCTTAATGTCCACTTTTTTCACGGATTGTTGCCTTATCAATTTTTCTGTCACGTCAGTGAACATTTTTCTTCGTGATTACCCTTATCACGCACATCTTCTGCTTTCACGGACAGGTGCCTTTTCAACCCTTTTCACGCACCTCTTTTTTCTTCATTCCTTTTCTTTGTATTTCTTTATGTCCACTTTTTTAACGGATGTCCACTTTTTTCACGGATTATTGACTCATCTATTTTTCTTTCACGTCAGTGTACATTTTTCTTCGTGGTTATCCTTATCACGCACATCTTCTTCTTTCACGGACAGGTACCTTTCAATCCGTTTCACGCACATCTTATTTTTTCATTCCTTTTCTTTGTATTTCTTTATGTCCACTTTTTTCACGGCTGTCCACGTTTTTCACGGATTGGTGCCTTATCTATTTTTCTTTCACGTCAGTGTACATTTTTCTACTGGATTGTCATTTTCACGCACATCTTCTGCTTTCACGGACTGGTACCTTTTCAACCCTTTTCACGCACACCCATCTTTTTTCATTCCTTTATTTTGCATTTCTTTATGTCCACTTTTTTCACGCATGTCCACTTTTTTCACGGATTGCTGCCTTAACTGTTTTTCTTTCACCTCAGTGTACATTTTTCTTCGTGATTATCCTTATCACGCGCATCTTCTTCTTTCTCGGGTTGGTACCTTTTCAACCCTTTTCACGCACATCTTCGTTTTTCATTCCTTTATTTTGCATTTCTTTATCCACTTTTTTCACGGATGTCCACTTTTTTCACGGATTGTTGCCTTATTTATTTATCTTTCAGGTCAGTGTACATTTTCCTTTGGGATTATCCTTATCACGCACATTTTCTTCTTTCACGGAAAGATACCTCTTCAACCCTTTTCACGCACATCTTCTTTTTTCGTTCCTTTTATTGTATTTCTTTATGTCCACTTTTTTCACGGATGTCCACTTTTTTCACGGATTGGTGCCTTATCTATTTTTCTTTCACGTCAGTGTACATTTTTCTTTGGGATTATCCTTTTCACGCACATCTTCTGCTTTCACGGACTGGTACTTTTTCAACCCTTTTCACGCACATCCATCTTTTTTCATTCCTTTATTTTGCATTTCTTTATGTCCACTTTTTTCACGGATGTCCACTTTTTTCACGGATAGCTGCCTTATCTGTTTTTCTTTCACGTCAGTGTACATTTTTCTTCGTGATTATCCTTTTCACGCACATCTTCTGCTTTCACGGACAGGTACCTTTTTCAACCCTTTTCACGCACCTTTTCTTTTTTTCATTCCTTTCCTTTGTATTTCCTTATGTCCTGATTTTTACCTTATCTATTTTTCTTTTACGTCGGTGTACATTTTTCTTCGTGATTAATAACTGATTATCCTTATCACGCACATCTTCTTCTTTCACGGACTGGTACCTTTTCAACCCTTTTCACGCACATCTTCTTTTTTCATTCCTTTGATTGTATTTCTTTATGTCCACTTTTTTCACGGATGTCCACTTTTTTCACGGATTATTGCCTTGTCTATTTTTCTTTCACGTCAGTGTACATTTATCTTCGTGATTATCCTTTTTACGTTCATCTTCTTCTTTCGCGGACTGGTACCTTTTCAACCCTTTAACGCACATCTTCTTTTTCATTCCTTTTCTTTGTATTTCTTTATGTCCACTTTTTTCACGCATCTCCACTTTTTTCACGGATTGTTGCCTTTTCTGCTTTTCTTTTACGTTAGTGTACATTTTTCTTCGGGATTATCCTTTTCACGCGCCTCACCTTCTTTCTCGGACTGGTACCTTTTCAACCCTTTTCACGCACATCTTTTTTCATTCCTATATTTTTCATTTCTTTATGTCCACTTTTTTCACGCATGTCCACTTTTTTCACGGATTTTTGCCTTGTCTGTTTTTCTTTCACGTCAGTCTACCGTTTTCTTAGTGATTATCCAGTCTTCTTCTTTCTCGGACTGGTACCTTTTCAACCCCTTTCATGCACATCTTCTTTTTTCATTCCTTTATTTTGCATTTCTTTATGTCCACTTTTTTCACGGATGTCCACTTTTTTCACGGATTGTTGCCTTATCTATTTTTCTTTCGCGTCAGTGTACATTTTTCTTCGTGATTATCCTTTTCACGCACATCTTCTTTCACGGACAGGTACCTTTTCAACCCTTTTCACGCACATCTTCTTTTTTCATTCCTTTTCTTTTTTTTCTTTACGTCCACTTTTTTCACAGATGTCCACTTTTTTCACGGGGTGGTGCCTTATCAATTTTCCTTTCACGTCCGTGTACTTTTTTTATTCGTGATTATCCTTATCACGTACATCTTCATCTTTCACGGACAGGTACCTTTTCAACCCTTTTCACGCACATCTTCTTTTTTCATTCCTTTTCTTTGTATTTCTTTATGTCCACTTTTTTCACGGATGTCCACTTTTCACGGATTATTGCCTTGTCTATTTTTCTTTCACGTCACTGTACATTTATCTTCGTGATTATCCTTTTTACGTTCATCTTCTTCTTTCGCGGACTGGTACCTTTTCAACCCTTTTCACGCACATCTTCTTTTTCATTCCTTTTCTTTGTATTTCTTTATGTCCACTTTTTTCACGCATGTCCACTTTTTTCACGGATTGTTGCCTTTTCTGCTTTTCTTTTACGTTAGTGTACATATTTCTTCGGGATTATCCTTTTCACGCGCCTCTCCTTCTTTCTCGGACTGGTACCTTTTCAACCCTTTTCACGCACATCTTTTTTCATTCCTATATTTTGCATTTCTTTATGTCCACTTTTTTCACGCATGTCCACTTTTTTCACGGATTTTTGCCTTGTCTGTTTTTCTTTCACGTCAGTCTACATTTTTCTTCGTGATTATCCAGTCTTCTTCTTTCTCGGACTGGTACCTTTTCAACCCCTTTCATGCACATCTTCTTTTTTCAATTCGTTATTTTGCATTTCTTTATGTCCACTTTTTTCACGGATGTCCACTTTTTTCACGGATTGTTGCCTTATCTATTTTTCTTTCACGTCAGTGTACATTTTCTTCGTGATTATCCTTTTCTCGCACATCTTCTTTCACGGACAGGTACCTTTTCAACCCTTTTCACGCACATCTTCTTTTTTCATTCCTTTTCTTTTTTTTTTCTTTACGTCCACTTTTTTCACGGATGTCTACTTTTTTCACGGAGTGGTGCCTTATCTATTTTCCTTTCACGTCAGTGTACTTTTTTCTTCGTGATTATCCTTATCACGTACATCTTCATCTTTCACGGATAGGTACCTTTTCAACCCTTTTCACGCACATCTTTTTTTTTCATACCTTTTCTTTGTATTTCCTTATGTCCACTTTTTTCAAGGATGTCCACTTTTTTCACGGATTGGTGCCTTATCTATTTTTCTTTCACGTCAGTGTACATTTTTCTTCGGATTATCCTTTTCACGCATATCTTCTGCTTTCGCGGACTAGTATCTTTTCAACCCTTTTCACGCACATCCATCTTTTTCATTCCTTTATTTTTGCATTTCTTTATGTCCACTTTTTTCACGCATGTCCACTTTTTTCACGGATTGATGCCTTATCTTCTTTTTACACGTCTATATCCTTTTCCACGCAGGCTGCAAATTTAGGGTGTCTCATGTGTACTGATCAACAGCTCGTCTACATAACTCAGGGTGTGGATGTTACGTTATACTTCAGTATATGCAGGACCTTCTCGTTGTTAATGCTACTTTTGAAATGCATCGATACTTTTTTTTGCACCTGTACACAATTTTCGAGGTAACAAAATCATAATTCCTCTCTCAGATGGAATAGAGAAATACTCAGATAAATGTAATACTAAACTAAACAGAGGGAGGGGTAGAGGTTTAATAGGAAAAAAAAAAAAAAAAAAAAAAAAAACATTTTTTTTCTTTGTTTGTAGTGGAGTTGAATGGCCCAGTCAACACCATTCAGGTCATTTTGAGCCGGTCAGTTTACCTATCCACACTTTTTCTTGACAGGTTTATGCGTTAGCAGGTGACCAGCACACTGCACATTCTTACGCCAATAATTGACAACTGCTGTTCAAGAGCAAAATGTCAGTAACAGTCACAGAGGTGAAACTTTCATTGCATGGTATATCGTATACTTCCCAGCTATTACACAATAGCCGGCCAATATGGGGCTGAGAGCGAAACGACGTTGATACGTCGTATCGCTGTCGACCCGACGTTGGTCCGATGTTTTTGGCAGGCTGGGCAATAGTTCATTCAAGGAGGATTGAAAATGTGACTATTGATTTGTTTATCGTGTAAGCCCCGCCTTAAACAATCGGTTAACGCCCACTTAGCAACGCGCATGCGCAGTGGCGGAAATGTCGCATTTTTTCACGGTCCACTTTTTTTACGTTACAGCGCCTTTAGGACGATAACAGAAGAAATAAAAGAATATTTCTTACCTGCAGAGTTATATTTTCATATTGCAGAAAAGAAAATCCCCATTATTTATGCTTGGATTCACGGAAATGTCGACTTTAGAGCTTCTGGACGTATATTTGTATGTTGACATTGTTGTTGTTGTTGTTTATCTTGTAAGCATTATAACGCTGCTTAAGAAATAAAAGAATATTTCTTACCTGCAGAGTTACAAACAATAAGAACAAAGTGCTCAAGGTGTATGTTGGGTGAAATAATATCAGAATCAACCCACTGTATGTTGGAGCATGTTCTCCTAAACGTTAAGATGGCGTCTGGAACGCTTCCTCTACACATGCTGCAAGCTGTCAATCAACATTCGGCGGGAAAACTGTCTAGACACCCTAGTCATACTGACTAGAAAGGGTAGTCATACTGACCAGATGCCCTGTCAACGATTATTGATTTACGCTTACCAGAGAGACTAGTTAAATTGACTAAGAATGCTCAGTCAACCTACAGACGACTAGGTGACCCTCTGTGTTTACTAGGTAAACTAGTCGAATGTACTAGTTATTTTTTTCAGCGTAGAGGAAATTTGACTTCAATCGGCCCAACGGTTTCCGAGGAGAAGCAGTTCGAAAATTTTCACATTTTTCGCCTCGGCAAAGCTATACTAAATGGAATGTAATATTTCGCAAGTTCATTGGTTAGATCTCATTGATATGTATCAGTATGTAATCCCCGCGAGGGGGTGATGCAGTATTGATATAGATAGCTAGTATGCCAAAAATTGGTTAAATATTCCAACAAAAGCATATGTGTCAAAGTTTGACCTAGGCACAAAGAAGGTCAAGGTCAACCAAGGGTCACCATTTTAGCAATTTATGATGGGCCTACGTCCCAGATGCTATTTATCATGTTTTGTGGAAATCTGCCCAGTGGTTCTGGAGAAGACTATTTTTGAAGGGTTTTGAACATATATGGCTTGGCGGCCATTTTGGTCATGTGACCTGGACCCCATGAGCAAATTTTGGTTTCCCCCATCCCATAGAGGCTCCATATGAAATTTGACTTCAATCGGCCCAACGGTTTCCGAGGAGAAGCAGTTCGAAAATTTTCACATTTTTCGCCTCGGCGAGGCTATACTAAATGGAATGTAATATTTCCCACGTTCATTGGTAAGATCTCATTGATATCTATCAGTATGCCAAGAATTGTTTAAATATTCCAAGCGGTTAAGTCACTATCACCAATTTTCACAAACGGGTTACGGACGGACAGACAGACAGACCATATATGGCTTGGCGGCCATTTTGGTCATGTGACCTGGACCCCATGAGCAAATTTTTATTCCCCCCATCCCATAGAGGCTCCATATGAAATTTGACTTCAATCGGCCCAACGGTTTTCGAGGAGAAGCAGTTTGAAAATTTTCATACTTTTCGCCTCGGCGAGGCTATACTAAATGGAATGTAATATTTCGCAAGTTCATTGGTTAGATCTCATTGATATCTATCAGTATGCCAAAAATTGTTTAAATATTCCAAGCGGTTAAGTCATTATCACCAATTTTCACAAACGGGTTACGGACGGACAGACTGACAGAATGACCGAATGACCGAATGACAGAAAGACACGGTGATTTTAGGGCACTCTTAGAAATCAACCGACTTCAGTCGGTCGCTTTTTCTGCGGGTCGTGCAATTCTTCGGTCTCAGTCCAATACAGCAGGCCTCGGACCTGTAACAGGGCAAATACGACAGAATGACCGAATGACAGAAAGACACGGTGATTTTAGGGCACTCTTAGAAATCAACCGACTTCAGTCGGTCGCTTTTTCTGCGGGTCGTGCAATTCTTCGGTCTCAGTCCAATACAGCAGGCCTCGGACCTGTAACAGGGCAAATACGACATTACTTGGTTAATAACGCTATATTATGACATCTGTACGTTCTACGAATGTCCCATTTCGAAAACACGGGCAGTAAACATTAAGTTTTTTGCACCTGCATGTTCATACCAAGTGTTATTGAAAGGTTTGCAGTCGTTTAGTCGCAATCATTTTTGTCCCGCCCGCTCAGTGGTGAAATCGAAAGTAGAAAGTCTGCAAACACATGTGAATTTGCTCTGATTGTCAAATGACAAGTTTCCAGTGAGCAATTATTGTTGCAGTCAAATACGGCGATACCATATCTGCATCCAAGACATACTTTTATAAATCTACACGTTTTTCCCTACAATGTTCAGGCCATTTTTTGCATCGGAGGTCAATTTGAAAATGAGGTGGTCAATTTGACTAATGGATATTATAATGGAAAATGATTTTTGAATGAAAATCATGAAATATGGTTCTTTATGTCGTTTGGGGATTATGTTCAGTATAAAGTCACTAGGTCCGTTTTCTGGAAAGAGTGACCGCCAGTGTACTCAAACTTCACATTCTCTTTACAAATAGCCTCTTCGGAAACAGATGATCAGCAGCACATATTATCGCGTGCTAATCTTAATCTTTTTTAACTTTCTTCAGAGCTTCGTCACTATGGGTGAAACATGGGTCCATAACTTTACTCCAGAGGCCAAACAACAATCGAAACAATGAAAGCACCCTTGCTCACCCCGCCAAAGAAGGCAAAGACTATACCATCAGTTGGAAAGCTTCTGGCATCGGTTTTCAGGGATGCAGATGGTAGTCTGCTGATAGATTATCTAAAAAATATCAATGGCACATATTATGCTTCACTTCTGACGCAGTTACGGGAAAATATTAAACTTAAGCGCCGCGAAATGCTCACTAAAGGAGTGTTGTTCCATTAGGACAGTGCTCCTGTTCACAATCTGTCATATGAATTCTACAGAGTGGAGTTTGAGGTAAACATTTCGTGAAAAAGTTAGATCAAGGTCAGGATATATCCGGTTATACTAAAAATGCTCTATCTGACGCCAGACGCCAACACACTACAACATTTCACTCGTTGACTCCATCACAGAGAATACACAGAGGCACTGTAACTATATTTTTATGCATTGGAGTCTTGGAGCCGAATCTTAGAAAAGATATAGGAATGGAGTGTAGAGTCAAATTTTGGTGAAAATATTAGGCTTCGGCTATTGCATAGGATCGGTTTATACATGTACATGTACTGCGACGGCTCCAAAATTGACCCGAGCCTCCACTTAATCTCTCCATTGCATGACTCTACTCCATGACTCCAGAAGCATTGTCTTAATGGAACAACACACCTTAAGTGAGCTTTCCGCGGCGCTTAAGTTTAATATTTCCCCGTAACTGCGTCAGAAGTGAAGCATAGCTTGTGCCATTGATTGTGTGTCCCTTTTAGAGATAATCTATCAGCAGAATACCATCTGCATTCCTGAAAACCGAGACAATAACCTTCCCAGGTGATGGAACAGTATTTGCCTTCTTCGGCGGGGTGAGCCAGGGTGCTTCCATTGTTTCGATTGTTGTTTGGCCTCTGGAGTAAAATTATGGATCCATGATTCACCCATAGTTACGAATCTCTGAAGAAATTTCAAAAAGATTAAGATTAGCGCGCGATAATGTGCGCCTGGTGTGCTTCTGTTCAACTGTTTCCGAAAAGGCTATTTGTAAAGAGAATGTGAAGTTTGAGTACACTGGCAGCCTTAATTTGGCTGTCACTCTTTCCAGAAAACTGATCCAATGACTTTATACTAAACATAACCCCAAAACGACAAAAGAATCATATTGCATGGTTTTCATTCAAAAAGCATTTTCCATTATAATCTCCATTAGTCAAATTGACCACCTCATTGTCAAATTGACCTCCGATGAAAAATGGCCTGAACATTGTAGGGAAAACGTGTAGATTTTTAAAAGTATGTCTTGGAAGCAGATATGGTATCACCGTATCTGACTACAACAATAATTGCTCGCTGGAAGCTTGTCATTTGACAATCAGAGCAAATTCACCTGTGTTTGCTGACTTTCTAATTTCGATTTCACCACTGAGCGTGCGGGACAAAAATGATTGCGACGAAACGACTGAAAACCTTTCAATAACACTTGGTGTGAACATGCAGGTGCAAAAAACTGATAGCATAACATTCTCCGATTTTTAAGATATGCTTTAGTTCAAGTATAATCTTACCTGCGACCTTCCTGCAACCCATGAATACTAATAACAGGAAACGTTCAAATTGGCCACGGATACAAGTAAAATTGTTTTCAATTGACCAACGGCGGAGGTCAATTTGAATGTTTAGTGCCCGATGAAAACAGGCCTTAAAAATACATTGTAATTTTTATCGCCGGTAAAGGAAAATTTTAAGATGAAAAATTGTAATATTTTTCTTTCTTTTTTTTTTTTTTTTTTTTGTTCTAAAGTATATATTGTGGGTACTCGTTAGAACCGCCTCAATATTTTTCTTATT
Source organism: Lucinisca nassula (assembly GCA_963580285.1). Taxonomy (NCBI): domain Eukaryota; kingdom Metazoa; phylum Mollusca; class Bivalvia; order Lucinida; family Lucinidae; genus Lucinisca; species Lucinisca nassula. The sequence continues at coordinate 12,917,511 of OY757019.1, forward strand.
TATGCTCAAAATATAGATCGTGGGTACATGTACACGTTAGAACCGCCTCACCGAGGCGGTTCAAACGAGTACCACAATATATATTTTAGAACAGAAATAAGGGTTGCCCCTTCAAACCCTAGTAGTGAGGTTCAATGAGGTCAAAAGTATATAGGCATGTTTTCGAGATGCATGTGAGCAAGGTTGTTATGACTCATAAACTTATCCTCCGATTTACTGACATGGACTCTTCCATCTTCGATTTTGGAATGCATCCATGGTTGCAGATGGGTGTTTCTTAAACAAAATGGCTAACAGTGCAGATACATACGAGACGGTTCGTTGTGATCTACAATTTGCATAATTGATTGACCGTAGAAAAGATTGCATGATCGATTCCCATAAAATAATGATGGCAACCGGACAAGTATCGAACGCGCTACTTCCCGATCACCAATCAGACGCGCTACCGAGACCGGCGGAAGAATTATCAGTTTGTGTTGAATTTTTTACGTGTCTGTCAACACTACTAGGTCATTTTGGAATAGTGGGACTTTTACACGACATCGAGATAAAATGACATCTCAAGCCCTACCGATCAAAGAAACCGCTAGGGTTTAAAGAACCCATACCACTTTGCCTGGGCCGGCTTAGACCTTCTATGCGGGTATACAATGTAATAGTGCTCAAGTTCGGTCGGTTTCAGCTCTGTGCTGCAGTCGATGTTATTTCTCCAAGCGACGGGCGGGGATTCATACGTTTCAGCACCGGGTAACAGGTGTAAATGGTTAATTAACGTTTGTAAGCATTACAAATGCAAGGCTCTGCATGAATAAAGAAAGAAAAAAAATATCAATATTCCTTTTCTTAGCATGCGTGTGTCATCAAATATCGATCGACTCAAGGTAACTAAAATATGAGTAATCAGTTCCCAGCATGATCCTAAGTATTGGGACAGAAAGGCCCGAGTAAGCAAACAGTGCAGACCCAGATCAGACTGCTCCTGAAGGAGCAGTCTGATCAGGGTCTACACTGTTTGCCATTCCATTTGCACCTTTTGTACTCATTGCGTTATCGTGAAACTTTACAGCAAGTTCTCAAGGTGTCCGAACTTTTATTATTATTGCGGTTTCTCGGGCTAAGACAAGAGAAACTGTCTCTACAGCTGTGTTTTAGGGAACGTGTAGGGGTCGAGTTGTTTGTGTTGAGGTTTTACGTCCCCGTCAACATTATTTCGGTCATTCTGGAGACCTTACTCCCGATTTTCTTGGACTCATACCCGACAATAAGATGAAATGACATCTCAAGCTCTAGGGTTTAAGGGTCGGTCTGACACCAATACTCAAGTTCAGGTCTGCGCTGAAGCACCATGCAGCTTAACCTATTTCTTCAAGCCCCGAGGGGCGGGCGAGGGATGGGGGCAGGTGTGGCGGTCGTAGAAAAGTCCACTTGCCCTTCCTCATAGTGTTAGTTTTATTTTCGAGTCCTTTGGAATCATTTATTCCACTGTAGAACAAAATACAGTGAAATTCCGCTATTAACCCTTATCTTGCTGAATATTCATTTAAGCCACACCCATTTCTGTCCATCAACCAATCAAATACCTTGATGTAATTTATTGCTACAAATTCATAAACTGAATGCCAAACAGTGTAGATCCTGATCAGATGGCTTCTTCAGAAGCCATCTGATCCCGATCTACACTGTTTGCAAAGATAGGGGTTGTCGTGAACAGCAAGATAAGGGTTAAGACCACCTAAAATTCAAAATAATTCTTCTTCGAAGAGTGCAAATATTCTTTCTTCTTGTTTTCGGCATACAATGTCCTCTGGGCAGGGAACACCTTTGGGACTGTTCAAAAGTGGTCTTAAAGACCACTTTTGAACAGTCCCGAAGATGTTCTCAATATAGAAGTTTTACTGTATATGAGGGTTCCTGATGAGACCTAATTGACCAAAACGAGTCCGGCCATTACAAAAACAAAAACAAAACACACACACACACACACAAAAAAAAAACAAAAAAAACTCTACGGTATTTGTTTCTGTGTTTAGTTCCTGTTTTCAAGGAATTACCTTTTTATAGAAGATTTAACTCTACCTCAACTGATGTTAACCCATTGTGTACTAGTGGACTCTTCCATTACTATATGTTGGAAAAGTCCATTTGTCATATAAGGGATGTCAGGCCTATATTTTTTCGTTTCTGTTCTATTTTTGACGGAAAATTCTGTTAGCAAAAAGTGCAGCCCTGATCAGACTCGGCGTTCTGTGGCGTCTGATCTGGGACTGCGGTGTTTGCCAAGGTAGCCCTTAAGGGGCTTCCCGCATACAATGGGTTAAGGGAATGTATGGCGGCCGTAAAAAAATCTCCATGCCCCTTATCATACTGTGGGTCATTCATGTGTTATCAAAGCCTTTGGAATCATGAATTCGCGTGCGGGATTTTGAGGGTATTACATGAGGTTCACAGATGAGGCCTAATCGACCGAAACTAGCCAGTCTATAGAAAAAAAACGTGTTCACAACATTCGAATACATCTTCTCATGTAAGCCTCAAATCAGCCTGTACAGCAATTAAATCTCTGTCTGCTTGATATTTGAGGCTTAACGTCGATTCCAACACTTCTACAATTTGTGTGGTACTTTTACCCGACACAGGCTGAGATGAAGTGGCAACTCAAGCATGTTACAACGCATAATGTAGTAATGTAGTAATTACCACATTTTGATTTTTTTTACTACATTATGCGTTGGCATAGTCGACGCGAAATGAAGTAAAAAAATTATTTCATTTCGCGTTGATATGCACCATATCGACGCATAATGAAGTAATGATGGTAGAACATAGCTGTCTTCGAAAAGACTTAGGAAGCAATACAGTTAAATTCCTACAATTTAGACCACATTTGAGACGGTTCAAAAGTGGTCTTTAAGACCACAGTTGAACAGTCCAAAAGACGGTCTTCCACAAAAGCACACTGAAGGTCAAAATCACAAAGAAAAAGGTTTATTGGGCGGCATCTCAATGTCGGGTAAAAGTCCCATGAAATTGGAAGCAACGTCTCCAAAATGACCTAAATAGTGTTGACGGGGACGTTAAACCTCAAATCAAACAAAAGACAGACAGGCAGACAGACAGACAGACAGACAGACAGACAGACAGACAGACAGAATGGACAAAAACTATATACCCCCTTGCATACTTCGTATGCCGGGGGTATAAATAGATGGGCTGCACGATGCTTCCACGCAGAGCTGATACCGCCCGTACATGAGTCCTCGTAATCTGCTTAGAAGGTCTAAGCCTGTCCAGGAAAACTGCTGCGAGTCGGCCCATCCATGCATATAAACCCTATTGCTTTTAATTGGACGGCAGCGATTGAGATGTCATTTCATCTCAATATCGGGTAAAAGTCCCATAAAATTTGAAGCAATGTCTCCAAAATGACCTAAATAGTCTTGACGGGAACGTTAAACCTCAAATCAAACAAACAAACTGTTGACGCATAATGAAGTAAAATTAAGTATGCCACCCATCGCCGCAAAATGAAATAATTCTTTCATTTTGCTCAAACCTCTTAGTATCGACGCATAATGAAGTAAAAACGACATTTTATTTCATTTCGCGTCGACTATGCCAACGCATAATGTAGTAAAAATTTCAAAATGAAGAAATTACTACATTACTACATTATGCGTTGTAACACACGTGTTAAAAGATCTCATTACGAAAACACGCCTATACAAATACATAGTAACCTTTATCGATGAAGAAAATGAAAATTTTAGGAAGAAAATTTGTGATATTTTCTTTTTTCTGCTCAAACTATATATTGTGGGTACTCGTTAGAACCGCCTCATTGAGGCGGTTCTAACGAGTACCCACAATCTATATTTTAGAGCAGAAATAAGAAAAATAAGGTTTAGCCCTGTAAACCTCAGTTTTGCTATACAAAAGAGGGGTTGAAGCGGGATCAGAATTGTATAGGCGTGTTTTCGTGATGCCTTACGCCTAACCCAGCCCATATTGCATTGGTTTCGAATCCTTTTTCTGAACAATTGGCTACTATTATCATTGGGGTGGGGGATAGGATGGATGGGGCGATTGGGGCTTGTTTGTTTCGACATCGGGTCACCCAGCCGATATAAGAGGCCTTCCCTTCTTGCAGCAGGTATGAATGTAGAAGGATGTATTTTTCCTTTCTTTTCTTTTCTTTTCTTTTTTTTTTTTTTTTTTTTTACTTCTTTTTGTACACTTTTTATTCCTTTATTCTTTTTTACTTCATTATTCCCATCTTTTTGCTGTGTCTATCATTCCTGTATTTTCTATGGAACCCGGAAAGGGTCATGCATTTTTGGAGCGATAGCCCCAGAGTATTGAAGAGTGATTTTGGCACTACTTTTTGCATTAATGTATACATTGTACGGCCTAATCACCACGAAGAGACACCGTGAGGAAATATAGCGCAATATTCGAAACAGTTTCAAAAGTTCCTCATAAAATGAAACAGCCGATGGAAATGAATATTATAACTTGAATGTTTTATAAATTTATCCATAAAGTTTACCGTGACAGGGATTCACTGAAGGATTCTCCGTGTAAAAACGTGAATGAAAACATTCCATTCACTGTCTTTTTATAGATCAGTATAATTATCCAATTTTACAGCTCATTTTGCATCGGAAATCCCAAAACTGGAAACTGGCAGGCCCAGGTCAGATACCGCAGAACGTGGAGTCTCATTAGGGCATACACTGCATGTTTGTGAAAGGTTTAGCAATTTTCGGATAAATTTTGAAGAAGTCACAACCAGATATCCCTAAATATTGGAATGGACTCGTTTCATACTGATATAAAGTGGATGATTCCATTCAGTACAAAATGGGCTAAAAGTACGCAGTGCGTGTCGATTATGTAATTAACCCATATAAGGCAATTGATATCTCCAAGTTAAGAAGTTTGGAGTGGTCCATGTCCAATTGTAGGGGAGCCAGGTTTGAATTGGTAGTACTAAATTTTGCAAAGTTGTATATTTACATTTCCGATGTAAAGTCTAATGTAAACCTATAGAAACAATTGCGTTCATACTTCCATGAACGCATCGAATAACATGATTTTCAGTGACGTTAAGTGACGTCATTCTAAACCATTGTTCTCTACGGGCGCTGATGACGTCAACGCTGCTCCGCTCTTTGTAGAAAAACAGCGTGTAAATGTTTTTCAGCTTTTCAGTTTGCCCTACAAGCATTTTTTCGCCCAGTCATGAGGGGCAAATAATGTTAATATAAAAATAAACTTAATTTTTCTGCTTTTCATGAAAGTATGAACGACAGTGGGTCGCTAGCAAAGTTAACATGAACCCCTTCGGTTTTCATTTACTTTGCACGCGATCCACTGCGTTCATATTTCCATGAACTGCAGAAAAATAAACTTCATTTCTTAAATGTACTTTTAGCAAACAGTTTAGACACAGATGAGACGCCAGATGTTGCGGCGACTGATCTCTGTCTGCAATGTTTGCAAATGTCCCCGCAATAGGCTGCTACGCATACATGGATTAATGGGGTGTTTATATCAATAACGAGGAAGTCATTTTGTTTTCAGAGACCTAATGGTTAAGTGTTAGCCCCTTAGGCATGTGAACGGCCTCGGTAGCTCAGTCGGATGCGCGACTGACTAATGATCAGGAGGACGCGGGTTCGATACCAGCCGAGGTCGTAACATGTTTCTTGGAGATTGATTATGAAATCTTTTTCCACGGTGATTATCTCCCTTTTGCTGATTCACGAAGGGCGGTTTGAAGTTTCTTGTTTGGTTGTTTGTGTTGGAGTTAAAGGCCCAGTCAACACTATTTAGGTCATTTTTGAGCCGGTCAGTTTATCTATCAACACTTTTCACGAAAGCGGTTAACCAGTACAGTGTACATTCTTGACAAATATTTCAAGATCAATCTCCACGAAAGAATTTTGCCGACCTCGGCCGGTATCGAACCCCCGTCTTTCTGATCACCAGTCAGACGCGAATCCGACTGAGCTACCGAGGCCGGCTGGAAGTTTCTGGTGAAAAAATGCGCCCTTTACTCGTTTACCGTTTACGTAGGAGAAGTGCGGCTAGGTAAACTGACTAGCTCTAAATGAACAAAAAAGTGTTGACTTGGTCGTTACACACCAATATAAACTTATTCAGCTTGAATACTTGCTAGTAACCATTCAGACATCACGAAAACATGCCTATATAATTTTACCCCCTCCAACCCCACTTTTATATAGAAAAAAACTGGGGTTTAAAGGAGTTAACCTATTTTTTCTTATTTCTGCTCTAAAATATAGATTGTGGGTACTCGTGAGAACCGCCTCGATGAGGCGGTTGTGACGAGTACCCACAATGTATATTTTGAGCAGAAATAAGAAAAATATCACAATTTTTGATCTAAATATTTTCATTTTTATGGCGATAAAGGTAACACTGTATTTGTATAGGCGTAATGAATATAAACATTTTTTCTGAAAATTTAAAAGAATTAAAAGAAACAAGAACATCAGTGAAAAAACATTCGGTGAACAAACTGTCCCTTTATATCAGGCGTAGTACATGTATATGTCTTCCGTAAAGGTTTATGCTCTAAAAAAATGAAATTCCCCCAAAAAATTAAGATATCGAGTGGTCAAATTTTCTAGACCAGATTAAGCGTTATATGGACTAGATATTGCCCAGTTATTCCCCAGCAAGCACGCAACATCGGGCAAACGCTGGACCGACAGCGATATGACGTCACTACTGTACAGTCGGTTTTACGGTCGGAAATTACGTTTACATAAAACCTCCGATTTAGCCTCCCAAATCACAATTTTGAATACAGTCGTCTCTATTGGAGACAATTTAAATAGAAAACAAAATATCTTAAATAATGGGCTATTAAATGTTGACACTGTTGAACTAAATGACGTCACTAAATGTCATCGTAATATAATATACATGTAAATATACTAACAGACAGATAGAGGATTTCTGCCTGCATTTTTAAAATTCCACGCCTAGAAATGAAAGATATGCTAGGAAAACAATCGATCTTGGGTGAAACAGGGGAATATAAAACAAATCAATAAGATGCCCGTGAAATGACCCTAACCCCTCCCCACTAATGCCAATTTTTATTTTATATAGAGAAAACTGGGGTTTACAGGGGTAAATATTATTTTTCTAATTCCTGCTCTAAGATGTAGGTTGTGGGTACACTTTAGAGCCGCTCCAATAATGCGGTTCTAGCGAGCACCCACAACCTATGTGTCGAGTATTAGGCCTCCGTGGCCTAGTGGATAAGAGCGCTGACTCTTAATCATTAGGTCTCTCACCCTGCGTCGTGTTCACAGTGTAAGGTTAATGTCTGCAACGGAAGGTGACTAACGATCGGCTCAATATAAGTGACATAATCTTGAAAGGGCCAAAAAAAACAAAATGTCTTGAGTATAAATAAGAACAATATCAAACATTTGATACGAAAGAATGCACTATGTCTCACGAATGTGTGTGTTATCATAATAGATACAATTTATCCGATATTACCACAAATAATAAAATGCTAAATATTTCTAACAATATTTTCATAGTGCTCTTTTAAATCCTATACGTTTACATGAATATACACAGCTGTTACAGTTTAACTCCAGCATTATGATAAAATAGCGTCATTTTATCACTAGAACATTTTTCATGTGGAGATATTCGGTATTGTTCTTATTTTTAGTCCAAATATAGAGTGTTGGTGCTCGTTAGAACCGCCTCGATGAGGCGGTTCTAACGGGTACCTACAATCTATGTTTTTGAGCAAAAATAAGGAAATTAATGAAACCGTCAATTAAACGCCACTTTGCTCTATTTATAAAGTGGGGTTTACACGCGGACTTGTTAACTTGATGTAGTTGTTAGCAGTGAAAGCATGAGAAAACTTTATCGGAATCTACGTCTAATTTCCGTTCTTATTATGCTTATGGTGATCGTGTTGGCAATTCACTCATACTTCACACTCGCTGTTTCCTCACTTGGAAAAAGGAGATACAACAGAATTGGGACATACAAACATTTATTGGGAAGTGTATTGCAACTAAATGCTGAAATGTGTTTAAAACAGAAGCATAGATTTTGGAACAGACCCATGAACAGCCGTTTAGACATACCGGGATCACTTTCCAACTGTTTACATAGGAATGGAAATAAGCACGGGTTGTTTGCTTATTTTATTCAGCAGAACTTTGAAGATGTCAAGTGTGAACCGAAAACTGTTAAGTTTTCAAACAAGAACATGACAAGGGTAAATATCTGCATGTTTGTTCGTTTGTTTGTTTGATTTGAGTTTTAACGTCTCCGTCAACACTGTAAAGGTCTTTTTGGAGACGTTGCTTCCAATTTTGTGGGACTTTTACCCGACATTGAGATGAAATGACATCTCAAGCCCTGTCGCCCAATAAAACCAATAGGGTTTTAATATGAGCATGGACGGGCCGACTCGCACCGCTTTGCCTGGGCTGGCTTAGATCCTCTAAGCTGTTTACTAGTACTCGTGTTCGGCCGGTTTCAGCTCTGCGTGGAAGCATCAAGCAGCCCATCTATTTCTTCAAGCCCCGGTGGGCGGGGTTTACATTTAAAGCTTTGTCCAAACCATCTTGATTTTGTTTCTGGTTTTACGACCCTTTCAAGAATATTTCATTTATTGCGAATAGATCGTTAATCAGAGGTGGGCGAAAACCGGAGTCCCCGAATAAAAACCACCTGACCTTCCGTTGCAGAACTTGGCGCCTCACATATGACCCAAGCGAGGTTCGAACCACAGTGGTGACAGACCTATATAATGATTCAGAGAGAGAGAGAGCTTTTACCCACCAGGTCACCGAGTCCCCGGAGAATAACCACCTGATCTTTCGTTGCAGTTCTTCGCGTCTCGCATGTGACCCGAGACTCGAACAGTAGTGGTGAGAGACCTAATGACTGAGTGTCAGAGCTCGCACCCACTATACCATGGCGATCCGTATCATGTTAATCCTTATCTTGCTGTTCACGACAACCCCTATGTTTGCAAACAGTGTAGATCCAGATCAGATGGCTTCTGAAGAAGCCATCTGATCAGGATCTACACTGTTTGACATTCAATTTCGGAATTTGTAGGAATAAATTACATCACGTAATCTGATTGGTTCAAAGTCAGAAATAGGTGTGGCTAAGTTGAATATTCAGCAAGAGAAGGGTTAACAAGTCCGTGTAATGAACACCCATGTAAATAACACTTTATATTATGGGAAAGTGGGGTTCACAGTGGTATATAGTATTTCCTTTATTTTTGCTTTAAACATATTGTAGGTACTCGTAAGAATCGCCCTCATTGAGGCGATTCTAACGAACACCCACAATCTATGTTTGGACAAGAAATAAGAAATAGATGTTTAAAAAAGGGTTCATCTTCAAAATGCTTGTTCTACAGATATGAAAGTGGCCATTGCAGCGCATGTAGGAGTTATTGTACATCTAGACTTCAACACTGCCCAATGCGTTTCTATGTTAAATTATTGTTATTATTATTATTATTATTATTATTATTATTATTATTATATAAGTAGTAGTTGTAGTTGTAGAAGTAGTAGTAGTAGTTTTTGTAGTTGTAGTAGCAGTTTGTTTTTGTTTTTATTATTATTAGTAGTAGTAGTGTTAGTAGTAGTCTAGTAGAAGTAGTAGTAGTTTTTGTTTGTTTGTTTGAGTTGAGGTTTAACGTCCCCGTCAACTCTATTTAGCTCAATTTGGAGACGCTGCTTCCAATTTTGTGGGACTTTTGGCCAACATTGAGATGAAATGACATCTCAAGCCCTGCAGCCCAATGAAACCAAAAGGCTTATACGCATTGGGCGGTCTGCCTCACACGAATTCACCTTTGTAGTAGTATAGTAGTACAGTCAGGTGCCACATTAATGTCCTCGAAAGCAAAATTCCCATAGACCTTAATCAGTTAATGTATTTTGACGTTTGCAAGAAAATTATAAATATTACTTCTGCTCATCCGATTTTGTTAAAACTGGCATAGTTAGAAACGTAAATGATTAATGCAATAAATATAATTTTCTTGATTTTGTTATATGTGTAACAGCAACTATTTTAACCTGATTAACAATTTTTTATCCTCATTTTTTGGCGACGTCAACAACTGACGGCAACGGAAAAAGGACGTTTATCGCAAATTGCATTATTTTTAAACTGTTGTTTCAAGTTTTGATAAAGAAAGATCACAGACAAAAAAGAACAAAGACAGTTTATGTCGTAGTTAATTTAGTTTTTCAATCAAACCAGTTTCACTAACACAGATGAGCAAAAATAATATAATTAATTTTCTTGCAAACATCAAATTACATCGAAGTCAATGGAATATTTGCTTTCGAGGACATTAATTTGGCATACAAGTGTAGCAGTACCAGTAGTCGTTTGTTTGCTTGTTCGTTTGTTTGATTTGACCGACCCGTTAACAATGTAAAGTTATTTTTTCCACAATTTTGTGGGACTTTTATCCCACATTGAATTGAAATGACATTTCAAGCCCTACCACCCAACGAAACCAATAGGGTTCATATGCATGGGCGGTCCGACTCGCACCACTTTTCCTGGGCAGGCTTAGAATCTCAAACCGATTTGCGGGTACTCGCCTGCGGTCGGTGTCAGCTCTGCGTGGAAGCAGCATGCAACCAAATCTATTTCTTCAAGCCCGATGGGCGGGTTAGCAGCAGCAGCATTACCGTTTTCTTATTTCCAAGAATATACGTTCGCATAATCGTGGTACATGCTCTAGGATTTCTAACAATACAAACCTTTAACCTATTAAGTACCGGAAACCCGGCCCCTGCCCATAGCGGCTTGAAGAAATATATGGGCTGCATGATGCTTCCAAGCAGAGCTGAATCCGACCCGCACATTAGTACTGGTAAACCGCTTAGAGGATCTAAGCCTGTCCAGGAACCGCGGTGCTAAAAAACCCTAATGGTTTCATAGGGCGACAGGGCTTGAGATGTCATTTCATCTCAATGTTGGGTAAAACGTCCCACAAAATCGGAAGCAATGTCTCCAAAATGACCTTATACAGTGTTGACGGGGACGTTAAACCTCCAATTGAAACAAACAAAGTACCGGGAACATCAAAACGGGTACCCTGGCAAACAGTGCAGGCCCAGATCAGACGCCGCAGAACGCGGCGTCTTATCAGGGCCTATACTGTTTGCAAAAAGTTCAGCCTTTTTCATAATGAATTTTGAAGAAAACGCAACCTGACACCCCTAAATTGTGAAATGGACTCCTGCTTTATGCAAGGAGGAAGATTCCATTTGGTACTAAAAGGGTTGATATTTTTACAAAGGTCAATACACTGACCTTTTCAAGGGATGAATGCGTAACCCTAATATGCACAGTATCTAACAGGGGACAGCAGACACAGATCAGACGCTGCAAAGCGCGGCACCAGATCAGGATTCACATATTTTTTACATTGGCCGACAGAGTAAACTAAGATATAGCCTAGTCATTAGGCGTTAAAATGAATAATATGGAATTAACCCTTGTCCTGCTGAATATTTATATATGCCACACCCACTACCGATTATCAACCAATCAGGTTACTTGATGCAAATTATTGCAACAAATTCATAATCTGAATGGCAAACAATGTAGATCCTGATCAGATGGCTTCGTCAGAAGCCATCTGATCTGGATCTACATTGTTTCAAAGATAAGGCATATCCGGGATTAGCAGGACAAGGGTTAAAATCTTTTGCACTATTGAACTATTGTGGAATATGCATCAGCCATCTGGGACCACTACCTGACTACAGATATCAACAGAATAGAGCAGGTTGAGAGACGAGGAGCACGCTTTGTTCATCGGAACTATTGGGAAAGAACACCCGGATGTGTTTCCAGGATGATTGCTGAACTGGGATGGCAGTCACTTGAAGAAAGACGCCGCATACAGAGGCTGACACTACTGTACCAGATACAGCGAGGACTGATAGACCTAAATTCCGGTGGCATACTACGCTCCAACGACAGGCGTACCAGAGGAGCACATCGCATCTATCAGCCATCAGCGACTCAGCCAGTGTACAAGTTCTCCTTCTACCCGAGAACAATCCAAGACTGGAATACATTGCGGCCACTGCAACAGACTGCCAGAAGAGTTTGTAGCTGCTATCCAAACACCGCTAGCAGCTGCTGCCTTCGTCGCTCTGTAAACAGCCATCCCCTCATGCTTTTAACGGTAAATAGACGTTCTTTTAACTGCTTTTATCCAGAAGGAGACGCCTGTCTCATCCTCCTTACCAGGTCAACAATAGAGTCTTAGAAGACTCTTGACCTTTTCTTAGAAGAAGAAGAAGAACAATGTATAAAAGTTTAGCTAGTCTAATCTCTCTGGCTCAGTTTTAACAGACTCTACCAAATAGACTTGCCATTACTAACAAGGTGATAAATTTTAATAAAATAAAAATAACAAAAATGATCGGACTTTTATTATCAGACTAGTAGCCAGTCTAACCAAGATAGTACGCCACTGAACATGGCGTCAAAAGGTCATTGAAAATGGACTTCGAGCAAACCCTTATATACGCAGAACAATGGAAGATACAGCGCTCATAAAGGTCCGTCACATCAGGATTTTAACAGTTTGCCTTTCTCTGAACGGAATCCGCACAGCGACACCGAGTGCGGGTAAGGGAGACCACCGTAATTGAAATACAATATACCCTTTTTAAGAGTTAACACCCCTCCCAAACCAAGGAGACAATAGACTGCACAACCGCTTCTGCTTGCGGACTAATTCTATATGTAGGCCTACATGTGTTTGTTCATTTCACAAAATGCCTGACAAACAGTGTAGATACAGATCAGATGGCTTCTTCAGAAGAAGCTATCTGATCAGGACCTACTCTCTTCGCAAAGGTAGAGGATGTGGTGTTCAGCAGGATAAGGGTAACACTTGTGACATGAACGTACCGCCAGAAACCAGACCGCAAACCCACTTTAACTCACCTTTTGCCTCGTTGCATACCTAAACATTATGTCGACGGGCATCCAGATACATGCAGCACATAACGAATGCGCAGGCTGATCTGTGTCTTTACTAGGGGCATGATACAACGCATAATGAAGTAATGTAGTAATTTCTTCAATTTGATGTTTTTTATTTCATTATGTGTTGGCGTAGTCGACGCGAAATGAAGTAAAAAAAAAAATATTTTATTTCGCGTTGATATGCACCATATCGACGCAAAATGAAGTACATGTAATGATGGAAGAACATAGCTGTCTAAGAAAGGAGACCAAAGACTTATACCCCGGTCACACCTTTACGTTTCGACCCGCGTAAGCGCTACGTTTCTCAATACGTGGCGAAACGAAAGGTACGCCGCAGGAACGTAACTCTTACGCCGAGATACGTAGCAGGAACGCCTCTTACGCGAGGCTGCCACGTAAAGAAGTTGCATGCAACTTCTTTACGTCGCACATACGTAGCATGTTCGAAACGTCGTACATACGTAGCAGAAACGCAGTGCAAACGAAAGGAACGCAGCAGCAGCGTAGCACAAACGCCTCTTACGCCGCACATACGCCGCTCAAGGCTTACCACGTAAGTGTGGCGTACGACACGTTGTCGCTGCGTAACAGCGACGTTCCTTTCGTATCTACGGCGTATCTGTTACGTTTTAATTTTAAATACGCCGTTTCCACGGCGTATCATAACGTAAGCATGGCGTAAGTACTACGTAGCTGTCGTATGTGCGACGTTATTGCTGCGTATGTTCGACGTAGTAAAAAAAGCTGTGGCGTTTCAAGTTTACCTGTGGCGTAATAGCGACGATTGTGGCTTTTGTTGAGTTTCAAATGAGGTCAAGTGGCATCGCATAATACATTTTAATCTCGATCAAGTGGTCTCATATATAAATTATATATATATACAACAGCAAGCATTCGGGTCCTTCGCATTCATGTCAAAGCTATCATGGATTATTATTCTGAAGAACAGATTGTTGTTGTTGGTTTACTATGGACCTTAATCGAGACTGAAAAGAAATGGCAAGTGGGCAGGAGGCTGCAAGCGATTAGAGTTGGCCAAGGGATTGTGAGAAGGAGGCGACCAAGACGCTGGTGGGTGAGACCATGGTTAGATGTCACTTGAATGAATGACAACAATACTATTACCACATACGTTTTAAAACGCCGCTGTTACGCAACAGCAACGTCGCAGGTCAGAATGTAACGCAGCTCCTACGTAACCGCAACGCGATATACGCAGCACTTACGTCACGCAAACGCCGCGATACGTGGGTCTTACGCCGCAGCTTCGCAGTAGAAACGTAGCTCATACTCCATGTACACAACAAGACATCTAATTTGCATAAAAAACGCAGCAGGTTGCGACGTTTGGCCACGTTTTGGGTTTTTGTCAGAATCGTGGTGAAACGTAGCAGAAACGTAAAGGTGTGACCGGGCTATTAGGAAACAATACAGGTAAATTCCAATATAAAGACCACATTTGAGACAGTTCAAAAGTGGTCTTTAAGACCACATTTGAACAGTCCCAAAGATGCTCTTCCACAAGAGCACACTGAATGTCGCAATCACAAAGAAAATGTAACTTTAACCTTCAAAATATGCTTTAAAAACAAAATTTGTCTTAATTTTAGGTGGTCTTAATAGCGGAATTTCATTGTATTTGATTTTGTTAGTAGATTTAAAACTGAACGCCTTACGGTATTTTGGTCTCATGTCTGATGTTTTTCCCTCATTTGTGTTTTAAGGCTCAACACATGATCATGTAGTGCACAAAATAGTTGGGGTGGGGGACCATCGATGCTCCTAATCTGTTGATAATGCACCGTCATTCTATTTATAAAAGTCTCCACATGCATGTTTTAGCCTTAAATATTTGGGTTACTTTTGTTTCTGTGATGTTTGAAAAAGTGTGCCATCTCTCAAAGCAAAATACATGTGCATTTTTTTTTTCATTCAGAACGGACCTCATACTGTCGACGCATATTCGACCCCGCCCATCGGGGCTTGAAGAAAGAGATGGGCTGCACGATGCTTCCATGCAGAGCTGATACCGACCGCACATGAGGACTGGTTATCTGCTTAGAAGGTCTAAGCCTGCCCAGGAAAACTGCTGCGAGTCGGCCCATCCATGCATATAAACCCTTTTGGGTTTGATCGGACGGCAAGGATTACGATGCCATTTAATCTCAATGTCGGGTAAAAGTCCAACAAAATTGGAAGCAACGTCTTCAAAATGACCTAAATAGTGTTGACGGTGACGTTAAACCTCAAATCAAACAAACATACTGTCGACGCATAATGAAGTAAAATTAAGTATGCCACCTATCACCGCAAAATGAAATAATTCTTTCATTTTGCGCAAACCTCTTAGTATCTACGCATAATGAAGTAAAAACTACATTATATTTCATTTCGCATCGACTATGCCAACGCATAATGAAGTAAAAATTTCAAAATGAAGAAATTACTACATTACTTCAGTATGCGTTGTATCAGGGGCACATGAAAGCAACATTGTCGCTTGGTGGGGCAGTTAACTAACCTGTCATACATAAGTGGACCTGACACCATTCTTCCTTTTTCACCCCTACACTCTTGAAGCTCACAAAAATATAGGGGATACGGTATATACAGCTGATAAATAACATTGGTCGCACTGGTAAACCGCTTTGAACGTCTTAACATGCCCAGGCAAAGTGGTGCTAGTCGGACTGTCCATGAAGATACATATAGCCCCTTTTGGTTTCATTGGGCGACAGGGCTTTAGATGTCATTCCATCTCAATACAGGGTACAGGGTAAAACCCCACCAAAATTGGAGGCAAGGTCTCCAAAATGACCTAAATAGTGTTGACGAGGACATTTAACCCTCCATTCAAACCAACAAAATTATCTTTCGGTTTATAATGTATACAGGGCAGGGTTTACAGGTCATTTTTTATTTTCTTGCTGAAAACCGAAGAAAAGCTATTTGCATAATGTTTACAGTCTTGAAAATATAAATTTGCATATCAGCTTTGGTCAGATCGACTCTCCGGTAAATTAATTCAACAAAATATTTCAATAAAAGTTTATGAATAATTCCATCCAATGAAAGGTAAACAAAACGAACAACAATTATTGTAATGACTGGACCTATTTACTCAAAGCATCGTTTACTTAACAAATTCATTAGTTGTCAAAGTGCTAACTGTTCAGCAAGTACCATATCATATGACGCCCCCGCCCATCGGGGCTTGAAGAAATAGATGGGCTTCATGATGCTTACACGCAGAGCTGAAACCGGCTGCACACGTGTACTGGTAAACCGCTTAGAGGATCTAAGCCTGCCCAGGCAAAGCGGTGCGATTCGGACCGTCCATGCTTATAAACCCTATTTGTTTCATTGGGCGACAGGGCTTGAGATGTCATTTCAGCTCAATGTCGGGTAAAAATCCCACAAATTAGAAGCAACGTCTCCAAAATGACATAAACAATGTTGACGCGGGCGTTAAACCTCAAATATATATATATATATATATATATATATATATATATATATATATATATATATATATATATATATATATATATATATATATATATATATATATATATATATATATATATATATATATATATAACATATCAAATGCATGAATATTTTTGCTGAATTGAGTGAGTCGCTTTTGCCTTCTCAAAGTTTTTTTCTTTAAATTTGCAATAGCATATAAAAATGTTCAAACATTTAACGATACGTTAACTGACGACATCGTTGGTTTCGGACATCTGGCCTCTGATAACCTAAGAATATCCATTACGATAACACACCCGTGCGACATAGTGCATTTTTTTCCATCTCCAAAATGACTACTTTTCTGATGAAAATCCTTGATGTTGTTCTTATTGATACTGCAAACATAGGTTGTGGGTGCACGTTAGAACCGCCTCATTGAGGTGGTTCTAACGAGTACCCACAACCTATGTGTTGGGGCAGAAATAAGAAAAATAAAGTTTAACCCCGTGAACCCGAATTTTCTCTGAATAAACTGGGGTTTAGTGGGGTGTTAATTTCACGGACTCGTTCACGTGATGATTACGAAAACTCGCCTATTGAAACATATTGAAAATTCTATAAGTATAAGAAAGTTGTTATCTTTAAAGACTGTCTATAAATGTAAAGACTGTAAATTTAAAGACTTTTTAGTCTGTAGATTTAAAGACTCACACAAGGAATTTACCAAGGAATTCATGAAAATATTTAAACACAAAAAAATCGCATTCTCATACGTAGCCTTCGTCTTCATCTCATTTAAAAACGTGCGTTGCTAAAGTCTACATGTATTTTATTGTCTGTAAATATCGTTTTAATGGTAGAAATAATTAAGAAATAAAACAACAAAGTTCCTTCCCTTAGACCACAAATGCCGTGAACTCCGCAAAAAGGGAGGAAATATCTGTCAATTATCGAACATAGATGAGTTTCGCACTGTCGACATTTCATTTTCGGACATTTTAGTGTTGTAGTCAGTTTGAATCTTTCATCAATTTTAGTCGTCAGAAAAGCTGTCTGTCGAAGCGAGTGGTCGGTATGTTGACAAAGTGATAAAAGCATTATACACATTCTTTCCCTAACTCATTTAACCTATGAATCTTATTAAAAATCTGTTTTTCTGAGAACTCTTCAATTATGGTTGAAGGAATTTAATTAAATAAAGACAAATATATAATTTGCATTTACACATTATTAAATATTCCACAGATAACGGCCAAATTACTGTAATTAGCAAAATGCGATTTTTCCTTTTTACACCATTTTCATGCTTCCTGCGCTATACTGGTTACCAAAACTTCATAAAATACCTTACAAAGCACGGTTTATTGCAAATTCTAGCTATTGCACTACCACTGAACTTTCTAAAGTATTAACTTCCTGTCTTACTGCTATTAAAACGCATGTAATTAAATATTGTGATAAAGTCTTTGAAAGAGCAGGAAGAAATCTGTTTTGGTCTATAAAAAGTTCGTATGAGGTTTTAAATAAATTGAAAGCCAGACGTTTTCGTGCTTCAAGTCTGTCTACTTACGATTTATCCACTCTTTACACTATACTTCCTCATAATCTTATAAAAGAAAAGCTTAATGATTTAATTGAATGGGCTTTTCACAGAGAAAATTCTCTCTATCTTGCATGTAATGTCAGAAATGCATTTTTCACTTCTAAAGAGCTTAAGAATTATACACTTCGGTCATGTCAGAAAGTGTGTGATGCCCCCACCTTTCTACTTGACAATATTTATATTAGATTCGGTACTAAGTTATTTAGACAAATCGTGGGTATTCCGATTGGTACGAATTGCGCACCTCTTGTGGCTGATGTGTTCTTGTATAGTTATGAAAGAGACTTCATGTTGTCGCTTTCCATCGATAGCCAATCTGAAATTATTGAAGCTTTTAGTTCTACTTCTAGATATTTAGATGATTTATTAAATATTGACAATACTTACTTTGATGGTTTGATCAGTTAGATTTATCCCCTAGAACTTCAGTTAAACAAGGCAAATTCCTCTGATACCGAGGCCCCTTTTTGGATTTACATTTATCTATTGTAGATGGATTTGTTTCTTGCAAAATTTATGATAAACGTGATGATTTTGATTTCGAGATTGCAAATTTTCCATCTTTTGACGGTGCGACATCGTACGGGGTTTATATTTCGCAGTTAATTCGATTCGCTAGAGTGTTTAGTCATGTATCAGACTTCAACACTCGTAATAAATTTTTAACTGCTAAACTTCTTAATCAGGGGTATCGGTATCATAAACTACGTAAAGCCTTTTCTAAGTGTTATAGACGTCATTCTGATTTGGTTCAAAATTCAATGGTGGACTTAAAACACTTCTGCAACAAGGCCTATCGGAACCCGAATTTTATGGTGACTTAGTATAAAAATGTAGAAAAATACATGCCTGCAATGACTTTAGTACCCAATTTCGTAAAATCATTCGTCGATATATAAAGATTGGGTACAACATAAATGTTATAAAACAGACTGCATGCATGGTGGCTAACCCAATCACGGTTGGCAACTTTGCTTCCCTCTTTGATTGCACACCGGTGGGTCGGTCTTAAGATTATATGACGGTTCCAACGTAAAAACATAAATGGAATTTTATTTTATTTTAGTATTCTTATATGTTTGTTGGCGTCTGATGCTCCGTCTTTGGTCGGGCCCCTCGGAGTCTAACTGTTGGTTTTCTTTGGCTCCAGCAATTCTGTTGTTGTATGCTGTCGAGTCCTCAACCTTGTTTCATCTCTGTTGTTTTTTATTTGTATGTTTTCGGAGATGTTACACTGATGAGTTAGGAAGCCTTCATGCGGACTAAACAAAATTAGTGTATACCGCGACAGAGGTTTGGGCGAGGATTATGGCCATGTAAAATCGATTTAACCCCCCCCCCCCCCCCCCCCCAACCGCTGGAATTCTTTCCACTGACCGTTCCAAGGCGGTTTTTCTGTGGCGGTTTATTTTTGTTGTTGTTTGTTACTTACTGTGTGTATGACTTGTGTCTTTTTTTTACGGGGGGGGGGGGGGGGGGGGTGGCCGTTTGGCCATTTTGTGGGAAAGTAACTGTCCTTATGGCCTTCCTTTGTTTAGGTTTCCATTATGGTCTTGTTGCTTTATGTTTGTGTTTCTTTCCCTTTGGTGTCTTTGATGGGTGGAGTAAGTTAATTGTATCGATTCCTGATCTTTGTTTTACTTCTGTTTTATGTGTGTCAGGCTTTAAATCTACAGACTAAAAAGTCTTTAAATTTAAAGACAGTCTTTACATTTATAGACAGTCTTTAAATATAACAACTTTCTAATACCTGATTAGCTAAACAAGCTCCTCAGAGGTAAAATTGTTAACTTTTACAAAAATATACAAAATTTTTAAATACTCTTTTATTATGCTAGAAATGTGAGTATCTGTTGCAAACATTCCAGACTCTAACGATACGCTATTTAGCATCACTAGTTTTTAATGTGAAAGATAAATGGACTCTTTGTTTCGCCCTGGTGATCAAAGCGATGAGTGAGACAGAGTGAGCAAATTTAGGTATATAAGGTTATAACTAACCACATGCAAGAATACACCAATAGCATGAATTCTGGCCGATGCGAGCAACGATGCAAATCCAAGGACAAGAATGAAGTTTTGCTTTTGGGTAAAGGGTGCAACACCACAGGCAAGAATACACCAATGACAATAAGTCTTCCTTTTGGGAAAAGGGTTCAACATTACATGCAAGAATGCACCAATGACAAGAAGTCTTGCTTTGGGGTAAAGGGTGCAACACGAAAGGCAAGAGTAAGCCAATGACAAGAAGTCTTGCTTTAGGGTAGAGGATACAACACGAAAGGCAAGAGTAAGCCAATGACAAGAGGTCTTGCTTTGGGGTAAAGTGTACAACACCACAGACAAGAACGCACGAATGACATGAGGTATTGCTTTGGGGGAAATGGGTACAACACCCTAGGCGACAAGACGTCTGGCTTTTGGAACAAATTACAACACCAAAGGCAAGAATACACCAATAAAAGGAATTATTGCTTTTGGATGCATATGTATAACACCAAAGGCAAGAATACACCAATAGCAAACATTCTTGTTTTTGGGGAAAGGATACAACACCAAAGGCAATAAAAAACACAATTTTAATGAAAATCATGGTTGCTGTTGGAAAAAATGTACAACCATTGGCATCGGTACAACATACATCCATGATAAGGATACTCGCTTTTGGGATACAATCCCAACGGCAAGAGTTCACACATGACTAGAATTTTTGTTGAAATTTTGCTTTTGTCCCAACGGCAAGAATACACCAATGATAAGTATGCTTGCTTTTGGAAAAAGTACAACACCATAGGCAAAAATACACAAACAATAAGAATTCTAGCTTTTGGGGCAAAGGTACAACAACATTTGCAAGGATACACCGATGATACGAAAGCTCGCATTTTGGACAAAGGTAAACACCACAAGTAAGAATACACCAATATCAAGAATTCATACTTGCCTTTTAGAGCAAAGATACAACACCAAAGGCAAGAATATACCAATTTCAAAAGGTCTTGCTTTTGGAGAAAGGTACAACACAAATAGGAAGAATACGCCAATAAAGAGCTTTCTTGCTTTTCGGAAATTAGTAGAACATCAAAGGCAAGACAAATTTGAAAACAAGCGTCCTTGCTTTTGGGACAAAGGTACAACATCAAAAGCTAGAATACACTAATAACAAGTATTCTTGCTTTTTCATAAGCACGAAAACACGCCTGTAAAAGTTTGACCCCCTTGAAGCCCACTTTTTATAGTAAAACTGGGGTTTAAAGGGGTAAACCTTATTTTTCTTATTTCTTCTCTAAAATAAAGATTGTTGGTACTCGTTAGAACCGTCTCGATGAGGTGGTTATAACAAGTAGCCGTAATCTATACTTTGAGCAGAAATAAGAAAAATATCGCAATTTTTCAACTTAAAAAGATTCATTTTTTCGGCGATAAAGCTTACAGTGTATTTGTATAGGCGTGTTTCGTAATGATAAAAAGGTACAACACCAAAGGCAAGAATAAACCAATGCTAAGAATTATTGGTTAGCAGGCAAAAAGACATAACCAATTGCAAAAATACACCGACGATAAGAATTCTTGTTTTTGGAACAATGATACCACAATGACAGGAATTCACGCTTTTGGAACGAATGTACAATCCCAACGGCAAGAATACACCAATGATGATGATTCTTTCTTTTGAGACAAAGTTAAAACATCAAAGGCAAAAATACACCAACGATAAGAATTCTAACTTTAAAGGCAAAGTTACAATACCAAAGACGAGAAGACGCCGACGATAAGGATTCTTTCTTTTAGGATAAAGGTACAATGGCAACGGCAAGAATAGAATACACCAATAACATGAAGTCTTGTTTTAGGGCAAAACTTAAACACAAAAAGCAAGAATACACCACATATTAGACTTCTTCTTGCTTTAGAGAAAAGGTACGATCCCAAAGACAAGAATACACCAATAGCATAAATTCTTATTTTAGGACAACTGTACAAAACTACACAAATTGCAAGATTTCTTGCTTTTGGGAACAGCGGTTCCACAACAATAGCAAGAATACACAAAAGATAAGAATTTTTGCATTAAGGAACAACTGTATAACACCAACAGCAAAAATACACCAATGACTAGAATTCTCGCTCCTAATCAAAGGCAAGATTCCATCAATTTCTGTTATGTTTTTGTGAGCAAACGATACAACCCCGCGGCAGCAATAGTTCACCAATGATAAACATCTAGCGCACAAAATTGGTCCAAAAATTGAACAAGATCGTCGATTGTCTCTTAGTGTAGGTTTGTAAACAGGTCCAGAACGGGGCCTTAGAGTGTTTCGTTTGACACTTAAATTTCTGTTCTGTAAGTAGAAGAGTATAGACACTGATCAGATTTTGCATCATGCGGCGTCTGTTTTGAGTCTATAATTTTGCCAAACCCAGGAGATAAGTCAAACCTAGATTCTGTAAATAACCCCTTTGCACAAACCTCTGACTTCACAACGTTAAGACTACCACAGTTATAAACAACTCTGACCTTTATCTGAATATTGGACAAATCAGTGAAAGTCACATGGACTTCAGCACGTAAAGCTATTGCTCTTAGCTACTGCGCCGAGTAACTTTGAGTCGATTGTCAAACAATCGCCTCGAAACTGAGCGTGCCACTGTTTTCTTCACATGACTAGCCTCTTAGATAGGTTGTATCAATTAGCAGAAAGGATGTTTTTACTGCAGCTGAATATATTTTAATAAACTACTTCTTGTTTTCAGGTGGCCTTAGCTAGTTTTCCCGGATCCGGAAATACGTGGTACCGGCATTTGATTGAGAGGATATCAGGTACATACATTATGATTACTCACCCGCATCAGGCTAATAAGTCTGTGTGTTGACCACCCCTGTAAACCCTACTTTATGTAGGGAAAATTTGATTTACAGAGGTAAACGTCATTTTCTTTATTTATGCTTTAAAGCATGACCCTGGGTACCCGAAGAATTGCTCTGTGTGTATGAGGCGGTTCGCACGAGCACCCACAACAATACAAGAAACATATTACAAAGTTTCATGGGAACAATGCTAATTCTGACGAACCATTTATAGAAAGATATTACAAATTTTCATCTGAATGGCGCCATGAAACATAAACTCATCACAGTACATAAAATTTAATATTTTATCAAAACTATAATAGAAAATTTCATTGAGATTTAATTTCAATTTAAACCCTTATCATTTTTATGCCCAACCACAAAAAGAGGCGGGGTATTATGTCAATCCCTCCAAGCTTTCAAGTGTCTATCCGTCCGTCCATCCGTCAGCGCCTCAGAATTTCGATCCGCTCCATAACCGTTTAAGATATTTTGACGAAACTTCATAAATATGTCAAGTACCATAAGTCGACGTATAGAACATACAAACCGTAACTCTGATTTCCTACTTTTGGAGTTAGTGCCCTTTGAACATTGAACATAGCCATTTCTACTATTTACTGGTATCCGCTCTAGAACTCTGACACCGTTAGAGATATTTTCATGAATCTTCATACAAATGTAAAGCACTGAAAAACGTCGTGCACATTATATAAAACATTACTCTGGTTTTCTTACTTTTGGAGTAACTGCCCTTTGAGCATTGCACATAGCCATTTCCACGTTCTCGTGTCCGCTCTGTAAGTTTAAAACCGTTCCAGACATTTTCATGAAATATCTCACAAATGAGCCAGCGCATGACAAAACCTACAGTAAGACATCTGCGCACAACGAAGACTCAGATCAGCCTGCGCATCCGCGCAGTCTGATCTGAGTCTTCCTTGTGCGCTGTAAGGATAGCTAAGGGCGTAATGCTCCTTCATGCAGCAAGAGAAGTCTCTGGTTAGACTATTTGGCTGCGCAGGCTGATCTGAGTCTTCGATGGGTGCACATGTCTTCTTGTAGGTTTTGTCGTGCGCTGGCTCAAATATAAGGCACCATAAGACGAGGTGCAGACCACAAAAACAATAACTCTGATTAATCTGCTTTTGGAGTTACGACCCTTTAAAGACAGTAAATATTGAAAATAGCCATTGCTCCCAATTGTTCGTGTCCACTCAGAAAGTTAGAAACCTTTTCAGATATTTTGATCAAACTTCACAAAAATAAAAATCATCATAAGACAAGATGCAAAGCCCTAGACCGTAACTGGTTAAAAGTTCGTGAAACGAACACCCCTCTTCATCCCATTTTATATGGAGAAAACTAGGGTTTACGGGGTATACATTATTTTTCTTAGTGCTTCAAGACATATGTTGTGGGTACTTGTTAGAACCGCCTCATTGAGGCGGTTCTAACGAGCACCCATAACCTATGTTTTGAGCATTTATAAGAAAAATATCACGGATTTTCATCTGCAAAGTAGCCATTTTGGGGATGTTAAAATGCACTATGTTGCACGGGTGTGTTATCGTAATGAAATAGCCATTGCTTCCATTTGTTCTCGTGTCCACTCTGTAAGTTAGAAACCTTTTTCAGATATTTTGATCAAACTTCACAAAAATAATAAAAACATCATAAGACAAGGTACAAAACACTAGAAGCGTAAATGGCTAACACACTTCTGGAGTTATGGTCCCTAAGTGGTTTCTGTAAATTAAATAAAAAACAGTGAAACTTCCGCTATTAAGACCACCTAAAATTAAGAATAATTCTGCTTTAAAAAGCTTATTTAGAAGGGTGCAGTTATTCTTTCTTCGAATTTCCTGTACACAGTGACCTCTGGTCAGGGACCACCTTTGGAACTGTTCAAAAGTGGTCTTAAAGATTTATTCAGAAGGGTGCAGTTATTCTTTCTTCGAATTCCCTGTACACAATCACCTCTGGTCAGGGACCACCTTTGGGACTGTTCAAAAGTGGTGTTAAAGACCACTTTTGAACAGTCCCAAAGGTGGTCTTAATATAGGAATTTTATTGTATTTGTGTTTGGTCTGTAGCTTCGAAACTGAGATATTTTCTTGAAACTTTAAGCAAATATACATCACTATAATACAGTATGCATTACACAAAAACCATAACTCTGAAATAGCTGCTTTAGAGTTACCGCCCTTTGAATATTCTGACGTACATTTGTGCCCTTTCTACAACTTGAAAACCATTCCAGAGATTTTCTTGATGCGATCCAAAAATGTAAAGTTACATAAGATGACATGTAGAACACAAGAACCATTAGTCTGGCTTAACTTACATTTGAGTTATGGTTCGATCACTTGAATCCACTCTGTAAACCGGAAACTGTTTTGAGATATTTTCAGTAAACTTCACGCGAATGTGAAACGCCATGAGGGACCTGCAAAAGCGAGAGCTGTAATTCTGTTGGAGCTATATCTCTTTGAACATTGAAAATAGTCATCTCAGTCATGTATTCATGTCAACTTTATTTAGGGAAAGCCTAATGCACCTCCACTTTGAATTGGTAAGTGTAAGAGTTATGGCACTTGCTCCATTACGATAACCTCACCCGTACGACATAGTGCATTTTTCACATCTCCAAAATGGCTTCTTTTCTGATGAAAACCTTGATATTTTTGTTATAAATGCTCAAAATGCTCAAAACGTAGGTTGAGGGTGTTCATTGGAACCGCCTCAGTGAGGCGGTTCTAACGAGTACCCACAACCTATGTCTTGGAGCAGAAATAAGAAAAATAATGTATACCCCCGTAAACCCCAGTTTACTCTATATAAAGTGGGGATTAGTGGGGTCTTCATTTCACGGACTTGTCCATGTGATGTGATGTACGTGCAGCGGCGGGGCATGATGCAGTGCTTGCAGCGCTTTTAATAATGACAGATTCCATCTGTCTATTCTTGCTATGCTGCACGTTTAAAGTATTTCTGGCTTTTTCTTCCGGCTTTGACCGCCATAGAAATATGAGTCCGCACAAAATGTAGTCCGGTTTGGCTCAGTAATCAAAATTGTACGATCGTTTTAGTTATCCTGTAAGCGCAATACAAACCTTTGAAGCAGACGACTTGACGACTCAGCATTTTATATAAATCAGCTGCATCATGCGACGGGTTTGGCGAAGATATACTGTATACCCAGATCAATGCGGCATCTGCTCAGCAGTCTGCTCAGGTTTTACACTGTTTTCTATCAGTGCTGTCAATATTTAATCCTTAAAGACCAGCCTGCTGTTGGACCAGGTCAGCTGTAGACAAGAATATTAATGGGTTTTCTTTCTGACTTTCGAGGTCAAGTTTAGGTCAGTTACAACTTAGGTGTATATTGACTTTACGTGGAGAAATTGAAAAGCAAGGCTGTCCCTTTCAACCCTGGAATATGGTACAGATACTTAGTGCAGGTCCTATGATATAATTCTAGGTGCCTTGTATTTAGCAGAATGGACGAGCCCAACGTCAGTGGTGGAAGAGTGCACTCCAGAAACCCAAGGCAGTGAATAAATCAAAGCACTGACAACACTCATGCCGATTGTCTCTAAATGCAGGCTGGTCATGAACGGGGACTTAGACTGATTCGTTTAAACTTAAGATGTTAGTAACAATGCAAAAAAGTGTAGAACAAGATCAGCACCGCGTTGTGTGGCTTTTGAACTGAGTTTAAATTGTTTGCCAGATCCAACATTTGATTCATGTGCAGTTTTTACAGATAACACTTACATGTACCCAACACTGTCAAACGACGCGGCTATGTTTGGTTTGATTGTTTGGCATTCGACCCGAAGTTGATAATAAGAAAAGCGCTTCAGTGCTAATGTCTACGTGACTATCACTGACTTATCAGACTAACTTTTTGTCTTGTAGAAAATAGCCGCAGTGAGATCTGGGTATTCCATAAGACTGAAGAGGATTATCCTGGAATCATAGGGTGAGATTGGCGAACAGTGTAGACCAAGATCAGACGCTGCCGAACGCGTCTTTTTATCAAAATCTTCACTATTTGTTTGGAATTTCAGAGTTAAATGAAACAGTTTTAATCTCAGCCCAGGCCTATTACTCCAACCTACACCCCACACTACACCAAACGATTACAACACGCTTAGGCACCATGCCCTTAAGCTAAAAGGGTTAAATCAGTCAACCGTGACGTCTGGTTACCAGTCCGGCCACATCGATCCTGTGCATCACCCTCACACCAGTACGGATAGAAACCACGTGTTCAGGATCAAACTTTTGATGTGTAATGTAAGGTCGTGCCTAGAAAAGAAGAAACTGAAATTTTGTTCTCAAAAAAGCATTTAGTGAGAGCGTATTGCAACATTTTTCATTAAAGGATCGAAAGCGCGCCCCTGGACAGTTAGAAGCTGGCCGAAAAGCGGATGACGTTGACTCTGATTTTTTTGGTGCCACATGTGTGTGATCTATCGTCTATTGGAGCGACATCTTACTATATACAGAAGACGCTAGTGGACGTCGACGTAGCGGAAGACCGACCTCCGTACGTCAAGATCGATTCGGCCGTCAGATGCATATGCGAAACAGATTTCCGCGGGCAGCTGCTACACTGTACCTGTAGATAAACAAGTGGTCTCAACTACCGACTAATAAGCACTGACACTGATCGTCGCCCTTATGCGATGCACGTTTGAGAGCTAGACGTCCCTGTCGTGACCAAAGTTAACGCGTCGACACAGAACGGAACACTTACGCTAGTGCATGAAATACGTAAATTGGCGTCTAAGCGACTGACATACGCGTTTCAGTGACAAATCGCACTTCAGCGTGAATCACGCCGGTTGTCAGTTCCGGGTGTTTCGACGTATTGGTGTAAGGTATGCCGAGGCGACGCGTGCGTAATAGAGCATGACATATCGGGTGAAATAAGCGTAATTGACCGTGGAATTGAACAGCGAGACGTTACATCAATCAAGTGCTTCGGCCTCACATGGTTCCATTTATTTGTTTACGCTCAGAATCCGGAATATCTTATCCAGCACGATTACGAGCGGGCTCATTGTGCTGTTCTTACTCAAAAATGTCTTCAAGCCAATGGACTTCATGTACTGGACTAGCCAGCCTTTCTCCTCCGATCTCTTTCCCATAGAGTATCTTTGGGTAGAGGTGTCCACAACGGACAGAAGCATTGTTAAAACTTGAATTATAATGTTTGGTTTTGAAAACGTAAATAGTTTCTTTCAAAAATTTGAAACATCGAATGGCGTTTCATAATACCACCGGTCTATAGACATCTGCAAACATCATAAGTTGGAATTTGCTGAACTACCTTTCTATATTATAAGCTCTTTTTAGAAAGGTTTTCGTAAGTTTTCACAGTGTTATGATTTTCTCATAGAATCTGTCATTTCAGTGCCTTTGGCGCTTTGATTAGAATTGGATCATGAACTTTCATTGATTTGATTGATATATAATAGAATTACTGGCGTTGACGTATCTAAGGGGTCCTTTTCAAAAATCACAGGCTAATTTTGAAGTTTCCAATTGATTATATGACAGAAGATGTGACTATCAAATTACTTAATTTGGCTATCCGCCGCATGCGTTTTACATACGTCATGGATCAAATTATTCTTGCACACCAGACAAGGAAATCCGTGATTTTACCCTGGGATAGAAATTTATGTTCTGACCCTGTTGTTCCGACCCCAAATTGAATATTATCGCGTATTTGATAAATGCACTGGTTGATTACGACCTCATGCGTTGCGTCGTCATGCGTGACGTCACTAAACATTCCTGTTGTGTCATCACAAAATGGCCGACGTCGGTAACCGAAGTGACAGCAGCATTAAAAATTCGCAATAGAAATGGAAGGTATGCAAGAAAAAGAATCCAATATGGGTGTGAGGGGTGGATAGAAAAATCCGTCCCTCGGGATCACTGTCCGGCATCACTCGGCAAGCCTCGTGATGCCGGACAGTGACCCTTGGGACGGATTTTCCAATCCACCCCTCACACCCATATAAGATTCTTATATTCCATGCAGCTTGGGGGACATTTCGCAGGTTCAGATTCTGCCGCTTGTCTACCCAGTTCGGCCAGAATGTGTTCGATTGGTTTTGAATCCTGGCTGTTTGTGACCATTGAAGAACGATTATGTTGCGACGCTGCAGGACTGTCAGTATGCGGTTTAGCATTATCTTGCTGAACGGTGACTTGCTGGGCTTTTCTTTGAATAACTTGTAACTGGCACTACCTCGGGTGCTAGAATCTGAGAATCTGATTGGTTTACCCTGAACATTCATTTACTATTCACTACAATAAGAGGCGTCTTCGAGCACTCTCTCCCCCACCCCCAGACCCCAAGTAAACAGCAGAATACCATAACACTTCCGCTGCCATGTTTCTCTGCACAAAAACATAGATTGTGGGTACTCGTTAGAACCGCCTCTCGAAGGCGGTTCTAACGAGTACCTACAATCTTTTTTTCAGCAGAAATATGAAAGATATCGAACGTTATTCTCCGACAATTTTTGGTGGTAAAATTTTCAATGTATTTGGATAGGTGTGTTTCGTAATTCAGAATAAGGAGCATAATTAATAATCTTGTAAAAATATTCTATAGAAGGAGTAATGCCTTGGAAGTAAGGACTACCAGACAGAACTGAAAATCGTAGAGTGTACATTTGAGATTTTTTTCCTAGGCCCGACTTGCTAGTTTCGGCCAGCTAGGCCTCATTACTGCATGCCCCTCAAATTCTTTCAAATTTCTGCTGTGGAATCAATGATCCAAAAGGAGTAGAAAATATAAATTAAGTGTTTATAATGATGATCATTGCATGAGCCGCGTCATGTGACAAGCTGTTGTTACCATTGGCATAATAAAACAAAGTTGCAGATCAGCTTGCGCATTCCCGCAGTCTGATCAGCACTTTTGAACTTGCCCGTACAGTACAATACTAGTTTCTATATTTACAATTCACGAAAACACGCCCATATTATTTTGACCCCCTTGAACCCCACTATTATGTGTTTATATAGTAAAACAAGGGTTTACAGGGGTAAACCTTATTTTTATTTTGTATTTTTGCTCTAAATTTTGGATTGTGGGTACCCGTTAGAACCACCTCGATGAGGCGGTTCTAAGGAGTACCCACAATCTATATTTTGAGCAGAAATAAGAAAAATATCACATTTTTTCAGCTTAAGTTTTTAATTTTTAGCACACCTGACCGACGGTCATGGTGAGCTTCGGTCATGGTGAGCTGTTGTGACTGTGAGATGTCCGGCGTCGTCGTTCGTCGTGCGATGTGCGTCGTGCGTGCGTAAACTTTTCTTGTTAACACTCTGGAGAACACAGTTTTGATTTAATCATCATCAAACTTGGTCAGAATGATCATCTTGACAAAATCTCGGATAAGTTCGAATTTGGGTCATGTCGAGTCACAAAGTAGGTTACCAGGTCAAATCAAAGAAAAACCTTGTTAACACTCTAGAGGCCACAGATTCGGTCAAATCATCCTCAAACTTGCTCAGGATGATTATCCTGACAGTATCTCGGTAAAGTTTGAATATGGATCATGTGTGGTCAAAAAGTAGGTCAGTAGGTCAAACCATAGAAAAACCTTGTTAACACTCGGCCACGGTTTTAGTCCAATCATCTTCAAACTTGCGCACAATGATCATACTGACAATATCTCGGTCAAGTTTGAATATGGGTCATGTCGGGTTAAAAAGTAGGTCAGTAGGGTAAATCTTAGAAAAACTTTGTTCACTATCTAGTGGCCACAGATTTGGTCCAATCATCCTCAAACTTGCTCAGAATGATCAACCTGATAATATCTCGGTCAAGTTCGAATATGGGTCATCTTGGGTCAAAAAGTAGGTCAGTAGGCCAAACCATAGAAAAACCTTGTTAACACTCTAGAGGCCACCGTTTTGGTCCAATCATTCTCAAACTTGCTCAGAATAATCATCCTGACAATATCTCGGTCAAGTTCGAATATGTGACATGTCAGGTCAAGTTCGAAAATGGGTCATGTGGTGTCAAAAAGTAGGTCAGTAGGTTAATCATAGAACAGCCCTGTGAACACACTAGTGGCCACAGGTTTGGTCGGATCATAATCAAACTTGCCCAGAATTATCATCTTGACAATACCCCGGTCAGGTTCGAATATGTATCATGTTTGGTCAAAAAGTAGGTCAGCAGGTCAAATCATTGAAAAAAACTTTGTGAACACTCTTAGAGGCCACAGTTTTAGTCCAATCATCATAAAACTTGCTCAGATTGCTAATCTGGACAATATCTTAGTTAAGTTCGAATATTGGTCTTGCCAAATCAAAAACTATACCCATACAAAAATTTGACCTTTGACCTTCTTTCTCATGACCTTTGAACCATTTGAGGTAGAGCTTTCATATTTGGCATGTATGTTCCTTGTGGCAACGACTTTCACCCATACAAAAATTTTGACCTGTGACCTTTGACCTTCTTTCTCATACCATTTTAACCATTTAAGATAGAGCCTTATATTTGGCATGTAGCGTCCTTGTGACAAGGGCTTCCCAACAATGCAAAATTTTAGAACTGTGACCTTGACCTTTGATCGTTTTTATCATAACTTTTGAATCATTTAAGGTAGAGCCTTCATATTTGGCATGTATGTTCCTTGAGACAAGGTCTTCCCACTCATGCAAAAAATGACCTGTGACTTGAGTTTGATCTGTGACCTACTTAATCATAACTTTGGAACCATTTGAGATAGAGCCTTCATATTTGACATGTGTATTCCTTGTGACAATGACTTCACATCCATACAAAAAGTTTGACCTGTGACCTTGACCTTTGACCTACCTTATCATAACGTTTGTACCATTTGAGATAGAGCCTTCATATTTGGCATGTATTTTCCTTCTGACAAGGAAGCTTACTGTATTACCTACAATTTCATTGCTACAGTTTGGATCAGGTGAGCGATCCAGGGCCATCATGGCCCTCTTGTTCGTTTTTTTTTCGGGGGTAAAGTTTACAATGTATTTGTATTGGCGTGTTTTCGCAATGGATTTCCAGGTTTGTGCTATTATGTATGGTCGTGTCATACCTTGTCGCAAACCCTTCAGTCGGATTGTCTTTTTACCTTTTTTGTACCAAATGGAATCTTCCTCCTTGTATATGGCAGGAGACCATTTGGAAATTTAGGGGTGTCGAGTGGTGTTATCCTGGTGGATGAACTTTTTGCAAACAGTGTAGGCCCTGATCAGACAGCGCGTTCTGCGGCGTCTGATCTGGGCCTGCACTGTTTGCCAATTACCTGTTTTGGGGTTTCCGGTACAAAATCGGTTAATAATAATAATAATAATCGACTTTATATATAGAGGGTTACACATTTAGTACAAGTACTAATCTTCCATGTGACCCTCTGTTTTTTTGTTTTTGTTTTTGTTTTGTTTTGTTTTGTTTTTCGGGGTAGAAACCAGTATTAAGCAATGTGGATAAAGTGTCTGGCGTAAGGACACAACACTTGGCTTGCGCTGGGATCAAACCGGCAACCTCTCGATCTACAAGCCGATGCTTTACCAATGCGCCACAGCGTTAATGGGGCTAACCTAACGAGCCCGTGTAATAAATACCATGTAAACTCTACTTCATACAGGGAAAACTAGAGTTTACAGGGTATACATTATTTTCCTTACATTTTTTCTCAAATACATAGATTATTGGTAATTTTAACCGCCTCTTTGAGGTGGTTGAACATTACGTTAGAACCGCCTCTTTGAGGCGATACTACATGTAACGAGTACCAATATTCTGTGTTTGGACACGAATGCTATCGCCATTTCCATAATATCAGCACTTCTAGCTTGTATAACTTACATGTGCTTTCTTATTACTTATCCGTGTGACATATGAATCCGTGCGTCATACCACATTTTTTTTTCTTGAAAATGATTGATATTTTTCGAATTTCTGCTTCAAAAATGTAGCTTGTGGATATTGTTTCAACCGCCTATATAACAAGTTCCTACACTTATCTGTTTCTGAGAAAAAACAACGGATACTAAAACCGCTTTTTTCTAGAAATAAAGTGGGATTTACCAGAGTATACAATCCGTGGACTTGTTCTTACGATAACACACCCGTGGGACATAGTGCATTTTTTTCACACCTCCATCATGTCCAAAATGGTTATTTTCTGATAAAAGGCCATGATTTTCTTCTTATTTGTACTGCAAGCATAGGTTGTCGGTACTCGATAGAACCGCATTGAGGCGGTTCTAACGAATACCAACGACCTATGTCTTAATAAGAAATAAGAAAAATAATGTTTTCCCCCGTAAACCTCACTTTTCTCTATATAAAATGGGGCTGACCCTTATTAAAGCTGCCGAGAAAAACAACAACTGAAAATGTCGTCTACTTATATCGTCTGCCCAATCTTCTAGCAAACGTTTTTAAAAATATTTTTGCATACAGGCAAACAAAGTGGACCCAGATCAGACTGCTCCTACAGGAGCAGTCTGATCTGGGTCCACGCTGTTTGCAAAAAATGACTTTTAATGTAACCGTCAGACGACAAAACAGACGGCAAGTGTCGTGATTGGCGTTTAACCCATTTTGTACCGGAAACCCCAAAACGGGTACCCTGGCAAACAGTGCAGCCCCAGATCAGACGTCGCAGAACGCGGCGTCTGATCAGGGCCTCCACTGTTTGCTAAAAGTCCAGTAATTTTCCAAATACATTTTGATGAAAACACAACCTGACACCCCTAAATTTTAAATGGATCCCCGCTATATATAAGGAGTAAGATTCCATTTGGTACAAAAGGGTTAATGGGTTAAGCTTGGTATTCATTTCGCGGCCATGTTCACATGATGGTGACGGTGACGTTATTTCTTATTTCAGGACTCGCCACAGGGAGCATGTACTGTTCCCGAAGACTACGAAACAGTTTCATCGGGGAGTGCAAGAAAAATATGTCTAAGACAATCGCGATAAAATTCCACGGACCGTTCAAACAATATTCCGGCAGAAAAGAC
Source organism: Lucinisca nassula (assembly GCA_963580285.1). Classification (NCBI taxonomy): domain Eukaryota; kingdom Metazoa; phylum Mollusca; class Bivalvia; order Lucinida; family Lucinidae; genus Lucinisca; species Lucinisca nassula. The sequence goes on from OY757019.1 coordinate 12,951,573, forward strand.
GAATTTGACAAGACAATCCTAATACTGAGGAACCCTTATGATACCATTATTGCAGAGTTTAACAGGGAGTACACTGGAAAGAGGAAAACGGTGGAAAAGGCACTTTTTAAAAGCAAAGGTAAAGTAACGCCACATTCTTCCATGTAAAAATATGATCATCCATGATTATTTCATTGCAGCGGCCTCGTGTTCAAACAGCTTCCTCGGGATCCGGCAACTGTTAATGCATGAAAAACCATGGTTGATCAATATATAATAGATATCTGGGTTGTCACGCCCGCCGTCATGACCTTACGCGCATGTAACTAAGTGTCATATTACGTGTGGCCAATCTTTCTTTTAATGCAGTGACGTTACACACTAATAACAACGGCGTATTAATGCAATAATAAAATGTTCTTGCATAAACCTCTACCAACATAGCTGCTTGAATGGGCCAGAAGCAAAACCCATGTTCAAATCCTGAAATTCACGTGCTGTTTGAACATGGATTTTGAACTTTTGATATCACAAGATGTGCCTTTATCTGTTTACGTTAATACGTTCAGCGACGTACCCTTAGTAATGATCAGGGGGTCAGAGGGTCATTCCGTCACTGGTGTCGTTGTAAACGCCGCCATATTTGTTTGCTGGTTGAATTTGAATGGTTTATGTGGCGTTATATTGATATTCGGGGCGTTTTTCTTCAAAATATGCCGTTAGAATCGTAAGTTGTGCAAGAACAACTATCAGCACTGGTTACAATAGAACTTCGATGGCTCGAACACCGATGGCTCGTTTACCATGGATGTGTCGAACCCGTTCTTGAGCCCCTAGATAAATCCTCTACATAAGAAATAGTGGCGGATAATTAAGGAGATTTTAGTCTTTTATCTTGCAAATGCATGCTGTGTGTACTCATTAGAATCGCCTCGATGAGGCGATTCTAATGAGTACACACATCATACATATTCATTATAGAAAACCGAAAAGATGTCTAAAAGTATGTCGTTATGCCTCCTGACAGTAACATCAGTGGCTCGAACTACCCCTGTCTCGAACAGATTATCGAGGTCCCAAAGGTGTTCGAGCCATTGAAGTGCGACTGTATTTCATTGCAGTAATATAAGAATCTGGTATGCGTTTCTGTTGTAGATGGGCGTTTCCAACCCGAGGGAACCCGAAGCGGAACCGAGGCTACGCCGAGGTTCCGCTTAGCACGGTCATCCCGAGGGTTGGAAACGCCCATCTACAACAGCACCCCATATTGGATTCTTTTTCTTGCACATCACCTCCCAAACATTTCCTTTTTATTTTGTAGCAAATAGCATAACTACAGACAGTATTTCTTTTCTTCTTTTTAAGATTTCATACAAAGTCCTGCATTCAGCGTCCATTAACATAATTAACATTCTTATTATTATTATTATTTTTTTTTTTTTTTTTTTTGCCGGTTAGTTTTGACAGCTCCCACATATATATTGTTCACAAAATAAAACGGTAGTGCGGAAGTAGTTCCCGCAGTTGAATAGAATTGAAGCGCACTTATGTTAATTGCCGGAAAACCAGGGTCAGAACATAAATTTCTATCCCAGGGTAAAATCACGGATTTCCTTGTCTGGTGTGCAAGAACATTTCTAGTGGTGTCCCTCGGAAGATATTTGCGGCATCTTCCTCGGGACGCGGCAAATGGTAATGCATGAAAAAACATGGCTGATCTCTACATTGTCTATTTTATATATTTCAGAATGGACCAAGTTCGTTGTTGAATACTCAGCCAGTTGGCGACAACATACCTTAAGTTGGACAGAGTTTCCTAGACCGCTTTACATTTCGTACTACGAGAAAATGAAGTCTGACTTTTATGAAGAACTACACAGAATTGTCAAGTTTCTAGGAATAAAAGTGACGGTTAAAGACTTGTGGTGTACGGGATTGGATAGAGACGGCGACTATCTTCGGGGAAAGCCACGTTGGTTAAAACCCTCTGTTGTATACTCCTCGGAGCTGAAGAAAATCGTTCAACAAGACTTCGATGTAGTTCTGACGGCTTTAAAGAATAGTTATAATATGAGCCGGCACATGACAAAACCTACAATAAGACCGGTGCGATCAGCAGAGTCTCAAATAAACCTTCGCAACCATCCACTATGACAAGAACTTTTGCTTATGTCTCTTTGCATAGCTATTAGCCTATAGTAGGTACATGCGGATCAGCGAAGACTCTGATCAGACTTCGCGAATGTGCAGGCTGATCTGAGTCTTCGCTTGTCGCTTAAGAGTTCTTGTACTGGCTCATATAGAAAGATTATTAACACGCCTTTTTTATGTGGTTGATTATTGTTGTTGTTTATGCTGTAATTATTGTTATTGTTGTTGTTAATGGATCTATTGTTGATGAATTGAAGAAATGAATTTCATAATTTCACAGACACACTGATGGAGTGATCCTGCCTCCATCACTTGACGGCATTTCTACAACTTAACAATGATAATACCTCGATGGACAACAACACATGACAAGCGGCGTGAATGAATGATCTAGTTTTTAAGGTAACCGGGCGCCAGAAGCACATTGGGGCTACCAGGAGCAAGCGGCGTGTCGTGTATGATGTCTTCCTTTTTTACTGACTGGTGACGTCAGCAACGCCCGACACATGTTCCGAACCTACATGGAACACACCCAAGGCTCCCCACAAGCACGCTAGTACACCCGGTCTACACTTGGGACACGTCCCAGACACGCCCGGGACTGGTCAGAAATATGTCGATGGTTTGGCTTTTTGCAAGTGTGCGTCACAATCCACGCTATTCGTATACCAAAAGCATGCCCCCCAACTCGTTCCGAAAACGCAAAGTTTGACTGACACGGCAAAACATGGTCAAAACGTCCAAGATTTCGAACGAGTCAAAGCGTGTAACGACTTTATTTTTTTCAAAACGCCCCGCGCACGTCTGGCGCATACATCAATGTGTGACAGCACCATTAGGCTGGGAAAATTGTCGTGAACCTGGGGATTTCGACCGTTTGGTTTAATCCTTAAATTTCTATATTTAAATAAAACAATGTAGACCTTGATCCGACGCCGCGAATGCGTCCCGGCATATGAGCCCAGTACAAGTTTAACAGATAACCCTAGTTTTACTGCACTCTGACGTCATAGCGACAAGAATAGCAGGCTTTTATTGGGGAGAATCCTGTCACGTGTTGGTCACTTATCGAGCCGGCACTACATGTATCAGCTGATATGGACAGCTCCTTGCCAGCTGTATTGTTTTTTTTTTTTTTTTTTTTTTTGTTGTTTTTCCCTAAAGAGTTTACATAAGTAAAGAAGCACTAGATCAAAGTTTAAATAATATATTAAGTAACGACATCGTTAGTTTTGAACAACAGGGCCCTGCAGTATCTCTGCATTATAACGTGTGTCCTGCTAGGAAATCAAGCGTATGCAGCCTCAACAAAAAGCAAACAGTCAACAGGCGGCTGAGAGACGTTGATTATATGAATCAGATTTTAACATGCCACGAACACGCGATGTCGCTACTGTTTGAGACGCCAAAAGCCCCCGCCCATAGGGGCTTGAAGAAATATATGTGCTGCATGATGCTTCCACGCAGAGCTGAATCCGGCCCGCACGCTAGCACTGGTAAACCGCTTAGAGGATCTAAGCCTGTCCAGGAACCGCGGTGCGAGGCGGACCGTCCATGCTAATAAAAACCCTATTGGTTTCATTGGGCGACAGGGCTTGAGATGTCATTTCATCTCAATGTCGGGTAAAAGTCCCACAAAATTGGAAGCAACGTCTCCAAAATGGCCTTTACAGTGTTGATGGGGACGTTAAACCTCAAATCAAACAAATGTGAGACGCCAAGTTTTGCAACGGTCAGGTCGTTTCTCGTTCCCCCGCCTCGGCTCAAATCAGAGAAATAACCTTGAAAGGGCCGCAAAACAAGTAAAAGGAAATACACATAATTTCCAATATTAAGACCCCCTTTGAAACTGCTCAAAAGTGGTCTTTAAGACCACTTTTGAACAGTTACAAAGGCGGTCTCTTATTAGGAGCCTCGGTATAGAAAACACAAGGAAATTTTAAAAAAAGTTTTTAAAATTAGATTTAGTCTTAATTTTAGATGACCTCAATCTGTTAATCATGTTAATAGCGGAATTTTACATGTACAAGTTAACTAATAATTTGTCTTTGGCTCTACCTAGATTCTCTCGGTTTTAGTCCGGAACCCATATCAGCACATGGATCCCGGTCTTGGTGCTCGGGTAGTTCATAAATCCAGGTAGAGCCCTCAGCTTAGTTGCTACTGTTTTAATGAAGTGTTGGACTTGTATTTCTGTAACGGTTATGTCAACCCCCTTTATGAGGAGTTTTTTAATTTGACGTCCCACCAACAGCTGAGGTCATACGGAGACGGGACCTCGGTTTAAATAAAAATCAAAAATGAGTCATCCGAAAGTCTGGAGAAGCTCGGGATCAATCCTGTGACCCCTGATTTACAAGGCGAGTAGCGTAACTACTACACCACGGAGGCTTCTGTCAACCCCTTTATACCGACATTCGATAAAACGACAAAACATGTTATAACGGCATTTTCAATAGAACGAATCCTTGGATTCAAGAATATTGTAAATATTTACGGGTAATGGGAACACCTGGCAGATTTGTTTGGCTATTTTTCTAAGGGAGACAACTTTCGGGACTTCCTGTTCGCCTTTCTATAAGCCCTGTCCCACGGGAAAAGGGGTCTACTCTTAAAGGCAAGACTTTGCTCCTCAGGAGCAAATTCTTGCCTTTAAGAGTTGACCCCTATTGACTCGGGAGACAAACAATACTTTTGCAGGAGTTGCCTCCCCTGAAAGTGTACCCATTCCCCTTAAGACTCCAAGAAACAAATGTTGTGGATATTTGTTAGAATTACATCGGCGAGGCGATTCTAAGAAATGTCCACAACATTTGTTTCTTGGAGTAATTAACGGAAAAATTCCTTCATGACCTATAATGCAACTACTTACTAGGATTCTTTAAAGCGGCAAACTCGCTATAGCCACAAACTCGCTATAGCGGAAAAACTCACTATAGATAGTGACAAACTCACTATAGCGGCAAACTCGATATAGCGGCATACTCGCTATAGCGGCAAACTCACTATAGCGGCAAACTCGCTATAGCGACAAACTCGCTATATCGGCAAACTCATTATAGCGCCAAACTCACTAAAGCGCCACACTCACTATAGCGACAAACTCGCTATAGCGGCAAACTCACTGTAGCGCCAAACTCACTATAGCGACACCCTCGCTATAGCGGCAAACTCACTATAGCCACAAACTCGCTAAAGCGGCAAACTCGCTATAGCGACAAACTCGCTATAGCGGCAAACTCACTATAGCGGCAAACTCACTATAGCGGCAAACTCACTATAGCGGCAAACTCGCTATAGCGGCAAACTTACTTTAGCGGCAACTAACTATAGCGGCAAACTCGCTATAGCGACAAACTCGCTGTAGTGGCATACTCGCTATAGCGGAAAATTCATTATAGCGGCAAACTCACTGTAGCGGCAAACTCGCTATAGCGGCAAACTCGCTATAGCGGCTAACTCACTTAAGTGTCAAACTCACTATAGCGGCAAATACGATATAGCGGCAAACACTATAGTGGCAAACTCACTACAGCGGCAAACTCGCTATAGCGACAAAGTCGCTTTAGCAGCATACTCGCTATAGCGAAAAAAATTCATTATTGCGGCAAACTCACAATAGCGGCAAACTCGCTATAGCCGGCAAACTCACTATGGCGGCAAACTCGCTATAGCGACAAACTCGCTATAGCGGCAAACTCACTATAGCGGCAAAGTCGGCAAAGTCGCTATAGCGGCAAACTCGCTATAGGGGCAAACTCACTATAGTGGACAAACTCACCATATCGGCAAACTCGCTATAGCGGCAAACTCAGTATAGCGGCAAACTCGCTATAACGTCTGGGTGTTAGGGAACAAATACTGTCGTTATAGCGAGGACATCTGTATATATCACTTTTACAGACTTGTTTTTTATCCGGCGGCAGGGCTTTTGATGCCATTTCATCTCGATGTCGGGTGAATTTTACAGCCTTGTTTTTTATCCGGCGGCAGGGCTTGAGATGCCATTTCATCTCGATGTCGGGTGAAAGTCCCGCAAAATAGGAACATACGTCTCCAAAATGACTTAAATAGTGTTGACGGGAACGTTAAACCTCAATTACAACCATCACGAAAACAAACCTATGTAATATTACCCCCCTGAATCCCACTTTTACATAGTAAAACTGAGTTTAACAGGGGTTAACCTTATTTTGTCTTATTTCTGCTCTAAATATAGATTGAAGGCACTCGTTAGAACCGCCTCGATTAGGCGATTCTCATGAGTACCAACAATCTACATTTTGAGCAGAAATAAGAAAATTATCACGATTTTTATCGGAAAATTTTCATTTTTTTTCGGCGGTAAAATTTACAGTGTATTTGAATCGGCATGTTTTCGTATTGAAAGCAGCCTTGCTTTTGTCATTACGGAAACACACCCGTGCGACGAAGAGCATTTTTTCACATCTCCAAAATGGCTACTTATCTGAAGAAAATCTGTGATATTTTTTGTGATTTTTACTTCAAACATAGGTTGTGGGTGCTCGTTAGAACCGCCTCATTGAGGCGGTTCTAACGAGTACCCACAACCTATGTCTTGGAGCAGAAATAAGAAAAGTAATGATAACCCCCGTAAACCCCAGTTTTCCCTATATAAAGTGGGGTTTAGGGGGGTGTTCATTTCACGGACGTGTTCACATGATGTAGCCGGCCCTTTTAGCGACGCGTGTATAGTGGTTGGGTTTTTCACGAAGTAAAGGAACAGATAGGGTTGCTTGACTTCAAGGGTGACCCATCAGAACATTTCGATACCACACCTGTGCGACATTTCTCATCACCAAAATGGCTACTTTTCTGACGACATTTCTCATCTCCAAAATGGCTACTTTTCTGATGAAAATCCCTGATATTTTTCTTATAAATACTGCAAACATAGGTCGTGGGTGTTCGTTAGGACCGCCTCATTGAGGCGGTTCTAACGAGTAACAACAACCTATGACTTGGAGTAAAAATAAGAAAAATAATGTATACCCCCGTAAACCCCGTTTTCTCCATATAAAGTAGGATATAGGGGGTAGGGTCTTCATTTCCTTGACTAGTTCACGTGATGAGGCAGTGCCTGGACGGAAACTGTGCCGCTGGTGTGTTGCATAGACTCTACCCTCGGGTTAGCCTATTCAGGTATGAGTGACTTCGGTACGATGTCAACAGAAGTGGGGGAGAATTTGTTTGTTTGTTTTGGAGTTTAACGGCCCAGTCAACACTATTTAGGTCATTTTTGAGCCGGTCAGTTTACCTATCAACACTTTCCTGGGCAGGCTTATACGTAAGCGGTTAACCAGTACAGTGCACATTCTTTCGCCAGAAACTGACAACTGCCCTTCTTGAATCAGCGGAAGGGAGAGAATGACCGTAGAAAAGATTTCATGATCAATCTCCACGAAAGAATGTTGCCGACCCCGGCGGGAGTCGAACCCGCGTTCTCCTGATCACCAGTCAGACGCGCATCCGACTGAGCCACCGAGGCCGGCGAAGTGGGGGAGAAATGTTAGTTATTGATATAAACCACTTCCAATTGGAGTCGGCAGTTTTGGTGACACGGGCAGAAAGATTTCTTTCTTTCCGGGGATCGTGGTTCGTACCTGGATGAATGACCACGTTGCTTGAGTTCGTACGTGTAGTGGAAACGAAAAACGCTACATTACCGAGCTATGCTTTTTTTGCATTTGTTTCGGGTCAAGCGTAGCAGAAAGAAAAAAAAAGCAAACAAGCCTTTTAGAGCATCACGTGAACAAGTCCGTAAAATGAATACCCCCCTAAACCCCACTTTATATAGAGAAAACTGGGGTTCAAGGGGGTATACATTATTTTCCTTATTTCTGCTCCAAGACATAGGTTGTGGGTACTCGTTAGAACCGCCTCGTTGAGGCGGTTCTAACGAGTACCCACAACCTATATTTGCAGTATTTATAAGCAAAATATCACGGATTTTCATGAAAAAAGTAGCCATTTTGGAGATGTGAAAAATGCACTATGTCGCACGGCTCTGTTATCGTAATGGAAATTAACAAAATTTATTTACAAATAATTTTAACTTATTGTTATTACTATAATTAAGCAAGAAAGCTCAGTTATTAAATATCCTTTAAATTATTATTTCTGATCCCACTAAGCCCTAAATGAATAATAATCCACAAGTAATTCCTTGTAATACCCAAAACTGAACCTAAGGTAACTTTTCTTACTCTTATATGGGCCCCGCCAAGCGATTTTGGTACTTATCGCCTATGCGAGCAGCGAAGGTTCAGGCGAGCCTGCGCATCCGCGCAGTCTCGCCAGAACCTTTGCTGCTCGCTCATCCAAGCAGTGAATCAAGAGGAACCTTCAGACAGAAAGCCATATCCCTGGCCCCTCTGAATGGCTGGGCATGCGCAGTTAAAATTTGTCATGACGGAATGCTCGAAGACCCAAATTCGCTTGGCTGGGCTCAATTATAGTCTTCGAAAGTTCCGGAAGACTGTAGAATAAAAATGCTCATATGCAAAAAATCATCACGAAAACACGCCTATATAATTTTTACCCCCTCGAACCCCACTTTTATATAGCAAAACTGGGGTTTGCAGGGGCAAACGTTATTTTTCTTATTTCTGTTCTAAAATATGAAAAATATCACAATTTTTCATCTTAAAATGTTCGCCTTTTCGGCGGTAAAGTTTACAATGTATTTAATAGGCGTGTTTTCGTAATGAATGTGAACTAGAACCTTCTGGATTATTTATGAATCCCCTTTCTTGCAAACAAAATACCCCCCCCCCTTTTTTTTTTTAATTCAACTCTTTATCAAATTTTCGAGAGTCTCCCCTCTTCATCAGAGTTATTTTTCAATTATTATTATTTGACTCAATATTCTAGAACAATCTTTCTTAAAATGTAAACACCGGGTTGTAATATGAGGATCATGAAAAATCTTAAAAATAACAGCAATAATAAATTCTAATGCACTCATGTTTGTAACGCGACATCTGATTGGATAACCTCATAAGTTTGCGCCAGTATATTCTGCGATATATTGTCGGAAACCCGACGACATCACGTAACGTCGCTTTTCACTGGTTCACATTTGGTTTTACGCAGCTCACAGCGCTTGCCACTTTGTGCAAAATAGTATAATTTCTTACAAAACAAAAGAATACGTGCATTAGAATGGGGATACATGTAACTGTATTGAAAATTGTAATTTGGGAAGGTAAATCGTCGGTTTTACGGTCGCAAAGTTCGTCTTAAGGCTCCGCTCACGCGCCGCCGTAAAACGAAATTTCCGACCATAAAACCGCCGATTTACCTCCCCAAATGATAATTTTCGATACAGTTATCCTCTAAATATGACGTTAGAGTGAAACCTCTTATGGCCCGACGTCATGGCTTACCCTTTGTAGATCGACCTACTTCTACTTGAACAGATTTTCAAGTCCCAAGTTAGCCGAGTTATTGAATTTTGTTTGTACATTGGTTGTTTGTCTTATATTATTAGGAAAACATGTCCATGTGAAATAATAGTGTCAAACATGGTGACAGAAATGACAAAATTGAGCCAGCGCATGACAAAATCTACAAGAAGTCTTGAGAGACCAGCGAAGACTCGGATCAGCCTGCGCATTCGCGCAGTCTGATCAGAATCTTCGCTGATCGCATGTAAGTACTATAGGCTAATATCTATGCAAAGAGACACAAGCATAAGGTCTTATCATAGTGGATGGGTGCGCAGGTTGATTTGAGTCTCTGCTGGTTACACCGGTCTTATTGTAGGTTTTTTTCATGCGCTGGCTCAAATATTAGGTAAAAGAAGTAAAATCCGTCTTATTTCTGCTTTCAACATAGATTGTGGGTGTTACTAACGAGTACACAGCACAATCTAATCCATGTGTATTCGTTAGAACCGCCTCAATGAGTCAGTTCTAACGAGTAACCACAATCTATGTTTTTTAGCAAAAATAAGGCAGATATTGTATACCCCCGTAAACTCCATTTATTCTCTATATAAAGTGGGGCTTAGAGGGGTATTCGTTTCACGGACTTATCGTGAGGATAGATCTGCGACGTTTGTATAAACAAAAACATCACGTGAACAAGTCCGTGAAATAAAGACCCCCCTAAACCCCACTTTATATAGAGAAAACTGGGGTTTAAGGGGGTATACATTATTTTCCTTATTTCTTCTCCAAGGCATAGGTTGTGGGTACTCGTTAGAACCGCCTCAATGAGGCGGTTCTAACGAGCACACACAACCTATGTTATGAGCATTTATAAGAAAAATGTCAAGGATTTTCATCAGAAAAGTAGCTATTACGGACATGGGAAAAAATGCACTATGTCGTACGGGTGAGATTTCGTAATGATACACTCACTTAAGTAAATGGTATTGCGTGTAGAAATCCCAAAAGTTTGATGCGCAGTCACGTGGTGCTGGCTAATAAACATTTCATTGGAAGCATAAATTACTTTAAATTATTTCCCTTGTTATAATCTGGTTTAATATAGCAAAATTAAACGGTCTAAGAAAATATTTAAGTTAATCAAAAGAAATAAAACTATAAATACATGTATATTAACATGTACGCCTTTGTAGTAAAGTTACATGTTTCAAATACGTCCAAGCCATTCATTATAAGGAATTTCTGTCCCGTTTTCGTCTATTATCGAAAGCTGCACGATAGCTTCATAAGGGATATGATCCTCCACCAATACCTCGTTGTATTTGGCAGCACAATTCCTGGCGATAGGATGCGTTAACAATGAACTTCTTACAGACGAATCTGACAAATCAATAACGTTACATCTCGCTGACTGCAGCCGCGAACGGCTGATTGTAACTATTGGAAGCGCCCCTGCATTGCGTCGCTCTCTAGCTAGTCTTGCCCACGCGAGTGCGGCCTGATGACTAGCAGTGCATGAAATATTCACCATATTTGCATTATCTGCTGGTTCCTAGTCTGAAGGTTATCAGGGTTGGAAAAACAGGTAACCAGACCCCCCTGACCTTGAAAGGTCAGGGGGGTCTGGTTACCTGTTTTTCCAATATTGACAATGTGCAAGCTGGGAGCCAGCAAATAATGCAAATATGGTGAATACTGAGACTGATAGCCTGGTTTAGACCCGCAGCCGACGTGCGATTGTACGCTTCGGGTTGCGTCAGGATTTCGGCAGGTTAATCCGCGTTGATAATAGATATATTGCCGTACTTCGTCTTGCCGCAGTATTCTGTATAGGAAGCCATCATCAGGGGAACGCTTTCGTCTGAGTTCGTCGTGATCGTAACTTGCACAGATGTCAGATCTGATAGTCATCCCGTAAATCTGCACACAGTTTCCTTGGCTGCATTCATTCTCGCTGCATTGCTGATTCTGAGGTTGACCTCTTTGGCATCCGTGGATTGTTGAAATCTGTACAATCAGCGTGTACAGTATAATCAGTGTTGTATATTTCAGCGAGTTTGGTAGTTTCCCCATTTTTGTTGTGGATACCACTTCAGTCGGCAGCTGAAATTACAAGCAGTGTCTAAACATCACGTTATAATTGAGTACATGTCCTTGAAATGAGCATACCCCAAAAACCCACTTTATAAAGAGACAAAAAAAAAAACAGTGAGGTTTACAGTGGTATATTTTAAGAATCTTGCATGTGTTTGAGAGGTGGATGGAAAACCCCGTACCGATGGTCACTGTCGGCTTCACAAGGCTTGCCGAGCGATGCCGGACAGTGATCCCGAGGGACGGATTCTTCTATCCACCTCTCACACCCGTGTAGGATTATTTTTCTTGCATATTTGCCATTTCTCAGCACTGCAGTCATTTCGGTTGCCGACGTCCGCCATATTGTGATTGCACTACAGTAATATTTAGTGACGTCACGTAACGTGCTATGATGTCAACCTAATTTAACGACGGCGCATATGAGGTCGTATTCAACCAGTACATTTATCAAACACGCGAGAATATTCGATTTTACTCGTAGGTAATAACACCAGGGTTGGAACAGAATTTCTACCCCAAACTTAAACTATGGATTTCCTTATCTGGTGTGCAAGAAATTATATTTCTTATCTTTGCTCTTACTTGGACAGGTTGATGTTACTCTTTAGAACAGTCTCATTGATGAGGCGGTGTAACGTAAAAAAAGTGGACCGTGAAAAAATGAGACATTTCCGCCACTGCGCATGCGCGTTGCTAAGTGGGCGTTAACCGATTGTTTAAGGCGGGGCTTACACGATAAACAAATCATTAGTCACATTTTCAATCCTCCTTGAATGAACTATTGCCCAGCCTGCCAAAAACATCGGACCAACGTCGGGTCGACAGCGATACGACGTATCAACATCGTTTCGCTCTCAGCCCCATATTTGCCGGCTATTGCGTAATAGCTGGGAAGTATACGATATACCATGCAATGAAAGTTTCACCTCTGTGACTGTTACTGACATTTTGCTCTTGAACAGCAGTTGTCAATTTCTGGCGTAAGAATGTGCAGTGTGCTGGTTAACTGCTAACGTATAACCCTGTCAAGAAAAAGTGTGGATAGGTAAACTGACCGGCTCAAAATGACCTGAATGGTGTTGACTAGGCCGTTAAACTCCACTACAAACAAAGAAAAAAAAATGTTATTTTTTTTATTAAAAATCTACCTCTCCCTCTGTTTAGTTTAGTATTACACTTCTCTGAGTATTTCTCTAATCCATCTGGGACAGAAATTATGATTTTGTTACCTCGAAAATTGTGTACAGGTGCAAAACAAAAAGTATCGATGCATTTAGAAATTAACATTAACAACGAGAAGATCCTGCATATGCTGTAGTATAACGAAACATCCTCACCCTGAGTTATGCAGACGAGCTATTGATCAGTACACATGAGAAACCCTAAATTTGCAGCCTGCGTGGAAACGGAGATAGACGTGTAAAAAGTAGATAAGGCATCAATCCGTGAAAAAAGTGGACGTGCGTGTAAAAAGTGGGCATAAAGAAATGCAAATGAAAGGAATGAAAAAAGATGGATGTGCGTGAAAAGGGTTGAAAAGGTACGAGTCCGTGAAAGTAGAAGATGTGCGTGAAAAGGATAATCCCGAAGAAAAATGTACACTGACGTGAAAGAAAAATAGATAAGGCACCAAGCCGTGATAAAAGTGGACATCCGTGAAAAAGTGGACATAAAGAGATACAAAGAAAAGGAATGAAAAAAGATGTGCGTGAAAAGGATTGAAAAGGTACCTGTCCGTGAAAGAAGAAGATGTGCGTGATAAGGATAATCACGAAGAAAAATGTACACTGACGTGAAAGAAAAATAGATAAGGCACCACGCCGTGAAAAAAGTGGACATCCGTGAAAAAAGTGGACATAAAGAAAAAAAAAGAAAAGGAATGAAAAAAGAAGATGTGCGTGAAAAGGGTTGAAAAGGTACCTGTCCGTGAAAGAAGAAGATGTGCGTGAAAAGGATAATCACGAATAAAAATGTACACTGACGTGAAAGAAAAATAGATAAGGCAACAATCCGTGAAAAAAGTGGACATCCGTGAAAAAAGTGGACATAAAGAAATGCAAAATAAAGAAATGAAAAAAGAAGATGTGCGTGAAAAGGGTTGAAAAGGTGCCTGTGCAAGAAAGAAGAAGGTGCGCGTGATAAGGATAATCACGAAGAAAAATGTACACTGACGTGGCACAAAAATAGCTAAGGCACTAATCCGTGAAAAAAGTGGACATCCGTGAATAAAGTGGACATAAAGAAATACAAAGAAACGGAGTGAGTGAGTTTTAGTTTTACGTCCCACCAACAGCTAAGGTCATACGAAGACGGGACCTCGTGACTCATCCGAAAGTCTGGAGAAGCCCGAGATCGATCCTGCGATCCCTGGTTTACAAGGCGAGTAGCGTAACCACTGCACCACGGAGGCTTCTACAAAGAAAAGGAATGAAAAATAAAGATATGCGTGAAAAGGGTTGAAAAGGTACCAGTCCGTGACAGCAGAAGATGTGCGTGAAAAGGATAATCACGAATAAAAATGTACACTGACGTGAAAGAAAACCAGATAAGGCAACAGCCGTGAAAAAAGTGGACATCCGTAAAAAAGTGGACATAAAGAAATGCAAAATAAAGGAATGAAAAAAGATGGATGTGCGTGAAAAGGGTTGAAAAAGAACCAGTCCGTGAAAGCAGAAGATTTGCGTGAAAATGATAATCCCAAAGAAATATGTACACTGACGTGTAAGAAAAATAGATAAGGCACCAATCCGTGAAAAAAGTGGACATCCGTGAAAATAGTGGACAAACAGAAATACGAAGAAAAGGAATAAAAAAAGGAAGATGTGCGTGAAAAGGGTTGAAGAGGTATCTTTCCGTGAAAGAAGAAAATGTGCGGAATAAGGATAATCACGAAGAAAAATGTACACTGACGAGAAAGAAAAATAGATAAGGCAATAATCCGTGAAAAAAGTGGACACCCGTGAAAAAAAGTGGACATAAAGAAATGCAAAATATAGGAATGAAAACAGGAAGATGTGCGTGAAAAGGGTTGAAGAGGTACCTTTCCGTGAAAGAAGAAAATGTGCGTGATAAGGATAATCGCGAAGAAAAATGTACACTGACGTGGAAGATAAATAGATAAGGCAGCAATCCGTGAAAAAAGTGGACATCCGTGAAAAAAGTGGACATAAGGAAATACAAAGAAAAGGAATGAAAAAAGGAAGATGTGCGTGAAAAGGGTTGAAGAGGTACCTTTCCGTGAAAGAAGAAAATACGCGGAATAAGGATAATCACGAAGAAAAATGTACACTGACGAGAAAGAAAAATAGATAAGGCAATAATCCGTGAAAAAAGTGGACACCCGTGAAAAAAGTGGACATAAAGAAATGCAAAATATAGGAATGAAAAAAGAAGATGTGCGTGAAAAGGGTTGAAAAGGTACCAGTCCGAGAAAAAAGGAGAGGCGCGTGAAAAGGATAATCCCGAAGAAAAATGTACACTGACGTGAAAGAAAAGCAGATAAGGCAACAAAGCGTGAAAAAAGTGGACATGCGTGAAAAAAGTGGACATAAAGAAATACAAAGAAAAGGAATGAAAAAAGAAGATGTGCGTGAAAAGGTTTGAAAAGGTACCAGTCCGCAAAAGAAGAAGATGTGCGTGAAAAGGATAATCACGAAGATAAATGTACACTGACGTGAAAGAAAAATAGATAAGGCAATTGGAAGCAACGTCTCCAAAATGACCTATCTAGTGTTGACGGGGACGTTAAACCTCAAATCAAACAAACAAACAAACGGAAGGAATGAAAAATGAGAAGGTGCGTGAAAAGTGTTGAAAAGGTACCTGTCCGTGAAAGCAGAGGGTGTGCGTGAAAAGGATAATCACGAAGAAAAATGTACACTTACGTAAAAGAAAAACAGATAATGCAACAATCCGTGAAAAAAGTGGACATCCGTGAAAAAAGTGGACATAAAGAAATGCAAAATAAAGGAATGAAAAAAGATGGATGTGCGTGAAAAGGGTTGAAAAAAAAAACAGTCCGTGAAAACAGAAGATTTGCGTGAAAAGGATAATCCCCCCCCCCCCACACACACACACAAAAAATGTACACAGAAGTACATAGAAGAAAAATAGATAAGGCACCAATCCGTGAAAAAAGTGGACATCCGTGAAAAAAGTGGACATACAGAAATACAAAGAAAAGGAATGAAAAAAGAAGATGTGCGTGAAAAGGGTTGTAGAGGTACCTTTCCGTGAAAGAAGAAAATGTGCGTGATAAGGATAATCACGAAGAAAAATGTACACTGACGTGAAAGAAAAATAGATAAGGCAACAATCCGTGAAAAAAGTGGACACCCGTGAAAAAAGTGGACATAAAGAAATACAAAGAAAAGGAGTGAGTGAGTTTTAGTTTTACGTCCCACCAATAGCAAATGTCATACGGAGACGGGACCTCGGTTTAAAGACTCATCCGGAAGGCTGGAGAAGCCCGGGATCGATCTTGCGATCCCTGGTTTACAAGGTACGTAGCGTAACCACTGCACCACGGAGATTTCTACAAAGAAAAAAAAAATAAAAAAAAAAAAAGATGTGCGTGAAAAGAGTTTAAAAGGTACCAGTCCGTGAAAGCAGAAGATGTGCGTGAAAAATGTACACTGACGTGAAAGAAAAACAGATAAGGCAACAATCCGTGAAAAAAGTGGACATGAGAAAAGTTGACAAATAGGAAAGCAAAATAAAGGAATGAAAAAAAAATGCATGTGCGTGAAAAGGGTTGAAAAGGTACCAGTCCGAGAAAGCAGTAGATGTGCGTGAAAAGGATAATCCCGAAGAAAAATGTACACTGACGTGAAAGAAAAATAGATAAGGCACCAATCCGTGAAAAAAGTGGACATCCGTGAAAAAAGTGGACATACAGAAATACAAAGAAAAGGAATGAAAAAAGAAGATGTGCGTGAAAAGGGTTGAAAAGGTACCTGTCCGCGAAAGAAGAAGATGTGCGTGATAAGGATAATCACGAAAAAAATGTACACTGACGTGAAAGAAAAATAGTTAAGGGAACAATCCGTGAAAAAAGCGGACATCCGTGAAAATAGTGGACATAAAGAAATGCAAAATAAAGGAATGAAAAAGGAAGATGTGCGTGATAATGATTGAAAAGGTACCAGTCCGACAAAGAAGAAGGTGCGCGTGATAAGGATAATCACGAAGAAAAATGTGCACTGACGTGAAAGATAAATAGATAAGGCAACAATCTGTGAAAAAAGTGGACATCCGTGAAAAAAGTGGACATAAGAAATACAAAGAAAAGGAGTGAGTGAGTTTTAGTTTTCCGTCACACCAACAGCTAAGGTCATATGGAGACGGGACCTCGGTTTAAAGAATCATCCGAAAGGCTGGAGATCCTGCGATCCCTGGTTTACAAGGCGAGTAGCGTAATCACTGCACCATGGAAGCTTCTACAAAGAAAAGGAATGAAAAAGAGAAGATGTGCGTGAAAAGGGTTGAAAAGGTACAAGTCAGCCATGCCCTGTTATGGTGAAAACCTTAAAAAATCTTCACCTCCGGAATCACTTGACTGGTTGTCTTGAAACTTGGTTTATAGAATCAGGTGATTGAGTACTACCAAATGTGTACAGGGCTCGGGGGAGTGACCAGGACCTCATGGGCCTCTTGTTTTTTTGTTTTGTGTTGTTTTGCTTTGATTTTTCTGCGGCTTTTCCCTCTGTTTTTGTCGAATGAATGTGCACTGTACTGGTCAACCACTGATGTGCATGTCTGCCTAAGGTAAGATTGCCTGCTCGGTGTTGTCTCAGTGGTGTTGACAAGGCCGTTAAACTTCACACAAACTACCGAACAAAAACTCGGACCCCGCCCATCAGGGTTGGCAGAATAGATTGGGCTGCATGATGTTTCCATGCATGGCTGAAATCACTGGTAAGCCGCTTAGAGGGTCTGAGCTTGCACAGGCAAAGTGGTGCGAGTCAAACCATCCATGCACATTAACCTTATTCGTCTCATTGGGCGACAGGGCTTGAGATTACATTATATCTCTATGTCGGGTAAAAGTAGCAACGTCCAAAATATGACCTATATAGTGTTGGTGGGGACGTTAAACATCAAACAAACAAACAAACAAAATTACTAGCAGGTATGAGGTTATCCTGCATTCTCATTGCGTTTTGTCAATAATAAAACAGTGTACACTGCCTTTTTGGGCCTTCATGGTCTAGTGGGTAAAAGCTTTGACTCTTAATCACC
This sequence comes from Lucinisca nassula, assembly GCA_963580285.1. Classification (NCBI taxonomy): domain Eukaryota; kingdom Metazoa; phylum Mollusca; class Bivalvia; order Lucinida; family Lucinidae; genus Lucinisca; species Lucinisca nassula. The sequence goes on from OY757019.1 coordinate 12,969,455, forward strand.
TTGCATGTGTGACGCAAAGTAAAGGTCATATATTTTTCAGGTACTCCAGTTGTCGCCCACCGTTAATTAACGGTCTGCTCGAAAACCAATGGGTCATAAAACCAGAAAAAATGCCTGGTTTTACTCATACGTAGTGTATAAGGCCTTAGACGAATTGATCATAACAGCGCAGTAAAAGATATGCGGCTCGTACAAACAATATGTGAAGAAACCTTGGCAACAAACTGATTTTAGGCCATATACAGTGATTCTGAAATGTCTCGAAGAGGGATGGCGGGTTTACCACGGATAATTCAAACTCGTTCTTAGACCCTAGAGAATTAATCATATAGCTTCCGTTAGGTTGGCCATGTATAAAGAATAGTTCATTTTGTCCGAACAGGTATGTTGCGTGTAATCACCAGATTCGCCTAAATGAGTATTCACAGCATTCCTTTAACCTTAACCCTTTTTGTAACAAATGGAATATTCCTCCTTATATATAGCAGGAGTCCATTCCAAATTTAGGGGTGAGAGGTTGTGTTTTCTTCAACATTTATTTGGAAGATGGCTGAGCTTTTTGCAAACAGTGTAGGCCCCGATCAGATGCCGCGTTCTGATCTGGACCTGCACTGTTTGCCAGGTTACCAGTTTAGGGGTTTCTGTTAACTTAGAGAAGACTGCAAAGATATCCTCCTCTCATCACCATTATATCTCAAGACCAAGGCCCCCGCCCATCGGGGCTTCAGGAAATAGATGAGTTGCATGATGTTTCCACGCAGAGCTGAAACAGGCCGCACACAAGTACTGGTAAACCGATTAGAGAATCTAAGCCTGCATGCCCAGGCAAAGCGATGCGAGTCGGTTTCATTGAACGACAGGGCTTGACATGTCATTTCATCTCAATTTCGGGTAAAAGTCCAACAAAATTGGAAACGAAGTCTTCAAAGTGACCTATACAGTGTTGACGGGGACGTTAAACCTCAAATCAAACAAACAAAGTTATACCTATATTTCAGTTTACATTGACGGACGGCAATTGACGCCGCCATTTTGAAAGTGGCGCTGCAAAAGAATACAAAAGAAACTGATGTGAGAATTTTAAGAAGTCATACATTGTTGCAATCTTTAAAACTGAAAGTGACTTGGTGGTGGTGTCTGTTCTATCTGCAAACGCTGTAACAAGGAGAACTCACCTTAAAGCTCGCTAACAGGGCGAATGAGGGGAGGTAACTGCCAGACTACACGATAATTAAGCAAATAGCAATCCCATAAAAAACGTATCTTAGGTAGGCGGAGCAAATGTGTTGCGCATGCGCAGTGGCTGAAATGTCTCATTTTTTCACGGTCCACTTTTTTTACGTTACAGCGGTTCTATCAATCACACGCAAGCTGTTTGGAGTATAAATAAGAAAATTTATTTTATACATAGCAGTGAAACCAATGCATATCTGAAACAAATAAAAGTGATATTTTCACACTGTGAATGTTATTTTCACAGTAGCAGCCCGGACTACTTTTCTCGCCAAAATTCATAAGTTATCTATAAAATAATTCTGTAACACCTTGAAAAAGCATTCTTTGAACTGTAAAAATGATGTATTAAAAATGGCGATCTGTTTATGGTTTGCAACTGACAGTTGTGACGTCATAGCCAAGTCAAAAACTGTGACGTAAGATCCGATTGATCAATTACAGTAAGTGTCCTAAAATATTATCAAATAAAAAGAAAATTTACTTTTTATCGATAAATATCAAAAATATTTCATCTCGTATGTTGAAAACATCAGAATTTTCACTCGTGCTTCGCACTCGTGAAAATTCTGATATTTTCAACACACTCGATGAAATATTTTTGATATTCATCTCAACAAAGTAAATATCCTCAAAATATCACACATTTTCATCAGAAAAATATCCGCTTTGAAGATTTGAAAGAGCACTATGTCATCGATATCAATGCCAATGTTGGTGAGTGATACATTGGCGAAAAATGGAATACAGTTGAACTTCGATGGCTCGAACACCGATGGCTCGTTTACCATGGATGAGTCGAACCCATTTTGAGCCCCTAGCGAAATCCTCTACATAAGAACTAGTGGGGGATAATTAAGGAGATTTTGGTCTTCAATCTTACAAATGTATGCTGTGCGTACTCATTAGAATCGCCTCGATGAGGCGATTCTAATGAGTACACACAGCATACATTTATGTTACAGAACACCGAAAAGATGTCCAAAAGTACCCCGTTATGTTTTCTGGAAGTATGCAAAATTGGCTCGAACTACCGCTGTCTCGAACAAATTGCCATGGTCCCAAAGGGGTTCGAGCCACCGAAGTTCTACTGTATTTGCATAAAAAAAACACACAAAAAACTGATCAGACGTCACAGATCTATGACCATCTGTTGTGGGTCTACACTGTTTCTTTGTAGCACAATGACAATACAATACTTTGTCTATAATCTGATAATACAAAAGATGATGCTCTGTTTTTTGATCGAGCCCATCAGAAACACGGAAATGTGCTGACGAATCTAAGAGATTAAATTGAGCTAGCGCACGACAAAACCTACAATAAGACAAGTGCGCCCATCGAAGACTCAGATCAGCCTGCCTATCCATATGGTCTAACAAGAGACTTCTCTTGCCGCATGGAAGAGCATGGGTCCCTTAGCTATCCTTAGAGCGCACAACAAAGACTCTGATCCGCGCAGGCTGATCTGAGTCTTCGTTGGGCGCACATGTTTTATTGTAGGTTTTGTCATGCGCTGGCTCGTTCATATGAAAGAAAACAGCATCGCGCTGCCGCTGGAAACATTGTCGAGGTTGGGATTGTGCACAGGGAGCATTTTCAGACTACATTTCCTTATATGCTGAATATAAACGCAACGCCACTTCTGAGACACAACCGTAAACCTGTCTCTGATTTATTCGACTTCACAGTTTCACAAAATATACTCAACATCAATGAAAATGTGTTTGTTTGATTTAAGGTTCAACTTCCCCGTCAACACTGTAAAGGTCATTTTGGAGACGTTGCTTCCATCTTTGTGGGACTTTTACCAGACATTGAGATGAAATGACATCTCATGCCCTGCCGCCCAATGAAACCAATAGGGTTTATAGGCATGGACGGTCCAACTCGCACCGCTATTGATCCTCAAAGCGGTTTATCAGTACTCGTGTGTGGGTCGGTTTCAGCTCTGCGTGGAAGCATCATGCAGCCCATCTATTTCTTCAAGCCCCGATGGGCGGGGGCCGTCACATCAATGAAAAGTTAACCACTTTGAAAATGAATATAAATGACAAACTTCAATCGTTTCACATTTTATTTCACCTGTCACGTAGTGACGAGGTGATCGTTTGGGATCACCTTTTGTCCGCCGTGCGCGCGTGTGTCCGTGCGTGCGTAAGTATTTTTTTTCAAACTACCACTAATCGGATTTTGACCAAACTCTTAGGTTGTCTGTTACAAAGAAAAATGAAGTAATGAAGTGTTTTTAGCTCACTGTTAAGTAGTAACGAGATGAGCTTTTGGGACCACTTTTTGTCCGTCGTCCGTCGTGCGTCCGTCAAACGACATCTTCTCCTAAACCACTGATCAGATTTTGACCAAACTTCATAGGAATGATTCTTAGTTGGTCCTCTTTCAAAGTTGTTCAAATGGTTCCGGTCCGTTGCACATCTAGGTCACAGGAGCCAAAAATAGATTTTTTTTTCACTAAAAACTTAAAAAATCTTCTTCTCTGAAACCACAAGGTCCAGGTTTTTGAAATTTGGTATGAAGCTTCATCTAATAGACCTCTACCAAGATTGTTCAAATTATAGTGCTGGGGCAAAATATGCCCCCGCCCCGGGGCCCTTTGGTTTAACATAGGCTTATATAGGGGAAATCTTTAAAAATCTTCTCTGAAACCGCAAGGCCCAGGACTTTGATATTTGGTATGAAGCTTCATCTAATATACCTTTACTAGGATTATTCAAATTATAGCTTCATCTAGTGGACCTTTGCCAAGATTGTTCAAATTATAGCCTTTGTTTATGTTACCTTTAAGACTTCCCTCAACATTATGCACATTAAAGCCCTGGGGCCAATACTGGCCCTCCCTGGGACCCACTCGTACACTATGGATCAGGTGAGCGACCCAGGGCCATCATGGCCCTCATGTTTTTTTGTTTTTGTTTTTTTTGTTTGTGCAAAGTGGTGCAGATGAACCCTATTGGCGGGCAGGGCTAGAGATGCCTTTTCATCTCAATGGCGGGTAAAAGTCACACAAAATTGGAAGCAGCATCTCCAAAATTGCCTACATAGTGTTGAAAGGGATGTTGAATTCAATTCAAACAAACAAAACAGACATCATACTGTCAGTGCAAAGTGAAGTAAAATGAAATATTTTTTTCATTGTGATAAAACATCATAGTATCGACAAAAATGAAGTAAAAACTACTTTTTATGTCATTTCGCATCGACAAAGCCAACACAAAATGAAGTAAAACGTTCAAAATGAAAATATTACTTCATTTTGCGTTGAAACAGTGGTCCCCTTTCAAAGTTGTTCAAAGTTGCCCACTTAGGTCACAGGAGCCACAAATAGATGTTGTCCTGAAAACCAACAAAAAAGCTCTTCTTATCTGTAACCGCATGACCCAAGTTTTTTATATTTGGTATGAAGCTTCATCTAGTAGACCTCTACCAAGATTGTTTAAATTATAGCACAGGAGCCAAAAATGTCCCCGCGCCGGGGCCCATCAGTTTTACATAGTCTTATATAGGGAATACCCTTTAAAAATCTTATTGTCTGATATCGGAAGGCCTGTGGTATGAAGTTGTATTTAGTGGACCTCTGCCAAGATTATTCAAATTATAGCCCTGGGAACCAAAAATGCCCCGCGCCAGGGCCCACCGGTTTTAGATAGACTTAGAAGGGAAAACCTTTAAAAATCTTCTCGTCTGAAACCAAAAGGGCCGGATGTTTGATATTTGGTATGAAGTTGTATCTAGTGGACCTCTTCCAAGAATGTTAAAGTTATGGCCCTTGGGCTTAAACTTTCCGCACCCCAGTGTCCACATGTTTAACATAGACTTATATACGGAAAACTTTTAAAAATCTTCTTGTCTGAAACCAGAAGGCCCAGGTCTTTGATATTTGCTTGAAGCTTTATCTTGTGGACCTCTACCAAGATTGTTCAAATTATAGCCATGGGGCCAAAAATCCCCCCCCCCCCCCCCCCCCCCCCCGCGTCGAGACCAACTGGCTTTACATAGACTGCTATAGGGAAAACATTTAAAAATGTTCTCGTCTGAAACAAGAAGGCCCAGTTCTCTTATATTTGGTATGAAACTTCATCTAGTGGACCTCTACCAAGATTGTGCAAATTATAGCCCGCCCCGGGGCCCACCGGTTCTACATATACTCATATGGGGAAAGCCTTTAAAAATCTTCTTGTCTTAAACCAAAAGACCCAGGTCTTTGGTATTTAGTATCAAGCTTCATCTGGTGGACCTCTACTGTGATTGTTCATATTGTAGCCCTGTGGCCAAAACTCGCCCTGCCTCGGGACCCACTGGTTTTACATAGACTTATACATGTACAGGAAAACCCTTTAAAAATCTTCTCGTTTGAAAACACAATGATGGCCTTTGATGTTTGGTATGAAGCTTCATCTAGTGGACCTCTACCAAGATTGTTCAAATTATAGCCCTGTGGTCAAAAATGATCCCACCCCGGGTTTTACTCTGACTAAGGGAAAACCTTTAAAAATCTTAAACCAGAAGGCCCAGGTCTTTGCAGAAGGCCCAGGTCTTTGATATTTGATATGAGTCTTTATCCGGTGGACTTCTACCATGATTGTTCAAATTATAGACCTGGGACCAAAGGTGGCCCCTCCCCAGGGCCCACGGTTTTACATAAGACTTATATATGGAAAACCACATGGCCCGAGTCTTTGATTTTCAAGCAAATCAGACTTTTACGGTGTTGGGCTCAAAGTCAATGTTCTTGGGGCTATTTTAAGAAAAAGCTTTGTCTTCACTGTAGCCCCTACATTTATCGATGGATTTTAATATAACCTCGCAGAAATGTTTGATATGATAATATCTCCAGCAAGTTAGACTTTCAGGGTCCAAGGTGCAGTGGCTATTTTTGACAAACTTTTTTTGTGTGTTGTACGTGTATAATTTCATTTTTTTCTAAGAAACATTTGTGATGTTTTTCCTATTTCGTCTCACAACATAGGTTGTGGGTGCTCAATGAGGCGGTTCTAATGAGTATCCACAACCTATGTCTTGGAGCAAAAATAAGAAAAATAATATATACCCCTATAAACCCCAGTTTTCTCTATATAAAGTGGGGTTTAGGGGGGGTCTTCATTTCACGGACATGTTGACATGATGGGTATAATAATATCTCAAGCAAGTTGGACTTTCAGGATCCTGGGCTCAGGTTCAATGTAAAAATGGCTATTTTTATAAAAAAAATGACATATCGCTCTAACACCTACATTTATTGATGGATTTTAATGTAGCTTCACACAATGTTGAGTATGATAATATGTGAAGCAAGTTCGACTTTCAAGGTCACTGTGGCTGGTTTTAGAAAAACGTTTTCATGGCTCTATAGCTAGCACGTAAATTTATCAACGGATTTTGATGTAACTTCACAAATGTTACGTAATACAGTAATGATAATATTCTCAAGCAAGATCAGCATTCAGGGTTCTGGGCTGAAGGTCAAGGTCACTAACTATTTTTAGAAAAATCTTGTTATGGCTTATGGGTCGATTTTGCTCAAATGAACATGATAGCCACCAGAGCTAAAATATCCAAAGCCTTAAATTACCTAGTCATAAACAGCTAGACTGATTTTGCTAGAATTTCCCAGAAATGTTCCTTGGGTCACTGTCAATCACAATTGGTCGACCCCTCCACTCCACCTTACTATATTTACCTACTACATGTATTTCATTGGATTAGGTGAGCGATCCAGGGCCATCATGGCCCTCTTATATTTATTTTGACCGTTATTATGGTCGGTTCCGGACTCATATCTGGTAAAATCGTTCGACGTGGGTATCTGGGCTATCCCTCATGACGAGCACGTGCAAAAATAAATTTCACTCAATTTTTTGACAATAAATTGTGTAACACAAATGTTCTTTAAATCATTTGATAGCTAAACGCATTTCCCAGAAAACGCCTATTAAAGTATTGGTGTAACATTAAACATGGGGCGGCTAAATGAAGCCCAACGTCACCGCGCTCTCGGAATGGTGTAGGGAGGAATGTCATTTCGCGAGGTAGCCCGTAGAATTGGCTGTTCTCATTAGACTATAATGTTTGTTTGTTTGTTTGTATTGGAGTTTAACGGCCCAGTCAACACTATTTAGGTCATTTTTGAGCCGGCCAGTTTACCTATCCACACTTTCCTGGGCAGGTAGACTATAATGTAGCTTGTTGATAGGAACGCTGTTACATAGACAACGCCCGGGGCGACAGAGAGAATAGAATTAGAATAGAATAGAATTTTATTTACTGCACAACTATACCCTATAAGGGTTAAAGGCAAGCAAATACAAACATGACATAATACATTCTTCAATGATATGAAAATAATTTTATAAATAAATAAATAAAAATAATAAATAAATAATAATCAAAAAAAAAAATAAATAATAATAATAATAATAATAATAATAATAATAGCCTTGAGTCATAAGAGCCATGACATGCTATGATATATTACATTCACTTACAAATAATCCAATTGTTTTCAAAATAGTATCGTCTGTAGATGCCATAAGTTTGACGAAATGCTCTTTTTTAGATTGTAATGAATGATTATTTAAAACTGCCATGTTCTGAGACATTTTATTTCGCAGATCATTATACTTAGAGCAATAACAAAAGAAATGTATTTCGTCATCTAAAATATTACAAATATTACACAGTCTGTCTTCCAGTCTTTGCCCTGAATATCTTCCCCTTTCAATTTTTAGACGATGAACACTTATTCTGAAGGCTGTTAAAGCTTTTCGTTGTTTTCTGTCTGGTAGAATATCCAAATACTTTTCAAATTCAAATTTTTGCTTAAACAATTTATATGTCCTTAACTTATCCATTCCAACTTCAGAATTAATACTTTTCTTCCAGGGAGTGACGTCGCATGCACAAGACCGCCACATTTTCTTGACGCATCTCCCGGATCGTTTTACATGTAGAACGTCAGTCCAATCTGCTAAGGAGACTCTTGGAATACATAATCGACGAATTAGTGCATCAACCGTCCGGCAACATTTACGTGAACGCGGTATTGGGAGCTACAAAACGTAAAAAGGCAATGTACTGACGCCTGAACGTCGACGAAACTGCTGCAACCGGTGTAGACAGCATCTCTGTTGGACACAACGACAGTGGCAAAGCGTTATATCCACAGATGAGTCGCGTTTTTGCATTTATATACATGATGGTGAGGGAGGCGTCTAGTTGGGGAGGCGGCAGTTATGGTTTGGGGTGGAATTTCATGGCGCCACAGGACACCCCTAGTTGTTATTCATTACGATAACACACCCGTGCAACAAAGTCCATTTTTTCACATCTCCAAAACGGCTAAGTTTCCGATGAAAATGCGTGATATTTTTCTTAATGATAATGCAGACATAGATTGTGGGTGCTCGTTAGAACCGCCTCATTGAGGCGGTTCTAACGAGTACCCACAACCTATGTCTTGGAGCACAAATAAGAAAAATAAATGTATACCCCCGTAAACCCAAGTTTTCGCTATATAAAGTGGGGTTCAGGGGGTGTTCATTTCACGGACTGGTTCACTTGATGGATGGGAATCTGACTGACCGTCGGTACATTGACGAGGTGCTGCAGCCTGTTGTACTGCCTTTTCTGAGAAATAACGTCCACGTAGCGCTGTATGAACAAGATAACGCGAAACCGCACTCTGCAAGACTAACCAGACCATACCTTGGCCCCCATTTTCTCCTGATTTGAATCCCATATAAGCATCTATGGGACCAACTTGAACGCCGTGTGTTTGTCGGCAGTCTGCGCACTTATAACCGGCAGCAGTTGATCCAGGCACTGGACAGGGAGGGGGAGGCTATACCGCAACATAGAACGCTTAATTTGCGGTACGAGGCGAAGATGTCAGGCAGCCATTGACGTTCATGGGGGGCATACCCGGTATTAATGTTTGTGACTTTTGATATTAGGATACGTGACTTTGAAACGTCATTCCAACCATTAGAAACAATGAAATCATGTGCACATCGCATTGAAACTTTACTGCGATGACAACAGGTTATTATATATATTATAAATTAAATGTTTTAATTTGGAAATATCGAAAAATATTAATGATATGTTACCTTCCCAGCAGGCACACGTCGCACGGGCAACGTCAAATCAACGTCGGTACAACGTCAATACGTTGCACCGACGTAGATGTGACGTTGCATAAACGTAATGACGTTGTACCGACGTTGATGTGACGTCACAATTACGTCATGTGCCTACTGGGTGGTAACTTTTCATTGATGCTGAATACTTAGGTTTACTTTTATGATGACCACTCCGCGACCTGTGCCGGCCATTTTGACAAAATCTCAGACTTTGGACGACATTTTGCACGTTTTTATCTTTTTTCATTACGCAAACACGCCTATACAATACATTGCCACCTGTATCACCGAAAAAATGAAAATTTTATGATTAAAAATTGTGATATTTTTCTTATTTCTGCTCAAAATATAGATTGTGGGCACTCGTTAGTAACGTCAATCTATATTTTAGAGCAGAATTAAGAAAAATAAGGTTTACACCCGACAACCCCAGTTTTACTACATAATAGTGGGGTTCAAGGGGGTCAAAATTATATTCACCATATTTGCATTATTTGCTGGCTCCCAGCTTGCACATTGTCAATATTGGAAAAACAGGTAACCAGACCCCCCTGACCTTAAAAGGTCAGGGGGGTCTGGCTACCTGTTTTTCCAACACTGATAACCTTCAGACTAGGAACCAGCAGATAATGCAAATAAGGTGAATAGGCGTGTTTTCGTGACGGACAGCGCGCAGTAATACATATTGATTCCGCTAGCGGATTACCGAAAATAATGCATTGTTTTCTTCCACTCCTGCGCCGCAAATTATGTGAGCCCCGTCAAGCGATTTTGGTACTTATCGCCTATGCGAGCAGCGAAGGTTCAGGCGAGCCTGCGCATCCGCGCAGTCTCGCCAGAACCTTCGCTGCTCGCCTATTCAAGCAGTGAATCAAGAGGAACCTTCAGACAGAAAGCCATATCCCTGACCCCTCTGAATGGCTGGGCATGCGCAGTTAAAATTTGTCATGACGGAATGCTCGAAGACACCAATTCGCTTGGCGGGGCTCATGTGATAAAGTTATTTTGTGTTTGTGTTTCTTTCCCTTTGGTGACTTGGGTGGGAGCTGTGAGGTAACTGTATTGATATCTGATCATTAGCTTCACTTCTAATAATCTACATGCATTTGTTGTAATGGATGCCGCTATCGGATTTATTTCTCGGAGATTGATGAAGATTGATCATGAAATATTTTAAACGACCTTCTCTCCCTTTGCTGATCTCGGGAGGGCGGTTTAAAAAAGTATGTATTGTTATGGTAAATCGTAAGCCTGTCTAGGAAAATGGAGCGGCTCGATATCGCCTGAATGGTGTTGAAGGGCACAGTATACTCGAAAATTAACCAGCAAAGCCGCTATAGCCTATGTGATTCGAAGCAGAGAAAATCAACTACTAACAGTTTCTTTTTTGCATTGCTTATTTATGTCTAAAAATACATGGACGACTTTTTTTTTTTACAATGAAAATTTGCGAAATTTGTTTTATTTCTGCTTCGATAGATTGTTGTTATCCGTTAGAACCGCTGAAATCATAAAACCACACGTCGTGTAATAATACACTTGGTTACTGGCGCGTTTCGTGACGACGCCGTCCGTTACAAACCTGTTTTCTGTAAAACTTCGGAAATAAACTCCAATATAAACTGATAAAATCGTTGGATGACAAAAAACGGATCTTTCATTCGTGGCAATTTCATATGAAAATGAAACTCGTGTCTATTTATGAGACGCTTAACCTCCACCACACGGCACTTAAGGAGCAAATTCTTTCCTTTTAGAGTAGACTCCTTTTTTTTCAGTGAGACAGGGCTTATAGAAAAGAGATACGGAAGCCCGAAAGCTGTCTCCCTTTTAAAATGGCGGAGAAATCTGCAAGGTGCCCCCATCCCCCCTTAACACCAGCTCATCACACAAACACGCATTTTCGTAAATGTACAATTTCCGATTACCCAATTTCGCCCAGCAGGCACATGTCGTAATTGTGACGTCGCATCAACGTCAGTACAACGTCATAACATTTATGCAACGTCACATCTACGTCGGTGCAACGTCATGACGTTGCACCGACGTTGATTTGACGTTGCCTAGCGACGTGTGCCTGCTCGGGTAACATCATTTTCGATATAGAAAGATTTGGTACAACATAAATGCTATACGACAAACTGCATGCATGGTTGTTAACCTAATCACGGTTGATAATATTGCTTCCCTCTTTAATTGCACGCCGATGGCCACAGCGTAAAGGCTTGCCAACCAATGTAATGTTGGTTGGTGCCTGATGCTCTGTCTCTTGTTGGGCCCATCGGAGTCTAACTGTTGATTTTCGTTTGCTCCAGCATTTCAGCGGTTTCTTGCTGTCGAGTCCTCATCAGTGTTTCATCTCTGTTGTTGTTTGATATTTGTGTACTCGGAGATGTTGCACTGATGAGTAAGGAGGCCTTCATGCAGACTGAACAAATTATTTGTCTAAATCGCGACAGAAGAAAGGGCGAGGATTGCGGCCGCGTAAAATCGATTTAAGCCCCATCCCTTACCCCCACCCCTCCTCTGACCCACTCTCACTGACAGTTAAGCGGTTCTTCTGTCGCGGTTTATTTTTGTTATGGATTGTCTTCGAGTCTGTGTATCGCTTGTGTTTTTTTAGCTCACCTGAGCCGAAGGCTCATGTGAGGTATTAGTATACCACGAGCCGGCGTCCGTCGTCCGTCGTCCGTCGTCGTCCGTCGTCCACACTTTCAAAGAAGTATATCTCCGGAACCAGTGGGCCAATCTTGATCAAATTTCATGTGAAGCATCATCAGGTAGGGGGAAAGGCTGCATACTGTTTTCGGGCAGATCGGATTGGAACTCTGGTTGCCATGGCAACAAATAGCTCCCATAGACTTAACATAGGAAAAAGTTTGTCATCACTCTAGCTCCGTCAATTTTTTTCTGATTGTCTTCATTCTTGCAGATAACGAGGACAGGCATGAAATCTCGATCAAGTTCGATTTTGGGCTGAATCGGATTATTCACTCAGGAGTTACGTGCCCTTGAGCATTCTTAACAAAGGAAAAAGCTTGTCATCACTCTAGCTCCGTCATTTTTTTTCTGATCGACTTCATTCTTGCAGATAACGAGGACAGGCATGAAATCTCGATCAAGTTCGATTTTGGGCTGAATCGGATTATTCACTCAGGAGTTACGTGCCCTTGAGCGTTGAAAAAATTGCCTATTGACTTAACATGGGGAGAATGTTGTCATCACCGTAGCTGCTTCAATTATTTTCAGATTGGCTTTATTCTTGCAGATAACCAGCACAGCCATGAAATCTCGGTCAAGTTCGATAACTGGCAGAATCGGATCATTCACTTAGGAGTTACCTGCCCTTGTGTGTTTTTGCATGAGGGTTAATGGGAATTTCAAAAATGTATATCTTAAAGACTACTTGGCCAACTTTGATCAAATTTCATGTGTCGCATTATTGGGCAAGTGGAAAGGCTTCATTAGGTTTTCAGGCAGATCTGAGTGGAACTCTGGTTGCCATGGCAACATCTAGCTCCCATAGACTTCACATAGGAAAAAGCTTGTCATCACTCTAGCTCCGTCAATTTTTTTCTGATCGACTTCATTCTTGCAGATAACCAGTACAGGCATAAAATCTCGGTCAAGTTCGATTTTGGGCCGAATCGGATTATTTGCCTTGGAGTTACCTGCCCTTGAGCATAAAAAAATACGTTGTGACCACGATAGCAACTTTATTTTTATTCAGATCAGCTTCAAACTTGCAGGTAACGTGGACAGGCATTAAATCTCAGTTAAGTTCGAATCGGAATATTGACCTCGGAGTTACATGACCTTGAGCGACAAAAAATTTGCCCATAGACTTTACATAGGGAAAATGTTGTGACTACGATAGCGACTTGAATTTTTTTCAGATCAGCTTCAAACTTGCAGGTAACGAGGACAGACATAAAATCTCGGTTAAGTTCGATTTTGGGCCGAATCGGATTATTTGCCTTGGAGTTACCTGCCCTTGAGCATAAAAAAATACGTTGTGACCACGATAGCAACTTTATTTTTATTCATATCAGCTTCAAACTTGCAGGTAACGAGGACAGGCATAAAATCTCGGTTAAGTTCAATTTTGGGCCGAATCGGAATATTGACCTCAGAGTTATGTGACCTTGAGCGACAAAAAATTTGCCCATAGACTTAATTAGGGAAAATGTTGCGACTACGATAGCGACTTGAATTTTTTTCAGATCAGCTTCAAACTTGCAGGTAACGAGGACAGACATAAAATCTCGGTTAAGTTCGATTTTGGGCCGAATCGGAATATTTGCCTTGGAGTTACCTGCCCTTGAGCATAAAAAAATACGTTGTGACCACGATAGCAACTTTATTTTTATTCATATCAGCTTCAAACTTGCAGGTAACGAGGACAGGCATAAAATCTCGGTTAAGTTCGATTTTGGGCCGAATCGGAATATTGACCTCGGAGTTACGTGACCTTGAGAGACAAAAAAATGCCCGTAGACTTAACGTAGGGAAAATGTTGTGACAGAAATAGCGACTTGAATGTTTAGCTCACCTGAGCCAAAGGCTCCAGTGAGCTGATAGTATACCAAGGCTCCGGAGTCCGTCGTCTGTCGTCCGTCCATCCGTCGTCCACACTTTCAATGAAGCATATCTCAGAAGGCAGTCGACCAATCTTGTTTAAATTTTATGTGTAGCACCATTGGGCAAGGGGAAAGGCTGCATTAGGTTTTGGAGCTAGTCTGGTTCATTTATTCCTTCATTCTTCTTTCTCTCCATATAGAGATAATAGACCAATGTTAAATTTTTAAACAAAGATTTCTCAGGAACTATAAAAGCTAGAAGCATCAAATTTGGTATTCAATAGAATAATGATGACTTATTTTGTGTAAGAGACATTGGGCTTTCTCAGCTTATTTGTTCATCTGTTCTTTCATTCTTCTTTCTCTCCATTTTGACCAATGTTAAATTTTCGTCAAAGATTTTTCAGGAACTATAGAAGCTAGAAGTCTCAAACTTGGAATGCAATGCAATAATGATGACTTATATCCTGTAAGGGTCAATGGGCTGGATTCTATTAGCAGATTTAGTAGACAAGTCTGTGAATTGTTAAAACTTAAGTTCCTCAGGTGAGCGGTTTAGGCTCATTGAGCCTCTTGTTTTTCTTTTGGCTGGCCAATTGGCCATTTTGTGGGAAAGTAACTGTCCTTTTGACTTTCAGCTATTGATGTTTCCATTACGGTCTAGTTGTTTCATGTTTGTGTTTCTTTCCATTATGGTGTCTCTGATGGGAGCTGTTGGTTAATTGTATAGTTTCCTGATCATTTCCTTCACTTCTGTTTTGCTTACATCTTAGGCACATATTATGCCGGTTGGTACCTGATGCTCTTTCTCGGGTCGAGCCAGCCGGGGTATAACTGTTGGTTTTCTTTTGCTCCAGCATTTCAGTTATTTCCTGCTGTCAAGTCCTCGCCGTTGTTTCATCTCTATATACCATTACGAAAACACGCCTATACAAATACATGGCCACCATTATCGCCGAAAAAATGAAAATTTAAGATGAAAAATTGTGATATTTTTCTGATTTCTGCTCAAAATATAGATTGTGGGCACTCGTTAGAACCGCCTCATCGAGGCGGTTCTAACGAATACCCACAATCTATATGTTATAGCAGAAATAAGAAAAATAAGGTATACCCCAGGAAACCCCAGTTTTACTATATAAAAGTGGGGTTCAAGGGGGTCAAAATTATATAGGCGTGTTTTCGTGATGGTTTGATTTTTATGTTCTTGGAGATGTAGCACTGAAGAGTTAGAAAGCCTCCATGCGGATCGAACAAAATATTTGTCTAAACCGCGACAGAACCAAGGACGACCAGGATTATGGCCACGTAACATCGATTTAAGCCCCCGAATGAAATACAGTAAAATTCCGCTATTAAGACCACCTGAAATTAAGACTAATTTTGCTTTAAAAAGCTTTTTTAGAACGGTGCAATTATTCTTTCTTCGATTTTCCTGCACACAATGTCCTTACTCAGGGACCACCTTTGGGACTGTTCAAAAGTGGTCTTAAAGACCACTTTTGAACAGTCCCAAAGGTGGTCTAAATATAGGAATTCCACTGTACTTTTTACTGACGGTTCCAAGACAGTTCTTATGTCGTGGGTTTTTTTTTTGTTTTTTTTTTGTTTTTTGTTTTTGTTATAGTTTTTATCTTTGCATGTTCATATTGCTTATATATCTTTTGATATTGGATAGCCGTTTGGCCATTTTGTATTTCCACTTGTGATGTGTTCACTAGAGCATTACGAAAACACGCCTATACAAACACATTGTAAACTTTATCGCCGAAAAAACGAAAATTTTAAGATTAAAAAATTATGCTATTTTGCTTATGTTTGCTCAAAATATAGATTGAGGGTACTCGTTAGAACCGCCTCATCGAGGCGGTTCTAACGAGTACCCTAGAACCGCCTCATCGAGGCGGTTCTAACGAGTACCCTCAATCTATTTAAGTGCAGAAATAAGACAAATAAGGTTCACCCCTGTAGACCCTAGTTTTACAAAATAAAAGTGGAGTTCAAAGGGGTCAAAATTATATAGGCATGTTTTCGTGATGGTTTAGTTATTGCATATTCTTGTTTCTTTGTTGTATCGATTTATGATCATTGCCGTCACTTTTTTTATAAATTGGCCCTCTTCAATCCTCACTTTTATATAACAAAACCGGGGTTTACAGGGGTATACATTATTCTTCTTAGAAATATGAAAAATGTCAGGGGCCAGTTGTTCAAAACTAACAATATCGTTAGTTAACATATTGTTAAAACTTTGATCATTAAATATGGCAAATATGCTGAAATTTTGCTGAAAAAATGTGAGCAGCTTTTGCATCCGCAAAAGCTGCTCATATTTTTTCAGCAAAAATACCAAAATTTACGATATTGTACATGCTAGTAGAGTTAACAATTTGACCACTAATGAGATCGTTAAGCTAATGGTGCTTTGAACAACTGGCCCAAGATTTTTTGTCCATCAATTTTAATTGATGGTGGTTAAAGTTTCAATATATTTGGATAGGTGTGCTTTCGTACTAAAAGCAAAGAACATGACTTACAAGCAACCTGTGATACTTCTGAGAGCCTGCAATATTTCGGAAATCTTTTTTGTCCTTCTTCGATCTGTCCAAAACGGCGTCTGACTTCATGCAAAGATAACATGCATTAAATAGTACCAGATATGTAGTTTTGTTTACTTAACTATCTATTTTATCATGTTTATGTATTGGCCCATTTTCGATGACCAGAAACCCCATAAATGGTTTCTTGACCAACAGCGCATGTCCAGAACACCTGATTTGATCAACCCCTTTTGCTTTGCAAACGGTACGTAGCTATTTTCTTAATTAAAAAAAAAGGAAAAAAAACAACTTCCTTACACCCTTAAATTTCGAAATGGGCTCCTGCTACATAAATAGAAACAATGATGATTCCATGCCGTTCAGAGCTTGCAGCTCTGTTACTGATGGTGGTACTTTATCATTATACAAACTTAACTATCTACATATTGTGACCTAGTCTCAGGGAGGTTCACCTTGATCAGAAGTAGAATGTGACTTTCTTGCACACCAGATAAGGAAATCCATAGTTTTAGCTTGGGATAGAATATAAGAATCTTATATGGGCATATCACCGACTCTACTTTTATTTCCCCATCGCCGATAGGTCCCTCAAGCTACTGACCTCAGAATCTGAGTTTTAACATGGGGATGCCAAATGGGTGATGTATTCTCAAGTTGAGGGCGAACCAGTGGCCTTTCTCTACCTAGGTGCAAAAGCCAATTAACGTCTAAGAAAACCTCAAGTCCTAGTTGCGTTGCTGACCCCAATCAATGTCGTCTGTCACTTTGATACCGAGATATTTGCCGGATTGAACATGCCCCCAAAGTGTGCAGGTGTAGTGAATAGTCAAACTTAATACTTAATTTGCTTGTGAGGAAGATGTCGTGACTCCCTTGTCCACAATGCACTTCATCTGCCCACCGTGCTAGTCGACATAAGACCTGATATTACCAGGAAGAGCATTAATGAATGACCCCCCCCCCCCCACACACACACACACACACACACCTCCCGCCCCCCAAAAAGGACCGATCCAAGTACCGAACCTTGTGACACTAACGTTTCTTCAGATTGAAATGGTTGATATTTGCTTATCTAAGTCCAAATGAAGACTGAGTGCCCGTTAGAGTGAGTGAGTGTTTGAGTTTTACGTCCCACCAACAGATAAGGTCATACGGAGACGGGACCTTGGTTTAAACACTCATCCGAAAGTCTGGAGAAGCCCAGGCTCGATCCTGCGACCCCTGGTTTACAAGGCGAGTAGCGTAAGAGTGTCCGTTAGAAACCGCCTCAACCATTATGCCCCAATCAGGCGGTTCTAACGAGTACCCACAATCTTTATTTTCGAGCAAACAAGGAAAATACTTGATTCTCCCGTAAACCAACTTTTCTGTACATAATGTTGGGCTTACAGGGGTCTTAGTTCACGGACTTGTTAATCTGATGTCTATATAGACGGGCTGGTATGGAATGCATGAAAGATCAGTGAACAAAAAGACATTTGTAAAATCAAACTCTGCTGAACGATAACTATGAACCAAATAAATAAATAAATAAATAAAACTAACAATCACGTAATGGGCTATCAAATTCCGGTAGCCCGATATCAAAGGAAACATTATGCATCTGCCCTCATAGTTATAAGGGGATTACCTCGCCTACAAACTACTGAATTAATGTCATGTTCAAAGCTATGGGAATTGTATTTCTGTTTATGGATATATGTCTTGCATCAGAATGACAAAAACACAACACCTGTTGGAAAAAATATGAATAAATTAATACAGCCAGTGTGTACCTCTAGGTATATCGGATTTGAATTCAAAGAAAGTTGTTATAATAATGTCACAAACTCCTCCCCACTCATATATATCACGTTAGTATGCCAGAGACATATCACATTCTTTGAAGGAAAGACATTTTTTCTGACAATTATAAAACACGTTAAATTTTGCACCCCTGCCCCCCATCCCCCACCCCCACCCTCTGTCCCATTCATGTACATTCGTGTTTCGTTTAAGGCTCCATTTATAGTTTGTTTTGTAATTGCAGACATCACATTCAAATCTTCTTTCTTCGTGGAAGCTTTCGTCTGCCTCAGAGACTAAAGATAAGGGCCTGTATCTTCAGCCTGCCCGTGTCGAGAGGCATGGGCATGCATCTCTTACTTCCGACATCCAACTTCTAACTTCTATCTTCCGACTTTTACTTCTAACTTATTACTTCCTGCATTACACATCTATAGTAATTGTATGTGAGGGAGTAGGAACTTCTTACTTCATCTCTTCTTAGCTCTTACTTCTGACTTCCTACTTAGGAATTCTAACTTCCTGCTTCTGACTGTTATCTTCCAACTTCCGACTTCTTACTTCAGACCTCCTACTTCCGACTTCATACGTCTACCTTCCGACTTCTTACTTCGGACTTCTGGAAATAAGAAGTGGGAAGTAGGAAATTTGGAGTTAGAAGTAAGAAGTTGGAAATAAGAAGTTATACGTAGGATGCAGGAAGTCAGAAGTAAGAACTAAGAAGTGATGAAATAAGAAGTTCCGTCTCTTACAATCACAATAGATGTGTAATGCAAGAAGCAATAAGTTGGAAGTCGGAAGCTAGAAGTAAATGATTGTTTGGTTTTAACGACACGTCAACCCTTGTTGGTCATTTTGTGTCGTCACCCAGAGAAAGGAAGAAAAGCGATAGAAGAGATAGTAGAAGATATTTGTCATAGACAGAGCAGAAAGAGGAAAATAAATGGACGTGAAGAAACAGTAAAAATTACAACGCTTCCCCACCACCCTTACCTGCTGCAATGACTGCAGGTCTTGGCTCAACCGACCACCCAGCTACAAGTAAAAGGTCGGAAGTAAGGAGTGGGAGTTGGTTGAAAGAAGGACGTCCGAAGAGAGAAGTTGAATGTAAGATGCCAGAAGTCAGGAGTCGGAAGTAAGAAAGTGAAAGTAACCCTGCAGACACACGTCGTTAGGGCAACGTCAAATCAACGTCGGTGCAACGTCACGACGTTGCACCGACGTTGATGTGACGTTGCAGAAACCTCATGACGTCGCACCGACGTTGATGTGACGTCATAATTACGTCATGTGCCTGCTGGGAAGAAGTCTGAAGATAGAAGTTGAAAGATCGTTGTCCCTCCGGTGCTTCAATTAGGGGATAACTGTACTGAAGGTACAGTATATTTGTCATTTGGGGAGGTAAATCGGAGGTTTTACGGTCGGAAATTTCGTTTTGACGGCGACGCGTTAGCGGAGCCGTAAAACGTAATTTGCGACCGTAAAACCGACGATTTACCTCCCCAAATGACAATTTTCAATACAGTTATCCCCATTCTAATGCACTTTTTCGGTTGTTAAGCTAACAATAGTACTATTTTGCACAAGGCGGCAAGCGCAGTGAGCTGCGTAAAACCAAATGCCAGCCAATGAAAAGCGACGTTACGTGATGACGTCGGGTTTCCGACAGTATATCGCAGAATATACTGTCGCAAATTTTTGACGTTATCCAATCAGGCGTCGCGTTACATACGTAAGTGCATTAGAATGTGATGTGATTCTCTGGATGATATTGATACTATTCCAATACCAAGGGGGCTAACCATCGATATATGAAACGACTGTAGAATATTGCAAAAACGACAAGTTGATGGCATAATAAACAGGATAGGTTCTGTGTGTGTTTTATATTAGCAACCGTACTGTCATTGTTGATTTCTTATCAAAATAGTGCATGGTGGTTCCACGCAGAACTGGTAAACGGCCTAGAGGATCTAAAAATAGAAGTAGAAGCAATTATCAGGAATCGATACAATTAACCCACAGCTCCCATCAGAGACACCAAAGGGAAGGAAACATAAACATGAAGCAACAGACCCCAACGGAAACACCAACAGCGGAAAGCCAAAAGGACAGTTACTTTCCCACAAAATGGCCAAAAGGCTATCAAAAAAAAATAATATAAGCGACACAAACACCCAAAGACAAACCATAACAAAATTAAACCCCGACAGAAGAACCGCCTTGGAACGGTCAGCGGAAACGAATTCCACTGTGTGTGTGTGGGGTGGGAGGGGGGGGGGGGCTTAAATCGTGGCCACAATCCCCGTCGCGATTAAGACAAATAATTTGTTCAGTCCGCATGAAGGCCTCCTAACACATCAGTGCAACATCTTCGTGAACACAAAAATCAAACAACCACAGAGATGAAACAACGGTGAGAACTCGACAGCAAGAAACAACAGAAATGCTGGAGCAAAAGAAAACCAACAGTTAGACTCCAGTCGGCACGACCAGATACAGAGCATCAGGTACCAACCAACATAAGCCTTTACGTTGGAACCGTCATAGAATCTGAGGCCTGACCCACCAGCGTGCAATTAAAGAGGGAAGCAAAGTTATCAACCGTGATTGGGTTAACTACCATGCATGCAGTCTGTCGTATAACATAGTCTGCCCAGGCAAAGTGGTGTGAGTCGGCCCGTCAGTGCATGTAAACCCTATTTGTTTTGTTGGGCGGCAGGGCTTGAGATGTCATTTGGTCTCAGTGTCGGGTAAAAGTCCACCAAAAGTGGAAGCAATGTCTCTTAAAATTACCTATATACAGTAGAACTTCGATGGCTCGAACACCGATGGCTCGTTTACCATGGATGAGTCGAACACATTCTTGAGTCCCTAACAAACTCCTCTACATTAGAAATAATGGGGGATAATTCAGAAGATTTTAGTCTTTTATCTTGCAAATGTATGCTGTGTGAACTCATTAGAATCGCCTCGATGAGGCGATTCTAATGAGTACACACCGCATACATATTCATTATAGAACACCGAAAAGATGTCAAAAAGTATCTCGTTATGCCTCCTGACATTAACATCAGTGGCTCGAACTACCCCTGTCTCGAACAGATTTCCGAGGTCCCAAAGGTGTTCGAGCCATTGAAGTTCGACTGTATACTGTTCAGGGGAACGTTAAACCTCAAATGAATTAACGACCGTTGGTCAGTTTTTGTTGTCCCCCAGAGAAAGTGAGAAAAGAGATAGAAGAGATATTTGAGGAGATAAAATTGAAGGACGTAGAGAAAAAATGAAAATGAATGTAAGGGTAGAAACAAAAGAAATGACAACACAACATTTGCCTCACCCAACCATCCAACATAAAGAAATAAAAGGGACGGTCCCTATAATGGCCAAAAAGACTAGAATTACCGGAAAGACCTCCGAAATACAGGAAAGACCATGTAAAATATTTATGAAAATAGGTTTGTGTATTTGAAGGTATTAATATTTTTAAGCTCTAGTGAGTTTGTTTGTTTGATTTGAGGTTTAACGTCCCCGTCAACACTGTATAGGTCATTTTGGAGACGTTGCTTCCAATTTTGTGGGACTTATTCCCGACATTGAGATGAAATGATATCTCAAGCCCTGTCGCCCAATGAAACCAATATGGTTTATAAGCATGGACGGTCCGACTCACACCGCTTTGCCTGGGCAAGCTTAGATCCTCTTAGCGTTTTACCAGTACTAGTGTGTGGGTCGGTTTCAGCTCTGCGTGGAAGCATCATGCAGCCCATCTATTTCTTCAAGCTCCGATGGGCGGGGGCCAAAGCTCTAGTGAGGCTAGAAAGAACAAAAGTTATAAAAGGGAGATTTAGATCTGAACTGATCTCATTTTAATTAAGATCTGAACCAATCAGCCATCACAGTTAGGGGTACAGGTACTCAGCAGTTAATCGTACAATAGTCTGCTCAAAGATGGTAGTTAGGGGTACAGCTGCTCCTACAACTTGTCATTTATTCAACTCCAGGGGCCAGTTTCATCAATAAACATCGTACGATTAATCTTAAATTGGACTTACGCACTTTTTAAAGAACTGCGTACGTCAGTTTCATCAAAACATCGCAAAGTGTTCGTACGAGCTAAATTTGCGTTTCACTAAAAAATGTCGCAATTTTGAATATGCGCTTAAACAGGGCCACTAATTGTCACATGCGTGATCACGTGCCGTCTTGAAATAGCCGTGTAAAGTAGATAACACGTTTTAAGATTATTGGTCCGGTGGCCCTAGATGTATATTCAGTACAAGCAATGTTGAATCAACGTGATTCAACGTTGATTCTACGCTGTTTCAAACTTGTGTTTCCATTTCATTATCGTAAGATATACAGATATTAATTATCTGGACCCATTTCCCACTGTAACAATGGTGAGTTGGTCTGTTTTGTGGACGTCGTGAGGTCAGACAAACGTTGATTTAACGTTGTCATAATGAACCTTTTACGAGCGCGTTTGTCGGTAAATGCGGGGCGGCGGGGTGGGGGTGGAGGTTGGGATGGGCGGTTCTTCAATATGAGTGCACGTGTATTGTTGAGTTGTTTATAATATTAGATAACGTGAGACTTCGCAGAGCATTTTATTACTTTTTCACGCCCTTTTTAATGAGCATGAATGCAAGATTCAATTTATCGTATGAACTTAAAACACAGTTTATGCACGATTTTAACACAAAACGTCAATGCATGACGTTGTTTAATAAGGATGCCGCATATAACGTTACCTGACGTAGCCTTTGTAAGTGTTCGTATTTTACGTATATCAGTTTTCAGTTCCGGTTTGTTGTTGGCAATGGTGACAGGTCTATAGCAAATATTTTTTTATTGATTGTTCGTCCGTTAGGCCGCCGAGCCTTTCTTTCGACCCCCGCCCATCGGGGCTTAAAGAAATAGATGGGCTGCATGATGCTTCCACGCAGAGCTGAAACCGACCGCATAAGAGCCTGCCCAGGCAAAGCGGTACGCGTCTGTCCGTCCATGCTTATAAATATGTTCTAAAAAAGGGATATCCTTTGGAAGCAAGGAATACACCACTGAACTTGAAAATATAAAGTGTACATGTTTTTGGGCCAGACTACCTCGTTTCGGCCAATTAGGAATCATCAGTGACCCTTAAATATTTTAAGAATTCCACAATGGAAACAATGATCCCAAAGGACAAGAAAATATAAACTACACTATGATGTAGGGCAGGGAGATTTTTACAGCCGCCACGTATTCCTAGATACCAGCTGTAGTGACGTTTAATAAATCATATTGGTTTCATTGGGCGACAGGGCTTGAGATGTCATTTCATCTCAGTGTCGGGTAAAAGTTCCACAAAATTGGAAGCAACGTCTCCAAAATGACCTATACAGTGTTGAAGGGGACGTTAAACCTCAAATCAACCAACCAACCGTCCAGCCTTTCAATGAAAATTAAGTTCAGTTCATTTGCAACACAGATGCTAAAGCATGACTGATGTTAAATTCTATAGCTACATGTATACACAATTATACACGTGCCTGCACATAGACGAAATGACAGTACGCAAGACCACGACCCCTCCCCACGCCGTCGACATTCAAGGTTTTCGTACATACGAACGTACGCCCATGTACGTACGTCCTTCCGCACGGAGTGTACGTACGTGATCCTGTAACCTCAGGTTAAGGCATTGTACCAGGAAGAACCTAAAATTTTAAGAGCTCATATTTTCCAGACTATATGACGAAATGGTGATGGTATGTATAGGTCAAAAGGTTTATTCAGCAATAAACCTATGACCTCTAGGTCAAGTTATGCACTTAGAAAACTTTAAATGTTGAAATTATTTTTAAAATCATATAGTGGATTTGGTTCATATACGGTACGATGATAGACATACAAGTTTTATTCAGATACCCGCGCCAGTGCCCATGGCCTCATGGTCAAGGTCACAGACTCATAATTTTCAGCATAATCGCGCCAATGCCCATGACCTCAAGGTTAAGGTCACAGACTCAGAATTTTAGTGTCAACGTTTTTTAATAAGAACTCCCATTTCCCAACCCATTTAATGGATTTAGTTCGTATTTGATATGACGAAAGATACAGGTAGTTTCTCCGGCTTCTCCGTTTAGTTATCGCCCGCATCTGATTAATGACTGGCTCGAAATAAACGAAATAATCTTGAAAGGGCAGATAAATCAAAACTCAAGGTCAATGTCACATTCGGTAATTTATTTTTTTATGGATTTTGTTCATATTTGGTATGATGATACACACTTTTTTCCCAATATTTAAACGCCATTACCCACACCTACGCCGATGTTCTGAAGGACAGTTTTCCAGCCGAGCAATACTGTCTTTTTTTTTCTTTTTTGTTGGCAACATCCTTTTTTTTTCTTGGTGAGGATGGTCCCTGGGCGGGGGCATATGTGTCGTATTGACAATTCTAGTTTGATGTGTTAATCTGAGGTACACTGAGTCTTCATTTTAATCAAAAGTCTAATCACAGATTGTGGGCAATCGTTAGAAACTACCTGAACGCGTTGGTTCTTAAGTCCCCGTCAATGTACATATATTTTAGGCCATTATGGAGACGCTGCTCCCGATTTTGTGGGGCTTTTACCCGGCATTGAGATGAAGTGACATTATAAACCCTACCGACCAAAGAAACCGCTAGGGTTTAAGGAGCGGTCCCACTCGCACCACTTTTCTTGGGCAGGCTTATACCTTCTAACCGGTTAACCAGTTATCAAGAGGCGCTTCTAACGAGTACCCTCAATCTGTAAAAAACAACTAAGATCCCCACCCGTAACCCAAACTAAAGATTATAACAAAGGGGTCAGTTTCGAGGGTCTTCATTGCATGGGCTTATATAACTAATGGGCGTGCTCTGCGAAGGTAAGCGTAATGGTACATTACGTACCACCCTTTTTACAATGTTACTCAAGAGCTTTAACCTATGCTGCCCGTAAGGTCGTGACATGTCCAAAGTTTAATACGAAAATTTCAATGTGCGATGTCTAAATATTCATCTCAGAGTTACGACAAAATGTGCGAACATCGCAGATCTTTAACATTTGATGAAACAGGATTTTTGTCGTAAGAACTTCGTACGATCTTTTTAAGACGAAAATACGTCGCAAATGCTTTGAAGAAACTGGCCCCAGGTCTTTCCCAGACCGCAACAATACCAACCATACATTCCTCCTAATCATATTCATACCTCACAACTTGACAATATACGCACGTTCTCGAAGCATAGCGGCTCTGTCTTTGCGCAAGTTGTAGTTTACACAACATGTTGGAAACGAGTTTGTCAATAAAATCATGCAATTTAAGGTAAGACTCTCATCAGATTTAATTTTTAATCTTACCAGAGTTTGTCGAAGCTATAATACTTTGAAATATAGTTGTACACTGAATAAAATCTAAAATATCTTGTAATTTCCGACCTCTGGTAACACACGAATTTTTGCATTCGTTGTTTACATACCAGATGCATCCGATGGAGGGTACAGCGAGTCTGGATACTGTGCTAATATTTGCAGATACAGTTGAACTTCAATGGCTCGAACACCTTTGGGACCTCGAAAATCTGTTCGAGACAGGGGTTGTTCGAGCCACTGAGGTTACTGTCAGGAGGCATAACGAGATACTTTTTGACATCTTTTCGATGTTCTAGAATGAATATGTATGCTGTTTGTACTCATTAGAATCGCCTCATCGAGGCGATTCTAATGAGTACACACAGCATACATTTGCAAGATAAAAGACTAAAATCTCCTTAATTATCCCCCACTATTTCTTATGTAGAGGATTTCGCTAGGGGCTCAAGAATGTGTTCGACACATCCATGGTGAACGAGCCATCGGAGTTCGAGCCATCGAAGTTTTACTGTATACTTTTTTGGGCAATACCCTTGAATTATATCTGCAAATATTTCGTGACACTGCTCTGTATCTATTACGTACATGGTTGGTTTTTTGTTTAGCCCACCGAGATATGAGGTTAATATAACGATTACCCATGCTTAATTAACCCTAATCTTGCTGAATATTCATTTAAGCCACGCCCATTTCTGTCTATCAGCCAATCAAATTACTTGATGTAATTTATTGATACAAATTCATAAACTGAATGCCAAACAGTGTGGATCCTGATCAGATGGCAGAAGCCATCTGATCTGGATCTAAACTGTTTGCAAAGATAGGGGTTGTCGTGAACAGCAAGATAAGGGTTAAACTGGATTTGCGATGATGTGAAGAAATCCTAAAACGTCGATGTATATCGTCGAATGCGCAGACATGCTGAATCTAGTTGATCTCACTGGCTAATTAACATTTCATTGGAAGCATCATTTATTTTATTTAATTAAGCTGCTGTATTCAAATTTAATATAACGATATTCCACTGTCTAAGAAAACGTAATTAAAAACATAAACACACCATCACGAGCGAGAACACGCCTATATAATTTTGACCCCTTCAAAATAGAAGTATAGGCCCCCGCCTATCGGGGCTTGAAGAAATAGATGGGCTGCATGATGCTTCCACGCAGAGCTGAAACCGACCCGCACACGAGTACTGGTAAACCGCTTAGAGGATCTAATCCTGCCCAGGCAAAGCGGTGCGAGTCGGCCTGTCCATGCTTATAAAACCTATTAGTTTCATTGGGCGGCAGGGCTTGAGATGTCATTTCATCTCAATGTCGGGTAAAAGTCCCACAAAATTGGAAGCAGTGTCTCCAAAATGACCTTTACAGTGTTGACGGGGACATTAAACCTCAAATCAAACAAAATCAAAACAGAAGTGGGGGCAATGATCAGCAATCGATACAATTAACCGACAGCTCCCATCAGAGACACCAAAGGAAAAGAAACACAGACTTGAAACAACAGACCCTAATGGAAACATCAATAGCGGAAAGTCAAAAGGACAGTTACTTTCCCACAAAACGGCCAATAGTCGATCCAAAATAAAATAATATAAGCGACACAAACACCCAAAGACAAACCATAACAAAAATAAACCGCGACAGAAGAACCACCTTGGAACGGTCAGCGGAAATGAATTCCACTGGGGGGGGGGGGGGGGGCTTTAATCGGTTTTACGTGGCCACAATCCTCGCCGTTAGTTTTATTTAGTAAAACTGGGGTTTACAGGAGTATACGTTATTTTTCTTATTCTATTCAAAAACATAAATTGTGGGTACGCGTTAGAACTGCCTCGGCGAGGCGGTTCTAACGAGTACCCACAATTTTTGTTTTGAGCAGAAATATGAAGACAATTAGGATTTTTTATCTGAAAAATTTCATTTTTGGTGGTAAAATATTTCCAATATATTTGAATAGGCGTGTTTTCATAATGAGTGCACGGCTTTGTAGAAAAATAAGTTACATATTTTAATTACGTCTTAGCCATTCATAATAAGTAATTTCTGTCCCATTCTCGTCTATTATCCGAAGATCGTGGATAGCTCCATAAGGGATACGGTCCTCCACCAGTACCTCGTCGTATCTGGCAGCACAATTCCGGCTGATAGGATGCGTTAACTCTGAATTTCTTACGGACGCATCTGTCAGATCAACAACGTTTATTCCCCATGCATGGAGCCAAAAAGTATTGATACTGACGATTGCAAGCGCTCCTGCGTTGCGTCGCTCTCTAGCTAGTCTTGCCCAGTCGAGTGCGGCCTGATGACTAGCAGTGCACGAAATAAACTGAGACTGATATCCCGGTCGAGACCCGCAGCCGACGTGCGATTGTACGCTTCGGGTTGCGTCAGGATTTCTTGCGACTAATCCGCGTTCATGATGAACAATATCCTGTAGTTCATTATCCCGTAGTATTCTGTATATGTAACCGTCTTCAGGGGAACGCTTTCGCCGGAGCTCGTCGTGATCGTACCTCCTACAGCTGTCAGATCTGATCGTCATCCCGTACATCTGCACGCAGGTTCCTTGGCTGCATTCATGCTCGCTGCATTGCTGATTCTGAGGTTGACCTCTTTGGCATCCGTGAATTGTTGAAATCTGTACAATCAGCATGTACAATATAATCAGCGTTGTATATTTAAGTGAGTTTGGTAGTTTCCCCATTTTGTATACCACTTCAGTGGGCCACTGAAAATACAAGCACTGGCTTTACATCACGTTAACAAGTCCTTGAAATGAGCACCCAAAAATGCACTTAATATAAAGACAACTGAGATTTACATGGGTATACATTATTTTTTTCTTATTTCTGCTCTTAACTTTGGCAGGTTGTGTGCACTCGTTAGAGGCGGTTCTACTTCGAAGCGGTTCTAACGAACACATGCAAGCTATGTTTTGAGTATATATAAAAATAACGAAAATTTTCACCAGAAAAAGTACCGTTTGGAAGATAAGGAAGAAGATTTCCTCCCAGGGATGTAGTGTTGTAATTCTTGTCATTGTTGGTGTGTGATACATCACGTGAACAAGTTCGTGAAATGAACACCCCCTTACACCCCACTTTATATAGAGAAAACTTGAGTTTACGGGGGTAAACACTATTTTTCTTATTTCTGCTCCAAGACATAGGTTGTGGGTACTCGTTAGAACCGCCCCAATGAGGCGGTTCTAACGAGTACCCACAACCTATGTTTGCAGTATAAATAAGAAAAATATCACAGATTTTCGTCAGAAAAGTAGCCATTTTGGAGATGTAAAAATTGCACTATATCGCACGGGTATGTTATCGTATTGCATTCAAGTGGGACAAAAATGGAACATTTGTAAACAATAGATCCCTGATTAGACGCTGCAGTCTGGTTCTACACGGTTTCTTTTGTTACAAGGACAGAACAAGAATTTGTTTAAACCTTGCAAAAGGCTTTATGTACATGCAGCTTTTGTAATTAATGCCGCTACCGGATTTATTTCCCGGAAACTGATGGAGATTGATCATTAAATAATTTCAACGGTCCTTCTCTCCCTTTTGCTGATCTCGGAAGGGCGATTATAATTTCAGGCAAAACTATATGAACTGTTATGGTAAACCACAAGCCTGTCCAGGAAAATGAAATGTCTGTCTAATCCGTCCAGCTTCTAAAGTTTAAATTGGTTCGTCGGTCATATACAATCGAGCCTTACTGTATGCAGAATAAAATAAAGAACATTAGGGCCTACATCAAAGGTCGCGTTGGCCTCACAGATATACAGTGCATTATGTCAGATAAATGGGACATCTGTTATCTCTTAAACGTCAATTTTCAGATGGCATAAAAAAACAAAGTTGGTAAAACTGACCTGAAAGATGAGTCCCGTCTCCGCCAGCCAAGAACATCTGCTACAAAAGCTAATGATGCTGCTGTGGCAGATGATGCAAGGAGCACGGTAAAATAAATTGCTGATAGAGTTGGTGTTTTTAATTGGGGACAGTTCATAAGATTTGGACTCAGGAGTTGAAACTTAGACAGGTTTGTGCACGATAAGTCCCACATCTCTTGACCAAAGAGCATAAGACCACCCGTGTAAAAATGGCGAAATAGTTTTTAAACAAGTAGAAAAATTTTGACAAACGTAGAATTTCCAGTGAAACCTGGGTCTATTATTTTGAGCCACAGAGACGTATCAATAACAAGCAGTGGCTGCGAAAAGACCAAGCAAAGTAGAAGTGGAGGCAATGATCAGGAATCGATACAATTAACCCACAGCTCCCATCAGAGACACCAAAGGGACAGAAACACAAACATGAAACAACAGACCCTAATGGAAACATCAACAGCGGAAAGCCAAAAGGACAGTTACTTTCCCACTAAATAAGCTATCCAAAATAAAACAATATAAGCGACACAACACCAAACAAAACAGACCATAACAAAAAATAAACCGCGACAGAAGAACCGCTTTGGAACGGTCAGCGGAAACGAATTCCACTGTGGGGGGATGCTTAAATCATTTTTTACGTGGCCACAATTCTCTCCCTTACTTCCGTCGCGATTTAGACAAATAATTTGTTCAGTCCGCATGAAGGCCTCCTATTTCATCAGTGCAACATCTCCGTGAACAAAAAAAAATCAAACAACCACAGAGATGAAACAACGGTGAGGACTCGACAGCATGAATCCACTGAATTGCTGGAGCAAAAGAAAACCAACAGTTAGACCCTGATGGGCCCAACCAGAGACAGAGTATCAGGCACCAACCAACGTTACATTGAATTAGATCGCTCTATTTCTCAGTAAGCCTTTACCCTCGAACCGTCATTGAATCTGCGGCCGAATTAAAAGCGCGGCAAAAGTCTTGTGTGCGGTATTTTTTAATTGCGATGGACCCATTGTTCAAAATCTCGTACCCATGACAATCACAGGTAAATTTTCTAAGAATGGTTTGTTGTCAAAAGTAAAGGCACACTATGAAAAGTGTAGACCTGCAACAGGTTAAAGAGGTCTGTGTCTTATCCACGGCAACGGACCTGCTCACAAGTGCGTTATTGAAAGAGGAAAAGGTAGTTCACATCCACCTTCATCTTCGCGAGCCAAGGGTACTAAGTCCACTACGTTCATTACGCGTAAGGAACGTAGTGGACTTAGTACCCTTGGCTCGCGAAGATGATCCACCTTATTCGCCAGACCTTAGTCCCAGCGATATTTTCCTGTTTCTTTTACTAAAGAAATTCTTTCGTGTCGCCCTGAAGTGCATTTGATAGTGCAATTTACCATTGTCTTCAGGGTATACCCAAAAAGGCCAACTTCTCCACATTCACAGAATGGATTTTGAGACTCGAAAAGTGTGTTTCCGTCAAGGGAGAATACTTGGAATGGTTGAAGTAAACGGAATGTGAGTGGGATTAACCCTTCTCTTGCTGAATATTCAGTTTAGCCACACCCATTCCTGTCTATCAACCAATCAAATTACTTGATATAATATATTGCTACAAATTCATAAACTGAATGCCAAACTGTGTAGATCCTGATCAGATGGCTTCTTCAAAAGCCATCTGATCTGGATCTACACTGTTTCCAAAGATAGGGGTTGTCGTGAACAGCAAGATAAGGGTTAATATCATGAAAACATACCTGTATGATTTTGACCCCATTAAACCCCAGTTTTATACAGTAAAACCGGGGGTTTACAAGGGTATACATTACAGTAGAACTTCGATGGCTCGAACACCGATGGCTCGTTTACCATGACTGAGTCGAACCCATTCTTGAGTCCCTAGCGAAATCCTCTAGATACGAAATAGTGGAGGATAATTAAGGAGATTTTAGTCTTTTATCTTGCAAATGTATGATGTGTGTACTCATTAGAATCGCCTCGATGAGGCGATTCTAATGGGTACACACAGCATACATTTCATTATAGAACACCGAAAACATGTTTAAAAGTATCTCGTTATGCCTCCTTGCAGTCACCACAGTGGCTCGAACTACCCCAGTCTCGAACAGATTTTCGAGGTCCCAAAGGTGTTCGAGCCATTGAAGTTCGACTGTATCATGAAAACATACCTGTATGATTTTGACCCCATTAAACCCCAGTTTTATACAGTAAAACAGGGGGTTTACAAGGGTATACATTATTTTTCTTCAAAAACATAGATTGTGTGTACTCGTTAGAACAACCTCATCGAAGCCGTTATAACGCCCGCTCATCTACGCTCATCTATAGAATTTTATCGCAGCGAGGGCAGCGTGTGGCGTAACAGTACAGTATACAGTAAAACTGGGGGTTTACAAGGGTATACATTATTTTTCTTCAAAAACATAGATTGTGTGTACTCGTTAGAACACCCTCATCGAAGCCGTTGTAACGCCCGCTCATCTACGTTCATATAAAATGACCACGAGTATAAGATTCTGTTTATCACATGACCACTTTAAATTGGATTTCATCGCCTTTAAATTTGGCAAATGTTCCACCTAAAATGCATTGTTGACATGGACGTTGGCATGACGTTACGTGGTCCCGCCAAAGTGTTATTACACGCGTGGTCATACGATTTTTATTACACGACGTTATTCACTGCTTATCAACGACGTCATGTGATAAACTTATTTATAAAATTTTATCGCAGCGAGGGCAGCGTGTGGCGTAAACGGGTTATCTGTAGAATCTGGGCTGGAATCATGGGTTGGGCTTGGCAAAGAGTGAAGACTCAGATCAGACGCCACAGAACGTGGCGTCTGATCCAGGTCTACACTGTTTGCTTACAGTACATGAATTTAAGGGTCAGACGCCGAAAGAAAGCATCGTCTGATCAGGGTCTACACGGTTTGCTTACAGTACAGGAATTTAAGGGTTAAACGAAACAGTCTGAGTTCCCTTTCAGGCCCATTTCCCCAATTTACTTTCAGAGACAATCGATCCACCAGTACTCCCAGTGCTTTGATTTTTATTGTTGCTTATGTACTCGTAAAAACCGTCTCAAGGTTGCGGTTCTTACGAGTACCCACAGCACATCGTATCTACCGTCATGTCAAAGAACACACTAGTTTTCCATGGGGGACCACATTTGACCTTGCCTTTGAATAGGTCAAGTTCATCTAAGGCTCATCATTTGTATAAACTTTATAGCAATTAGTTCTCTGAAGCTACATACCAAGTTTCAAGAAACAGGCTTGACGATACTTGAGGAGAAGTTTTTTAAATCTACTACCATATTTTGGCAAGGCAGACATCTTGATCATGTGACCTACACTATTCATCACGTGAACATGTCCGTGAAATAAACACCCCCTAAACCCCACTTTTTACAGAGAAAACTGGGGTTTACAGGGGTATTCAATATTTTTCTTTTTTTCTGCTTCAAGACATAGATTGCGGGAATTCGTTAGAACCGCGCACCAACAAACTATGTTTGCAATATAAATAAGAAAAACATCACACATTTTCGCCAGAAAAGTAGCCATTTTGGAGATGTCAGAAATCCATTATGTCGAACGGGTGTCTTATCGTAATGTAAAACAAATCTCGTTCCGATTTGATATGAAATTTGAAATAGGTCCAGGAGAAGATCTTTGAAAACGTTGACGGACGACAGACGATGATACGACGACAGTGGCCTATTATCCTGTAAGCTCCCCGGAGATCATTGCTCAGGGGAGGCAGACATCACGTGAACAAGTCCGTGAAATAAAGACCCCCCTAAACCCCGCTTTATATAGAGAAACCTGGGGTTTACGGGGGTAAACATTATTTTCCTTATTTCTGCTCGAAGACATAGGTTGTGGGTACTCGTTAGAACCGCCTCAATGAGGCGGTTCTAACGAGCACCCAAAATCTATGTTGAAAGCAGAAATAATAAAGATGTTATCATTTTTGCCTAATATTTATCATCTTCTGACACCATGTTGGACGCCATTATTTCTTACGGACATGTTTTCCTAATGAAATCGCAGTCAACACACAAACACGCCTATATAATTTTGACCCCCTTGAACCCCACTTGTATAAAGTAAAACTGAGGTTTACAGGGATAAACCTTACTTTCTTATTTCTGCTCTAAAATATAGATTGTGGGTACTCATTAGTACTAACGAGTATCCAAAATCTTTATTTTGAGCAGAAATAAGAAAAATTTCACAATTTTTCATCTTAAAATGCTCGTTTTTCACTGATAAAATTGACAATGTATTTGTATAGGCATGTTTTCGTAATGCATCACGTGAACAAGTCCATTAAATGAACACCCATAAACCCCACTTTATATAGAGTAAACTGGGGTTAGGGAGGTATACATTATTTTTCTTATTTCTTCTCCAAGACATAAGTTGTGGGAACTCAATGAGGTGGTTCTAACGAGCACTCACAACGTATGTATTGTGCATTAATAAGAAAAATATCACAACTTTTCGTCAGAAAAGTTGCCATTTTGGAGATGTGAAAATGAACTGTGTTGCACGGGCGTGTTATCGTAATGTTTGCTGATGTTAAAAACATTATTCATCTTTCATTCGATGTTGTTGCCAAGTGGTTGATCATGAGATCTTTCTACGATCATTTTCTACGTTGTCAGTTTCTGACAAAAGAACACAGTACTAGTTAACCGCTAATGTACAAGTCTGCCAAGAAAAAGTGAGACTAGATTAACTGACCGGTTCGATATAACCCGAACAGCGTTGACTGGGTGGTTAGTCCAAACCCACCACTATTTTAAAGGTATGTCTCAATATTTCTTATTGCTTTTCTCTGCATTTTAATAAAATGTTCAAATGCCCCAGACTGCAACGTAAAAATATTTGAAATCGCGTGACTTTCCATGTTTGGTTGCTAATGATTTTCTTGGACTATTTATTGTTTATGGACTGTTTTACAATGATATTATTTCTATATTTTCTGATGTTATAAAATAAGAAGTATAATAGAAATAATAAGTATAACACTTGTTGTTTATAACATTTGTTGCCCATGTGTAAGAGGAATATGATGAATATGAAACTATGAATGCTTGAAAATTACTTTTAAGCTAATGTAGATTTACATCACGAAACACGCCTATATAATTTTGAACCCCTTGAACCCCACATTTATATAGTAAAACTGGAGTTTCCGGGGGTATACCTTATTTTTCTTATTTCTGCTCTAAAATGTAGATTGTGCCCATAATCTATATTTTGAGCAGAAATAAGAAAAAATATCACAATTTTTCATCCTAAAATTTTCATTTTTTCGGCGATAAAGGTGGCAATGTATTTGTATAGGCGTGT
The DNA here is from genome assembly GCA_963580285.1 of Lucinisca nassula. NCBI lineage: Eukaryota > Metazoa > Mollusca > Bivalvia > Lucinida > Lucinidae > Lucinisca > Lucinisca nassula. The sequence continues at coordinate 13,004,445 of OY757019.1, forward strand.
TTGCGTAATGTATACGCAGGTAGTACACATTACGAGAATGTCTCTCTAGTGTCATACAGGGAAATTATTCAATTATTGCCACAGGGTGGTTTTTCAATTCATTCGGCGCCCATGAAAGAAAATGTTGGATATTGCGCCCCTAAAAATTGAAATATAATTGCCCTAGGTACGCCCAATCTTAAGACTATATTTTTGATACATGTAGGTACATTATCATTTGTTATACCTCATAAATACTCATACACTATTCAAGAATTCTGACTGGCTGAGCGCATGCCACGCGCAGGGCGACAAAACATCATGTCCCCCTGTAATATTCCCCTCTGACGTCACTGCTCAAAAGTTCAAGTGCACTGGTAGTCGCGTGCACTGTGTTTTTGTTTGTATTGAAGTTTAACGGCCCAGTCAACACTATTTTAGGTCATTTTTGAGCCGGTCAGTTTACCTATCCACACTTTTCCTGGGCAGGCTTATATGTAAGCGGCTAACCAGTACAGTGCACATTCTTTCGACAGAAACTGACAAGTGCCCTTCTTGAATCAGCGGAAGGCAGAGAATGACCGAAGAAAAGATTTTATGATCAATCTCCACGAAAGAATGTTGCTGACTCCGGCAGTATCGAACCCGCGTCCTCCTGATCACCAGTCAGACGCGGATTCGACTGAGCTACCGAGGCCGGCTCGCATGCACTGGTAGAATTCGGTATAATAAAATATGTGTTGCCCGTGTGTAAGAGGAATACGCCTGAGGGCAATGAATGTCATGCGTGAACGGCATACAGACAAACGAGGGCTGATTGATATTCTGTGAGCCTTGTATTCATCACGTGAACAAGTCCGTGAAATGAACACCCCCTAAACCCCACTTTATATAAAAAAAACTGGGGTTTAAGGGGGTAAACATTATTTTTCTTATTTTTACTCCAAGACATAGGTTGTGGGTACTCGTTAGAACCGCCTCAACGAGGCGGTTCTAACGAGCACCCACAACCTATGTTTGTAGTATTTATAAGAAAAATATCGCATATTTTAATCAGAAAAGTAGCCATTTTGGAGATGTGAAAAAATGCACTATGCCATACGGGCGTGTTATCGTAATGTTGAATGAGGTACGCAGGGATGTTCTTTGTAAGTCCTACTATTCTCTGACTGTATACGGCAGTGTACCCAAGGACTGGTCTCATTTGGTCAGTTTATATCGACGAGGTAGCACTCTAAAGTAAACAAGACAAGCAGCTTTTGCAAAATGGAAAATGGGTGAATGAGCAATTATTCAATATTTGCATGAAAAGGCTTAACACCTAAGAATATACATTATGATATGGTAGCAACACTAGAGAATGATGCCCCTTCATATGCTACAGTGAAATGGTGGGTGGCGGAATTTAAGCGCTGCAGACAGAGCCTTGCGGATGACCCCCGTCCTTGTAAGGCCTGTCAATGTTGCAACCCCAGAAATGGTCATTAAAGTCCATGATATTTTATGCATGATAGGCGGATCACAGAAAGTTATATAGCCAATAGAGTTGGCATTTCACATGCAGGAAAGAGTACATTCCATTCTGACAGAGGCTCTTGCAATTAGAAAGCGTTCGGCCCGATGCGTACCAAGACTTCTGACAGTGGATCAAAAGCACACCAGGTGCAAATTATCGTGTGCTAATCTTAACCTTTTTAGGAAGATCCTGCCAACTTTCTTCAGCGATTTGTCACTATGGATGAAACATGGGTCGATCATTTTACACCAGAGGCCAAACAACAATCGAAACAATCGAAGCACCCAAGCCAAAGAAGACAAAGACTGTTCCATCAGCTCGGAAGGTTATGGCCTCGGTATATATATATATACTTTATTAGAGTCTCATTCGTATACATACAATCTCATACAAATATTTACAAGCATTTTAAAAAAACATGTATACGACCATTCTTTTAAAGAATTTCAGGAGACTAAAAGTTTATTAACAAATAGTTCAAGTTCTATAATCACAACAACAATGGTATCACATTATATATATAGAAAGTATCTACAAATAGAAATCTAAGCTAACATTGTTACTTGAAATTTAGAGAGCCTGCTAAAAAATGCTTATAGGTAAATAAATAATTAAGTAAATACATAAATCTAAAATATTACAATAAAATTATTTACTTAGAAATAAAAGACGACACTGTAATACATTAAAACAGGTTTTGGCACAAGTACGTATCATATCTGATTTGGTGAAAATAAATACTAATTGATCTATTTTAGACATGGTATTAAAGGTGCAATCAATTAACCTTGCTTTATCAAATAGGGTCTGTCTCAAATCCTCATATAAAAAAACAATCTAAAAGAGGTATTCTGGGATGCCGATGGTATTCTGCTGATAGATTATCTTCAAAAGGGACAAACAAGCAATGGCACATACATGTTCTATTCTGTCGCAGTTATGGGAAAATATTAAACTTAAGCGTCGCGGAAAGCTCACTTTTCAAAAGGTGTGTTGTACCATCAGGGCAATGCTCCTGTTCACAAGTCTCTCATTGCTATGGCTGCTATTCATGATTGTGGCTTTAATGTTCGGAGTCTAACTGTTCTGGTTTTCTTTTGCTCCAGTATTTCAGTGGTTTCTTGCTGTCGAATCCTCGCCGTTGTTTCATCTCTGTGGTTGTTTGATTTTTGTGTTCTCAGAGATGTTGCACTGATGGATTAGGAGGCCTTCATGCGGACTAAACAAATTATTTGCTAAATCATCGCGACGGAAGTAAGGGCGAGGATTGCAGCTGCGTAAAATCGATTTAAGCCTCTCCCCCCAGTGGAGTTCGTTTCACTGACCGTTCCAAGGCGGTTATTCTGTCACGGTTAATTTTTGTTATGGGTTCTCTTTGAGTGTGTGTATCGCTTATATTATTTTGTTTTGGATAGCCAATTGGCCATTTTGTGGGGAAGCAACTATCCTCTTGGCTTTACGCTATTGATGTTTCCATTAGGGTCTAGTTATATCATGTTTGTATTTCTTTCCCTTTTGTGTCACTGATGGGAGCTGTGGGTTAATTGTATCGATTCCTGATCATTGCCTCCACTTCTATTTTAAATTGACTGAGCATCCGCCTTATTCGCCTGATCTTGCGCCATCAGACTTTCGTTTATTTCCAAAACTGAAAACGGCTATTTCAGGCACTCACTTTCAGTCCGCTGATGACGTCATAGTATGCAGTGGATGACTGTCTGAACAGCCAAACCAAAGAAGTTCTATAAAAGTGGCACTGAGACCCTTAAACACCACTGGCAAAAGTGTATAGCTACTGAAGGGGAAGTATGCTGAAAAATAATACAATATGTCCGACAATATTCAAATCCTTCAATATGAGGCTCAAAACATATCAATCAGCCCTCGTACTATGGATGTTTCCTTTGTGATCAGCATCACTCATACGACTTTGTTTAGATTTTTATGCGAACGATCAAGTGGCATTGCCTAGATGTACCCCACCCCACCCCTAGAACCACACAACCTTCTACTGCGTTGCACCTTGAAATAAAATGTGACGGTGATGTAATTTACTTAAGTTAACACTGGAAAAAAACTCATAAAACATGTACGTCATAATCATCCAAGAGATGTTTTCTCAAATAAATACAGTAAAATTCGTATATTAAGACCACGTTTGGGAATGTTAAAAAGTGGTCTTAAAGACCACTTTTGAACAGTCCCAAAAGTGGTCTCTGACCAGAGGACACTGTATGCAGAAAACACAAAGAAAGAATAATTGAAACTTTCTAAATAAGCTTTTTAAAGGAGAATTAGTCTCACTTTTTGGTGGTCTTAGTAGCGGACTTTTACTATACGCATATTGAAGAAATATATGGCTGCATGATGCTTCCACGCAGAGCTGAATCCGGCGCGCACACTAGTACTGGTAAACAGCTTAGAGGATCTAAGCCTGTCCAGGAACTGCGGTGCGAGGCAGACCGTCCATGCTAATAAACCCTATTGGTTTCATTGGGCGACAGGGCTTGAGATGTCATTTCATCTCAATGTCGGGTAAAAGTCCCACAAAATTGGAAGCAACGTCTCAAATGACCTTTACAGTGTTGACGGGGACGTTAAACCTCAAATCAAACAAACAAACAAAACTGTATATGAACTGAATTATGGTGCAGTACGAGAAAAGGTTTTACTGCAACCACACGGCACTTCACACCAGCTGCAGTGGAGACTAAAAGAAAGTAGAAGAAAACTTACAATCAACCTGTGATATTTTGGAGAATCTGTGATATTTCAGAAACCCTTTTTGTCTTTCAATGATCTATCTCCAACAGCCTCTGACTGCACGCCAAGATAACATGCACCAGATATGTAATTTTGTTTACTCAACTTTCTGTTTTATCATTCTCATTACGATAACTCACCCGTACGATATAGTGCATTTTTCACATCTCCACAATGGCTACCTTTCTGATGAAAATCCTTGATATTTTTCTTATAAATGCTCATAACATAGGTTGTGTGTGCTCGTTAGAACCGCCTCATTGAGGCGGTTCTAACGAGTACCCACAACCTATGTATTGGAGCAGAAATAAGAAAAATAATGAATACCCCCGTAAACCCCAGTTTTCTCTGCATAAAGTGGGGTTTAGGGGGTCTTCATTTCACGGACTTGTTCACGTGATGTTATGTATTGGTCCATTTTAGACGACGAGAAACCGGACCCTCTACTCGCCCACCGGGGCTTCGAGACGCAGATTGAACCGCCTGGTGTTTCCACGCAGAGCTGAAACCGACCTCACACGACTACAGGTATACCGCTTAGAAGGTCTAAGCCTGCCAAGGTAAAGTGTTGAGAGGCGGACCATCCATTGGTTTCATTGGACGGCAGGGCTTTAGAAGTCATTTTATCTCATGTCGGGTAAAATATCCAACAGAATTGTAAGCAACGTCTCCAAAATGGCTTAAATAGTGTTGACGGGGAAGTTTAACCTCTAATCAAACTAACAAAGGGCGAGAAACGCAAACATCGTGTCTTGATCGACAGCGCAGACCCAGAACACTGCCATCGCAAAAACACGTTTATGTAATTTTCACCTCCTTGAACCCCACTTTTATATAGTAAAACTGGAGTTTGCAGGGGTAAACCTTATTTTTCTTATTTCTTCGCTAAAATAAAGATTGTGAGTACTTGTTAGAACCGCCTCGATGAGGCGGTTCTAACGAGTACCCACAATCTATATTTTGAGCACAAATAAGAAAAATATCACAATGTTTCATCCTAAAATTTGCATTTTCTCGGCGATAAAGGTTACAATGTATTTTATAGGCGTGTTTTCGTAATGGTCGGATCAGCCCTTTTTGGTTGGAAACAATGAAGCTTTTGTTTGACTGAATTTAGTCGTGTCGGTTTCTGGACAAGGATTGTGTATTTTACTGGTTAACCGTTTATGTACAGGACTGCCAAGACGGTGTTGTTGGGTATACTGACCTGCTTGGTATGACATAAATTGTGTTGGCAGGGCCGTTACGCACTAAAAGCTTACAAACATAACCGTTTTCTAACTCCACTAAACAAGATTTGTTCGGTACTTTTAATAAATAGCACGGCAATCTGTTATAACAGATATTCTTCGAAAATTATGATCTTAACAAGATAAAGGGTTTGTTTAAATTTAACTTTATTTTCTTCGCATAAACATATAAAAGATGAGGCGGTTCTAACGAGTGCCAACAATCTATACAGTAGAACTTCGATGGCTCGAACAACGATGGCTCGATTACCATGGATGAGTCGAACCTATTCTTGAGCCGATAGCGAAATCCTTTACATAAGAAAAAGTGGGATATAATTAAGGAGACTTTAGTCTTTTATCTTGCAAAAGTATGCTGTGTGTACTCATTAGAATCGCCTCGATGAGGCGATTCTAATGAGTACACACAGCATACATATTCATTATAGAACACCGAAAAGATGTCTCAAGGTATCTCGTTATGCCTCCTGACAGAAACCTCGGTGGCTCGAACTACCCCTGTCTCGAACAGATTTTCGAGGTCCCAAAGGTGTTCGAGCCATTGAAGTTCGACCGTATTTGGAGCAGAAATAAGAAAAATATCACCATTTTTCAGCATAAAATGTTCATTTTTTTCGGCGATAAAGGTGGCAATGTATTTGTATAGGCGTGTTTGCGTAATGAGCCGCCTATGTTCATCTGATACCGTCGTTGTTATTTGACGTACTGTGGTTCTTGGTGAAGTCGGCGTGAAGACTCAATAGTTAAAAGCGGTTCTCTCTTAATGCACTGAAAATAAGTATTAACCCTTATCTTGCTGTTCACGACAACCCCTATCTTTGCAAACAGTGTAGATCCAGATCAGATGGCTTCTGAAGAAGCCATCTGATCAGGATCTACACTGTTTGGCATTCAGTTAATGAATTTGTAGCAATAAATTACATCAAGTAATTTGATTGGTTGATAGACAGAAATGGGTGTGGCTTAAATGAATATTCAGCAAGATAAGGGTTAATAATTGTTCTAACTGTTCTTATGTCATGAGGTCGTAACGAAGGAAATAAGCATACGGTCAAACCTGTTTTAGTGGCCACCTCTATTAAAAAAGCAACATGTCTTAAGCAAGCAGGCATTCAGTTCCCGAAAAAGGAAAATGCTTTAAAATTCACCTGTGTTAAGCAAGCACCTGTCTTAAGCAAGCACTTTTTGAATATACAATAGGTGCTTGTTTAATACAGGTTGGACTGTAGTTGAAAAAAAATCCCGCCACGGGACACTTGCATTACGAAAACATGCCTATACAAATACACTGTAAATTTTACCGACTTAAAAATGAAAAATTTAAGATGAAAAATTGTGATATTTTTCTTATTTCTGCTTAAAATATAGATTGTGGGTACTCGTGAGAACCGGCGGTTTTAACGCGTATCCACAATCTGTTTTAGGTCAGACATAAGTAAATAAGGTTTACCCCTGTAAACTCCAGTTTTACTTTATAAAAGTGGAGTTCAAGGGGGTCAAATTATATAGGCATGTTTCAGTGATGGGTACATAGCCATCACGAAAATATGCCTATATACATTCGATCCCATTAAACCCCACTTTTATGCAGTAAAACTGGGGTTTGCATGGGTATACATTATTTTTCTTATTTCTGCTCAAAACATAGATTGTGGGTACTCGATAGAACCGCCTCGCCGAGGCGGTTCTACCGAGTATCCACAATCTATGTTTTGAGCAGAACTGAGAAAAAAAAAAAAAAAAAACACAATTTTTCATCTGAAAATTTTCGTTTTTCGGTGGTAAAATTTAAAATGTATTTGTATAGGCATGTTTTCGTAAGGAATGTTCTAAACCTTGTACCAAGAAGTCGACTCCCTGAAGCAGTTGTAAGAGATTAGTTAGACCCATTTTGCACCGGAAACCCCGCAAAACGGGTAACTGGCAAACAGTGCAGGCCCAGATTAGACGGCGCAGAACGCGGCGTCTGATCAGGGCCTACACTTTTTGCAAAAAATCCAGCATGTTTCCAAACAAATTGTGAAGAAAACACAACCTGACACCACTATACAGTTGAACTTCAATGGCTCGAACACCTTTGGGACCTCGAAAATCTGTTCGAGACAGGGGTTGTTCGAGTCACTGAGGTTACTGTCAGGAGGCATAACGAGATACTTTTTTACATCTTTTCAATGTTCTAGAATGAATATGTATGCTGTTTGTACTCATTAGAATCGCCTCATCGAGGCGATTCTAATGAGTACACACAGCATACATTTGCAAGATAAAAGACTAAAATCTCCTTAATTATCCCCACTATATCTTATGTAGAGGATTTCGCTAGGGGCTCAAGAATGTGTTCGACACATCCATGGTGAACGAGTCATTGGTGTTCGAGCCATCGAAGTTTTACTGTATTTTGAAATGGACTTTGTGCTATATACAAGGTGAAAGATTCCATTTAGTGCAAAAAGTGTTAATCTAGAGTCTAATAAAATTTCAAGTAATTGAAGGAAAGCAGTCTAGTCCGTAGCAGATAGCTACAACCTGTGTCCTGGACCAGAAATAGGGAAGATAAAATAGTCCTATATCCATATAAATATGATAAACCCCATATTTGCATAAAATGGGATTTACAGGGATGCTCGTAACACGGTCTTATTAACATGATGCTACATTGCATATCATTGCTAAAATCATAGATTACGGATATTCCTTAAAACCGACACCAACAATCTATGTTTGGAGCTAAAACCTGTGACCAGGGTCCTGCGAAAGCATGTTTTACGTGGGTGGTGAGGGAGTGTGGTAGAAAAGTTGAGGAATACAATGGGGTTGCCCTTTCAGTTGATTCTGACTGTTTCTTGTTAGTTTCTTTAAAAATTGGATGCATGGTTTTACAACTAAGGTCTATGTAAAAGTTTTCTTTTTAAGTCGATAAAGGGGCATAAGTCAAAATGTATTAAAACTAGAGCCGTTGCCCTTTGCTACACGCGTATATTGTCACTGTCAATAAGAACAGCAAGTTTCATTAAATATTTATAATGGTTTTGAAATTCTGATAAAAAAAGATGAATAAAATGCTGAAATTTAAATTTTACAAAGTGCCATAACTCTAACAATTTTGTAGCTACAGTAATTGATTTAAAACTGTGTATTGTTGTTGTGACCTTATGTTTAAAGTTTGAAGTTGATGCGTTTTAGGGTTTGCAAGTTATTTAGACCAAGTTGTTGCCCTTTGTTACACTTGTGTGCATTTCACTGTCAATAACTACAGCAAGTTTCATTGGAATATCTATCACAGTTTTGAAATTATGACGAAAAATGGATGAAAAATGCTAACATTTCGAATTTTTCAAAGGGTCATAACTCTGACAATATTGTAGCTAGTGTTACATAACTTGTCATGAAATTGTGTATAATTGTTGTGAGTTGAAACTAATGCGATTGACGGTTTGTAAGTTATGAAGGAAAACATGAAAAACGTGGACGGACAGACAGACACGCACACACACAGGGTGATTACTATAAGACACCCGCGAATAATTTAGGGGGCCTAATAATAACATTAATATCAATTTTTATTGGCAAAATACCCACTAAAGAGCCATGAATCGGCGCTTCCGCTCATCGGGACATTTAGAAATAGCTAAATCCTATTGAACTTGAGTACTGGTAAAACTGCTAAGCCTTCCAGGAAAAGTGGTGCGAATCAGACCGCTCCTTAAACCGTAGCGGTTTGTTTCGGCAAAAGGGCTTAGGTTGTCATTTCATCTCAGTGTCCGGGAGTAACGTCTCCAAAATGACCCAGATATAGTCGGCGGATGGCGTAAAAAATGTCATCATGCCACACGCGCGTGTGTAATGGTATGATATGAACCGCTATCTCCGACCAGCTTGATTATTGCCACAAACCAAGGTCATTTTGTCAAATACTTTAGCTGATTAAACAAATAAAAACAAATTAGTTGAGGCTCAGATATTTTACAAAATAAACAAATAACACATTTTAACTGATTAAAATAAAGATAATTAAAACAAAACTGGTATACCGCGCTGTAAGCGACGACCTGGTAATTGCACTTTTGCTAAAGTGCACTGATTAATATTGAAACTTATCATAATATTTTGCTGTGAATACGACTTTTTATTTGGCATAGTCTGACGAAGGTCCCCATGCTTTTTATGCTGTTGTTTTATTGTTGTTTTTCGGCTTACCAGAGCTCATAACGAAAACACGCCTCTATAATTTTGACCCCCCTTGAACCCCACTTTTATATAGTAAAACTGGGGTTTACAGGGGTAAACTAATTTTTCTTATGTTTACTCTAAAATAAAGATTGTGGGTACTCGTTAGAACCGCATCGATGAGGCGGTTCTAACGAGTACCCACAATCTATATTTTGAGCAGAAATAAGAAAAATATCACAATTTTTTATCTTAAAATTTTCGTTTTTCCGGCGGAAAAGTTTACAATGTATCTGTATAGGCGTGTTTTTTAATGCGAAGGCTCTTGGCAGCTTACAGGATAAGTAGCTGTCCATCTTTGTCGTCTGACGTCGTCTGGCTTCAACACTCTCAACGACTTCTCCTCTGAAGCCAATGGACTGAAAGTTGTATTTTTATGAAAATCGGCTCATTACATACGGCAAACCAAAGTTTATAATCGAGAAAATTGAAAATAATGGTACTAACTGCCAAACCACTACAGGCATTTTGGAGAAAAAAAAAACTTTATAGAAATGTTCCATTATTAATCCTTTTGGGCTGATTGGTTTAAAGCCAAACTGCTCATTTTATTGGTAGCCATGGAAACCAAAATGAAACACAAAAACGTACTAAAACTAAAAAAGCAAATATCGATTCAGAGGCTGAAAAAAAAAACCATCATGTATGTCCTTTTCAGACTTTGGATTCCTTTTCATGAAAATCAGTTGTTGTTTTTTTTGTCTGATTGCTATGGCAACTTAGAGTTTCTGTAGGTTTCCCATGTGGGACAATTGTTATCCACTAAATTACCTGTGTCCGATTAAAGTTACGCGACAATATATATAGAAGTCAATAGGGAACATTTTTCCCTGACATAAATTTTAGCATAACTACGCTAGATAGCGAAAATGTGGTTTAAGATTATAAAAATTCAATATCTTACCGTTAATTTGAATATATATCTACATATTTCATCAAATTAAGATTGGTCAATTTTAGAATAAAAATAGGACCCTATGTCTAATGTATTTCAATTGTAAATTAGCAAAAATACGCGACAGTATCTGATTTTAAACTACAGTAATTAAAACATTCATTAGACAATGAAAAATGTGACTGAAACTTTAAGTAGAAAAATTATTTTTCTTTCCTTCAATGTTAAATTTGAAAAAATCAAATGAAACAAATTTGCTAATTTTGAGGTTGTTTTAATTTTTTCGGGATTTTCGGAGCTGGAAAAACTGCCAGTACAGGTAAGGTCCCTTGAATTGACATGAGGCATGATGATATCCCATTGTCCCGTATTAGTATCAGTAATAGGAAAGTTTGAAAGTTCATCTACTGCCAAGAAACAGTTGATATTTCAACAAAAGTTTTACAGAAATCTTCTAGAATAGTCTTTATCATCCATATGCTCATTATTTTTGGGTAGAACAGATCTGAGAAAGCCGTTTTATTTAATGACAGTCTGTAAATTTAAAGTCTGTCTGTAAATTTTAAGATTTTTTAGTCTGTAGATTTAAAGACTAACACAAGGAAAAGCCTGAAAATGATGAAACACAAAAACATCGCATTCTCATACGCAGCCTCATTCTTCATCTCATTAAAAATACATGTAAAGCGCTGTTTTATAATCTGTAAATATCGCTTTAATGTGAGAAAATAATTAAGAAATAAAACAACACAGTTCCTTCCCTTAGACCACAAATGCGGTGAAACTCTGCAGAAATCTGTCAAAGGTTGAACATAAGATGAGTTTCGTACTGATATCATTTCGTTTTCGGACGTTTTACTGTTGAAGGCAGTCTGAAACTTTCATCAATTTTAGTTGTCAGAAAAACTGTCAGTGGAAGCGAGTGGTCAGTATGTTGACCAATGATGAAAGCATTGTACACCTTCATTCCATTGCTCATTTTACATATTAAACTTATTAGACATACAGCTCCCATCGGAGACACCAAAGGGAAAGAAACACTAGAGCCTAATGGAAGCATCACTAGCGGAAAGCCAAAAGGACAGTTATTTTGCCACAAAATGATCAATTCGCTATCCAAAACAAAAATATATAAGCGACACGTACACTCAAAGACAAACGATAACAAAAATAAACCGCGATTTAGAGAAACATTTTGCTCGCCGCATGAAGGCCTCCTAACTCATCAGTGCAACATCTTAGAAAACACAAAATTCATACAACAACAGAGATGCAACAACGGTGAGGCCTCGACAGTAAGAAACCACTGAAATGCCGGCGCAAAGGAAAACCAACTTTTAGACCCCGATGGTCCCGATCAGAGACAGAGCATCAGGCAAACCTATTTTTCTGAGAAATCTTCAATTATGCTTGAATGAATTTAATTAAGTTAAGTAAACTATATAATTTACAGCTACACATGATTAAATATCCCACAGATAACGACCAAATTACTATAAATAGCAAAGTGTGAATTTTCCGTTTTACACAATTTTCATGATTTTATTTGTGCCAGTCTTTAAATTTACAAACTAAAAAGTCTTTTAATTTACAGACAGTTTTTAAAGCCGACGTTTCGGCTTTTGACAGCCTTTATCAATGCATTGTTCTTTCAACCATTACATATTCTTCAATGTCTTCTTTCCACCATTTTGAAATTCAAAATGGTGGAAAGAAGTAATTGAAAAATATATAATAGATGAAAGAACAATTCCTTGGTAAAGGCTGTCAAAAGCCGAAACGTCGGAGAGGGTGGGGAAGTAATGCGATAAAAATATTATTGGATTTTCTCTTGGCAACAATAAATGATAGACACTTGAAAATATATATGGACGGAGTATATATAGGATAATAATGTTAAATAATATTTTATTGCATTTAAAGAAAGAAAATGTGTTGGGTCACGAGTTCTGCCAACATCAGTTACGTTACGACCCTTCTCATATTATTTCACTTTTACGTGATACCAGACAAGAGCGGAATTAGCGGTAATATAAACATGAAATATCTTTGAAAAAGATAAACGGCGTAAGAGATATTGGAATATGAATATTGAAACTATTTTGTGGTTCAGTGTGAAAAAGACAAATGTTTTGAAATTTAAACTTTATTACGAATTCAAAAAGTAAAAAAAAGTATTTGAAAAATCCATGCCAATCGGGTACTGTTTTGAGAAAGAGTACAAAGTGTAACACCGTGCAGCCCAATCTATTTCTTCAACATTATTTCGCCCAACAGAATTGTTTTAACAATATTTGAAGACCTTCTATTGAATAAACATTCCTAAAAAAACACACACAAGTAGCCCTCCTAGAGGAGATTTTGAAAAGTAGAAGTAAAACAAAGATCAGGAATCGATACAATTAACTTACTCCACCCATCAAAGACACCAAAGGGAAAGAAACACAACCATGAAGCGACCAGACCATAGTGGAAACCTAAACAAAGGAAGGCCATAAGGACAGTTACTTTCCCACAAAATGGCCAAATGGCTATCCAAAATAAAAATACACAGGTGATACGCACCGTAAGTAACAAACAACAACATAAATAGACCGCCACAGAAGAACCGCCTTGGAACGGTCAGTGGAAAGAATTCCACTGGGGGGCTTAAATCGATTTTACATGGCCATAATCCTCGCCCTTACCAAAATAAAAATACACAAGTGATACGCACCGTAAGTAACAAACAACAACATAAATAGACCGCAACAGAAGAACCGCCTTGGAACGGTCAGTGGAAAGAATTCCACTGGGGGGGGGGGGGGGGGGGCTTAAATCGATTTTACATGGCCATAATCCTCGCCCTTACCTCTGTCGCGGTATACACTAATTTTGTTTAGTCCTCATGAAGGCTTCCTAACTCATCAGTGTAACATCTCCGAGAATATACAAATAAAAAAAAACTACAGAGATGAAACAAGGTTGAGAACTCGACAGCATACAACAACAGAATTGCTGGAGCAAAAGAAAACCAACAGTTAGATTCCGAGGGGCCCGACCAAAGACGGAGCATCGGGCGCCAACCAACATAAAGAATACTAAAATGAAATAAAATTCCATTTATGCTTTTACGCTGTAACCGTCATATAATCTTAAGCCCGACCCACCGGCGTACAATCAAAGAGGGAAGCAAAGTTGCCAACCGTGATTGGGTTAACCACCAAGATTTGTTTGCAACAAATGTAACATAAGCACAAGCAGGCTGATTCTGGTATACGGCATGGTCAATTTGTGTACTAAGTTTCAACTTTGAAGCCCATAAAGTTCCTGAGAAAATTGCGACACATAATTTCAATGGGTAAAATGGGGCGTCCAACTTACAGTTGGCTTACAGTTGGACAAGGCTTGCTGTTCTTGCAGCAGGAAAAGGCACAGGGAGAATGGTGCTATTTCTTCTGTCTCTACACTTTCATTCATTTTCTTCATTCTTCACTGTCCCTCACTTTCATCATCTCTACTATCTCTTCTAACTCTTTTCTTCCAGTCTCTGGGAGACCATAAGGGTTGACGTGTTGTAAAACTCAAAACAATCAATCAATCTATTTCCTAGTTAAGAATGGGCAGTATTATGTTGCTAATTTTTCTACCAAGTTTAAGGCATGTTTACTTATTGTATGAAGTTAAAGCATGCGATTTTACGAAATTGCCAACCAGTTTACGTCCACCCTAAACGAGATCTGTGACAGTACAATTCCAAAGACCTCAGTTAAACATAAAAAACTACTCCCAACCTGGTGGAATCAAAATTGTAGGAAAGCCATAAATCAACGCGAGCAAGCGAGGAAGATATACCTGAAAAATAGAATTTCCGAGCTTAAGAATAACTACAATAAAACTAAGGCACACGCTAGAACCACCCTACAAATAGCACAAAAACAAGGATGGCAAGAAATAGTCAACAAACTTAACCATAAGACCACTAGTAAGAAAATGTGTCTACTTGTACTAAAGTTAGGGGTAAACCTACTGAAAAGATAAACTGTCTCAAAATTAATGGCCACACCATAACTTATGACAGAGAGAAAGCAGACGCCCTTTCATGGAACACAAAATCCTAGTAGCGGTACCCTCGATCTTGAAAAGGCCTTTGACCTCGCACCATAACCAAACTAAAAGAATACGAAATAAGCGGAAACATGCTAAGTGGATCCATAGCTTTCTCAAGAATAGAAAAATTCAAACCCGAGTTTGACATAATACCTCACAGGAACTAACCCAAGAAAACGGCTGCCCCCCCCCCCCCCCCCCCCCAAGGTTCAGTACTAAGTCCCATACTCTTAAACATAATTGTTAACACCCTTCACGAGGCCCTGAAACCACATAATAATATAGGCCTGTCACAGTTTGCCGATGATAGCGCGGTGTGGGGGAAACGCTCTACTCTAGAACTGGCGGTCAAAGACCTACAATCAGTTCTAAGAGAAATCCAAACCTGGTCACTAAGATGGGGATTCAAAGTATCAAACCTAAAAACTAAAGCAATCATCTTCAGCAAACGACGAAAGCTGAAGACCACTCAAAACAAACTATATCTTTTTGGTAGGGAAATATAATGAGCCCAGAACATCAAATTTCTTGGCATGATCCTCGACAAACATCTAACTTGGAGAGATCACATAAAAGATCTCAAAGAAAGATGTGAAAAAGACCTGAACCTACTACGGGTAGTGTCAGGCACTACCTTTGGAGCTGATATAAAGACACTCCTGACCATATACAAGGCCCTTATTCTTAGTAAGCTAGACTATGGAGCCCAGGCTTACAACTCCGCGTCAGAGAACATCCTTAAAACTCTGAACATCATTCAAAACCACGCCCTCAGGATAGCAACAAAAGCATACCGATCTACCCCGATCAACGCACTAGAGGTAGAATGTGGACTTAAACCACTACATCTACGAAGGGAAGAACTCATACTAAAATATTGGGCTAGATCCTCCCCACTTGGCAAATCCCTCCCAGTGAATGATCTATTAACAGATCATGGTTGCTATTCATGTAGGAGAGCCAAGAACTACAACCCATATTGTACGAAAGTCCGTGCCCTCCTGAAAGAGCACAACACATCCGATAATATCCAGGCACCCAAGTACAGATCAAAATGGGATCTCAAACACAACACACCCTCCTGTTACCTCAATCAGGTCCTGGGGAGGAAAGAAGAAAATACAAATGAATACATGAAAAATAAAAGCCTCTATTATGTTCGCACCATCCATGCCGGGAAAACTCTAATCTACACAGATGGCAGTAATGACCCTCAACAGGAAAAACCGGCGCTGCATTCGTTGTCCCAGAGAGAAATCTTCATGTACCGATTGAAACAAACCAACACCTCTCAGTATTCACAACTGAACTGATTACCATTCACTGGGCCATCTCATGGGCCATCACAGTTAAGACACACAAAGCCACAGTACTCACGGACAGCCTTAGCGCTATCCATGCCCTACAGTCTGGAAAATCCAAAACACGACCTGACCAAATTGACTCAATCCTGTCTAAACTAGATAAGGCAAAAAGAGAAGGGCAAGACATTGAAATCGACTGGATCCCATCCCACGTCGGCATCCCCGGTAATGAGGCGGCCGACGTAACAGCCAGATAAGCACTAGATATAGGTATTAAAGATTATACTCTCCCTTCAAAACGGTAGGTCTTTACAATCAAAGACACCACCATAACGAGAAAATGGCAAACTCTGTGGGATAGAAACCCAACCAACACCGGGAGGCATTACTAACTCCTCCAGCCCACAGTAGGAAATATGCCCACCAATTTAGCAACAACAGAAAATTAGACGTGGTGCTCTCCCGTTTGAGATTTAACCATAACGGCCTAAATGCCAACCTCACTCAACTAGGAAACACAACGGGTCTATGCAGGAAATGCGATAACTATGAACTAGAGACAACACAACACATCTTCTTTGAATGTGTAACAAACGCCCATGCACGAGAAGAGATAAAATCTGAAATGTTCAAATTAGGATATGAATCGGTACATCTACAAGATCTCCTCGCTCCCCCCGTAAAACACTGCTCGGCCATAGCCGATGTGTTTAAGAAAGTCCTTATAGACACAAATTCCTGGGAAGTAATATAAGAAAAACAGCTGTTGTTACCTACACACCGCGCTTAGGCAACCATCACCTACCGTCAATCTGCACTTGGACCTGAGACGGGGGGCGTCAAAGCGAGACACTGTGGTTGCGGCTCGTTTGCTTTGCCCTTATGCGTGCCCCGCCGAGGCTACCCCCGTCAAAGGACAAACAAATGACCCTCCCAACAACATAGCAGACCACGGGCAAGGGTACATCATAAGAAAATCCCATAGCCCGAAAACTCCCACGGACATGCTTGAACCTCGGCGACAAGCCGATTCGGAGCACTGTGGTTGCGGCTCATGTGCTTTGCACTTATGAGTGTTCCGATGAGGTAACATGCCGCTGCGGGACAGGCGGCCCCCATGGGAAGGGTATTCTTCACAATAACCGCGCCACCCGTTAGCTTGGTTTTGGACAAATTACCCTAAGAGCTGGACCGTGCCTGGGTGGGGGGAGTTCCCCCCTCACAAGCCCGGCCCGCCCTGTGCACAGAATGGGAAGCCAAAATATGTGACGGGTGGCGCGGTCATATTAGCACAAGCACACTATGCACTAATGAATTTTTGTTTGTTTTACAGGTCCAGTTGGGACCCCGGGGTACAAGATACTGGACACAACTACACTGATCCTAGCGCACGCATGGTGTCCCAAAGCACTAATCCGACTTTTCTATTTCAGGAACGAGAGGAGGCTCGACGGGGAGCGTCAGGACAACATCCTGAGGGCACCTGGGAGAAAGCCCGTACTGGGCTCCCCCCCCCCACCCAGGTACCAACAGGATGAATTCCCCGGAAGTATGCAAAGCGAAGGCATAAATTCTGTCAGAACAGAGCATACAAACGGGGACAAGTCACGCGCTAAATATCTTTATAGGCGGGGCAACGGAAATATCCACCATTTGCTAGGTATTTGGAAATAGTAAGTCCCTTAAAAATGCCTTTTGGAAGACCATTCAAAAATAAAAATTAGCGGGATTGCAAAAATGGCTGATTAGCCTCGTCACCGCCTTTCCCAAACAAACACATACCTCCAAACACATCACAAAGACACACCTATGCAATTTTGAATCCCACTTGCATAGGCAGGTCTCCGTGATGAGAGCACGGGTACAAGGACTTTTTGCAATAGCCAGAATTGGCTGGTCTATTAGTGACCCATCCTGGCTCACTTTAGGTGCCTGTTCAAAATTCAAAAATTTCATGCGTTATCACCCTTTAACAAGCATCGTGACCGAAGGCGTTTTCTTTGCCATGTCAGGGGTGGAGGCAGAGAATAATGGAAGCCAGAACTGATAATGTATGTTAGCTTTTTTCCTCGGCCAGACATTCGAAAACAGGGCTGTGCTCTGACACATTTGGCAGTCGAAATTGGCAACACGTCATCACATACGAGAGCCCGTCTTTGGTCTGATTTCTGCACTCAAAATTCTAAAATCGCTACAGAACTGCGTTTCTTAGGACAAACGCTGTTCCTTGGGTGCGATTTGTGCCTTCCTCCGAGCAGGAATTCAGTATATTCATATTGGTCAGCTGACACCTGTCGAATTGACAAGTGCCAGCACATTGGAGGCCCTGGGAAGAGCAGTTCATAAACTAATCCCATTTAGCGAGATGGGGGTAGCCCCTATGTTCTTTTAGCGCCCGGTTACCTTACAAAATCTATCAAGTCAAGTCAAGGCTGCAATTTCGCAGTGGTTACTTGTTTGCAGAAGTATACACATTTTCGACCAATCGCAAATTACATTTTATTCAATTGAGACTAATATCAATAAGTAGGTCAAAAGCCAGCTTATACAGCTACGCCGAAAAATGCTTAACTTATTTCCCTTAGTATATATGTTATTTTTTAAACGCAACAGGTTTTCAAAGCTGCAATGTATCTACATTTTAGTCAAACTGTAAAGATCCTGATCAGAAGCCGCGTTTGCGCAGCGTCTGATCAGGATTCTCACAGATTGCAAATGTGTGATTAGAGTATGCAGGCAAATGAGGTTAAACAAATAGATTTCCTAAACCCATATATGCCTAACGTCTCATTTTTGGGATATTGGCAAACACTGTATACCCAGTTCAGACGCCATAGATCGCGGCGTCTGATCTGGCTATACACCGTTTGCTCAAAATGCATTCATTTGTTGACAACTTACCTCAGACGAAACAAGTCTGACACCCCCTATAAACGTAAATGGGACCACTCGATATTTATTAGGTGGAAGATTCCATTGCCATATATGGGTTAAAATAGAAATTGCATTTGCATGGTAATCACTAAAAACAATCACCAAGCCGCATAATTGATACGTCAGTTATGCAAATGAGGCTAAATTTAACCCATTTAGTACCGGATACTCCAAAACGGGTACCAGGGCAAACAGTGCAGGCCCAGATCAGACGCCACAGAACGCGGCGTCTGATCAGGGCCTACACTGTTTGCAAAACGTTCAGCCATTTTCCAAATCAATTTTGGAGAAAACACAAACTGACACCCCTAAACTTTGAAATGAACGCCTGCAATACATAAGGTGGAGGATTCCATTTGGGACAAAAAGGGTTAATCTAGCACACTCAAAAGTCGTAAATATCGCCATATAAACAGTGCTTTACCAAGATGGTGAACCGGACTACCATTTTTGTGGAAGAGATAAAATGATGTGAATAATTAAAAGGGTGTTCGGGCCGCTACGGGCAAACGTATGTATTTAGACAGTCTCACACGTCGCAGACGCAGAACAGCTATGTTGTTTCTTCGTTGTTTGTCTGTTCGGTCTTCCGTTCGTTCATCCGTCCGTCCGTCCGTCCGTCCGTTCGTTCGTTCGTTTGCTTGTTTGTTTGCATCACGAAAACACATCTATATAATTTTGACGCCCTTGAACCCCACTTTTATATAGTAAAACTGGGGTTAACAGGGCTGAACCTTATTTTTCTTATTTCTGCTCTAAAATATAGATTCTGGGTACTCCTTAGAACGAGCACCCACAATCTATATTTTGAACAGGAATAAGAAAAAATTCACAATTTTTCATCTTAAACTTTTATGAAATCTTTTCTGTGGTCATTCCCTCCCTTCCGCTGATTAAAGAAGGGCAGTTGTCAATTT
This sequence comes from Lucinisca nassula, assembly GCA_963580285.1. Classification (NCBI taxonomy): domain Eukaryota; kingdom Metazoa; phylum Mollusca; class Bivalvia; order Lucinida; family Lucinidae; genus Lucinisca; species Lucinisca nassula. Next base: position 13,024,319 of record OY757019.1, read on the forward strand.
CTGGTACACTGTACTGCTTAACCGCTTACGCATAAACCTGCCCAGGAGAGGGTTAATAGGTAAACTGACCGGCTCAAAATGACCTAACTAGTGTTGACTGGGCCGTCAAACTCCAAAACAAACAAACAAAGACTGCATATATATCGTTTTAAATGATAGAAAATAATTAAGAAATAAAGCAACAGTTGCTTCCCTTAGACCACAAATGCGGTGAAATTCCGCAGAAATCCGTCAACGGTCGAACATAGGATGAATTTCGTACTGACGTCATTTCGTTTTCGGACATTTCGCTGGTCAATCATCCCCAAAACGCGCCTTTATAATTTTGGCCCCTCGAACTCCATGTTTATAAAGAAAAACTGGGGTTTACAGGTGTGAACCTTATTTGTCTTTTGCTCTATATTATAGATTCTGGGTACTTGTTGAGGCGGTTCTAACGAGTACCCACAATCTATATTTTGAGCAGGAATAAGAAAAAAATTCATAATTTTTCATGTTAAAAGTTTAGTTTTTTCGGCGGTAAACTTTACAACGTATTTGTATAGGCGTGTTTTCGTTATGGTCATGAGTTTAAGAGGCCCGTCAAAACCATTTCGCTCAAATGGAGCTGGTCAATTTATCGTTAAGCACATATTCCATGGGCATGCGTATACAATAGCAGTGCATATTATCAGGTCTAAGAAAGTTGTTATTTAAATGTAAAGACTGTCTGTAAATTTAAGGACCTTATAGTCTGTTGATTTAAAAACTAACACAAGGAAAAGCCTGAAAATGATGTAACACGAAAACATCGCATTCTCATACGCAGCCTTAGTCTTTATCTCATTAAAAACAAAAGCGTAGCTATAAAGACTGGGTGTCTTTTCATTAAATCTTTTCTATTGTCATTCTCTCTCTTCCGCTGATTCAAGAATGGCAGTTTCTGATGAGTGAGTGTTTGAGTTTTACGTCTCACCAACAGCTAAGGTAATACGGAGACGGGACCTCGGTTTAAAGACTCACCCGAAAGTCTGGAGAAGCCCGGGATCTATCCTGCGACCCCTGCTTTACAAGGCGAGTAGCGTAACCACTACACCACGGAGGCTTCTCAGTTTCTGGTGCACTGTACTGCTTAACCGCTTACGTATAAGCCTGCCCGGAAATTGGTGGATAGGTAAACTGACCGGCTCAAAATGACCTAACTAGTGTTGACTGGGCCTTCAAACTCCAAAACAAACAAACAAAGACTGCATATATTTCATTTTTTAAATGATAGAAAATAATTAAGAAGTAAAACAACATAGTTCCATCTCTTAGACCGGTGAAACTCCGCAGAAATCCGTCAACTGTCGAACATTAGATGAGTTTCGAACTGACATCAATTTGCTTTCAAACATTTTGCTGTTGTAGGCAGTTAAAAACTTTCACCAATTTTGGTTGTCAGAAAAAACTATCTGTGGAAGCAAGTGGTCAGTTTGTTGACAAAATGATAAAAGCGATATACACTTTTATTTCTTACCTGCAGAGTCAGTACATTTGGGAGAAGCATTTTGCAAGTTTGATGTTTGCAGGCCTTTTATTTGAGGAGTTCTGGAACTCCGACGTAAATTGTGTCAAAGTCACTGGAGCGCAAAATATAGGTCAAGGTCACCGGGTCAAGGTACCTGTAGTGTCAGTACATCTAGGAGAAGCACTTTGTATGAGTTGATGGTTGTACGCCTTTTAATTGAGGAGATCTGAAACTTCGACGTGAAATGTGTCAAAGTCACCGGAGCGCAAAATATTGGTAAAGGTCACCGTGTCAAAGTACACGCAGAGTCAGTACATTTATACAAGATTTGATTGTTGTACGCCTTTGATTTGAGGAGATCTGGAACATCGACGTATTATTTGTCAAAGTTACTGGAGCGTAAAATATAGGTCAAAGTCACCAGTCAAAGCGGCTGCCTAGTCGGGAGCTCGGGCAGAGTGAGTGAGTTTAAGTTTTACGTCCCACCAACAGCTAAGGTCATACGGAGACGGGACCTAGGTTTAAAGACTCATCCGAAAGTCTGGAGAAGCCCGGGATCGATCCTGCGATCCCTGGTTTACAAGGCGAGTAGCGCAACCACTGCACCACGGAGGCTTCTGAGCTCGGGCAGATGTTTCATTAAATGATAGATGATTGTTTAGTTTAGTCTTGTAGTTGATTACAATACAAACTTGGACATAAATGTTGAACTTCGACATAATGGTCAAAGAAACTGGAGCGCAAAATATAGGTTAAAGTCACCGGGTAGAACGTTAGAGAGATGTTTCATGTAAGGTTTGATGGTAGCTGAGATTTGTAGTTGACTTAAATAAAAACTTTGACGTAAATGTCGAACTTCGACGTAAATCTTAACAGACGGACAAACGAACGGAACACGCACAAACGGGTGGAAAAGCGGACGCCTATGTCGCACCCTGCTACAAGCAGACACCCATAACATATGTTTGCAGTATAGATAAGAAAAAATATCAAGGATTTTCATCAGAAAAGTAGCCATTTTGGAGATGTGAAAAATGAACAATGATGTACGGGTATGTTATTGTAAAGCCAAGCCACCCTCAGGCACGATAATAGTATCACTTACAGTGTAGATGTTATGCCGTGAAAATAACGAATAATAATAATAATAATAATAATAATAATGTGCAGTAAAAAACATGATGATGATGATGATGATGAATTTAGGACTAGAATTTTCTTAGCGCGCGAGAACATTCGCCAACAGAAAATTCTTTGTCCAGAGTCATAGATTAGTTATCATTCATAAATAGGCTGGCTTAAGCTTAACGTTCGCAGTTTAAGACGTTTTTCTTTGTGCTTGTACACACATGGCCATCGGCACAATCTTCGGATAGGCATCACTGACGTAATGTTTGATTAAAACGACTAGCCAAAGTGCAGCCTAAATACTTTAAGGAATTTAGCATCGAAAACAATGAGAAAAACAGTCTCGTTTTGGTTTTGACAACGCCCACTAATAACGCATTTTGGCGCGCCTTGTCAAAATTTTGTATTGATAAATTTGATTGGATAATTATATCAGAGCACTGTCATCTTATTGGTTAATATAGTTTTACAGAATGAAAGAAGGGAGAAAGAATGAGAAAAAGGGCAGTTAGATTTTAGATTGGAGAGCGAGCGGTAAACTCTCGAGAAAGCTATTAGGATTCCCTATGTTAAATTATTGAACTCTAGTTTAAACTTGGATTGCCAGTGTGAAGTTTAGAACATTATTTTATATTTGTTATATTGAGGAACTTTACTTTATTATTTGTGGATTACCACAAGAAACCAAATAAAATACAGAAACTTTATCGTTTTATTTCCTTTATGCTGAAATTCTCAGCATAATAAAGTGACTAGTCCTGTGGTTAATCGGAGGCATTAAAGCACTATCTTTTTGATTTACTTTGAAATAAAACTATGTTGTGTGTACTCATTAGAATCGCCCCACAGAGTCGATTCTAATGAGTGCGCACTACAATTTTTTCAACATCTCCTCTAAAAATATCCGCAGTAATGGGGCGTGTTCTCTATAGGGACCAAAGAACGAGTTTAAAAAAGCCATGGTATACGAGCCATCGGTGCAAGTTCGATCCATCGTGTGTTCAATCTGATCAGAGCCTTCGCTGTGGGCATATGTACGAGAACATTTTTGCTTGTGATGGCTTGTTTGTTTTGAACTTTGGATTATCTGTCATTTGCTAAAATTGTCATATTAGCCCTTTAGTACCGGAAACCCCAAAACGGGCAGTTGGCAATCAGTACAGGCCCAGATCAGACGCCGCAGAACGCAGCGTCTGATCAGGGCCTACACTGTTTGCAAAATTTTCAGCTAATTTCCAATTAGTTTTTGAAGAAAACACAACCTGACACCCCTAAATTTTGATGAATTGGACTCCTGCTCTATACAAGTTGGAATATTCCATTTGGTACAAAAAGGGTTAATCATGTTCACAACAGCTGCACGTATCAAAAGTTTATCCTTTAGCCATTTTGTTTGTTTGTGTTGAGGTTTTACGTCCCCGTCAACAATATTTTGGTCATTTTGGATACTTGGCTTCCGAAAAGTGTGGAACTTTTATCCGACATTGGGATGAAATGACATTTCAAGCCATTCCGCCCAAAGAAACCGTGAAGGTTTAAGGAGCGGCCCAACTCGCAACACTTCTCTTCGGCAACCTTATGTCCTCTTAGCGCTATTTACTAGAACTCAATTCCGGTCGGTTTCTGCTCTGCGCTGAAGCACCATGCAGTCCAATCTATTTATCCAAACCACGTTGGGCGAGACGCACGGTGATAATTAATGTCACAAATATTCCGGTGTAGGTATAGAGGCCCCCGTGGTGTAGTGATTATGCTACTCGCCTTGTAAACGAGGGGTCACAGGATTAATCCCGGGCTTCTCCAGACTTTCGGATTAGTCTTTAAACCGAGGTCCCGTCTCCGTATCATGACCTTAGCTGTTGGTGGGACGTAAAACTCAAAACACTCGCTCACTCCGGTATGGGTATTGGTTTTTGACCTGCCAGGCAATTAACAGATTAAAGTCCGAATTTTCACGTCAAAATCTAACAAAATAGTGAAGGGAAGGCAATTATCAAGGATCGAACACATACCCCACATCCCCAAACAGAAATAAACACGAACATGAAATAACTAAAAACAATTGAAAACATCACTTGCGGAAAGCCAAAATGACAGTTACTTTCCCACAAAATGACCAAATGCTTATCCAAAATCAAAACACATAAGCAATACACACATGCAAAGACGAACCCTTTAACAAAAAGAATGAGCTGCGACAGAAGACCAACCATGGAAAGGTCAGTTAAAGAATTTCATTGGGGTAGCATCACGAAAACACGCCTATATAATTTTGACCCCCTTGGACCCCACTTTTATATAGTAAAATTGGGGTTTCCGGAGGTATACCTTATTTTCCTTATTTCTGCTCTAAAGTATAGATTGTGGGTACTCGTTAGAACCGCCTCAATGAGGCGGTTCTAACGAGTGCCCACAATCTATATTTTGAGCAGAAATAAGAAAAATATCAAAAAATTTTCATCGTAAAATTTTCATTTTTTCGGCGATAAAGGTGCCAATGTATTTATATAGGCGTGTTTGCGTAATGTGTTTCTTGAACAGTCATCGTGGTCCATGCTAAGCTTGTTGGAGCTTGTTGGTAATCAATTCATTCTAGTGAGAAACCATATATGTGCATATAACAGTTGGTGGTGGGAAAGAGAGGTTTTTTTTTGTTTTTTTTTGGTCAAAATGCGCCTGCCGTCGCGAAATCGCAGAACCACCAATAGATCCGGTTCATATTGTCAATAATGTTAAGTCTGTAAAGCGTTGTAGTCGGGAAAGCTAAAGACCTTTGCATTCAACTGCCTGTAGAGCAAAGCTCGGACTATGATTGGGTAAAGAAACTATTCTTAAGGCATGCGAATTGGTCCATGAGGCTTTCAAACAAAACTTTAGAAATTGTAAAAAAAAAAAAAAAAAAAAAGAATTCCCCGTGCATCACGTAAACCAGTCCGTGAAATGAACACCACCGCCCCCCCCCCCCACCTAAACCCCACTTTATATTGAGAGAGACTGATGTTTACGGGGGTATGTATTATTTTTCTTATTTCTGCTACAAGACATAGGTTGTGGGTACTCGATAGAACCGCCTCAATGAGGCGGTTCTAACGAGCACCCACAAGGTTGTGGGTACTCGATAGAACCGCCTCAATGAGGCGGTTCTAACGAGCACCCACAATCTATGTTTACAGTATAAATACGAAAACTTTTGCGGATATTCACCAGAAAAGTAACCATTTTGGGATGTGAAAAAAATGCACTATAACGCACGGAGGTTTGCTCGAACCAACGTGCAGTTATTTGATAGGTGGTGATAATAAGAGCTAACTCAGCTAAGTACAATAAAAATCCTATATTAAGACCATCTTTGGGACTGTTCAAAGGATGTCTTTAAGACCACTTTTGAACAGTCCCAAAGGTGGTCTCTGGCCAGAGGACATTGTGTGCAGAAAACACGAAGAAAGTATAACTGCACCCTCCAAATAAACTTTTTAAAGAAGAATTAGTCTTAATTTTAGGTGGTTTTAATCTGTTAATAGCGGAATTTCACTATACATTTTTTTTGTTTATTACAGTTCAAACGTTTTGTCAATAAGTTTCCTTTTTTTTTTTTTTTTACAAGGCTTGTTTGTATCTTGACTTCCCGCTACGCTTATCTCATAACACTATAGACACACAATTTAAATGATGAATAATTTGAATGACATTTCCAGCAACTCATTAGCCGATTTTGTACCGGAGACCCCAAAACGTGTACCATGGCAAACCGTGCAGGCCCAGATCAGACGCCGCTGAACGCGGCGTCTGATCAGGGCTTACACTTTTTGCAAAAAAATTTTGCCAATTTCCAAATAGTTTTTGAAGAAAACACAACCTGACACCCCTAAATTTCGAAATGGGCTCCTGCCATTTATAAGAAGGAAGATTCCATTTGGTACAAAAAGAGTTAAATTACCAACAATAAATGTTCCTCTGGTTTTCGAAAGAAATGACAGAACAGTCCGCAAAGAATATACATAAAAAAATTCTGAAAGCGCCTTTCACAGCCATGAAAGAAAATGTTTTCTCACATGACCGGGTATATATCCCTAATGAACATTTATCTTTGTATTTCAAATATCAGTCAGCATACACATGTATACAATTGAAACATGTATCTGTGACTCGAATTGGATAATGATTAAAGTTATAAAACGCATGCATGTTTATACGTATGAACAACATATAGAACTATATGTGTCTCGAATTGAGTAATGAACATTTCTGTTATAAAACGCATGCATAGAGGATCTTACATCCGTGTTCATGTATTATTGGATTTATTAAACTCTTATTAAACGAATTAAGGAAAATGGATAAAATGCGAGGCTTTGTCGAGCATTTTATCCCTTTTCCTCAACGAGTTTAATAAATTCAATAATACATGAGCACGAATGAAAGATTCTATTTATCATATGACATTTAAAACGTATTTTATTCACAATTGTTTATAAAAATGTCAATATTCCGCCATTAGTAAACCCGACGTCTTTAAGGACGTCGTACATGTAACGTTACGGGACGTATCTAGCTAATTTGCATATTTAATCCACTAGTGGATTATTGAAAATATTACATGGCGTTATTACACTCTCAGACGCGACGTCATATGATAAATGAATATACTCATGAACTACGTATAGAACATTCATGGCATTAATGGGGGTTCTGATGAGCCCACACAATTTATGTTTGGGGCACAAAAAGAACCTATAATGCATACATTTGTTAGCCCTATTTTCCTGTTTTGATGACCAATACTGTTGGAATACAACTCGAGCCGAGGGCCATTAAGGTGGTTCTGCGTGCGCATTGATCGCACAGTGTTATATAACGACCTGTTTCATGTCAGTTTTTTTAACCGATAAGCAACAGTTCATACATCTGCTATTTTTGGCGCGTCCCGAGAAAATGTAATTTTAGTGTCCTATGTCTAGTGCAGTTACAGATCAGCCTGTTCGTCAGTAGAAGCTTTAAGTGTTTACCCTTAGTTTAGACTGGTGTACAATTTTGGGATAACCCATGTTTTTTTTTTTTTTTTTTTTTCATGGTCTTGCATACTTGCATCACTTACGATTCCAGGAGCAAATGGTATTGTAAACACACAGAACTCCATATAAACTCGTCAAATGCGACCGTAAAACCAACATGGCGGTTATTTCAGAACTTTATTTTTTTCATGGTCTTGCATACTTGCATCACTTACGATTCCAGGAGCAAATGGTATTGTAAACACACAGAACTCCATATAAGCTCGTCGAATGCGACCGTAAAACCAACATGGCGGTTATTTCAGGACTTTGCTAACAATGACGCCAGCTTCGCAGTGACATTTTGAAGTCATCATAAGATTTTGAAATGCTACGTTCAGGGTGACTCAAGCAAGAACTATCTTGTGATATCTTAAATTCAAAACAAATGTTCAAACAGCACGTGAGTTTCATGCTCTCATCACGTGAACAAGTGCGTGCAATGAAGACCCCCCCCCCCCTAAACCCCAGTTTATATAGAGAAAACTGGGGTTTACGGGGGTATTCATTATTTTTCTTATTTCTGCTCCAAGACATAGGTTGTGGGTACTCGTTAGAACCGCCTCAATGAGGCGGTTCTAACGAGCACACACAACCTATGGTATGAGTATTTATAAGAAAAATATCAAGGATTTTCATCAGAAAAGTAGCCATTTTGGAGATGTGAAAAATGTTCTTTATCTTACGGGTGAGTTAACGTAATGTGAATGGCTTCTGGTCCTTTCAAGAATAAGTTTAAACAGCCATGTTCAAAGGATGATACAAGGATGAGGCTAAGACCCGGATCAGTATGCGCTGATTCACACGCTTATTGGAGCCCAATACGAAAACACGCCTATACAAATACATTGCCACCTTTATCGCCGAAACAGTGAAAATTTTATGATGAAAAATTGTGATATTTTTCTTATTTCTGCTCAAAATATAGATTGTGGGTATTCGTTAGAACCGCCTCATCGAGGCGGTTCTAACGAGTATCCACAATCTATATTTTAGAGCAGAAATAAGAAAATAAGGTATACCCCCGGAAACCCCAGTTTTACTTTTTAAAAGTGGGGTTCAAGGGGTCAAAATTATATAGGCGTGTTTTCGTGATGCTTTACAAGCCACAGTTCTATATATGCATACGTATTTCTCGTAACCCGGCCGACACATAAACATGTAAAGGTGCTTTACTAAGACCATCTTTGGGAATGTTCATAAGTGTTTTTAAGACCATTTTGAAGAGTCCCAAACATGGTCTGTTATTTGAGGTCACTGAGGTCATAGAACAGCTGGAATTATTTTAAATATAGGATTCTTTTTCTTGCATACCTTCCATTTCTAAGCGCGGATTTTTAATGCTACAGTCACTTCGGTTACCGTAGTCCACCATATTGTGATGACACTACTACAGGAATGTTTAGTGACGTCCCATAACGCGCTGTGACGTCAACCTCATCGACGGCACATATAACGTCGTATTCAACCAGTGCATTTATCAAACTCGCGAGAATATTCGGTTTGGGGTAAGAACAGCAGGGCTAGAACAGAATTTCTATTCCAAGCTAACATAATGGATTTACTTATCTGGTGTACAAGAAAATATTTGTTGTTTGGCGGGATTGTCCTGAGATTTTTTCTAACAATGGCGAAAGGTTGGGAGATTTTGAAGGAAACAACCACATTATGGTGGATATTTAGTGTGTTATGATCGAAAGGGAACAGCTGTAGTGTGTGAATTGTTCAGCAATAATCACAGTTGGTCGGTCAGTTAAAATAAAAAGAGCACTCGCTCTACGCGCTCGTGAATTGATCAATTTTAGGCTCGAACCACAAACTGCGATTTCTTACTCAGAAATGCACTGCTACATTTGATGTATTAATTTATTATCTCATGACGCGGCTCATACATGACCCGAGGCACAGTGCTGCATTTATTTGCAATAGACAAAGTAACATCAGGCTGCCATGTTACACACTTTATTTCAAATAAAGCCAGCATCGTTGAATGACATAGCCTCTAGACTATAAGTGACTAAACCGGAGAACATAAGGTAGGCTGATTTCATTTAAAATCATTTCAATAGAAGAGCTCAAGAGGAGCCAATTTCCTTTGAATGGAATGGGTTCAACTTGCAGATTTTCCGCCATTTTTCAAAAAGAGACAACTTTCGGGACTTCGGGTTTGGTTTTCTGTAAACTCTGTCCCACTGGAAAAAACGTTCTTCCCGTAAAGGAAAGAATTTGCTCCTTAGGTTTAAGAGTTTACCCTTGTTGACATAGGAGACAAAAATACTTTTGCAGAAGTTGCCTCCACTGAACGTGAATCAATCTCCTTAAGTGTATCAGTTCCCCTTACGTTTGTTCCGCCGGTGTGTGGGGGTGGGTGGTGAGGTGGGGTTTGGTGTACAGATAAGCCAGGAGTGGCCATTGACAGTTAACTGGCAATATAGCGGTTTTACGTTAACTTATAAGCTGAGACATTTGATTGCAATATATGTGTTAATAAGTTGTTAATGAGTGTTAAATACGTTACTTTTTAACTGTTATTTAAATACTTTCCGTCCATTGTGTGTCGAAATATCCTGGTTTGATGGTTAAAATTAAAAGATAACAGTTGCATGCATTTTTCTATAATCAACGGAAACGCGCAGTTGACGTCATAATGTCGTCATCATCCACTCCTCTTAGAGTATCATGATTTATTTTGACGTCACCTAATGATCATGAGACGTCGTTTCAGTTAATTTCAATCAAATATATTTACATTTCCAGTGTAAAGCCTAATATAAACCTATTGAAACATAGTTCATACTTACATGAACGCAACGAGTCCCATGATTTTCAGCGACGTCAAGTGACGTCAGTCTAAAACATGGTTCTCTATGGGCGTTGGTGACGTCAACGCTGTTCCGCTTATTGTAGAGAATCAGCGTGTATATTTCTTCAGCTTCAAAAGTTTGCCCTGTAAGCATTTTTTCGCCCAGTGATGAGGTGCAAAGAATGTAACTATAAAAATAAACTTAATTTTTTTGCTTTTCATGAAAGTATGAGCGACAGCGGAGTGCTAGCAAAGTTTACATGAACCCCGTTCATTTACTTTGCACGCGACCCTCTGCGTTCATACTTTCATGAACAGCAAAAAAATAAATAAAATTCAATTTTTAAATATTTACATTTCAAGTGTAAAGCCTAATGTAAACCTATAGAAAACAATGTAGTCCATATTTCCATTAGCGTCAGTCTAAACCATGGTTCTATACGATCTGATTTGGCGTTGTCGACATCAACGCTGTTCTGTTCTTTGTAGAAAAAAAAATAGCGTGTAATGTGTTTCAGCTTTAACCGCTTTAAAAGTTGGCGTATAAGCATTTCATCAAGAAACCGTGCCTATATAATTCTGACCGGCTTGACCCCCACTTTTATATTGTAAAACTGGGGTTTACAAGGGTAAACCTTATCCTTCTTATTTTGCTCTAAAATATAAATTGTTGGTACTTGTTAGAACCCCCTCGATAAGGCGGTTCTAACGTGTAACCACAATCTACATTTGGAGCAGAAATAATAAAAATATCACAATTTTTTATCTGAAAAGTGTCGTTTTTTTCGGTGGTATTTCTCTTTCAGAAGAGCCAAAAGACCACGAACAGTGTGGCCAAATACAAAATCAAATGAACTGAAGCCTAGCGATTCCTGCACTGATTCTCTAACAGCAAATAAAAGTAAATGGATGCGTTCATCCCTATCATTCTCTGTGTCAAAGCAATATGATCTTTTCATGTTTTTTTTTCTAATGTTTGGTGCAATCTTTCAAGGGCACCTTGACTTTCAGGATGATATGCTGATGATTTATAATACATGTATACTGTACGCATAACTTGCTGAAAAAATTCATGTCATAAACTTTGCCGTCAGATCATTGCCTTCACTTTTATTTTGAATCTTGGTCTGGCTGAATAGGCTTGAATAGTTCAACAAATGTGCAACACTTTACAAAAGCCTTAACAATTGTCTTAGTTTTGGTGTTTTAAAGTGGAATAGCTTCAGAAAAACGTGTGGAAGCACACAATATAGTCAAAAGCTTTTCACAACCAGACTTAGTTCTGGGCAATAGACCTACACAGTCTATAATTGTTCTACTAAAAGGTTCATCAAATGAATGTAAGGCTTCACATGAGACTTAGTAATAGTCTGATTGGGTTTTCATACAATTTGGCATTTATGACAAGATTAACAATGTTTACAAAATCCGATTTTAACCGAGGCCAATATAAATGATTAAGAATATATACTTCTTGTAATAGGATTTATTAACACATAAATGGCCCAAAATTGGAGTTCCATGTGCCAAATTCAATATTTCGGGACGATAAATCCGTGGAGCCACTTTCTGGTAGTTAACAGTCAACTCGTCTTCTGAGACTTCTGGCTGACGGGGTTTTATCACCAAAATGCCATTGTTGACATAAGAACAGACTGGGTACCTGAGATACTCCCTGTTCATTTAAAATGGAAGAAGACGGCAATGATGCGGAATCGGTACAATTAACCCACAGCTCCCATCTCAGACACCAAAAGGAAAGAAACACAAATACAAAACAGCAAGACCCCAATGGAAACACAAACACGTAATAACAAGACCCTAATGAAAACACCAACAGCAGAAAGCCAAAAGGACAGTTACTTTCCCACAAAATGGCCGACTGGCTATCCAAAACAAAAATATCAGCGATAAACACACCCAAAGACAAACCATAACAAAATATAAACCGCGACAGAAGAACCGCTAAAGTTTTTTTTTCAAATAAAGACCTTGTTATCTCGTCATTAAAAGACTGACCCAAAAGGCTTCAGTTCAATCGAAATACTGTTTCTCATCAGTATGCTTGGTCATACGTGCCAAAGCCCTGTAACTGCTAGGGCTGGCTAATCGGAGCTGAAAAGATAATCGATTATCAGTCCTGTCATTGCGATCGATAATCGATTAGTAATCGCTAAGATTTTTGTCATTATTTTACCTGTCTGACTTTCTGTCTGAGCATGACTCTTACCATATGTTGAACTTTACCATATGTATATTTGAACAGACAGGCCTGAGCAAACAGTGTAGACCTAGATGAGACGCCGCATAATGCGGCGTCTCATCAGGGTCTACACTCTTTGCCACCAATCCAGCTATTTTAGGCATAACTATGGGTAGTAAACTGTGGTTTTGGCCTTAAAGAGGTCAAGCTTCTAGTCTTAAGCTCTTCTTGTCTTTCTCTCATCCTCTTCAATTTTAAACATTCACAGATCAAATGACCTGCTTTTTGCTATAATTACAATCTACTTGAGATTGAGATATGGGAGTCTGGTTTTTGTTATCACCAAAAGGTTTGGACGGATTCTGGCTTTCTGAAATTCTTTTCACTGACCGTTCAAAGGCAGTTCTTCTGTCGCAGTTATTTTTGTTATGGTTTGTCTTTGAGTGTGTGTATCGCTTATATCTTTTTAGTTTCAATAGCCAATTGGCCATTTTGTGGAAAAGTAACTGTCCTTCTGGCTTTCGCTATTGATGTTTCCATTCAGGTATAGTTATTTCATGTTTATGTTTCTTTTTTTTTTTTTTTTTTTTTTTTGGTGCCTCTGATTGGTGCAATTGGTTAATTGTATCGATTCCTCGTCAATGCCTTCACTTCTATTCCCTTCTATTTTGTTTTCAACAGAAAGCATTGGGTATAGGAGTAAATGAATGACTACAACTGCCAGATGGATTACCGTCGGACCTTTTTTTTTTTTTTTTTTTTTTATTTTTTCATCGGCATTTGTCTGTTCCTTTTCCTTCTCTGTTTCTTTCTTATCTTTACGTCTCTAATTCAAGTTGCGTTCCAATTTCAATTTGTCTCATTTGCAATTCAGTATGCAAAACCATAATGAGAGACAAATTGGAAGGATAAAAAAATTCTTCATCTATCAAATATTGTGCCAAAATATTCTTAATTTCATTCTTTTCATGCTTGTTTGACAGCGGTGACCCCATAATGGGAAACAATCTCTAACAAATCTGTCCTTTTGACCAGATTAAACAACTCCTGGGAAGGTTGAGCCAAAAAGTTATTCAGATAAAACATGTTTGCTTTTTGCTTCAATAAGGCAAATATAGTTAATAAAATTCATGTTTAAATTGACAAAGTTTTTTTTAAATATCAGTCGCCCCTGGAAATGTTAATCTCCAAAGCACATAAAATGGCAATTTCTCTAGCTTATGAAATGCCAATCCCCTAGAATGCCTGTAGGGAAATGTCAACCTTTTGAAGCAATTGCCAAGACTATAATCACAGTATGGGAGCGGAAGTGAACGGTCATTTGCGATTGTACATCACTTGCGATTTGTACAGTGGACGATCAGTCACTTGCGATATGACATTATCACGTGGTATATCAAATATGTAAACACAGAAGCCATTAGTGTGAGGTTTTGGTCATTGCTTTTATTTGTGTAAGTTGTCAATATATGTGTCACTTTATTGATAATGATTTCGTTGGTGTCATTGATCCTATCGGTGGAATAAACGATGGTGATCAGTTGACATGTGTTTCACTGTGGCTGGCACACGTTACTAAAAAGTGGATTAAATGACGGATAAATATTTAGAGGCCACTTGTTTTAGTTTTCCTGACATCTTTAATAAACTATAAAGCCTACTGACCAAAAGGATGTATACACTGAAGTAAAATACGGCAGCTAAACCTTAACTTGTATTCCCATCACTTTAGATCAACTGAACGGTCACTTGACATTGGATTGAGCGGTCACTTGCAATCTGTAATCATTGGAGTTGAACAGTCACTTGCCAAGTTGAGCATTGAAATTAAACAGTCACTTTCGATGGTGATTTCACACTTAACATGTTTTTTGTGATACAGGGTCATTCTAAGAAGTCTGATCAGATATTGACATCAAATAACCAAAGCACTTCATTCTTATACGATTGGGACATTACTACTGTTTCATTAGCATAGTGTGGAACACTTTTCACTTCCGAGTTATCAAGTGAAAACGCGCGCTTTATATGATTTGAGGTGCTACGTCCAAGTCAACACTATTCAGGTAATCTTGCGGACGTTGCTTCCAATGCTGTGGCTTTTAATCGACACTGTGATGAAATGACATCTCAGTCCACACCGCCCAAACAAACCAACAGGGTTTATATGCATAGACGGACCGACTAGCACCACTTGGTCAGTTTTCTTAACCACATATTTCCTGGGCAAGCAGCGCACTTTTTTTTGCCGGAAACTGACATCTCGTGAGTGAATGTTTGAGTTTTACGTCCCACCAACAAATAAGGTCATTACGGAGGCTGGACCTCGGTTTAAAGACTCATCCGAAAGTCTGCAGAAGCCCGGGATCGATCCTGCGACCCCTGCATTACAAGGCGAGTAGCATAACCACTACACCACGAAGACTTCTAAAAGAATAGGTAGAAGAGCAAGAATGACCGTAGATCAAGCTCTACGAAATAATGTTACTGACATAGCAGGTTTCGAACCCATGATTCCCTGACCACTAGTCAGACGCGCATTTTGAATTTCTCCTCCCGAACCCAATGTCGGTATCAGCTGGATTACAATTTGAGTTCTGAGAAATGTCGTTTAAAGGCATTATGGCGGCTTTCTTGAATACAGGAACGGAACGATTGTAGCAATTCTGAATCTCCGTGTCACTCGATTCCTCCGTGCTTTCTCAAGATTCGGCTAAAACCAGACCCCTAGGTTATAAAACTTTTTTCATGCTCAACTCAAGTGAGCATGAAATTTGTAATGCTCATAACTATTAAAATACAAACAATCAGGCAATTTTCTTGCTCGGGTCAGCACAGAATGTCATTTATCCTGCACATAAATTTTAAAATGTCAACATTTGTTGGCATTTTAAAATTGGTTAGCAGGACAAATTTTATGCTCAAGTGAGTTGAGCATGAAAAAAAGTTTTATAACCTCGGGGCCTGATCTCGGTTCGGGAGATATCATTTAAAGAATGTTAAGCTGGCTGCCACGGTCGCCATCTTGCTTATTGGAACGGAACAATTTTAGCAATTCTGAATCTAAATTTTGCCACAATGTCTCGCTCAATGTACATGTATCAGCTTAATCCGACTTAAGCTCTGGAAGCTTTCGACAAGTGGACGACAACAGGACACGGTTTTCCAGGTTAGGTAATGAACAAGAACATACTGTCGAAATCTCAGTATGCCATACATTACGTAGTCCCATCAGTTACAAAAATTAGCCCTTGTTTTCAGTTGGAATATATAAAAAAAGTTCGTCTTTTTTAAACCATCTAACTACTTTTGGTTTGATTGCAGAACCTTGGGACACTTTTGGTAACAGATTATAAGAACAACTGACAGCAACTGGTACACATTTATTCGTTATATCAGCCACAACACCATTGCAAAATACAGAATTTGTTCAAATTCTCAGAGCTCAGTTTCATTGACTTGAGGACTGGCGACCCTTGGAGGGTGCTGTTCTCGATTGTCATAAGCAAAATCATAAAAAGTGTGTGCGTGATTGGCATTTATTTTGCATATCAATCAACCAGTAATAAATGATACAACGGGAGTCTTTCCTGTGCGCTTTAAAACAAACGAAATCATCACGAAAACACGACTATATAATTTTGCTCCCCTTAAAACCCACTTTTATATGGGTTTACATGGGTATACATATTATTTCTTATTTCTGCTCAAAACATAGATTGTGGGTACTCGTTAGAACCGACATAGAGGCGAGGCGGTTCTAACGAGTTCCCACAGTGTATGTTTTGAGCAGAAACATGAAAAATAACAGATTTTTTTCACCGAAAACTTTCATTTTTTGTTGGAGGAATCATTCCGTATATTTGAAAAGGCGTGTTTTCGCAATGAGCACAATCAAAGTAACCAGTAGGTATTCTTAAAGGAAAGGCAAAATACAAATAAAACAAGTGTGTGTGTGTGTGTGTGTGTGTGTGTGTGTGTGTGTGTGTGTGTGTGTGTGTGTGTGTGTGTGTGTGTGTGAACAAACGAAGGTAAAAACCACGTGTTTCTGACTGATAAAGGGCACTACATGTAGCTAGCAAGAGCTTCGCAAACAGGGCATTATACGCCCGTTGCAAGTGAATATTTCTTGCACTGCAGCCTCGAAACGATATGAACTGCTTCCCCATACTATGGTCTAACTATATATAAAGCTTCAGCTTGATCAGATCTATATTTTAAAAGGACTGAGTTAGCCAGAAAAGAAGTATTTACAGAAATTTTCAGTGGGGCATAACTCTATAAATATTTGGTGGAACAAAACCTCGAAAAAATATGCACTGCTGCATATCGTACGAAATATCAAGTATCAGCTCGATCGAATTTTACCTGCAGCCACAAACAAAATGTTTATAAACATTTTCAAAGGGACATAACTAAACTAATATTTGGTGGACCGTATCCTCGAACAAAAATAATATACACTGCTAACTATATATCAAGTACAGAAATTTGCAAAGGGGCGTATCTATTAATATTTGGTGAACCACAATCTCGAAAACATATCCACCGTTCCACATCATGGTCTAACTATATTTCAAGATTTGGCTTCTCCGGATCTAAATTGCAGGCGGAGTTAGCCGGGGAAAATGTTTACAGGAATTTGCAAAGGGGCCCAACTGTGTTAATATTTGGTGGATGGTTAAACTCCATCACGAAAACAGGCCTATACAGTTTGAACCCCATATAGTTTATATAATAAATATATATTATATTCTATATGGGGAACACATTATTTTTCTTAATTTCTACTCTAAAATATAAATTGTGGGTACTCTTTAGGACCGCCTCGATAAGGGGGTTCTAACGAGTACCCACAATCTATATTTTGAGCAGAAATAAGAAAAAAATATCACAATTTTTCGTCTAAATTTTTTATAACTTTTTTGTTGGTAAAATTTACAGTGTATCTGTATAGGCGTGTTTTCGTAATGGAAACTTAACGCGCAACTACACATCATAGTCTCACTAACTACCAAGTTTTCAACATTATCCGATGAAAACTATGGAAACGAAAAAGGTTACGGACGGACGGTTGGACGGATGCACAGCACAAATTCGGACAAATTTGCAACCCAGAATGTTGTCCCTCATGGACACATTGGTACAGACCCTACTACCGGGGTTTGCGCAACTCAGAACTTGACTCCGTACGTTCAGCCCCACAAGTGGTGGTCAAACATGGACATTGTTTCCGAACTTGTGCAAATATGATGTTTACAACCCACACCTATACCCCCCCCCCCCCCCTCTACCCCCTGGAAGTCATTGGAAAATATCGACTTATTTGGTGCAACTCGCGAGTCGACTTTCCCCCACAAGTCCGGCCAGTACATATAAATCAACTCACAACTACCCTCTCATGGGAGCGGACGGACGGACGCCGACTCCATGACATAATACGACCGGCCTCGCAAGCTCAGGAGTACGCGGGTTCGATACCTGGCAACAGTCTTTCGGGGAGATTGATCATGAAGTCGTTCCTACGGTCATTCTCTTCCTTCCGCTGAACCAAGAAGGGCTGTTGTCAGTTTCTAGCGAAAGAATGTGCACTCTCTGGTTAACCGCTTACGTATAAGCCTGCCCAGGAAAAGTGTGGATAGTTAAACTGTTCGGATCAAAATGACCTAAATAGTGTTGACTGGGCCGTTAAAACCCAAAACAAACGTATATCTTTCCATGGTTTGTTTCTTAAGAATTTAGAAATTAAAGTTTAATGTCCCCGTCAATACAATTTAGGTCATTTTGGAGACATCGCTTCCAATTTTGTTGGACTTTTACCCGACTCTTCCCATCGTTAACAATGGACTGATTACCGCTAGAGAAGGTGGTGTGATAGGGTAGGCTAAACTATATATAGTAAGTAACGAAGCAGAGTCATGTGGTTTCTCAACCTGAAAACGACATTGACTAGACAAAGACTAGATCTTTGGTGCATTTCGGAGTGCGTAGCCGCGTTACAACAGCATCTGCGGTAGGTACTTCCGTATTGGGCGCCGTTTCACTATTTAATCCGTATATATAGATATCCATAATTATTTATGGATATCCATAATTCGAAAGGATATCTATAATTCGAATTATGGATATCCTTAATTATTTATGGATAATCATAATTTGAATTATGGGTATCCATAATTCGAATTATGGATATCCATAAATCGAGCTGAATTAATGATATCCATAAATCGAATAATGTATATCCCTTATTCGATTTATTGATATCCATATATCGAATTATGGATATCCATTATCCGGATGATTTATGGATATCCATAAATCGAATTATGGATATCCATAATTCTCCTCTGCAATTAAACCTAATGAATAATGACTGCTCCCTTTGCCAAAAACAAAAACAAACCAAAAACAATAAAACTCTACTATTCCCGTTAAGGTGTGCAATAAAAGCCTGGATGGAGGTGGAGGTAATGTAGGGTAGGCTTAGTGGTGGCCTATGGTGTAGGAGATTTATGTTTTGTTTGATTTGAGATTTAACGTCCCCTTCAATACTATTTAGGTCAGTTTGGAGACGTTGCGTTCAATTATGTCGGGCATTAAGCCTACACTGAGATGAAATGACATCTCAATCCCTGTTGCCCACTGACTCGCACGACTTTATTTGGACATGCTTAGACCTTCTAAACGGTTTACAAGTACTCTCAGCTCATGCAGCCAAATCAATTTCTTCAAGTCCCAATTGGCGGGGGCCAGGATATTTTTTTTTTTTTTTTTTTTTTTTTTGGTTTGGGTTTTACGGCCCTTTCAAGATTATTTCACTCATATCGGGCCGATCGTTAATCATAGGTGAGCAAAAACCGGAGTACCCGGAGAAAAACCACCTGACCTTCCGTTGCAGAACTTGGCGTCTCACACGTGACCCGAGCGAGGCTCGAACCCACGGCGGTGAGAGACCTAATGACTAAGAGTCAGCGCTCTTATCCATTAGGCCACGGAGGCCCGTTGGGGGCCAGGATATATATTTGAATCTGTCTGGTACTCCATACACCTCAAGTAGAGCATTGCAGTAAAATTCCTATATTAAGACCACCTTTCGGACTGTTCAAAAGTGGCCACTTTTGAACATTCCCAAAGGTGGTACATAACCAGAGGACAATGTGTGCCGAAAGCAGAAAAATATTGAATGAAGCCTTCAAAATAAGCTTTTTATAGCAAAATGGGTCTTAATTTTAGGTGGTCTTAATAGCTGAATTTCACTGTAGCGGAATTTCACAGAAAGCATGAACGGATTGCCTGTTTGGATCATTATAATCTTACATCCGACTTATAGTGCCCTTAGGTGCGCAGTCCTCATACAGGCGATTCCAGAGGGACAGGTCGCTTTGGTCGGAATTTCCAGATCTTACGACTGGTTCCGGTATTTAACTGCACACATGGCGGGCGGTCAGCGTATGGCGTTCATTGCTTTGGAAGCCTTTCGGGATGAAAAGGCTGCACGGCAGAGAGGTCCATTTGACTGGCCATCCTCTTCCCGCGATGATGAAAACCTTGACGATTTTGAACATTTTTACAATAAAAAATCACGTGTCTTAGGGAGAAATCACTAAACCAAAAGCTTTGGCTGTGATTTATGGATATCCATTATTCGAATTATAGATCTCCATAAATCGATCTGAGTTATGGATATCCATATATCGAATTATCGATATCCATAAGTCGATCTGAATTAATGATATCCATTAATCGTTAATTATGGATATCCATAATTTGATTTATGGATATCCAAAATTTGAATTATGGATATCCATTTTTCGGCTGATTTATGGATATCCATAATTCGATTTATGGATATCTATAAATACGGATTAAATAGTAAAACGGCGCCCCATACTTCCGACCCCTCACTGACTAAGAGACCCTTAAGATGCAGCTCGCAACAAATGTCGTCTGTTTTGTTGTCTGCTACTTAATTAAAGTCTTCGCTGCAAATAATGTGGATCCAGATCAGAATGCTCCTTCAGGAGCAGTCTTAGAAGATTACGGTCCAAGCTGTCTACCTGTATGCAAAGCTGTTTTGAGATGCAGTAGAGGACGTAAACAGACGACATTTTCAGATGCATTTTTGGATTAAATCTTTAGTCGATTCGTCCTTTGCAATTTAGAGAGTGATAGTAAAGAGATGATCTCCATTTAAACTGCTTTCGGCACTTTCAGGAGAGTCGTCTTTGTTCATATACAACTAGAATATGATCTTTTTTTAAATCCGTTGTGGCAAAGTCAATTTGACATTCATCGCACCTTGGTCGAGCTGATGGTCTGGTGCTGGCAACCTTGGTGGCTTTACACGAGTGCTTGATCAATGATTTTCTGTACTGACATGTCGCCTGGCAGTGACTGCATTTTTCTTTCAGTGCTGGATCATGCTTGGCCACGTGCTCCCTGTGATTCCAAAGTGTGTTTGACTTTTGGTTGCAAACTACACAATCGTATTTGAAATTGTTCTGGTGGATACTTTTACAGTGAAGAGTTAACCCATAGCGGGACCTTAATGTCTTCCCACACTCGTTACAAAGAAAATGATCTGCCTGTTGGCCTGCCTGACGTGTGTCTTCCGAATCCACGTGTACTTTCATAGGACGTTTTAGATTCGATTTATAGAGAGTCTTGTATTCACAGATGTCGCATTCATGGTTATCCCCTGGGCTTTCAAATGACTCGTCTACACCATGTATCGTGACAGACTCATCCATGACCGACCTGAAAAATGAAAGAAAGCAATTAATAAAGCATATCTGGATTCGACTTTTACTTCATAAATTTGTTTGTTTGACTTGAGGTTAAAACGTCCCCATCAACACTAGGAAACTTTGGTGATACTGCTTCCCTTCCAATATTTGTAGAACTTTTAACCGACATTGAGATGACATGAAATCTCAAGCCCTGCCGCCCAATGAAACCAAAAGGCTTATATGCATTGGACGGTCTGACTCACACCACTTTGCCTGGGCAGGCTTAGTCCTTCTAAGCGGTTCACCAGTACTTATATGTGGTCAGTTTCAGCTCCGCGTGGAAGCACCATTAAGCCTTTATATTTCTTCAAATCCCGATGGACGGGGCGAATTTATTTCATAGAGTGAAGCGCAGAAAAATATATATTTTATGACTGGCAAAGCCACCAATTTATCCCCTGACAGAATAAGTTCGGGGATATAATGATCATCCAGGTGTTCGTCTGCCAATCCGTACGCCCGCCCGTCCGCCCATCCATAGACAAAACCTTAAGATGGCCACAACTTCAATTACCTTTGAGACATATTGATGTTTCTTGTGAACGAGGTGGAGCAGTCGTACCATGCGGAAGAACCACGACTCTAACTGACATGATATTTGAGTTATCTCCTCTGTCAATATAACATTTTGATCGCCTTGCGATTGCATTGATGTGAGGTCGGTTTCACCTCTGCCCGGAAGCTGAATGGCACCCTTTGTGTAGACCATGCATGGTACTTGTTACAATAGTTTTTACGGTCCCCGCCCATCGGGGCTTGAAGGAATAGATGGGCTGCATGATGCTTCCACGCAGGTAAACCGCTTTGAGGATCTAAGTCTGCCCAGGCAAAGCAATGCGAGCCGGACCGTCAAATACCATAGCACCTAGAGTCGTGGTGCTGCAAACCGCTTAGAAGGGGTGCAGGTCGGGCTGTTCCTGCATGTAAACCCCATTGGTTTGATTGGGCGACAGGGGTTGGGATGTCATTTCATCTCAATGTCGGGTAAAATTCACACAAATTTGGAAGCAACGTCTCGAAAATGACCTATACAGTGTAGACGGGGACATTGAACCTCAAATCAAACAAACATTTGTTGTTGTTTGATTCGGGATTTAACGTCCCCGTCAACACTATGAAGGTTATTTTAGACGTTGCTTCCAATTTTGTGGGACTTTACCCGACATTGAGGTGAAATGACATATCAAGCCCTGCCGTCCAAACCAACGAATATGGTTAATATGCAACATAACTTTTACCAAATCCTAGATCTACGCTGAGCTCATATTATACTGTCTAAAGTTATATACCAGAAATATGTTTTATACAATTTACTGTCTTTGGCAATATTCTAATTGCCTGTCTACACCCAGGATCCTGCCGACTCAAGTATGAAATGTCAAAGTTGCAAATGCTGCAATTTTGTCAAAAAGTGCTTTTTCATCTTTAAAATGGCACATGTGCAAATTGCTTGTAACATCATATCAAATGGAATGCTTGAAAACTGTTGGAGGCGTTAAGCAGACAACTTTCCTATACTTAATAGAAGACTAATTGAAAAGTAACCCCAACATTTTGCTAACGATGGGGCAAGTTTTTTTTTTGCTCACCAGAGCCGAATGCTCTAGACGAGCTTATAGGATAAGCAGTGATCAATCGTGATCGAGAGTTTGTTGATGTATAGTTTGTATAGCATGTACAAATATGACAGCAAATATGGGCTTGTACAAATGTGATAGCTGTTTTATGCCAGAGCTTTGTTCGTTGGCCTCTTTTTTTATGTGAAAGCTTTGACTTATTATGGGCTTATTGATGCATATCTGCATTGTCGTAAGCCCCCGCCCATAGGGGCTTGAAGAAATATATGGGCTGCATGATGCTTCCACGTAGAGTTGAGTCCGGCGCGCACACTAGTACTGGTAAACCGCTTAGAGGATCTAAGCCTGTCCAGGAACCGCGGTGCGAGGCGGACCGTCCATGCTAATAAACCCTATTGGTTTCATTGGGCGACAGGGCTTGAGATGTCATTTCATCTCAATGTCGGGTAAAAGTCCCACAAAATTGGAAGCAACGTCTCCAAAATGACCTTTACAGTGTTGACGGGGACGTTAAACCTCAAATCAAACAAACAAAAATCTGCATTGTCGTGCAGAAATCGGACCACACTCACCTTGTCGTTGGTGTCGCATAAAAAATCGTTTGATCATCTGAACAGCCTAACAGTGACTCCCTAGTATACCACTGGCCCTTAGGTCTAATCAAATAAAATGTCTGATCGACATGGTTCCGAATAAGACATATAGCATTCTCAACAAGCGAAACCACAAGCGGGAGACCGCAAATAAATAAATAAATGAATAAATATATACATAAATAACTTCTGTTAAAGTGGGGGTAATGGCAGGAGTTAATTATTTTTGCCTCTTTTGTCTTTTGCTAGAAAAGGGGAGATGCTGTGATACATTAATACAGTATGAGTTAGTAGGGTGGAGACGGGGAAAAATGTGCCAGTAAGCGAAAGACTGAAGCATATTCAGAATATCACCTGACAAGTGACCGTTCAAACTAATCGCAATTGACCTGTACAATCCCAATACTTACAAAAGCAAGTGACCTGAACAGCGTTTCCTTTCCCCTGTGCCATACTTTTAACAGTCCTTCGGTCTGATTTAGATTTTTGAAGATGTCTTTGATTTGTATTCAATCAGTGATAATATTAGAAGACTAAAATGCTAAATTAACAAGGAAATGCTTCTTAACATACGTTTTGTTAAAGTGGGGGTAATGGCAGGAGTTAATTATTTTTGCCTCTTTTGTCTTTTGCTAGAAAAGGGGAGATGCTGTGATACATTAATACAGTATGAGTTAGTAGGGTGGAGACGGGGAAAAATGTGCCAGTAAGCGAAAGACTGAAGCATATTCAGAATATCACCTGACAAGTGACCGTTCAAACTAATCGCAATTGACCTGTACAATCCCAATACTTACAAAAGCAAGTGACCTGAACAGCGTTTCCTTTCCCCTGTGCCATACTTTTAACAGTCCTTCGGTCTGATTTAGATTTTTGAAGATGTCTTTGATTTGTATTCAATCAGTGATAATATTAGAAGACTAAAATGCTAAATTAACAAGGAAATGCTTCTTAACATACGTTTTATGCATATTTACACTTGTGTCAACCGGTTATGGCATTACGATAAACAAAGTGATCAACAATCTAGCTCTTCTCATGCCATCCAAAAAATAGCATATTTCTGTGGTTGGAATATGATAAAAACATCAATCTTACCAGCAAGACATATATATCGCATATAAGCGTTATGTTCGCAGAACAAAAATGAAATTACTTACCGTGTCGGCGAAAATATCATACCGCAAGTGACTGATCGTCCACTGTACAAATCGCAAGTGATGTTCAATCGCAAATGGCCGTTCACTTCCGCTCCCAAACTGTGATAATTGAAAAGAAATATCAATTACTTGCCTACAGATGAAATGTCAGTTCTAAAATTAAACCCTTAAATGCTCAATAATGGTTTTATCCCGGACGAGCCCTCAATTTGTGTTACGAGCCAAGTGTAGCAGAAAGAAAAAAAAACAAACAAGCCTTTACAAAATTAACAAAGTTTATGGCTAAAATTTTAATTTGAAATAATAATAAACAAAAGTGCACTGATACCGAGGCCCGGTTTTTGGATTTACATCTGTCTTTTTTAGATGGGTTTGTTTCGTGCAAAATTTATGATAAACGCGATGATTTTAATTTTGAGATTGTAAATTTTCCTTTTCTGGATGGTGATGTTCCTCGTGCGCCATCCTATGGCGTTTATATATCGCAATTAATTCGATTTGCCAAAGTGTGTAGTCATGTAACTGACTTCAACACTCGAAATAAATTGTTAACGGCTAAACTTCTTAATCAGGGTTACCATAAACTACGCAAAGCCTTTTCAAAATTTTATAGACGTCATTCTGATTTAATTTCAAAATTCAATATTGGAATTAAATCTCTTCTGCAACAAGGTCTATCGGAGCCAGAATTTTATGGTGACTTAGTATACAAGTTCAGAAAAATATATAACCGCAATGACTTCAGCACCCAATTTCGTAAAATCATTCTTCGATATAAAAAGATTGGGTACAACATAAATGTTATACGACCGACTGCATGCATGGTAGTTAACCCAATCACGGTTGACAACTTTGCTTCCCTCTTTAATTGCACGCCGGTGGGTCAGGCCTCAGATTCTATGACGGTTCCAGTGTTAAGGCGTATTGAGAATTAGAAAGATCTAATTCAAGGTAATGTTGACTGGTGCCTGATGCTCTATCTCTGGTCGGACCCATCGGAGTCTAACTGTTGGTTTTCTTTGGCTCCAGCATTTCTGTGGTTTCTTGCTGTCGAGTCCTCACCGTTGTTTCATCTATGTAGATGTTTGATTATTTGTGTTCACGGAGATGTTGCACTGATGAGTTAGGAGGCTTTCATGCGGACTGAACAAATTATTTGTCTAAATCGCGACGGAAGTAAGGGCGAGGATTGTGGCAGCGTAAAATCGATTTAAGTCCCCAGTGAAATTCGATTCCGCTGACCGTTCCAATGCGGTTCTTCTGTCGCGGTCTATTTTTGTAATGGTTTGTCTTTGGGTGTCTGTGATTATATTGTTTTATTTTGGATAGCATATTGGCCATTTTGTGGGAGAGTAACTGTCCTTTTGGCTTTTCGCTATTTATGTTTCCATTAGGTCTATTGTTTCATGTTTGTGCTTCTTTCCCTTTGGTGTCTCTGACGGGAGCCGTGGGTTGATTGTATCGATTCCTGATCATTGCCTTCACTTCTATTTTACTCTGAATCCTAAAAATAGAGGATCTTACATGAGTGTTCATGTATTATTGAATTTATTAAAACGAGTTGAGGATAAGGGATAAAATGCGAGGCTTTGCCGAGCATTTTATTCCTTTTCCTCAACGAGTTTAATAAATTGTTGATATAGAGGATCTTACATGAGTGTTCATGTATTATTGAATTTATTAAACGAGTTGAGGATAAGGGATAAAATGCGAGGCTTTGCCGAGCATTTTATCCCTTTTCTTCAACGAGTTTAATAAATTCAATAATGCATGAGCACGAATGCAAGATTCTATTTATCATATGACATTTAAAATGCATTTCATTCACGATTGTTTTATAAAAATTTCACTATTCCGCCATTAGTAAACGCGACGTCGTTAAGGACGCCGTACATGTAACGTTACGGGACGTATGTAGCTTATTTGCATATTTAATCCACTAGTGGATTATCGAAAATATTACATGGCGTTATTACACTCCCAGGCGCGACGTCATATGATAAATCCTTATAATTCTATTTGCCCACAGAGGGATCACAGAGTCCTTTATGAATAATAAATTTATATCCAACACAGAATTTATAATGGAAACTTCTTGAAAACCCAAACTGAAACTAAAGATAAATTTCGTCTCTTTTATAAAGCAATAGAAATTTCCAGAATGCTGTAGAAATAAATGAGCTCATATACTAAAAATAATGCAATCTGGAATCTTCTAGGAACCTCTTTAATCCCCACTTCTTGTAAACATCATGTTTACCACTTTAAATGTATCTATGACTCATTTTCTATATATTTCCTTTCAATAAGAAGTAAACAAAATATTACATAGCCTTATTAGGTCACCCAGTGGGGGGAAAGTGAGGATCAGAAAACAAATCTGTAATATGTAAAGTATAAACAACATTACATATTAATATTTAACTCTCCATTACGAGTTCACGCCTATACAAACATATTGTAAATTTTACCACCGAAAAATGAAAATTTTCAGAAGAAAAAAAATGTAATCTATATAAGAAAAACATTCTATACCGTATACCGTGCGAACCCCTGTTTTACTAAATAAAATCAGGTTTAAGGGGATCAAAATTATATAGGCGTGTTTTCATAATGTATATGGGTCCCGTCCAGCGATTTTGGTACTTATCGCCTAAGCGAGCAGCGAAGGTTCAGGCGAGCCTGCGCATCCGCGCAGTCTCGCCAGAACCTTCACTACAAGCAGTGAATCATAAAGAACCTTCAGACAGAAAGCCATATCCCTGACCCCTCTGAATGGCTGGGCATGCGCAGTTAAAATTTGTCATGATGGAATGCTCGAAGACACAAATTCGCTTGGCGGGGCCCATATATAATGCGCTGAGAAAGTGAATGCTACCTTGTAATGCTGTTTGATTATATTTTCAGAACTAGACATGACATCTGATGGTGTTGTAAAAAGCCTGTGTCTTGTTATTCAGCTTTCGGTTGGATTTCTGAACATAAATGGGGATTCCAAAATTGCATCCAGTAGAGACATAATAAAAAGTTCGGAGTTTTATCAATTTCGACCAACATTTGTCAATCTGACTCATCTTGTAACACAGTTTGTGCTTACTTGTGGCTCCACACAAGGTCTGTGCAATCCACGAACATTTCCGTTTTACACGGCTCCATCATATATATCGGACTGGCCGGTTATAAGAGATTGCAACAAAAGTTGTGCCATGCTACAGACATGTCCTCCTGATGCGGACAATGCATACCTGAAAGTGTTTTGTTTGCCTACAACGATCCATACTGACGGGAAAAATATGTTAAATAACCCAGGATATAACATGGTCGCCACATGTCACACATCTAACATGGTTTCTGAGAATTCCGCGAAACTGTGTCAGGAAATCGAAGAAATAGATGAATCAAATTTCTTCCAGGAAAAATTTAAACCTGTTTTATCAAGAAGGTCCAATATGCTCTATAGGAACAAGTTTTGTGCAGCTTGCAACGATGATGATGTTGACACGATTTCCTTCAATTTAGACATGCGGTGTGCTAGATTCCTAGATATTAATGCATTTTCATCTCTGAAGGAGATGTGGGAAGCGTTTAAATTACTGAACTGTACTGTTGCATATGTTCCGACTCCCGACATGTTACCTTACATCGGCTTTTGTACAATATCAACACCAGTGATCACACGTTGTAATACCAGCGGATTATGGTCAAACTATGACCCAATAGTTGAACAGGCTTGCGCAACGTTTAATTCGAAACCATATAAAGGCTTTAAAAATATATTTTGCTATATCTGCAATCCGAGCATCGTTTCCTCGTCGAAGGGGACAGTAGTTGATTCTTGTAATGTGACAGGTAATTGGGTAGAATGGCAGCCAGATACTGAAAGAAACTGTCGCGATCTCCCTGCTGTGGAGCGAACATATCCATTCAAAAATATATTTTGTAAAATTTGTAACGGATACACGTACGACTACCGGACTTATGAACATTTCTCAGCATCCGTTCGAGATGTTTATACGTACAAAGGCTATTCAAGCTCTGTATTTTATAACATCCGTTTTTATAACCTGGCCTTGGATATTGAAAATCGTTCACGAGTCGATGGCATATATAAAGAAATCTCCGATGAATATGGCAACAATTCATTCTCTGATGCTCTTAATGAGCTAGGTAAATTCTGTGGTCTTACGAAATTCTGTTCGGAACCCTGCCCAGCATCGAATATGCCCTCCTATTCTTTATGTTCGTTTCGAGGTATACATAGACAAAGTTGTTGCGATCAAGTGACGCAAGGCTATAATCGCAATACGCTTTCACCATTTGACACTTGTGACACTAGGAGGTCGCGTGATTCATTTACAGCCCTGTGTGAGAAGGAAAGGAACACTGATGCACTGTATAACTTAACAGTACAGTCAGCAGACACTCTGTTAATGTATAAAAACGTGTACTGTGCAAGATGTAACAGTGAGTATGGCGAGTTATACGCTAACCGTTTTACTGTCAGTTGTTCCAAACCTTTGGAGGCTTCGCTCTTCCATTCATTCAATGATTTGCAAAAGATAATTCCTAAGTATGGTTGCAGCATACATGTCCAAACTCCATTCACTGACTGTGGTGATAAAGGTAGGAACTGCATCACTGTGTGCAAAGACAGAGAACATTGGATGAGTCATAATGTTAAGGTGTTGGAAAGCTGTGAAGGAGATGGTTTTATCAACAATAATTTTGAATTAATGTACTTTAACAAAACTTATTATAAAAATATTTTCTGTCTCATTTGCAACAGAGACTGGGTTTCATCCTCGGAAGATGCTATTTCAGAGTGTAATGTTACTGGGCGTTGGTTTTATTACGATCCGACAACAGAGGCAAGGTGTCAAAACGAGGCTTTGTATCCTGGCTGGTATCCATTCAAGAATTTCTATTGCGCTTATTGTAACGGAGAAGTAAGAACCGATGACACGAGCGATGCTGAGGGCTTAATCTCTCATTATATTCCAGTGCTCAAGTGTTTCGGATTCTCCTGCTTTCTATTGAATAGTCCTTATAGAATTGCATTTTCACTGTCAGAAATAGCTTTTCATCATGCAGCGGATGAAAATAATCCGAAGGTATGTCTTTTTCTTTTTTCTTTTTTTTTTGGTTGGTTTGTTTGTTTTTCAGCCTGAGTATGAAAAATACACAATTAGACATGCAAAGACTCTGATCAGCACGCACGTCCGCACAGGCTGGTCAGAGTCTTTGCTGGTCGTAAAACCATGTACAGGCTCTGGGATAAGTAAAAAGAAGACACATCGAAAACCCGCCTATACAGTTTTGACCCCCTGACCCCACTTTTATATAGTAAACTAGGTTTACAGGGGTATACCTTATTTTTGTTATTTCTGCTGTAAAATATGAATTGTGGGTACTCATTAGACCCGTCTCATCGAGATGGTTCTAACGAGTACCAACAACCTATATTTTGAGCAGAAATAAATATAATATCACAATGTTTAATCTCAAAAATCGTTTTTTTTATTTTTGTTTGTTTGTTTTTTGTTTTGTTTTTGTTTGTTTGTTTTTTTTTTTGTTTTTTTTTTTTTTTGTTTTTTTTTTTTTTTGGGGGGGGGGGGGGTGGTTAGGTTTCGTTTTTTTTTCTCGGCGGTAAAGTTTACAATGTATTTGTATAGGTGTGTTTTCGTAATGAGGTACAAGAAGACTGGAACCAGACCTGGTCCGGAGGTTATAACTCTTTGATAATGCTCAACATAATTGAACATGAAATTTGTAGTGTTCATAATTTTTATAAATACTAGCAAATCGGGCATTTTTTCGCTTAGATCAGACCAAAAAATATGTTGTTTGCCATTCTTATAAAAAAGAGCATTTTAGAATGTATGAGCAAGACAATTTTCTTAATCAAGGGAATTGCGCCTGAAACAAAATGTTATAACCCCGGGCCCTGGTAGATACAGAGGTTGATGTGCATCTACGCCGGTCGTAGGTTTTCTCGAGTTCTGACTTTTCTTAAAAGTGAGACGGTCGTCCTGTCATGGCTCGACGTAATTAAACATTTTCCATGCTCAACCCAATGCTTGAGCATAAAATTTTGAATGCTTAAAGATATCAGAATACAGATAAAATATGTATTTTACTGCTTAGACCAATATTTTACAATGTTCAACTTACTTGAGTGCTCATAAATCTAAAACAAAGATCCAATATGTCAGTATATTACATGCATAACAAATAAATTCCATGATTTCTCAATGTGATCACCTCCGGTCTAGATAGATTTATTTCTTCTAAGAAAATATTTCTCTGTAGCTCAATCTATTTTTCTTTCAACAGAAAAGTATAGCTGTTTATCCTTTCTTCTGAGAATATTTCTTTTTAAGGTGAGGGTTGGGATCCCGTAAGGTATACTTAAGCCCAACAGTATTTTTACTGACCGTTCCAAGTCAGTGCTTTTGCTATGGTTCCTTCCTGTTTTATTCTTGTGGTTCTGATACTTTCCCCAATTATGAAGGTTGTTATGTTGGTGAATCTGATTCTTCACCCCTTTATAGTTAAGAAATAGATCAGCTCTAGCTGTGATTTGTTGTGTAATAAATCACAGTTTGGAGATCAGTTGTAAAGTAGACAAATCACGAGCGCGTAGCGCGCGTGATTTGTCTACTTACAACTGACCGACAAACTGTGATTTATTACCCATCAAATCACTGGCTAGAGCTGATCTATTTCGATTCTAACAGGCTGAAAATCGGCAATAATGTTGTTGTTTCCTTCAAAATCTCACAACTTTTCGCCATTGTTAGAAGAAATCCCGCTAAAATTGTCGACTGGAACACATACATTTATATCCTTTTCTAACGTTTTCGATGCGAGAAAATGACGTTTCACCGTCTAACATCAAGGAAATCGACTAGTGACGAAATAAATTTGGAGTTTTTAATGACGGCACCTATCACGCTCTTCTGAGCTGTGATTTGTTGCATAATAATTCACAGTCCCTTTCCATTGCCTTTATAGGCGGCTGTGTTAGAATTGTTCATTTTAAATACTTCAGTCCTTCATGCTTTATGTTTGCCACGCTGATGATTCTGATCCTTTCCCCCATTGTGTATGTTGTTCCTGTTTAGTTACGTTTGGATATTCTGGGTCACCACCTGTTTGGGATAGAGCCGCTGACTCGCTTCACCAATGGTGTTTTCTGTTTACGGTCGTCACTCCATGTTTCGATTTTCTCTAGTGTTATTGTGGGGAGGATTTGGGATCAGACTTCTGAGTTCCTGTTTGTTTCTCTTTTAAATTTTAGTTCTTCGATTGCAAAAGTTTCAAGACAGCGCATGTGCTATTACCCCAGTCAAAAATGGAAACACAATGGAATGGTTGATAAACGAATTACCACAAATTCCTTAAAAAAGATAGAAATCTGTTAGAATACATGTGTTATACAGTTTATTGAATCAGCCCATTTTCTGAATCAGCCCATTTTCAATATGGGATTTTAAACCTCGGAATTTCATAAGGTATTAAACTTGGACGAGTATTTTTCCTAGTCTTTAACACGATCTACTGAAGTATAGTTGATGTGCTTATAAACATCACGAAAACACGCCTATATAATTGTGACCCCCTTGAACCCCGCTTTTATATAGTAAAACTGGGGTTTCCGGGAGTATACCTTATTTTTCTTATTTCTGCTCTAAAATATAGATTGTGGGTACTCGTTAGAACCGCCTCGATGAACCGCATCGAGGCGGTTCTAACGAGTGCCCACAATCTATATTTTAAGCAGAAACAAGAAAAATATCACAATTTTTCATTATACAATTTTCATTTTTTCGGCGATTAAGGTGGCAATGTATTTGTATAGGCATATTTATGTAATGATTGTTTGCGAAAGATGCCAAGATCTACTTCGTTGCATATCTGCAAATGCTACTGAGAACAGTATTTAAAGAATCATATATAATAATTTTTACTTGCCCGACATTTAGAAAATGTTGTTTAATATTACCAAATGCCATCGTTTACATATTGGAAACCCGGCCCCGACCATCGGGGCTTTAAGAAATAGATGGGCTGCATGATGCTTCCACACAGAGCTGAAACCTACCCGCACACGCGTACTGGTGAACCGCTTATGGGATCTAAAATAGACGTGAAGGCAAAAGTCAGGAATCGATACCGTTAACCAACAGCTCCCGTCAGAAAGAAACACAATCCTGAAACAACAGATCTCAATGGAAACATCAACGGCGGAAAGCCAAAAGGACAGTTACTTTCCCACAAAATGGCCAATTGGCTATCCAAAATCAAAATATAAGCGATACAAACACTCAAAGACAGATCATAACAAAAATAAACCGCGACAGAAGAACCGCCTTGGAACCGTCAGTTTGTTTGTTCGATTTGAGGTTTAACGTCCCCGTCAACACTGTAAAGGTCATTTTGGAGATGTGCTTCCAATTTTGTTGGACGTTTACCCGACATTGAGATGAAATGACATATCAAACCCTGCCGTCCGATGAAACCAACAAAGTTTATAAGCATGGGCGGTACGACTCGCACCGCATTGCCTGGGCAGGCTTAGATCCCCAAATAGGTTTACCAGTACTCGTATGCGGGTCGGTTACAGCTCTGCGGGGAAGCATCATGCAGCCCATCTATTTCTTCACGCCCCGATGGGCGGGCGCTTGAACGGTCAGTGAAACGAATTCCACTGGGGGCTGAGATCGAATTTACGTGGCCACAATCCTGGCCTTTACTACCGTCGCGATTTAGACAAATTATTTGTTCAGCCCGCATGATGGCCTCCTAACTCATTAGTGTAACATCTCCGTGAACACAAACACTCAAACAACCACAGAGATGAAACAACGGTGAGGACTCGACAGCAAGAAACCACTGAAATGCTGGAGCAAAAGAAAACCAACAGTTAGACTCCGATGGGCCCGACTACATACAGAGCATCACGTACAAAACCAACATAAGCCTTTACGTTGGGACCGTCATAGAATCTGAGGCCTGACACACCGGCGTGTAATTAAAGAGGGAAGCAAAGTTGTCAACCGTGATTGGGTTAACTACCATGCATGCGGTCTGTCGTATAACATTTATGTTGTACCCAATCTTTTTATATCGAAGAATGATTTTACGAAATTGGGTGCTGAATTCATTGCGGTTATATATGGGCCCCGTCAAGCGATTTTGGTATTTATCGCCTATGCGAGCAGCGAAGGTTCAGGCGAGCCTGCGCATCCGCGCAGTCTCGCCAGAACCTTCGCTGCTCGCTCACACAAGCAGTGAATCAAGAGGGACCTTCAGACAGAAAGCCATATCCCTGGCCCCTCTGAATGGCTGGGCATGCACAGTTAAAATTTGTCATGACGGAATGCTCGAAGACACAAATTCGCTTGGCGGGGCTCATATACTAAGTTACCATAGAATTCGGGTTCCGATACTACTCTTCCTTTCGAGTTTTGTTATTATATGAGCCCCGCCAAGCAAATTTGTGTCTTTGAGCATTTCGTCATGACAAATTTTAACTGCGCATGCCAAGCCATTCAGCGGGGCCAGGGATATGGCTTTCTGTCTGAAGGTTCCTCTTGATTCATTGCTTGTATGAGCGAGCAGCGAAGGTTCTGGCGAGACTGCGCAGATGCGCAGGCTCGCCTGAACCTTCGCTGCTCGCATAGGCGATAAGTACCAAAATCGCTTGACGGGGCCCATATGTAAGAAAATGTAAATCGAGGCTTGATTGTAACAACAACTCGTTTATTACGCCCAAGATTTACGTACGTTGGTAGTTCTTTTGCTTTAATTATTGCGTAAATTGAATTTTATTATTATATGTGGTTGTTGGTTGAGGCACAGGTGAAGTGCATCTTGCGTCAGTGGGGCGTCCAACTGATAATGGCATACAGTTGGACAATGTCTGCTGCCCTTGCAGCAGGTAAGGGTAGAGTGGAAGTGTTGTTATTTCTTCTGTTTCTTCACATCCGATAATTTGCCTTTTCTCTGTCCCTTACTTCTATCTCTTTTACTATCTCTTCTATCTCTTTTCAGCCTTTCTCTGGGAGACGACACAAAATGACCTACAGGGGTTGGCCTAACGTTATTTACCCAAAACAATCAATCAGCCAACTTTATTATTATTCAAACAAATCAGCGTATTAAACACTTTTGGGAGATATAAACCAAGAATATAATAACTTCATGTAATATATTCGATAATCCACTAGTGAATTAAATAATGCAAATTAGTTGAATACGCCCCGTAACGTTACATGTATGATGTCCTTAAAGACGTCGTGTTTACTAATGGCGGAATATCGACATTTTTGTTAAACAATCGTGAATAAAAAGCGTTTAAAATGTCATATGATGAATAGTATCTTGCATTCGTGCTCATGTATAATTGAATTTATTAAACTCGGTGAAGAAAAGTGATAAAATGATCGGATAAACCTCTCATTTTATCCCTTTTCCTCAACTCGTTTAATACATCCAATAATACATGAACACTCATGTATGATCCTCTTAATCATTAATTTATTAAACTCGCTGAGGAAAAAAGGATAAAATGCTCGGCGAAACCTCGCATTTTATCCATTCTCCCAAACTCGTTTAATAAATTCAATAATACTTGAACACTCATGTAAGATCCTATCTATATCCAGGTAACGGTAATTTAAAGCCATTATATATTTGTCGATGTAACGTCAGAGAACTGTGTAAAATGGTTATCTGTAATCTGGTTATCTGAAATGAGCTCAAGTATTGGGACATCGATAAACAGTGTAAACCAAGACGACGCTACTGAACGCGGCGTGTGAACAGGGTCTGCACCGATTACTTAAAGGTCCCGTTCAACCTACACTCAGAGACAAATGACCCATCTGCGCTATCTGTGCTTTAATTATAATTTCAGGATGAATTTTGTGCGGAAGGAAAAGTACTTACTGATGGAGCATGTCAGACAATAATTGAGATGACGGCCAATCTGGGATATAATTTATCATTTGGTCTCATAATCAAGAATGCAGCTGATAAGAATTGGACTGATGTTGAATTGCAAAGTCTTATTCTTGAATTGTTCAACCAAAAGGATGTCTTACCAGAAGGAGCTGAAATTCTGCAATTGACTATCAAGAGAACAGAAAATTGCAATAACACACTTCGGTTAAGCAATGAAACTTTTGAAAGCGATGTCGTGAAAAATATTCAGCTTGTGTCTTATGAAATCCAAGATACAAATGAACTGTTTCCGGACGATGAGCATGGATTAGATGATTTCGAGGTCCAGATAAACGCTATTTTGTTCATAAACAAAGTAAACAATAGAACACAACTTGAGGAAATTTTACAGCAACTGAGGCGTGCAACGTCCAAAATTTGGATCCGTAACAAATA
Source organism: Lucinisca nassula (assembly GCA_963580285.1). Classification (NCBI taxonomy): domain Eukaryota; kingdom Metazoa; phylum Mollusca; class Bivalvia; order Lucinida; family Lucinidae; genus Lucinisca; species Lucinisca nassula. The sequence continues at coordinate 13,060,515 of OY757019.1, forward strand.
TTTGAGCCTGGAAACATACCCAATGATTGCGCAAACAGAATGCGATGGGCTCCTCGCAAAAGATGGCAGTAATAATTGTAAATATATGCGTCAGTGGAATGCTACTAGAACGCTAGACAGTAATAGACATCAGTATAGATTTTACAAGTTTAATAATAACCAACTTCAGCTTGCCGGTATACATTTCTTGACCGTAAACAAGTTATTATCATGCGTTTTGGGAGAAATTGAAAACAAGAAAGAAGTTGTTGAACTACTTTGTCGGCAATGGAAAACATTTGAAATATCTACTGACAGAAATAAGATTCGTCTGTGTAAGCGTGATGTGGAAAATCTACCACTAGGCAAAGCTCTCGTGAATATTGATTTTTTCAGTTTGGCGTATGGGATATTTAGTATGGTATGCACGCTGCTGTCAGTTTCCTGTTTGTGTCTCACTGTACTCACGTACATATTGTTCAAGTCCCTACGGAGTACACCGGCTTTAAACAATATGAATCTTGCAGTGGCACTGTTTTGGGCACAACTCTCCCTTCAGTTTGGATTATGGCAAACAGCCGATCAAAATGTCTGCATATTTCTCGGAGTTGTTACTCATTATTTCTGGCTAGCGTCCTTCTGCGCAATGAATGTTTGTTCATACCATATGTTTAAGGTGTTTCATAGCCCGCTGTTGGTATCCGGAGAAGTAAACCAACGGACAATAATGTTTTACTCCGGGTATATATTCGGTGGTCCATTAATTGCAATATCAATCTTTCTCTTAACTGTTTCCATCAAAAGTAACTTCACAGAAGTGGGTTATGGAAGAAATATTTGCTTTCTGTCTGACTATATTTCAATTTTAATTATGTTTATTGCACCAGCTTGTGTGATTATATTGGTTAACTCCATATTTTTCGGCATCGCCTATTGGCATATACATTCCTCGCCTCGTCTTCAAAGTACTGCCGACAGAAATGATTTGAAAATATACCTGAAGCTTACAACAGTAACAGGCATGGCCTGGATATTTCTCTTCATAGATACATTAAATCCACTCTCCCCATTTTCATTTGTGGCGGCGATTGCTGGTGCTTTGCAGGGTGTTTATATTTTCGTTGCTTTCATCTGCAATGCCAGGGTGCTCTCTTTATACAAATCTTGCTTCCAGAGGAAGACGCTACAGTATGAGATTCCAGGTAAACAGTCAACGTCTGAAAATAATTCTAAAACAACCAACATGTCAGACACATGGATTCAAAAGCAGTTAGACAAATCGAAAGAAACTTCTATTTGAATAAATAATATCATTTGGTAAACCTCGTATTTACTGTTTGTGACCTCTCATCACAAAAAAACATGCCTATATAATTTCGACCCCATTGAACCCCACTTTTATATAGTAAAATTGGGGTCTGCAGGGGTATAGATTAATTTTCTTATTTCTGCTCAAAAACTAGCTTGTGGCTACTCTTTAGAACCGCCTCGTTGAGGCGGTTCTAAAGAGTATCCACAATCTATGTTTTGAGCAGAAATAAGAAAAATATCTAACTTTTTCATCTGAAAATTTCCATTTTTCGGTGGTAAAATTTACAATGTATTTGTATACGCGTGTTTTCCTAATGTTGATGAATTACATCTACAGGGAGACGTTTGAATCCTGGTTTCACTGTAATTGGATAACTTTTACTGCTAAAAGCGATGTCCCCATTACGCAAACACGCCTATACAAATACAATGCCAACTTTATCGCCGAAAACATGAAAATTTTAGGATGAAAAATTGTGATATTTTCTTATTTCTGCTCAAAATATAGATTGTGGGCTCTCGTTAGAACCGCCTCATCGAGGCGGTTCTAACGAGTACCCACAATCTATATTTTAGAGCAGCAATAATAAAAATAAGGTATATTCCCGGAAACCCCAGTTTTACTGTATAAAAGTGGGGTTCAAGGGGGTCAAAATTTTATAGGCGTGTTTTTAGTGATGCTTTTCATCAAAACTATTTGAGCTGGGGCACAGCATTTCCTACAATTAACATGTGCACCCAGCGAAAACTCAGATCATCCTGCGCACAGGATAGAGCCTTCATATTTGGCATGCAGGTTCCTTGTGACAAGTGCTTCCTACTTATGCAAAACATTGACCTGTCACCTTGACCTGTGACCTACTTTATCATAACTTTTGAACCATTTGAGATAGAGCCTTCATAGTTGGCATGCATGTTCCTTGTGACTAGGGCTTCCCATCCATAAAAACTTTTGACCTCTGATCTTGACCTTTGGCCTACTTTGTGATAACTTTTGAACCATTTACGCCTAAAAGCGATGTTCCTTTTCATCAAAACTACAGCATTTCCTACAATTTACATGTGCGCCCAGCGAAGACTCAGATCAGCCTGCGCATCAGATAGAGCCTCAGATCAGCCTGCGCATCAGATAGAGCCTTCATATTTGGCAAATAGGTTCCTTGTGAAAGTGCTTCCCAATCATACAAAATATCTGACCTGTGACCTTGACCTGTGACCTACTTTATCATAACTTTTGAACTATTCGGGATAAAACCTTCATATTTGGCATGTGTGTTCCTTGTGACCAGGGATTCCCAACCATACAACAATTCTGATCTTGACCTTTGACCTACTTTGCCATATCTTTAGCCTTCATATTTTGCATGTAGGTTCTTTGTGACAAAGGCTTCCCACTCATACAAAAATACAAAAACAATTGACATGTGACCTTGAACTGTGACCTACTTTATCATTTACAACGACCTCTACTCCTAAATATTTGAACTACTTTCACAAAAATATTTCTAAGGTCACTGGCAATCAAAATTGCTCAAACCATTCACCCCACCTTAAATTACCTACTAATTTTAATTTATTTCTACAATAAGGATCAGGTGAGCGATCCAGGGCCATTATGGCCCCTTGTTTGTATTTGTAAGTTATAACTAGTGTGCATATCTCTTTATATGAATATGTATTTTACATTTTAGATTCGATGTTTTCATATGCCCAAACTTGAAGTTGTCTTTTAAACTTACGAGGAATGGGTACGTCACCAGGGGAGACAACTTTTGAAGTATTTTCATCTCCCATGTCAATAAGGGTCTACTATTAAGGAGGAGCAAATTCTTTCCTTTAAAAGTAAACCCCTTTCATCAGTGGGACGGGGCTTAAAGAAAAGAGAACAGGAAGTCCCGAAAGTTGTCTCCCTTTGAAAAATGGCGGAAAAATATGCCAGGGTGTTTGGATTCTCCTTTAAATAACACACACACACACACACACACACACACACACACACACACACACACACACACACACACACACGTGTGTGTAAATATGGTTTTTACTACTACTATCAACTTTATTTCTTTCAACTCAGGTCAATACATGACATAGAGTTCTTGGCTCAAGGGGGTTCGGCATGTGGTCTTCTTTTGTTCCAGTGATCAGTGGTTTCCTGCCACCCAGGGGATCTCCACTCTCCAGGTGTCTCAACACTATTCCTCGTCCTTGCTTCACCATCCACGCGACCCTAACAGCCAGCAGAATCGGGTGTAACCCCTCCAACCCCGACGCTCTCTCTCTCACATACACATACGCGCGCGGGCGCGCGGTAATTTTTACTGGCCGTCTCAAGGTGGCCCTTTCGTTGCGGTTTCATTTGTTTAGGTTCTGTTCGATTTTGCCGTCTGGCCATTTGGGAAAGTAACTATCCTTTTGCATCAGGAAAACACGCCTATATAATTTTGACCCCCTTGAACCCCATTTTTATATAGTAAAACTGGAGTTTCCGGGGGAATACCTTATTTTTTCTTATTTCTTCTCTAAAATATGATGAGGCGGTTCTAACGAGTGCCCACAATGTATATTTTGAGCAGAAATAAGAAAAATATCACAATTTTTCATCATAAAATTTTCATTTTTTTTTTTTTTCGGCGATAAAAGTGGCAATGTATTTGTTTAGGCGGGCTTGCGTAATGGCTTTCCGCTTATGACGTTTTCAATATAGGGAAGTTGTTTCCTATTTGTGTTTCTTTCCCTTTGTTGTCTTTGATGGGAAGTATGAGGTATCGATTCATGTCCATGGCCTCTTTTTCTATTTTATAATTGTGACGCTTCTCTGTGTCTTAAATATTTAGTTCAATAAATGTTCATGCAACCGAATTGCTGCCTGTTTGGCTTGGAAAAGAACTGCTACTCGTACCTCGACGTGTCGCTTATGATTTTGTTGCTTGTTAATGTGTTTGTCGGTCTTTCCTCCCTTTGATGTTTCACTCTGAATCGACCAGTTCCTGCGTACATACATGTAGTAAATATTTCCGCCGTAAAAATGAAAAATTTCAGATGCAAAAAGGGTGTTATTTTAGCTCACCTGACCGAAGGTTATGGTGAGATATTGTGACTGAGATGTCCGGCGTCGTCGTTCGTCGTGCGTCGTGCGTGCATAAACCTTTCTTGCTAACACTCTAGAGGCAACAGTTTTGATCCAATCATCATCAAACTTGCTCAGAATGATTATCCTGACAAGACCTCGATCAACTTCGTATATGGGTCATGTAGGGTCAAAGAGTAGGTCACCAGGTCAAATCAAAGACCTTTCTTGCTAACACTCTAGAGGCAACAGTGTTGATTCAATCATCATCAAACTTGCTCAGAATGATTATCCTGACAATACCTCGATCAACTTCGAATATGGGTCATGTAGGGTCAAAGAGTAGGTCACCAGGTCAAATCAAAGGAAAACATTGTTAACACGCAAGAGGCCACAGTTATAGTCCAATCATCCTCAAACTTGCTGGGGATGATCGTCCTGACACTATCTCGGTCGAGTTCGAATATGGGTTATGTGGGGTCAAAAGGTAGGTCAGTAGGTCAAACCATAGAAAAACCTTGTTAACACTAGAGGCCACAGTTTTGGTCCAATCATCTACAAACTTGCTCAGAATGATCATCCTGACAATATCTCGGTCAAGTTCGTATATGGGTCATGTCGGGTCAAAAAGTAGGTCAGTAGGTCAAATCATAGAAAAACCTTGTTAACACTACTCTAGAGACCACAGGTTTTGACCAATCATGCTCAAAATGATCATCCTGACAATATCTCGGTCAAGTTCGAATATGGGTCATGTCGGGTCAAAAAGTAGGTCAGTAGGTCAAATCATAGAAAAACCTTGTTAAAACTACTCTAGAGACCACAGACTTGGACCAATCATGCTCATTCTGCTCAGAATGATCATCCTGACAATATCTCGGTCAAGTTCGAATATGGGTCATGTCGGGTCAAAAAGTAGGTCAGTAGGTTAAATCATAGAAAAATCTTGTTAACACTCTAGAGGCCCCAGTTTTGGTCCGATCATCATCAAACTTTCTCAGAATGATCATCTTGACAATATTGCGGTCAAATTCGAATATGGATCTTGGGGGGTCAATAAGTAAATCAATAGGTCAAACCATAGAATAACCTCGTTAACACTTCTCTAGAGGCCACAATTTTGGTTCAATCATCCTAAAACTTGCCCAGAATGATCATCCTGACAATATCTCGGTCAAGTTCGAATTTGTGTCATGTCGGGTCAAAAAGTAGGCCAGTAGGTCAAATCATAGAAAACCTTGTTAACACTCTAAGAGGTCACAGTTTTGGTCGAATCATCATCAAACTTGCTCAGAATGATCATCTCTACAATATCTAGGTCAGGTTCGAAATGGGTCATGTGGGGTCCAAAAATAGGTCAAATCATAGTCTAATTATCATCAAACTTGCTCAGAAGTATCATCTTGACAATATCTCGGTCAAGTTCGAATATGGGTCATGTCGGTCAAAAAGTAGGTAAGTAGGTCAAATCATAGAAAAAACCTTGTGAACACACTAGAGGCCACAGTTTTGGTCCGATCATCATCAAACTTGCCCAGAATGATCATCATGAAAATATCTCAGTCAAGTTAGAATATGGGTCATGTTGGGTCAAAAAGTAGGTCAGTAGGTCAAATCACAGAAAAACCTTGTGAACACTCTAGAGGCCACAGTTTTGGTCTGATCGTGAGCAAACTAGCTCAGAATGATCATTTGACAATATCGCGGATAATTTCGAATATGGGTCATGACTGGTCAGTAAGTAGGTCAGTAGGTCAGATCATAGAAAAAACCTTGTGAACACACAAGAGGGCCAAGTTTTGTTCCAATCATCATCAAACTTGCTCAGAATGATCATCTTGACAATATCTGGGTCAAGTTTGAATATGGGTCATGTCGGGTCGAAAGTAGGTAAACAGGTCAGATCATAGAAAAACGTTGTGAACACTCTAAAAGGCCACAGTTTTAGTCCAATCACCATACAACTTGCTCAGAATGATCATCTGGACAATGTCGTAGTTAAATTCGAATATGGTTCATGTCAAATCAAAAAGTACATGTAAATCAGTAGGCTATTTTGTCATAACTTTTGAACCGTTTGAGATAGATCCTTCATTTTTAGCATGTAGGATCCTTGTGACAAGGGCTTCCAACTCATATAACAAAATTTGACCTCTGACCTTGACCTGTGACCTCCTTTATTATAACTATTGAACCATATGAGATAGAGCCTTCATATTTGGCATGTATGTTCCTTGTGACAAGGTTTTTCCGACCATTCAAAAATTTTGACCCATCACCTTGACCTTTGACCTACTTTGACATAACTTTTTAAGCATTTGAGATACCGCCTTCATATTTGGAATGTAGGTTCCTTGTGACAAGAGTCTTCTATTCATACATAAAATGATCTGTGACCTTTACCTTGACATTTGACCTACTTTATCATACCTTTTGGACCATTTGAGATAGTGTCTTCATATTTGGTATGTATGTTCCTTATGAAAAGGTCTTCCCACCCATACAAAAAAATTGTCTTATGACCTTGACCTTTGACCTATTTTTTCATATTTTTGAAGCATTTGAGATAGAGCCTTCATATTTGGCATGTAGTTTCATTGTGTCATACAAAAATGACTTGTGACCTTGACATGTGACCTTCTTTATCATTACTTTTGAACCGTTTGAGGTAGAGCCTTCATATTTGGCATGTATGTTTCTTGTGGCAACGACTTTCACCCATACAAAAGTCTTAATCTGTGACCTTGACCTTTGACCTTATTTCTCATAACTTGTGAACAATATAAGATAGAGCCTTCATATTTGGCATGTAGGGTCCTTGTGACAAGGGCTTCCCAACCATGCAAAATTTTTGACCTGTGACCTTGTCCTATGATCATTTTTGTCATAATTTTTAACCAAATTAAGGTAGAGCCTTCATATTTGGCATGTATGTTCCTTGTGACAAGGTTTTGCCACTCATGCAAAACAAATTGACCTGTGACATTGATCTATGACTTACTCAATCATAACGTTTGAACAATTTGAGATAGAGCCTTCATATTTAGCATGTATATTCCTTGAGACAATGGGTTCACGTCCATACAAAATGTCTGACCTGTGACCTTGACATTTGACCTACTTTATCATAACTTTTGAACCATTTGAGATAGTCTTCGTATTTGGTATGTAATTTCCTTCTGACAAGGCATATTACTATATTAACTATCATTTCATTGCAACAGTGTGGATCAGGTGCGCGATCCAGGGCCATCATGGCCCTCTTGTTCTTATTTCTGCTCAAAATATAGACTGTTGGACGAGGCGGTTCTAACGAGTACCAACAATCTATATTTTAGAGCAGAAATTAGAAAGATAAGGTTTACCCTGTAAATCCCAGTTTTATTATATAAAAGTGGGGTTCAAGGGAGTAAATATTACATAGGCGTGTTTTCGCGATGCACATAATTCGAGTGATATGATTGATATTTTCAGAGGAAATATATCTTTATGAGCCAATCATCGTATATTTCCTACCCTCAGTGCATTTACAGAAAAATCCCATAGAAACTTGAACTAATGGGGCGTAATTCACTGATTCACGCGACTGGCTTCAAATTAAACCATGTTATTCTTCAATATGATTGGACAACGGCGACGTAATGGTGGTCACTGACTTCAGCGGTCGAAATATAGGAATTTTCTGTACAAATTCTAGTCTGAAAGGTCCGATTTTTTATCCGTCATAAAAATAATACGCTTGTGGGTGCCCATAACCCCTAATTCTTGGAGTAGAAATAAGAAACATTTTGTAAACCCCCGTAAACTCCAGTTTTCTCTGTATAAAATGGAGGTTAGCGGGTGTTCTTTTCATGGATTTGTTCTCGTGATGTACCTACTTAATATTGTAAATACCTATTTCGATGGTTTGATCAGTCACATTTATCCTTTAAAACATAAATTAAATAAAGCAAAGTCTTCTGTTACCAAAGCCCCGTTATTATCTATTTTGCATGGGTTTCTTAATGCAAAACTTATGATAATAGAAGTGAAGACAATGCTCAGGGATCGATTCAATCAACCCACAGACCCCAGGGAAACACAGACATGAAACAACTAGACCCTAATGGCAACATCAATAGCAGAAAGCCAAAAGGACTTGGAAACCGAAATGAAAAAAAAAAAAGAAAGAAAATACTTAAAATATCATCTCCTCAGAAACCATATGCTCTATGAGGCTGCGACGTAATGGAAATATTCACCATATTTTGTGTTTTTGATGAAATTCGGCTTTTTAGTTTGGTTGCTATGGCAACTTAGAATTTCCATTGACTTGTAATGGAGAAAATTGAAAATGACATTTACTGTCAAGTCTTCGCAGATATTTTGCCAAAACTTTCATAGATATATATTTTAAGCAATCATCTATCTGCCTTATGATTTTAGGCCTACTGCTCATTTTTGCTGATTGCCATGGAAACCAAAATGAAAAAGATAGAAAAACTACTTAAATCATCTCCTCAGACACCATACACTCTATGATGCTGAGACTTTATGGAAATATTCAACATATTTGCCTTTACAGGTTTTATGTTTTTGATGAAATTAGACTCTTTCGTTTGTTTGCTTTGGCAACTTAATATTTTCAAAGACTTTTAATTGGGAAAATTGAAAACTGGCATTTACTGTCACGTCTTTGCAGATATTTTGACAAAACTTTCATAGATTATTTTTTTAGCAATCATCTATCTGCCATATGATTTTAGGCCAACTGTTCACTTTTATTGGTTGCCGTGGAAACCAAAATGTCCCATAAAAGAGAGAAAAAAAACTCACACTTAAAAAGCATCTTCTCCAAACCCACATGCTCCATGAGGCTGGGACTTTATGGAAATAGTCACCATATTTATCTGAACAGGTTTTGTGTTGTTGTTGTTTTTTATGAAATTTGGCTCTTTGTGACTTATAATGCGAAAAATTGAAAAAAGACATTTACACCTTTCAAGATATTTTATTAAACTTTCATAGTAATTATCCTTAAACAATGTTCTATCTGCCTTATAATTTTAGGCCTATTGGTTGCCACAGATTGGCAGTTGTCAATTGTCGTCTGCTGTCTTGCAATAACACATCCAAGCGACATCAGACCTCTGAACCCACTGGGTTGATTGGATCCAAATTCTTGGGCGAAGGGCTTCCATGGTTTATTAAAATATATGGCTGCCAGTGGGCAGTGCCCCCCACCCCCTTAGCTCTGGTGAGCATAATGGCCCATGGGCCTCTTGTTTCGAAATTGCTGCTACCCCAACTTTCCGTTCGTAGTTTTGTAAAATAAATGAGCCAGCGCACGACAAAACCTACAATAAGACATGTGCGCCCATCGAAGACTCAGATCAGACCATCCATATAGTCTAACAAGAGACTTCTCTTGCTGCATCAAGAAGCATTAGGCCCTTAGCTATCCTTAGAGCGCACAACGAAGACTCTGATCAGACTGCGCGGATGCGCAGGCTGATCTGAGTCTTCGTTGGGCGCACATGTCTTATTGTAGGTTTTGTCATGCGCTGGCTCATTAATGAATCGTGTCTATATTTCCGATTTTATATAGAGAGCAGAATGTGAGATCTGATTGTTTCAGTGACCCATGATCGTTGCCTTTATCTTTTTTTTTCTTTTTTTTTTAAATCATCGTACCCATGGTGAATTGTTATTCTTGCATACATACCTATGCGCATGGCTGTTTGAAGCCATTGTCAAATGGACCGAAAGCCGTGCTCAAACAGCAAAAACCATATTCAAATCATGAAATTCGCGTGCTGTTTGAACATGGATTTTGAGTTTTTGAAATCACAAGACGGGCATTGCTTTGCTTACTTTACGTTGAGCGACGTCACGTTATCGCCTTGAACGTAGCGTTTTAGGGTTCTAGGATGACGTCAGATGGTTACTGCATGACAACGTCATTGTAAATAACATTCTGAACTGGCCGCCATTTTGGTTTGCCTGTCGCGTTTGAAGAGTTTATATGGAGTTTATATGGAGCTTGTGGGCGTTTTCTTCAAAATTTGCTGTCGGAATCGAAAGTTATGCAAGAACAACGATCATCAATGGTTATTGCATTAATATTTGCCGGGTCCCTCGGAATATATTTGAACATTCGGCCTAGCGGCCTCATGTTCAAACAGCTTCCTTTGGACCCGGTGCATGTTAACGCATGAAAAACCATGGTTGATCTCTATAATGGCAAATTACGACAACTATCCTTCCAGATACCATGGCAGAGATAAACTAAGGTGCAAAAGCTACGGGTATATTTTTCCAGGGCATACTTTCTTATGTGTTTTATACGGGGGAAAATCTTCCGATGCTTCCCGCCCGCTCTTCTGTAATGTGGGTTCCTTTGAAGAATAAACAAAGATCGGTTCCAAAGGGATAGAACTTCAGAACTGAGGGCGATAAAACATTATTACGAAAACACGCCTATTCAAATACATTGTAAACTTTATCGCCGGAAAAAAAACTAAACTTTTAAAATGAAAAATAGTGGTATTTTTCTTATTTTTGCTCCAAATATAGATTGTGGGTACTCGTTAGAACCGCCTCGATCTATATTTAAGAGCAGAATTAAGGAAATTAAGGTTTACCCCTTTATACCCCAGTTTTACTGTAAAAAAGTGGGGTTCAAGGGGGTCAAAAGTATATAGACGTGTTTTCGTGATGTATATTGAAAGAGTTGACTCATTGAAACTTCCCATATTCACTTTAATGGAACTTTATGATAGAGAATGTTTCTAGGTTTAATCTGCTATAAATTGCGATAATTTGCATAATAACAAATATTATCAGCACTTATTCTATCATATTAATTTGTAAATGAGGTCCATGACATTTTCTAAATTTATTGCAAGCGCTATAAAACAGGATGAAAATTATTTCACTTCAGCATAATACAGCAGATCGGTATGATAATGTAAACAACATGCACGAAAAACATGCTGATGAGTGACATAACATAACGAAACATAATATAACATAATTTATCATATGACGTCGCGTACGAGGGTGTAATAACGCCATGTAATAAATTCCGTAATCCACTAATGGATAAAATATGCAAATTAGTTAGGTACGTCCCGTGACGTAACACGTACGACGGCCATAACGACGTCGCGTTTACTAATGGCCTACCCTTGACATGTTTGTAAAACAATCGTGAATAAAATGCATTTTAAACAGGTAGAAGAAAAGTCATTTTATTTAAAGACTGTCTTTAAATTTAAATATGTTCTATAAAAAGGGTTTTTAGTCTGTAAAATACTTTTTAGTCTGTAAATTTAAAGACTAACACTGAGTAACACAACGGAAAATAATGATAATGATGTAACACGAAAAAATCGCATTCTCATACGCAGCCTCAGTATTCATCTCATTAATAAAACGTGCGTTGTTAAAGACTGCATGTATTTTATTATCTTCTAATATCGTTTTAATGATAGAAATAATTAAGAAATAAAACAACACAGTTCCTTCCCTTAGACCACAAATGCCGCGAAACTCCGCAGTAAGGGAGGAAATATCTGTCAAAGGTCGAACATAAGATGAGTTTCGTACTGACGTCATTTCGTTTTCGGACATTTTACTGTTGTAGTCCGTCTGAAACTTTCATCAATTTTAGTTGTCAGAAAATCTGTCTGTCGAAGCGATTGGTCCGTATATTGACAAAATGATAAAATCGTTATGCACATTCTTTCCTGAGCTCATTTTACATATGAATCACATTACAAACTGTTTTTCTGAGAACTCTTCAATTATGGCGGAAGGAATTTAATTAAATAGAGACAACTATATAATTTGCAGTTACATATAATTAAATATTCCATAGACAACGGCCAAATTACTATAAACAGCAAAGTGCGATTTTTCCGTTTTACACCATTTTCATGATTTTATTTGTGTCAGTCTTTAAATTTACAGACTAAAATGTCTTTAAATTTACAGACAGTCTTTAAATTTAAAGACAGTCTTTAAACAAAACGACTTTCTTCTACTTGTAAAATGTCATAATTATGATAAATCTTGCATTCGTGCTCATGTATTATTGAATTTATTAAACCCGTTGACGTCAAGGGAAACATTGCTCGGCAAAGCCTCTCATTTTTCCCTTTTCCTCAACTCGTTTAATAATTTCTATAATACATGAACACTCATGTAAGATCCTCTATGTAACGTACAATAAAATATAACATGAGTTACATCATAACAGACCCAATTCCCCCGTTGGTGAAGTAACTGTATAATATGAAATTCTACTGAGGAATTACTATGGCTCGAAATCCCTGCAAAATATTAAAATGGCTGCTCAATAACGTTTTTACTATGTCTGAGTTATCTAGCTTACAAGTAACTAATCGGTCCCTGCCCATCATGGGCTTGAAGGAATAAATGGGCTGCATGATGCTTCCACGCAGTGCTGAAACCGACCGCACACGAGTTATAGGATCTAAGCCTGCCCAGGCAAAGCGGTGCGAGTCAGACCGTCCATACTTATAAACCCTGTTGGTTTCATTAGGCGACAGGGCTTGAGATGTCATTTCATCTCAATATCGGGTAAAAGTCCCACAAAATTGGAAGTAACGTCTGCAAAATGACCTCTACAGTGTTGACGGGGGCGTTAAACCTCAAATCAAACGAAACAAACAAAATACATGTAACTAATTTTCCATGTACACTTAAAAAGCTTCAGTTTCCGACAAGAATAGAACAACCGTTGGCGATGTTCGCTCTGCAGGCACACTGTTGACTCAACGTTCTATCAACGTTGACAATATATTTTCAGCGCGGTTTCAACGCTGATTCAAGATTGAATGCCTGCTGGGAAATCTTCGAAACTCAAAGTCCCTATGGTGTAAATCATTTCATGTGCGTTCTCTCTCTCTCTTTCCCTCCGGTAGTGCTGCACCGGTAGTTTGGTTAATCTTAATTTAGCGAAAACTGGAATTTAAGAGGATGTACATCCTTTTTTCTTGTTTATGCAGCTCCAAGACAAAGTTAAACCGTCTCAATAAGGCGGTTCTAATGAGCACACGAGCATTTTAAGTAATATATTACATATTTTCATCATAAAAATAATTATTTTGGCGTAATGTGAGACGCTGTGTTTAACTATTTAATAAACTATTTGCACCGTGAGAACGTGTATCAGTAGGCGGAAAAGCGCTGTAAGGGCAAGGGGTCCAAAGTAAAAGTAAAACAAAGATCAGGAATCGATACAATTAACTAACTCCACCCATCAAAGACACCAAAGGGAAAGAAATACAAACATTAAGCGACCAGACCATAATGGATGGAAACCTAAACAAAGGAAGGTCATAAGGACAGTTACTTTCCCACAAAATGGCCATATGGCCATCCAAAATTAAAAGACACAAGTGATACACACAGTAAGTAACAAACAACAACATAAATAAATCGCCAGAAGAACCGCCTTGGAACGGTCAGTGGAAAGAATTCCACTGGGGGGCTTAAATCGATTTTACGTGGCCACAATCCTCGCCCTTACTTCCGCCGCGATTTAGACAAATAATTTGTTCAGTCCGCATGAAGGCCTCCTAACTCCTAACTGTCCCCTGATGCCTTATACATAAATATACAGTTCAACATGCATTTTGGGTAACCAAGTCAGACAAGACACCACCAGAAAAGGTACTCTTTAGGGTTGGTATTTTAGTTAAACGGCCCATTCAACACTATTAAGTCGTTTTTGCGCCGGTCAGTTTACCTATCCACACTTTTCCTGGGCAAGCTTATACGTAAGCGGTTAACCAGTAGTGCACATTTTTTTCACCAGAAACTGACAACTTCAGCGGAAGGGAGAGAATCAGCGGACGGGAGAGAATGACCGTAGAAAAGATTTCACGATCAATCTCCACGTAAGAATATTGCAGACCCTGGCAGGTATCGAACCCGCGTCCTCCTGATCACCAGTCAGACGCACATCCGACCGAGCTACTGAGGTCGGCTTACTCTTTTGGGTAAATTACATGATAAGATGTAACGATTTAGCAACGGAGATGTACCTAGATGGGTGACCGCGATGCTTGACCAGGCTCAGTGCGGTAGGACTGGAGAAATGTCCTAGTATGTTGCAAAGGCTCCACCCTAGGTTCTGTACGAGGGCAAGTCAATATGTAACCAGCTTAACCCAGTTCCAGACAACAAAGATTTCCATGCCGTGTTGTCTCCGCCCATTATAGACGTTGGGTTTAACACGGAAGTACATCCATTAGTTACCCAAAATGCATGTTGAACTGTATATTTATGTATAAGGCATCAGGGGAGAGTTAATCGCAGCACTTTTTTGTCCGCGCCACACTAAGTTTTTGAATCGTTATCGACAACTCCTGGAGAAAGCGATAACGTCTGTTTTGGTTTCAAAGTGCTCCACACATGCTTGACATCAAAACAGAATACCAAAGAAACACTTCTTTGTTTGCATAGGCTGGCAGCAGCATCATTTCATTCACACCACGCATTTTTTTTTACATACAAAAAAGCATGACTCCACCTCACTTTGACAGATCCCGTGAATTTACACCCAAAACACCAGGTATTGGCACCTGTTGAAATGTCATGTACACTCAGTCACATGCAAAGAAATAGACAGAGAATTATACCACAACCAGTAAACTTTTTCAGGAACCCTCTTTGAAAAACAGCCACTTTTTAGTGCCAAAGCTACCTTCGTGAATTCAGATATGCCGCTGATATGCACAGCATCCAGACAGCTGGGATGTTAGTTTCGTACTTCATTTCACAAAAGTACAGATACTCAGCAAATAAGCCCACATTGGCAAAAGTATCCACATATCACAATTTCTGAGCAACCATACCATTATTGACCCTACTACTATAATATTTTGAAAAACGTCCACTCTCAAATGCGAAACTGTCCCCTGATGCCACACCCTCAAATGCGAACCTGTCCCCTGATGCCCCACCCTCAAATGCGAAACTGTCCCCTGATGCCCCATCCTCAAATGCGAAACTGTTCCCTGATGCCTGAGCTTTAACAAGACAAAAGAAGCGGCATGTAACAAGTATAAGCTTCACACAAAAAGAGGCCCTCGGGCAGAGCTCTTCAGTCGGCCAGTCGGATGCGCGTCTGACTGGTGATCGGGAGGACGCGGGTTTGATACTCGCCGGGGGGGGGGGGGTCAGCAGAAAAAAATCTAGATAATACTATGTTGTATGTAGTGCTCATGCTACTTATCTTATAAAACAGGGGCCTTGCGTTCGATCCCGGGATACAGACTTTCGGATGAGTCTTTAAACCGAGGTCCCGTCTCCATATGACCTAAGCTGTTAGTGGGACGTACAACTCACACACGCACTATATTACATTAACAAAGTTCCTGTATACATGCATACCATGTAATATAAATAATGTGGCAGGAAAAGGGTACTCCTTTATAATGTCCAGGAGTATACTATGCGAACTGCTATATATACAGTGAAACTTCGATAACTCGAACACAGATGGCTCGTTTACCATGGCTAATTCAAACTCGTTCTTGAGCCACGAGAGAATTTATCTAATTGTTCCAGATATTGATATATTAAGGACAATTTAGTGCATTTTTTCTGATTTTGTATTGAAAAGATATGCTGTGTGTACTCATTAGAATCGCTTCAACGAGGTGATTCTAACGAGTACACACAGCATACCTTTACTTTAAGAGCATGCTTTGTGCACTCATTAGAATCGCCTCATTGAGGCAATTCTAATGAGTACACATAGCATATCTTTACTTTATAGACTAAAAGATCCCCGTTATCCCTCAATGAAGACATTACGCCATGATTAACCGTCAGTAGTTCGAACTATCCCTATTTCGAACAGATTTTCATGGTCCCAAGGAATTCGAGATATTAAAGTTTGACTTTATACTCTAATAAATCATTGGTAGATGGCCCCGAACCACCAGTTTAGGCATAATATAAAGAAAATTATATAAGTCACCACATGAGAAAATCAATTTGCAAACAACAAAGGGCTACATCGGGTGAACCCATTTTGTACCAAATGGGAACTTCCACCTTATATATAGCACAAGGCCATTTCAAAATTTAGATGTGTCATGTTAGGCCCCAGTCCATCGGGGCTTGAAGAAATAGATGGGCTGCATGATGCTTCACCGACCGCAAACGAGTACTGGTAAACCGCTTAGAGGATCTAAGCTTGCCCAGGCAAAGCGGTGCGAGTCGGCCCGTCCATGCTTAAAAACCCAATTGGTTTCATTGGGCTGCAGGGATTGAGTTGTCATTTCATCTCAATCCCGGGTAAAAGTCCCAAAGAATTGGAAGCAACGTCTCCTAAATGACCTATACTGTGTTGACGGGGACGTTAAATATCAAATCAAATAAAACAAGATACGTCATGTTGTGTTTTCTTTAAAATTTATTTGGAAGATGGCTGAACTTTTGGCAAACAGCGTAGGCGCACTTTTGCCAGGGTACCCGATCTGGGGTTTCCGGTACAAAATGTGTTAACAAGTATACGTCTAAATATGTTCTATAAAAGGGTTATCCTTTGACAGCAATAACTGTGGAACAGAACTGAAAACTACGAAGTTGTTTCTGGGCAAGATTAGCTAGTTTTGGCCAATTCGGCCTCATCAGTAATCCTCAGATATTTTTAACCCTTATCTTGCTGTTCACAACAACCCCTATCTTTGCAAACAGTGTAGATCCAGATCTGATGGCTCCTCTGATCTACACTATTTGGCATTCAGTGTACGAATTTGTAGCAATAAATTACATCAAGTAATTTGATTGGTTGATATAAGGAAATGGGTGTGGCTTAGATGAATATTCAGCAAGATAAGGGTTAAAAATCCACAGTGGAATCAGTCATTCCAAAGGACAAGAAAATATAACCCTGACTATGATGAAGGGTAAGGGGACTTTTTTTCGGCCCCCGCCCATATGGGCTTGAAGAAATATATGGGCTGCACGATGCTTCCACGCAGAGCTGAATCCGACCCGCACACGAGTACTGGTAAACCGCTTAGAGGATCTAAAATAAGTCTGCCCAGAGAAAGCGGTGCGCACGAGCCGGACCGTCCATGCTTATAAACCCTATTGGTTTCATTGGGCGACAGGGCTTGAGATGTCATTTCATCTCAATGTCGGGTAAAAGTCCCACAAAACTGGAAGCAACGTCTCCAAAATGACATAATTTTTATACAGTGTTGACGGGGACGTTAAACCTCAAATCAAACAAACAAAGGGGACTTTTTACGACCGCCACACATTCACTTTACACCAGCTGCTGTGAAGTTAAATACAGTGAAATTTCTTTATAAAAACCACCGTTGGAACTGTTCAAAAGTGGTCTTTAAGACCACTTTTGAACAGTCCCAAAGGTGGTCCTCGACTAGAGGACACTGTGGGCAGAAATCACAGAGAAAAATTAAGTGAAGCCTTCAAAATAAGCTCTTTAAAGCAGAATTAGTCATAATTTTAGGTGGTCTTAACTCTTATCCTGCTGTTCACGATAACCCCTATCTTCGCAAACAGTGTAGAACCAGATCAGATGGCTTCTGAAGAAGCCATCTGATCAGGATCTACACTGTTTGAGATTCAATTTATGAATTTGTAGGAATAAATTACATCAAGTAATCTGATTGGTTCAAAGTCAGAAATGGGTGTGGCTAAACTGAATATTCAGCAAGAGAAGGGTTAATAGCGGAGTTTCACTGTATGTTCTGCGAAAAGGTTTTCCTTTTGAAGCAATGACTGCAGAACAGATCCGAAAAACTGTAGAGTGAACATTTTTTTTTTGCCCATACTAGCTAGTTTCGGCCAATTAAGCCTCATCAGGGACCCGAATTTATATAGAGAAAAGTAGGGGTTTACAGGGGTATACATTATTTCTCTTAATTTTGCGAAACGAATAGGGTTTATAAGTATGGACGGCCCGACTCGCACCGCTTTGCCTGGGCGGGCTTAGATCCTCTAAGCGGTTTACCAGTACTCGTGTGTGGGTCGGTTTCAGCTCTGCATGGAAGCATCATGCAGCCCATATATTTCTTTAAGCCCCGATGGGCGGGGCCGGGCTCTTACAGTAGAAGTGGTATTAATCCATAATCGTTACATTTCTCTCCCACCCCAACCCCCTCATTTCTTGACTTCGTCCAGAAGTCAAAACATGCATCGCTGGCCAAACTCGAGGGCGGAGTCTATGCAACACACCAGCGACTCTGTTTCCATCCCACTGCTGCTACCAATGTAGCGTTTGCCGGGTCGTCGACGAAGTCAAGCAGCGCGGTCACCCATCAGCTTCGTGAAAAAAAGCAACCACTCTACCTACGTCGCTAAACGAGCAGGCTCCTACAGCAAGGCTGTAGAGATGGTATTTATATCCATAACCATTACAACACATCCTCTGGAAATACCTATACACATTCACAGGATATCGGTCATATGTAAGACGCCAAGTTCCGCAACCGAATGGGAGGTGCTGTTTCTCCGGAACTCCGGTTTTCGGCGATTTCCTCGAAAAAAAAGTGTATCTTGAAAGGTCTGTAAAAACAACAACAAAACCCAACTTTCATTGAATGAACTTTTTGCAAATCTTGTTCCTGTATAGCATAAAAAATCAAGCACTGGCTTATACGTGTAGTGCGGCAAAACATTTGAGCCAGCGCACGCCAAAACCTACAATAAGACATGTGCGCCCAACGAAGACTCAGATCAGCCTGCGCATCCGCGCAGGCTGATCAGAGTCTTCGTTGTGCGTTCTAAGGATAGCTACGGGCCCAATGCTCCTCCATGCAGCAAAAGTCTCTGGTAACACAATATGGATGCGCAGACTGATCTGAGTCTTCGCTGGGCGCACATGTCTTATTGTAGGTTTTGTCATGCGCTGGCTCATTTATCATTTCGTCAACAAAGAGGTGTTAAAGGTCAGTGCAGTTGTCATGTAGATACGTCTGTCATTCAGGTGTACAAGTAATAAAAATGCATATAAATTGTTTTTGAACAGGTGCATGATTGATAGACAGTATGAGTAAAAACGTAAACAAGACTGCTGTTGTCATTATCTGGGCCCCGTCAAGCGATTTTGGTACTTATCGCCTATGCGAGCAGCGAAATTTTCAGGCGAGCCTGCGCATCCGCGCAGTCTCGCCAGAACCTTCGCTGCTCGCTCATACAGGCAGTGAATCAAGAGGAACCTTCAGACAGCAAGCCATTTCCCTGGCCCCTCTGAATGCCTGGGCATACACAGTTAAAATTTGTCATGACGGAATGCTCGAAGACACAAATTCGCTTGGCGGGGCTCATCTGTCTGTGCTACATGGTGATGACCGGTCAACGATGAACCAATTCTATTCTGTTCTTTCAGCAACAATCGGTATGCAATTAAAACCGTAAGAATCTGTTGCATCGATGTTTATTCTTTTTGGCCACACCCGCTATGTTATTCAAGCAGTAAAAAAACTATCGGTCGAGCGTGTCGATGTTTTATACACGATAGGTATGCGACTCAAACTGTAAATTTCCTGTAGCCCGCGTGTGCGAGTGCGTGCCCGTATTTACGGGCATTAAGGCTGACACGATTAATCGTATTATCGGACTAATCGATCGATAAATTCCACAAAAATGATTATCATTTCTGATTTGCTTTCAATCGATTACTTGATACGTATAATTTACTGCACAAAGTTATGCCTAAAATAGCTGGGTGAGTGGCAAACAGTGCAGATCCTGATGAGACGCCGCATTATGCGGCGTCTCATCTAGGAATACACTGTTTGCTCGGGCCTGTCTGTTCAAATATACATATGGTAAAGTGCAACATATGGTAAGAATCATGCCCAGACAGAAAGCCAGACAGGTAAAATAATGACAAAAACCTTTGCGATTACTAATCGATTATCTATCGCAATGACAGGGCTGATAATCGATTATCTTTTCAGCTCCGATTAGCCAGCCCTAACGGGCATCGATTCATTTTTTATGGTAATTTAATCATTTTGCAAAGCACGTCAAGGTAAAGGTAGATAACTTTGAGCAATGTAGGGACGTGAGCTACCGTTCCGTCTCTAGCCTATCCAGCCTTGCTGCATTATAAAGACTGCGCACCCGTGCGATAAATCTCCTAAAAACAGACATTATTCTCTGATGAAAATGTATGGTATTTTCCCTACATCTGCTGCAATTGGTGAGAATCAGACCGTCCATGAAATAAACCCAATTGGTCCCAATAGGTGACAGGGGTTAAGATGCCATTTCACGTCAATGCCTGGCAAAAACCCCACACAATTTGAAGCAACGTCTTCTAAATGTCCTATATTGTGCTGACGGGGACGTTAAACCTTAACAAACAAAACACAACAAGAGGACCAAATGGCCCCGAATCGCTCACCTGTGTACCAGAAAAGC
The DNA here is from genome assembly GCA_963580285.1 of Lucinisca nassula. Classification (NCBI taxonomy): domain Eukaryota; kingdom Metazoa; phylum Mollusca; class Bivalvia; order Lucinida; family Lucinidae; genus Lucinisca; species Lucinisca nassula. The sequence continues at coordinate 13,081,303 of OY757019.1, forward strand.
ATTAGTGATGTTTGGAAAAAAGAAAAGAAACTGTGAAGAATGGCGAGACATGTTTGTTTACCTGATTGATATAAATATCTTTATAGATCCAGGGTTGTCAATATAGTTGTACAAAGTCTATGGGGGCTAAGGAGCCCTGGGGCATGGCCAATTCGGACTCCAGGGGAATGCTTGGCAGGGTTTATGTAGAGACCACTTTACGGTGCTACATACTAAATATCTGAGCCCTGGTGCGTGGCCAATTTTGACCCAACGCTAGGCATGGTTGGCAGGAGTTCTGTAGGCAACCATTTTATGTTGCTATATACTAAATATATAAGGTCTGTACTTCATGGTTTCAGAGAAGAAGATTTTTGAAGCTTTTATTTTCATTATAAATTTATTGGAGTGAAGAGGCGATAGGATTTGGCTAATTTGGACCCCGGGGGGGGGGGGGGGGCATGATTGGCAGGATTCATGTAGGCGACCGCTCGACGTTGCTTCATGCAAAATACCGAAGCTTTGGGCCTTATGGTTTCAAAGAAGAAGATTTTTTTTTTAACCATTTTGGAGATGTGAAAAATGAACTGGGAAGAATCTAATATGGGTGTGAGGGGTGGATGGAAAAATCCGTCCCGAGGGACACTGTCCGGCCGAGTGATGCCGGACAGTGATCCCGAGGGACGGATTTTTCTATCCACCCCTCACGCCCATATTGGATTCTTTTTCTTGCATATCTTCCATTTCTTAGCGCGGATTTTAATGCTGCAGTCGCTTCGGTTACCAACGTCCGCCATATTGTGTTGACACTGCAGGAATATTAAGTGACATCACGTAACGTGCGGTGACGTCAACCTTAACGACGGCGCATACGAAGTCGTAATCAACCAGTGCATTTATCAAATACGCGATTATATTCGATTTTGGGTAGGAACACCAGGGTCAGAACATAAATTTCTATCCCAGGGTAAAATCACGGATTTCCTTGTCTGGTGTGCAGGAAAACCCTTTCTAGAACACTAACTGTGTATAATTTCGATCTATTTTATTTTAGGATATACGGGTTAGAATAACTGAGCCACCAGAATAAAGCCGGATTCTATTGAGCACCACATCCCATCAGAAAAAAAGTATTTTGGATAGGTGTGACACAAACAGTCAAATAAGCAAAATGTTACATTACGTTGAAAAGTTCACTCAAAAGTGCTTCACTTGCTATGCCAGAACATAGGTTTTGTTTAGCGTAACATTTTGTACTATGCAGAACATCGGTTTTGTTTAACCCATATATGACAATGGAATCTTCCACCTAGTAAGTTTGGAGTTGACCGTTTCTAATTATAAAGGTGTCCGGTTTGTTTGTTTTTTTGTGGCAAATTTTACGAAAATGAATGTTCTTTAAGCAAACAGTTTAGACCCGGATCAGACGCCGCGTTCTGCGGCGTCTGATCTGGGTCTACACTGTTTGGCAATGTCCCAAAAAATGGCCACTAGGAATATATGGGATAATGTAACATTTTCCACAGATCTGTAATACAATATGAACATAATCTAAATAGAGTGATAAAGCTCACAATTTATACATGCACTATAGTCATTAATTGTTGCGTTTGATCTGCACATGATTTATTGATGAACATTCGTGATCCTGGACACTTTGTTGGACACGTTTATTGCAAAAACAGTCATATATTACAATATTCAGCGAGGGATGAGAGGATGATAAGTGCGTGTATAACTCACACCAGACTGGGTAACGAGGTCACGAGAAAGGGAGAGAAGAAATAGAGTGTGTGTGTGTGTGTGTGTGTGTGTGTGTGTGTGTGTGTGTGTGTGTGAATTCGGGTTTAACGTTTCAACAATTTTTCAGTCATATCTGGTTGCGACAGGGAGCTCAATGCTCACATTTATACTAGTGCTGCCTCACTGAAGTATCATGTCCCAGACACATTACATGATACCACACCCAGCCACATTATCCTGACACTGGATCGACCAGTCCTAGCTCTACCCCGTAAATCTGAGTGCCAAGCGAGGAGCAGCTAGTACCATTTTTAACGACTTTGGTATGTCGCGGCCCGGGATTGAACCCGAGACCTCCCGTTCCCCGGAGCGGACACTCTACCAACTGAGCTATCGGGGCCGGTGGTTTACAGGGGTGAACCTTATTTTTCTTATTTCTGCTCTAAAATATAGATTGTGGTCACTCATTAGAACCGCCTCGATGAGGCGGTTCTAATGAGTACCCACAATGTATATTTTGAGCAGAAACAATTTTTCATCTTAAAATTTTAGTTTTTTTTTTTTTTTTTTGTTCGGCGGTAAAAATTTCCAATTTTGTTGTTGGTGGTGGTGGTGGTGATTCTTGTAGTGCCAATACAACACTGGCTTTATCCTCTAGATGCGGTTGCTGTCTCTAGAAGCATTCACTGAGTAAGCAGGCCTTCGAGCGATTTTTTTTTTTTTTAATACACATGCATATATTATGTAAACAGTGAAATATCTTTTTATGTGTGTGAGACGCCAAGTTCTGCAACGGAAGGTCAGGTGGTTTTTCTCGGGGTACTCCGGTTTTCGCCCACCTCAGATTAACGATCGGCTCGATACGAGAGAAATAATCTTGAAAGGGCCGTAACCCCCCCCCCTAAAAAAAAAAAATCTTTTTAAGTATTTTTAATCTGCCTGTGGACTTCAAGAACTTTCCAAATCTGTGTTTACGGATCTGTTGATTTCTTCTAGATTGGCGTTTAGCACTTTGAGATTTATTACTGATTTTTTTATTTATTTTTTGTCATTTCTAACTAAAATATCTTCAATGTCCCATTCTAGTAGTTCTCTATGGTTTTTGGATTTTGGGCAATCAAATATGAAGTCTTCAATAGTTTCTCTTTCATTACACAAATCACACTTGTCTAATTTAGAGTTGTCAATTTTGGGTATTAGGTAGTTCAGTGCAACTTGTCCTGTTATGATCTGGTTTATGCTTGCCTCAACAGCCCTGTCTCCAGTGCTTGGTTGGTTTTCCCCACCTCTGTGATTATTTCTTGCAAGTTGTCAGTCTTTTCCGAATAGTCGTAGATCTTCTGCCATTTTTCCCAGGATCCCATTTTCATCAGTTTTATTAATTCTGATCTGTCAGCTACACCTTCATAGAAATCATCATTCTTCCCCACCATTTCTTTTGCTGCTTGCTTTGCCAGGCTATGTATTTCTATAGGCATGTTTTCGTAATGGGGGAGATAGAAGAAAATGGACGGAAGTGTAGACTAAGGCTGGCACGATTAATCCATCGATACATTTTCCCTAAAATGATAATCATTAGTGAATTGCTAGTAATCGATTATTTCATAGGTACACTTTACTAACCAATGTTGTGTCCACAATAGCGGGATAAGTGGCAAACAGTGCAGACCCTGATGCGACGCCGCATTCTGCGGCGTCTCATCTGGGTCTACACTGTTTGCTAAGGCCTGATTTTTCGAAAACATACAGTAAAGTATAGCATATGATAAGAGTCGTGCTCAGACGAAGAGCCAGATAGGTAAAATTATGATAAAACCTTCAGTGATTACTAATCGATTATCGATCGCAATGGCATCACTGATAATCGATTATCCTTTTAACTCTGATTAGACAGCCCTAGTGTAGACACTGCTGAAGAAACAACAATATTCCCACCTTACCTACCCTTACCTACTGCAAGGACAGCAGGCCCTATACATCTGTAGGCCAATATCAGATGAACGCCCCAGTTACGCAAGATACACGACATATTCGTCTCACCAAACCACCCAATGAGTCGGCTCCTATGTTTCAAAAGTAAATGGGTGAACGCCTACTGAATGTATTTACTGAAGTGGTGGGTCATCACGTGAACAAGTCCATGAAACAAACACCCCCTAAACCCCACTTTATATAGAGAAAACTAGGGTTTACGGGGGTATACAATATTTTTTTTCTTATTTCGGCTCCAAGACATAGGTTTTGGGTACTCGTTAGAACCGCCTCAATGAGGCGGTTCTAACGAGCAACCACAACCTATGTTTGCAGTATAAATAAGAAAAATATTACGAATTATCATCAGAAAATTAGCCATTTTGGAGATGTGAAAAAAATGCACAATGTCATACGGGTGTGTTATCGTGGTGTGGTGGTGGGTTTTATTCACCTTATTTGCATTATCTGCTGGTTCCTAGTCTGAAGGTTATGAGTGTTTGAAAAACAGGTAACCAGGCCCCCCTGACCTTGACAGGTCAGGGGGGTCTGGTTACCTGTTTTTCCAATATTGACAATGTGCAAGCTGGGAGCCAGCAAATAATGCAACTATGGTGAATTGTCAAAGTTCCTGTCCAGGCTCATTTGCCCCGCCTACATCAAGCGACAATCCCCCCACTAGTGGTGTCTGCGGTTTGGTAATAAGTTCGTATTGTCATGGATACAGCCGCTGGCACCTATCATAACATAACATAACATAATACTTATAATTACTAAGACAAACTCAGGCCATGCATATGACATATGAGTGGAAAATTTATCCTACACTTCTCTTTTCCGTGAAGACCATTCCGAAGATAAGTAGCAATTCTTAAATAGAAGTGGAGGCAATGATCAGGAATAGATACAATCAACCCACAGCTCCCCCAGAGACACCAAAGGGAAAGACGCACAAACATGAAACAACAGGCCCTAATGGAAACACCAGCAGCGGAAAGCCAAAAGGACAGTTACTTTCCCACAAAATGGCCAATTGGCTATCCAAAATAAAATAAGCGATACAAACACCCAAAGACAAATCATAACAAAAATAAACCGCGACAGAAGAACCGCCTTGGAACGGTCAGCGGAAACGAATTCCACTGGGGGGCTTAAATCGATTTTACGTGGCCACAATCCTCGCCCTTACTGCCGTCGCGATTTAGACAAATAATTTGTTTAGTCCGCATGAAAGCCTCCTAACTCATCAGAGCAACATCTCCGTGAACACAAATAATCAAACAACCACAGACGTGAGACAACGGTGAGGACTCGACAGCAAGAAACCACTGAAATGCTGGCGCAAAAGAAAACCAACAGTTAGACTCCGATGGGCCCAACCAGAGACAGATCTTCAGGCACCAACCAACATTACCTTGAATTAGATCTCTCTAATTCTCAATAAGCCTTTACGTAGGAACCGTCATAGAATCTGAGGCCTGACCCACCAGCGTGCAATTAACCCTTATCTTGGTGTTCGCGACAACCCCCTATCTTTGCAAACAGTGTAGATCCAGATCAGATGGCTTCTGAAGAAGCCATCTGATCAGGATCTACAATGTTTCTGCATTCAGTTTAAGAATTTGTAGCAATATATTACATCAAGTAATTTGATTGGTTGATAGACAGAGATGGGTGTGGCTAAAATGAATATTCAGCAAGATAAGGGTTAAAGACGGAATGCAAAAGCTTTCTTCTTGTGAGATGCCAATCGACCCCAAAAGTACTCATAAATCTTTTGCTTAGGCCCAGATGACCATCGACGACCACTGAAACTAAATTTGTACGAAATCCAAGTAACGCTCCATCTTAATACACGTAGTTGTGATTTCTTGTCGTTGTGACGTCACACTCTGACGCCACAACGACAAGAATACAGTGAGGGTCAGCAGTAGAGCAAACGTTCCGTGTTACTGTAGACCGCGGCATCTGAACAGAGTCTGCACTGTTTTACTTCAGCACATGTACATGTAGGGGAGACCGACGCCAGTTGGTCCGTGGGCCAAGTTGGTCCGAGCGCAATTTCTCTGAACTAAGAAGGGTCATAGCAAAATAATTTGGCTCAATGGAATCCTTGATCGTGACACACTTTCTGAAGAAAATTAGATGGCGATCAAAAAAGGCGTAAAATATTTAGAGAACAAAAACTGATTTTGTACCATAAAAATGACTTTATCACGCTTGGAATCATTTGTTTGTCTTTTCTTTGTGTAACAAATGATATGCAAATGTTATACTTTTCCCGAAAGCTCATGTTCAAGGTTTTCAAATGAGTGCATTTGGTGTTTCTAAATTCAATGACGTTCCTGTCATTTGTGAAGATCTACCAGGTGCTATGGTCGGGGTAAGTTGGTTCAATCGCGACGGGGTACGTTGGGCCGTCGAAAAAGCATTTGTATTTATCAGAACCTGGCATTTTCTGAATATAAAACAGCAGCAAATTATTCAACAAGTAACATAGTACTAAAATGGTTCAGAGAAATAGATATTGGCCCCAGCTGTTGAAGACAAATCATAATCTTAGGACCAACTAGCCCCGTCCTACTCTATACAGTAAGACTTTTAAATGGGGTTTTCCAATCAAATTGGCGGTTTTTAAGAAAAATAACTAACAAAATGCACAGTTTGCTGATCATCTGAGGAATTTGTGTTAAGAGCATAGCCTGGCAGTCTACTGCATTGTTACTGAAGCCACGTAATTTCTCCGATCTTATGTCAAAAGTGGCATTTATTGACCCACCATTACTTCTTGATTTTCTCGTTGAATCCCAGTCAGTCCAACTTACCCCGCAGCTCGGACCAACTTACCCCGATAGTGGGGTAAGTCGGTCCGTTTTACCTCGTCTTGGAAAACGGCAATATTTGTCAGAATCTGTCATTCTCCGGACGTGAAACTATGAAATAAGGTGGAGAATGGATTTTACTAGTTGCATAATGTAAAAGTTTTACAAGCTAATGAATATTTATGTCAGAATTTGAAAAAAAAAATGCAATTTTAGGACCAACTATCCCCGGTCTCCCCTAATTAATGGTTAAAGGAAATTACTAAGCCCCCGTTTAGGACTTTCACTATTTTCCCACCCTACCCTCAGGGACTATTGACCCTGACACCACTATTTTCAGCTCTTTGATGTTTATTCTACCAACACTTCTGTCTGTGGACATACTTTACTCCACGGCCCCGCCCATTGGGCTTAAAGAAATAGAGGGGGTGCATGATGCTACCCCGCAGAGCTGGAACCGATCGCACACGAGTACAGGTATATGTAAACCGCCTAGTGGATCTAAGCCGTGTGAGTCACACCGTCCATGCTTATAAACCCTTTTAGTTTCATTGGGCGACAGGGCTTGAGATGTCATTTCAACTCAATGTCGGGTAAAAGTCCCACAAAATTGGAAGCAAATTCTCCAAAATGACCTATACAGTATATATTGACGGGGACGTAAGACCTCAAATCAAATAAACAAAGAAAGGCTACCTAAACATTTTTTTTCGTTTTGGTTGAAGAATATTTCGTTTTGTTTCAAGAATACTTCGCTCATATCGAGCCGGTCTTTAATCAGAGGTGGGCGAATACCGGAGTACCTGGAGAAAAACAACCTGACTTTCCGCTGCAGAACTTGGCGTCTCACATGTGACCTGAGCAAGGCTCGAACCAAATTGGTGAGAGACCTAATGATTAAGAGTCAGCGTTCTTATCCACTTGGCCACTGAGGCCCGTTCAGTAACGATCCCAAGTATTGGGGCATATAGGTCTCAGCAAACAGTGAAGACCCAGATCAGACTGCTCCTGAAGGAGAATGCAAAGTCTTGAAGGTGTCCGAATTTTTTAGCCCCATCACAAGAAAACCTGATTTGTTTATTACATCCCTGTCAACACTATTTGGGTCATTTTGTCGGAGTTGCTTCCGATTTTGTGGGACTTTAACCCCGACCGTGATTGTGATGACATGACATCTCAAGCCCTAACGCCCATAAAAACCAAAAGGATTTAAGGAGCGTTCCGACTTGCATCACAATTCCTGGGCAGGCTTAGACGTAAGCGGTTTACCAATACTCAAGATCGGTCGGTTTCAGCTCTGCGCGGAAGCATCATGCCGCCCAAACTATTTCTCCAAACCCCGATGGGCGGGGGCGCCAATAAACCGGACTTCGGGGTTTGCGACCAGGTGAGACACAACCCGGCCTGCTCAGGTATTTAGATACATGTGTACAGTTAAATTCCGCAATAAGACCAACAAAATTAAGACCAATTATTCCTTTAAAACATATTTTTTTATTTTTTTTATTATTTTTTTTTCAGGCGAAGAAAAATCGGGTAAATTGTTTTCGTACCAGAGTCGAGTGGTCGTCAGTCCATGTGTGTATGTGTGTTTGTGTCTCTGTGTGTGTCCATGTGTCCGTCACGTTTCTTGTAAATGGATCTCCTCTGCAACCAGTTAACCGACACTTTTGAAACTTTGGCGCTGATAGAAAAAGCGGGTATTTGCACGATCTAGCTTAAATTCTTTCTTTGTGTTTTACTATACTCAGTGTCCTAATGTAAGAGACCATCTTTGGGACTGTTCAAAAAGTGGTCTAAAAGACCACTTCTGAACAGTCCCAAAGGTGGTCTGAATTATAGGAATTTTACTGTAGAAACTAGCTGCATTGTACTATCCAAACCATCACGAAAACACGCCTATATAATTTTGACCCCCTTGAAGCCCACTTTTATATAGTAAAACTGGGGTTTCCGGGGGTATACCTTATTTTTCTTATTTCTGCTCTAAAATATAGATTGTGGGTACTCGTTAGAACCGCCTCATCGAGGCGGTTCTAGCGAGTGCCACAATCTTTAATTTGAGCAGAAGTAAGAAAAAAATCACAATTTTTCATCTTGAAATTTTATTTTTTTCGGCGATAAAAGTGGCAATGTATTTGTATAGGCATGTTTGCGTAATGCTGTGAACACAAATCATCTGATCAGTCATGACACTGCTCATTGTGTCTTCTATGCCATGGCCATATGACATTAACCCTTTTAGTTCCACCTTATATATAGCAGGAGTCCATTTCAAAATTTAGGGGTGTCAGGTTGAGTTTTCATCAAAATCTGTTTGGTAAATGACTGAACTTTTAGCAAACAGTGGAGGCCCTGATCAGACGCCGCCTTCGGCGGCGTCTGATCTTGGCCTGCACTGTTTGCCTGGGTACCACTTTGGGGGTTTCTGGTACTGAATGGGTTAATCTTATCGGTATGTTAGAAATGGGGTTTTCAAGGTTCCGAAATATGAAACATATCGGACTTTTTTGTGGGGTTCAGTATATTTGAATTGGCCTGGGTTTCGCAACGAAAAGAAAAAAATGATGGGAGTTGCCATGACACCACTTCATCATTTATATTTTCATTCATGCATCCGTGTTGAGCTGTCTTCATATATCACGCATTTTTGTCTGACTACATAAGGTCAACCATTATGACAAATAGTTCCGTCTCCAAAATTGCCTAAACGGTGTTGAGGGACTTCACCCGTCTTCAAACAAACAAACATGCGACAAATCAAAAATGCTATCCCTAGGTCACCGATAATATACCTCCCCGACTGTTTGTGTTTGTTTGTTTGATTTGAGGTTTAACGTCCCCGTCAACACAGTAAATGTCTTTTTTGTTTTCCTTCCAATTTTGTGGAACTTTTACCAGACATTGAGATGAAATGACTTCTCAAGCCCTGCCGCCCAATGAAACCAATAGGGTTTATAAACATGGACGGTCCGACTCGCACCGCTTTGCCTGGGCAGACTTAGATCCTCTAAGCGGTTTACCAGTACGCGTGTGCTGGTCGGTTTCAGCTCTGCGTGGAATCATCATGCAGCCCATCTATTTCTTCAAGCCCCGATGGGAGGGGACCCACTTCCCGACTAGCGCTAGGATCAAATCCATCACGTTAACACATCCGTGTAATGAAAACCACTGTACACCCAACTTTATAAAGAGAAATCTGGGCTTAACAGGGGTATACATCAGTTTACATATTTCTGTTCCGAGACTTAGGTTGTTGGTACTCGTTAGAACCGCCTCTATGAGGCGGTTCTAACGAGCACCCACAACCTATGTTAGGGAGATTTATAAAAAACAACAACATTTTTTGTCAGAAAAATAAACGTTTTTGAGGCGTGAGAGAAAACACGATGTCACAAGGAAGTGCTGCCGGCAAGTTTCAACCTTCTAAGCGGTTTACCAGTACTCGTATGCTGTTGGTTTCAGCTCTGCGTGTGGAAACAACATGCAATCAAAACCTATTTTTCCAAGCCCCGAAGGGCGGGCCCACCGCAAACACTGTACATCATAAATTGGCCGCGCTAAGTGAAACTGGTCATCCAGTATATGCTCCCATCGACGGTGCGGATCAGCATGTGTATCCACGCACTTCGCAGTACGCCGTACGAAAAGCTTCTCCATGTGGTGTTCAATTTGTTTAAATCGAGGTTTTACGTCCCCGTCAACAATATTTAGGTCATTTTGGAGACGTTGCTTCCTATTTTGTGGGACTTTTATCCGACATTGAGATTAAATGACAGCACAAGCCCTGCCGCCCAGTAAAACCAAAGGACTTATATGTATTGGACGGGCTGACTCACACCACTACCTGGGCAGGCTTAGTCCTTCTAAGCGGTTTACCAGTACTCATGTGTGGTCAGTTTCAGCTCTACGTGGAAGCACAATGCAGCCTATGAATTGCTCCGAGCCCCGATGGGCGGGGTCGACTGGAAAGTGGTACATTGTCATCAAGTTCATGTCTGAGCATTGAACACCTCTCTGAACCCCACTTTATATAGACAAAACTGGCGATCACGGGTTATACAATATTCTTGTTATTTCTGCTCTACGACATAGGTTGTGGGTACTCGTTAGAACCGCGTCACTGGGGCGGTTATAACAAGCACCTAAAACCTATGCTTGGGGTACAAATAAGAAAAATATCGCAAACTTTCATCAGAAAAATAACCATTTTCGAGTTATGGAAGAATGCCTGTGTCACAAGCGTGTGTTATCGTAATTATTCTGTTTTGTGTACATCCTGATTTGCAACTTGGCTGAACAGCTCCCGGTATCGTGTCCAAAATATGTTGACCCTTTCTGTACCAAATGGAATCTTCCTCCTTATATATAGTAGGAGTCCATTTCAAAATTTAGGGATGTCAGGTTGTGTTTTCTTCAAAAATTGTTTGGAAAATGGCTGAACTTTCTGTAAACAGTGAAGGCCCTGATCAGACGCCGCGTTTGCGGCGTCTGATCTGGGCCTACACTGTTTGCCAGGGTACCCGTTTTGGGGTTTCTGGTACTAAATGGGTCAAAAAAGTAAAATAAAAGACATACCAGAAAATGAGGGAAAAATGTGAGGTTCAAAGGAGACGTTTAGAGAACATTGTCTTTATTAGTAAATAAACAGCATTCGTGTAGACAGCTGTCAAGTGCATGTGACAAATATATGATTCTGTCAATCACGCTTCACTAATTAGGGGCATATATAAACAGGTGGTTGTCCAGTCGTCCTCAGTCTTGAACTCACTTGGGACCCTTAGCATTCGACGGACAGGACAGGTGAACTTACAAAATGATTAAATTGGCATTATTGTTCGTTGTCGTCGGCTTTTCAGGTAAGTCCAGATAGATTTTTTTCTTTTTTCTAACTTGACCATGTTGGGTCCAGTTGTTCAAAAAACGAGCTCATTAGTGGTCAAATTGTTAATTGTTCAACTCACTGCAATATCTAATGCAGCGGTATTTTTGCTGAAAAAAAAATGAGCAGCAAAAGCTGTTCTCATTTTGTCTGCAAAAATATAAGTACAGTACAATTCCTCTATTAATACCACCTTTGGGATTGTTCAAAAGTGGTCTTTAAGACCACTTTCGAACAGTCCCAAAGGTGGTCTCTGATCAGAGGACACTGTATGCAGAAAACACAAAGAAAGGATAACTGATACCTAACAAATAAGCTTTCCAAAGCAGAATTGGTCTTAATTTAGGTGGTTTTAATAGCGGAATTTCACTATATAGTCGCCTTTTTAAATGAATAAGGTTTTAACGATATATTAGTTAACAACGGCTTTAGTTTTGAACAACTGGGCTACAAAGGCCATTAAATTAACACTCCTCTTAAGAGAAAACTGGGGTTTACTGGGTGAATTTATTATCTTTTTTATTTCCGCTCCAAGACATAGGTTGATGGTACTCGGTAGAACCGCCCCAGTGAGGCGGTCATAACAAGCACCTACAGCCTATGTTTTGAGTAGTAATAATAAAAATATCATAAGAAAATTCATCACGAAAACACGCCTATATAATTTAAACCCCCTTAAATCCTACTTTTATATAGTAAAACTTGCGTTTACAGGGTTAAACCTTATTTTTTCTTATCTCTGTTCTAAAATATAGATTGTTGGTACTCGTTAATAGAACCGCCTCGATGAGGCGGTAAAATTTGCAATGTATTTGCTCGCAATGTGACCAGAACGAATTCAAAGTGTTGCACGAATGTGTTATCGTAATGGCCTAATAACACAACAGTATCACGTGAGCTCATCACGTGAACAAGTCCGTGAAATGAAGACCCCCTATACCCCACTATATATACAGAAAACTGGGATTTACGTGTGTATAGATTATTTTTCTTTTTTTTGCTTCAAGACATAGGTTGTGGGCACTCGTTAGAACCGCCTCAATGAGGCGGTTCTGACGAGCACCAACAACCTGTGTTTACAGTATTTATAAGAAAAATATAATGGATTTTCATCAGAAAAGCATCATTTTTAGAGATGTGAAAAAATGCACTATGGGTGTGTTAGCGTAGTGTAATGCTGTATTTCATATCTAAATGCCACTTTTCTTACAACATTTTAACTTTTTTCATATTTTTTTTCCTTCATAAATTGCAATGAACAATATACAATAAAATTCCGCTATTAAGACCACCTAAAATTAAGACTAATTTTGCTTTAAAAAGCTTATTTTCAAGGCTGCACTTAATCTTTCTTTGTGTGTTTCTGCCCGCCCGCAGTGTCCTCTGGTCACTGACCACTTTTGGGACTGTTGAAAAGTGGTCTTTAAGACCACTTTTGAACAGTCCCAAAGGTGGTCTTAATATAGGAATTTCACTATATCAAAGTGTGGTTTCCATTTGGGTAGCGCCGGCCTCGGTAGCTCAGTCGGATGCGCGTCTGACTGGTGATCAGAAGAACGCGGGTTCGATACCTGCCGGGGTCGTGGAGATTGATCATGCAATCTTTTCTACGTTCATTCTTTCACTTCCGCTGATTCAAGGTGGACCGTTGTCAGTTACTGGCGAAAGAATGTACACTGTACTGGTTAAACGCGTCCCACAAAATTGGAAGCAACGTCTCCAAAATGACCTATACAGTGTTGACGGGGACGTTTAACCTCAAATCAAACAAAAAAAAACTAACTTAGGTTATGAACGGGATCCTTTAAAACACTCTTGAGACCACAAATTGCAACCAACTCTAGAAATTTTATATATAAAACCGAGATATATAGTATTGTGCGAGAAGAGGCTACGCAGATAGACAGGTTGAGCTGCACTTTTGATGTTAAGAAAAAAAAAATTTTGTCTCATAATGTGGTTCAAATAACACTGTACTTGTTGTAGTATCAGTCTGCTCAGGATAGACTGACTACTTTGACATGAACTTGATAGTGTTGATTGGGACGTAAAGCTCCATCCTACATTTTTATTAACTTATTATCAGATTATGATATCATATGCAAAAATTAACATGGACACGATAGAGAAACAGAACAAAAACTTGTGAACTTCAGACTTTAGTGCACATCGAAGACTCGGGTCATACTGTGCAGTTTGTGCAGTCTGATAATAGTCCTCTCACACGCTAAGAGACACCTTTTCTCCTGGTGCACCATACTGACGCCACTTCTACGGCATCTGAACAAGAGCGGACTCTTTAACCTTTGACCTCTCACTGTAAGTGCGTCATTAGCATGTGGTCAGGCTGCATTTAAGCATACGTCACAGTGTTTAGGACAGCTTGTCAACAGGGCGTGCCAATAATATTTATGGACAACACATCAAAAAGAATATCTGAATTGTCTGCAGTATACATGTATATCTACCGAGACCCGAGATAGGTATGCAAACAGTGTAGATACAGATGAGACTAGGATTCACACTTTTGCCTGTCTATTGATAAGTCTACCATCACGAAAAATTGACCCCCTCAAAACCCCGTTTTATATAGTAAAACTGGTTTATAAGGGTATATATTGATAATTCTCTTGTTTCTGCTCTAAAACGTAGTTTGTGGATACTCTTTGTAATCGCCTCGACGAGGCGGTTCCAACGAGTACTTACAATCTATGTTTTGAGCAGAAATATGAAAAATATCAGAACTTTTTATATGAAAAATTTCAGTTTTTGGTGGTAAAATTTTCAATATATTTGAAAAGGCGTGTTTTCATAATGGAAAGTTCTTATTTGTGAAACATGGGTCTGAACAAATTCAAAGATGGAGAGTGAGCGAAAGGGTTATTATTTTTTGTGGTTTGGACTTTACGGCCCTTTCAAGATTATTTCACTCATATCGAGCCGATCGTTAATCAGAGGTGGGCGAAAACCGGAGTACCCGGAGAAAAACCACCTGACCTTCTGTTGCAGAACTTGGCGTCTCACATGTGACCCGAGCGAGGCTCGAACCACAGCGGTGAGAGACCTAATGATCAAGAGTCAGCGCTCTTAACCACTAGGCCACGGAGGCCTGTTGAAAGGGTTAACTTAAGGCTCGGCATGCTGGGTATATTTTTTTTCAGAGAACAGAATTTGACATTTCATGTACAATGTAAATTGCTTCCAAACATCAAGCCGTGTTGGCAGGGAAAAATTAGAAAACCATCAGCAATTTGTCGTCTTCTGGATAAAGGTTAACATGGGGAGCGAAAATGGGTCTAAGGACATGCGCACTTAGCCGATCAACCTGCGTTTCATATTAAATGATCACAAATATATGGTATTTTATCTTTTAAATTTTCCGAGGTGAAGATTGACAAGAAAAATGCAAATAGAAAAGGAAAAGTCTAACATTTGTCTTGCCATGAAATCGATAAATTGTGCGTTGCTCATAAGTTTTAAAATGCCAACAATGTTGCCAACATTGTTGGCATTTTAAAATTAAAATTTATGAGCAGGACAAATTGCATTAGCTTCTGATCTGAGCAGGAGAGTTGCATCATTTAATTGTTCATTAAAATACAATATTAACAAGAATGTCATTAAATTTTTTCTTTTTTCATATCTTGGTTTTTTTTTCTTGCAGCCGCACAGTTCAATAATAACATGATGAGAATGATGATGCTACAGAACCTGATGGGCGGAAGCGGCGGAAGTGGAAGAACCGAACCTAGCTCGGCTTCCGGTACAAGCCCAGCAGGCAGCTCAAATCCTCTTTCCAGCCTTGGTGGTTTAAGCAGTGTGGGAGCCTCTAGCGGAAGCAGCTCAGGTGGTCTGATGGGTAGTCTGGCTGGTCTAATGAACAATCCAGTACTAATGTGCAGAAGAACCGAAAACTTAAGAATGATTCCATGCAACAGATGGAGGGGGCTCTGCGACATGATGTCCATCAGTACCTATGGTTTCCCCGGACTTTTAAAGTGCAGCCCAGTTGGAGTTGGTTGTTGCATTAAAGATGCCTTATCTTATCATTTTATTCAGTCCATGTAAATGGTAAGGAATGCTTTTCTTACAACTGTACATGTATCTTTTGAAAATTGCGGTTTTGATTGGAATAAGCCTTCTCTCAAGGATGACGATAGTAATGCTAGTGGGGGCTGGATGTTTTTGTGTGTGTGGCTTGAGGGGCCAATTTTCACCAGTGAAGGCCTTTTTCAATTGCTTAACTTTTTTATCCCCACGCTTTTCGAAGAAAAAGGGAGGCTAGTGTAGTCGTATAGGTAGCATTGCACTAAATACTTGGAGGTACCGGGTTTTATCACTTTGGGACAGAGCTTTTAGTTGCGTTCTAAATACCAGACTTGCTTCCATTGGATATATATCCCATGTTTTATTTCAATGTAAGAAAATGATAGGTATAAGGGACTAAAATGATGCATGTTTTATAAATATATCTGCAAGCTCAAAGAAATTTTTGCTGATTTTATATGGTCACCCCACCTTTAAAAATGTTTGTTTTATTTACTCCGTTCTAGCAGGTCAACAAACATGGTTGATTGTAACTTGAAAATGAGCCGGACAACATGTGGATTTTTTCTCATTAACTTGTTGGGCTAGGATTGCTCTATAAACAAGAAAGGTTTGAAAAGTTTTGTATGTGTAGTTTTTGTGGGAGCAGGTAAAAGGTTACTATTGTCGCCTATGGAAAACATTTAGTGGAAAGCTACCTATATGTTCGTCGTCCGTCAGTCCGTCGTACCAGATAACTCCTCCTAGATCTTTAGAGATACAAACGATACAAACTATAAACCTTGGAAACTGATAGATCTTTGATCTGGGGAGTGCATGACACTTGCGGGATTTTGATCCCACCCTGCGGGCGGGCCAGGGGGAGGGGCCCAAACATCAAAGTTTTCAGAACATATCAAATCGAACGCCATGATGGTCACCAGAGGTAAAAAACATACCCCGTCCATAACGATTACCGGGTACATGTAACTCCCCCTAGACCGTTTGAGATGGAAACTTGAAACCTTGGGAACTGATAGATCTTTGGTCGGGGTAGTGCATGACACTTTCGGAAGTTTGATTTCACCCCAGAGGGCGGGCCAGGGGGAGGGGCCCCGGGGGTAAAAAATCAAAGTTTTCAGAACATGGTTGTGTAAGGTATCAAATCGAACGGAAGCGTGGGGATATGCGATGGCGTGCCATCAACTGCACGATTCTAGTTTCCATTCATCACGAAAACACGTCTATACAATTTTGACCCCTTGTACCCCATTTTTATATAGTAAAACTGGGGTTTACAGGGGTATCCCTTATTTTTCTTATTTCTGAGCAGAAATAAGAAAAATGTGACAATTTTTCATCTTAAAATTTTCATTTTTTCGGCGATAAAGATTACTGTATTTGTATAGGCGTATTTTCGTAATGGCGCCAAAGTCCATCTTGCGATGACAGCACCTATCACATAGATCAGTGTTTCAGATGAGGTAACACGATTTGCCGAAGCCGCCCCATCGCAATAGAAAGAATTACTATTTGTTTATATAAAATTGTCGTGTAACCAAAAAATTATTATTAAAATTTCCGTAGATGTAGTCTAGTTTGAGCATATTTCATTGCATGAAATTAACTACGATTAAACACAGCTTCCCTCCTTATCCAAGGTTTCATTCACGGTCGGGTTTGGTATGAAGCCCAAGACCTTAAAGCATGTTGGACTAGGTTATGATCAAACAACGCACACGCGAAGAAAAATCAGTCTGCGCATGTACGCAGTCTGACATTAGTTTCCAGCAGCCTTGATGATATATAGTCTCTGAGTTACAGAGACAAGTCGGGGCGTAACTGAAAGAGAAACCAAAGAAAATACTGGAAATAATAATCCCGCCCCTTAATATCAGGTTTTGCTTCTTCCGTTCTTTCTTCTTCGTCGTCAATGAGGAAGTTACCAAAAATTGAAGTTCCGTCAGTAAATCAAAGCACCGGCAGCTCACGTGAGTTGATTGCCTGCAGTGTAAGCAGGGAAAATGGTACTAGTTCTTGAAGTCCTGTACTTTAAACAAACAGTATAGACCTATATCAGATATCGTGTTCTGTGGCGTCTGATTTTGGCCTACACTGTTTGCCAAACTCAACAAACAAGTCTAGTCAGACTCTTTGACTTCGCGATGATGAGAATCGCGCGGCTACCTGGATTTCGTACAATTGATCACGTGGACATTAGCAATAAAAGACTTTTGTTCTAAGTAATTTTGGATGGGTTTATTTTGCATATAACATGGTATAATGAAGAAAGCTGTATGCGATTTTATTATACCACATTTAATATTCATAAGCTATTCTAGAATTCTAATTGGTCGAGAGCATGCCACGCGCAGGGTAATAAATTATCATATTCCCCTGCAATATTCCCCTCTGACATAACAGCTCAAAAGTACAAGTGCATTCACTGAAAGAATCTCAAGAAGTCACGCGCAGGGTCATAAATTATCATATTCCCCTCTGACGCCACTGTGCAAAGTACAAGTGCATTCGGTAAATTTTACGGCGAAAAAAACAACAACAATTTTCAGATGAACAATGATGATATTTTTCTTATTTCTGTTCAAAATATAGATTGTGGGGACACGTTAGAACGAATATCCACAATGTATATTTTAGAGCAGAAATAAGGAAAAAAAGGTTTACCCCTGTAAACCCCAGTTTAACTATATAAAAGTAGGGTTCAAGGGGGTCAAAATTAAAATTATATAGGCGTGTTTGTGTGATGCTGACCGGCTCAAAATGACCTAAATAGTGTTGACTGGGCCGTAAAAATCCAATACAAACAAAATAAAGCAAGTGCATTCACTGAATATGACGATTTGTTCACCCTCGACAGGTAATATTGCCCGAGGGCAATATTACCTGAATAGAACGATTTGTTCACCCCCGACAGGTAATATTGCCCGCCGGAGGGCAATATTACCTGAATATGACGATTTGTTCACCCCCGACAGGTAATATTGCCCGCCGGAGGGCAATATTACCTGAACATGACGATTTGTTCACCCCCCGACAGGTAATATTGCCCGCCGGAGGGCAATATTACCTGAATATGACGATTTGTTCGGCCTCGACAGGCTATATTGCCCTCGGGCAATATTACCTGAATATGACGATTTGTTCACACCCGACAGGTAATACTGCCCGCCGGAGGGCAATATTACCTGAATATGACGATTTGTTCACCCCCGACAGGCTATATTGCCCTCGGGCAATATTACCTGAATATGACGATTTGTTCACCCCCGACAGGTAATATTGCCCGAGGGCAATATTACCTGTCGAGGGTAAACAAATCGTCATATTCTCCTCACACAAGAATAGTAAAACATGCACATGTTATGACTACAGATAATCTCTCTTTACAGGAGGAAGGCTTATCATCGTTGGATTGCTTGGTGTTGTCTGATTAGCTATGGCTGACATCGTCTTCCTGGCTGCCATGGAAACCATCAACGACACGACATAATTACCCCATACCATCCATGTTTGTTCGTTCTTGTATTTGTCCATCTACATGTTGTAACTTATTCAGTCATTTCATCATCGTTGAGTGAGCTTGGGACCCAGTGTTGTTACCTAAATTGCGTTTTCGAAAATAAAACAGTAAATAGCATTGTCTTCTTTGTTTGTGCAGCTTCGCAGCACTTAAACGAGTCTGTGTAATATTAACCCCTTAAACGAGTCTGTGTAATATTAACCCCTTAAACGAGTCTGTGTAATATTAACCCCCAAACTGGTCTTATAAACCCTATTGTTTTATTGGGCGACAGGGCTTGAGATGTAATTTATCTCAATGTCGGGTTAAAGTCCCACAAAATTGGAAATGACCTTTACAGTGTTGACAGGGATGTTAAACCTGAAATCAAACATAGTACCCCGATAAACAGTGCATGTCACGCGGCGTCTGATCAGGGCCTCCACTGTTTGCAAAAAGTTCAGCCATTTACCAAACAAATTTTGAAGAATACACAACCTGACTTCCCTAAATTTTGACACATAAAGAGGAAAATTCCATTTGGTACAAAAAGGCTTAAACTCCCTTGAAACTACGATCTGTGTTTTAGACAGACCGTGTAAAGTAGAGTTATCACGATTGTTTCATTGTTGGGACTCGTTTAATTTTAGGTGCCCCGTCAACACTGTAAAGGTCATTTTGGAGACGTTGCTTCCAATTTTGTGGGGCTTTTGATGAAATGACCTATCAAGCCCTGTCGCCCAATGAAACCAAAGGGTTTATAAGCATGGACGGGCCGACTCGCACCGCTTTGCCTGGGCATGCTTAGATCCTCTGAGCTGTTTACCAGTACTAGTGTGCGGATAGGTTTCAGCTCTGCGTGGAAGCATCATGCGGCCCATATATTTCTTCAAGCCTCGATGACGTAAGAACCGCTACGTGTACTCACTACCCAGCCAGCATCAAACAGCGGGCCACCGTCGGGCCGACAGCGATATGACGTTGCGTCACTGTCGGCCTGACATTCTTTGCTGACTTGTTTGTTTGTATTGGAGTTTAACAGCCCAGTCAACACTGTTTTCGGTCATTTTGAGCCGGTCAGTTTACCTATCCACACTTTTTCTGGGCAGGCTTATACTTAAGCGGTTAACCAGTACAGTGTACATTCTTACTGCCCTTCTTGTATCAGCGGAAGGGAGAGAATGAACAGGTAGAAGAAAGTTGTTTTATATCTAAAGACTGTCTTTAAATTTAAAGACTTTTTAGTCTGAAAATTTAAAGACTAACACTGAGTAACACAAAGGAAAATCATGAAAATGATGTAACACGAAAAAGTCCTTATCATGTCGCAACTTGATTTTTTTCTATCTCTGAAAACAAACCAGCTGATCAGGATCTAAACTGCAGTTTCTAATTCTGCTTCTGAATTCATGGTTGAAATGAAAATCGAGGAGGAGTGTGGCATATAGAGGATATTTGATTGTTTCAGTGTAAGATCGAATTTTATTTCACCGACACCAAAACCAGTATTCACGAGTGGCGTAGCCACGAGTGAAAATACCAGTTTTGGTGTTAATGAGTGAAATAAAATTTGATCTTACACTTAAAACATCAAATTTTCTGTTTCTTACATGCTTCAAAACGGCAACATGTGATGCCATTTTTCGAGACGCGCGTCATATGATAAAAAGATTTCTCAGTGAAATCGAAATCGATAGTCAGTTTCAAACAGTGAAAACTAGACAAAAGTGCCCAGTGGGGCACGTATACCCACGGCCAGTGCCGAACTACAAAGGGAAATAACTCTAAAAGGCCTGACCCCTTGGCCCTTATTTTCTTTCCCACAATACAAGTAGTCATACTGATCATGTGTGCAAAATTTCAAGTTTCTATGTGAAGCGGTTCCTGAGATATCTTTGACACAAAATAATTGTTTACGGACAGACAGACAGACAGAAAAGACAAAAACTATATACCCCCATGGCATACGCCCGGGGTATAATAAGATTTTTATTAGTTCGACGTACATTTTTCTTTCTTTCTTTGATTTGAAGTTTAACGTCCCCGTCAACACTGTAAAGGTCATTTTGGAGACGTTGCTTCCAATTTTGTGGGACTTTTACCCGGCATTGAGATGAAATGACTTCTCAAGCCCTGTTGGCCAATGAAACCAATAGGGTTTATCAGCATGGACGGTCCGCCTCGCACCGCGGTTCCTGGACAGGCTTAGATCCTCTAAGCGGTTTACCAGTGCTAGTGTGCGGGCTCGATTCAGCTCTGCGTGTAAGCATCATGCAGCCCATATATTTCTTCAAGCCCCTATGGGCGGGGGCTGTACAGTATCATCGAAAAATAGCATAGAACTTCACTTATATGTGTGCCAAATAGTCTATTACGTCACGCACATTTGCATGTCATTCGGATGTTGGTTACGTCACTTTTAGCGCCTACGCAACGTAAATAATGCACGCAGCACCATGTCAGCTTACCAATTGTGGATATAGTTTGTTTGCAAATTTCAAGTGATCCATTTGTTAAAGTATCATTCCAAAATAGAAGTGGAGGCAATGATCAGGAACCGATACAACAGCTCCCATCAGAGACACCAAAGGGAAAGAAACACAAACATGAAACAACAGACCCCAACGGAAACACCAATAGCTGACATCCAAAAGAAAAGTCATCACGAAAACACGCCTATATAAATTTGACCCCCTTAAACCCCACTTTTATATAGTAAAACTGGGGTTTGTAGGGTATTAGCTGAGGCGGTTATAAAGAGTAGCCACAATCTATGTTTTTGAGCAGAAATAAGAAAAATATCAACATTTTTCATCTGAAAGTTTTGATTTTTCGGTGGTAAAATTTACAATGTATTTGTATAGGTGTGTTTTCGAAATGTACTTTCCCACAAAATGGCCAATAGGGTATCCAAAATAAAATAGTATAAGTGACACAAACACCCAAAGACAAACCATAACAAAAATAAACCGCGACAGAAGAAGCGCCTTGGAACGGTCAGCGGAAAAGAATTCAACTGGGGGGCTTAAATCAATTTTACTTGGCCACAATCCTCGCCCTTACTTCCGTCGGGATTAAGACAAATACTTTGTTTAGTCCGCATGAAAGCTGTTTCTCAGGTAAAAACTTTCAGTTTACACCTAATATTACACCCAGTTCACAGAAGCCTCCGTGACGCAGTGGTTACGCTACTCGCCTTGTAAACCAGGGATCACAGGATCGATCCCGGGCTTCTTCAGACTTTCGGATGAGTCTTTAAACCGAGGTCCCGTCTCCGTATGACCTTAGCTGTTGGTGGGACGTAAAACTAAAACTCACTCACTCACACCCAGTTCACGCTGAACACCTCTAAATCGATGTGAAATCGCCATGGAAAAAAGTTTGTTCTCTGCGGAGGCAATTGTAATAACCCTTTTTGTACCAAATGGAATCTTCCTCCTTATATAAAGCAGGCTTTCATTTCCAAATTTAGGGGTGACAGGTTGTGTTTTCATCGAAATTTAGTTGGAAAATGGCTGAACTGTAAGCAAACAGTGGAGGCCCTGATGATCTGGGCCTGCACTGTTTGCCACGGTACCCGTTTAGGGGTTTCCAGTCTGAAATGGGTTAATGATTGAAGTTTAAAGCATAAACGAAACAGAAAGTTTGATCTTTTTTCACTGTAAGATCAGTTTTTATTTCAATCATGGTCACCACTAGTGAAAATACTGCTTTTGGTATATGTATTCATTCGGTGAAAAAATTCGGTTTTACACTGAAAACATCAAATATTCTCTACATATTTTGACCCCCCACCCACCCCCGGTCTCTTAAACCCCCACATTCACATAGTAAAAAAGGTGTTTACAGGGATATACAGTTAGAACTGGCTCGCAGAGGCGGTTCTCACGAGTTCAATCTATATTTTAGCAGAAATATGAACAATATAAGATTTTTTTTTCTTCTATTTTTCATTTTGGAAACCGCTATCGTCTGGACATAAGGCCCTCAAGGGCACTTAGCTCTCATGCAAAAAGTCGAAACAGGGCCTAAGTTGAATCTGTACAAGATTTTGTGCCTATTCTCACTAAATGAATTTTGATGAATACTCTTTCAAAAATAAAGTCACTGTCTATCGGACAACATATTCCCATTATAAGTCTATGGGAGACTAAAGGGCTGGTAACTCACGTGAGCAATCAAATCCGGCGCAAATTCGAACATGTCCCAGATTTTATGGCTGTCCTCATCACCTGCAAGTTTCATTACGAAAAAACACCTATACAAATACATTGTAAACTTGGCTGCCGAAAAACGAAAATTTTAAGATGAAAACTTATGATATTTTTCTTATTTCTGCTCAAAAATATAGAATGTGGGTACTCGTTAGAACCGATGAGGCGGTTTTAACTAGTACCCACATTCTATATTTTAGAGCAGAAATAAGAAAAATAAGGTTTACCCCTGTAAACCCCAGTTTTACTAAATAAAAGTGGGATTCAAGGGGGTCAAAATTATATAGGAGTGTTTTCGTGATGGTTGAGGATCAGAGGCGTCTGATCTGGGTCTGCACCATTTGCCATTGTCACAGTTAACCAGACTGTTCGCAGATGACTGTGTTTGTTACCGGGAAATTAGAGATACAGATGACTCACTGAAACTTCAGGCTGACATAGATAGATTAGGATGTTGGGCCAGAAAATGGGGCATGAGATTTCAACCAGTTAAATGCAATATTATGCAGATAACAAGGAAGAGATCTAATAAAGTTGAGGCTTCTTACACCTTAGAGGGAACGGTCCTCGGAAATGTGAATTCCATTAAATACCTTGGTGTGACAATCACTCACGATTTGAGATGGAATACACACATTAGCAATATGTGTACAAAGGCGAATAGAACACTTGGTTTCCTGAGGCGAAATCTTCATCAGTGTCCTCAGGATGTGAAAGAAACAGCATACAGGGGACTTGTTCGCCCAATCTTGGAATATGGTAGTTGCATCTGGGACCCAAGCGGAGTGGTCCTAAATGAAGAAATTGAAAAAGTTCAGAATAGAGCTGCTAGATTTGTAACTGGAAATTATTGCTTTGAAACTGGGAGCATGACTGGAATTCTAGGAAAATTAAGATGGGAGTCTCTAAAGAAAAGGAGAAGAGACAGTAGGCTCATACTCTTATACAAAGGTCTAAAGGGTGCTGCCAGCATTCCAACATATGACCTTGTTCCAACAGCTAGGCATTGTAGAAAACATCATTCAATGACGTTTCAGACCCTTACTGCAAGAACGGATATTTATAAAGAATCGTTTTTCCCCCGCACCATTAGAGATTGGAATGCCCTTCCCGATTCTATTATTTTGACGGCGAAAGGTGCTGAAGATTGTGTAGCTAAGTTTACATCTTTGGTTAGAGCTAGGGACTAACTTCCCATATCACAGGTCCTGGTGTATGAATGTCATTTGACGTGTCACCAGTAACAATTCTGATTCTGATTCTGATTCTCTGTCCAGATTTAACAGTTACACAGCACTCTGACATCACAGGGTCTATATTTGCGCGAATTTAAATATTTGTACATGATTAGCAACAGTCAAGTTGACAAGAGCATGCGGTAACTTCAGTAGTCAATAACATTCTGTGGATTGATAATTATTCGACCCAAAAACTGATTTTGATACTTGCATATCCTTTATTTTCATTGCTCTCAAGTTGTTAATGTTTGATTTGCAAGCAGTTAAACCTTATTGGTCAGTAATAATCACATGGGCAGCAGCAATATAGTCTGTCATAGCATTATTAGCAGCTCCATGTCAGCTTATGCTGCAGGGTCTGTTGTCCATTCCGTCCATCCATCGTTAACTTTTTGTTGTCCGGGCAATAGCAACGCCTAGTTCTATAAGTCAATATATAATTAACAAATAAGTAAATACGTGTTAAATTGGATATATATATTATTCTCCCGACGCTGGATATTATTCTCCCGTCGCTGTAGAGAGACTGTTGGATGTGACAACGCGGCCTATCGACGTATATCTTCGACTGGCCCACAAAATGGATTGATGTGTTAACACTATATATATGTATACTGGCTACTTAGTGGCTTTTAATGCCCATGGTTTTAACTACATATACGCATGTGACATTGAACATAAACTAAAAGCCCAAAATTCAGCGACAGCTGTTGAGCCTTTAATAGGTTGGATCCCTACAACAACAACAACAACAACGCCACAAAGCGGAGCGGGGATTATAGGAATGGCCTTCGTCTGTCTGTCTGTCCATCTGTCTGTAACACTTTCTTGTCCACTATGTATCTCCTGAACCCTTTAATAGATTTTCGTTAAACTTTGGTCATATATTCCTTTCAGTGAGCTGATTGGCAGAACCCATAAATATACCATGCTGACTCAAGGTCAAGTTCACAGCTGAAGGTCAGGAGTTTGAGTCTTTGAATTTTGTGTCTGTTCCATATCTCCTTTACCCTTGGAAGGGTTTTCATTAAACTTTGGTCAAATATCCCCCTCACTGAGCTGATGTGCAGAAGCCTCAAAATAAACCACACCGAGTCGAGGTCAGTGTTGAAAACTAGCTACGTCATGAGTTTGAATCTTTGAATTGTGTGTCCGATCCATATCTCCTATACCTCTGGAACAATTTTCATTAAACTTTGGTCAAATATCCCCCTCAGTGAGCTGATGTGATGAACCCATAAATAAACCATGCCGAATCAATGTCAAGGTAACAGTTGAAGGTCACAAGTTTTAAGCTTTAAAGTTTGTGTCCGTTCCATATTTCCTTTACCCCTGGAAGAATTTTCATTAAACTTTGGTCAAATATCCCCCTCAGTGAGCTGATATACAGAACCCATAAATAAACCATGCTAACAAAAGGTCAAGGTCACAGGTGAAGGTCACAAGGTTGAGTCTTATTATTAAAGTGTGGCGGGGGACTCGGCTGTCCCTCAGACTGCTTTTTTGTTATTTATTGTATCAGCATCAAACTGATAGGTAATGCGGCCAATCTTAGACAAGTTCGAATTTGGGACATACCGGAATGTTCATGTGAGAGTTACTTGTTCTTTAGTCTCCTTTAGACAAATATTTGGGGGAAAATGTTGTCCGGGTGATAGCAACTTTCAGATTGTTCATGTCAGAGTTACTTGCCCTTTAGTTTCCCACAGACTTATAATGGGGAAATGTTGTCTGGTGATTGACACACTATTTTTGATTGTATCCTCAACGAACTTGTAGGTAATGTGGACAGCCATAAAATCTTGGACATGTTCAATTTTTGCCCAGTTTCAACCGTTTGCAGGAGAGTTACCTCATAGACTTAGGAAAATTGTTGTCGAGATGAAAGCGACTTCATTTTTGATGGAATCTTCATCCCACTTGCAGGTGATCAGGACAGCCAAAAATTTTGGACGAGTTCTAATTAGGGGCAGATCAGACAATTTGCATGGGAGGTACATGTACTTGCTACCGGCCCCGATAGCTCAGTTGGTAGAGTGTCCGCTCCGGGGAACGGGAGGTCTCGGGTTCGATCCCGGGCCGCGACATACCAAAGTCGTTAAAAATGGTACTAGCTGCTCCTCGTTTGGCACTCAGATTTACGGGGTAGAGCTAGGACTGGTCGATCCAGTGTCAGGATAATGTGACTGGGTGTGGTATCATGTAATGTGTCTGGGACATGATACTTCAGTGAGGCAGCACTATAAACGTGAGCATTGAGCTCCCTGTCGCAACCAGACACCGTCGTGATATGACTGAAAAATTGTTGAAAGCGACGTTAAACCCGAATTCACACACACACACACACACACACACACACACACACACACACACACACACACACACACATGTACTTGCCCTTTAGCCTCGCATAGATTTTCCGGGCAATAGCCACTTTATTTTTCAGTGGATTCTAAACAAACTTGTAGGTAATGAGGACAACCATAAAATCTTGGACAAGCGGTTCCCCGAAATGGCGAAAAAAAGACTCCTTTTCACGAAAATGAGTCAAAAAGGACTTTACCCTAAATGGCAGAAAGGACTTTTTTTTCTTTAAAAATGGCTCTTATTTGTGGTAAATAGAAAACAATCACTTTGTTTTCTTTCTGAACAAACAGCAACCTTTTACATTTGAGGAAGTTGTTTGGATTGTTTGTGTGAGAGTTACTTCCACTTAAATCTCCCATTACCTATTCACCTTATTTGCATTATCTGCTGGTTCCTAGTCTGAAGGTTATCAGTCTTGGTAAAACAGGTAACCAGACCCCCCTGACCTTGAAAGGTCAGGGGGGTCTGGTTATCTGTTTTTCCAATATTGATAATGTGCAATCTGGAAGCCAGCAAATAATGCAAATATGGTGGATAATGGCAAAAAATGTTACCCAGGCAACAGCAACTTTGTTTTTGATTGTATCCCCAACAAACTTGCAGATAATCAAAATCAGAATTGTTACTGGTTACACATCAAATGACATTCATACACCAGGACCTGTGACAGTACGATAACTCGTCCATACCCTGTTGCTTGATTTATGATGCAATAAAATATGTTTATACATGTACTAACTCGTCTGTACGACATAGTGCATTTTTCACATCTCCAATGCACATGTGAAATATGAAAGCCCTACCACTTACCAATCGAAAGTTTGTTTGTGAAACACTGATGCCCCTGGACAGCGCATGTTTTGTTTGGTTTGTTTGTTTGATTTGAGGTTAAATGTCACCGTCAACACTGTCAAGGTCATTTTGGAGAAGTTGCTTCCAATTTTGTGGGACTTTTACCCGACACTGAGATGAAATGACATCTAAAGCCCTGCCGCCCAATGAAACAAATAGGGTTTATAAGCATGAACGGGCCGACTCGCACCGCTTTGCCTGGGCAGGCGTAGATCCTTTAAGCGGTTTACTAGTACTTGTGTGCAGGTTGGTTTCAGCTCTGCGTGGAAGCATCATGCAGCCCATATATTTCTTCAAGCCCCGATGGGTGGGGGACAGCACATGTTAAATATGAAAGCAGTATCACTAAGCAATCAAAAGGTATGGCCAAAATTCAAGTCTTAAAAAAGTAGGTAAAAAATTATGGAATCGTTGGAAAGGTCTTGTGACATAGAATGCACATGTGAAATACGAAAGCCCTATCACTTACCAATCGAAAGTTATGGCCAATGTTAAAGTTTTTAAAAAGTAGGTCAAACGTCAAGGTCAACAGGCCAAAAATTATGATACCACTGGAAAGGTCTTGTGAAAACGAATGCACATGTGAAATATGAAAGCCCTTTCACTTACCAATCGAAAGTTATGGACTATGTTAAAGTTTTTAAAAAATAGGTCGAACATCAAGGTCACAAGGTCAAAAATTATGGTACCACTAGAAAGGTCTTGTGACAAAGAATGCACACGTGAAATATGAAAGCCCTACCACTTACCAATCGAAAGTTATGGCCAATGTTAAAGTTTTTAAAAAGGAAGTCAAAAGTAGGTCAAATGTCAAGGTCACGAGGTCAAAATTTATGGTACCTCTTGAAAAGTCTTGTGACAAGGAATGCACATGTGAACTATGAAAGCCCTATCAGTTACCATTCAAAAGTTATGTCCAATGTTAAGGTTTTTGCAGACAGACAGACAGAGAAAAGACGGACAGACCAAAAACTATATGCCTGGAAAACTTTGATTCCGAGGGCATAAAAATCTCACAAAATCACAATTTTTCATCAGACAGTTTACCATTTTGGAGATTTGAAAGAATACAATGTGTCCAATGGATATGTTATCTTAACAAACATCATTCCTTGACCATTTGAAAGACACCAATGAAACATTGGATAGTTTTTGTCAATTCTCCATAAAAACCTATGTTGTGGGTATTCATTAGAACCGCCTCGCCGAGGCAGTTCTAATGAATACCCACAACATAGGTTTATAATGAGAAATAAGGACAATTATCACAAAATACTTACCTGTTGCTTTGCTATGGCATAATGAGAATCAATGAAGTGACAAGCCAATAATATTTCACCATTTATTTTCCTTAGAAAAACATCACATAAATAATAGCTAACACTCTAAGCACCAATCAAAACAAATAGCAAACAACAATCTGTACCATATTCTTATTTTTCAATGACAATCATCCCCCACAGTTCATGTGACTTATCTACTAACAGACAATTCACATGAAATGTCAAGCCTGATTTTCTCTGGAAAATAAGAAACAAATACAACACAATCTCTTTATAACACTATTGTTGAAGCCCAGATCATAAACCGTATTTTAACATTTAACTGTACACTAGGCCCCCGCCCATAGGGGCTTGAAGAAATATATGGGCTGCATGATGCTTCCATGCAGAGCTGAATCCGGCCCGCACACTAGTACTGGTAAACAGCTTAGAGGATCTAAGCCTGTCCAGGAACCACAGTGCGAGGCGGACCGTCCATGCTAATAAACCCTATTGGTTTCATTGGGCAACAGGGCTTGAGATGTAATTTCATCTCAATGTCGGGTAAAAGTCTCACAACATTGGAAGCAACGTCTCCAAAATGACCTTTTCAGTGTTGACAGGGACGTTAAACCTCAAATCAAACAAATTAACTGTACACTATCCAAACAAAAATGTATAGATACTACAGAAATTGTCATTTTTTATGTAACTATTTATTTTTGGATCCATCTTAGAACTGTGCTATATTGCAAACCATGCAATAACAGACAATGTCATAAAGCAGTTTTTGTGCGTATGAAAATGCTGTATGCTATGCCCATGATTGGCAATTAAAGTGTAAGTATGTATATTTACATCCACTGCTGGATCACAAAGTATCAGGTACAACACAAAGCAACATGAAATGTGTAGAGTATACCTATCACCTAGACATTAGCAAAGGTTACCTAGGCAACAACAATGGTAATCTAGGCAACAAAAAATGGTTACATAGGCAAATAAAAAATTACATAGGCAACAGTAATGGTTACCGAAGCAACAGCAAAGGTTGCCCATGCAAGAAGCAAAGTTACCTTGGCAACGGGAATGGTTATAGTAATCTAGGCAACAATCAAGGTTATCTAAGCAGAAGCAAAGGTTACCTAAACAACAGCAAATATGACCTAAGCAAATTCAGAGGTTACCTAGGTAACATCAGTGGTTACCTAAGCAACAGCAATGGCTACAGAAGCTACAGCAAAAGTTAACCATGCAACAAGAAAGGCTACCTTGGAAACAGGAACGGTTACTTAGGCAACAACAAAGGTTTTCTAAACAAAATTAATGGTTACCTAGACAACAGGTAATGTTTCCTTAGAAACATTTGTTGTTTTCCATTTTCCCTGTGTCTAAGGTCATCAGCTGGTGGGGTCCCAGGGAACGAATCCATGCTGGCACTACACTGTAGCCGTTCAGTGGTACCCCTATTCCCAATTGCCAGTGAATAGGGAGACCATTGCTCGGCTCCAGCCCAGACCATCCGTGATACCTTAGCAACATCAAAGGATACCTAGGCAACAACAAAGGTTACCTAAGCAACAGTAAATTATACAAAGACAGCAACAAACGTTACTTAAGCAACATCAAATGTTACCTAGACAAGAGCAAAGATAACAACAGCAAATATTCCATAAGAAACATCAAAGGTTATCTAAGCAACAGCAGTGGTTACAAAGGCAACAAGAAAAGGTAACCTAAGCAACAGTGAAGTTTACTAAGGCAACAGCAACAGCAATGGCTACCTTGGCAATAGCAAAAGGTTACTAAGCAACAGCAAAGGTTCGGGATGGGGGCTGTTGTTTAGATTTTTCTTCTACTCTATTCTATACTTCCATTTTCTAATACACCATCTCTTGGGAGACAGCTTGAGATGGAAGGCTGCTTGGGACCAATTAGTACTGGTAAACTACTTAGAGGGTCCAATCCTGTCCAGGAACAGTGCAGTTTAACTGACCAGCTTGGCATGACTAGCTGTTGACTGTGTCCTAAAACCACAACACAACCACAACCTGGACAACAGCAAATGTTACGAAAGCAATATGAAAGGTTGCCTAGGCAACAGCAATGGTTACCTAAGCAACATTACAGGCTAAACAGACAAGAGCAAATGTTACCTAAGAAATATCAGAAGTTACCTCTACAGCATAGGTTACCACATAGATGACAGCTAATGTTATCCAAGCAACATCAATGGTTATCTAGGAAACAGCAATGGTTACCTAGGCAACAGTAAAATGTCACCTAAGCAACAGCAAATTTTACCCAGGCAACAGCAATGGTTACTTAGGCAACAGCGAAAGGTTACCTAAGCAACATCAAGGGTTACCTTAGCAACAGCAAATTTTAACCAGCAATGGTTACCTAGCAGATAAAAGCAAATGTTATGAAGCAGTACTTCCAAAGTTTTGCATTACATAGACTGATTTCCTAATGAACACACCAACATTCAGCATACTAGCATAAGCATTTGCTGTTGCCAAGGTAACAATTGTTGAAACCTAGGTAACCTTTGCTGCTACCTAGATAACATTTGCTGCTTTGGTGACATTTGCTGTTGCCTAGGTAACCTTTACTGTTGCTTAGGTAACCATAGCTTCGGCCTAGGTAACCAGTGCTGTTGCTTGGGTAAAATTTGCTTTTGCCTAAGTAACCATTGTTCCTAGATAAACATTGTCATTATTTAGGTGCCTAAATAGCCGTTACTATTGCCTAGGTAAAACAGTTTTGTGTAGTATTCTAAGGTGCATTATTTTTTGTGTATCTCAGCTCCAAAATGTGACCATAGCTCTTAATAGAAGTGCCAGAAAATATAATCTAGGTTCACCCAGAGTCAAGATATTGGAGCAGAAATAAAACAGATTTTCTCAAATTTCGTCTGAATGAGGTGTCATTCATGATGCCATGAAAGAAAGCAGTATGTCATATGGGCAAACTGTTCTAAAGCGATTATTCTGTCGCGGTTAATTTTGTTATAGTTCGTCTTTGAATGTGTGTATGGCATATATAATCTTTTTGTTTTGGATAGCTAATTAGCCATTTTGTGGGAAAGTAACAGTCCTTTTGGCTTTCCACTATTGATGTTTCCACCAGGGTCTAGTTTCATGTTTGTGTTTCTTTCCCTTTGTTAGCTTTGATGGGAGGTGTGGTTTAATTGTATAGATTCCTGATCGTTGCCTTCACTTCTGTATTGTTGTCTGGTTTGTTTGTTTGTTTGTTTTTAGATTTTATGGTTCTATGGCGGCTCCAGCGTGGGGGCTTGTTGGGGGTTGGAGATATGGTGTTGGTTGGTGCCTGGTGCTCTGTCTCTGGTCGGGCTCGTCGGGGTCTGGCTGTTGGTTTTCTTTTGCTCCGGCGTTTCTGTGGTTTCTTGCTGTCGGGTCCTCGCCGTTGTCTCGCCTCTGTGGTTCTTTGGTTTTTGTATTCACGGAGATGTTGCACTGATGAGTTAGGAGGCCATCATGCGGACTGAACAAATTATTTGTCTAAATCGCGACGGAAGTAAGGGCGAGGATTGTGGCCACGTAAAATCGATTTAAGCCCCCCAGTGGAAATCTTCCACTGACCGTTCCAAGGCGGCTCTTCTGTGGCGATTTATTTATGTTGTTGTTTGTTGCTTGCTGTGTGTATCGCTTGTGTCTTTTGGTTTTGGATGGCCATATGGCCATTTTGTGGGAAAGTAACTGTCCTTATGGCCTTCCTTTGTTTAGGTTTCCATTATGGTCTGGTCGCTTAATGTTTGTATTTCTTTCCCTTTGGTGTCTTTTATGGGTGGAGTAAGTTAATTGTATCAATTCCTGATCTTTGTTTTACTTCTACTTTTTATGTCACTGTCAACACTTTATAGTTCATTTTGGAGACATTGCTTCCAATTTTGTGGGACTTTTACCCAACATTGAGATGAAATGACATCTCAAGCCCTGTCGTCCAATTAAACAAATAGGGTTTATAGCATGGCTGGCCAAACCCGCATCACTCCTAGGCATATTATGTTATTTTGGGTGTTTGTGTGGCTTATATTATTTTATTTTGGAAAGCCAATTGGCCATTTTGTGGGAAAGTAACTGTCCTTTTGGCTTTCCGCTATTGATGTTTCCATTAGGGTCTGTTATTTCATGTTTGTTTCTTTCCCTTTGGTGTCTCTGATGGGAGAAGTGGGTTGATTGTATCAATTCCTGATCATTGCCTCCACTTCTATTATGCTTAGTACCTCTATGCAGTTTACCAGTACTCATGTGCAGTTGGTTTTAGCTCTGCGTGGAAGCATCATGCAGCCCAGTCTATTTCTTCTAGCCCTGATGGGCGGGCCGTCTATTTTATTGACCAATTCATTATGATAATACACCCATGTGACATAGCGCATTCTTTCATTTCTCCAAAATGCCTACTTTTCCTTTTGATTTTATTTCAAACATCGGTTGTGGGTGCTCATTAGAACTGCCCCATTGAGCCGGTTAGATGCACATCATTTGTACTGATCATCTTTGTAGTGTGAAAGTGGCATTTGAAAGACTGTACCATGATGTTAACGAGTCTGTGAAATGCATAACCCTCTCAACCCCACTTTATATACAGAAAACTGGGATTTACAGGGGTTTTCATTATCTGTTCCTTATCTTGCTGAATATTCATTTAAGCCACACCCATTTGTGTCTATCAACCAATCAAATTACTTGATGTAATTTATTGTTACAAATTCATAAACTAAATGCCAAACAGTGTAGATCCTGATCAGATGGCTTCTTCAGAAGCCACCTGATCTGGATCTACACTGTTTCCAAAGATAGGGGTTGTCATGAACAGCAAGATAAGGGTTAACTCATTTCTGCTCCAAGACATGGGTTGTGTCACCCGCAAACTATGGCAGAAAAAATATTACAATTTTTTAGAACAACAACGTCCTCTTAGATGTATATGAGATACTGTTTTCTTGCACACCAGACAAGGAAATCCGAGATTTTACCGTGGGATAGAAATTTACGTTCTGACCCTGGTGTTCCGACCCCAAATCGAATATAATCTCATGTTTGATAAATGCACTGGTTGATTACGAGCTCGTATGCGCCGTCATTAAGGTTGACATCACAGCAACGTCACTAAACATTCCTGCAGTGTCAACACAATATGGCGGACGTTGGTAACCGAAGTGACTGCAGCATTAAAAATCCACTTTAAGAAATGGAAGGTATGCAAGAAAAAGAGTCATATATGGGTGTGAGGGGTGGATAGAAAAATCCGTCCCTCGGGATCACTGTCCGTCATCACTCGGCGAGCCTTGTGATGCCAGACAGTGTCCCTCGGGACGGATTTTTTCATCCATCCCTCACACCCATATAAGATTCTTATAATCTCATGGGTGTATTGTGGTAATAAAGAATATGAGTGCCAAGTTTTGAGAAATCAATGAAGTTGCCCATCAGCCTGCTTATCTGTGCAGTTTGATCTGCACCTTAGTGCTCACTTCTTGAACAGTAGAATGTACCTATAATTTCAAGACACTTGCTACTTTCTCATCACAAAAACATGCCTATATAATTCTGACCCCCTTGATCACCACTTTTATACAGTAAAACTGGGGTTTACAGGGGTAAACCTGATTTTTCTTATTTCTGCTCTAAAATATAGAATGTGGGTACTTGTTAGAACTGCCTCATTGATTTCTGCTCTAAAATATAGATTGTGGGTACTTGTCAGAATCGCCTCGAATCATTGTGGGTACTTGTCAGAATCGCCTGGATGAGGCGATTCTAACATGTACCCACATTCTATATTTTGAGCAGAAATAAGAAAAATATCAATTTTTTATCTGAAAATTGTTGCTATTTCGGCGGTAAAGTTTACAATATATTTGAATAGGTGTGTTTTCGTGATGGTAGCCCAGAGCAGGCCCGTTTGTGTTTTTACCTGGGTCCGAATGTTCAAAGTCCTGTTAGCTTGACAAGCTTGTCAAATTGTTGACTGTTCTAGCAAGTTCATATCTAAAATTTTGTTATTTTTGCTGAAAAAAAGGGTAGCTTTTGCAACCATTTTTTTTCAGCAAAACTAACAAATTGGCAAAGCTCCTCATATATTTTCAGCACAAATATTAGCATATTTGTCATACAAAATGATCAAATTTTAAACAATTCTTTAACACGCCATATCGTCAGTTTTGTACAACTGGGCCAAGGTCATACTGATATCAGGTTTTCTGGTGACAGGCTTATCTGTCCAGTTCACACCTGGGGCCAGTTGTTCAAATATAACGACGTCGTTAGTTAACATATCTTAAAACTTTGATCATTTATAATGGCAAATATGCTGATATTTTTGCTGCAAAAATGTGAGCAGCTTTTGCATTTGCAAAAGCTGCTCACATTTTTTCAGCAAAAATACCAAAAATCTACATATTAAACTTGATAGAACAGTTAACAATATGACCACTAACAAGCTCGTTAAGCTAACGATGCTTTGAACAACTGGACCCAGATAAGGAGGTGTAACAAAGATAATATACTATAAAAATTCCTAAACACTGGGACACCTTGATGAACAACTGGCACATGCTGTCTTTGTGCAATTCTAACCAGGGATCGCAGGATCGATCCCGGGCTTCTCCAGACTTTCGGATGAGTCTTTAAACTGAGGTCCCGTCTCCGTATGACCGTAGCTGTTGGTGGGACGTAAAACTAAAACTCACTCACTCACTTTGTGCAATTCTACGAAGTGAGATGAACATCAGGCTATAGGTATCACTTAACTGTCTTTATGTGTGTCTACCAAGCGAGATGAACATCTGGCCCATGAAGGTATCGTTTAACTCCCTGTGTGTGTCTACCAAAGCAAGAGGAATATCTAGTTCATGCTATCTTTGTGTGCTTCTATGAAGTGAGATGAACATCTGGCCCATGAAAGTATCGCTTAACTCCATGTGTGTGTCTACCAAGCGAGGTGAACATCTAGCTCATGCTATCTTTGTGTGCTTCTATGAAGTGAGATGAACATCTAGCCCATGAAGGTATTGCTTAACTCCATGTGTGTGTCTACCACGCGAGATGAACATCTAGTTCATGCTATCTTTGTGTGCTTCTATGAAGTGAGATGAACATCTGGTTCATGAAGGCATCACTTAACTATCTTTGTGTTGTTCAACAAACTCAGATAAAGTACTGGCATCTATAGGTATCATGAGATGTTCCACTCCATCAAAGCTCTGTAACGAAAGAAACAATGCTAAGCCTTTGCAGTACAACACAACCACTTTGTAACACTGTTACTGGGGTCTGTTATCCTGCTGAATAAATTGATCTGACCTCACCTATTGCTGAGTAGCAACCAATCAAATTACTTGAAATATTGATTTATTCAAATCATCAACAGCATGAAACACTGGGTAGATCCTGATCAGATGGCTTCTTCAGAAGCCAGCTAATCTGGATCTTTACTGTTAGCAAAGATAGGGATTGTCTGTTCAGCAGGATAAGGGTTAAACACCATGTTATGTTTAAACAAAAATGTACAGTTTACATACAACAAGAAAACCGCCAAAAGCTAAGTTGCACCTGTGGGAGCGCAAAGTCACCAAACCATGAAATCTAGGTCGAGGTCAAACATGGATGTCTGCATAAAAGTTGTCATTCCCAAGATGCAAGCTAGTACCAAGTAACATTAATGAAACATCTTCTAGTTCTCGAAAAATGGACTCTTACACAGGGTGTAAGTTAGGGTGGTCGCACTATATTACAAAGTCAGTGAACCATGAAATAAAAGTCAAGGTCAGATATGGATGCTTGCATTGAAGTTGCAATTCCTAGATGCAAGCTTGTACCAAGTATTATTAATGAAGCTCTTATAGTTCTCTAGAAATGGAATGTTACATTAGGGTGAAAGTAAGGGTGGTCGCAATAATTCACAAAATCAGTGAACCATGAAATACAGGTCAAGGTCAGATATGAATGCTTGCATAGAAGTTGCAATTCCTAGATGCAAGCTTGTTCCAAGTATCATTGATGAAGCTCTTATAGTTCTCTAGAAATGGACTGTTACATTAGGGTGAAAGTTAGGGTGGATGCAATAGTTCACAAAGTCAGTGAACCATGAAATAAAGGTCAAGGTCAGATATGGATGCTTGCATAGAAGTTGCAGTTACTAGATGCAAGTTTGTATCAAGTATAATTGATGAAGCTCTTATAGTTTTCTAGAAATGGACTCTTACATCAGGGTGAAAGTTAGGGTGGTCGCAAATGTTGACGCCTTGACAAACGAATGGATAAACAGATGGAAAACCGGACTCCTATATCGCACCATGCTTAAAGCAGGCACGACAGAAATGACCTCTTTTGGGACAAATGAGCCCCGCCAAGCGAATTTGGGTCTTCGAGCATTCCGTCATGACAACTTTTAACTGCGCATGCCCAGCCATTCAGATGGGCCAGGGATATGGCTTTCTGTCTGAAGGTTCCTCTTGATTCACTGCTTGTATGAGCGAGCAGCGAAGGTTCTGGCGAGACTGCGCGGATGCGCAGGCTCGCCTGAACCTTTGCTGCTCGCATAGGCGAAAAGTACCAAAATCGCTTGACGGGGCCCAAATGATTAAAACATGTTTATATCCATTGTTTTCCTGATCTCTTATATGGAGTATTATGATGTATTTTTGGACGGTCCAATATTTGACTGTTTGATGGTTGGATTAGTTTTAAGGTCAATATCATTTTCATGCAGAATGCAGTTGGAGCTGGGAACTATATCTATGACAATACTTGTAACCCCTTAAACAGAAGTGTAAACAACCCTTTCTGAGTGATTAAGATTATACAGGAAAACTTCCATAAAATAACTTTACGTCTGTATGCCGGATTGGGTAATAAACAATTATTTGATGGCTGTTTAGACAACAGTCACATTCACTCATATTCACTTTGGAACCATTAGATGTGGTTTTTCAACTTGTAGGAAGACACTTAGTGCAATGCATTATGTTTCATTTAAAACCATTTGAAAATATAAAATCTGGTTTTACTTTGAGATTTCTAAGCCAGACAAAGCTGATTTTAAGTAAACAGTTAAACTTTTTGGTATATGATTAACCCTTATCTTGCTGAATATTCATTTAAGCCACACCCATTTCTGTCTATCAACCAATCAAATTACTTGATGTTATTTATTGCTACAAATTCATAAACTGAATGCCAAACAGTGCAGATCCTGATCAGATGGCTTCTTCAGAAGCCATCTGATCTGGATCTACACTGTTTGCAAAGATAGGGGTTGTCGTGAACAGCAAGATAAGGGTTAAAGCAGGCACGACAGAAATGACCTCTTTAAGGACAAATGATTAAAATATGTTTATACCCATTTTTTTCCTGATCTCTTATATGGAGTATTATGATGTATTTTTGGACGGTCCAATATTTGACAGTTTGATGGTTGGATTAGTTTTAAGGTCAATATCATTTTCATGCAGAATGCAGTCAGAGCTGGGAACTATATCTATGACAAGACATGTGACCCCTTAAACGGAAGTGTAAACAACCCTTTCTGAGTGATTAACCCATTTAGTACCGGAAACCACTAAAGGGGTACCTTGGCAAACAGTGCAGGCCCAGATCAGGCGCCGCAGAACGCGGCGTCTGATCTAGGCCTCCACTGTTTGCTAAAAGTTCAGCTATTTTCCAAATATATTTTGAAGAAAACACAACCTGACACCCCTTTATTTTGAAATGGACTCCTTCTATATATAAGGAGGAAGATTCCATTTGGTACAAAAAGGGTTAAGATTATACAGGAAAACTTCCATAAAATAACTTTACGTCTGTTTGCTGGATTGGGTAATAAACAATTATATTTGATGGCTGTTTAGACAATGGTCATATCCACTCATATTCACTTTGGAACCATTAGGTGTGGGTTTTCAACTTGTAGGAAGACACTTAGTGCCATGCATTATGTTTCATTTAAAATGTTTGAAAATTTAAAATACGGTTTTACTTTGAGATTTCTAAGCCGGACAAAGCTGATTTTAAGTAAACAGTTAAACTGTTTGGTATATGATTAACCCTTATCTTGCTGAATATTCATTTAAACCACACCGATTTCTGTCTATCAACCAATCAAATTACTTGATGTAATTTATTGCTACACATTCATAAATTAAATGTCAAACAGTGTAGATCCTGACCAGATGGCTTCTTCTGAAGAAGCCATCTGATCTGGATCTGCACTGTTTGCAAAGATAGGGGTTGTCGTGAACAGCAAGATAAGGGTTTAAAGGTTATAGCCTTTATACCTGTGTATGTATTGTGAAATATTCATGCTTATTCATGTAACAGAGACTCACTTGCTGAATGTTTCTCAGTACACAGGACCATCGCTATAATGACAGTATTTGTTCCCGAACAGTATATATATAAAATATAAGGATCAACCATGGTTTTTCATGCATTAACATTCGCCGGGTCCAGAAGAAAGTGTTTGAACATAAGGCCACTAGGCCGAATGTTCAAATATCTTCCAAGGGATCCGGCAAATGTTAATGCAATGAAATAACCATGGATGATCATTGTTCTTGCATAACTTACGATTCCGACAGCAAATTTTGACGAAAACGTCCAAAGGCTCCATATAAACTCTTCAAATGCGACCGGTAACCCAACATGGCGGCTAGTTCAGAATGTTGTTTACAATGACGTTGTTACTCAGTAGCCCTCTGACGTCATCATATAAACCCTAAAACGCTACGTTCAGGGCGATAATGTAACGTCGCTTAACGTAAGGTAATAAAGCAAGGTCCGTCTTGTGATATCAATAGCTCAAAATCCATTTTCAAACAGCACGCAAATTTCATGATTTGAACATGGTTTTTACTGCCTGAGCATGGCTTTAGGTCCATTTGACAACGGCTTCAAACAGCCATGGGCATAGGTATTTATGCAAGAATTTGCGATTATAAGAAATCCCAATATGGGCTAGTATATAGTAGTTCACTTGACTGTTTCTTTTGTTACTCCAAGAAACAAAACTAATGTTAACAAATGGTGTGGACGTTTGTTAGAATCGCCTCACTGAGGCGATTCTAATAAATGTCCACATCATTTGTTTCTTGGAGTAATAAATACAATGTTGTTGAACATCACATTAATCTGACTAATCTTGCACTAAGGATTTCTTCCATTGTAACAAATTTTGGCTCCTCGTTTGGCACTCAGATTTACGGGGTAGAGCTAGGACTGGTCGATCCAGTGTCAGGATAATGTGACTGGGTGTGGTATCATGAAATGTGTCTGGGACATGATACTTCAGTGAGGCAGCACTATAAACGTGAGCATTGAGCTCCCTGCCGCAACCAGACACCGTCGTGATATGACTGAAAAATTGTTGAAAGCGACGTTAAACCCGAATTCACACACACACACATAACAAATTTTGTTGTTATATGAAATGTCAGTATAAAGAGGGCTACCTGTATACAGTCAACCTTTTCATTGTTAAGCTTAGACCTATGCTGTTATCCAATACAGTTTGTTTGTATTGGAGTTTAACGGCCCAGTCAACACTATTTTGGTCATTTTTGAGCCAGTCAGTTTACCTATCCACAATTTTCCTGGGCAGGCTTATTCCTAAGTGGTAAACCAGTACAGTGCACATTCTTTCGTCAGAAACTGACAACTGCCCTTCTTGAATCAGTGGAAAGAAGAGAATGACCGTAGGAAAGATTTCATGATCAATCTCAATGAAATAATGTTGCCGGCAAGAATCGAACCCACATCCTCCTGATAACCAGTCAGACGTGCATCCGACTGAGCTACCGAGGCCAGCATTCTTCAATCGGTAACAGACACTAACAATAACCCTGAATTTTGAGAGCCCCCTCGCATTGGTGTTTGCAGAAATAAAACAGGCTGCACAGTGATTCCATACAGAGCCAAAACCAACCGCAAACGGGTACTGATAAACCCCCTTAGATGGTCTAAAGCTGCCAAGGCAAAGGGGTGTGACCTGGACCGTCCATGCACATAAACCATAATGGTTTCATTTGGCGGAAGGGCTTGAGATGTCATTTCATCTCTATATCGGGTAAAAGTCTCACAAAATTGGAGTAACGTATCCAAAATGACATATATAATGTTGAAGCGGATGTTAAACCTCAAATCAAACAAACAAAATCCTGAATCTTGAACCAGAGGAATCTGTATGTGCCAATAATCTCAGCTCTCGGGTTAAACAAAGGCTTTTGCCAGTCAAATGTGTCTCAGAATGAGCCACAGAGGTCTAACCCAGGACATGCTGATCAGGAGTTGGGTGCATATTTGACTGATCCACCCAGCTGATTTTATCCAAATTGGTATATACCATATTTACTCCAAGTTTGTGGACGACTAATCTCCGTACCATACTTGCTCTAAAATTTGAACAAGTACAATTTAACTCTTTTTTTTTTAAAAAATGGAATCTTCCTCCTTATATATGGAACAAAAGTCCATTTCAAAATTTAGGGGATTTCAGGTTGTGTTTTCTTCAAAATTTATTTGGAAAATGGCTGAACTTTTTGCTAACAGTGTAGGCCTTGAACAGGTGCCACATTCCATGGTGTCTGATCTGGGTCTGCACTGTTTGCCAATGACCTACATATAAAATTTAAATGAAATTGGCTCAGTGGGGTTTCTGGTACAAAATGGGTTAATACCTGATGATGAGCCTAAAAATAGTTGGATGAGTGGTAAACAGTGTAGACCCTGAAGTGAGTGAG
This sequence comes from Lucinisca nassula, assembly GCA_963580285.1. NCBI lineage: Eukaryota > Metazoa > Mollusca > Bivalvia > Lucinida > Lucinidae > Lucinisca > Lucinisca nassula. The sequence continues at coordinate 13,122,942 of OY757019.1, forward strand.
TGAGTTTTAGTTTTACGTCCCACCAACAGCTAAGGTCATACGGAGACGGGACCTCGGTTTAAAGACTCATCCGAAAGTCTGGAGAAGCCCGGGATCGGTAGACCCTGAAGATATGCTGCATTCTTTGGTGTCTCATCTGTGTCTACAGTGTGCTCTGCCCTGTCTGTCTGTGCAAATACATAAGGTAAATACATACACAATGACTCTTACCTTTTTTGACCTGATCATTTTATGGTCTCTGAACTCTGTTAGCTGGGCCTGTAGGGTAAGATCACTGTTGACGAGGAAAGACTCACGACACCGCTGGTATAAATCCTGCAGTGACATACCTGTAAAACAGACAGTCTGGGATATTTAAGGGGAATGGGTACGCTTTCAGGGGAGGCAACGCCTGCAACAGTATTTTCGTCTCCAATGTCATTAGGGGTCAACTCTTGAAGGAAGGAATTTGCTACTGAGGAGCAAAACTCTTTCCTTTAAGAGAAGACCCCTTTTTCAGTGGGACAAGGCTTATAGAGACAGAAAAGTGAACAGGAGTCCCAAGAGTTGTCTCCTTTTTAAAAATGGCGGAAAAATCTGCCAGGCATTCCCATTCCCCTACACTTTCTCTATGCTTGTCATATGAGCAGGAAATGTTTACTGGTCAGAAATGTAAAAGTACTAGCTTAAATGCATTTTTCATTCCAGTATACATTGAAAACAAATTTTGCCCTGCTCAAAAATATCAAAATGCCAACAATGGTTGGCATTTTGATATTTATGAGCAGGACCAGTCCATGCTAATTTGAGTTGAGCAGGAAAGAAGTTTCATAGTCCAGGGATGAGATTACAGTAATTTCAGGGAATGTATGCACATGACATTCTAGTGGTAAGTTTCTGTGTGGAAGCAGCATGCAGCCCAATCTATTTTTCCAAGCCCCAATAGGTGGGTGTGAACTTCCTCAATGTGGTGGTTGTAACAATTGCATTCAACCTATGTTTGGAGTATGAATAAAGAAAATGTAAATTTTCACAAGAAAAATGACTGTTTTGAAGATGAGAAAGAATGCTTTATGTCATATGGGTGAGATATTGTAATGATAAAGAAATCACACTCATGTAAGATAATGTAATCTGTCATGTCTTGAAAGGTGGCTTTTCGGGTGAAAATCTGTCGTACTTATATTTGCTCTGAACATAGATTGTGGATGACAATTAGTGGCTGTTCATTAGAAACAACTGAAATGTATGCAGTGATCCTAACAAATACCTACAATCTATGTTAATCCATTTGGTACTGGAAACCCCAAAACGGGTACCGTGGCAAACAGTGCAGGCCCAGATCAGACGCCGCAGAATGCGGCTTCTGATCAGGGCCTGCACTGTTTGCAAAAGGTTCAGCCTGTTTCCAAATAAATTTTGAAGAAACTAGAAATGTGTCAATACAACACAAATGCCCCCACCCAGGGACCTTGACCTTGAAAGTCGAAATACCACGAGATATTGTCATAAGGAACATTTGTGTGAAGTTATATTGAATTTGGTGAAAAAATGTAAGCGCTAGAGCAATGACAAAGTTTTTCTTATAATAGCCACAGTGACCTTGACCTTGAAAGTCAAACTCGCTCGAGGTATTATCATAAGGAACATTTGTGAAATCTGTGAAAAAATGTAGTCCTTAGAGCGATGACAAAGTTTTCTAAAAATAGCCACAGTGACCTTGACCTTGCAAGTCAAAATCGCTCGAGATATTGTCATAAGAACATTTGTGTGAAGTTATATTGAAATCGGTGAAGAAATGAAAGCGCTAGAGCCATGACAAAGTTTTTCTAAAAATAGCCACAGTGACCTTGACCTTGAAAGTGGAACTCGCTAGAGATATTCTCACAAGGAACATTTGTGTGAAGTAATATTGAAATTGGTGAACAAATGTAAGCGCTAGAGCAATGACAAAGTTTTTCTAAAAATAGCCACAATGACCTTGACCTTGAAAGTCGAACTCAACTGAGGTATTGTCATAAGGAACATTTGTTTGAAGTTATATTGAAATCAGTGAAGAAATGTAGGCGCTAGAGCGATGAAAATTTTTTTCTAAAAATAGCCATAGTGACCTTGACCTTGAAAGTCGAAATGGATTGAGATATTGTCATAAGGAACATTTGTGTGAAGTTATATTGAAATCGGTGAAGAAATGTAAGTGCTAGAGGGATGACAAAGTTTTTCTAAAAATAGCCACAGTGACCTTGAACTTGAAAGTGTAACTCTCTAGAGATTTTGTCATAAGGAACATTTGTGTGAAGTTATATTGAAATTGGTGAAGAAATGTAAGCGCTAGAGCAATGACAGTTTTTCTAAAAACAGTCACAGTGACCTTGACCTTGAGGCCATGACCTTGAAAGTGAAAGACGCTCGAGATATTTTTATAAGGAACATTTGTGTGAAGTGATATTGAAATTGATGAAAAAATGTAGGCGCTAGAGCAAACAAAGTTTTTCTAAAAATAGCCACAGTGACCTTGACCTTGAGGTCATGACCTTGAAAGTCAAACTCGCTTGAGATATTGTCATAAGGAACATTTGTGTGAAGTTATATTGAAATCAGTGAAGAAATATAGGTGCTAGAGTGATGACAAAGTTTTTCTTAAAATAGCCACAGTGACCTTGACCTTGAGGCCATGACCTTGAAAGTCGAAATCGCTTGAGATATTTTTTTAGGAGTATTTGTGTGAAGTTATATTGAAATCGGTGAAGAAATGTAGGCACTAGTGAGATGACAAAGTTTTTCTAAAAATAGCCACAGTGACCTTGACCTTAAGGTCATGACCTTGAAAGTCAAACTCGCTCGAGATATTGTCATAAGGAACATTTGTGTGAAGTTATATTGAAATCAGTGAAGAAATATAGGTGCTAGAGCGATAACAAAGTTTTTCTAAAAATAGCCACAGTGAACTTGACCTTGAGGCCATGACCCATATCTATCATCATACTAAATATAAACCACATCCATTGCATGGTTTGAACGAGAATTCTATGTTTTTTAATTAAAGGGGAAATGATTCAAGAAGGGGAGATAATTTGGACAAGAAAAAAAATACGGGTCAACTATTTTTTCATGAGGAACTCATATATGAAATTTCAAAACACTAGCATACACGGTTCTGAAGATATGCTATGCACCAGAAAGCAACACAATTGAGTAGCAAAAAATTACAAAGGGCCATAACTCTAACAAAATTTTATCGAATTGGTTGAAAATTTAATCAGGTAGTCTCCTCCTTAGTCCCAATCACTATACCAAATATCAAGGCTGTAGCTCAAATACTTTTTGAGATATCTTGCTAACGAGAATTCTATGTTATTTAATTAAAGGGGAAATAATTCAAGAAGGGGAGATAATTTGGACAAGAAAAAAAATATGGGTCAACTATTTTTTCATGAGGAAGCCATATATGAAATTTCAAAACACTAGCATACACGGTTCTAAAGATATGCTATGCACCAGAAAGCAACACAATTGAGTGGCAAAAAATTACAAAGGGCCATAACTGTAACAAAATTTTATAGAATTGGTTGAAAATTTAATCAGGTAATCTCCTCCTTAGTCCCAATCACTATACCAAATATCAAGGCTGTAGCTCAAATACTTTTTGAGATATCTTGCTAACGAGAATTCTATGTTATTTAATTAAAGGGGAAATAATTCAAGAAGGGGAGATAATTTGGACAAGAAAAAAAATACGGGTCAACTATTTTTTCATGAGGAACCCATATATGAAATTTCAAAACACTAGCATACACGGTTCTAAAGATATGCTATGCACAAGAAAGCGTGACGTACGAACGGACGAACGGACGGACAAGCCAGAAGCAATATGCCCCCCAACTTTTTTAAAGTTGGGGGCATAAAAATATGAGCTCAAGTTCTACCCTGACCGAAAACCTTAACCTGAGTCTCAAACATTAAAAATGTCTAAGTCCGTGACCTTGACCTTGAGACCATGGGTAGGTGTGGGGGTATTGCTGGATTAAACTTTGGACCCATATCTATCATCATACTAAATATAAACCACATCCATTGCATGGTTTGAAAATTATGAGCTCAAGTTCTACCCTGACCGAAAACCTTAACCTGAGTATAAACATTAAAAATTTCTAAGTCCTTGACCTTGACCTTGAGACCATGGGTAGGTGTGGGGGTATTGCTAGATAAAACTTTGGACCCATATAAAACACATCCATTGCATGGTTTGAAAAATATGAGCTAAAGTTCTACCCTGACCCCAAACCTTAACCTGAGTCTAACAGGATTACGTACTTACGTACACACTTTCGTACATTCGGACGCACGTGCCCACGTACCCACGGACGCACGTACGGAAAACCGAAAAACTATATGCCCCCGGCATCATATGATGCGGGGGCATAAACACAACCTGACAACCCTAAATTTCAAAATGGACTCTTGCTTTATATAAGGAGGAAGATTCCATTTGGTACAAAAAGGGTTAAGCCTTATCTTGCTGTTCACGACAACCCCTATCTTTGGAAACAGTGTAGATCCAGATCAGATGGCTTCTGAAGAAGCCATCTGATCAGGATCTACACTGTTTGGCATTCAGTTTATGAATTTGTATCAATAAATTACATCAAGTAATTTGATTGGTTGATAGACAGAAATGGGTGTGGCTTAAATGAATATTCAGCAAGATAAGGGTTAAACAACTAGAACTGTCAGAAGATCTGACTATAGCCCATCTTTAGTGCAATTTTACAGAAATGCACACCCTCTTGATCACCAGTCAGAAAGCCCACCATCTCATGCATGATCTACAATGCATACTAAGTTGATGGCTTCCAGAACAGATTAACAAAAGCAAGAAGAACGCCAATCATCTTTACCACGATGTCATAATTATTGCATTGCAACCACAGGGACGTTTTTGACCCAATATATTGATGGGCCCTAAAAATGGGCAAAGGGCCCATCTCCCAGGGGTGTAAAATTCCACTCGCCCACTCGCATTTGCGAGTAAGTTTTAAGGCAGGGCGAGTAAGGTTTTCAAAACTGACCTTACTATTTCTTCATTTTTAGCACTTAAATGAAAAGTTTAGACGATAAGGGCGGGTAAGTTTAAGGGAAATTTTACACCTCTGTCTCCCATTCATTTACGTGAAAAAAATCAAAATTTTGATGGGCCTTTTGGAATTTTCAAGGGTCTTTTGGAAAAACTGATTGGCCCAAGAGTCCTTAATAAACTACTAATAGCAAAATTAACATCAAATTTGAATAGCTTATATATAGTGGGCCCAACCAAACATTAAATCAGATTCAGTCTTTAACTAATAGCTCGGGCCCATCACAGAAATATCCCTGCAACCACGATATGAGTCATCAATATTGCATTGCATAGAACAGATGAACAAGTGAGCCAAGAACGCCCATTATCTCTTACAGGATACAAGTGATCATTATTGCATTGCATATCAAGTTTGAAACTTCTAACTTTAACAATTCCTGAGAAATCTTTGACGAAAAATTTGACGCCTATAGAAAGAGAAAGAAGAATAAAAGGACTGATAAAACAAATAAGCCGAGAAAGCCCATTGTCTCTTATACAATACCAGTCATCATCATTGCAAGCCCCCGCCCATAGGGGCTTGAAGAAATATATGGGCTGCATGATGCTTCAACGCAGAGCTGAATCCGGCCCGCACATCATTGGGCGACAGGGCTTGAGAAGTCATTTCATTTCAATGTCGGGTAAAAGTCCAACAAAATTGGAAGCAACGTCTCCAAAATGACCTTGACAGTGTTGATGGGGACGTTAAACCTCAAATCAAACAAACAAGTTATCATCATTGCATAGTAAGCCAAGCTACTGTAGTTTCTGAGTAAGTGTTTGAGTTTTTCGTCCCACCAACAGATAAGATCATATGGGGACGGGACCTCAGTTTAAAGACTCATCCGTAAGTCTGGAGAAGCCCGGGATCGATCCTGCAACCCCTGGTTTACAAGGCCAGTAGCGTAACCACTACACCACGGAGGCTTCTAACTGTAGTTGATGAAAAATTTAACATTGGCCTATATGGAGAGAAAAAGATTGAAAGAACAGATGAACAAGTCGATAATGTCCATTGTTTCTTACATCTGATCTGGGCCTGCATTGTTTGCCAATGACCATTTTTGGTTTATCCTGTCTAAAATGGGTTAACCCTTGTCCTGCTGAACCCGGATATGCCTTTTCTTTGAAACAATGTAGATCCAGATCAGATGGCTTCTGACGAAGCCATCTGATCAGGATCTACATTGTTTGTCATTCAGGTTGTGAATTTGTTGTAATAATTTGCATCAAGCAATCTGATTGGTTGATAATCGGTAGTGGGTGTGGCATATATGAATATTCAGCAGGACAAGGGTTAAGCTGTCACACAGAAAAAGTTACAAATTGGCCAGGCAACTAGTGAAGATTCAGCCTGCTTCACCTACACAGGTCAATGTCTTCACATTTCACACTTGAGCCCCGCCAAGCAAATTTGTGTCTTCGTGCATCATGACAAATTTTAACTGCGCATGCCCAGCCATTCAGAGGGGCCAGGGATATCTGAAGGCTCCTCTTGATTCACTGCATGTATGAGCGAGCAGCGAAGGTTCTGGCGAGACTGCACGGATGGGCAGGCTCGCCAGAACCTTCGCTGCTCGCATAGGCGATAAGTACCAAAATCGCTTGACGAGGCCTTCTAAAGAGTACATGCAACATACATTTGAATGTTGAAATGTAACAGACCTCCAAAAATTGACCTAAACACACGGAATTCTTGAGCTATAGGAACAATTCTTCAGGGACCCCAGAGTTAGTTCGAAATAGCCTTGGTAAACGAATTATCCATATTCGAATTATCGAAGTTTCACTGTAACATGAAATTTCAGAGTTATGCAGCCACTAAAATCTGTGGCTGATGCTGTATCTAGATCTCTTCCTTTGTTTTTTTTTTTTTTTTTTTTTTTTATGTAAGACATGTAAATAAAAATCTAAAATGAGATCCTTTAAGAGCAATGAAAACATTCATAAGAAAGAAGATGGGTCATACTACGTAGTTTCGGCTAATAAAGCCTCATCAGTGACCCTGTAATGATCCGGCAAAGAAAGCCAGAGGAAACATACTGCAATTTTGCGAATTTCGAATAGGCAGTCGATTCAAAGACTGATATAAATCAAAAATGGGTCCGAATAATTAAAAACCTGTCTAGAATATGAGTCTAAACCAATAATTTATTTCTGATTTCTCAGAATATTCACGCCGATCTCAAAGGACCAAAAGTAAAATATAAACTGCACTATGGTTGATGTACGGGGAGACGTTTTATGGCAAAAACTGCAACATATCACTTCTCTGTGGTCATGTTAATGGATATGTCCCACTGTTAGAAATGACAGCTCAATTATTTTGTCCCAGTAATTGTGAAGGAGTAATACATTTCAGTGATACTGACATAATATGTTACCATAGTTATTTTCTGGCTGATGAACATTACCAATTAACCCTTTTTGTACCAAATGGAATCTTCCTCCTTATATATAGCAGGAGTCCACTTCAAAATTTAGGGGTGTCAGGTTGTGTTTTCTTCAAAATTTATTTGCAAAATGGCTGAACTTTTTGCAAACAGTGTAGGCCCTGATAAGACGCCGCGTTCTGCGGCGTCTGAACTGGGCCTGCACTGTTTGTCAGGGTACCCGTTTTGGAGTTTCAGTACAAAATGGAAATGGGATAACGTCAATCAACAAAGAAAGAAAAAGATACTACATTGACTTCAGTCAAATGAAATCATAATAAATATGAGTAATAAATTTAGGTATCATGCCTATTTTTTTTTCGTTTTTATTCTGTTTTTTGATGGAAAATTCTGTTAGCAAATAGGGCAGGCCTTGATCAGACACCGCATTCTGCTGTGCCTGATCTTGGCCTGCACGGTTTGCCAAGGTACCCCTTTAGAGTTTTCCGGCATACAATGGGTTAACCCTCGAAGCATTCATTCATTGATTCGTACATGAATAAACTTCCAGTGCTTGAACCCTAGGAATCAAAGTCCCTGTACTGTACATCATTTTGAAAGCACAACTTTTTAAAAATTTATAAAACAAGCAAATTCGTTGAATTGATATCCCCCGCCGAATGGGTTTTTTCGTGTAGAATGACAAGAAAATATATCTGGCCAAAATTGAGAAAAAAAAATTGCGCGTGCATCACGGCAGCATAATAATACATATTTATTTCAAGTTTCATTTTATTCCATGCAATAGTTGCTGAGAAGCGGTTCCAGACAAAGTGAGACGACGTAAAATCCAGAATTTTAATCATTTAAGGGGCCATAACTCTGGGTGTAAAAAGTCAATCCGAAAAAAATTTGTGCGTGCATCACCATAGCATAATAATACATATTTATTTCAAGTTTCATTTAATTCCATGCAATAGTTGCGGAGAAACAGTTCCCGACAAAAAAGTGAGACGACGAAAAATCCAGTATTTCAATCATTTAAGGGGCCATAACTCTGGATGTAAAAAGTAAATCCGGAAAAAAAATGCACGTGCATCACCACAGCATAATAATACATATTTATTTCAAGTTTCATTTAATTCCATGCAATAGTTGCTGAGAAACGGTTCCGGACAAAGTGAGACGACGAAAAATCCAGAATTTCGATCATTTAAGGGGCCATAACTCTGGATGTAAAAAGTCAATGCAGAAAAAAATTGCGCGTGCATCACCGCAGCATAATAATACATATTTATTTCACGTTTCATTTAATTCCATGCAATAGTTGCTGAGAAACAGTTCCGGACAAGACGGGCCTCCGTGGCCTAGTGGATAAGAGCGCCGACTCTTAGTCATTAGGTCTCTCACCGCCGTAGGTTCGAGCCTCGCTCGGGCCACGTGTGAGACGCCAAGTTCTGCAACGGAAGGCCAGGTGGTTTTTCTCCGGGTACTCCGGTTTTCGCCCACCTCTGATTAACGATCGGCTCGATATGAGTGAAATAATCTTGAAAGGGCCGTAAAACCCAAACCAAAAAAAAAAAAAAAAAAAAAAAAAAAGTTCCGGACAAAGTGAGATGACGAAAAAATCCAGAATTTCAATCATTTAAGGGGCCATAACTCTGGACGTAAAATGTCAATCCGAAAAAAAATTGCGCGTGCATCACTGCAGCATAATAATACATATTTATTTCAATTTTCATTTAATTCCATGCAATAGTTGCTGAGAAACGGTTCCGGACAAAGTGAGACGACGAAAAATCCAGAATTTCAATCATTCAAGGGGCCATAACTCTGGATGTAAAAAGTCAATCCGAAAAAAAATTGCGCGTGCATCACCACAGCATAATAATACATATTTATTTCAAGTTTCATTTAATTCCATGCAATAGTTGCTGAGAAACGGTTCCGGACAAAAAAGTGTGACGGACGGACAGAAGGACGGAAGGATGGATGGACGGAAGGACGGACGGACGGACGGACAACGCCAAAACTATATCCCTCCGCCTTCGGCGGGGGATAAAAAACAGGGGTATCTACATGTAAAAATTCATAGGCGGTATAGGATAACAGCCATAGGAATATACACCTTCTAGAGACTGAAGATGGCTGCATTGCAGAAAATTCTGGAGCAGAACTGAAGGCAATCTTTATTTTTTTTTCAGCAAAAATCAGCCTTGACATTTCATGTGAATCACATGTACAGTCAAGCATCACATTAACAAGCCCGTGAAATGAAAACCCCTCCAAACCCCATGTTATAGAGAAAACGGGGGTTTACAGGTGTAAACACTATTTTGCATTTTTCTTCTCCAAGACATAGGCTGTGGATACTCGTTAAAACCACCACAATCATATGAAGGAAAATATTTCCATATGATAGGGGTCCCTCATAAAGGAAAATGTTATTTCCCTATGATAGGGGTCCCTCATGAAGGAAAATATGATTTCCCTTCGCCCCCGCCCATAGGGGCTTGAAGAAATATATGGGCTGCACGATGCTTCCTCGCAGAGCTGAATCCGGCCAGCACACTAGTACTGGTAAACCGCTTAGAGGATCTAAGCCTGTCCAGGAACCGCGGTGCGAGGCGGACCGTCCATGCTAATAAACCCTATTGGTTTCATTGGGCGACAGGGCTTGAGATGTCATTTCATCTCAATGTCGGGTAAAAGTCCCACAAAATTGGAAGCAACGTCTCCAAAATGACCTTTACAGTGTTGACGGGGACGTTAAACCTCAAATCAAACAAACAAAACAAACGATAGGGGTCCCTCATGAAGGAAAATGTTATTTCCATATGATAGGGGTCCCTCATGAAGGAAAATATTACTTCCATATGATAGGGGTCCCTCATGAAGGAAAATATGATTTCCCTATGATAGGGTTCCCTCATGAAGAAAAATGTTATTTCCATATGATAGGGGTCCCTCATGAAGGAAAATATTACTTCCATATGATAGGGGTCCCTCATGAAGGAAAATATGATTTCCCTAGGATAGGGGTCCCTCATGAAGAAAAATGTTATTTCCATATGATAGGGGTCCCTCACGAAGGAAAATATCATTTCCCTATGATAGGGGTCCCTCATGAAGGCAAGTGTTATTTCCCTATGATAGAGGTCCCTCATGAAGAAAAATGTTATTTCCATATGATAGAGGTCCCTCATGAAGGAAAGTATTACTTCCATATGATAGGGGTCCCTCATGAAGGAAAATTTTATCTACATATGATAGAGGTCCTTATTGAAGAAAAATGTTATTCCCTTATGATAGAGGTCCCTCATGAAGAAAAATGTTATTTCCATATGATAACGGTCCCTCATGAAGGAAAGTATTACTTCCATATGATAGGGGTCCCTCATGAAGAAAAATGTTATTTCCATATGATACGGGTCCCTCATGAAGAAAAATTTTATTTCCATATGATAGGGGTCCCTCATGAAGAAAAATGTTATTTCCATATGATAGAGGTCCCTCATGAAGAAAAATGTTATTTCCATATGATACGGGTTCCTCATGAAGAAAAATTTTATTTCCATATGATAGAGGTCCCTCATGAAGAAAAATGTTATTTCCATATGATAGGGGTCCCTCATGAAGAAAAATGTTATTTCCCTATGATAGGGGTCCCTCATGAAGGAAAATTGTATTTCCATATGATAGGGGTCCCTCATGAAGGAAAGTATTACTTCCATATGATAGGGGTCCCTCATGAAGGAAAATATGATTTCCCTATGATAGGGGTCCCTCATGAAGAAAAATTGTATTTCCATATGATAGGGGTCCCTCATGAAGGAAAGTATTACTTCCATATGATAGGGGTCCCTAATAAGGAAAATATGATTTCCCTATGATAGGGGTCCCTCATGAAGGAAAATGTTATTTCCCTATGATAGGGGTCCCTCATGAAGGAAAATGTTATTTCCATATGATAGGGGTCCCTCATGAAGAAAAATGTTATTTCCATATGATAGGGGTCCCTCATGAAGGAAGATGTTATTTCCATATGATAGGGGTCCCTCATGAAGGAAAATGTTATTTCCACATGATAGGGGTCCCTCATGAAGGCAAATATTATTTCCCTATGATAGGGGTCCCTCATGAAGAACAAGAGCACCGCAAGCGGCGCCATGCTCGTCTGTTTTTCCATGTCACATAAATAGAGACAAAAACAATTTAAAAAAAACGGAGAGAAAAGGGGAGATAATTCAATCTAATTGCAAGATGGAGTTATAAAACTTGTAGGCAATGTAGCTCTTGTGATGGTGAGTATGTGTATGAAGTTTCATGAAGGTAGGCCAAATACTTTTGGAAATATGGTCAAGGTTAAGGTTTTCGGTTAAATTTTCGAAAAATAGGTCAAAGTTCAAAGGTCTAGGTCACAGATCAAAAAGTGTGGTATCAATGAAAAGGTCTTGTCCCAAGGAACATTCATGTGAAGTTTGAAGGCTCTGTTGTGAATAGTATTAAAATGAGAGCAAAAAATGTGTTTCAGAAAAAAAATGGAAAAGGGGAGATAATTCAGCCAAAATCAACAATGTTGTTATGGTCCTTGGTCAAAATGTAGCTCTTGTGATGATGAGTGTGTGTATGAAGTTTCATGAGGCTAGGTCTAATACTTTTTAAGTTATAGCCAAGGTTAAGTTTTTTTGGAACGACGACGCCAGACGACGACACAACAACGCAGACGCCGGAGTGATGACAATAGCTCGAAAGTTTTTTTTTTAAAAAAACAGACGAGCTAAAAATGTTATTTCCCTATGATAGGGGTCCCTCATGAAGAAAAATTTTATTTCCATATGATAGGGGTCCCTCATGAAGGAAAGTATGACTTCCATTTGATAGGGGTCCCTCATGAAGAACAAGATGTGTTTGTGAAACACCGATGCCCCCGGACAGCGCCTGTGCAATATGAAAGCCCCATCACTAAAGTATGTCATGGTTGAGGCCACAAGGTCACGAGGTAAAAAATTATGGTACCACTGGAAAGGTATTGTGAGAAAGAATACACATGTGAAATATGAAAGCTCTATCACTTACCAATCAAAAGTTATGGACTATATTAAAGTTTTTAAAAAGTAGGTCAAACATCAAGGTCAAAGTCACAAGGTCAAAAATTATGGTACCACTAGAAAGGTCTTGTGACAAGGAATGCACATGTGAAATATGAAAGCCCTACCATTTACCAATCAAAAGTTATGGCCAATGTTAAAGTTTTTAAAAAGTAGGTCAAACATCAAGGTCAAGGTCATGAGGTCAAAAATTATGGTACCATTAGAAAGGTCTTGTGACAAGGAATGCACGTGAAATATGAAAGCTCTACCATTTACCAATCAAACGTTACGGCCAATGTTAAAGTTTTTAAAAAGTAGGTCAAATGCCAAGGTCAAGGTCATGAGGTCAAAAATTATAGTACCAATAGAAAGGTCTTGTGACAAGGAATGCACATGTGAAATATGAAAGCTCTATCACTTACCAATCAAAAGTTATGGCCAATGTTAAAGTTTTTAAAAAAGTAGGTCATATGCCAAGGTCAAGGTCATGAGGTCAAAAATTATAGTACCAATAGAAAGGTCTTGTGACAAGAAATGCACATGTGAAATATGAAAGCTCTATCACTTACCAATCAAAAGTTATGGCCAATGTTAAAGTTTTTAAAAATGAGGCCAAAAGTAGGTCAAATGTCAAGGTCCAAGGTCACGAGGTCAAAATTTATGGTACCTCTTGAAAGGTCTTGTGACAAGGAATGCACATGTGAAATATGAAAGCTCTATCACTTACCATTCAAAAGTTATGCCCAATGTTAAAGTTTTTGCAGACGGAGAAACGGACAAACAGACAAACGGACAAACAGACAAACGGACAAACAGACAAACGGACAAACAGACGGACAGACCAAAAACTATATGCCCCCCAGAATCTTAGATTCCGGGGGCATAAAAATGTTATTTCCCTATGATAGGGGTCCCTCATGAAGGAAAATTTTATTTACATATGATAGGGGTCCCTCATGAAGGAAAGTATTACTTCCATTAGATAGGGGTCCCCCATGAAGGAAAATATTACTTCCATATGATAGGGGTCCCTCATGAAAGAATGTATTATTTCCATATGATAGGGGTCCCTCATGAAGAAAAATGTTATTTCCATATGATAGGGGTCCCTCATGAAGAAAAATATTATTTACATATGATAGGGGTCCCTCTTGAAGGAAAATGTTATTTCCATATAGTAGGGGTCTCTTATGAAGAAAAATGTTATTTCCATATGATAGGGGTCCCTCATGAAGGAAAATGTTATTTCCCTATAGTAGGGGTCTCTAATGAAGAAAAATGTTATTTCCATATGATAGGGGTCCTTCATGAAGGAAAATATTTCCATATGATAGGGGTCTCTCAAGGAGAAAAATGTTATTTCCATATGATAGAAGTCCCTCATGAAGGAAAATGTTATTTCCATATGGTAGGGGTCTCTAATGAAGAAAAATGTTATTTCCATATGATAAGGGTCCCTCATGAAGTAAAGTGCTATTTCCATATGATATAATATGTTTTATAAAAGGGTTATCCTTTGGAAGCAAGGAATACACCACAGAAGTGAAAGATATGGAGTGTACATGTTTTCTGGGCCAGACTAGCTAGTTTCGGCCAATCAGGCCTCATCAGTGACCCTCAGATATTTTCAAAATTCCACAATGGAATCAATGATCCCAAAGGACAAGAAAATATAATCTACACTATGATGTAGGGCAGGGAGACGTTTTACCGCCGCCACACATTCCCACACACCAGCTGAAGTGAAGTTAAATATGTTTTATAAAAGGGTTATCCTTTGGAAGCAAGGAATACACCACAGAAGTGAAAGATATGGAGTGTACATGTTTTCTGGGCCAGACTAGCTAGTTTCGGCCAATTAGGCCTCATCAATGACCCTCAGATATTTTCAAAATTCCACAATGGAATCATTGATCCCAAAGGACAAGAAAATATAATCTACACTATGATGTAGGGCAGTGAGACGTTTTACCGCCGCCACACATTCCCACACACCAGCTGTAGTGAAGTTAACTAGAGCTGCCGCCTAACGGGCGCCAATTATACCCCCGTATGCATTGTCAGACAAATTTTTACAAGTACTTGACCTTGAGGAAGGTCAACATAAAGTCAAGGTCAGGTTTGTGTATATCAATCTTAAGTACTAGTGGCAAGGTGTGTGGTGTGTGAATATTAAAGAAATCGGTCAAAGAATAAGGAAGTTATGAGCAATGTTAAAGTTTTTTGTAACGGACCGACGACAGACGACAAGCTGACTCCTATATACCCCCTTCAAACTTCATTTGCGGGGGTATAAATATGTTTTATAAAAGCCTATGTAAAACCAAAGGTCCCCCAGGCGGAGGCATTTATTGCACTAGGCCTATAATTTGAACAATCTTGATACAGGTCCACTAGATGAAGCTTCACACCAAATATCAAAGAACTGGGCCTTGCAGTTTCAGCGAAGAAGATTTTTTTAAGATTTTCCCCATATAAGACTATGTAAAACCAAAGGGACCCGGGGCAGGGGCGTTTTTCGCACAAGGCCTATAATTTGAACAATCTTGATAGCGGTCCACTTGATGAAGCTTCATGGCAAATATCAAAGAACTGGGCCTTCAGGTTTCAGAGAAGATGATTTTTAAAGATTTTCCCGATATAAGCCTTTCTAAAACCAAAGGCCCCCAGGCACTTTTGGCCCCAGGGCTATAATTTGAACAATCTTGGTATAGCTCTACTAGATGAAGCTTCATACCAAATATCAAAGGTCTGGGTCATGCGGTTTCAGAAAGGAAGATTTTTTAAATTTTCAGTGAAAAAAAATCTTTTTATCTCCTGTGACCTAGATGTGCAACCAACCGGAACCATTTGAACAACTTTGAAAGGGGACCACCTAAGGATCATTCCTGTGAAGTTTGGTCAAAATCCGATCAGTGGTTTAGATGTCGTTTGAAGAAAAGTTTACACACGCACAGACCCACGCACGCACAATGGACAAAAAGTGATCCCAAAAGTTCACCTCATCACTACGTGACAGGTGAGCTAACAAAAACGCCGATGACTGGGCTGACAACAATAGCTCTCCTTGTACTTTGTACAGGGGAAATAAAAATGTTATTTCCAAATGATAGGGGTTCCTAATGAAGGAAAATGTTACTTCCATATGATAGGGGTCCCTCATGAAGGAAAGAATTTGCTACCACATATTCATATATTAAGACCACCTTTGGGATGGTTCAGACCACTTTTGGACAGTCCCAAAGGTGGCTCTGACCAGAGGACACTGTGTGCTGAAAGCACAAAGAAAGAATAAACAAAACTTTCTAAATAAGCTTTATAAAGCAGAATTACTGTCAATTTTTGGTTGTCTTAATAGCGGAATTTTACATGTATTTCTTACCCATGTAAGTTGAGCTGTCCTTATTCTCCAACTGGTACCCAGCCAGCAGTAGAAATATTCCTTTTGCATTGGGAGTCAGTGACTTCATCACATGTGTGAGTGAGCTGAGAGCCAGACCGCCCGTCTGCTGCACCAGAAGTGAGTTCTCATACGAAGTTTCTTCATGATATGACGAGTATGTCGTTGCATTGAACCATAACCAGTTGAATCTGCTGCATTTTGATTGGTCCCAGACTGTAAATGACCAAAAAGGAAATTATCAAAACACTGAAATTGTGCCATAAAAAATGTACAGGTATGTTGTGTGTACTCACTGGAATCGCCTAAGTACACACAACATACACTTTAAACATCAAATAACTAGAGAAAGTGACCAGTGGGTCACGTATACCCCCGGCCAGCACCATCCTCTGATATATACTTGTGTGTTATATGAATGAAGAAGCTATAAGAATCTATAATTGTGCGTGTAAAAGCAAAACCAAACATAAAATTTCCAAATGGACCAAGGGAGTGAGAGCATCAAAGTTACTGAAGGGATGGGGGCATCAATGTTACTGAAGCAGCAGGGTGGGGTACCGGTATGCATCAATGAAATCTAAGGACTGGTATGCAACATTGATGCAAGAGTATCAACTGAATTTGTCTTAGAGTTCAGAACATACAGGCATCTATAAACTTGGTCTTGATACTATAACCAAATGTAAAAATTCAAGTCTGTAACCTTGAGGTCAAGGTCACCGTGGGTGGGGAAGGGACATACATCACGAAATCTTTGGACTGGTATGCAACATCGATGCAAGTATCAACTAAATTTGTCTTAGAGTTCAGAACATACAGGCATCTATAAACTTTGTCATAAAACTTTAACCAAAATGTAAAATTTCTAAGTCTGTGACCTTCACCTCAAGGTGACTTAGGGGGGTGGGACATGCATCAATGAAATCTATAGACCACTATGTAACTTCAGTGTAAGTATCAACTAAATCTGTCAAAGGGTTCAGAAGACACAATCTCTCAGAAACTTTTATGCAAAACTTTAACCAAAATGTTAACGGATGGACGGAAAGACAGATGTGTTTACGAGAGGACATTTGTTCGGTACTTCAATGTTAATTTTCTCATTCAAAGTACCCAACTATCAGCAAAAATGCACCTAAAATACCCAATATGCAATAAATTTTGTTGGCTACTTTTCTTGGACAACAACAGAATAAATGGCAAGTACCAAACATAGGCCAACCCAACTAGCGTCCTCTGGTTTGCTCGGAGACACACAGACGGCCGGCCAGACGAACATACGTTCTAACATGGTGGGTTTAAAGGCTATTTCTTTTGTTAGTTTCTTTTGTTTGGTTTAGGGGCTGACCTCCTAAACCTTTTATTTACGGAATAAATCTACTTTTTGTTGTCCAATCCGGACACTAGCCCCTAAACCTGACATGTTCGCCCGGACAGACTGACAGACGGACAGATGAACGGCAGGACGAAAACTATACAACCCCATAGCATACTGCATATGCTGGGGTTATAAAAACAATTATCCCAAAAATTTTTATATCTACAGTTATGGAATTGTTTTTCCTATGGACTCAAGAATGAGTTCCAAACAGACGTAAATGAGCAATCGGTGTTAGAGCCATCAAAGTTTCATTGTATTCTTGTTAAAATATCTGAGCCCCGCCAAGCGACTTTGTGTCTTCGAGCATTCCGTCATGACAAATTTTAACTCGCATGCCCAGCCATTCAGAGGGGCCGCGGAAATGGCTTTCTGTCTGAAGGTTCCTCTTGATTCACTGCTTGTATGAGCGAGCAGAGAAGGTTCTGGCGATACTGCGTGGATGCGCATTCTCGCCTGAACCTTTGCTGCTCGCATAGGCGATAAGTACCAAAATAGCTTGACGGGGCCCATATACAGTTTAATGTTAAAAAGAAATAATACAGCCAAACTTTAACAAGACTAGCTTTGGGACCAAGAAAATATGTTTAAGATAGGATTAGTTTGAAGTATAAATGAGGATACACACAGGTGAGAGAAAGTGCATATTTTCTCCAAAATGGCTATTTTTCCGATGAAAATACATGACATTTTTCTCATTTATACTGCAAACATAGGTTTTTGGTGCTCGTTGAGGCGGTTCTAAGGCGTACCCACAACCTAAGTCTTGGAGCAGAAATAAGAACAATAATGCACACCCCAAAAACCCCCAGTTTTCTCAATATGAAGTGGGGTTTAAGGGGTTTTCATTTCAAGGACTTGTTCATGTGATGGTCATAACTCCAGGTGAGGAGGCACAATGGGGATTACTGAAGGATGCCTGTCAGATCTTCTATATTATCAGTTATCCCCTATATATATTGCATTGCAACGCATTGACCTGATAAAGATTTGCTCTCTCAGGACAAGTGAGCTTTATCATGTCAACATGACATTGCATTTTTATGAATGAAGCGGACTACCGGCAAAAATAGCTAAAACACATTATTACTAGGAAAATTGGAAAAATTACATCAAAAAAAAAATATCAAAAGAAAAATAACGGTCAGGAGATAACAAATATACTGAGCCATTATATTATGCGCCGGAATGTTGGAACCCATTGAGGACAATTGATAACTGATCGTCGATTGCATAATTTAAGAGTTTACAGGGGGATAAACTGATAAATAGAATACCAGATTCGTGGCATTTGATATCAAGTTTATCAGGCTCAGCTACGAGAATGCATGTAGAATCGCTCGGCAAGCGTTCTCCAAGCCTTGCCTGATAAACTTGATATCAAAAGACACGAACCTGGTATTCTCTATATATCAAGTTATTTGTGTGTGTGTACTCATTAGAATCGCCTCACAGGGTTGGATAAAATTAAGGACTTTCAGATGTTCAATGGTTGAATATGACCTCATATATAGCGGATTTGGTTTACACTTTTTGTTATATTTTAAATTT
The DNA here is from genome assembly GCA_963580285.1 of Lucinisca nassula. Classification (NCBI taxonomy): domain Eukaryota; kingdom Metazoa; phylum Mollusca; class Bivalvia; order Lucinida; family Lucinidae; genus Lucinisca; species Lucinisca nassula. The sequence continues at coordinate 13,141,837 of OY757019.1, forward strand.
TGCAAGTCTCGCTACTTTAGACATCTCCTTCCTGATGCCCGGGACTTCTGTGGAGTGTGGGTCATGTTTGCTGATGTTGGCTTGGTGGGGGACTCCTATAAGTCCACGGGTAGGCTCTCTTGCCTGATGCCTCCAGCTGACCTGTCTCATAGGCTACGTCGGTCAGTGTGTGCTCGGAGGGGGATGTGCTGTGTTTGTCGGGTCTTGTCCATCATCTGTTTAGGTTTCAAAACTTTGGGGTTGAGACACAGTGATGAAGATTAAATATCAGAAAGGCCTCTGTGTCACAAAATTAGGTATAGTTACGCCTTAATATGCCATCTTAAAGGCATTACACACCAGATTTTGATCTGATTGTAAACTGGCCAAAACAAAATGTTTGCAGCATCCAAAAATGCATTGTAGTCGCAGATAAAATTGACTAGGGGGAGCTATTCAGGTGTTGTCAATATATGTCAATTTTGATGAGTCCACCAGAAGATTCGGTAGAGTGCCTTTCGCATGCTTTCTACAAGCAGAAAAAATGGCAATACACACCACACCTTTGTTTGTGTTACAGCTGAATTCACACAACTGGGTGACTTTCTTTACCTTTTTGTTAATGGAATATTCCAAAGGCAAGTATAAACGCTAACTCTGCCAAGTCAATCTTATGTGCGACTACTATACAAGGATGGACTATTTATGTTCATACCGGCCTCCATGGCCTAGTGGGTAAGAGTGCTGACTCTTAATCACTATGTCTTTCACCGCTGTAAGCTCGGGTCACATGTGAGACACCAAGATCTGCAATGGAAGGTCAGGTCGTTTTTCTACAGATACTCCGGTTTTGCCCACATTTGATTAATGATCAGCTCGATATGAGTGAAATACAGTAGAACATCGATGGCTCGTTTACCATGGCTGAGTCGAACCCGTTCTTGAGTCCCTATGGTATTTCTGTACATAAGAAATAGGGAGAGTGAAATTAGGATATTTTCGTCTTTTATCTTGCAAATGTATGCCCTGTGTATTCATTAGAATTGCCTCGATGAGGCGATTCTAATGAGTACACACAGCATACATTCTTCATTATAGAACACAGAAAAAGATGTCCTAAAGTTTGTCGTTATGTCTCCTGGCATTAGCCCTCAGTGGCTCGAACTACCCCTGTCTCGAACAGATTTTCATGGTCCCAAATGTGTTCGAGCCATTGAAGGTCTACTGTAATATAGAAAGGGCCGTAAACCCGAAACCAAAAAAAAAAATTATGTTCATTCTTTTAGCAGAAATATATCATTTCATGCGAATCATCTGCTGGGCAGAAATTTCAAGCCTTATTTCTTTACTCTTATCTTGCTGAATATTCATTTAAGCCACACCCATTCCTGTCTATCAACCAATCAAATTACTTGATGTAATTTATTGCTACAAATTCATAAACTGAATGCCAAACAGTGTAGATCCTGATCAGATGGCTTCTTCAGAAGCCATCTGACCTGGATCTACACTGTTTTCAAAGATATGGGTTGTCGTGAATAGCATGATAAGAGTTAAAAAAAAGCCATCTATAATAGCTATAATGGCATTTTTGAAAAGGTTAACGCAGAGATAAACTTACTTACCGAGAGAAGAATTAATGTGGTCTATAGAAGCTATAATATGCAAGCCTGAGATTTGACCGAGCTGACTGAGGACATTCTGTGTCTTCTCATTTCGTAACATCCCTCCATCTATACTGTGTATCACAAGATAAACATCACAGCCTGAAATTCACAGTCACAATTTCGATGGATTTGTTTGTTTGTATTGGAGTTTAACCGACCAGTCAACACTATTTAGAAGTCCCTGCCCATCTGGGCTTAAAGAAATAGATGCGCTGCATGATGCTTCCACACAGAGCTGAAACTGACCCACACAGGAGTAAATCCCTCAGAGGATCTAAGCCTGCCTAGGCAAAGCGGTGCGAGTCTGCCCGTCCATGCTTATAAACCTTATTGGTTTCATTGGGCAACAGGGCTTGAGATGTAATTTCATCTCAATGTCGGGTGAAAGTCCCACAAAATTGGAAGCAACGTCTCCTAAATGACCTTTACAGTGTTGACGGGGACGTTAAACCTCAAATCAATCAATCAAAATCATGTCAGTTTACCTAGCCACACTTTTCCTGGGCAGGCTTATACGTAAGAGGTTAACCAGTACAGTGCACAGTCTTTTGCCAGAAACTGACAACTGACCTTCTTGAATCAGTAGAAGGGAGAGCGTGACCGTAGAAAAGATTACATGATCAATCTCCACGAAAGAATGTTGCCGACTGAGGACATTTTGCATCTTCTCATTTCGTAACATCCCTCCATCTATACTGTGTATCACAAGATAAACATCACAGCCTGAAATTCACAGTCACAATTTGGATGAATTTGTTTGTTTGTATTGGAGTTTAATAAGGCTGCCACGATTAATCTTATAATCGATTAATCAGTCGATAAATTCCACAAAAATGATTATCATTTCTGATTTGCTTTTAATCGATTACTTGAAAGGTACAATTTACTACCCAAAGTTATGCCTAAAATAGCTGGATGAGTGGCAAACAGTGCAGACCCTGATGAGACACCGCATTATGCGGCGTCTCATCTGGGTCTACACTGTTTGCTCAGGCCTGTCTGTTCAAATATACATATGGTAAAGTGCAACATATGGTAAGAGTCATGCTCAGACAGAAAGCCAGACAGGTAAAATAATGACAAAAATCATAGCGATTACTAATCGATTGTCGATCGCAATGACATGACTTATAATCGATTATCTTTTCAGCTCCAATTAGCCAGTCCTAGAGTTTAACGGACCAGTCAACACTATTTAGGTCATTTTTGAGCCGGTCAGTTTACCTATCCACACTTTTCCTGGGCAGGCTTATACGTAAGCGGTTAACCAGTACAATGCACATTCTTTCACCAGAAACTGACAACTGCCCTTCTTGAATCAGTGGAAGGGAGAGAATGACCGTAGAAAATATTTCATGATCAATCTCCACGAAAGAATGTTGCCGACCCCGGCAGATATCGAACCCATGTCCTCCTGATCACCAGTCAGATGCACATCCGACTGAGCTACCGAGGCTGGCAAAATTTGGATGGAACCCTGATTTTTGGGATAACATAACAAAAACATGCCTATATAATTTTGACCACCTGAAACTCCACTTGTACATAGTAAAACTGGGGTTTACAAGGGTATAATTATTTCTCTTATTTCTGCTAAAAAACAAATTTTCAATTTTATGCGTTCCGTTTTTCGAAGAAAAGTGGGGATATTGTTATTGCCTCCGTCTGTCCGTCCGTCTGTCGGCACCAACGAAACTACATTTAGGGCCAAAAAATTTGGACAGTTTGACACTTAAGTATATATTCGTGAGTCCAAATGGGGTTTATTCCGTTATTTTGGTACTTAAGTGGCAAAAATTGTCTCTTAGGTGGCTTGCCGCTTAAGAGAATTTGCCGCTTAAGTAGTCAATATGCCGACGCCTAGCCACTTAAGTATCCATTCGTGAGAACGTCCGTCCGTCCGTCTGTCCGCACCAACGAAACTACATTTAGGGGGCAAAAAATTTGGACAGTTTGACACTTAAGTATATATTCGTGAGTCCAAATTGGGTTTATTCCGTAATTTTGGTACTTAAATGGCAAAAATTCGCTCTTAGGTGGCTTGTCGCTTAAGAGAATTTGCCGCTTAAGTAGTCAATATGCCGACGCCTAGCCACTTAAGTATCCATTCGTGAGAACGTCCGTCCGTCCGTCTGTCCGGCGATCTCCTCCTAAACCGTTGTTCGGAATCCAACCAAATTCGGTATGTGAGTTGCTTACATTAATGGCCTGCGCGAGATCACCTTCATTTTTGACCCCGCCCCCAGGGGCCCTGGGGAGGGGTCAAAAGGTCAAATTTGCTTAAAACTATCAGGTGCTGTACAAGGGCAATGTTTGCAATAAACGTGGGGGTTTGCGATGCCATCGACTGCGCGATCTAGTATTCGATTTTGGGAACACCAGGGTCAGAACATAAATTTCTATCCCAGGGTAAAATCACAGATTATCTTGTCTGGTGTGCAAGAAAGGCCTTAGCTAACACTGCAGACCCAGATCAGACTGCTCCTGAAGGAGAGTCTCATCATGATCTTCACTGTTTGCCATTCCATCTGTACCCTTCCCACTCCTTGCTGGATTGTGAAAACAAATTTGTTAATTTTTTAGGAGAATTACAACAAGTTCTCAAGGTTTCTGAAATTTTAGAATTTTTATGGTCCTTCATGTACAGGCTTACCTTACTTCAAAAGGATTACCCTTTTCAGAACATTTAACTTCACCACAGCTGGTGTTATGGTAATTTGTGCCTGCCATAAAAAGTCTCCCTGCCCTTCATCACAATCTGGGTTATATTTTCTCATCCTTTTTGATCATTGATTTCACTGCAGCATTTCAAAAATATCTGAGGGTCACTTATGCAGAGATGCCAACCCTAAATTTTGCTTATCAGGAATATGAGGGACACTATTCAGGAATCTGGGGACATTTTCAGGAATGCTACGTATTTCACAATAAATGTTGTAAAAACTTTACAAAATGCACTTACACCAGACAAAATTCAACATTGCCTAGAATGGTACCCTCTTCCTCCCTCCCATAGGCATAACTGAGTTCTGTTGTTTTACATAGGTAGCTGACTGGGCCTTTCATAGAAGTTCATCAGAAAATGTTTGTTTATAAGAAAACTTGTAAAGTACATACAGTCAAACCTGTCTTGAGAAACCACCTTTTGGAAGAACAAAAAGTGGTCTCTCAAGACAGGTGGTCTCTTAAGGCAGGGAGGGTAAATAAAGATTTTTTTTTCAAATCACACTATGCAATTTATGAGATCATTATTGAAATATATGCATTTATCTGCAGAAAAGTGTTGCTTCTAAAAGGTTATTTTAAGATGAATTAAAAAAATCGATAAAAAAAATGAATATTAATTTAAATGTATACTCGAGCACTTTGAAAACGCAACATCATAAGGAAAATGTAAATATTTTTTAACTCACCAATTTTTTCAAAAAATGAATTTCATCACAAACAATATTCATCAAATGACTTTCGTTTGCCACAATCACATTAGAGCTGTCCCTTCACATTAGCAGTCTACACTGCGGCAAACACACCATGTGTCAGTCAAATCTCCAGCCACATCAATATCGGGTATGCCCACCTGCGCGCTGAGAGCATTCACGTAACCTGGACCGCATTGAACAACACAAACGTCGCACAGTACGTCGGGGGATGTTATCCCACTCTTGCTGAAGGGCTATCGCGAGCTGCCTCACAGTCTGTGGCGCGTTTTGACGTCTGTGTACACGACGTCCCAAAGGTGTTCGATACAATTCAGATCGGCTGATTTCGACGGCCAAGGGAGAACATTGATGCCTTCTTGACGTAAAAAGTCCTGCGTCAACCTTGCCGTGTGCGGGCCGGCGTTATCGTGCTGAAATAACATGGGGTTACGTTGAAGTCGCAACAATGGAACAAGCTCTGGCCGAAGAATCTCATCGACGTAACGTCTGGCTTGAGATTTCCATGAATTATCAATAAACGCGAGCGAAAATTGTAATTGATGGCGCCCCAGACCATGACACCACCGCCTCCAAACCGGTCTCTTTCAACAACCCAGTTATCAGCAAACCTTTCGCCGTCACGTCGATAAACGCGTACCCGCCCGTCGGTTTGGTACAAATTGAACCTGGACTCATCGCTGAAGACGACGTCGTGCCAGTTGACACGTCTCTGGTGATTAGGTGCAAAGTTCATGCGAAGCTGACGATGACGTCGTGTAAGTATTGGTCCGTGGTACGGACGCCGGCAACGAACACCAAATTCCTTAAGTCGTCGGGACACTGTCATACGATGAATACGTCGCCCTCGGTTGCCAATGACGATGGAAGCTGTTTGCGCGGCCGTCTGGAAACGATGCCGTATGTGGAGTTGACGGATGTAATTATCCTGACGTCTTGACGTCACGCGCACTTGCACAGGCCTGGGGCGGTCATTAACAGTTCCTGTTAACCTGACACATTGAACGAGACGATATATTGTGGTTCTGTCAACATTAAAACGCCGAGCAATGTCCTTCTGTGAAATGCCAGCGTCCAAAAGGCCTAAAATCCGATTCCGATTTTCGTTATTTAGCCTTGGCATGCTCAGTTTTGTAAATTTATCCAAATTTCAACCAAAAACCGATTTGAAGACAACTTTTGAAGAGATTGAATGAAAGATATCGGTTGTACATGCAGAATTGACCATATAAACAAGGTCTTATCTCGGTGTGCACGTGCTACGATATCACGTGTAGTCGACCGATATTTTATTGATCTGACCACCTCATATGATTTTATTTATGGTGTATGGAAGCATATATCTGCTAATATGATTTTGGATTGGGCCATTTCAAAAATATTTAAAAAATATAATGTTGCGTTTTCAAAGTGCTTGAGTATAGGATAATGAGGAAAACAAAGAATTCGAAAGATTTTGGAAAAAAGGTGTTTTAAAATGAAACGCCCCCCCCGCCCATCAGGGCTTTAAGAAATTGATGGGCTGCATGATGCTTCCACTCAGAGCTGAAACCGACCCACACAAAAGTACTGGTAAACCGCTTAGAGTATCTAAGCCTGCCCAGGCAAAGCGGTGAGAGTCGGACCATCCATGCTTATAGGCCCTATTGGTTTCATTGGGTGGCAGGGCTTGAGATGTCATTTCATCTCAATGTCGGGTAAAAGCCCCACAAAATTGGAAGCAGCGTTTCCAAAATGACCTTTACAGTGTTGACCTGGAGGTTAAACCTCAAATCAAACAAACAAAATAAAATAAAACAATTATCTCGATGGTAGTTTGCCGAGACACTGATACAAGTCATAGTAGTAGTTTGCCGAGCTGCCTATACAAGTCACAATGATAGTTTGCCGAGACAACCGTAATTCATTTGTTATTTTTTCTATTCTATTCAAACGCTAAGATGCGTCACGCATCATAACCAAACAATCCAATTAGCGTCAATCAGTGCATGTATTGATTATAATTAGCAAACAATTTTAATCCCCGCACTTGTCATAATCAGTGTCATGATTTCGGTTTCCAAAGACAATATGAAGAGAGATAATTATTGGTACTGGCACACCGGTTGATCTTCCGGTGTCACAGTAAACTTATTTGGTCACACACGGCAGGATAATTTTATAATTTGGATAAGTTTTAAGCGGTCGTTGGTCGCGTTGGTCAGGTGGGCGCTCAGGACAGGTAATTTAACATTCGAAATCGCTCGGGAGGATTGCATGATGGTCGTTCAAGACAGAAAAATGCTTAAGACAGGTGGTCGTCCCCACAGGTTCAACTGTACACCTCAACCTCGTTATAACAGGTGTCTCTGGGTCCAACCAACGGACCGTGTTAGTTAACCGAATTGTGTTATAAACGCCGACCGTATTTGTTACAGATCAACCACTGACACTATGGTGATCAATAGTTTTCCAAACAAGATGATGTGAGTTTGACGCCATTTTGATAGCTGGTTCCTGGCTATCTTTGTTGTAACTGAGCATCTGGGACCGTACCGAACTGCAGTACCGTTAATGGATTTCAAAAGTAAAATTACCGGGTTAGGGTTCGGAACCGGACAATGACCAACACTTATGAGAAATTTGAACTACTTCCCTTGGAATGTCTTATCCTGAATATTTGAAACGATTTTTAATGGCGCACATGTTCTTTGAATGATTTTTTACCACGATCATGAATATGTTTTATCATTTGCTTTAAAGCTGTAATAAATCTTTTACATGTGGCTCTAGAAAATCAGTTTTGTTGCAGTTGACCGATCACAACGTCTGCATCGATGTTTAAAATTTCTGCTGAGCAGTGATCCTTAACAGAGCATAATAATTTTTTTTTTCCGGTTGCGTAACTGAATCATGTTTATCATGCGCGTCAAGCTAAACAAGTTTATATACTATATATTCAACTCTGCTTATATGACATGTTTGGAGGCCTGCAATAAATATCAAAAAGTACCATTATAAACCGTGTTAGCTTCTGTATTACCGCAGGAAAATAAAGTTGTTGTGCTTAAAACATGATAGAACCATTGGATAATATTTATAAATGTTGGTTGGGGAAAATATGGGGTCCAAACCAAAACCGTGTTATATCCAAATTTGTGCTGTAACGAATCATGCTATAACGAGGTCCGGGTGTACTTCCAAGTCTGAAATCCCAGCCTTGCAATTTTTAACCAGCTATAGTTACAGTTTTCCAATAAACAATGCACAAACCAGTCTGTTTTCCAAGGGGAAACAATCCAATTTACTACTGGTGAACAGGTATAATTTTCAAGGGTGTACAGGTAGGCACAACTTCTGTTATTTTATCCGATACCGGTTTTTGCTGGAATTTTGATGTCCGAAATCGTAATGCGGAAATCAGACCTGAAAATCAGTTTGATTCAGCAAAAATCTGAATGGTTGGCATCTCTGCTTATGAGGCCTAATTGGGCAACATTAGCTAGTCTGGCCCAGAAAAATCTTGCTTCCAAGAATTACCCCATCAGAATGTTTGTATGTACAGGTTGGTCTGATCATTTGTTATTCATGTACAGAGGACCCTCCTTATAACAACAGTATTTGTTCCCTATTATTCTGCCGACATAAAGAATTTGCCGTCATAAAGAATCCCAGTTAGGACAATGATAGGTTATAAAAGGCCTTTTTCCCCATTATTACTCCAAAAACAAATATTATAGACATTTGTTAGAATCGCCTTGATGAGGCGATTCCAACAAATATCTATAACATTTGTTTCTTGGAGTATTAGATTACAAGACCCTTTCATGACTATGGACTTGATTTGTACATTTCTAACCCAAGGGAAGCCTATGCCGCTTGGAACCAAGGCTAAGCCTTTAGCCAACTAGTCATTCCATTTAAATTGCTGTTATAACGACTTTTGCCACCATAACGAATGCCGGTATAAAGAGGGTTGCCTGTATGTTGAAAGGCATATTTTTGAATGACAATGCTACACACCTGCTTTTTCTATTTCTTGTTTAATATAATCACACTGGTCTAAAGGACTTTTGAAACTTCCTATATGGTCTAATATATTTTCCGTTATTGAGTTGAGTATCTGAAAGTGAAATATAAAGATGAAATTACAACCAAAAACATAATTCAAATACAGTAATGTTCCATTATTAGGACCACCTATGGGGCTGTTCAAAAGTGGTCTTTAAGACCACTTTTAAACAGCCCCAAAGGTGGTCCCTGATCAGAGGACACAGTATGCGGAAAGACAAAGAAATAATAACCTAAACCAACTAAATAAGCTTTTTAAAGCAGAATCAAGACTTAATTTTAGGTGGTCTTAATAGCGGAATTTCACTGTTCATCTTTAAGGGAACTCTATATTTGCATATAAAGATTTTTTTCTCACTTCTGATAAGGACCTTCTTTCAGACAGAAGGGACAAATTTGCTTCCAAAAAGACACCCCGGTCCTGCTGAACATGACAACCCCTACCTTTGCATAAGCAATCTGATCAGATCTACATTGTTTATCATTCAGTTTGTATATTATTAAAGGAATATATTATGACAAGCAATCAGATTGGTTGACAGTCAGAAATGGGTGTGGCAAACTTATTTATTCAGTGAGACAAGGGTTAAACTTTTTGATGCAAGACAAGAGTTAAAATATTTATAAATTCTGCATCATGTTTTTATTTCCTGATTATTTAAAAAAAAAAAAAAAACAAAGTGTGTTTGTGTGTTTGTGAAACACTGATGCCCCCACACAGTGAATGTGAAATATGAAAGCACTATCACAAACCAATCAAAAGGTTTGGCTGATGTTCGAGTTTTTAAAAAGTAGGTCAAGATCAAGGTAACAAGGTAAAAAATTATTGTACCACTGGAAAGGGCTTGTCACAAGAAATGCACATGTGAAATATGAAAGTTCTGTCACTAACCAATCAAAGGTTATGGCCAATGTTAAAGTTTTTTCAAAAAAGGAGCTCAAATGTCAAGGTCAAGGTCACAAGGTAAAAAATTATGGTACCGCTGGAAAGATCTTGTGACATAGAGTGCACATATGAAATATTAAAGCCCCATCACTTACCAATCAAAAGTTTAGCCCAATGTTGCCAATGTTAATTTTTAAAAAAAAAAGTAGGTCAAAGGTCAAGGCACAAGCACAAGATAAAAAATTATGGTACCACTGACAAGGAATGCACATGTGAAATATAAAAACCCTAGCAGTTACCATTCAGAAGTTATGCCCAATTTTAAGGTTTTTGAGGACAGACAGACAAACAGATGGACAGACAGACCAAAAACTATTTCCCCCCAAATCTTTGATTCTGGCGGCATAAAAATGTATGTGACTTCCCTGCCTAAATCATCTAAGAAGGCTCTAATTTTTCATTCTTCCAGCACTTCAGACTCCATGAAATAAGGTTTTAATTTCATAAATCAGCACCATTTTAACAAACTTTAGTTCCCCCTGCCAACAGATATGACACAAAATGTAGACTCAATCTACATGGTAGTTTCTTGAGATCTTGTTCAAACAAATTGTGGCAAGAAAGATAGATGGAATTCTCATTACATTATGCTAACAAGTCCATGCAATGAGCAACCCTCTTAACCCGACTTTAGGAAACCGGTGTTAATTTCTGCTCCAAAACATAGGATGTGAAACGTTTTTGGGATATGCAAGAACACACGTCACCAGGATGTGTTATCATAATGGAAAGAATGCTAGGTATCCTTATATGCACTTCACACTCAGTCATCATGAAAATACATGGAGTCTGATCATGAAATCTTTTCTACGGTCATTCTCTCCCTTCCCCTGATTCAAGAAGGGCAGTTGTCAGTTTCTGGCAAAAGAATGTGCACTGTACTGGTTAACCGCTTATGTATAAGCCTGCCCAGGAAAAGTGTGGATAGGTAAACTGACCGGATCAAAAATGACCTAAAATAGTGTTGACTGGGCTGTTAAACCCCCAATACAAACAAATCATGAATACACACCTGTCTAATTTTGACCCCCCTTAAACCCAACTTTTATATGGTGAAACTGGGGTTTGCAGGGGTACATATTATTTTTCTTATTTCTACGCAATAACATAGATTGTGGGTACTCATTAGAACCGCCTCGAGGAGAGGTTCTAACGAGTACCCACAGTCTATATTTTGAAAAGAAATAAGAAAAATATCAGAATTGTTTATCTGAAAATTTTCATTTTTTTTTGTAGTAAAATTGTCAATATATTTGAATAGGTGTGTTTTCGTAATGTGAGCTAAAAAAGACACCACACTACTTACATGTTTTATAGCAAGACTAGGGAAATATCCGTTTATAACTACATGGGAGAAATCACTGAGCATTGTTGTTCTAAAATCTTCTATCAAGTTTCTTTTTGACCCAAGCCCATACAAGAGTATGTTGAAACCATTGCTGCAAAATAGTTGAATACTAAAATAAGATGCTTTCTAGATATCCCCATGGCGACAGATAAAGGTGCATTATTGAGCCACCGGGTCTCAAAATTTTTTTCTGGTTTTTATCTTCAATGCATACACCTTTGTCATGTGTACACTTTTGGAGCCAAATACAGCTTCAGAACTTTGTGAAAATGGTCGTTTTCATTCGTGTTTACCCTTCGCTCTGAACATGTGTTCGGAATTTCTGTTCTAAAAATAAATTTGTCACTTTACACATACATGAGACAGTATCGTCTCTGAGTGTCGTTACTTATGGCGTGGTATTCAGCATCATATTTTTTCCCGATTCAGGCATGGCCTAAGCAAACAAGGCCAAAAATGAACGTCGCATAACGTCATATATGGGGGATTCTATTTTTGTCACGAACTAAAAATAGATCTAACTAGTGTTCAAAACCTAATCCCTCTCAAACTCGTTTACCTGTCATCATAATTGTTCGCATTTTTGCATAAAAAGCATTCATTTGTATTGTTTTAAAGAAAAATACCGGCTATATGTATTTTATTTTTGGAAGCATTTTTTCCAGATAGCTCAATAATGCACCTTTAATGTATAAAATTCAATCAAGGTACTGTCAATAGTATTCAAAATATGAAACAATAATGATTACACAACGGTCATCCATGTGGCATATGGTGTTTTTAATATCTCCAGAACAATTATTTTTCTGATGATTTGTTTGAGTGATTTGAGGATTAACGTCCCCATCAACACTGTAAAGGTCATTTTGGAAACATTGCTTCCAATTTTGTGGGACTTTTACCCGACATTGAGATGAAATGACATCTCAAGCCCAGTCGCCCAATGAAACCAATAGAGTTTATAAGCAAGGAAGGTCCAACTCGCACCGCTTTGCCTGGGCAGGCTTAGATCCTCTAAGCGGTTTACCAATACTCATGTGCGGGCTGGATTCAGCTTTGCGTGGAAGCATCATGCAGATCATATATTTCTTCAAGCCCCTATGGGCGGGGGCCAATTTTTCTGATGAAAATGATATATTTATCTTGTAAATGCTCAAAACACAGGTTGTGGGTGCTCGTCAGAACTGTCTCATTGAGGCAGTTTTAATGAGTTCCCACAACCTACATATTGGATAAAAAATAAGCAAAATAATTTATACCCCTATAAACCCCAGTGTTCTCTATATAAAGTGAATTTAAAGGAGTGTTCATCAAACAGACATGTTAACGAAATGCTTGATCGAAATTCATCAAATCCAGAGTTACCAACCTTGACTGGAATATGAAAGACATTTTCATATGTCAATCAAGGGCAGTAACTTTGGAATAAATTGACGAAAAATGCTGAGTAACAATACCAAGCAAAGTATTGTGTATCTATTCTTTCTGTCTTTTTTTTAGCCGGCCTCGGTAGTTCAGTTGGATGCACGTCTAAATGGTGATCAGGAGGATCTGGGTTCAATACCTACCGGGGTCGGCAACATTCTTTCGTGGAGATTGATCATGAAATCTTTTGTACGGTCATTTTCTCCCTTCCGCTGATTCAAGAAGGGCAGTTCTCAGATTCTCGCGAGAGAATGTGCACTGTACTGGTTAACCACTTATGTATCAGCCTGCCCAGAAAAAGTATGGATAGGTAAACTGACCGGCTGAAAAATGACCCTAAATAGTGTTGACTGGGCTGTTAAACTCCAATACGAACAAACAAACAAACAAACTGTCTATCAATTTTGATCATAATCTATCAATTCTTTTGCAAGATATTGAATGGAAACCTTCAAGTTATTTTTTCTAATAGCAATACAGGGCAGCAACGCAACTGAAAGTTGATGGAAAATGCTCATACAATCCTAGGGTTTTCAATGTCCCCATGAAAATGTGAGATTTGGCCCCTTTTTGCTATAAATGACTCCTGAAATTTCACAGAGGGAGGTAGGGGTGGCGGCAGGGGAGCAGGGACTTTTCTCTTCCATTAAGGCATCATCCCCCTTCTACATTTTACTTTTGATAAATTTGTACAGAGTTAATACAGATAGCACTAAAACTTTTCCACCTACTTTGCCTTGACCCCCGGACGCAAAAAAGTTATTGCAACCCCTGAATTATCTACCATAATTCTGATAAACTTCTGATATGTTCTAATAAATAGCCCTCAAAAGTCACCCCAAATGTCTCCTAAAATTTACGGCAATGGGGACATAATTATGCAGTCTATTCATTAACCCTTATCTTGCTGTTCATGACAACCCCTATCTTTGCAAACAGTGTAGATCCAGATCAGATGGCTTCTACACTGTTTGGCATTCAGTTTATGAATTTGTAGCAATATATTACATAAAGTAATTTGATTGGTTGATAGACAGCAATGGGTGTGGCTTAAATGAATATTCAGCAAGATAAGGGTTAAGCTTAGAAGTAGGTGGCTAGAATGCAAAACTAAAAGGCAACAGAAATTAAGGGAAATAGATACACCTGCCATATGTTTCACCATTTTACAAGGGAGACAACTTTTGTAACATCCTGACTTGTTCACATGGGGGAAAACTGAGCCACTTGGAAAAAGGGGCCTACACTTAAAGGAAAGAATTTGCTCCTCAGGAGCAAATTCTTTCCTTTAAGAGTAGGCCCCTGAGGAGTAATTTGTTTCCTTTAAGAGCATGGCCCTTTTATCAAACAGACAAAACAGTTTTGAAAGAGTTGTGTATCCATTCCCCATTATGGCTGCATAGGACCCAGAAGTAGCAGGCTGTGCTTGAAGAGTAGAAGGCAGGTCAGGAGACATCAGTAAAAGGAATATCTTTTCAATTTCCTTTCAGTGAAAGGTATGTCGTGCATTCTCATTGAGGCGATTCTAATGAGTGCATAAAATATACTTTAATTGTAAATTAAAGCTTGAATTTCAAAATAAAATTTCTGATTTCTATCCTAAATTATGAACAACATACACAGTAACCAAAGGGTATGAAAAAACCTGTATTATGGTTGTTTAAAATTATTTAAAAAGTTTAAAGCCACTATGACATCACAGAATATTGCATTGTGGGTTAAAATCAAAGAAAATTCAGGGGAGGTTACTCTTAGAGGAAAACAGGTATGTATCAAATATAAATGAGCATAATTTTGGAACAAGTGGGAATTTTTTCATGCGGTTTTCAATAAAATGACCCTCCTTGTGTCTGCTTTCACCCTGCTTCATACTAAGAATTTTTAAAATTTCTTTGTAATTGCTCTTTAAAGACAGAATAAGAAAAGTATTCCAGATTTACGGGGTAGAGCTAGGACTGGTCGACCCAGTGTCAGGATAATGTGACTGGTTGTGGTATCATGTAATGTGTCTGGGACATGATACTTCAGTGAGGCAGCACTATAAAAGAGAGCATTGAGCTCCCTGTCGCAACCAGACACCGTTGTGATATGACTGAAAAATTGTTGAAAGCGACGTTCAACGCACGCACGCACGCACACACACAAGAAAAGTATTCCAAATATACAGCAGTTATGAGAACAGTTTGTTAGGGACCCAAGAAAAAGTTCAAAATAACAATGGTTTTGTTTGCTTGAATTAAGGTATTACTTCCCATTCAACACCATTTAGGTCATTCTGGAGACCTTGCTTAATTTTGTGGGACTTTTACCCGACACCGAGATGAAGTGACATCTCAAGCCCTGTCGCCCAAACAAACCAAAATGGTTTATATGTATGGACGGTCTGATGCGCATCATTCTGCCTGACTACAGTCTCTCTTAGCGCTTTACAGTACTCATGTGCAGTTGGTTTCAGCTCTGCGTGGCAGCATCATGCAGCCCAATCTATTTATACAAGCCCAGATGGGCGGGGGCCCAAATAACAATGGTAAACCAGCCATGCGCGTTTGAGCCATCAAAATTTCACCATACAACACCTATTTACAACACTATTGTTGGGGTCCACAGCAGAAACCATGTTAGTTAAACCAACATGTTAAATTCAAACAAAAATAGCCATCGGAAGAGATGGCAGATCCCCTGACCAAAAGCCAATATGGCCTTCAGAAGATTGTTCACCAATAAAAAGTGCACCAGAATTAAACCAGCAATATATCACAAAAGTATTGCAGT
The DNA here is from genome assembly GCA_963580285.1 of Lucinisca nassula. Lineage (NCBI taxonomy): Eukaryota > Metazoa > Mollusca > Bivalvia > Lucinida > Lucinidae > Lucinisca > Lucinisca nassula. The sequence continues at coordinate 13,157,461 of OY757019.1, forward strand.
TATGGCCATCACAAAATTATACTGTCAGGGGAGATAACTAAAAAACCAGGGCACTCAGAAATGTGGTTCTTGCGCATGACATGCCTGGTTAAGCTCATGTATTTCTGTACAAAGTACCATCAATATGTCTCAAAAGCTATTGGAGATATGGTGATCACAAGCTGGTCATACTGTTATATTGAAAGGGTAGATAACTCAAATACCACAGCACCAACAGTTGTGGTTCTTGCACATGACATCCCTTCTGTACCTTGTATACAATTGTGCCAAGTTCCTTCAATATATCTCAAAGGGTGTTGGAGTTATGGCAATCACAAGGTTATATTGCCAGGGGAGATAACTAAAACAAGATGTGTTTGTGAAACACCGATGCCCCCGGACAGCGCCTGTGCAATATGAAAGCCCCATCACTAAAGTATGTCATGGTTGAGGCCACAAGGTCACGAGGTAAAAAATTATGGTACCACTGGAAAGGTATTGTGAGAAAGAATACACATGTGAAATATGAAAGCTCTATCACTTACCAATCAAAAGTTATGGACTATATTAAAGTTTTTAAAAAGTAGGTCAAACATCAAGGTCAAAGTCACAAGGTCAAAAATTATGGTACCACTAGAAAGGTCTTGTGACAAGGAATGCACATGTGAAATATGAAAGCCCTACCATTTACCAATCAAAAGTTATGGCCAATGTTAAAGTTTTTAAAAAGTAGGTCAAACATCAAGGTCAAGGTCATGAGGTCAAAAATTATGGTACCATTAGAAAGGTCTTGTGACAAGGAATGCACGTGAAATATGAAAGCTCTACCATTTACCAATCAAACGTTACGGCCAATGTTAAAGTTTTTAAAAAGTAGGTCAAATGCCAAGGTCAAGGTCATGAGGTCAAAAATTATAGTACCAATAGAAAGGTCTTGTGACAAGGAATGCACATGTGAAATATGAAAGCTCTATCACTTACCAATCAAAAGTTATGGCCAATGTTAAAGTTTTTAAAAAAGTAGGTCATATGCCAAGGTCAAGGTCATGAGGTCAAAAATTATAGTACCAATAGAAAGGTCTTGTGACAAGAAATGCACATGTGAAATATGAAAGCTCTATCACTTACCAATCAAAAGTTATGGCCAATGTTAAAGTTTTTAAAAATGAGGCCAAAAGTAGGTCAAATGTCAAGGTCCAAGGTCACGAGGTCAAAATTTATGGTACCTCTTGAAAGGTCTTGTGACAAGGAATGCACATGTGAAATATGAAAGCTCTATCACTTACCATTCAAAAGTTATGCCCAATGTTAAAGTTTTTGCAGACGGAGAAACGGACAAACGGACAAACAGACAAACAGACAAACGGACAAACAGACAAACGGACAAACAGACGGACAGACCAAAAACTATATGCCCCCCAGAATCTTAGATTCCGGGGGCATAAAAACAGAGCACCCGGAGTTGTAATTCTTGAGCATGACACACCTGCTTAACCTCATGTACATCTGCATCAAGTACAACAAATATGTCTAAAAGGGTATTGGAGGTACGATGATCACAAGGTTGTCATACTGTTATATTGGAAGGGGAGATAACTCAAATATCATAGCACCCAGAGTTGTGGTTCTTAGGCATGAAGCGCTGTCACAACGTTGTATACAATTGTGCCAAGTACCATCAATATATCTCAAAGGGTATTGGAGTTATGGCCATCACAAGGTTATATTGTCAGGGGAGATAATTAAAAAACCAGGGCACCCAGAGTTGTGGTTCTTGCAGGTGACAAACCTGCTTAACCTCATGTACAACTATACCAAGTATCATCAATATATCTCAAAGAGTGTTGGAGATGTGGCCATCACAAGGTAGTGATTCTATATTATTGGAAGGGGAGATAACTCAAAAACCATGGCACCCAGATTTGTGGTTCTTGTGCATGACACACCGTCACGGCCTTGTGAACAACTGTGCCAGGTATCATCAATATATCTTAAAGGGTATTGGAGTTATGGCCATCACAAGGTTGTCACTCTATTTTATTGGAAGGGGAGATAACTACAATACCATGGCAACCAGAGTTGTTGTTCTTGTGCATGACATGCCGTCTCAGCCTTGTGAACAACTGTGCCAGGTACCATCAATATATCTCAAAGGGTATTGGAGTTATGGCCATCACAAAGTAGTCTTTCTATTTTGTTAAAAGGGGAGATAACTAAAAAAGTATGGCATCCAGAGTTCTAGTTTTTGCGCATGACACGCCATCTCGGCCTTGTGAATAATTGTGCCAAGAACCATCAATAAATCTCAAAGGGTATAGGAGTTATGGCAATCACAAGGTTACGTCTACGGACGGACGGACAGACGGACGGACACCAGGCTGATTGCTACATCCCCCGAACCTATTCGGTCGGGGGATAAAAATGTATAGATTATATAGAAAAATGACCATTTATGGTCATTTTTCTATATAATCTTTATGGTCATATTTCTAAGTAATTTATACATTTTTGGATCCAGCTTGAAACCGTGTTATATCCAAAACCATTTTATAACAAACAGTGTTACAATGAGGGTGTGGTACATATAGGTCTTACACGGTAGTGTTATAGGCAAAAATGTGCTATATGGTGTAATGGTGTGACAAACCTTCATTGTATAAAGTGTAAATTACGTTACCACATCTGGTACATCCAATCTGAGAACATCTCCCTGTGTTCTTCATACATCTGTTTACACTCAGTCACATGACTAGCAGGAGCAGACGACAGCACCTCATTCAGTGTCTGCTGGTCCATACGAGGTATGTCGAGTTTGGAGAGAGTTGTATCAGAAGTAGGACCAGCGGCGGAGGAATGGATATCGAAATATTCTTCCACCATAGATGGCTGCTGTGGATAAAAAGGAAATTTCATTCAGTAGTTTTTAGACTCATCCCAATTTTTTTTATTCAAATAACTGATGAGGCGAAATGAAACCAGAGGACCATGGTGGTCCTTAATGTCTCACCTGTGCAAAGTCATCCAATTTTTTATAACATTTACCAAGCTGGGTGGCTCCCGCCCATCGGGGCTTGAAGAAATATATGGGCTGTATGATGCTTCCACGCAGAGCTAAATCCGACCCACACAAGAGTACTGGTAAACCGCTTAGAGGATCTAAGCCTGCCCAGGCAAAGCGGTTCGAGTCGGTCCGTCCATGCTTATAAACCCTATTGGTTTCATTGGGCGACAGGGCTTGAGATGTCATTTCATCTGAACGGTGGGTAAAAGTCCCACAAAATTGGAAGCAATGTCTCCAAAATGACCTTTACAGTGTTGACGGGGACGTCACCACTCTCTGGGCTAACTGAGCAGACAGACAAATTCTTAATTATTGATAACTGATATTTTTTTCAAGAGAACAGGACTCTTCATCTCATGCAAACTGTCTCCACAGGAGACAATCTGCATGAAATGTCGGAAAAAATAAGTTTTTTCTCAGAGAACAGGGCTCGTCATCTCATGCAGATTGTCTCCACAGGAGAAAATATGCAGGAAGATTTTTAAAGATTTTCCCTATATTCGCCAATGTAAAACCAAAGGGCCCCGGGGCAGGAAATGTCAAATCCTGTTTTCTGGAAAAAATAAGAAACAATATTTCATAATGTTGTCTGCTGAAAAAACTAGAGCTATCACTAAAGGTGATGAATACCCCCACAAAAACTGCCTTGATAGTACATCAGCGCCATTTTGCAATTTTTTCACTTGAAAGGGGCCATAACTATGTCGAAAATTGACGAATTGTAGTGGAAATCGAACTTGACCTGTATTTTATGATGTTACATCAGTGTACCAAAAATTATAAAAATCCGTGAAGCGGTTTTTGAGTTATCGTCTGGAAACCAAGTCAACAGACCGACCGACAGACAGACCGACCGACAGACAGACCAACCGACAAGCTCACTCCTATATACCCCCCCAAATTTCATTTGTGGGGGTATAATAACCAACATGCAAAGTGTAAAAGAAAATCCAATAAACTCTTATGAGCTATGCAGCAAAGAAGGTCTATTATGAGCATCTTTAGCAATCAAGGGACATAACCCCATGTATCAGACTGTTATGTCAGTTTTCAAACTTTTTCGTAATCAAACATTTTTTTTTAAAGTTTTTTGTGTCCTCTTCATCTGCAGGAATATCCAATCAAACCTGAAGGAGGGTTACACCTAAAGGCTTTGTAGAAGACAAAGAATATTTAAAGTGAAGTGTGAAAAGATGGCCATTATTATTCAGCAATCAATGGTCTTGTGGCATACTTCAGGTTGCAGAGATATGACTAGTCAAAGGACAAATGGATCATCATGTAAACATGCCTATATAATTTTGAACCCCAATTTTATATTGTAAAACTGGGGTTTACAGGGGTACACCGTATTTTTCTTATTTCTGCTCTAAAATATAGATAGTGGGTACTCGTTAGAACCGCCTCAATGAGGCGGTTCTAACGAGTACCCACAATCTATATTTTGAGCAGAAATAAGAAAAATATCACAATTTTTCATCTTAAAATTTTCTTTTTTTGGCAGTAAAGTTTACAACATATTTATATAGGCATGTTTTCATAATGGGATGGATGGAATTACTGACACAGATAAACAGGTGACCAACAACCATGCTCTGGCCAGTTTACAACACATCTATGGGAGTTTGTCACTATCCAACTTCTCTGCAAGTTTCAAAAAGAACTGATCAAGACTAAAGAAGTTATCCTGATGGTATGGTGAATAATAGGCTTAACCCATTGTATGCTAGTGGACTCTTCCATTGCTACATGTTGGACAAGTCCATTTGTCATATAAGGGGCATCAGGCCTTTTTTTTGGTTTTATTCTATTTTTGACGGAAAATTCTGTCAGCAAATTGTGCAGGCCCTGATAAGACGCCACTTTCTGCGGCGTCTGACCTGGGCCTGCACCGTTTGCCAAGGTACCCCCCTTAGGGGTTTCCCCACATACAATGGGTTAATTGACAATCAAAGACACATAACACAGAGATAATCAGATCAAGCCAGCTTTTAAAATTGTTTAAGCTTCTGTCCATGTCCATCTTATCTCCAACTTTCTGGATGATTGGATTAAAACTTATGGTGTTATGCAGATGAAAAGGCAAAAGTATGCAAAAAATAGGCACTTTTAGCAATAATGGGGGCATAACTCTATGATTTATGTTAGGCCAACCTATCCAGTTTTCAAACCCCCGTCCTACCTATATGTAACTTTCAGGAAGATCTGATCGAAAACAGGCAACCACAGTTCTTGAACTAGAATTTGTTTTTCTACAAAAACACAGATGTCTCCCCCGTTTTTGACTGCTAAGTATAACCTTGACATGAGGAAACCATATATGAAATTTCAAAACCCTGACAAGATTTTATTAAAAAAAATTTCAAAGTGCAATAACTCTTGAAAGGGGCATAATCCGGACGAGAAAAAAAATACGCGTCAGCTAATTTTCCATGAGGAATCCATATATGAAATTTCAAAACCCTAGCATACACGGTTCTAAAGTTATGCTATGCATCACTTTTAGCATACATTACAATGGGCACAAATTACCAAAATGACAAAGGGCCATAACTCACAAAGTATTTTTCGGAATTTTGTCATAAGTTAATCAGTTCATCTACTCATCACCACCAATCTATTCACCATGTTTCAAGGCTCTAGCTCCAATAGTTTTTGAGATATCTTGCTGACAAGATTCTAATAAAAAAATTTCAAAGGGCAATAACTTTTGAAAGGGGCATAATCCGGATAAGAAAAAAAATACGGGTCAGCTTGTTTTCCATTAGGAATGCATATATGAAATTTCAAAACCATAGCATACACAGTTCTAAAGTTATGCTATGCATCACTTTTAGCATTCATTACAATGGGCACAAATTACCAAAATGACAAAGGGCCATAACTCGCAAAGTATTTTTTGGAATTTTGTCATAAGTTATTCAGTTCATATACTCATCACCACCAATATACTCAACAATTTTCAAGGCTCTAGCTCCAATAGTTTTTGAGATATTTTGCTGACAAGATTTTATTAAAAAAATTTTAAAGGGCAATAACTCTTGAAAGGGTTATTGAAAGGGTTATTTCTCTGGACTAGAAAAAAAATACGCGTCAGTTAATTTTCCATGAGGAATCCATATATGAAATTTCAAAACCCTAGCATACACGGTTCTAAAGTTATGCTATGCATCACTTTTAGCAAACATTACAATGGGCACAAATTACCAAAATGACAAAGGGCCATATCTCACAAAGTATTTTTCGGAATTTTGTCAAAAGTTAAGCAGGTCATCTACTCATCACCACCAACTTTCAAGGCTCTAGCTCCAATACTTTTTGAGATATCTTGCTGACAAGATTTTATTAAAAAAAAAATTCAAAGGGCAATAACTCTTAAAAAGGGGCATAATCCGGACGAGAAAGAAAATACGCGTCTGCTAATTTTCCATGAGGAATCCATATATGAAATTTCAAAAACCTAGCATACACGGTTCTTTAGTTATGCTATGCATCAAAAGCGTAACGGACGGACAAACGAACCAGAACCAATATGCCCCTCCAACTTTTTCAACGTTGGGGGCATAATAAGAAAGTTATTGACAGAACACAAAAAAGGCCCTTTTTTTACCTTTAACCTCTATGTATGACCTTGACCTTTCAGGTACCGAACTGGGTCATGCGTGCAACACATCTCATGGTGGTTAACATTTCTGCCTAGCAATTTCAAAATCTATCTAAAAATAAGAAAGTTATTGACCAAACACAAAAAAGGCCCCTTTTTTACCTTTGACCTCTATGTATGACCTTGACACTTTAGGTACCAAACTGAATCATGCATGCAACACATCGTCCCATGATAGTTAACATGTTTGTCAAGTAACTTCAAATTCTATTTAAAATTAAGCAAGTTATTGACAAAACCCGAAAAAAGGCCCCTTTTTTTACCTTTGACCTCTAAGTATGACCTTGACCTTTGAGGTACCAACCTGGGTCATGCACGCAACACATCGCCTTATATTGGTTAACATTTCTGTCAAGTGATTTCAAAATCCATCTCAAAATAAGAAAGTTATTGACCAAATACGAAAAAAAGGACCCCTTTTTGACCTTTGACCTCTAAGTATGACCTTGACCTTTGAGGTTCCAACCTGCCTCATGTGCACCACACATCGTCTCATGGTTGTTAATAATTATGCCGAGTAATTTTAAAATCCATCTCAAAATAAGAAAGTTATTGACCAAATATGAAAAAAAAGGCCCCTTTTTTGACCTTTGACCTCTAAGTATGACCTTGACCTTTGAGGTACCGACCTGCCTCATCTGCACCACACATCGTCTTATGGTTGTTAATAATTATGCCAAGTAATTTCAAAATCCATCTCAAAATAAGAAAGTTATTGACCAAATACGAAAAAAGGACCCTTTTTTGACCTTTGACCTCTAAGTATGACCTTGACCTTTGAGGTACCGACCTGCCTCATGCGCACCACACATCGTCTTATGGTTGTTAATATTTCTGCCGAGTAATTTTAAAATCCATCAAAAAATAAGAAAGTTATTGACCGGACACGATTTGCCCATACATATATACATACCAACAAACTTCCAAGGGAGATAATTCAAAAAGTATAAATGGGAGAGTTATAGTTCTTGCACACTGCACGTCGTCTAATGCTGATTAATAATTATACGAAGTTTCGTGAAGATAACTCTAACGGTTTTCAAGTTACAGAGCGGACACGAAAGTGTGACAGACGGACAGACGGACAGACAGACAGACGGACGCCCGGGGGAAAAACAATATGTCTCTCCGAAAAAAAATTTTCGGGGGAGACATAATAAGCAAGAAGGGGAGAATCACCATAAGAACTGACAACTGCCGTTCTTGAATTAGCAAAAGGGAAAAATAAAAGTTAAAGTTTTCATGATCAGTCTCCACGAAAGTATGTTGCCAAGCCAGCAAGAAAAGAACACACAACCTCCTGATCACCAGTCACATGGGTATTCAACTGGGCCACCAAGGCCGGTGTAACAGGCCGGTTCTTCCCCCCAGTCAGTTTCTTCCCCGGGGAAGAACTGGGCCGGCCCTGTTCTTCCCCGGGGAAGAAACTGACTAGTCAGTTTCTTCCCCACCCAGTCAGTTTCTTCCCCTTCTTCTGAATTTTTTTAGAACCATAGAGATCAAGTAATTTACGCCTCATAAATTGATAAAAATTTGAAAAGAAACCATTCTGAACTAGACAAAAGTGCCCAGTGGGGCACGTATACCCCCGGCCAGTGCCATCACCTCAGCTGAAACAAGAACTACAAAGGGAAATAACTCTAAAAGGCCTGACCCCTTGGCCCTTATTTTCTTTCCCACAATACAACTAGTCATACTGATCATGTTTGCAAAATTTCAAGTTTCTATGTACAGTAGTTATTGAGAAATCTTTGACACAAAATAAAAATATACACTATTAAACAGCAAGAACTACAAAGGGAAATAACTCTAAAAGGCCTGACCCCTTGGCCCTTATTTTCTTTCCCACAATACAAGTAGTCATACTGATCATGTGTGCAAAATTTCAAGTTTCTATGTGAAGCAGTTCCTGAGATATCTTTGACACAAAATAATTGTTTATGGACACACAGACGGAAAAGACTAAAACTATATACCCCCATTGCATACTTCGTATGCTGGGGGTATAATTAGTTTTGAGTCTTTACAGCTTGAATGGCAAAATTTTCTCTATGCCATACAATATATGGAGATCCAAGGAAATTTTTATCCCAATTCCAGTATCAATGATTATTTTTCTTAGCTTTTTATGGCATTAATTGGTATTAACTAAACAGATATAATAAGCAACAAATCTTTAGTTCTCCAATCTAAATATTATTTGGAAAATGGGGGTGGGGAAGAACAGGGCCGGCTCATTTCTTCCCCGGGGAAGAACTGGGCCGGCCCATTTCTTCCCCACCCCAGACTTTTCTGTTGACTAAAAATTCATGTGATAAATTTTCTTCACTTTTAAAGACATAAATTGGTATTAACAAAACAGATATAATGAGCAACAAATGTTTGGCACTTAAATTTCAATAGAATTTGGAGACAGGGGTTGGGGAAGAAATGGGCTGGCCCAGTTCTTCCCCACCCCAGATTTTTCTGTTTTCTAATAATTCTTGTGATAAATTTCCTTTGTTTGGCACTTAAATTTCAATAGAATTCGGAGACAGGGGTTGGGGAAGAAATTGGCTGGCCCAGTTCTTCCCCACCCCAGATTTTTCTGTTTTCTAATAATTCTTGTGATAAATTTCCTTTGCTTTTTAAGACATAAATTGATATAATCTAAACAGATATAATAAGCAAAAACTGTTTGGCGCTCAAATCTAAATAGAATTTGGAGACTAGGGGTGGGGAAGAACTTGGTAGGGGTTGGGAAGAACTTGGCCGGCCCATTTCTTCCCCACCCCAGATTTTTCTGTTTACAAAAAATTTTCTTCGTTTTTTTAATAAGGGCTATTCCAGTATAATCTATTAGGGTGGGGCGGACGGCAACTTTATTATTAATTGGCCGTAGGCTATGGTTTTAGAAAAACAAAATTGGCCGTAGGCTGTACAACAGATTTTTTAAAATTTACCGTAGGTTGTACCACCGTTTTTTTCAAAAATCCCGTAGGCTATGTTGAAAGAAAATAAATAATTGTTGTAGGTTGTCAAATAACAACAGGGCCAAGACATCTGAATCGTTCAGTTTGAAGTTCCGCGGAGATTTTAGACAAAAAGCAACGCTGAAATTGCGGAAAAAAGAAAGGTTCGGCGATTTTACAGCTGTTTACAGGTCAAAGGTCGTTTGCGCACGACACAAATAAATATCCGGTAACGGGACGCTTCGCCCGGTAACAAGACGTTTCGCCCCCAAGACGTTTCCCCCCTGGTCGTTTCCCCCCTAGTCGTTTCGCCCCCTTTTTTTGCCCCTAGTCGTTTCGCCCCCTAACCCTAGTCGTTTCGCCCCCAAACCCTAGTTGTTTCGCCCCCAAACTATTTTACTATATTTTATATATAAAAGATTCATATATGAGAGAGAGAGAGAAGAACCTGTTCTTTGAATGAAAATGTTAATTAGGAATTATGATAAGTATTACCTGTTTTGATCAATACCTTTAATCACATTGATTATTTGATTTGACACATTAACCCTTTACCACTCAGATACGTATATTCCCGACTCGATCCATTACCACTCAGACCCGTATATTACGACTTTATCGATTAACGTACAGATACGTATATCCCCGTGTGTCGCCATTTGAACAAATACGTGTTTGCCCGTGTCTCAAAATCAATCGCGTTATTTTTACCTTTTTCCTAAATATAAAAACGCCGGATGTTTATTAATGTTAAGTTTGGTCTATTGCCAACAATATTTGCGAAAAAAACAAATATGTTTCTATACAAAGTTTTTGTGTAATTTACAACCAAACACACCAGGGGTTTCTTCTACTGAATCACGATGACCTTGCCTGAACGGAATGGAAAATTACTGGGTTGAGTTACTGAATGACGCAATATTTGTGTGTCGGTCGCGCATGATTTGCATGATTTAGGTAAAGACAATTAGCGCTGTATAATCAGTTAGTTTCAAGGGATTTATGGTTCAAGATAATTAGTTAATTGGGGATTATGATACCCTAGGAATGTTTATACAGCGGATGCCACCCGGAGCGTGCCGAGCTTTGAGCCGCAATAAATTACGTAACAGTACCCAAAAGTGTACCCAGGTGTTCATCGGAAGGGCAATAAAACCCACAGATGGGTAGAAGGCCTTTCATTGGTCAATAGTTTCAGCCCCTTTAATGAATATTAATTTCTAAAAAAAAAAAAAATATGCGACGTCTGATCAGGGTCTCACCGCCGACACGTTAACAGACAAACAGATGCAATTATTAAGCGGCACCTGATCAGGGTCTTCAGGTTTTTGGACCTTATAATGCTACGGCACCCGGATCAGACCCTCCACAATTATTGCCGCGACGTCTGATTCAGCTCCAACCGCCGACGGTTCATTTTATTTTATTTTCCGCGACCGAATAGGTTTGGAGGATATAGCGACCGTCCAAATGTCCGTCCGTCCGTAGACACAACAGACAGATGCAAACAATGCAGACTCGGATCAGACGCCGTACTATTATTGAACGGCGTCTGATGAGGGTCAGCATGTTTGTAGAAGGCATCTGAGACGGCGCAGACCCGGACAAGACGCTGCGCAACGGTTATGCGGCGTCTGATCAGGGTCTTATCGGCGACGGTGGTGTTTTTTATCCCTAGTCTAAACAGGTTCGGAGCCTGGCGTCCGTTCATTCGCCCGTTCGTAGACACAAAATTATGAGTGACAAGACGCTGCGCAACGGTTATGCGGCGTCTGATCAGGGTCTTATCGGCGACGGTGGTGTTTTTTATCCCTAGTCTGAACAGGTTCGGAGCCTGGCGTCCGTTCAAACGTCCGTCCGTAGACGCAATAGACATATGAAAACAATGCAGATCCGGATCAGATGTACAATTATTAAACGGCGTCTGATGATGGTCTACATGTATGTAGACGGTATCTGAGACAGCGCAGACCCGGACAAGACGTTGCGCAACGACGCGGCGTCTGATCAGGGTCTTATCGCCAACGGTGGTGTTTTTTTTAACCCTAGTCTGAACAGGTTCGGGGGATATAGCGATCAGCGTGGCGTCATTCACCCAACCGTCTGTATAACAAAAGACAGAACACAAAGGTGCAAACAGTGCAGATTTGAATCGGACGCCATACAATTATTATACGGCGTCTGGATAGGGTCTACAAGTTTGTAGACGGAATATACGACGGCACAGACCCAGACCAGACGCTGTACAATGATCATGCGGCGTCTGACCATGGTCTGACCCCCGCCGGTGCGTTTTATTTTTATCCCCTGACCAAATAGGTTCGGGGATATAACTATCAGCCTGGCGTTCGTCCGTCCGCAAACAAAATTATGAGTCTGGCGTCCGTTCACATGTCCGTCCGTTCGTCCGTAGACACAACAGACAGATGCAAGCAATGCAGATAAGAATCAGACCTGTACAATTATTAAACGGCGTCTGATGGGGGTCTACAGGTTTGTAGACGGCATATGGATCGGCGCAGACCCGGACAAGACGCTACACAACGATAATGCGGCGTCTGATCAGGGACTAATTGCCGACGGTGGTGTTTTTATCCCTAGTCTGAACATGTTCGGGGGATATAGCGATCAGCCTGGCGTCATCCACTCAACCGTCTGTATAACAATAGACAGAACACAAAGGTGCAAACAGTGCAGATTTGAATCAGACGCCATACAATGATTATAAGGCGTCTGGATAGGGTCTACAGGTTTGAAGATGGCATATGCGACGACACAGACCATGCGACGTCTGATCATGGTCTGACCGCCGCCGGTGCGTTTTATTTTTTATCCCCTGACCAAATAGGTTCGGGGATATAACAATCAGCCTGGCGTCCGTCCGTCCGCGAACAAAATTGAGTCTGGCGTCCGTTCACATGTCCGTCCGTCCATAGACACAACAGACAGATGCAAGCAATGCAGATTCGAATCAGACTTTAAAAATTATTAAACGGCGTCTGATGAGGGTCTACAGGTTTGTAGACGGCATATGGGTCGGCGCAGACCCGGACAAGACGCTGCACAAAGGTAATGCGGCGTCTGATCAGGGACTCATTGCCGACGGTGGTGTTTTTTATCCCTAGTCTGAACATGTTCGGGGGATATAGCGATCAGCCTGGCATCATCCACCCGTCTGTGTCTATAGACAGAACACAAAGGTGCAAACAGCGCAGTTCGGGATCAGAGCCCAGAAAATTATTACAAGGCGTCTGATCAGGGTCTACAGGATTGTAGACGGCACAGACCCAGACCAGTAGCTATCAACCTGACGTCATCCACCCGTTAGTCTGTATGACAATAGACAGAACACAAAGGTGCAAACAGTGCAGATCGGGATCAGAGCCCAGACAAATATTATAAGGCGTCTGATCAGGGTCTACAGGGTTGTAGACAGCACATGCGATAGCACAGACCCAGACCAGACGCTGTACAATGACCATGCGCATCAGATGTCATTGCACCTCAGTGCTGGTAACCGGACAAAATCCCCCCCGGACAAAATCCCTCCCGCTCATTTTTGTATAGGTGGACAAAATCCCTCCCATGTTTTTTGCAACTAGGACATAATCCCTCCCACTACTTTTTACAAGGTGGACAAAATCCCTCCCATGTTTTTTGCAACTAGGACATAATCCCTCCCACTCTTTTTTACAAGGTGGACAAAATCCCTCCTGTAAATTTTGCAACTAGGACAAAACCCCTCCCGGCTGACATCAGTTGGCTACTATTTTAGCATCTTCCTCAAGACTCAAATTGCACCAATAATTGCTTGTGGGATCCTCTTTCTTGCATTGAACATTTCCTACAATAGCAAGTTCTTCAAGTGAAAAATCCTAAAAGACTGCACAGCCACAATTCATGGGCATTTACCCTTTTTACCAGGCACACATGATAAAGTAGGAAATATTATGCATAGGCTCAATTTTTACAATTACAACAGAAAGACCAAGTCTTTGTCAACATTTTAATCAGGCATACAAACAAACATTTTTTATTATATAATTGTTTGTGTCTAACAGCAATGATAACCATTTAACCATTTAAGTATAGAAAGAATATAAAGATAATTGAGTTAACTGTGAACAGTAATTAGGCAATTAGAAAAAAAATGATTTGACATTAATAGCGCTCAATTAGACAATTGATTTTTAGCACATTTAAAATACAAACATATTCAGCATGAATGGATAAGGCACTAATTAACAAGAAATGATCATAAAAGAATAAATAAGAAAATAAGCACAAATTAACCAGAAACCATAATAAATAAAAGTCATCAGCAATATGTACAAGAGTTAGCTATTTTTGCTGTTGTCTTTGGGATTTTCATGTTTTGGTAATAGCACACATTTTGTCATATTTTCTTAACACATATACATATACAGACCACTGTTTGACAAAACCAATAATTTGTCTTTGAATCCAGCCAAAATTCAGATTAGCATGGACACATTCCCAGTCTGATCAGGGTCTTCACTTTCTTCAGGTGGATTGTGAAGACTCATATCCGACTAGGCAAATTTATATGTTCTTGGTAGTCATACATATATTTTGTCCCAGTTGGAACATTTTTAGAAGGGATTTTGTCCACCTTGCAAAAAACATGGGAGGGATTTTGTCCACCTTGTAAAAATGTGCGGGAGGGATTATGTCCTAGTTGCAAAAAACATGGGAGGGATTTTGTCCTCCTTGTAAAAAGTAGTGGGAGGGATTTTGTCCACCTTGCAAAAAACATGGGAGGGATTTTGTCCACCTATACAAAAATGAGCGGGAGGGATTTTGTCCGGGGGGGATTTTGTCCTACACTCCCTCAGTGTTGGGTAAAAGTCCCACCAAATTGGAAGCAATATCTCCAAAATGTCCTAAATAGTGTTGATGGGGATGTTATACCTCTAATCAAACAAATCTTATTTATAAAAAAAAATAAAAAAAAATACAGAGACGGCTCTTTGGGGTGAGCTGGCTATGGGGTGGTTGATACATTTATTCAAAAAAAAAAAGGTAAAGTTGGGGATGGGGGTTCAAAAAAGGATAGATAGGCTGTAATAGATATTTTAATCTTATGCAAAAGCACTGATTTTTTCATAAACAAAACACACCCATGTGTCATAGCACATTCTTTAATTTCTCCAAAATGGCTACTTTTCCATTGAAAACTTTTATATTTTTCTTATTTATACTCAGAACATAGGTCGTGGGTGCCGATTGAGGCAGTTCTAACGAGTACCCACAACCTTGGTCTTGGTGCAGAAATAAGTAAAATAATGTATACCGGGTTCAGATAGATGTTCATTTCACAGACTTATGAACAAGATCTTATTTCTGCATAAAAAGTATGTTATGGAAACTTGTTGGAGGACCCTCAGTGACATGCCCTAATGATTACCTACAAATGCGTTTTTGTGCGGAAATAAGAAAAATAATACGTGGATACCCCCTCTTTTCTGGGGCTATGGTGGTTAAAAATACTTTCTCTGACCAACCCAAAACAGAAATTTTTGCTAAAGAAAATATTTTGCTTACTTTGACACTTCATATTTTCAAAACGCAAAGAGAAACTATAATAAATTTAGTACCATTGGAAAGAAAATTTAATTTCCTAGAAACTTTACATTTACATAAATATTGTCAAATGTACAAAAAATACTAAAATAATCATTTTTGTAACATAAGGGTGAAAATCACACAAAAATGCCAATATCTCTGTTCAGATAAGACTGTCAGGCCTATCAGCCATATATGGACTATTGGTTATTGATTTACCTATATCAGTGTTCTGTTAAGATGCTGTATTGGATAATTTTCTGAGTGGTAAAGGGTTAATCACGCAATCAATGCCCTTAATGATAAGGTGTGAAAACGTGCGCTCTTTGCAAAGTTAAACGTCTTTAATTATCGCTTAAGCACCTTTACCAGTTTTGTTTTAAGTTGGTCAGTTCGTTTGTTAACAGAGTCGGCCAGTAAATCATTGTTGAATATTGCCGCAAATGCCGTCTACGCAACAACGCGTCAACGCCGATGCAACGTAATAAAGTTACATCGGCGTTGATACTACGTTGCATACACATTGTGTGCCCACTAGGTAATACATGGTTGAGTATTGCCGCAAATGTCGTCTACGCAACGTTGTGTCAACGCCGATGCAACGTAATAAATAGAAGTGGAAGCAATGATCAAGTTGATTGCTTTCATCAATGTTCTGTCAGTAATTTGTGTATACTCTGGTCAGATTTGCGGCGTCCGACCCAGTCATTCCTGAACTGTAAGCAAATAGTGCAGACCCTGATCAGGCAACGCGGTTAGCTTGATACATTCAAGTACAGCTTCGTCCCTAGGACTATACCCGATTGGAATTCTTTATCAGCATCTGTTTCTGAGGCCCCTGACTTGGTATCCTTCAAGCAGGGACCGTCTACTCTGTCGTTTTAACAGCTAGGTAGGGGCCGGTCTGTAAGTAAAGTCTGAGGAATATTTGAACCTGTGCCGGTTGGGCGACGCTTCTGTAACCGGAAGGGTCTGGTTTCCAATGATGATTTGAAAAAGCAGGCAGGAACCTTTCCTTTCTTTTCTTTCTTGTCTGTCCACTATTTCTCTTTCTTTCTAATATTTCCCACTTTCTCTTATTCACGCACCATCAGAGACATACTGTTCAAGTATGAATGAAGTCCCTTAACGAACAGATACAGATACTTAGGCTGACGTGACAGGGCGATGATGCTACTTAAATATTTGCCTCTTCTCACCTCTAATAAAAGTTCAACATTGAAAATTAGCTTAGATTGAAAAGTGGGCGAAACGACTAGGGGGACGAAATGACTAGGGGGACGAATCGACTAGGGGGGCGAAACGACTAGGGGGGAAACGACCAGGGAGGAAACGTCTTGGGGGCGAAACGACTAGGGGAGGAAACGGTTTGGGGGCGAAACATCCCGGATTCGCTTCGCCCCCGGTCCATAGAAACACCCCAAACCACCCCAAACCTATACCAAAATACCCGAAACCTCTCACAAAACATCCTAACCACTTCAAAACCACTTATCCCACCGTACCCTATCCTATCCCCATCCAACCACACCTACCCACTTACCCTACCCAATCAAACAGTGACCTTACCCTACTCCACCACACCCCACTTTCAGTTATGCCGTTAACCTACAGTATCCTACGCTACCCTATCCAACCCCACCCCTGGGCCACGGTACCCCACACCAACCACCCTACCCTATCCTATGAACGCCTACTGTACCACACCCTGGCTCAATCGACACACCCAAACCTAAGCTGGTTTTGTGATAGTAAACTTACACTAACCTGTGTTTTGGGGTGATATGTAAGGCGGTTCGGAGTTTGGTTCTCTACAATCACCACCATCTCACCTTACCTAAAATGATTCTAACTTCTTTAAATCTACTCTAGCCTACTCTCTGAAGGTGGTTTGGGGGGTTTTAAATGGTGGTTTGGGGTGTTTTGGAGGAGGTTTGGGGTGGTTAAGTGATGAAGCAAGTTCTATATTGGTATTTTTCACCTGTTGTTGTTTTTAGGAGCATCACCTGTTGCTCATTTGAGGACCAGTCTGATCAGGGTCTGCACTGTTTGCCCAGACCAGTCTTTCCGAAAACTAGCTCCTTATCAGGCATTTATTTCTTCCGTTTAGAGAAATGGATTGGGTTGCATGGTGTTCTATGGCCTGCGGGTTAAGAGCATTGACTCTTACAGGGGATTCAAGCCTTGCTCGGATGATGTGGGATACCAAGTTCTGCAAAATAATGTCAGGTGGTTTTTCTCTGTGCACTATGGTTTTCGCACACCTGATATGCAACTGGCTTGATATGTGTGAAATAATCTTGAAATGGCCATAGAAACATAAAAGGAAGATTGCTTCTAGCAGAGCTAAAACAGCAAACAATTCACATACTGGTAAACAGTGGTGCAAGAGGAATCTCCTATACACTTACCATTGCGGTTTGTTTCATGAGGTATTGAAGGGTCAGGCGTCATGTTATTTCACTGCCTAATAAAACCCCACAAAATGCAATGGATCATCTCCACAATGACCCAAAGTATGTTGACAGGGATAAACCTCATCAGAAATTTAGTGTTAGGACTTTGTTTCATGAAACTGTGGTCCAATAGGCAAAAAAAAAAAAACACCTGTCTTTCAGGTAACCTGGAATACCGTCGGAAGGTAAGATATTTTTTTTGGCTTGACCTGAAATTTATCAAATGGGGAGGATAAGGAAACAGTATTTTTGAATGGAAAAGTCCCAAAGAATCCTCGTAAACCATTTAAAATAGGATTGAGGGTAAAAATTAGGCACAGTCGGGTTACCTGAAACACATTTTTTTTAGCCTTGTCTGAATTTTCTTTTCTTTTTTTTTAAGTAAACGAAAAACAACTTTCATGATAAAATTTATTCATTTTTTTTTTTTTTTGGCATCCAATAACCAATATAAAGATGCCAACTGTGACAATGGTTTTTACACATGATCCAGGATTTCAATTTATAAAGAGGGAAAGATTTTAATTGCAAGATCCTTTATGATGAATATATCTAAATATATATTTAATTACCCGTGGGTTGTCTCTACCTGAAATAGTTTTACCCCGTTGGTTATATCTAGAAAAAAATACAAATGTCCGTTGGTTATATCTAGAAAAAAATACAAATATCTGTAGGCTGTATTGAAAAACTAGAAATGCGTCCATAGGACACGGATGCCCCCGCCTGAAAATATGTCTGTTCGTATTCATCAATAGAAAGTTATTGACCGTGATTAAGTTTTGGACCCTTTTTTCACGTTTGACGTCTAAGTATGACCTTGACCTTGTAGGTAAGGACCTTGGTTTTGTGTGAGGCAGATTGTCTCATGACGGTCAACATTTCTGCCAAATAATTTCAAAATCCATCCAGAGATAAGAAAGTTATTGACCGACCATTTTTTTTACCTTGGACCTCTAAGAATGACCTTGACCTTGGAGGTACGGATCTGGGTTTGCACGTGACACATCGTCTCATGATGGTTAATATTTCTTCAAAGTAATTTTAAAATCCATCCAGAAATAAGTAAGTTATTGACTGCGTTTAAGTTTCAGACGCTTTTTTTGACCTTTGACCTCTAAGTATGACCTTGACCTTGGAGGTACGGATCTGGGTTTGCACGTGACACATCGTCTCATGATGGTCATCACTTCTTCAAAGTAATTTCAAAATCCATCCAGAAATAAGTAAGATATTGAGTGCGTTTAAGTTTCTGACCCTTTTTTTGGCCTTTGACCTCTAAGTATGACCTTGACCTTGGAGGTACCAACCTGGATTTTGCACATGAGACATCGTCCCATGATGGTTAACATTTCTACAAAGTAATTTCAAAATCCATCCAGAAATAAGAAAGTTATTGACTGCGTTTAAGTTTCGGACCCATTTTTTGACATTTGACCTCTAAGTATGACCTTGACCTTGGAGGTACAGACCTGTGTTTTGCACGTGACACGTCGTCTCATGATGGTTAACATTTCTGCCGAGTAATTTTAAAATCCATCAAGAAATAAGGAAGTTATTGACTGCGTTTAAGTTTCGGACGCACGGACGCACGGACACACGGACGGACGGACAGGGGCAATGCTATATGCCCTTTCCACCATTCTTCGAATGGCGGGGGCATAAAAATTGTATTAAAGCGTAGGCTATGTGAAAATCTAAGTGCCTTCCTCCCCCACCATATAGATTTTACTGGAACAGCCCTAAATAAATTGGTATAAACTAAACAGATATAATAAGCCACAAATATTTGGCGCTCAAATCTAAATGGAATTGTGAGACTGGGGGTGGGGAAGAACTGGGCCGGCCCATTTCTTCCCCACCCCCAGATTTTTCTGTATACAGAAAATTCTTGTGATAAATTTTCTTCTCTTTTTAAAACATAAATTGGTATAAATTAATTAGATATAATAAGCCACAAATGTTTGGCGCTCAAATCAAAATAGAATTTTGAGACAGTGGGTGGGGAAGAACTAGGACAGCCCGTTTCTTCCCCACCCCAGATTTTTCTGTTTACAAAAAATTTTTGTGATAAATTTCCCTTGCTTTTTAAGACACAAAATGGTATAACCTAAACAGATATAATAAGCAACAAATGTTTGGAATTTATGTCTTAAAAAGCAAAGAAAATTTATCACAAGAATTTTTTTGTAAACAGAAAAATCTTGGGTGGGGAAGAAACGGGCCGGCCCAGTTCTTCCCCACCCCCCTTCTCCAAATTCTATTTAGATTTGAGCTCCAAACATTTGTTGCTTATTATATCTGTTTAGTTTATACCAATTTATGTCTTAAAAAACAAAGAAAATTTATCACAAGAATTTTTTGTAAACAGAAAAATCTGGGGTGGGGAAGAAACGGGTCGGCCCAGTCTCCAAATTCTATTTAGATTTGAGCACAAAACATCGGTTGCTTATTATATCTTCTTTGTTTATACCATTTTTTGTCTTTAAAAGCAAAGGATATTTATCACAAGAATTATTAGTAGACAGAAAAATCTGGGGTGGGGAAGAAACGGGCCGGCCCAGTTCTTCCCCACCCCCTGTCTCCAAATTCTATTTAGATTTGAGCCCAAACATTTGTGGCTTATTATATCTGTTTAGGTTATACTTATATATGTCTTAAAAAGCAAAATAATTTATCAAAGATGCTTGAATTGGGATGCATATTTTATTGCATTTCCATGAATGGTGTTGCACAAAGCAAATTTTGGCATTCAAGCTAAAAGGACTCAGAACTTATTCGGAATGGTATCTTTTCTCATTTATAACAAATTGTGAGCTAAAAATTACTCGTTGACTATGGTTCTGAAAAAAATTCAGGTGGGAAAGAAACTGACCGGGTGGGGAAGAAACTGACTAGTCAGTTTCTTCCCCCGGGGAAGAACCGGGCCGGCTCAGTTCTTCCCCCGGGGAAGAAACGGGGCCGGCCCAGTTCTTCTCCGGGGAGGAACCGGGCCGCGGGAAGAAACTGACCGTTACACTGGCTCATTCAGTTATAGCCTGACCATTTACATACAGGCATAGCATTAGATAAGGTGGGGATTTGTGATAAGTGAAGGATAGTTTTTGTCAATTCTCCATAAAACCTATGTTGTGGGTATTCATTAGAACCGCCTTGGCAATACCCAAAACATAGGTTTATAAAAAGCTATCCTTCAATTATATCAAAATACCCACCTTATCTGTTGCTGTGTTATAGGGTATCAGAATTTAAACCATAAGGGACCGTACCATTTCAGCCTCTTCTGTTTTTCTTCTTGTCTTTTTCTGTGATGTTGGTGTGGCGGGTGGGAGTTTCTCATCTCCGCTGCTCTCACTGTCACTCCCTGAAGACTCCAAACTGTCGTCACTGTCAGAATCTCCTAATCAGAATCAAATAAAAGTGGATTACTGTAAAAATCCTAAAAATTCAGTCCCCTTGAGAACTTGCTGTAATTCTCCTAAAATTTAACCAATTTATTTCATTATTCAGAAAGGTGTCCAAAAAGTGCAGACCCTGGCAAACAGTGTAGATCCTGATCAGACTGCTCATTCAGTGGCAGTCTGGTCTGGGTCTGCGCTATCTGTTTAGGCATGTGTGTTCCAATACTTAGGGTCATTACGGCAAGGGAAAATATACACCTAACACCTGGGTTTAGTTGCTCAAGCCATTGTTAGCTTAACAAGCCCGTTAATTGTCAAAATGTTAAACAATATGTAATACTGTTATTTTTGCTGAAAAAATGTGAGTAGCTTTTGCAAATACAAAAGCTACTCACTTTTTTCAGCAAAAATATTAGCATATTTGCCATAGATAATGATCAAATTTTAACGCTATGTTAACTAACAACAGTGTTTATTTTGAACAATTGGACCCTGGTATATTTTCTGTCATATATTCAACAAGGGAGACAACTTTTGTCACTTCCTGTTTGCCTCCCCATCAAATAAGCCCTTCTGAAAAATGCTTATTCTCTTAAGGTGAATGAATACACCTGCAGCGGAAGCAACTCCTGCAAAAGTATTCTTGTCTCTCATGTCAATAGGCGTCAACTCTTAAAGGAAAGAACTTGCTCCTGAGGAGAAAATTCTTTCCTTTAAGAGTAGACTCCTTTTTCAATGGGACAGGGTTTATATAAAAGTGAACAGGAAGTCCCAAATGTTGTCTCCCTTTAAAAGATTACAGAAAAATCTGCCAGGTGTTCCCATTCCCCTTAAGGTAGGGAAATAGGAAGCAAATTCTTTCCTGCAAGCGTAAACCTTATCTGACAAAGGTGACAAAATACTTCTGAAAGTGCTGGCTCCCCTACATGTCTACAAATTCTCCTTAACCAATTTGTAAACACCATTATCTAAATATAAATCTTCAAAATATATAAATCCCCTACTCACTGTCACATAACAAACCCAAAGGTCAACAGCCCTTTGGTTCCCATTATGATAACATACCCATGTGGCATAGTGAACTTTTTCCCCAGCTCTAAAATGGTTACTTTTCTGACAAAAATGTGACATTGTTCTAATTTATACTTAACATGTAGGTTGTCCTGTCTTGGAGCAAAAATAAGGAAAACATGTCCTGTCTTGGAGCAAAAATAAGGAAAACAATGTATACCCCTGTAAACCCCAGTTTTATCCATATAATGTGGATTTTAGAAGGGTGTCCATTACATGGACTTATTAACATGATGCAGAGAAGATTTTCAAATATTTTATTTATTAATACAGGTGCCTTCGAAACTTGCATATAAATGTGTTCCAGACCCTCCAAAAACATACTTTCATTCCACCATACCATGGAGGCCTCATCATTAATTTGTGTTCCACTGGCCCATTCATTTAACTCTTGAGCTTGCTGTTCAGGACAACCCCTATCTTTGTAAACTGTGTAGATCCAGATCAGATGGCTTCTGAAGAAGTCTTTAAGACCACTTTTGAACAGTCCCAAAGGTGGTCTCTGACCAGAGGACACTGTATGCAGAATACACAAAGAAAAAATAAATGCTACCTATTAAATAAGCTTTTTAAAAAAAAAATAGTCTAAATTTTAGGTGGTCTTAATTAAGGCTGACACTATTAATCGTATAATCGATTAATCGATCAATAAATTCCACAGAAATGATTATCATTTCTGATTTGATGATAATCGAATACTTGTTAGGTACAATTTACTAACCAAAGTTATGCCTAAAATAGCTGGATGAGTGGCAAACAGTGCAGACCCTGATGAGACGCCGCATTCTGCGGCGTCTCATCTGGGTCTACACTGTTTGCTCAGGCATGTCTGTTCAAATATGCATATGATAAAGTGCAACATATGGTAAGAGTCATGCTCAGATAGAAAGCCAGACAGGTAAAATTATGACAAAAACCTCAGCGATTACTAATCGATTATCGATCACAATGACATGATTGATAATCGATTATCTTTTCAATATGATTAGCCAGCCCTAGTCTTAATAGCGGAATTTTGATGTATAACTACAAAGAAATGAGAAAGATATGGCAGAATGTCAGCATTGCAAAATTCAATATCTACAGGATTTCTCAAAAACAATTCCCACAATCTGAATTTATAAATATCTGTGTTAAAACAGAAATAGATTACCAGCAACCTGTCTTTTATGGAGCCGATATGGTGTAGTAGCCTCTGGCTTTCTCTGTCGAAGAACTCTTCTGTTTGAAGGTGTGCTGGGGGCACTGTCTTCTTTTGAAGGAGTAAAATTAACAGCTGAAATAGAATGTAAAAATATTGAATATACATGTACACCAGTCACCAGGACCTCTTTATAACACTATTGTTGGGGTCCAAAAGTAGAAACCATATAAGTTAAACAACCACATTATCTCTGAACATCAATGTCTTGACTGTAATCTATACCTTGTTGGGATTTAATAGTCACTTTTCTATATAATCTATGCATTTTTTAGATCCATATATAAACAGTGTTTCGGTCCCCGCCCATCGGGGCTTGAAGATTGCATGATGCTTCCCCGCAGAGCTGAAACTGACCGCACACGAGTACGGGTAAACTGCTTAGAGGATCTAAGCCTGCCTAGGCAAAGCAGTGCGAGTTGGTCCATCCATGCTTATAAACCCTATTGGTTTCACTGGGCAACAGGACTTGAGATGTCATTTCACCTCAATGCCGAGTAAAAGTCCCACAAAATTGGAAGCAATGTCTCAAAAATGACCTGTACAGTGTTGACTGGAATGATAAACCTCAAATCAAACAAACAAAAAAAACAAAGAGGTTTTGGACTTACTAATAGAAAGAGCTGAAGGGGAATGTAAATGCCTGGTGTATTTTTTTTGCCATTGTTATTATGGAGACAGCGTTCGGGATTTTAGTAACAAAGGAGAAAAAACTTTTTTAACTGCCTCTTCTGCAAGTATACACATTATACTTATCTATGGCTAGCATTGTTTGTTTTGGAGTTTAAAAGCAATTTGACATTAAACCACAACCTCTTTGTAATGATGTCGGTTATAGTTTGGTTTGGACAATACAGGATTCAAAGATCCTAAAAATGTATAGCTAATACAGAAATATAAACACAAATGGTCATTTTTCTACACCATATACATGTATTCATTTTTGTTCGGATATAATATGGTTGTTTAACAACCATAAAAGGCCTAAAAATTCGGACACCTTGAGGACTTGCTGAACTTCTCCTAAAATTTAACAAATTTGTTTCATGACCCAACAAGGAGTCCAAAAGGTGCAGACGGAAAGGCAAACACTGTAGACCCTGATCAGACTGCTCCTTCAGGAGCAGTCTGATCTGGGTCTGCACTGTTTGCTTAGGCCTGTCTGTCCCAAAACTAAGGATCATTACGGTAACATGGTTTCTGCTTCAGACCCCCAAGAAAAGTCTTATCAAGTGGTTGTATTGTATTAACAGTTAATCTAACCACACCTTTCTTGGCCAGGCTTCTTCCTTCTTAGCAGTTAACCTGTGCAGAGCACATTCTGAGCAGTAACAAAGGATTGTCCTACCGTTGTGATCCTAAGTATTTGGACAGATAGGCCTAAGCAAATAGTGAAGACCCAGATCAGACTGCTCATGAAAGAGCAGTCTGATCAAGGTCTACACTGTTTGCCATTCCGTCTGCAGCTTTTGGACTCCTTGCTGGATTGTGAAACAAATTTGTCAAAATTTTAGGAGAATTATGGCACGTCCTTGAGGTGTCCCATTTTTTAGGATTTTTACGGTATTTGGCAGAAGCGAGAAAATGACAGCAGAAAATATTTCATTCTCAATCTCCACAAATTTTGTGAATGTTGCAGGACTCAATTGAGATCGAACCCACCGACATCTGGTCACTAGTGAGATGTGCAAAGGATTGAACCACCAGGCCCAACTTGGCTTGTATTGGTAGCTCGTGTGAATGCAAATCCGAACCATAGCATTCATGTCCTCATGTGAATTCAGCCTATAACTTGATGCAAAATATAGTCAACGACATAAGGCCAAATATGCTTAAATTAAGCTGATTTTACTAAATGATTTTTAATATTTTTTCTTATTACCGTATTTACCGTATGTGTTCGGACACCGTTTGTTTTCGGACACCATGTAGAATCAGTAAAACTAGCTAATTTAATGTACCGTATATTTTCGGCCACCCCCGAAAATTCGCGCTCTTTATTTTCGTAAGTTTTCGGACACAATTCTGCCTTCTGTCTAAGTATTTTTTCTTTTTGCAAGGTATCCATATTTTTATGATTTACCGTCTTTAATTTACCAACAACCATTATGGGCTGAACCATTTTCAGTGCAGGTATGGCAGCTAGTACAATGAAGAAGTCATACCTTGTTTCTGTCGTTTTTATCCCAATCTGTGATACATATATATAAAAGGCTAATATTTTATAGGTTTTAAATACACATGCTAATGAAATTGTTTATTAGTGAAAAAAGGTTGAAGTGTTAAAACGAAATTGATTACGTTCTACTATTCAAATGGATGATTCCACTACAGGTAATAAACTGTGAACACTGGCCTCAGGCGTTATCGATAAGCTGGCAAATGTGTGAGAAAATCAGGTCAAACAATGCAGGACAGACGCTGATTTGTTTACACAAGTCATTAATTTATGGCTAACTATAGAACCGGTATTTGAATATAAAATTGGTTTTTCGCAAGGTGCATTTCTCGATCCACATCTGTTGCGTGTTTAGCTTTCGAAAAAAAAAAAATACCGTTTCTTTTTTACCCGTTCAAAATGATATTTTTATGCCCCCGCATCGAATGATGCCGGGGGCATATAGTTTTCAGGTTTTCCGTACGTGTGTACGTACGTACATACGTACGTACGTAATCCTGTTAGACTCAGGTTAAGGTTTTTGTACCAGGTAGAACTTGAGCTCATATTTTTCAAACCATGCAATGGATTTGGTTTATATTTTGTATGATGATAGATATAGGTCCAAAGTTTTATCCAGCAATACCCCCACACATACCCATGGCCTCAAGGTCAAGGTCACGGACTTAGAAATTTTTAATGTTTAAGACCCAGGTTAAGGTATTTGTACCAGGTAGAACTTCAGCTCATATTTTCAAAACCACATAATGATTTTGGTTCATATTTGGTATGATGATAGATAAAGGTTCATAGTTGAATTCAGCAATACCCCCACCCATACCCATGGCCTCAAGGTCAAGGTCACATACTTAGAAATTTTTAATGTTTAAGAACCAGGTTAAGGTATTTGTACCAGGTAGAATTTGAGCTCATAATTTACAAACCATGTAATGAATGTGGTTCATGTTTGGTATGATGATAGATATAGGTTCAAAGTTTATGCCCCCACCCATACCCATGACGTCAAGGTTAAGGTCACATACTTAGAAATTTTTAATGTTTAAGACTCAGGTTAAGGTATTTGTACCAGATACAACCTGAACTTTATAATTCATTTGGTTCATATTTTTGGTTTGATGATAGATACACGTCCAAAGTGTTATTCAGTAATACCCCCACCCATGCCTATGACTTTAAGGTCAAGGTCGCAGACATAGAAATTTTCAAATTTAGCTTATATTAATACTTATGTTAATAGCGTACATTTTCTAACGTTTATAATACATTTGCTTCACAGTTGATTTGACAATAGTTGCAGGTCCAAAGTTTCATTGAGCCATATCCCCCACCCCTTAAGGTCACAGACAGAGAAATTTTTTATATTACATTTTTTGAGAGTTCATATTTCCTGAATCATGTGATGGATTTGCTACATATTTGGAATGATGATAGATACAGGTAAAAAATTTCATTCAGCCATAACCCCGCCCCATGACTTAAGTGTGGGGGGTGGGGGTGCGGGGGAGAGGTAGGCCCGTGGGCGGGGGCATTTGTGTTATATTGACACATTTCTAGTTATTTAAGAAATAAGCTCCATTGAAACCAATAACATAAAACACGTGTGTGGTATGCCCATGAATGAATTATTTTCCGACCACATGGCTTCAATATCGGATGTCATTTGTAAACAAAGCGATTTGTTTCAGAATATAGTGGACTTGTGTAGTCGTTAAATATTATGCATGTATATTCTTAATATTTTGCGATTGCATGTATTTATATTCTTTAGAACTCGGTTCGGCCATATAAGATTTTTAATGACTCTAGTTCGACACCTTTTGGTTCGAGATTAAAGAAATGTTATTCTTTTTTTTTTTTTTTTTTTTTTTTTTCAAAACGATTTCTTTATTTAAGAAATACGCTCATTTAAAATCAATCACCTAAAACAGGTGTGCAATACGTCCTTGACTGCATTTATGTGTATTGTGTAAACGGAAACCGTATGACGTCATTTTCCGACCACGTGGCTGCAAAAGCAGCCGCCATTTGTAAACAAAAGCAATTAGGACAATTTGTATCAGAATACGGATAGTAGACTTATGTAATCGTGAAATAAGGGAAATATTTAGATTCTAAATGTGATTCGGCCATATAAGATTTCCAATGGCTCCAGTTCGGCCACGTTTTGGTTTGAAAATAAAAACAATGTCTGAACCGGCGATCATTTTTTATGTCAGTGAATTTTCGGAAGTATTCGGACACGGTGCTAATTTTAGAAAGGTAATTTCGGAAGTATTCGGACATAGAAAAAAATAATTATTTTAAGGTGTCCGAACACATACGGTAAATACGGTACTCTCCATTAAAACATATGGGTATTGTTAGTAACTTTTCCTTAATCTTTTCAGAAACCTGTATTGTGGGTACTTGTTAGAATTGCCTCATTGTGGCAATTCTTACAAGTACTCACAAATTTATGTTTCTAGCAAGAAGTTTAACGTAAATTATTGACAATTATCTTTGTCAGTCTTCCTTATCGGGAGGACAGAGTTCAACAGCTCCATCTGGTTCTGCACTGTTTGCTAAACTATCTTTGTCCCAAGTGTATATAGGAAACTTATTGTAAGTATTTTTTCCATCCATACTGCTCTAATTTTTAGCTCACCTGTCACGTAGTTACATGGTGAGCTTTTGAGATCACTTTTCGTCCGTCGTCCATCCGTGCTTGCGTGCGTCCTTCCGTAAACTTTTTCTTCAAACGACATCTCCTCCTAAACCACTGATCGGATTTTGACCAAACTTCACAGGAATGATCCTTAGGTGGTCCCCTTTCGAAGGTCTTCAAGTGGTTTCGGTCTGCTGCACATCTAGGTCACAGGAGCCCAAAATAGATTTTTTTCACCAAAAACTTAAAAAATCTTCTTCTCTGAAACCACAAGGCCCAGGTCTTTTTTGTTTGGCATGAAGCTTCATCTAGTGGACCCCTACCAAGATTGTTCAAATTATAGTGCTGGGGCCAAAAATGCCCCTGCCCCATGTCCCTTTGGTTTTTACATAGGATTATATAGGTAAATCTTTAAAAATCTTCTTCTCTGAAACCGCAAGGCCCAGGACTTTGATATTTGGTATGAAGCTTTATCTTGTGGACCCCTACCAAGATTGTTCAAATTTTAGTGCTGGGGCCAAAAATGCCCCCGCCCCAGGGCCCTTTGGTTTTACATAGACTTATATATAGGGAAAATCTTCAAAAATCTTCTTCTCTTACATCGCAAGGCCCACATCTTTGATATTTGGTATGAAGCTTTATCTTGTGGACCCCTACCAAGATTGTTCAAAATTATAGTGCTGGGGTCAAAAATGCCCCCGCCCCAGGGCCCTTTGGTTTTACATAGGCTTATATAGGGAAAATCTTTATAAAAATTCTACTCTGAAACCGCAAGGCCCAGGTCTTTGATATTTGGTATGAAGCTTCATCTTGTGGACCTTTACCAAGATTGTTCAAATTATAGCTCTGGGGCCAAAAATGCCCCTGCTCTGGGGCTCTTTAGTTTTACATAGACTTATATAGGGAAAATCTGGAAAAATCTTCTCTGAAACCACAAGGCCTAGGGCTTTGTTATTTGGTATGAAGCTTAATCTGATGGACCTCTACCAAGATTGTTCAAATTATAGCCCTGAGACCAAAAATGCCTCCGTGTCGGGCCCTTTGGTTTCACATAGACTTATATAGGGAAAATCTTTAAAAATCTTCTGTGAAACTACAAGGCCTAGGTCTTTGATATTTGGTGTGAAATTTCATCTAGTGGACCTCAATCAAGATTGTTCAAATTGTAGCCCTGGGGCCAAAAATGCCCCTGCCCCAAGACCCTTTGGTTTTACATAGTCTTATATAGGGAAATCGTTAAAAATCTTCTTCTCTGAAACTGCAAGGCCCATATCTTTGATATTTGGTATGGAGCTTCAGCTAGTGGACCTCTACAAGGATTGTTCAAATTATAGCCCGCGGGCTACAACTGCCCCCGCCCAGGGGCCCTTTGGTTTTACAAATGCCCCCGCCCCGGGGCCCTTTGGTTTTTACATAGACTTATATAGAGATAATCTTCTCTGAAACAGCAAGGCCCAAGTCTTGGATATTTGGTGTGAAGCTTCATCTAGTGGACCTCTTTCACATTATAGCCCTTGGGTTAATAATGGCCCTCCCCGGGGCCCACTTGTTACTCTATGGATCAGGTGAGCGATCCAGGGCCATCATGGCCCTCTTGTTAACTCTTTCCCTACTAGTGGTAACTTTTGTCACCCGTTCATAAATGTCGGGTTCATCTGGATCAAAACTGTTCGAAATTCTGATGGTATTCCTGAAAGATTATTGGAAAAAGTTAAAAAAAAAAAAAAAAAAAAAAAAAAACACACAAAAATATTAAAAGACAAAAAAAAGCATGCAAATTTACGCAGCATACAAATAGCGAAGAAAAGCTAGCATACATTTTCTCCGGGATACATCTTTCTTATGTATGGGTGTCTTCAGAATAGACTTGGGTGTTCTTGAATCTGAAGCCAGTTGAGACTTTGGAGTCCTGGCGTCTGAAGCAAGCTGCGTCATCTGCCCAGACTTCTTTGGGGTCCTGAACTGGTATACATCTGTGCCAAAGACTTGGTTATCTTCATCAACAAGTGCTGTTATGAAAAGAAAGTAAAACATTCTGATAACACACACGAGACATGATACTCATTGTAATAGCTGAGTGGTTAGGGCACTTGCCTCTGACGCTAGACATCACGGGTTCGATCCCCGGCAGCGGCGATGAAATTTCGGTGTTTGAACACGCTCCATTGGCATCATTTGCAGGGATGAATGTCATAAAGAGCACCGTCCTTCGGATCGGGACGTTAACTGGAGGCCCCCTGTGCAGGGAGAACCATCCCATGTGCAGGTTAAAGATCCCTACCATAATTACATGATTACTGTGTAGGCTTTCATCCTGCAAAATCTGGAGTGTATGTGATGTACACCTGCGAGTAATGGTCAAATGTGACCGATCGCAGTATCAGTAGAAAGAAAGAAAAGAAAGAGACATATAGATCTCCACAATAAAAACTTTTCGGATGAAAATTTGTGATTTTTTTCGCATGTCTGCTTTAACCCTCATCTTGCTGTTCACGACAACCCATATCTTTGCAAACAGTGCAGATCCAGATCAGATGGCTTCTGAAGAAGCCATCTGATCAGGATCTTCACTGTTTGGCATTCAGTTTATGAATTTGTAGCAATAAATTACATCAAGTAATTTGATTGGTTGATAGACAGAAATGGGTGTGGCTTAAATGAATATTCAGCAAGATAAGGGTTAAACATAGATTGTAACTGCTCATTAGAACTGTCTCATTTGGGAACTTCTTACCAGTACCAGGATTTTTACGGTAATCTTATTTTAAGCTTGGGCCAGTTGTTCAAAGCATCGTTAGCTTAACGAGCTCGTTAGTGGTCATATTGTTAACTCTTCTAGCAAGTACAATATTGAAAATTTTGGTATTTTTGCTGACAAAATGTGAGCAGCTTTTGCGGATGCAAAAGCTGCTCCCATTTTTTCAGCAAAAATATCAGCATATTTGCGATATTTAATGATCAAAGTTTTAACGATACGTTAACTAACGACGTCGTTAGTTTTGAACAACTGGCATTAATCAGAGGTGGACGAAAAGCGGGGTACCCAGAGAAAAAACATGTGACCTTCCATTTCAGAAGGAAATTGTCGCACAGGCAACCAGCAAAGACAGAAACATAGTCTTGCCAGAGACTTACCAGTACATGTAGCTGTTTGTAGATCATAGCAGAGACCTTGTGGCACCTCCATGCAATAAGGAATTTGTCAAGCCTGTTACTGTAATGATCCTAAGTATTGGGACAGACAGGCCTAGGCAAACAGTACAGACCCAGATCAGAGTGCTCCTGCTCTGGGTCTACACCATTTGCCATTCTGTCAGCACTTTTTGGACTCCTTGCTGGAGTGAGAAAGAGATAAATTTTTTTTTTTTGAGAATTACAGTCGAACTTCAATGGCTTGAACACCTTTGGGACCTCAAAAATCTGTTCGAGACAGGGGTAGTTCGAGCCACTGAGGTTACTAACAGGAGGCATAACATGATACTTTAAGTCATCTTTTCGGTGTTCTATAATGAAAATGAATGCTGTGTGTACTCATTAGAATCGCCTCATCGAGGCGATGCTAGTGAGTACACACAGCATACATTTGGGTAGGCTTCTTCCACCTAGAAGCAGTTTACCAGTACTCATCTGTGGTCAGTCTCAGTTCTGTATGGAAGCACCATGCAGCCCAATATATTTCTCCAAGCCCCGATGAGCGGGGGCAAATCAGACAATACTGCTGGCGTTTTTGCATGTTACTGCTCATAAAATATTTATTCAGTGAGATTCCGCTATTAAGACCACCTAATGAAATTCCGCTATTAAGACCACCTAAGACCAATCCTGGTTTAAAACATTATTTAGAAGGTTTCAGTAATTAGATCTTTCTTTGTGTTTTCTTCAACCAGTGGCCTCTGGTCAGAGACCACCTTTGAGACCAGTCCAAAGGTGGTCTTAACGGAGAAATGTATTGTTGTTTTTTTTGTTTTTGGTTCGGCCCAGTCAACATTTTTCAGGTCATGTCAAGCCCATCAGTTTACCTTATCACACTTGAATTCCTGGACAGGCTTTTACATACCAGTGCATGTATTTAATCCTTTTTGTACCAACTGGAACCTTCCTCCATATATATAGCAGGAGTACATTTCCAAATTTAGGGGTGACAGGTTGTGTTTTCTTCAAAATTTATATGGAAAATGGCTGAACTGTTTGCAAACATTGAAGGCCCTGATCAGACGCTGCGTTCTGCGGCGTCTGATCTGGGCCCGCAATGTTTGCTAATTACCCGTTTTGGGGTTTCCCGTACAAAATGGGTTAAACTGGATAACCAGTACAGTGCACATATTCTGCCAGACACCGATAACTGTCCTTCCTACCATCTGAATTCTG
Organism: Lucinisca nassula; assembly: GCA_963580285.1. Lineage (NCBI taxonomy): Eukaryota > Metazoa > Mollusca > Bivalvia > Lucinida > Lucinidae > Lucinisca > Lucinisca nassula. The sequence goes on from OY757019.1 coordinate 13,190,022, forward strand.
TGGTACGGCTGTAGCATCTTCAGTCTCGCTGTCTTCTTCTATGTCTTCAACCTTGCTAGATTTTCTCTGAGGGTAGCTCTGTCGTCGTAACTTGGCAGCTGTTGACCTACCTACAAGTACATGTCACAGAAACAAACAAGATGAGTATTTGGGGTTTTGTCAATAATTTGAGGTTTAACGTCCCCGTCAACACTGTATAGGTCATTTTGGAGATGTTGCTTTCAATTTTGTGGGACTTTTACCCGACATCGAGATGAAACGACATGTCAAGCCAAACGCATAGCCAGGCGTGCAGTGCACCATGCTCGCCAAGAAGCTGAGAAGGAGATCTACAAGAATATTGACCCTAAGTCCTCAGAAGTATACCGCCTTGCTAACCAGATGAGAAGAGAGAATGCCGATGTTGTAGGTGACAAACCAGTAAAGAATGATGCAGGGGAGATGTCAATGAGTGAAGACTCAAAGCAGAGGGCCTGGTTAGAACACTACCAAAGGCTACTGAATGTTGAGTTCGACTGGGACCCAGACCACCTGTCTGATGAACCACCAGTGGAAGGGCCACCCATCCCAATCACTATTGATATGGTTAAGAAGGCCATCTCTCAGATGAAGACTGGCAAAGCCCCGGGTCCCTCTGGCATAGTGGTGGAGATGATAAGAGCTGCAGGTGATGCGGGTGCCTCGATGATCCGTGACCTTGCAGCTGCAATCATCCGTGATGGGAAGGTACCCTCTGACTGGGAACAGAGTTTCATTGTCTGTCTCTACAAGGGCAAGGGCGATGCATTGGAACGGGGCAACTACCGTGGTCTCAAGCTGACAGAACAGGTCATGAAAGTCCTGGAGAGGATTGTGGATGGCCTCATTAGGCAGTTGGTGTCCATCGACGATTCCCAGTTTGGCTTCGTCCCAGGAAGAGGCACAACAGATGCAATTTTTGTTGTCCGACAGCTGCAAGAGAAGTATCTGGCAGCCAACAGGAGACTCTACATGGCTTTTGTAGACCTGGAGAAGGCATTTGATCGAGTGCCTCGGAAAGTCATCTGGTGGGCACTAAGAAAACTTGGAGTGGACGAGTGGATTGTGAAACTGGTCCAAGGGATGTACGCTAATGCTCGGAGCCGTGTCCGCGTTGGTGATGGTTACAGTGAAGAATTCGAGGTGAAGGTGGGTGTCCATCAAGGCTCTGTTCTCAGCCCACTGCTTTTCATCATTGTGCTTGAAGCCTTGTCATGCGAGTTCCGCTCTGGAGTCCCCTGGGAGGACTTGTATGCTGATGACCTTGTCATCATAGCTGAATCCCTTGAGGAATGTGTCAGGAGGCTCTTGACTTGGAAAGACGCAATGGAGGCGAAAGGGCTGAGAGTGAATGCAGGAAAGACAAAGATCATGATCTGTGGTACAGGTCTGGACCTCTTGCAGAGTACAGGCCAGTTCCCATGCGCTGTATGTCGCACTGGAGTGGGCAGCAACAGTATCTTTTGTAATGGCTGCAAGTTCTGGGTGCACAAGAAATGCAGTGGGCTCAAACGCTTGATAGAGGACCCTGGTTACAGGTGTACACGGTGCCAAGGAACTGCACGCCCCTTAGATGGCAGACCACAGAGGGAAGTCCAAGTCGGATCCGACAAGCTGGAGGTTGTAGCTTCCTTCTGCTACTTAGGTGATATGCTCTCTGCAGCGGGTGGTTGCGACCTTTCAACTACATCACGTGTGAAAACAGCCTGGAAGAAATTCAAGGAGTTGCTACCAGTTCTCTCTTCCCGCCACCTCTCATTTAAGACACGTGGCCATGTGTATAGCTCTTGTGTGCGGAGCGCAATGCTCCATGCCAGTGAGACATGGCCATTGACAAAGCCAAACCTCAAACGTCTACAGCGAAATGACAGGGCAATGATCAGACAGATCTGCAATGTCAAGCCACAGGACACTGTCACCATCAGGTCCAGTGAGTTACTTGAGCGTCTTGGCATTGAGGACCTGGACCTCATCCTGAAAGAGAGAAGACTTCGCTGGTATGGACATGTGGAACGCTCAAACGGTGCAGTCAAGACTGCCTGTGACATACAGGTAAGTGGAAAGCGGGGGCCAGGAAGGCCCAAGATGACCTGGAAGCAGCTAACAGAAAGAGATTGCAGAGAATGGAAGCTCTCTGCAATCGATCCTCATGATAGACAAGCCTGGAGATCTGGTGTAAGATCTGCCATGCGTGCAGCAAGACAGCTACCTGGAAGGGGGCCCACTTATGTGGACGTTGCCCCTGTACCTGCACGTTAATCAAAAAACCGTTGATGATGATGATGATGTCGCCCAATGAAACCAATAGGGTTTGTAAGCATGGACGGACCGACTCGCACCGCTTTGCCTGGGCAGGCTCAGATCATCTAAGTCAGTTAGATGTTGCTAATCCCTTAGGAGGAGTTGTACACTGTTTATTACATGTGTATAATCCATTATCTAAGATCCGAAATATTTGGAAAATGCTGGACGATCTTTTACTGTCGCCAGATGGGTGACCAACAGGTAATTTTTTGGCGCCCAGTCGATTTTTCAGTCGCTATGAGAGACTTTTAGTCTTTATCCATGGTATTATTATTACCGGTATTTGTGCAGCAACTTAATATCATGATTAATACATTTAATTAACAAAACTGTTAATGACCAATTAAAATTTGTTATTTTTGCATCTTTGACATGTTTGATCTGACAGGTTTTACTAATCACAAACCCGGTAAAAAAAAGAGGTATTTTTACACTTACATTGTACATGCACAACAGAGATTTTATATTTATAATTAGAATTTTTCCGCCATAAAGGAAATTGTAGTTATTTGGAATACCATAACTATTAAAAATGACCTTAAAAACGAGATCCCAAAATTTGCTGCAGCTAGATCCACCATAGGTAAAATTTTGATAAACTGAAAAAAATCAATATCGTTTTGCGGGTTGGAAAAGCTGGATCCACCCATACAGGTAAAATCTGGGCAACGCCATCATCATCAGGTAGAAGAAAGTTGTTTTATTTAAAGACTGTCTGTAAATTTAAAGACTTTTTAGTCTGTAAATTTAAAGACTTTTTAACTGTAAATTTAAAGACTTACACTGAGTAACACAACGGAAAATCATGAAAATGATGTAACACGAAATAAATCGCATTCTCATACGCAGCCTCAGTATTCATCTCATTAATAAAACATGTGTTGCTAAATACTGCATGTATTTTATTGTCTTCTAATATCGTTTTAATGATAGAAATAATTAAGAAATAAAACAACACAGTTGCTTCCCTTAGACCGCAAATGCCGTTAAACTCCGCAGTAACTGCTAGTAAGGGAGGAAATATCTGTCAAAGGTCGAACATAAGATGAGTTTCCTACTGACGTCATTTCGTTTTCAGACATTTTACTGTAAAAGGTCATCAATTTTAGTTGTGAGAAAATCTGTCTGTTGAAGCGAGTGGTCCGTATATTGACAAAATGATAAAATCGTTATACACATTCATTCCTGAGCTCGTTTTACATATGAATCTTATTACAAAACTGTTTTTCTGAGAACTCTTCAATTATGGCGGAAGGAATTTAATTAAGAGACAACTTTATAATTTGCAGTTACACATACTTAAAAATATTTCATAGACAACAGCCAAATTACTATAAACCGGAAAGTGCGATTTTTCCGTTTTACACCATTTTCATGATTTTATTTGTGTCAGTCTTTAAATTTACAGACTAAAAAAAGTCTTTAAACTGACAGACAGCCTTTAAATTTAAAGACAGTCTTTAAATAAAACGACTTTCTTCCACCTGATCATAGCGACAAAATAGGTATCAGCACTGAAGTTACAAGTCCGGCTATTGATGGGTCCAAGAATAAAACAACTTTCTTAGACCTGGTAAACATGGTTAGCGTGAAAGGACATGTAAAAGTATTCCAAAATTCAACAGGTACTCTGCAGAAAAAAATCTAATAAAATCTGGCCGAAAAGACCTAGGCCGAAACGACCCGGCCGAAACGACTCCGGCCGAAACGTCCCGGATTCGTTCAGTCTGGATATTTTTTAAATGTTACAGATGGCAAGAATGCCGCACGGAATATTTACTAACCGGGCTTTGACACACGACTATCAACTATGTGTTGAACTACATCGTCATCGCCAGAAAATGTGACATTTACAGACTTTCGCCGTGATTTCTTTTCTGCCATGCTTTTTGATTTCCCGCCGGAAGTAGGGGTAGGGAGACAACATTATTTTCAAACACAATAAATTTATTTATGAAAGATGCAAAACAGTTAAATAAAGAAGGTTTTTTTTCATTCAAAAATATTATATGTAATTATTGTTAAGCCTCTAAATACCATAAAAAATACGATATATATATTTGTCATAAAAATTGAATGGTCAGAAATACATTGATCCCTGAAAAACGAAAGTAGGAAAAACCGATTTTGTAGAGTCGAGACAATCTTGGTGTATGAATGTCATTAGACGTATCACCAGTTTCAATTCTAATCCTGACAACAGGTATTAAACTTACGTTGCATGACGTTACATCAAAATTCAAATCAACCATTGCATTTGGCATTACAGTGTATGCCTTATAGTCTTGCAATTGAGGTCTGAATACTCCCATACATGAGAGTTCTGCGTTCCAGACATTCATATTTTACATTTATCAGGTCTGAGAGTTTAGCTATTTCTAAAGACTGTCCATAAAAATAAAGACAGTCTTTAAATGTATGGACTCACATGTCTCTAGAAACCAATGCAAATCGTAAGAATTTTCAAAATTCGAAAATCACAGAATGTGTATTATATAAACTTCTTCGTTACATGATGAATTGCATGTACAGAAAGATTTTTCTCGAATCTGTTGTCTATTTTTTGTGTATTTATATAAAACGTTTACGGAAGATATTCTTGCTTAGGTTTTCTCCCTTCATGTACTTTACAACAAGTGTGCCACGCATCAGGTAAGATATTTCATTGTTTAAAGCGTAAGGGAGAAAACCTAAACTACACGAAATCAATTATTTAAGTTCTTGGATTATTAATCAACAAGTCAACGGATCATATTCAATTTTCAGCTACACGCAGATTATCATGTAATAAAGAAGGTTGCATAACACATGTACTGCGATTTTCGAATTTTTGAAACTTCTTACGATTTGCATTGCTTTCTAGAGCCACGTGAGTCCATAAATTTAAAGACTGTCTTTATTTTTATGGACAGTCTTTAGAAAAAGCTAAACTCTCAGACCTGTTTATATGCTGATATTTATGTTTTTGTTATTCTTCTGAACGCGTGCACATCTATAAAAAAACAAATCTATAAATGAGTGCATGCGTACGTCTAACTTGTTGGACTAGGGTCTGAATAGACAGTGGTGATATTTTGAATCGTTCTTAACAGCTCAGAATCAGAATTAAGAAGCGTGACCAGGTCTGAGAGTTTAGCTATTTCTAAAGACTGTCCATAAAAATAAAGAAAGTCTTTAAATTTATGGACTCGCATGTCTCTAGAAAGCAATGCAAATCGTAAGAATTTTCAAAAATTCAAAAATCGCAGAATGTGTATTATACAAACTTATCCGTTACATGATGAATTGCATACACAGAAAGTTTTGTCTCAAACTGTTGTCTACTTTTCGAGTATTTATATAAAACGTCTACGGAAGATATTCTTGTTTAGCTTTTCTCCCTTCATGTACTTTACAACTAGTGTGCCACGCATCAGGTGACATATTTCATTGTTTATAGTGTAAGGGAGAAAACCTGAACTACACAGATTCAATGATTTAAGTTCTTGAATTATTAATCAACAAGACAACGGATCATACTCAGTTTTCAGCTACGCGCAGATTATCATGTAATAAAGAAGGTTGTGTAACACACGTACTGCGATTTTCGAATTTTTGAAAATTCTTACGATTTGCATTGCTTTCTAGAGACACGTGAGTCCATTAATTTAAAGACTGTCTTTATTTTTATGGACAGTCTTTAGAAATAGCTAAACTCTCAGACCTGGTGACAGCTCAGTGGTTAGTGCACTTGCCTCTGATGCTAGAGGCCCCCGGTTCGATCCCCGGAGGTGGTGATTATTTCGGTGTACTAACACGCTCCATTGGTATCATTTGCAGGGATGAATAACAAAAAGTGCACTGTCCTTTGGATCGGGACGTTAACTGGAGGCCCCCTGTGTAGGAAGAGTCATCTCCTGTGCAGGTTAAAGACCCCTACCATAATTACATGATTACTGGTAGGCTTTCAACCCTGCAACCTTGAGTGTATGTAATGTACACCTGCGAGTATTGGTCAAATGTGACCGATCGCAGTATAAGTAGAAAGAAAGAAAGGAAAGAAAGAATCAGAATTGTTACTGGTGACACGTCAAATGACATTAGCTCAAACCAAAGAGATAAACTTAGCTACACAGTCATCAGCACCTTCAGCTGTCAAAGTAATCAAATCTGAAAGGGAATTCCAATCTCTAATTGTTCGGGGGAAGAACGATTCAGTTCTTGCAGTAAGGATCTGAAGCGCCAATGAATGGTGATTCTGCAGTGCCTAGCTGGGGGAACAAGGTCATCTGTTGGAATGCCGGCAAAACCCTTAAAAGATGAGCCTACTGTCCTTCCTCCTTTTATTTTAATTTTCCGTGTATTCCAGTCATGCTCCCAGTTTCAAAGCAGTAATTGCCTGTTACAAATCTAGCAGCCCTATTCTGAGCTGCCATGATTGTAAGAATGGGTATAGTTTGGTTTATCTATCTTTGATCTGGATCGATCAATAGTGATCATGATACTGTCACAGTCTCCAGATTTTTAAAAATCTTCATTCCACCTGTAAAGAAACCTCGGAGGAAGGTGTAGTCATATCAGAAAGGGGATTATTCACCATATTTGCATTATTTGCTGGCTCCCAGCTTGCGCATTGTCAATATTGGAAAAACAGGTAACCAGACCCCCCTGACCTTTCAAGGTCAGGGGGGTCTGGTTACCTGTTTTTCCAACACTCATAACCTTCAGACTAGGAACCAGCAGATAATGCAATAAGGTAAATGAAACTATGCGCTAAGATTTGCAAAGGAGAAATACTTTAACCCTGCTGAATATTCATATACGCCACACCCACTCTATCAATTAACAACCAATCAGATTACTTGATGCAAAATATTGCAACAAATTTACAATCTGAATTGCAAACAATGTAGATCCTGATCAGATGGCGTCAGAAGCCATCTGATCTGGATCTTCATTGTTTGGAAAATAAGGCATATCCGGGCTCAGCAGGACAAGGGTTGATGGTCATTTGCATGCTGGGTCTGTCCAGGAGAACTTTGATTTGAGATCTTCTTTCATTCAATCTTTTGCCGAAAAATATATTCCCTCAAAAACTAGTACCGGTAGGTCTGTTTCTTCGATTCCCTGGGTCACACCAGAGATAAGAAGAATCAGAATTGTTATAGGTGACACGTCAAACGACATTCATACACCAGGACCTGTGATATGGGAAGTTATTCCCATAGCTCTCACCAAAGAGATAAACTTAGCTACACTACCCTCTGTACCTTCAGCAGTGGATATGAACTTTTGCAGTAGATATGATTGAAGAAAGGATTAAGATACATGCTAAGGCCAAAAAGATGTGAAGAGGTAAAAATTTGAAAAACCTGAGACGAGAAATTGAGACTGACATTAAAAATCAACATGATTTGTATCACAGGGGCCCGGCGCATTTTTTTTGTGATTTGGAAAATGTATAAAGAAAAAAAATGGGAAATGATACTAAATATAGACTATATTTAGTATCATTTCCCATTTTTTTTCTTTATACATTTTCCAAATCACAAAAAAAATGCACCGGGCCCCTGTGATTTGTATCATGTATGTGAATAAAGATAAAGAAGCTTTATTTAACATTGCATATCCAAAACAAAGAACATTTATAAGTTCTGTAGAGCATTTATTACATCAAACAACGTATACCCTTTAACGAATACTTACCAGCCTTCATTTATCATCCTTGGACTACCCCCGATAATTTGAGCGTCTGCCAAGGGAGTACCTAGTACATTTTTTACGCCTTTGGTATGGCGCCATCAGGGATCGAGCTCGCAACCTCCCATTCCCAAAGCGAACGCTCTACCACTGAGCTATTTGGCCGGTCAAAAATGATACAGAATGACTTGGTAGGTGATGTAAAGGCAAATCCCAGTGCCTTCTGCAGATATGTCAAAAGTCAGATAAAAGACAAGCAAGGTATTCCATCCCTAAATAATTGAGGAGTTGTTGAATCAGACTTTGGGAGGGCAGAGGAATTGGTTGGTCAATCAAGAAAACTGAGTTCAAGGAGTTCCCATCACGAAAACATACCTGTATAATTTTGACCCCCTTAAACCCCACTTTTATATAGTATAACTCGGGTTTGCAGGGATATACATTATTTTTCTTATTTCTGCTCAAAAACATAGATTCTGATTGTGGGTACTCGTTATAACCGCCACACTGAGGCAGTTCTAATGAGTATACACAATCTATATTTTGAGCGGAAATAAGAAAATAGCGAAATTTTTCATCTGAAAATTTTCATTTTAAGTGGTAAAATTTACAATGGATTTGTATTGGTATGTTTTCGTAATGCATTGACTGCAAGATCTGACCCCGTTTATGGATAGTATTTTATGTCCAGTCCCTATGAAATTTACCAAACTCTTCATACCCTTGGTCATGCAGGACAAGTGAAGTTTTGACAAATTTTCCAGCCCTGTCAAGTCACTTACTTAAAGGCATCTAAAGCTTTATGACCTGATGAGCTTCATTGGAACTAGCAAATGAACTAGGTCCAGTTATTGCACATCTGTTCAAACTGTCTCTTGATCATGGTGAAATCCCCAAGATTGGCTTCAAGCGACTATTCAAAAAAGGAGAATGGGATCTTGCTTGTAACTATCGCCCTGTGTCCCTGACTTGTGTTCCATGTAAATTACTTGAACATATAGCTTGCTCAAACATCAATATACACTTTTGTCAGACAGACAACTTGCATTTAGGAAAAGGCATAGTTGTGAAGCTCAGTTGAGTATGGTTATTAGTCTTGGATAATGGGGGACAGGTTGACACATTTATCTTAGACTTGGAGAATTATTTGGTTATGGCATTCTGGGTAAGACTCTCAAATGAATATTCCTTTCTTTCTACATATACTGCGACCGGTCACATTTAACCATCATTTGCAGGTGTAGATTACATACACACCAGGTTTGCAGGATGAACTGTCAAAAAACAAAAACAAAAAAGTTCATGTTTCAGAGTGCTGTCAAAATAGAAATCATATATATCAGATCAGATATCTTACATAGGATGTAAGATATCTTAGATATAGGATATAAGATACCTGAATAAGTATATCAGATATCTTTTATCATATCTAAGATATCTTATATCCTATGTAAGATATAGAAATATATGTGAAATTTATGAAATGAGCCTTCGACGAGTTTCATAAATTTCATATGAAATGACCACAAGTGTAAGATTCTGTTTATCATATGGCCACTTTAAACTGGATTTCATCGCCTTTAAATTTGACAAAATTTCCACAAAAATGCATGGTGGACAATGAACAGATCACCCCATGCCGAATTTCAGCCATTTTATAGGGGTATGCATGCTGTAGCTCACATTGAACCTTGGTTCTTGACGTTTGCATGAACATTGTTAAGAGATGGCACTTTAAAATGAGTTTGAAAATTGCCAAGCAGTAATGTTATACAGGCTTAAAAGTTTGCTCATTTAATTGTTTTAAGCAGTATATAATTCAGTTGTAAAAACAGCCCCGCCCATCAGGGCTTGAAGAAATAGATGGGCTGCATGATGCTTTCACGCAGAGCTGAAACCGACCTGCACACGAGTACTGGTAAACTGCCTAGACGATCTAAGCCTGCCTAGGCAATGTAGTTCGAGTCAGACCATCCATGCTTAAAAACCTATTTGATTTCATTGGGCAGCAGGGCTTGAGATGTCATTTCATCTCAATGTCAGGTAAAAGTCCTGCAAAATTGGAAGCAATATCTCCAAAATGACCTTTACAGTGTTGACTAGGACGTTCAACCTCAAATCAAACAAAAACCTCAAACACACGTAGGATATCAGGATCTGTTTATGACATATTGAAACTGACATGCAGTGATTTTTTACCCTTGTGCACAAAAAATACTCAATCCAAAAAGTGTAGAGGGAATGGCAAACAGTGTAGACCCTAATCAGACTGCTCTTTCAGGAGCAGTCTGATCTGGGTCTGTACTGTCTGTCCCAATACTTAGGATCATTATTGTATGAAAGAAGCCTACATTAACATTAAGCAGGTGTGTTATGGTAATGTAATTTTTCCTCTTTCTGGAAAGTAATTATATATATTTGGTTGCAGAATACTTATAAATTATGTGTAATATACCTAATTTGGTCTAAGAAATATGTTTTATTTAAAGACAGTCTATAAATTTAAAGACTGTCTGTAGTATTATAGGCCTTTTTGCCTGTATATTTAAAGACTAACACAAGGAAAAGCCTGAAAATTATGTAACACGAAAAAATCACATTCTCATACGTAGCCTCAGCTCTTTATCTCATGAAAAAAATGCGTTGGTAAAGACTGCATGTATGTTATTGTCTGTAAATATTGTTTTAATGACAGAAAATAATTAAGAAATAAAACAACACAGTTCCTTCCCTTAGACCACAAATGCAGTAAAACTCCAGAGAAATCTGTCAAAATGTGGAACATAAGATGAGTTTTGTACTTACGTCATTTGGTATTCGGACAGTTTGCTGTTGTAGGCATGCAGTCTACAACTTTCATCAATTTTAGTTGTCAGAAAAACTGTCAGTGGAAGCGAGTGGTCAGTATGTTGACAGAATGATAAAAGCATTCACGATACACATTCATTCCGTAGCTAATTTTATACATGAATCTTATTACAAACATGTTTTTCTCAGAACTCTTCAATTATGGTTGAAGGAATTTAATTAAGTAAAGCAAACTATAAGGTTTGCAGTTACACACAATTGAATATTCCAAAGTAACGACCAAATTACTATAATTAGGAGAGTGTGATTTTTCTGTTATACACCATTTACATGAATTTATATGTGTCAGTCTTTAAATTTATAGACTAATAAGTCTTTAAATTTACAGACAGTCTTTTTTAGAGACTGTCTTTAAATAAAACAACTTTCTTAGACATGATAATGTCTGACTAAGAAGCTAATGGAATTTTAGGGCTCACAATAGTTCTTACTTCAATATTGTTTCCTATGTGTTTATGTGCATCATCTTAACAAGCCCATGTAAAGAACATCCCTCAAAACTCCACTTTATAAAGAGAAAAGTGGGGTTTAAGGGGATATATATTATTTCTGTTATCTTTGCTAAAAAAACATAGATTGTGGGTACTCATTAAAACCGCCGCAATGAGGCAGTTCTAACGAGCACCCACAGCCTATGTTTGGAGTCTAAATAAGGAAAATCATGTAACACAAACTTTCATCAGAATAGTAACCTTTTTCCAGCTATCATTACGCTAACACATCCATGAGATATAGTGCATTTTTTCATATTCAAAAAAAGGTATTTTTTCTGATGCAAATTTGTGATATTCTTCTTATTAATACTGAGAACATAGGATGTGGGTGCCCGTTAGAACCGCCTCATTAACGAGTACCCACAACCTATGTCTTGAAGCAGAAATAAGAAAAGTAATGAATACCCCAGTAAACCCCAGTTTTCTCTATATAAAGTGGGGTTTAGGGGGTGTTCATTTCACGGACTTGTTCACTAGATGTGAAGGAAAAGGGCTGTTATCGTAATCCCAGGTCACAACGACTAGTCTGATAAAGGAGCACATACATGTACATGTATATAATAATTTGTTTTAGGGCCTGACATTGAATTTATACAAATCAAGAGCATACATTAACCCTTTTTGTACCAAATGGAATCTTTCTCCTTATATATAGCAGGAGTTCATTTCAAAATTTAGGGGTGTCAGGTTGTGTTTTCTTCAAAAACTATTCAGAAAATAGCTGAACTTATTGCAAACAGTGTAGGCCCTGATCAGACGCCGCATTCTGCGGCATCTGATCTGGGCCTGCGCTGTTTGCCAGTTACCCTCTTTGGGGTTTCTGGTACTAAATGGGTTTATTGTATTTTTTAATTCTTAGCTCAAGATAAGGCACTTTTTTCATCTGAAAAGTACAGTAGAACTTCGATGGCTCGAACACCGATGGCTCGTTTACCATGGATGTGTCGAACCCATTCTTGAGCCCCTAGCGAAATCCTCTACATAAGAAATAGTGGGGGATAATTAAGGATATTTTAGTCTTTTATCTTGCAAATGTATGCTGTGTGTACTCATTAGAATCGCCTCGATGAGGCGATTCTAATGAGTACACACAGCATACATTTTCATTATAGAACACCGAAAAGATGTCTAACAGTATCTCGTTATATGCCTCTTGACAGTAACCTCAGTGGCTCGAACTACCCCTGTCTCAAACAGATTTTCGAGGTCCCAAAGGTGTTTGAGCCATTGAAGTTCGACTGTACTGATATTTTTCTCATTTCTGCATGAAAACATATGTTGTAGGTACTCGTTAAGAGCACCTTGGCAAGGTACTTCTTATGAGTACCCTTGGCGTGTTGCTTCTAATGAATACCCACTACATGTACATGTTTTTTGTACACAAATAAGAAAAAAAAAATTGTGGATACCCCCTCTTATCTAGGGCTATATTTATATTCAGCTGACACTGACAGTCTTATAACATGTAGCGAGGGCTGCTTGATATTTTGTGAGCCTCCTATTGAAGGGGATAATGCAGGGAGGTTCTTTTCATGTCCTACTATCCTCTGACTATATAGGGCCGTGTACCCAAGAACTGGTCTCATTTGGTCAGTTTATATCAATGAGGACTAGCACTCTAAAGTAAACAAGGTACACAGCTTTTGCAAAATGGACAAAATCAATATTTGCATAAAAAGGTTTAACACCTGAGGATATCCAGCACAGCCTATGTTTGGAGTCTAAATAACCATTTTCCAGATAATGTTATGACAGCAATACTAGGGAAAGATGCCCCTTTTTATGCTACAGTGAAAAGGTGGTAGGCAAATTTAAACGCGGCAGACAAAGCCTTGAGGATGACCCCTGTCCTGGAAGGCCTGTCAATGTTGCAACCCAAGAAATGGTCAATAAAGTCCATGATATTGTTATGACTGACAGACAAGTCACAGAAAGCTATATAGCCAGTGGAGTTGGCATTTCACAGAAATGAGTACATATTCCATTCTGACAGAGGATCTTGCAATGAATAAGCTTTCGGCCCAATGGGTACCAAGACTTCTGACAGTTGATCATAAGCACACCAGGCACACATGATCGTGTGCTATTAAATCGTAACCTTTTTGAGCTTTCTTCAGAGGTTTGTCACTATGGATGAAACATGGGTCCATCATTTTACCCGTGAGGCCAAACAACAATCAAAACAATGGAAACACCTTGGCTCACCCCCACCAAAGAAGGCAAAGACTGTTCCATCAGCTGGGAAGCTATTATGGGATGCTGATGGTATTCTGCTAATAGATTATCTCCAAAAGTGGCACATACTATGCTTCACTTCAGAAGTTCTGACGCAGTTATGGGAAAATATTAAACTTAAGAGCTGCGGAAAGCTCACTAAAGGTGTGTTGTTCCATTAGAACAATACCGGTACTCTTGTTCACAAGTCTGTCATTGCTATGGCTGTCATTCACGATTGTGGCTTTAAATTGATTGAGCATCTACCTTATTTACCTGATCTCATTCCATCTGACTTTCATCTATTTCCAAAACTGAAAACAGCTATTTTCAGGCTATTCAGGCACTCACTTTCAGTCTGATGATGATGTCATATATGCAGTGGATGACTTTCTCAACAGTCAAGCAAAGGAGTTTTGTAAAAGTAGCAATGAGGCCCTTAAACACAGCTGGCAAAAGTGCATAGATTCTGAAGGGGATCATGTTGAAAAATAATACAATAAAATTATGTCTGACAAAATTCAAAATTCAAATCCTTCAATATGAGGCTCACAACATATCAATCAGCCCTCATAGAGTGCAACTTAGAGAAGAGAAGAGAGAGATCAAAGTGAAATTTCCACAGTTTATATTATGATAATTTCTTTATATCTTATCTTGCTGTTCACGGCAACCCCTATCTTTGCAAACAGTGTAGATCCAGATCAGATGGCTTCTGAAGAAGCCATCTGATCAGGATCTACACTGTTTGACATTCAGTTGATTAAATTGTAGGAATAAATTACATCAAGTGATCTGATTGGTTCAAAGTCAGAGATGGGTGTGGCTAAAATGAATGTCCATGCTTATAAACCCTATTGGTTTCATTGGGCGACAGGGCTTGAGATGTCATTTCATCTCAATGTCAGGTAAAAGTCCCACAAAATCGGAAGCAACGTCTCCCAAAATGACCTATACAGTGTTGACGGGGATGTTAAATCCCAAATCAGCAAGAGAAGGGTTATTATTAGTTTCAGACTGGCTGAGATAAATTATGGAGGAACATCATCACTTCCCTCTTCGGTGTCTCTCCGCTGATACAGGTGAGTGTCTCATTTTCTTAACCCTTGACCTGCTGAATATCTAAATATGCCACACCCACCACTGATTATCAACCAATTAGATTTCTTGATGCAAATCATTGCAACAAATTCATAAACTGAAAGACAAACAATGAAGATTCTGATCAGATGGCTTCTTCAGAAGCCATCTGATCAGGATCTACATTGTTTGAAAGAGCTAAGTCATATTCAAGCAGGACAAGGGTTAACCCATTGTATTCAAGTGGACTCTTCCATTGCTGTATTTTGAACAAGTCCATTTGTCATATTAGGGGTGTCAGGCCAATTTGTTCATCTTTCTATTTTTGACGGAATATTCCGCTAGAAATAGTGCAGACCCTGATCAGACGCCGCATTCTGCGACGTCTGATCTGAGCCTGCACTTTTTGCCAAGGTACCCCTTTAGGGGTTTCCTGCATACAGTGGGTTAATGAATTTAAAAAAAAAATTGCTCGGTTGAGGTGATGTAATGACTGTTGGTGTGTATACATGTACCACTTCTACAGCCTACAGCTTTGCTGTAGGAGCCTGCTCTTTTGGCAATGTCGGATGTGGATAAAGTGGTTGGGTTTTTAGTTTAGAAAAGGTTAATGTGATTAAAACATTATGCTTGACTCCTGTGGAGCGAAGTCCTTTAAATTCACGAACAAGAAGTTCCAACAACTGTCTCCCTTGGATAAAATGACAGAAAATTTGTCAATTATGTCCATTCCCCTTAAGCCTTTTCCTATCTATCTATCTATCTATCTATCTATTCTATCTATCTATCTATCTATCTATCTATCTATCTATCTATCTATCTATCTATCTATCTATCTATCTATCTATCTTATCTATCTATCTATCTATCTATCTATCTATCTATCTATCTATCTATCTAATCTATCTTATCTATCTTATCTATCTATCTATCTATCTATCTATCTATCTATCTATCTATCTATCTATCTATCTATCTATCTATCTATCTATCTATCTATCTATCTAATCTATCTATCTATCTATCGAGTCGGTCATATCTGGCCATTACCTCAGTTGATTGGGTGGCTAAATTTAGAATTTAGCTGGAAAAAAAAAAAAAGAGAGAGGCACTGGATGTGTCCTTAAAACTATTTACAATCTGCATAACAGCTAGCTAGAGGTATCCTAAAGCGCATACCTCTGAGTCCCAATCTTACACTGTGCGGGCTTTGAACTCTTCTGCGGATTTGGCATTCACCGCAGAGGAGGGAAGACTATTCCATTGGGGAATAGTTCTAGGAAAGAACGAGTTCTTCAGGGCATCACTATAGGACTGGTATGTACGATATTGTGAGTCGTTTACTTTTGAAGCCCTTGTTTGGGTCGACACTGTTACAGGGGTCAGGTACCTATCTTTATCAATAGACATTGAATCAGAGTGTATCTTGTAGAAGAAGGTTAAAGAGGACTGCTCACGACGGGCCTCCAGGGACGGCCACTCTAGTTCATTAAGCATGGCCATCGCCTACAGGTCCATCGAGCAGCTGTCCTCTGCAACCTCTCCACCTGCTGAGTCTGAGTTTTAACATAGGGATGCCAAATGGGTGATGCATATTCAAGTTGAGGGCGAACCAATGTTTTATATGCAACATCCTTTGTCTGCCTAGGTGCAAAAGCCAAGTTCCGTCTAAGGAATCCTAAAGTCCTAGTTGCTTTAGATGTAATCTCAGAGATATGTTGACCCCAATCAAGATCGTCAGTGATGGTGATACCAAGATATTTGGCAGATTGAACATGCTTCAAAATTTGCTGGTGAAGAGTATAGTCAAACTTAATTTGCTTGTCCGGAGGGTGTCGTGACACTCTCATTGAGTGACATCCTGCTGAATAGATTAATTTAGCCACACCCATTTCTGACTATCAACCAAATTAACTACATGTATTTGAACTTGATACACTGGTATTCATTCAGTTCACAAATGTACTGCATGACAAACAATGTAGATCCTGATCAGATGGCTTCTTCAGAAGCCATCTGATCTGGATCTACACTGTTTGCAATGATAGGGTTTGTCCTGTTCAGAGGGATAAGGGTCAAACCCCCCATTTTCACTGGTTAACCCATTGTATGCTAGGGGACGCTTCCATTGCTATATGTTGGACAAGTCCATGTGACATATAAGGGGTGTCAGGCCTATTTTTTCTTGTTTTTATTCTATTTTTGACGGAAAATTCTGTCAGCCAACGGCGCAGGCCCTCATCAGACGCCACAGTATGCCCTGATCAGACCCCTCATTCTGTGGCCTCTTATCTGGGCCTGCACTATTTGCCAAGGTACTCCAGTAGGGGTTTCCCAGAATACAGTGGGTTAAGGTAGATAGACACACCTGATATATGTTTTCTGATTTCATTTCAAGGGAGACAACTTTAGTGACATTTCATTCTGTAAACTCAGATGGAGACTTTTATGACTATCTGTTTCCTACTTTTCCAATATATTTTGTGATAATTGTCTCCCCTGAAGCTTTATCCATTCTCTTGAACCCTTATTATGTGAATAATGAATTTAGCCACACCCATTTTTGACTATCAACCAATCAAATTACTCAAAATAATGTATTGGTATAAATTCACAAACTGAATGAGAAACAGTGAAGATCCTGATCAGATTTCTTCTTCAGAAGCCATTTGATCTGGATCTGCACTGTTTTCAAAGGTAGGGGTTGTTGTGAACGGCCGTATAAGGGTTAACCCTTATCATCAGGCTGCTGAATAATTAATTTTGCCACACCCATTTTTCAACCAATCAAATTACTTGATATAATTTGTTTAAATTCACAAACTGAATGACAAACAGTATAGATCCTGACCAGATGGCTTCTTTAGAAGCCATCTGATCTGCATCTACATGTACACTGTTTGCAAAGTTACAACTTATTGTGATCAGCAGGATAAGGGTTGATGTAATAGACCATTGATTATTTCAAGTTTGAGTCCTGGTATGGTTTTGTGATTTTGTTTGATTTGTTTGTATTGGTGTTTAACGGCCCAGTCAACACTGCTAGGTCATTTCTGAGCTGGTCAGTTTGCTTATCCACACTTTTCCTGGGCAGGCTTATACGTAAGCGGTTGACCAGTACAGTGCACATTCTTTCGCCAGAAACTGACAACTGCCAGTATCAAGACTTCGAACTATCAAGGATTGAAATAGGCATTTGATATGATTTGAGTCAATGAGTTTTTTAATTAATAAATATGTTCTAGAATGGGTTATCCTTTGGAAGCCAGAAATGCACCACAGAACTGGAAAATATGGAGTGTACATGTTTTCTGGGCCAAACTAGCTAGTTTCGGCCATTTTGGCCTAATCCGTGACCCTCAAATATTTTCGAAATTCCACAATGGAATCAATGATCCCAAAGGACAAGAAAATAAAAACTACACTATGATGAAGGGCAGGGAGACTTTTTACGGCCGCCACACATTCCCAGACACCAGCTGTAGTGACGTTAAATATGTTCTAGAAAGGGTTATCCTTTGGAAGCAAGAAATGCACCACAGAACTGGAAAATATGGAGTGTACATGTTTTCTGGGCCAGACTAGCTAGTTTCGACCGTTTTGATTTATTAAAATTGTGCTGTTTTTAGCTCACCGTCACGTAGTGACGAGGTGAGCTTTTGGGATCACTTTTCGTCCGTCGTGCGTCCGTCCGTGCGTCCGTCCGTCCGTTAACAATTCTTTAAACGACATCTCCTCCTAAACCACTGATCGGATTTTGACCAAACTTCACAGGAATGATCCTTAGGTGGTCCCCTTTCAAAGTTGTTCAAATGGTTCCGGTCCGTTGCACATCTAGGTCATAGGAGCCAAAAACAGATTTTTTTCACCAAAAACTTAAAAAATCTTCTTCTCTGAAACCACAAGGCCCAGGTCTTTGATATTTGGTATGAAGCTTCATCTGGTGGACCCCTACCAAGATTGTTCAAATTACAGTGCTGGGGCCAAAAATGCCCCCGCTCCGGGGCCCTTTGGTTTTACATGGGCTTATATAGGGAAAATCTTTAAAAATCTCCTTTTCTGAAACCCTAAGGCCCAGGTCTTTGATATTTGGTATGAAGCTTCATCTAGTGGACCCCTACCAAGATTGTTCAAATTATAGTGCTGGAGCCAAAAATGCCCCCGCTCCGGGGCCCTTTGGTTTTACATGGGCTTATATAGGGAAAATCTTTAAAAATCATCTTCTCTGAAACCGCAAGGCCCAGGTCTTTGATATTTGGTATGAAGCTTCATCTAGTGGACCCCTACCAAGATTGTTCAAATTATAGTGCTGGGGCCAAAAATGCCCCCGCTCCAGGGCCCTTAGGTTTTACATGGGCTTATATAGGGAAGAGCTTTAAAAATCTTCTTCTCTGAAACCGTAAGGCCCAGGTCTTTGATATTTGGTATGAAGCTTCATCTAGGGGACCCCTACCAAGATTGTTCAAATTATAGTGCTGGGGTCAAATATGCCCCCGCTCCGGGGCCCTTTGGTTTTACATGGGCTTATATAGGGAAAATCTTTAAAAATTTTCTTCTCTGAAACCGTAAGGCCCATGTCTTTGATATTTGGTATGAAGCTTCATCCCACACGGCCATGGTCCTTCTTTCCCCCCCCCCCCCCCCCCACTCCGGGGCCCTTTGGTTTTAAATGGGCTTATATAGGGAAAAATCTTTAAAAATCTTCTTCTCTGAAACCGCAAGGCCCAGGTCTTTGCTGTTTGGTATGAAGCTTCATCTAATGGACTCCTACCAAGATTGTTCAAATTATTGAGCTTGGGCTAAAAATGCCACCGCCCCGGGGCCCTATGGTTTTACATGGGCTTATATGGGGAAAATCTTTAAAAATCTTCTTCTCGGAAACCCCAAGGGCCAGGTCTTTGCTATTTGGTATGAAGCTTCATCTAGTGGACTCCTACCAAGATTGTTCAAATTATAGTGCTAGGGCCAAAACTGCCCCCGACCTGGGGCCCTTTGGTTTTACATAGACTTATATAGAGATATCACTTAAAAATCTTCGTCTGAAACAGCAAGGCCATGGTCTTTGATATTTGGTGTGAAGCTTCCTCTAGTGGACCTCTATCAAGATGGTTTAAATTATAGCCCTGAGGCCAAAAATGCCCCCGCCCTGGAGCCATTTGGTTTTATATAGGCTTATGTAGGGAATATCTTTAATAAAAATCTTCTTCTCTGAAACCGCAAGGCCCAGGTCTTTGATATTTAGTATGTAGCATATCTAGTGGACCTTTGCCAAGATTGTTCAAATTATAGCCTTTGTTGATATTTGGTATGAAGCTTCACCTTTTTAGACGTCTCTGAACATTATGCACATTATAGCCCTAGGGTTAATAATGGCCCTCCCCGGGTCCCACTTGTTGCTCTATGGATCAGGTGAGCGATCCAGGGCCATCATGGCCCTCTTGTTAATATTTTTACAGCTGAGAAGTATGGTTTAGTAATCCTGAATCAGCCATTAGAATTGCAAATGGGACTTCTTAAAACTGTCTGGCCAAAAGGTATAGTATTCTTGTACACACCTAACAGTTTTTAACAGTACAGTTACATGATCCTGAATATAGGTGCACATCACGATAACACACCCAATGCATTTGACATATCTCTAAAATGGCTACTTTTCCGATGAAAATCCGTGATATTTTTCTTAGTGATACTGCAAACATAAGCTGTGGGTGCTTGTTAGAACCGCCTCAATGAGGCGGTTCCAACAAGTACCCACAACCTATGTCTTGGAGCAGAAATAAGAAAAATTGTGTATACCCCAGTAAACCCCAGTTTTCTCTATATAGAGTAGGGTTTAGTGGGGTCTTCATTTCAGGGACTTGTTCACGTGATGAGATAGGCCAAGGAAAACAGTGAAAACCCAGATCAGACTGCTCCTGAAGGAGCAGTCTGATCAGGGTCTACACTGTTTGCTATTCTGTCTGCACCTTTTGGATACCTTGCTGGATTGTGAAACAAATTTGTCATAATTTTAGAAGAATTACGGCAAGTCCTTAGGTGTCTGAATATTGGAAATTTTTACAGTATTCATAAACAAGAGTTTGCATGGCTCAAATAAAGCATCTAAAAGATTTGACCCTAAAATCCTTTCCAAAAATAGGACAATTTTCAGGGAAAAAAACCTCTGGTCATTTGCTCAAGCTCTTCTTCCGATTTGTTTGAACAATTTGTTTTCAATTTATCAGTATAGAACATGCAGAAATATGCTAGAAAACTAGGAATAGGATTGGAATGAAAACACAAATGCAGTAAATTCTATTATTAAGATCATGTAAAAATAGTACATACTACGTTTCAGTTTTTGCTTCTTATTAATTCTTCGTACAAAAATAGTACATATATGTAAAAAAAGGTTTCAATTATTGTGTCGTCCTTTCTGTACCCAATATTCTCTAGAAGACCACTTTTGAAGAGTTTCAAAGGTGGTCTGACTACGTATAGGAAGTTTGCTGCACTTAACTTATAGTTATTCACATAAAACCTGATTCAAAAAAGGCACCTGCCAATTGCTGGTGAAAGAAACTGTGTCTTTTACACGTTAACTGCATGCCTATAGCCTTTTGGTTATGTCTGTCCAGGAATATTGTGTTTAACTTACTTGACCTGCTCAACATGAAATTGCCGGCCTCAGTTGCTAAGTCGGATGAGCGTCTGACTGGTAATCAGAGGATGCGGGTTTAATACCGGCCGGGGACAGCAACATTCTTTTGTGGAGACTGATCATGAAATCTTTTCTACGGTCATTCTCTCCCTTCCGCTGATTCAAGAAGGGCAGTTGTCAGTTTCTGACAAAAGAATGGGCACTGTACTGGCTAACCGCTTAGGTATAAGCCTGTCCAGGAAAAGTGCATGTGGATAGGTAAACTGACCGGCTCAAAAATGACCTAAAATAGTGTTGACTTGGCTGTTAAACTCCAATACAAACAAATGAGCTGGTTAAGCTAACAATGCTTTGAACCACAGGCCCCATTTGCCCTGTTGGCTCAGTCAGATGCCTTTGTGTATTACAGGCCTCATATTTTTCAGGCATTTGCAGGATTTCAGGCTTTTAGAGTTTGATATTTTTCTTGATTTCAGGCTTTTAGATTTTGTATTTTTGTTCCTTTAGTCTGTTTAAAAAACTATTGAACCCTTATCCTGCTGAATAAAGTTTTTAACCAGCACCCTTCCGACTACAAGTGCACCAAATTACTTGATATTTTCACAAACTGCATTACAAACAGTGTAGATCCTGATCAGATGGCTTCTTCAGAAGCCATCTGGTCTGGATCTACACTGTTTGCAAAGGTAATAGTTGTGTCTTGTTCAGCAGGATAAGTGTTGAAGCTGCAAAATTTGGCCTTTCAGACATGGCAAATCATGGTCAGTATGAGGCCTGGCATTATAAGCTTGATGTTTTCAGCTGTAGTGAAGGCTATGGTAGATGGAGGCACCAATAAACTATATGAGAACACTAGAGATGAGAGAGATAGTTATATACCAGACATTATTACAGGTGACTTTGACTCAGTGCACCCTGATGTTCTTCAGTATTACAGGGAAAAGGTATCTCCATTCTTTTGACATGACAGCCGTAACAAAGGAAAGAAGCATAGCCTGAAAAAATCCCCGCCTATGGTGGGATTCGAACCCGGGCCGCTCGGGTGATAGTCCAGTGCTCTAACCGCTGAGCCAAAGAGTCGACTCCCTGACACAGTTGTCAGAGAGTGGTTATAAACCTAGAAGCTATGCATATGATCTACCAAGGTCGATAATGGAAGGGAGGTAACACCATATGAGCTTCACTTTGTTTATATAACCTTCCTTAAGCTGTAAGGGTCACATTAAAAGAAGTCCTCTGACTAGTGAAGATATAGATTTACCTTTTTTATACCAAATGGAATCTTCCTCCTCATATATAGCAGGAGTCCAATTCAAAATTTATTTATATAACCTCCCTTAAGCTGTAAGGGTCACATTAAAAGAAGTCCTCTGACTAGTGAAGATATAGATTAACCTTTTTTATACCAAATGGAATCTTCCTCCTCATATATAGCAGGAGTCCAATTCAAAATTTATTTATATAACCTCCCTTAAGCTGTAAGGGTCACATTAAAAGAAGTCCTCTGACTAGTGAAGATATAGATTAACCTTTTTTATACCAAATGGAATCTTCCTCCTCATATATAGCAGGAGTCCAATTCAAAATTTAGGGGTGTCAGGTTATGATTTCTTCAAAATTTATTTTGCAAACTGTGTAGGCCCTGATCAGATGCCGCGTTCTGCGCCGTCTGATCTGGGCCTGCACTGTTTGCCAGCTACCCATTTTGGGGTTTCCAGTACAAAATGGGTTAAGGGATAAATGTCTTGAAAAATGACATTTGGGAAGGCTAAGTGTTGGTTTTAGACAGAATTTTTGTATGATGGTGATGCATATTGTAAATTTATCTACATTCTTATGAACTTCACCGCAATCTTATTACAATGAAGACAAAACTATGCAAGACATGTGCTCGCTTAATACAAAATGCATAACTAAACATAATGTTAAGAAGATTATCTTTTAATACAGCAAGCATGCATAGACTAATAATTTTGCTGAAAAAAAAATTTATCAGAAAAGCTGCACATGCTTTTTCAGCCAAAAAAATCAGGCTACTGACATTTTGACTTCGATGTTTTATAATGATTATTACAACCCTACAGTTTTAAAGCCTTTAAATAAAGGGAATGATTTAATAGAGGTGGCTTTTAAGCCTTATCCTGCTGTTCACGACAACCCTTTTCTTTGAAAAACAGTGTAGATCCAGATCAGATGGCTTCTTCAGAAACAAGATCAAGTCCTTTTTCCCAAAAGTAATGTCCGAATAGCCCTTCCACACATCTGATGTTGCTTGAATGGCGAACAAAGAAAGAATGATATATAAGCGCGCTTTTTCATCGCCAATCACAACTAGTCTAAATATAGATTGTGATGACGTGAATGTGTGGGATTCCCCAACCCCCCAGACTGGTTTGTTGTTTAATTAATGATTATGAAACATAATCACTCAATTACATGAAGTAATCTGATTGATTCAAAGTCAGAAATGGGTATGGCTAAACTTAATATTAAGCAAGAGAAGGGTTAAAACTGGTTTCACTGTATTCTTGATGCTAACAAAATACATAAATTAACATTTTTAATTTTGCCACACCCATTTCTGACTATCAGCCAATCAAATTATTTGATGTAATGTATTCGTTCGATTCCCAGGCTAAATGACAAACAGTGTAAGTCAGGGAATTACAGTAATTCTCCTAAGTATTGGGACAGACAGGCCTCAGCAGACAGTGCAGACCCAGATCAGATTGCTCCCAATAAATCAGTCTGATCAAGGTCTACACTGTATCTCATTCCATCTGCACTTTTTGGACTCCTTGCTGGATCATGAAAAAAATTTGTTAAAAGTTAGGAGAATTACAGCAAGTCCTCAGTGTTCCAATTTTTAGGATTTTTATGGTATATGGGCCCTTTTATTATGGAGTCAACACAAATGCAATTAAACTTCTTTTTTTATTGAAGGATGTTGAAATTGTGCGGACACCTGATCAAGATTTCACAGACTTCACAAAATGTCTCAAGACTCTGGTGGAGAGAAAGCTTACTTCACAGGTTCATAGTGTACCACAACCTCTTTGTTACACTGTTGTTTGGTTCCAAAGTGTAATTTGTGTTTCTTAAGGGGAATGGGAACATTTTCAGGGGAGGCAACTCCTGCAAAAGTATTTTTGTCTCCCATGTCAATAGGGGTCAAATCTTAAAGGAAAGTATTTGCTTCTGAGGAGCAAATTGTTTCCTTTAAGAGTTGACCTCCTTTTCAGTTGGACAGGGTTTGTAGAAAAGTAAACAGGAAGTCCCTAAAGTTGTCTCCCTTCGAAAATGGTGGATAATTCTGACAGGTGTTCCCATTCCCTTTAAACAACTGTGTTATATCCTAACAAAAATGTATAGACTCTATAGAAAAATGACCATTTGTGATCATTTTTCTATATAACCTATAAGTTTTGTTTTTGGGGTTCCATCTTTAACCCATAGTATGCAGGAAACCACTAAAGGGGTACCTTGGCAAACAGTGCAGGCCCAGATCAGACGCCGCAGAACGCTGCGTCTGATCAAGGCCTGCACTATTTGCTAACAGAATTTTCCGTCAAAAATAGAACAAAAATAGGCCTGACACCCCTGTTATGACAAATGGACTTGTCCAACCTATAGCAATGGAAGAGTCCACTAGTATACAATGGGTTAAACTATGTTACTACCAGAACATTGTTATAATGAATAGTGCTATAAGGAGGTTGTGGTGTGCATGATAGCTACAGTAAGTTAAGGAGTTAGGATAATAAAGAGCCAACTTTCTTCATTTCTTGTTACAAACATGTATTGTGGATACTTCCTAGAATTGCCTCATTTAAAAGATTCTATCAAGTGCCCTATCACATGAACAAGACCGTGAAATGAACACCCTCCCCCAAACCCCACTTCATAAAGAGAAAACTGGGATTTACAGGGGATAAATTTCATCATTGGAACCACCTCAACAAGCACCCATATAACCTATGTTTGCAGTATAAATAAGAAAAATTTCACGGATTTTCATCAGAAAAGAAGCCATTTTTGAGATGTGAAAAAAACGCACAATGTCATATGGGTGTGTTATAATTATGCACAACATATTGTTTAATGGAGAAAAAACATGTTTGGCAAAATTATCTTCATTGCTCCTCCTTGTTTGTGTATGATGTATGATATTTTGGTCCAGTCGACAGCTAAGATCATGTCAGGCTGGTCAGTTATCTTCACAGGCATATACACTCTAAACATTTTACCAGTTCATGTATTTAGTAAGATCACATTAATAACTGACAACAGCCAGTGAGCCAACAGGCAAGTACTCAAGCAACCGTCCATCTCAAACCATCTCCCAAGAGATGGAGCAACCTTTAAGTTACCTGTAGATCTAAAAAATATACTTTATTCTAAACTCTTTTTAGATGATATAAGTGTTTTTCAGTATCCTTATCTATTATGTTAACCCTTATCCTACTGAATAATTTAATTAGCCACACCTATTTCAAACTATGAGCCAATCAGATTACATGATAATACATTTATATTCAAAAACAAACTGAATGACAAACAGTGTAGATGCTGATCAGATGGCTTCTGAAGAAGCCATCTGATCAGGATCTACACTATTTGCAAAGGTAGGGGTTGTTATGAACAGCAGGATAAGGGTTAACAAGTCAATTTAATGAATAGAATTTTAGGCCCTACTTAATTTAGAGAAAGTGGGGTATACAAGGGTATAAATTATATTTTTGTTCAAATCATAGGTTTCTGGGTGCGTGTTAAAATTGTAAGCATTTAAAAATTGTTAATTGTCTTTCAGATTATATCAAATACACTGCACTGAAATAGGTATCTTATAAGAAAAAGATTATAATTTGGAAGCAAGGAATACATTGAAAATTGTGTTCAAGTTTTCTGGACCAGACTAGCCAGTTTTGGCAAAATGGAATTAGCCTCTTCCGTGACCCTTACATATTTTCAAAATTTCACAAGGGAATCAAATGTTCCAAAGAACTGGAAAGTCTAATTTACACTATATGATGAAGTGCTGGGAGACGTTTTACAGGCACCACAAATCTTACCTCACATGGGTGCTAGACCCTATGGCTCCGTAAGATGTGAATCTTTCTTGTGATAAAGTGGGTGTAGGTTTGATTCCAGCAGGACTATAATGTCTATATACCAAGAGTTTGTTCACTGAAAGTATGCAAGCTGATTTGAGACATTGCAAACATGTCTTATGACAAAAACTTTGCTTGTGCACTCTATAGGTATTGATCTATTTTGAACAGTGTTAATATAGATGTTTGTGTATGTCTAATATTCTCTGTTACAGCTGAGCTATGTTATAGTTCTTGGTTCATTTGGTGGCAGACTGGACCAGGTTTTTGCCAATATTGACACTTTATTCACTGCGAAAACAATGCTGCCCAGGGTTCCAGTCTACCTCTATTCTCAGGATTCTATGGCCTGTCTGTTATCAAAGGTAACCACTGACCAATGAAACTGGAGATAAAATAGTTTCAAAATAAAATAAGCATCCTGTTTGTATACCACTTATTCCATTACTTTTTTTCCTTTGAAGGATTTAGACAGTTATTATACCCAAGGCATACGAAGTATGGGGTGGGGGTATACTTTTTTCACATCTGTCCATCCATCTGTCATTTCTGCTTAATATCTTGAAAAAGAATTGATGGATTTTGATAAAATTTTGCACATGAATTGATATTAACAACCTTCAGCTGGGGATTGTTACACAGCCTTTAGCATGGATTTTCAGCAAAGTTATGGCCCTTAAATTACATAAAAAATTTGTTTCCGCTCAATATCTTGAGAAAGAATTGATGGATTTTGATCAAATTTTGCATGTGCATTTATGTTGAATAGATCTAGCTTGGGATTATTATGCTGCGTTTCGAGCCAGTTTTCAGCAGAGCTATGGGTTTTGAATGACGTCAAAAATTAGTTTCGGCTCAAAATCGTGAGAAAGAACTGACGAATCTTGATCAAATTTGGCATGTGAATTTATGTTGACAAGGTAAAGCTTGGGATTGTTATGCAGCATTTTGCGTCTATTTCCAGCAGAATTATGGCCCTTGAATCATGTCAAAAATTTGTTTCTGCTCAATATCTGAAGAAAGAAATGATCAATTTGGATCAAATTTGGCATGTGAATTTATGTTGACAAGATATAGCTTTGGATTGTTACACAGCATTTTTGGTCTATTTTCAGCAGAGTAAAATATGGGCCTTGAATGATGTCAAAAAATTGTTTCTGCTCAATATCTTGAGAAAGAATTGATGGATTTTGATCAAATTTGGCATGTTGGCAAGATCTAGCTTGGGATATCTAGCTTGTGATTGTTACACTGCATTTTGCAAATATTTTCAGAAGATTGATGGCCCATGAAAGACGTCAGAAAGTTGTTTCCACTCAATATCTTAAGAAAATATTGATAGTTTTGATCATATTTGGCTTGTGAATTTATGTTGACTAGATATAGCTTGGGGTTGTATTTCAGTATTTTGTGTCAATTTTCAGCAGAGTTTTGGCCTTGAATGACTTAGAAATTTGTTTCTACTGACAATAGCTTGAGAAGGAATTGATGGATTATGATCAAATTTGGCATGTGAATTTATGTTGACAAGCTATAGCTTGGGGTTGTATTACAGTATTTTGTGTCAATTTTCAGCAGAGTTTTGACCTTGAATGATGTTAGAAATTTGTTTCCACTCAATATCTTGAGAAAGAATTGATAGATTTTGATCCAATTTGGCATGTGAATTAATGTTGACAAAATATAGCTTGGGATTGTTACACTGTAGCTTGGGATTATTATGCAGCATTTTGCATATATTTGAATTATGTCGAAAGTTTGTTTCTGCTCAATATCTTGTGCAAAAAGTGATGGATTTTTGTATAAATTTGGTATGTGAATTTATGTTGGCAAGATATAGCATGGGACTGTTGCACAGCTTTTTTGCTTCAATTTTCAGCAGAATTAAGGCTCTTGAATGAGCTCAAAAATTTTGTTTCAGACTATTGCTGTTTTAGAATGCTGCGGGGGTATTTACTAAGCCCTGCTTACTGATATCTAGTTTGTATTAGTTCTCCATCAGATGACTTTCACAATGATGTTCCATTTGTACTGTAATGATCCTAAGTATTGGGACAGACAGACTGAAGCAAACACTCCCTGCTGGATCCTGCAACAAACATTAAAATTTTTGGAGAATTACAGCAAGTCCTCAAGGTGTCCAACTTTTTAAGATTTTTACGGTATATTTTCAAGTATATATTTTTAATTAAAAAACATATCATCTATATGATGTAAAGATTGCATGACAAACAGTATAGGTCCCCATCAGTAGGCTTCCTCAGAAGCCACCTAATCCTGACTCATACAGTTTGTTATGCCCCCGCATCATATGATGCGGGGGGCATATAGTTTTACGGTTTTCCGTACATGCGTACATGTGTACGTCCGTCTGTACGTGTGTGTGTATGTACGTACGTATGTGATCCTGTAACCTCAGGTTAAAGTTTTTGTAACAGGTAGAGCCTGAACTTTTAGAACTCATATTTTCCTAACCATTTGATGGAACTGGTTCATCTTTGGTATGATGATAGATATAGGTCCAAAGTTTTATTAAGCAATACCCCCACCCATGCCTGTGACCTCAAGGTCAAGGTCACAGACTTAGAAATTTTCAATGTTAAAGACTCAGGTTAAGGTTTTTGTAACAGGTAGACTTGAACATTTTAGAACTCATATTTTCCAAACCATTTGATGGAATTGGTTCATATTTGGTATGATTATAGATATAGGTCCAAAGTTTTATTCAGCTATACCCCCACCCATGCCTATGACCTCAAGGTCAAGGTCATGGACTTAGAAATTTTCCATGTTAAAGACTCTTGTTAAGGTATTTGTACCTGGTAGAACCTGAACTTTTATGATGGCTTTGGTTCATATGATGATAGATATAGGTACAATGTTTTATTCAGCAATACCCCCACCCATGGCTATGACCTCAAGGTCAAGGTCACAGACTTAGACAATTTTTAATTAGATATTTTAAGAGTTGATATTTTTCCAAATCGGGCGATGGATTGAGTTGATATTTGGTATGATGTTAGATACCTGTCCATTTTATTCAGCGATACCCCCACCCATGCCCATGAGCTCAAGGTCAAGGTCACAGACTTAAAAAATTTTAATTATCCCCTCGCACATTTTAGCTCTAGCGTCTATATTTCTTCACTGATTTCAATATAACTTCACACAAATGTTCCTTATGACAATATCTCGAGGGAGTTTGACTTTCAAGGTCATGACCTCAAGGTCAAGGTCACTGTGGCTATTTTTAGAAAAACTTTGTCAGCGCTCTAGCGCTTACATTTCTTCACCGATTTCAATATAACTTCACACAAATGTTCCTTATGACAATATCTCTAGCGAGTTCCACTTTCAAGGTCAAGGTCACTGTGGCTATTTTTAGAAAACTTTGTCATCGCTCTAGCGCCTACATTTCTTCACTGGTTTCAAAATAACTTCACACAAATGTTCCTTATGACAATACCTCGAGCGAGTTCGACTTTCAAGGTCAAGGTCACTATGGCTATTTTTAGAAAAACTTTGTCATTGCTCTAGCCCTTACATTTTATCACCAATTTCAATATAACTTCTCACAAATGTTCCTGATGACGAGGTCACACACTTAGAAAATTTTGTTGCAACATGGATTTTCGGGGTGAGGCGGGGGCATCTGTGTCGTCTGGACACATTTCTAGTTTACTCTGTAAATAAGAGATATTGTGGGAGTATCTTGTTCAGCACAACAAAAGCTAAAGACAATAATCGGCCCCTCCGGAGTGATCTTCTTCCCTTAGCAGTTGTAGTCGGGTGCTATTTTCAAACATGCAACATTGCTGCCACATGTTTTTTTTTTTGTTTTTTTTTTGGTATTAATTGGCATTAATTTAATCATGTTGCATGTATAGTTTTTAACTCCAGTACAGTCTACATTACATTACCTAAACATATTTTAACCCTTTTTGTACCATATGGAATCTTCCTCCTTTAATATATATAGCAGGAGTCCACCTCAAAACTTAGGGGCGTCAGGCTGTGTTTTCTTAAAATATGATTTGGAAACTGACTGAACTTTTTGCAAAACAGTGTAAGCCCCGATCTGATCTGGGCCTGCACTGTTTACCAGGGTACCCGTTCTGGGGTGTCCGGCACAAAATGGGTTAAACCATTTTATTTTTACTGAAAGGAATCCTCCACATCACAAACAACATGGTCTGCACAGTAAATTAGAAAAAAAAGGAAATTGTTAATTTTCTTGCAAACAGTGCAGGCCACAAGCAGACACAGCATTCTGTCGTGCTGTTTAACTATATCCTGCTTTATGGCCTCCAGGAGAAAATGGGTCAAGCCCTGCTGGTAGTTGTCACATTGTCTGACTGGTTCTATACCAGAGTGCTTGCAAATACATGTAATGTGATCTATAAAACTTGATCTAATCCTTCTTATTTATATAATAATAGTTTATAATTTGTCCAGTTCATTTTCCTGTACATACATCTTATATATTCATACACAAACATGCACTTTCACATCGGCCCCCGCCCATCGGGGCTTGAAGAAATAAATAGGCTGCATGATGCTTCGACGCAGAGCTGGTAAACCGCTTAGCGGATCTAAGCCTGTCCATGCTTATAACCCTATTGGTTTCATTGGGTGACAGGGCTTGAGATGTCATTTCATCTCAATGTCGGGTAAAAGTCCCGCAGAATTGGAAGCAACGTCTCCAAAATGACCTATACAGTGTTGACGGGGATGTTACGAAAACAAAATGCACTTTCACATGCATGTACACTTACATATATGTACCTATCTAAGATTGAAATCAGAGCAGCTGCCTCTGTTTAGCATACAACCTGTTTTTCTAAACCTGCATTTAGTTTCAGTTTCAAAGGCATTGAAACTCGCCTTTATTTAACAAGCACCTGTCTTGAACAATCAGATTTTGTTTTGGCTTTATACAGATTGGCCTGGCTCCCTGGCTATGTTTTAGGTTTCTAAAAAAGGAAGGACACTCCTCCTGGACTATTTTTCTGCACATATTAACTCCCTTAATACCTGGTAGAAAATCATAACTGATCAGACAAATCAGTGAGAAAGTCCTTGAAAGTGTTTTTTTATATATATATAAATACTTAAGCATTTTGAAGGGACTAAATTATCAGTTAGACAGGTGCCAGTCAGTGGTTGGACTATGCCATATCGAGTCCAAATTTGATATTTTGTTTGTTTGTATTGGAGTTTAATGGCCCAGTCAACACTATTTTAGGTCATTTTTGAGTCGGTCAGATTATAATTAGCTATCCACACTTTTTCTGCACAGGCTTATACATAAACGGTTAACCAGTACAGTGCACATTCTTTTCTAAATGATATAACTTCATTTTCCAGGGTAAACATGTGATCCATACCAGCTCTCCATACCGAGGCAAGTGGTGTGGTTTGATTCCACTGGGCTCCTCTTGTGACTGTGTTAGCACCTCGGGTCTCAAGTGGAATCTAGGTTTGTACTTCTTATTAGGATAAAAAAACAGGGCCCAGTTACACCTGTCATAGTGGCCACCCCTATTAAGTAAGCAACCTGTCTTGAGCAAGCATGCATTTAGTTCCTGAAAAAGGCAAATGTATTAAAATTCTACCTGTATTAAGCCAGCACCTGTCTTAAGCAAGCACATTTTGATCATCTCTGAGGTGCTTGCTTAACACAGGTTGGATTGTATTTAAAGCATTGTTAGATTAACAAGCATGTGAGGGATCAAAATGTTATCTGTTATAGTAAGTACAATATGTCATACTCTGGCATTTTTTTGCTGGAAAAAATGCGAGTAGCTTTTGCATTTGCAAAAGCGGGTCACATATTTCAGCAAACATACTAGGGTAGGCTGAAAAGTTCTGAGCCTGACCAAGAAGCAGGCATCGAACAGCCATGAAATTTTGTATTCATTAAATCCAAACCTTTATTACTTGATCTGACTCAAACGAGTTCAAGTTTACCTGCAATAAAGTAGAAATTCTAGACTTTGAAAATTGATACTAGCACATTTTTGAGAAAATGGACAAAATCTCTCCATAGAAAGGGGTTAGCTCATAAGGACATTCATGCCGATATGGTTGCTACATTAGGGGATGATGCTCCTTGGTATGCAACCGTGAAAAGGTGGGCAGCAAATTTTAAGATGGGCAAGGACAGCCTTGAAGATGATGACCGGTGTGGATGACCCACAACAGCAACAACTGAGGAAACCATCAGCCAAGTGCACAGGGCCGTGATGGATGACAGGCGTTAAACTGTGAATCACTTAGCTAACACTGTTAGCATCTCCCGTGAACGAGTAGAGAACATTCTACACAGTGAATTAGGAATGTTGAAGGTTTCCGCCAGATGGGTGCCACGGCTTTTGACGCCTGACCAAAAGTTGACCAGACTAAACCTGTCACAAGCCAACTTGGCTATTTTTGAAGCAGACCAAGATGGTTTTCTTGACCGTTTTGTCACTCAGGATGAGTGTTGGGTTCATCACTTTGAGCCAGAGACCAAAAGACAATCCATGCAATGGAAGCACCCTGGCTCACCCCCTCCAAAGAAGGCAAAGGTCGTCTCCTCTGCAGGGAAGGTGATGGCATCAGTGTTCTGGGATGCCAAGGGTATAAGATGCATAGATTACCTTCAAAAGGGCAGAGCAATTAATGGGGAGTATTATGCAGATCTGCTAAAACAATTGCGAAAAGCAATTAAGGCTAAACGACCCGGAAAATTGACGAAAGGGGTCTTGTTCAATCAGGACAATGCGCCTGCTCATAAATCCGTTGTCGCAATGGCTGCTGTGCATGACTGTGGCTTCACACTTGTTGATCACCCTCCGTATTCACCTGATCTAGCTACATCAGATTATTTCCTGTTTCCAAACATGAAAAAGCACTTGGCTGGGCAGCATTATCGGTCAGACGAGGAGTAGATAGCTGCTGTGGAGGAGTTTTTCAGGGACCAAGATGAGACCTTCTATACCACTGGGATCCAAGGACTCCAGCATCGCTGGAGGAAGTGTGTGGACAGGAAGAGAGACTATGTTGAAAAATAAGGCACTTTCAACATTGACAAACCATTGGATCTTGGTCAGGCTCAGAACTTTTCAGCCTGTGTTAGCACCTCGGGTCTCAAGTGGAATCTAGGTTTGTACTTCTTATTAGGATAAAAAAACAGGGCCCAGTTACACCTGTCATAGTGGCTACCTCTATTAAGCAAGCAACCTGTCTTGAGCAAGCATGCATTTAGTTCCTGAAAAAGGCAAATTTATTAAAATTCTACCTGTATTAAGCCAGCACCTGTCTTAAGCAAGCACATTTTGATCATCTCTGAGGTGCTTGCTTAACACAGGTTGGATTGTATTTATAGCATTGTTAGATTAACAAGCATGTGAGGGATCAAAATGTTATCTGTTATAGTAAGATATTTGTCATATTAAATGATCAGTTTTAACAATATGTTTACTGATAACATCGTTAGTTTTAAATAACTGGACCCTGTATGACAGTGCTCTTTTTCATGGCCCCAAAAATGAGTTATTTGTCACAACATTCTGTGATAATTTTCTTGTTTCTGCTGCTTACATACAATGCAGATGCTCATCAGAACTGCACCTGTGAGTACCCACAATCTGTTACATTGCAATTATTGGAAACATAATGTATATTATTCTGTTAGTAACATACTTTGATAGGTGCCCCCAGCCCCCCTCCCTGCCATTTTGGCTTGGAGAAATAGATATGCCACCCTCCCTTCCGCCCATTGGGGCTTGGAGAAATAGATCTGGCTGCATGGTGCTTCCATGCAGAGCTGAAACAGACCGCACATGAATACTGGTAAACTGCTAAGAAGGTCTAAACCTGCCAAGGCAAAGTGGTGTGAGTCGAACTGACCTAAATAGTGTTGAAGGGGAAATTAAACCTCAAATAAAAAAAATTGATAGCTGTTTCTTATATGTAAATTGGCTTTGCATTTTGCTGCATTTGATGTTTTGTTCTTTGTGATTTTTTCTCAAGTTTTGGTTTTAGCCATTGAGGTTTCATTGCACTGGCAAATTAAAGCAATTTTTGTTTGAATTGATGTTTTACATCCCCATTAACACTATTTATCATGCCAGTTTGGAGACATTGCTTCAAATTTCGTACCCAACATTGAAATGAAATGACATCTCAAACCCTGCCACCCAAACAAACCAAAAGGATGGACCGACTGGTACGGATTTGCCTGAGCAGACCCGGGAAAGCAAGACTTAGTGTAATGGCAAATATTTCTGGGATGTCTTTACTAGCTTCTCCAAGATACAGATGCAATTAAACCTTTATGGCTTGAACACCCGATGGCCCAAACTCTAATGGGTCATTTACCATGGTTAATCTGAACTAATTCTTGAGTCCCTCGAAAAATCCTACAATAGCTCTAGATAGCCACATATTCAGGGTACTGGTAATTTATTGAGATGATTCTGATGAGGTACACATCATTTTGTTAACAAGTCTATGAAATGAACACCCCTCTCATTTCTGCTCCAAGACATACATGTAGGCTGTGGGTCCTCTTTAGAACTGTCACAACCTATGTTTTGAAAAAAATTAGAAAAATATCACAAATTTCCATCGGAAAAGTAGTCATTTTGGAGATATGAAAGAATGCACTACCGGTATCTCACACATGTTTGACATACCTTTATTTTTACATGTATATAAGATCTAAAAGGTATCCTTAAGGGGAAAGGGAGACAAATTTCGGGACTTCCTATTGGTTTTTTTATAAGCCTTGTCCCACTGAAAATGGGGTCTACTCTTAAAGGAAAGAATTTGCTCCTCAGGAGCAAATTCTTTCCTTTAAGAGTTGACCCTTATTGCCATGGGAGATAAAAAATATATTTGCAGGAGTTGCCTCCCCTGAAGGTGTTCCCATTCCCCTTAAGTCATACCAATTATGCCTCCTGACCCGACACTATCATGAACCCACAGTGCTTCAAACTACCACAAACAATTTTTTTATGGTCCCAAAGGTGTTCTAGTGGTTGAAGATCAACTGTACCATAATGATGCTAAGTATTGGGACAAATAACCCTAAGCAATAGTGCAGACCCAGATCAGACTGCTGCTGAAGGAGAGTCTGATCTGGGTCTACACTGTTTGCCATTCCTGTTGCACCTTTTAGACTCCTTGCTGGATCATGAAACAAATTTGTTAAAATTTTAGGAGAATTGCAGCGAGACGTCAAGGCGTCTAAATTTTTTTGATTTTCATGGTATTTTGTGTTTCTTATTAGTATCTTTTCTTGTGAATTCCTCTTGTTTGTTTAAGGCTTAATGACCCTGTCATTACTGTATAAGTCATTCTGGAGACGTTACTTCCAATTTTGTGGGACTTTTACCTGACATCGAGATGAAATGATATCTCAAGCCCTGTCACCCAATGAAACCAATAGGATTTAGAAGCATGGACGGTCCGACTCGCACCGCTTTGCCTGGGCAGGCTTAGGTCCTCTGAGCAGTTTTCCAGTACTTGTGTGCGGTCGGTTTCAGCTCTGAGTGGATGCATCTTGCAGCCCATCTATTAATTTTCTTTTAAGCCCTGATGGGCAAGGGCAGAGTGAATTCCTCTTGAAGTTATAATTTCTTTTATTTACAGATAAACAAAGGCTGAGTTTTGGCGAGTTAATTAGCACATCTAATACATGGGACAGTGACTCAGGCATAGTAACCATAGAAACAGATCAGCCATTGTTATGGACCATGGGAATAAAATTCCCACAATGACAACAGTCTGAAGAGACATATCACCAGTTAGCAGGACTAACAAGGATGATGTCACAATGAGTTTTATTGTGCCTTTTTTTTTCATGGTGCCATACAGATCTAGTTTTTAAACCACCTAAGCACAAAGTGCTGAAGATGAGCTATTGTGACAGTTTGCCATGCATTGTCTGTCCATTGTTAGTTTAGACTAATTTATTTTAGTTTGATTGTGATGAAAGCTCAAAGCTTATTGAACGATCTCGAAGACTCATTCCGGATGTTATCATGCATGTGAGAAAGAGGCAGCAAATTTTACACCACTGCTACCCATATACATCTGGGTCGAGTGGGGCATGTCTTGCCCAAGGTCACAACTCCCCTCTGGTGACCGGATTCGAACCCACAACCTCTTGATCATAAGTCGAATGTGCTAACCACTGAGCTATCGAAGCTGACGTCCATTGTTCCTGCCCCTGGGGTCACTTGTTTTACTCACACCAATAGAGGGAAACTTTCAAAACCTTACCTGAAGACCTTTGATATAGAGTATATAGGTTTGGCCAGTGGATCTCTGCAAAGATTGTTCAAATTTTGGCCATGAGATCAAAAACGTCCCTGCCTTGGAGGTCATCAGCTCACCTGTATGAAATACTCTTACAAGGAGAGGTAGTCACTCCAGTTGTCCACATGCGCCCCTGTCCTGTCACACTGCATTTAAGTTTTTCAAATGCTTATATCTTTAAAGTCACTCATCACAGAGCATTCATATTGGAACTTGGGTACCTGGGGCCAGTTGTTCAAAACTAACGACGTCGTTAGTTGACGTATCATTAAAACTTTGATAATTAAATATGGCAAATATGCTGAAATTTTTGCTGAAAAAATGTGAGCAGCTTTTGCATCCGCAAGCTCATTAAGCTAACGATGCTTTGAACAACTGGCCCCTGGATTCCAAGAGAACATAGCCGTAGGTGGGGCTACGGCTCAAAATCTAGGACACCTTTGTATTTCCATAATATGCTAACTAGGTTGTAGACTCAGTTGGTCATGCATCAGCCAACTGTGACATTGGTTCAAGTGTAAAAGAGTGAAGGTCATGGTGACCTACATTTCATGGTCCAGTGATTTTACCTTATATCTTGAAGACTGTTAGAGAAATGTCATACCTGGGACTTTAGTTCCATGTGACCTGATGACTGACCTCAAAATATTTAGGTCTGTGGCCTATATTTCATGTTTCAGTGACTTTATGGAGAAATGGCATACCTGGATTAGAAGCCTCCGTGGTATAGTGGTTAAGCTACTCACCTCATAAACCAGAGGTCATGGGTTCTATACTAGGCTTCTCCAGACTTTTGGATCCAAGAGTCTTTAAACCGAGGTCTTGTCTCCGTATGACCTTAGCTGTCAGTGGGACATAACATTAAAACACACACACATATCTGGATAGTAAGTTCCATTTTACCTGATGACTGCTAAGTCAGTGTGACCTTTATTTTATGGTTCAATGCTTGTTGTGCCTTATAACTCTAATTCTTGTGGAAGAAGTGTCATACCTGGCATATAAGTTCCATGTGAGGCAATGATTGACCAAAAGATATTACGTCAGTGTGACCTATATTTCATGGTTCAGTGATTTTGCCTTATATCTTGAAGACCGTTTGTTGGAGAAATGTCAAACCTGGGATATTAGCTCCATGTGACCCGATGATTGACCTAAACAAAATATCAAGGTCAATATAACAGGCCTCCCTGGCCTAGCAGATAAGAGTGCTGACTCTTAATCATTAGGTCTCTCAGCGTTGTGGGTTTGAACCTCGCTCGGGTCACATGTGAGATGCCAAGTTCTGCAATGGAAGGTCAGGTGGTTTTTCTCTGGGTACTCCGGTTTTCGCCCACCTCTGATAAATGAGTGAAATAATCTTGAAAGGGCTGTAAAACCAAAACTCCCCCAAAAAATAAAAAAGTCTAGGTTAGTAGGACCTGTATTTCATGGTTCAGTGATTTTACCTAAAAACTTGAAGATTTTTTTGTGCCTGGGATATTAGTTCCATGTGACCTGATGATAGATTGTAAAATATATCTAGATCAGTATGACCTATATTTCATGGTTCAGTGATTTTACCTAATATCTTGAAGACTTTTTGTGGAGAAATATTATACCCGGGATATAAGTTCCATGTGACCTGATGATAGACTAGATCAGTATGACCTATATCTGATGGAGAAACTTCATACTTGCATTGTAAGCTCATGAGATCTGATGATGACATGAAATATATCTAGGTCAGTGTGACCTATATTTCATGACTCAATGATATTAGTTCCTCAAACTACAGTCGAACCTGTGCTTACGGTCACCTCCGAATAACGGTCCCCTTATTACAACGGTCATTTTCAACCCCTCCCATCGAAATTCCCTAATAAATTAACTGGGAATAGCGGTCCACTGTGTACTACGGTCAACGGTCACGTTATTCAGTCCCAAACTGAGTTGCTGTCCTTGAATAACGGTCTATAATTGAATCCATCACGCTCATGATTTCAGCTTTGAGGTAATTATCGCCATTGATTGGCATATAATTGGCCTGCTTGATTGGTGTTGCAGTCCTTAATCCTGGCGATCTGGTCAAACATGTTACGGTTTGTGAGTGAGTTGAATTGAATAAATCCATTGCATTCTGTTTTACACAAGAACTGAAGATAGTTTATTAGAAAAGTGAAGAAAAATTGACTAAACATTTTTTTTAATTGGCGGACAATCCTAAAGACGGTAAAACTAGCCCAGTAAGTAAATCACACTAATTGCGGCACTGCCAATTCAGAGACAAACCATCTGTGTATTTATTACGGTTCAAGTATGACACTATTGTTAATCCCTGTCATATAATTGCCACCCTGCGGTGCGTGTCGATAAGGTGTGAAAATATGGTCAAGTCATGTCTCTAATTTGCGTTTATCCTCCAGTCATAAAATTTAATCCAAGATCAATGTGAAAATTGATTTAATCCTCCTCAGACAATTAGCTACATCTAACGGTATATGTTTGCATAATAAAAACGGATTACTCTACGATCTCATGAATGGTTATGTTTTGGCGCCAAATAGCAGACGCTCGGCGGGAAAAGTCGAACGCTGTTGTTGGTTATTGACACGGAGGGATAATTCGGGAGCTATACAGCGCTGTTTTCTATCCACCTCTATTCACAACCGTTTAGCTATCGAGAAAATATTTTTTACCGGTTCCAAACATTTTTTATGAAAGATTTAAACACGTGTGGGGTTGCAGGCGTCGGATGAAGCAACAAATAAACATGTAAATTAAATGGAAAACAATATGCTTCTTCATCCAGTGACAGCTTGCTATTTAATCAATAAATGTAAGAATTTTTGGACACTGTCGGCCTGCTGGTAATTGTCAAACCTCCGAATAAAGGTCACCTGTGAATAACGGCCAAATTTGTCCTGTCCCATAGATGGCCTTTGTTCACAGGTTTGACTGTATATATGTAGGTCAATGTGACCTATATTTCATGGTTCAGTGATTTTGCCTCTGTATTTTATATCTTAAATACAATATGGAGCAATGCCATGTATGGAATATGTTTGTATTTGGAATGACATCGTATAAAAATACTTCATGTAGGAGTTGTTTTTTTGAAA
This sequence comes from Lucinisca nassula, assembly GCA_963580285.1. Classification (NCBI taxonomy): domain Eukaryota; kingdom Metazoa; phylum Mollusca; class Bivalvia; order Lucinida; family Lucinidae; genus Lucinisca; species Lucinisca nassula. Next base: position 13,229,839 of record OY757019.1, read on the forward strand.
ACCTTTCTCATGTTAATATGAAAACTAGGTTGACAAGGCACAAACCAGTGAAGCTCTGTTGTCCTGCGACAGATCTTGATTTTACATAGCATCATAAGGGAAAAAGATCAAAAATTTTCTTGTCTGAAACTAGAAGACTCAGGTCTTTGATATTTGGTATGAAGCTTAATCTTGGTCAGACTGGAACACATGATATTTGGTATGTAACTTCATGTTGTGGTCCACTAAAATGACCTTTACAGTGTTAAACCTCAAATCAAACAAACAAACCACTATCAAGATGCCCTGGGGTCAAAAATGGTTTGGTGGTCATGCTCTGGTGATCACCTATTTTACATGGAAAAATGCATTTTGCAGGAAAAATGTTTAAAAATCTTCATATACAGTAAAATTCCGCTATTAAGACCGCCTACATGTAGGACTAATTCTGCTATAAAAAGCTTATTTTGAAGGGTACACTTATTTCTTTCTTTTTGTCTTCTGCCTACAAAGTCCTCTGGTCAAGGACCACCTTTGGGATTGTTCAAAAGTGGTCTTTAAGACCACTTTTGAACAGTCCCAAATGTGGTCTTATTATAGGAATTTTACTGTATATCTGAAACTAGTGGACCAAGATTGCTCAAATTTAACCTGGGGTTAAAACTAGCCCTACCCAAGGGATCATTTCTTTTACGTAGTCTCATACATTGAATTATACAGGGAAAGACTGTAAAACTCTTCTTTTGTGAAACATAAAGCATTGTTTGTCATATACCACATTGGTACTCCATATAGAACCATAATGATACTCTAAACAGCAATCTACTTGTGCGATTTAAATGTAAGCTCATGTGAGCAATAGACCAGTATGGTCCTCTTGTCTGTGTGTTTGTTTGTCACTTTAAAATCAGTAACTAACTGGTATGTGACTGCCATGTGTTAGCAAAGCTTATGGATAAAATCCGGATTGCTAACTTTTGAAACTACATGTACCATGTATAATGTCTCCATCAACTTGCCCCACAACCTCTGTATAGCACTGTTGATGGGGTCCAAAGCATAAACTGTGTTAGTTAAACAAACGTGTTATATCCAATAAAAAATGTATAGATTATATAGAAAAATGACCATTTATGGTCATTTTTCTATATAATCTATACATTTTAGGGATCCATCTTGAAACCATGTTATATCCAAAACTGTGTTATATTGAACCATGTTATAATGAGCTTGAGGTGTATGTTTTGTTTGTTTGATTTGATGTTTAACATCCCCGTCAACACTGTAAAGGTCATTTTGCAGACATTGCTTCCAATTTTGCAGGACTTTTACCCCGACACTGAGTTGAAATGACATCTCAAGCCCTGCCGCCCAATGAAACCAATAAGGTTTTTAAGCATGGACAGTCCGTCTCACACCGCATTGCCTGGGCAGACTTAGATCCTCTAAGAGGTTTACCAGTCCTCGTGTGCCGGTCATTTTCAGCTCTGCGTGGAAGCATCATGCAGCCCATCTATTTCGTCAAGCCCCGCTTGTGGTGTAGGTGGTACAAATATTGCTCCAGATAGGGAGTTGTAACAAGGATAATTATGGTTATATTTTTCCTTCTTTCCCTTCAGAAATTTATGTTGTGGGTACCGGTACTTGTTATACAGAGGACCCTCATTATAACGACAGTGTTTGTTCCCTATTATTGTGTTGTTACAAAGAACTTGCCGTTATAAAGAATCCCAGTTAGGAGTATGATAGGTAACTAGAGCTGTCAGTGAAACTGACTAGGGCCCCGGCAGCGCTATCAGAGGAGTAGGAAAATGTTGATGTTAAAAAAGACGTTTTTTTTTCCTTTCACCTCTAAGTTTGACCTTGACCTTTGAGTTACGGACCTGGGTCTTGCGCGTGACACACTGTCACATTATGGTTAATATTTCTGCTAAGTAATATTTAAATCCATCCAGGTATAAGAAAGTTATAGATTGGACACAATAAAAAAGACGCTTTTTTGACCTTTTATCTCTAAGTATGACCTTGACCTTTGAGGTACGGCTGTGGGTCTTGCGTGTGACACTTCGTCACATTATGGTTAACATTTCTGCCAAGTAATATTTAAAACCATCCAGGAATAATAACAAAGTTATTAATTGGACACAGGAAAGACCCTTTTTTGACCTTTAACCTCTAAGTATGACCTTGACCTTTGAGGTACGGACCTGAGTCTTGCGCGCAACACTCCATCACATTTAGTTAACATTTCTGCCAAGTAATATTTAAATCCATCCAGGAATAAGAAAGTTATGGAGGATAAAAAAATTTGTGGACGGACAGACGGACAGACAGACAGACGGACGGACAGAGTGATGCCAAGTAATATTTAAATCCATCCAGGAATAATAAAAATTTATGGAGGATAAAAAAATTTGTGGACGGACAGACGGACAGATTTTCCTTTCACCTCTAAGTATGACCTTGACCTTTGAGGTACGGACCTGGGTCTTGCGCGTGACACAATGTCACATTATGGTTAATATTTCTGCTAAGTAATATTTAAATCCATCCAGGTATAAGAAAGTTATAGATTGGACACAATAAAAAAGACGCTTTTTTGACCTTTTATCTCTAAGTATGACCTTGACCTTTGAGGTACGGCTGTGGGTCTTGCGTGTGACACTTCGTCACATTATGGTTAACATTTCTGCCAAGTAATATTTAAATCCATCCAGGAATAATAACAAAGTTATTAATTGGACACAGGAAAGACCCTTTTTTGACCTTTAACCTCTAAGTATGACCTTGACCTTTGAGGTACGGACCTGAGTCTTGCGCGCAACACTCCATCACATTATGGTTAACATTTCTGCCAAGTAATATTTAAATCCATCCAGGAATAAGAAAGTTATGGAGGATAAAAAAATTTGTGGACGGACAGACGGACAGACAGACAGACGGACGGACAGAGTGATGCCAAGTAATATTTAAATCCATCCAGGAATAATAAAAAGTTATGGAGGATAAAAAAATTTGTGGACGGACAGACAGACGGACGGAGTGATTACTATAGGGCACCCACACTTTCAGTGCGGGGCCCTAATAATAAAAGGCCTTTTCCTCATCATTACTCCAAGAAACAAATGTTATAGACGTTTGTTAGAATCGCCTCACTATTATTCTAAGAAACAAATGTTATAGATGTTTGTTAGAATCGCCTCACTATTACGCCAAGAAACAAAGGTTATAGATATTTGTTAGAATCGCCTCGGTCAGGCAATTCAAACAAATATTTATAACATCTGTTTCTTGGGAGTATTAGATTATAAGAATCTTCCATGACTATGGATTCGATTTAGGAGTTTCCAGCTCGAGGGAAGCCCACGCTGCTCGGAATCGAGGCTAAGCCTTTTAGCTAAGCAGTCATTCCATTTAAATTGCCCTTATAATGAGTTTTGCCGTTGTAACGAATGTCAGTATAAAGAGGGTTGACTGTATTTTTCCTTCTTTCCCTTCAGAATTTACGTTGTGTGTACTTGTTATAATCTTGTTAAGCTGGTTCTAACTAGTACTGACAACACAGATTTTTGATGATGAAGAAACAAAAAAATTTTATTACTCTAAGGATCTAAGTATTGGGACAGATGGGCCTACCTAAGCAAACAGTGCAGATCCAGATCAGACTGCTCCTGAAGGAGCAGTCTGATCAGGGTCTTTACTGTTTGCCATTCCATCTGCACCTTTTGGATTCCTTGCTGGATCCTGAAAAAAAGTTGACAATTTAGGAGAATTACAGCAAGTCCTTAACCCACTGAGTACCAGAAACCCCTAAAGAGGTACCTTGGCAAACAGTGCAGGCCCAGATCAGACGCCGCAGAATGCGGCGTCTGATCAGGGCCGCCACTGTTTGCTAAAAGTTCAGCCATTTTCCTAATTAATTTTGAAGAAAACACAACCCGAGACCCCTAACTTTTGAAATAGACTCCTGCTGTATGTAAGAAGGAAGATTCCATTTGGTAGAAAAAGGGTTAAGGTGTCCGAATCTTTTGGACTTTTATGGTATCCTTGTTTGTTTGTTTGATTTGAGGTTTAACGTCCCCGTCAACACTGTAAAGGTCATTTTGGAGACGTTGCTTCCAATTTTGTGGGACTTTTACCCGACATTGAGATGAAATGACATCTCAAGCCCTGTTGCCCAATGAAACCAATAGGGTTTATTAGCATGGACGGTCCGCCTCGCACTGCGGTTCCTGGACAGGCTTAGATCCTCTAAGCAGTTTACCAGTACTAGTGTGCTGGCTGGATTCAGCTCTGCGTGGAAGCATCATGCAGCCCATATATTTCTTCAAGCTCCTACCGGCGGGGGTATCCTTGTTACACTTGAACATCTGGGGCCAGTTGTTCAAAGCATCGTTAGCTTAATGGGCTCGTTAGTGGTCATCTTGTTAACTCTTCTAGCAAGTTTAATATTTAAAATTTTGGTATTTTTGCTGAAAAAATGTGAGCAGCTTTTGCGAATGCAAAAGCTGCTCACATTTTTTCAACAAAAATATTAGCATATTTGCCATAATAAATGATCAAAGTTTTAACAATATGTTAACTAATGACGTCGTTAGTTTGGAACAACTGGTCCCTGAAGCTATGTTTAAAATAATAATATGAAGAGCTATTTTTGTATTCAGTTTTATTTTTATTACCTGTTAACAATTCTTAAATTTTAGTACAATTCATATACATGTAGATAAACAGAATCTTTATTCTTTACTATCATGGAAAGATGATGGCTGATATAAGTATGTAATAAACTAAACAATGAGTATTTGTCATTCTTGTTTATTAATAAACTATGTTGCACAAAAAGTTCTTAACTCTTATCCTGTTGAAAATCAACAACCCCTATCTTTGCAAACAGTACAGATCCAGATCAGATTGCCATCTGATCGGGATCTACACTGTCTGTCATATTATATCAAGTAATTTGACTGCTGGAGGTCAGAAATGGGTGTGGCTAGATAAATTTATCCAACAGGATGGGTTAAAACAATACACAATTAGGGGAGGTAACTCTTTCAAAAATAGAAACTACCCCACCCCACCCCCCCCCCACCCAACTTCACAGCCTCTGTTTAGATAGCAATCTACTCTTAAAGGGAAGAATTTGCTCTTGGGTCTACTCTTAAAGGAAAGTATTTGCTCCTTGGGGCAAATTCTTTCCTTTAAGAGTAGACACCATTTTCAAATCAGTTCAGGGTGCAGGAAAGCAAGGCAGAAGTTACATTAAGTTGTCTCCGTTGGAGAATATGTTGTTGGGGGGAAAGCTGTATAATTCCCCTTTAGTCACATGATTAGCATAGACCAGCCTTCACATCGAAGAAGTCTGGTCTGAGTCTTTACAAACACAATCCCATGATTACCATTACTGAATGCAGAAATGAAGCAGTGGCAACCCTGTAGATGCCTGATGATCAGACTGCTCAAGGTCAACACTGTCTGCCATTTTGGTAAATTCTCTATGTTAGCATATCATAGCTGTAAAAGTCAAATGTTTTTCAGATCAAGATATATGTTCTTATTTCTGCTTCCAACATAGGCTCTTGCTAGTCTAATGAGATCCCACAAATTGTGACAATCTATAATTCTGTGCAAGACATTAACCCTTGTAAATCCAACTTTACTCTGTATCAGCAGAATTTTACTCGGATCATCATGACAGACTTGTAAACATGATGCTAAGCCTTAATAGTAAGAAAATATAATTCCATCCCAAAATATGACACAGGCCCAGATCAGATGCAACAAAACATGGAGTCTGAGTGGACCTTCACCGTTTGCAAAATGTTCCGTCATTTTCTAAAAACTTTCCACCAATACCGCAACCTGGCATCCTTACATTTTAACAAGAATTCCATCAAAGGCTAGCCACGTCACACCTGTGGAGATGCCAAGTCCCAAAACCCCCACAGGTGCAATGTAGCACCAAACCATGAAATATAGGTCAAAGTCAAACATAAATGCTTGTATTGAAGTTGCCATCCCTAGATGCAAGTTTGTCCAAAGTATCATTAATGAGGCTCTTGTTGTTCTTGAGAAATGAAGTTGAGTATAAGGGTGAATGCTAGAATTTACATAAATGTTCTCAAAATAGACTTTGAGGGTTAGGGTTGGGCTAGGGTTGGGCAAATTTTGAAGGCTGGCCTATTATGAAGTGGAGTCTTATCATAAGGCTGGCACTTGAACCAACAAGTAGATGGTGGGAAAACAGGAAGCCATGGTTTCTTTCTTGTCTTTGAGGACAACATAATCATATAATATAGAGAGACAAGACAGCATATGGTTCCTTGTGACCATATGCCAAATATGACAAATACTGAGAGCCAACATAAACAGGTCTGAGAGTTTAACTATTTCTAAAGACTGTCCATAAAAATAAAGACAGTCTTTGAATTTATGGACTGTGTCCACGGAGAGCAATACAAATCATAAGAATTTTCAAAAATTCGAAAGTCAGTATATATGTGTTACGCAACCTCCTTTATTACATGATAATTTGCGTGTAGCTGACAACTGAGCATCATCCGTTGTCTTGATTAATAATCCAAGAACTTAAATAATTGATTCTGTGTAGTTCAGGTTTTCTCCCTTCCACTATAAACAATGAAACATGTCATCTGATGCGTGGCACATATGTTGTGAAGTACATGAAGGAGAAAATCTTTCGCAGCTGTTTTATATAAATACTTGAAAATTAAACAACAGATTTGAGAAAAAAAACTTGAGAAGTTCCTGCTATTTTCGAATTTTTGAAAATTCTTATGATTTGCATTGCATTCTATAGACACGCGACTCCATAAATTAAAATATGGACAGTCTTGAGAAATAGCTAAACTCTCAGACCTGATAAACTGGGACACTGTCATACCATGCTAGAAGCAGGGGTACTGAAACACTGTCATACCATGCTAGAAGCAGGGGTAACAAAACAACTTATAATCTTTAGAGAATGGTATCGAACTGAACACATTCCGAAGAAAAATATTAAACCTTATCCTGATGAACACAACAACCCCTACCTTTGCAAACAGTGTAGATCCAGATCAGATGGCTTCTGAAGAACCCTGATCCCGATGAACACGACAACCCCTACCTTTGCAAACAGTGTAGATCCAGATCAGATGGCTTCTCATTGAGAAGCCATCTGATCTTGCTCTACACTGTTTGCTATTCAGTTTGCAAATTTAAAGGAATATATCAAGTAATTTGATTGGTTGATAGTCAGAGATGGGTGTGGCAAAATTAAATATTCAGCAGGACAAGGGTTAACTATTGGCTTGAGATGTCCAGGTCATCCATAGGTTATTCATAACTTTAACCCATTGTATGCTAGTGGACTCTTCCATTGCTATATGTTGGACAAGTCCATTTGTCATATAAGGGGTGTCAGGTCTATTTTTTCATTTTTATTCTATTTTTGATGGAAAATTCTGTTTGCAAATAGTGCAGGCCCTGATCAGACGCCGCATTCTGCGGCGTCTGATCTGGGCCTGCACTGTTTGCCAAGGTGCCCCTTTAATAGGGGTTTCCCAGCATGCAGTGGGTTAATAAAGATAAGAAACTAAATATGAATTAAAATTTGTCTTAACAATAAAAATCTTATCACCATAATATGAACCTTATGACCAGCATAAGCAGGACAATGTATATGCAAACAAAATAGTCAATATACAAGTTATGCGTAATCTGAAAATAAAAAGGTCATGAGACACAATTGGCAAAATTACAGGTCATGTTGCAAAGAAACTGGTTCTGAACCTTGGAGCCAGTTTCTTTGCAAAACATGACCTGTAAGGAACTGAGTATGAAAAGGTTTAATATCTTGGCATCTAAGGATATAAAACTGTTTTTCCATGCTCAATTCATATTTGTTTGAATCAAGGTTTTAAGTCCCCATCAGCACAATTTAGGTCATTTTGGAGATGTTGCTTCCAATTTTGTAGGACTTTTACCTGAAATTGAGATGAAATGACATCTCAAGCCCTGCCAACCAGACAAACCAAAAGGGTTTATATGTAGAGACGGTCTGGCTCACATCACTTTTCCCTGGACAAGCTTAGGCTCTCTAAGCAGTTAATCAGTACTCATGGACCGTCACTTTCAGCTCTGCGTGGAAGCAATCTATTTATCGAATTCCAATGGGCAGCAGTAAACTCAATTCATTTGAATACATAACTTGTCCTGTTCATAAATGTCAAAAGGCCAACAAATGTTGGCATTTTGATTTTTATGAACTAGGCAAATACAATCTTCTACTGATATTAGCACTTAAATGGTCTTATTGAGGGGTTTAATTTTGAGTTTACAACCCAGTCAAGATTATACAGGTCATGTTGAGCTGGAGTGGGTACATTAACTTAACTATATTTTTCCAGAGCAGACTTAGACAAATGCATTTAATCTGAACTGCATTCTTTCAACTCAACTGACAACTTTCCACCTTGAGTCAGCAAAAAGGAGAGAATTTTGTTTGATTGAAGTTGAACATCCCCATCATCACCATTTTGGTCATTTTGGAGAATTTAGGGGAGAATGAAAGTAAAAAATATTTGACGAATTTCCACATATAAATGGTGCAGCAAGGATTGAACCTGTGACCTGATCACCAGTCAGGTGCACGATCGAGCCATGGAGTCGGGAACTTATTGCACTGCATTTTCAAACTTCATGAGACCTAAAATTTCTTCCTCATGAAAAATGTTTTAGGCCTAAGTTTCATAGTGAAATGTGAATTGCAGACTGTATAACTCATCACCATCTCTAAGAAATGTGGGTAGCTTTTTCTTCACTAAAAATAAAGACCACTGACATCAAGTCTAATTCTGCATTAAAAAGTTTATTTAGTGGGTTGAAGTTATTCTTTCTTTGTGCTTTCTGTATACAGCACATTTGGGACTGTTCATAAGTGGTCTTAAAGATGGGAATTTTACTGCATTTAACTGGGTGCACATCTTATAAAACTGATTTTCTCGCACTACAATTCTTTTGATGTTAAACAATATCACAATAAACCCCTCCTTCTTTGATATGAAAAACTTTTCATGATCAAACAACAATACACGATACTTCAATTCAACACATTTAACCTCTCACCAAAGTTATAATTAACACAATGAATAAATAAACAATAGACAAACTTGTCTAAAGGTCACATGTAGAAACCAAAAGGCTGTATAACAAGGTCATTTTTAAACCCCTTTCAAAGGCAACTAACTTATCATAATGATCCTAAGTATTGGAGCAAACAGTGCAGACCCAGATCAGACTGCTCCTGAAGGAGCAGTCTGATCAGGGTCTACACTGTTTGCCATTCTGCCTGCACCTTTTAGACTCCTTGCTGAGTCGTGAAACAAATTTGTTAAAATTTTAGGAGAATTACAGCAAGTTTACAATGAGTCTCGGTTTTTAGAAGTTTTATGGTAGCAATGTACCTGTACTAAACAAGCACCTGTCATAACCATTTTTAGCTTTTTGAACTCTATTAGGTGCTTGCTTGACAAAACAGTTTTAAATACAGTAGAACTTCGATGGCTTGAACACCAATGGCTCGTTTACCATGGATGTGCCGAACCCATCCTTGAGCCCCTAGCGAAATCCTCTACATAAGAAATAGTGGGGGATAATTAAGGAGATTTTAGTCTTTTATGTTGCAAATGAATGCTGTGTGTACTCATTAGAATCGCCTCGATGAGGCGATTCTAATGAGAACACACAGCATACATTTTCATTATAGAACACCGAAAAGATGTCTAAAAGTATCTCGTTATGCCTCTTGACAGTATCCTCAGTGGCTCGAACTACCCCTGTCTTGAACAGATTTTCGAGGTACCAAAGGTGTTCTAGCCATTGAAGTTCGACTGTATTTTGACCCCTCTACTTCTTTGCTGGTTTTAATGCCCAATCAACACCAGTTTAGTCATACCAAGCCTATCAGTTTACCTAATCACACTTCCAGGGCAGGCTTATACATTTTTATCGTATGACGTCGCGTCTGAGAGTATAATAACGCCATGTAATATTTTCGATAATCCACTAGTCTATTAAATATGCAAATTAGCTAGATATGTCCCGTAACGTTACATGTACGACCCCCTTAACGACGTCGCGTTTACTAACAGCGAAATAGTGACATTTTTGTAAACAATCGTAAATAAAATGCGTTTTAAATGTCATATGATAAATAGAATCTTGCATTCGTGCTCATGTATTATTGAATTTATTAAACTCGTCGAGGAAAAGGGATACAAAGACTCCCATTTTATCCCTTTTTTCTCAACTTAAATAAATTCAATAATACATGGACATTCATGTAAGATCTTCTATATAAGTGGGTTTACCCCTAATACATGTGATATTCTACTGGTTCAAGTGTGCTGCATTAAAAAAGATAGGCAAGTTAAAAAGCAGGGAAACCCTGAACTACAGTACCAAAATATATTTCTAGAAATTGTAAAAATGGCACTAATTCTGAAGGCATTTCATCACAACATATGAAAACAGTCAGGACACAGTGAAATCTGTTTCATTTGGACAAGACACCCATGTGATTTAATGATTTCTTTGGTGACTTCAAAATGGCATTTTTACAATGAAATCTGTGATAATTTCATTATTACTGTGTCATAGATTGTGGGTAATTGTTAGAATCACCTCAAAAGAGGTGGTTCTAACGATTGCCCACAATCTATGTTTTCCAATAAGAATGGGACAAATATTGCATATCCTTGTAAATGCCACTTATTTCTATACAAAGTGGGATTTACAAGGGTATTCATTGCATGGACTTGTCAATATGATGTTATGAAACTAAAGGAAAGTTGAAGAGAGACTAGAAAAGGTCCAGCTGTTTAGAACTAACAAAGTCGTTAATTAATGTATCATTAACAAAGCTGATAAATTAATGTAGCAGATATGTTACAAATGCCACACGTTTTTTTTTTTTCAGCAAAAATATCTGTATATAAGGTATTGTACTTGCCAGACCATTTAACATCTTGACCAGTAACAGTAACAACGGGGAACCTTTCTTTAACCCTTGTTCTGCTGAATATTCATATATGCCACACCCACTAACGATTATCAACCAATCAGATATCTTGATGCCAATCATTGCAACAAATTCATAAACTGAATGGCAAACACTGTAGATCCTGATCAGATGGCTTCTTCAGAAGCCATCTGATCTGGATCTACATTGTTTGAAAGCTGAGGCATATCCGGGATCAGCAGGACAAGGGTTAATACAGAGCTAAACAAAATGCTGCACCACTGTTTATCATGATGCTAAACATAAAATCAATCAAGTTTAAGAGTTTCCTAGCAACAGATAATATGGGTATCTGGCGATGATTATATTAAATTTCATCATTTCTCCGTATAAACCTATGTTGGAAGTATTCATTTGATATGCACCACATCACGTGAACAAGTCCGTGAAATGAAGACCCCCCTATACTCCTCTTTATATAGAGAAAACTGGGGTTTAAGGGGGTATATATTATTTTTCTTATTTTTGCTCCAAGACATAGGTTGTGGGTACTCGTTAGAACCGCCTCAATGACGCGGTTCTAACGAGCACCCACAACCTATGTTTGCAGTATTTATAAGAAAAATGTTATGAATTTTCATCAGAAAAATGGCCATTTTGGAGGTGTAAAAAATGTACTATGTTGCACGGGTGTGTTATCGTAATGAACTGATGCCCACAACATAGATTTTTATGGAGAATTGACAAAATTTATCCTTTATCACCAAATACCCACATGATCTATTTCTATGACTTTGTTTAAAACTTTAACTCAGAACATATGTAATGAAACACTTTTTGTAACAATTGAAATGTCTTAAATTGTGCATGTTGTGCTTGTGACTACCTGTTTGCCTCTTATAAATTATGTCCCTCAAACAGGGGTCAATTGTTGAAGGAAAGAATTTGCTCCCAAGGAGCAAATTCTTTCCTTTAACAGTAGATTTGGGAGCAAATTCTTTCCTTTAACAGTAGATTTTGTTTTTTTGATTTGATGTTCAACGGCCCTGTCAACACTATAAAGGTCATTTTGGAGACATTGCTTCCAATTTTGTGGGACTTTTACCTGACATCGAGATGAAATGACATCTCAAGCCCTGCTGCCCAATGAAACCAATAGGGTTTATAAGCATGGACAGTCCGACTTGCACTGCTTTGCCTGGGCAGGCTTAGATCCTCTAAGCGGTTTACCAGTACTCGTGTTCGGGTCAGATTCAGCTCTGCATGGAAGCATCATGCAGCCCATTTATTCTTCAAGCCCCAATGGGCGGTTAACGACATGTCAACCCATGTGGGTCATTTTGAGTCATCTCCCAGAGAAAGAGAGAGAAGAGATAGAAGATTCAGTAGAGGAGATGAAAGCGAGAGACTGGAGAAAGCAGAAAATGAACGAAAGTGTAGAAAGCTGAAGACATAACAACATCCCCCCCCCCCCCCCCCCCCAGTTGATAAGGCCAAGGGAGACAAGCGTGTTTAAAAAGTAGCTGCTGCCCTTGAAGATGTATTGGAATCTTCTTGCCTTAACCCATTGTATACTAATGGACTCTTCCATTGCTATATGTTGGACAAGTCCATTTGTCATATTAGGGGTGTCAAGCCTATTGTTTCATTTTTTAATCTATTTCTAACAGAAAATTCTGTTAGCAAAAAGTGCAGGCCCTGATCAGACGCCGCGTTCTGCGGCGTCTGATCTGGGCCTGCACTTTTTGCCAAGGTAGCCCTTTAGGGTATTCTCGCATACAATGGATTAACAGTTTTTTTTTTGTTCAATTTGTGACTTTCTCATGATTTCTTAAGCAATTAGCAATTCAGGAAAAAAACTGATAGTTCTTCAGTCGTTGAAAAATCAAATTAATGATAAATGATCTCATGATAAGCATATGATAATGTCAATGAAAAAGTAACCTAGAAAACCCTACTTTATACAAAAGTGTAGCGTTTATTAGGGTATATATTACACTGCAGCCTCTGGCCCCCGCCCATAGGGGCTTGAAGAAATATATGGGCTGCATGATGCTTCCACGCAGAGCTGAATCCGGCCCGCACACAGTACTGGTAAACCGCTTAGAGGATCTAAGCCTGTCCAGGAACCACGGTGCGAGGCGGACCGTCCATGCTAATAAACCCTATTGGTTTCATTGTGCGACAGGGCTTGAGATGTCATTTCATCTCAATGTCGGGTAAAAGTCCCACAAAATTGGAAGCAACGTCTCCAAAATGACCTTTACAGTGTTGACAGGGACGTTAAACCTCAAATCAAACAAAAACAAACACTGCAGCCTCTTTATAGCACTATTATTGGGATCCAAAGCAGAAGAAAGGTGCAACCATTTTATATCCAATCAAAAATGTATAGATTATATAGCAAAATAAGGCCATTTGCTGTAATTTTTCTATATACAGTAGAACTTCGATGGCTCGAACACCGATGGCTCGTTTAACATGGATGTGTCGAAACCGTTCTTCAGCCCCTAGCGAAATTCTCTAGGTGGGGGATAATTAAGGAGATTTTAGTCTTTGATCTTGCAAATGTATGCTGTGTGTACTCATTAGAATCGCCTCAATGAGGCGATTCTAATGAGTACACACAGCATACATTTTCATTATAGAACACCGAAAAGATGTCTAAAAGTATCTCGTTATGTGCCTCCTGGCAGTAACCTCAGTGGCTCGAACTACCCCTGTCTCGAACAGATTTTCGAGGTCCCAAAGGTGTTCGAGCCATTGAAGTTTCACTGTAATCTATACTTTTTTTGGATTCATCTTCAATGTCGTATTGAAAACTGTGTTATAAATAATGAACAGTGTTATAAAGAGGTCATGGTGTATAATTGATATTCATACTAAAACAGCAACATATACTGTGGTTACTTGTTAGAACCCCCACATCAAGATAAGACAGTTCTCGAGAGAGCCAGTAATCCATATGGGAGCATAACAAAAATATCACAAAGTTTCATCTGAAGATAGTCTTCTATGGAACAATGGAAGATAGGTTTATAATGTTGTAATGTGACGCCCTTCCTGTGTGGAAAGATCATGGCAGCCTCAATGCTAGGAATTCACTGGTTTGACTAACTAGAGCTATCACTAAAGGTGATGAATACCCCCACAAAAACTGCCTTGATAGTACATCAGCGCATTTTGCAAACTGCCTTGATAGTACATCAGCGCATTTTGCAATTTTTTCACTTGAAAAGGGCCATAACTATGTCGAAAATTGACGAATTGTAGTGGAAATCGAACTTGACCTGTATTTTATGATGTTACATCAGTGTACCAAAAATTATAAAAATTGGTGAAGCGCTTTTTGAGTTATCGTCTGGAAACCAAGTCAACAGACCGACCGACCGACCGACCGACCGACCGACCGACAGACAGACCGACAAGCTCACTCCTATATACCCCCCCAAATTTCATGTGTGGGGGTATAATTATTATACCTGTCAGAATCATACATAGGGACAGAGGTTATAACCTTTATCCATGCTCAATTCAGATAAGCTATAATGCCATCACGAAAACACGCCTATATAATTTTGACCCCCTTGAACCCCACTTTTATGTAGTAAAACTGGGGTTTCCGGGGGTATACCTCATTTTTCTTATTTCTGCTCTAAAATATAGATTGTGGGTACTCGTTAGAACCGCCTCGCGGTTCTAACGAGTGCCCACAATCTATATTTTGAGCAGAAATAAGAAAAATATCACAATTTTTCATCTTAAAATTTTCCTTTTTCTGACAATAAAATCTACAATGTATTTGTATGGGCGTGTTTTCGTAATTTTATCATTTTAATCCTCAACATGCCAACTATCAGGATAACACATCCATGTGACATATTGCATTCTTTCATATCTCAAAAAAAGGTAATTTTTCTGATGAAAATTTGTTATATTTTTCATATTTAAACTCCAAAAATAGGTGGTGGTTGCTCATTAGAACCACCTCATGGGTGTGGCTAATTGAATTATTTGCCAGGATGTGGTTTAATTTTCCCTGTAGCTTCTTATCTGAAGTTATGAATACCTAAAGTCCATATGAGCTGATACTGGTTAACCCTTATCTTGCTGAATATTCATTTAAGCCACACCCATTTCTGTCTATCAACCAATCAAATTACTTGATGTAATTTATTGCTACAAATTTATAAACTGAATGCCAAACAGTGTAGATCCTGATCAGATGGCTTCTTCAGAAGCCATCTGATCTGGATCTACACTGTTTCCAAAGATAGGGGTTGTCGTGAACAGCAAGATAAGGGTTAACATTTTCACACATTCTTTGATTTCACTGCTAGGATGGTGGGTCTTTAGTGTGCTTGTGATCTATATGGTCTTTCAATACTGATAGACTGGTTCTCATCTGGAAAATAAAATGTTCAAATTTTAAAGTCTACATGTCAACGGCGCAATTTCAGCCTGCACTACCTACAATTGACAGAACCTTTGTCTTAATTGGTGGGGGCATTTTATTTATTTCAATATTTGGTTTTCAGAACACTTCAAGATTATACCAACTATATGGACGCCATCATTAATCCAAGGTGGACAAATACCGTAGTAACCAGAGAAAAAATACCCAACCTGCAACAGAACATGGTTGCATATAGTGGTAGTGGCATTTAGAATTACTGCCACATTGTTCACAGTTTATAGACACTTGGTTGATCATAATTATAAGTCTGAGCAGAAAAACTAACTATACTGGCACAAGTCAGGATAGACAGCAGCTGATCTTTTTTTTCTTTTGGTTTAATGGCCCTTTCAAGATTATTTCACTTATATTGAGCTGATTGTTAATCAGAGGTAGGTGAAAAAGCAGTTGATCTTTAAGAGCTGAGCTGGAAAAATCAGAACAATTTTGAATATATTCAAATTATTGCTAATTGTCAAATTTCATACTGAAAGACAACCTTGCTAAAATCTTGATTCAACCTTGAAAAATGATATAGAAAATCATAGAACCTTTGTAAGACTTTTGTAATTAAACATGGCTATTTCTGTGACAATATAACACTGGACACTCATTTTAGAACTACTTAGCCCCTTTCAATCCTGTTTGCATACCTTAATGATCGTACCTTAATGGGACAGGTAGGCCTAAGCAAACAATGAAGACCCAGACCAGACTGTGTCTGATCATGGTCTACACTGTTTGCCATTCAAACAATGCAGACCCCGATCAGACTGCTCCTGAAGGAGCAGTCTGATCAGGGTCTACACTGTTTGCCATTCGATCAGCAACTTTCAGAGGCCTTGCTGGACCGTGAAACAAATTTGTTGCAATTCTAGGAGATTTACAGTGCAGGCTTTACCGACAGGAAAATCCTACCGCGTCGATGCGAATGGGCGAATCAAAACACGATCAGAAAACCAAACTGAGGAAGCAGCTAGGGACGACAACTCTGCTTAGGACGCGTCCCGACTCACTGAGTCTATCACATTAGCTCATATTAACGTTTGTGGCTGGACTGATGATAATGAAGGTTTGCGTTGTGCGTTGATAAAGTCGATAAATACTGATATTACATGCATATCAGAGACACATCTCCCTGACCAAAAAGTTTTGAACATTGATGGTTATGTATGGCTCGGTTATAATAGACCCGAAATTCACAGAAACGCCCCAAAAGCCTCCGGTGGTGTTGGAATTTTTATAAAAGAAAGTCTTGCCCAACTTTACAATTTTGATATTATTGATAAGTCGCACGATGGAATACTTGGTGTTAAGTTTTGTCACAAATTAACAGACTATAACTTTATCGTTTATGTTACATACTTGCCTCCAGAAAGATCAACGCGGGGAAGAGATGCACAGGGTTTCTTTTCACATGTTCTGTCTCAGATATATTTGAATTACGATAGTGACGCTTTATTTGTAGTAGGAGACGTCAATTCGCGCATTGGAAATATACCGGACGCTTCTTCTGACTTCGATGGCATCCCGAATAGGACGCCTTTAGATAAAACTGTAAATCAGCATGGTCACGACTTCTGCGATTTTCTTGTTGAATCGAAAATGTGTGTACTTAATGGAAGATTTGACAGTTTGTTTGATAACTATACGTCGGTCTCAGGACGGGGTAGGGCAGTAGTGGACTATATATGTGTTCCGCACGATGTGTTTCAGCAGTGTAAAACTTTTAAAGTCATTTCTGCAAACTCGGTAATACAGGATAATAAACTGCAAAATCTACTGAGCCCGCGAAGTAAGGCACCTGACCATGCATTTATCTTACGGAATTTGACACAGTTACTTCTACGTCGTCGCCACATCGTAACTCTGGTAATGATACCAGCCAGTGTGTGAATAATGGACCCAGATATAAATTGACTCGTATTCCGATCGATTTCATGCAGAGCGATTTAAGCCGCCAAGCAATTACACAAATAATTCAGCAAATCGAATCTACGCGGGAAACACAGTCAAACGTGGATAATATATACGAAAATCTGTGCAGCTCGATATTGCGAGAAATGAACGACAGCATCCCGAAATATGACACATCCAAGGGTACGCGTAAACGACATAGGACATATAAACCATACTGGAATGATGCCCTCTCGGAATTGTGGAATGACTTGAGATCGAAAGAGCGCGCATTTTTAAAATGTGACTCAAAACTTGTTGCGAGACGTAAATTTTTAAGACAAGAATTTAAAAGTGCGCAATACAAATTTGATCGCTCACTTAGGCAGGCGGAACGCAAACACAGACGAACTATTGCCGATGACATTGAAACAATGTCAACCACAAATCCAAATGACTTTTGGAATAAAGTAAAAACCTTGGGTCCCCGTCGAGATCGTTCTATCCCGGTGCAAATCAGCGACGAAAACGGACGTATAATCAGGGATGAGCAAACCGTACTGGATAAGTGGAAAACTGACTTCGAGAACTTGTATAGCTCCAATTCAAATAATGGTTTCGATGATGAATTTTACGAACACGTCAAAACTCATAAACTATTATTAGAAAATGATATGCTTGATCCATTATACAACTCAAACCCACACATAAACGGTAATATAACTCTTGAAGAGGTATCTGCGGTCATAATGAAGGCAAAACGGTTATCGGCAAGCGGAATAGACAAAGTCCCCTATGATGTGTTAAAATTCCCGCCCGTTATAGCGGTCATCCATAAATTGTTTCAGTTAATATTTGATACCAGCATCATCCCGTCGATATGGAGACAGTCTATAATATGTCCAATCCTGAAGGATGCCTCGTCAGATCGAACTGTTCCCATGAACTACAGGGGGATCAGTCTTTTGTCGTGTATCAGTAAGCTGTACAGTTCGCTACTAAATAAACGATTAATGCGGTATTTGGAGACGAACAACATTCTCGCCGAGGAGCAAAATGGGTTCCGGGCAAATAGATCATGTGAGGACCATATTTTTACTTTAAACAGTGTCATTCGCAATAACACAAACGTATTTACTACCTTTATAGACCTAAAAAAGGCGTTTGACTTCGTAGATAGAGATATGCTTTTATACAAACTGCTAAAAGCAAACATTAACGGGAAAATGTATGATTCTATCAAAAATGTATATCTTCATACGACGTCTTGCATACGTATAAACGATAAACTTACTGGATGGTTCGATTGCAGGTCAGGAGTACGGCAGGGTGATTGTATGTCCCCAACCATATTTTCGATATTCGTGAATGACATTGTTTCAGAGATCAATGAACTTAATCTGGGCATAGACTTAAATGGTGTTAATCTCTCCCTATTGCTTTATGCGGACGATATTTGCTTGCTTGCAAAAAATGAGACAGATATGCAGAAAATGCTTGATACTTTAC
Organism: Lucinisca nassula; assembly: GCA_963580285.1. Lineage (NCBI taxonomy): Eukaryota > Metazoa > Mollusca > Bivalvia > Lucinida > Lucinidae > Lucinisca > Lucinisca nassula. Next base: position 13,248,699 of record OY757019.1, read on the forward strand.
ACGCTTGGTGCAAGAAATGGCGAGTCCTCATTAATTCCGACAAGTCGAAAACAGTTCACTTTCGAAAAGGTAGACGAAATAGAAGTGACGTAACTTTCAAAATCGGTGAAAACGTTATAGAAACTGTGGAAAAATACAAATATCTGGGTGTCATATTTCACGAAAAGTCGGACTTTGGTCATACAGCGGAAGCACTGGCAACTGGTGGCGGTCGAGCACTCGGTGGACTTATATCAAAGTTACATGGGTTGAAGGAGTTTGGGTTTAAAACTTTTGAAAAGCTGTATTATTCATGTGTAGTTCCCGTAACAGACTACGGAGCGTCAGTTTGGGGATATAAATGTTTTGCACAGTTAGACTACATACAAAATAGGGCAATTCGTTGCTTTCTTGGTGTACATAGGTTCAGACCCATTCTTGCAATAGTAGGTGACACAGGATGGCTACCCAGTCAGTACAGACGCTGGAGTTCTATGTTAAGGTTCTGGAACAGGCTTGTACTAATGGACAGCTCTCGGCTGACGAAACGAGTGTTTAATTATGATTATGAGTCTGCCAATAACAACTGGTGTAGCGACGTAAGAGACATTTTTCAAAAACTCGATATTCCAGAATATTATGATAACAAAATGCCTGTTGATATGTCTATTGTACATGAAAACCTATATAATTTGTACGCGAACTCGTGGCCCGAAAAGTGTGAAAACGTTCCAAAACTCAGAACGTACGTTAAATTCAAGACTGTCTTCAAAACTGAAAACTACCTAACATTAAACCTTAACCGAAATGAACGCTCTATAATGGCCCAGTTTCGATGTGGTGTTCTACCACTACGGGTAGAGACCGGGAGATTTGTTGGTGAACAAGTTAGTGACAGACTTTGTAAACTGTGCAATTTATCAACCGTAGAAGATGAGATTCATTTCCTTTTGTACTGTCCATGTTATGCAAATTTACGTGATGTTGAACTTGGTCCTATTTTGCGCAATGACGATCATACAAACTCTAGCGACGTGGATAAACTAAGTGACTTGTTGAACAAGCATACAAGAAGAACTGCTAAATTCTTACTAAAAGCATTTCTACACAGACGTGGAATTCTCTATGGTTAAATTATGACAATATTTAAAGAAACGCATATTAGGAGTATAAATGTTAAAACAGATGTTCATTTGTAGTTCACCGTTACATGTTTATTTAATAGTGACCTGTAGACCCAATGGGTCGGGCGCTATATATTCATTATTTATACTTGTTTGTTCTGATAGCGTATGTCACTCTAATAAAAATTACTTACTTACTTACAGTGTCTGAAGGTTTAGAATTTTTACAGTAGGGACAGAGTAGAGTCTAATGAGAATGAGCCATCTCTTAGGGATGTACAGTTTACCATTCTGTTAATTATTCTGACTGAAACCCCTATATACAAAATGGACCTGGCCAAATTCAAAGATGGAAAAGTTTGTTCCTGCAAACCTGGGGTGACAGGCTGAATGACATTTGGAATAAACAGGTCTGAGAGTTTAGCTATTTCTAAAGACTGTCCATAAACGTAAAGACAGTCTTCAAATTAATGGACTCACGTGCCTATAGAAAGCAATGCAAAACATAAGAATTTTAAAAAATTCAAAAATCGCAGAATTTGTATTATATTAACTTCTTTGTTACATGATGAATTGCATACACAGATTTTTCTCGAACTGTTGTTTAATTTTCGAGTATTTATATAAAACGGCTACACAAGATATTCTTGTTTATGTATTCCCCCTTCATGTACTTTACAACAAGTGTGCCACGCATCAGGTGACATATTTCATTGTTTATAGTGTATGGGAGAAAATCTGAACTACACAAAATCAATTATTTAGTTTCTTGAATTATTAATCAACAAGTCAACAGATCATACCCAGTTTTCAGCTATGCGCAGATTATCATGTAATAAGGAAGGTTGCCTAACATATGTACTGCGAATTTTGAATTTTTGAAAATTCTTACGATTTGCATTGCTTTCTATAGACACGTGAGTCCATAGTTTAAAGACTGTCTTTACTTTTATGGACAGTCTTTAGAAATAGCTAAACTCTCAGACCTGATAAAAGATTATTTTAGACAAATAGATTCAGCACCAAAGTTTTTTTCATACCTGATCCACAAGTTCTATAGAAGCTGTCAATATTTCTTTCCATTTCTCCATCTCTGTCTCATGTAGACTCTGCTGTTGTTGTATTAAGTTCATCCACTCTTCTTGGGACGTAGGAGGATGTCTGCAATACAAAACATAATGTTTGTTTTTGCTGAGGTTTAACATCCCAGTCAACCAATTTAGTCATTTTGGAGACAATGCTTCCAAATTTGTGAGACTTTTATTCAACGTTGAGATAAAACGACATCGAAAGCTCTTACCACCCAAAGAAACAGCAAGAGTTTAAGGGTCTGTCCGACTCACACCACTTTGCCTGGGCTTACTTAGACCTTCTAAAGAGTTTACCAGTTCTCAAAAGTTTGGTTGGTTTCAGCTTTGCACTGGAAGCACCATGCATGCAGCCCAGTCTATCAAGCCCTGATGGGCAGGGGTGCAAAACAAGATGTATTCAGTGGCGTAGTAATTTGTTGTTCTATATCAAAAGCTTGATTTTGCCTACAGGGGCATAAGTTGGATGAGGACAAGATGTGATTTGAACTCACGATCTGCTTGTTGTGAGTCCAACACTCTAACCACTGTGCCACAGAGCTTGCAGGCAAACTTAAACCAGGGGAGGTAATACAGCTGGAATTATTAACTTCTTAGCTAAGAAGTCAGATTTAACCCTGCACATCCATAAATGAGAGACACAACCTTCTTTGGGAATATGAATATCCATATACAGTCGAACTTCAATGGCTCAAACACCTTTGGGACCTCGAAAATCTTTTCGAGACAGGGGTAGTTCGAGCCACTGAGGTTACTGTCAGGAGGCATTACGAGATACTTTAGACATCTTTTCGGCAATCTATAATGAAAATGTATGCTGTGTGTACTCATTAGAATCGCCTCATCTAGTCGATTCTAATGAGTACACTCAGCATACATTTGCAAGATAAAAGACTAAAATATCCTTAATTATCCCCCACTATTTCTTATGTAGAGGATTTCGCTAGGGGCTCAAGAATGGGTTCGACTCATCCATGGTAAACGAGCCATCGGTGTTCGAGCCATCGAAGTTCTACTATAGTATCCAGCTAAGACAGGTCAGACTCTACAGATACATTTTCACCACTGCGGTTCATCTGAATAATGCTTCTTACAAACATTACATGTTTATTATAACACTGCGGTTCATCTGAATAATGCTTCTTACAAACATTACATGTTTATTATAACACTGCGGTTCATCTGAATAATGCTTCTTACAAACATTACATGTTTATTATAACACTGCGGTTCATCTGAATAATGCTTCTTACAAACATTACATGTTTATTATAACACTGCGGTTCATCTGAATAATGCTTCTTACAAACATTACATGTTTTTTTATAACACTGCGGTTCATCTGAATAATGCTTCTTACAAACATTACATGTTTATTATAACACTGCGGTTCATCTGAATAATGCTTCTTACAAACATTACATGTTTTTTATAACACTGCGGTCCATCTGAATTATAACAAAGATAATTGCAATAAGGAACTTAAAGAATTTGTTCTCAATGGTAACAACAGGAGCACCAGTAGCTCAGTGGGTTTTGTGCTCACCTACAGATCTACCGGTTGTGTGGGTTTGAATCCTGCTTGGGGTGAATTTGTAAACCATCTGCAAGTGATGATTCAAAATCGTGATAGACGCAAACTAGAAATGTGTCAATACAACACAAATGCCCCCATCCAGGGTCTACTTCACCCCACCCCCATCCAGCAAAAATAAAGAAATGACTCATATTATAATAACACCTGTCATTGGACAGCACAGCTTGCCTGGAAAAGTGTCATTAGGTCATTGGCATAGATTGGTGTATGGCTGATAAAACCTTGGAAAAATATGAGCTCTTACAAACGTTAACATTAAACATTTCTAAGTCTGCAATCTTCACCTTAAGGTCATGGGTCAGGGGCTGGGTTATGGCTGAATGAAACTTTTGACCTGTATCTATCATCATTCCAAATACGTAACAAATCCATCACATGGTTAAGGAAATATGAACTCAAAAATATAACAGAAAAAAATTCTATGTCTGTGACCTTGACCTTGAGGTAAGGGGTGGGGGTATGGCTCAATGAAACTTTGGACCTGCAACTATTGTCATACCAAATATGAAGCAAATCCATTATAAAGCTTGGAAAATATAAGCTATTAACATACAGTTGACTCTCGTTATCTCGACCCCGCTTATCTCGACCCTATCGCTTATGTCGAACTAATTTCTAAGTCCTGTAAATTTTCCCTATATATTTATTGTATTTCAACTTCGCATGTGTCGAACTACTTTTAAGTCGACACTTCGGCTATCTCGCCCATCATTTTCAGTCCCTGAATGTATTTTTCACTGTTTTTACTACTGGGTATCTCGAACCGGGATTCTAGACGTAACGAAAAAATAAAACAAAACAAAAAAAAAAAAAAAAAAAAAAACATGCGTCCGGTCCTTCAATTTTGTAATAGGCCTTTAGAAAACAATTCATCAATACTCACAATGTTGTTAATTATCCAATTTGTCCAGGTGCATTTGCAATTAAAATTAGCACACACAATACCTTTTCGGCTACTAAGAAAATCATGTGCGTGTAATTAAGACTGACACACGGTGCTCAACCTTTAATCTTACACCGTCTCGTGTCAATGATTTGCAAGATTTCCGTGATAAAAGGCGGCATTGTCTTTCTTGCAGAAATGTCATTTTAGAAAGTGACAAAAGTTGTGATAACCTTGGCGTGTTAAAAACGCAGTTGTTCGGAACAATTCACGTGTATCGTTGTTAACCCGTCTGTTTCTTAACCCATGCAAATCCATGTACAAACAGTGTAGATCCAAAAGGGATGGCTCATAACGAGCTTTAGCGGCAGGGCCTAAACTGTTTGCCATATTGACGGTTAATCAGTTAGAGTGGAGATGAGTCAAACTACAGTATGACTTTAATATATAGCATGTACTGCTCTCCGAAGTAATATAAGCGTTGCATTCACAAGCGGGAACAAGTCTGTTTAGTAACTATATTTAGAGTATTTGGAAACCCAGATTTTTAGGAATTTAAAAGACAACAAAATACGTGAGAAATCTATCAGTTTTATTTATTTATTAATTTGTTCATAAACGCTATACTCTGACAAGCTCCAGTACTTTCATAAACAAGTTTTAAAAACGCAGTAAACCGTTCATGTAAGAATTACCAAGAATACCAAGCATATCACGGCAAACAATGTGTTCTGACATACATGTGACGTCACACTTTGGTTATCTCGTACTACGGATAACTCGAACTTTTTATCCGGTCCCGTGAAGTTCGAGATAACGAGAGTCGACTGTACTTAAATTTGAAAATTTCTATGTCTGCGACCTTGACCTTGAAGTCATAGGCATGGGTTGGGGTATTACTGAATAAAACTTTGGACCTGCGTCTGTCATCAAACCAAATATGAACCAAATGAATCATAAAAGTTCAAATTCAATGTGGTACAAATACCTTAACTTGAGTCTTAAACATTGAAAATTTTCTAAGTTTGTGACCTAAGTCTGGGGTATTGCTGAATAAAACTTTGGACCTATATGTATCATCATACCGAATATTAACCAAATTCATTGTACGGTTTGGAAAATATGAGCTCAAGTTCTACCTGGTACAAATACCTTAATCTGGGTCTTAAAAATTTCTAAGTCCTTGACCTTGAGGTCATGGGTATGGATGGGGGTATTGCTGAATAAAACTTTGGACCTATATCTATCATGATACTAATAGGGATTATCAACTAAATGATAATCCCATTTATTTGGTGCGAACAAATTGAATGGACTGTCATTAATGTGTCATGTTTGCAGCTTCAGGGTGGCTTGACCTCTCATTATTTAGGTTTAAACAATGTCTGATCGCAATTTCGATCTCGTCATCCACCATGACAGTTGGTCCAGGTTACTGGACGCTTGCACCGTGTTTGTTATTCAGCAGTCAAGCGTCTTAAGGGCCAAACTATGGTTTGGCGTCTTGCGCATGCTCAGGGAAACCTTCCTTTTCCGTTTTCAAATCCAGCAAAAGAAAGTTGTATTTTTAAGAGGAATCTAAAACTAAAATCCAGCAAGAGAAAGTTGTCGGGACTCGGTTGAGATATGTTTCATAATAAAAGAAGAAGAGGGTGTCCTTTAGCTATAATATAAGAATTTCCATTGGTTGACCTCGAACAACAATAATATTATCGGTACTTTCGTTTTGCAACCGGAAATGATAAAATGCGTTAGTGACGATGTACAACTAAATAGGGAAAAAGGAAAAACTAAGACAGTTCACCGTTACGAAAATATTAGGAAAGGTGACACTACGGCGGCATAAAAATCGCCATTTAAATTGCAAAATATACATGGGTGACAATGGTGGCCCTGCGAGTTTTTGGTACCTTATAAAGCTTGGGAAAAAATGTTATTATGGAAGATAAATAGTATGCAGCGAAGAAATTAAAGGGCTAAATATGATTTCTGATATAAGGACGGTCGGCAGGGAACTCTTCAGTAAAAAGAAACAAAGAACGGATATCTTTCCTGCCAGTTTCTCATTTGGTGGAGGTGAAAGCTTCGGTTTTTATTGCTAAAATTTGATCATTTTTGAACAGTTTTAAAAGCAAAATCTTTGCCAGAGGTGTGGGACTGATTGAAAATATTTCTTGTGTACATTTGTTAAGGTCATATAGCAGAATACCTTTGTTTGAACCTCCGAAAACGGCGGACCTCAGTGGAAGTGACTTCACGCCGACCGTCCTTATATATTTTGTACCACAGGGACGCCCGGTATCTGTTTATTTTGAGTGCAAATCTTGGGAATTTATCTGTAGATAGATTGTAGACAAGATGGTGGCCGATATTTACAAACTGACTGGGGAATTTCCACAGGGGTCATGACCTTTGGCACTCATTGTGTAACGCTAAATTAACTTAAAATACCATATTTTAAGTAAATGCGCTTTTAGAATTTTCTTTATATTTTTGAAGGGATTATGCCTCGACTTTCGGGTATAATAGCGTCAGTTTGGGTTGTCAGAGTTAAACAGTGCAGGCATTGCGGGATAGCTTGACGGCTCGGCTGACCAGCTATGTTAATTTTAAATATGCAAATGACCATGTGTTGTCGAATGTTAGTTTATTTATGAACACCCGACCTACTTTTGAGCCGGACATAGCCGCTTGAATCACAGGTGTGATATACCGGTATTATCGTTAGTAACCTGTCAATTAAACATATATTGGGAATTCAATGACCACAAACAATATATAATTTCTAAAGGTAATTTTATTGACTTTCAAAACATATTTGAAGCCACAAACCTCATCTGATTCGATATGAGTCTGCCAATATCAAGCCAGACATTGTAAAAAAAAAAAAAAAAAAAAAAGTTAAAGCAGACAGAGTGGCTGGACCTTTTGACTCTTGTTCGCTATGAACTCTGCACATTTCACCATTAGGTCTTGTATATTATATTGTGCAAATGGTACAAGCTTAAGGCTGTGGTTGCCTTTTGGTAAATTCCGATATAAAAGGAAAATTTGGGCTATTACTCGTCTCTCCTTTAGACTCTGATCAGCTCAGATTCAAGCTTGACGGGAAGTTTTATTTTGTTTAAGCAATGCCATTTGGTTGCAGCATAGCACGCCAGACTTTCGAGACTGTCGCTACTTTTTTGGAATTCTGGGTAGCTAGACATGTTTCTGAGGGACGATTCATGTGTTATCTTGACAGTTTCCGGCTTGGTACTGGGGAGTCCATTTTGTGGGCAATTTATGAATGCTACATGTGGTTTATCAAAGATACACTGTCACCTTCGCATCACAGCAGATATGAAGGAATTTGAACTTTGGGTACAATTTTTCCAAAAAAAAAAAAAAAAAAAAAAAAAAAAATTATGGTATTTCCGTTTCTCATGACCGGTTCTGGATGTCAAATGAGGATTTACAGCACTGCACCATTCGTGCAAGGGGTTTGAACTCGGTTTTGGTGCCTACTTTGTAGGTAATGAGATAAGACCAGTGGTCCAGTGGATAATTTTTCCATCTTTGGAGCATCTTCTGTTATTTATTTTTGATTTATAAAAAAAAAAAAAACAAGATGTGTTTGTGAAACACAAATGCCCCCGGACAGCGCAAGGTGAAGGTCACGAGGTCAAAATTTATGGTACCTCTTGAAAGGTCTTGTGACAAGGAATGCACATGTGAAGTATGAAAGCTGTACCACTTACCATTCAAAAGTTATGCCAAATGTTAAAGTTTTTGCAGACGGACAAACGGACAAACGGACAAACAGACAAACGGACAAACAGACGGACAGACCAAAAACTATATGCCCCCCAGAATCTTAGATTCCGGGGGCATAAAAAACAGTAGTGTACTGGGAACTGCACCCTGCAGTACACCACATTCTATTCAAAATTACAGACCAACCTTACCAAGTCACGGAAGGCAATGTTAATCGAGATATTTCCATGACATATTAAATGTAGAGTGCCGAGCACTGAACCTTGCAGTACACAACAATCTTTTCAAATCTACGGATCAACCTTACCACTCACGGAGGGTAATGTTTAATGAGATATTTCCATTTATGTATTTATTTATTTATTTTAATTTATGCATTTATTAAAATGTAGAGTACTGAGCACTGCACCTTTCAGTACACCACATTCTAATCACACATACCCACTCACGCAGGGTAATGTTGGATGAGATAGTTCTAATCAGATAAATAAACTGCATAAATATATACTTCATCTTTAGAATTAGTTGAGACATAACTGCCCTCCAACAATATCGTGCATCCCACTTGCAATCAATGCATCTATATGTTGCCTTGGTTGTCAAACAATATATGATGTGGAAGCCTGATGGTAGTCTAGACTTCTTTTGCCTCCGGAATGGCCATTCATTAAAACACTGTCAGCTCAGTGGCATTCTTGTGACAGCTGTAGAAAATAAATTAGGACTTCCAAAGCAACTTTATGCTGCACATTCCTTTAGAATTGGAAGGGCTATTAATTTGGCAGCTAAGGGTATTCTAGTATAGCCATAAAAGAACTTGGTTGATGGAAAACTGGGGCGGTAACATGGTACATACGTTTTTAAATTGTCTGTTACAGATATATTGCTTATCGGTGATTCCCTGGTTTCACACCTTGCTGACAGTGTATCTATCAGCTCTCAGACCTCCAGCTAATGCAGTGATTGTTAGCTAAAATTTTTATTAGGGTAAAGCGGTGCACTGGTATCACTACGACACCGAGCTCCAATGGTTGCTGCAGTTTCATTCAACACTTGTGATGATAATTAATCACCTCGGGGGCAACAACCTTGTTGAGTGGTCCCAAAGCAAACTTCTTAAAGACTTTTAAAAGCTAATTTGCATACATGGCTTCTATCTATCCCGAAGCCCAAACGGTATGATCAGACATCCTCCCTAATTGTCAGTCGTGGCTGGGGGCGGACAACACTCATGAAGGGCTTAAAAAGCTGGATCATAGGAGGCGTATAAACCAATCGGGTAGACAGCCTGCTTTAAATGTAGTGACCGAACAATCAAGCATGTGCTCGATTTCAATACAGCAGGGCTATTTAAGACGGATAGGGTTCATCTCACTGCTGTGGGCAATATCATATTTTTAAATACATTTGAGGAAGTAGTCAATCAATTTGTTACAGACCCTTCTTCCCAAATGTAAAATCCTAATATGTAGTTAGAATAACAGGACAAGGATAAAAAGGCTATATTCATAAAAATGTTGACTGGCTGAATTGGGGGACAAATTTATGTGGGGCATCATAAATTTGCTGTGGCGGAATTCAGCATTCGATAGGGGGGACGCTTTGCTTAGACAGCTGTTTGGTTGTAATGAAACTTTACGCCTTGAGCCTAGATTCCAAATACTGGTTGCTGGGGGCAAGGCTGAAGTTTGTTTCTTTCAGGACTTCTACTTGGACTGGGTGGCATCTCCTTCATGGAAGTGGTTCGCCATAGCCTGAAGATTTGTTCTTGAGCCTAGATTCCGGGTACTGGTTGCTGGGAGCAGAGCTGAGGCTTGTTTCTTTCAGAACTTCTTGAACTGGGTGGCGTCTCCTTCAGGGAAATGGTTCGCCATAGCCTGAGGATGTGTTCCCCCCAGGGTCATACTAAAAAAATTCTAAATTGCAAGTCATAAGTAAGGTTCGCACGTGCAGCCGGGGCTATTTGAATATATGTAATATGGGATGGATTACATGGTATGCATTGCATAATGCAGAAGATGGTATGGAATGCGTGTCATGGAATGCATTTTGGAGTGCACATTACGGAGTGCTCACTGTCCAGATTAGTTGGAGTGCATAAATTGGAGGGCACAAGAGTTGGGATAGAGTGGAGCGTACAAATAGGATGTGCGCAATATCTGGATTGTTACATAATTTGGAGCGTACAGTCAGGATGTGCGCAATATTTAGAATGTGGAGCGTACAGTCAGGATGTGTGCAATATTTAGAATGCTAAAAATTGTAAAGCATACAAACAAGATGTATGCAATATTTGGAATACTTGGAGCGTACAAATAGGATGTGCGCAATATTTGGATTTTTACAAAATTTGGAGCGTACAAACAGGATGTGCGCAATATTTGGAATGTTAAAAAATTGTGGAGCGTACAAACAGGATGTACGCAATATTTGGAATACTCTGTTACAAAATTTGGAGCGTACTATAGGAAGTGCGCAGTTTTTGGAATGTTACAAAATCTTGGAGCACACATTTTGAGTGTGCGCATATTTTGGAATACTCAAAATTCAAAACTGGACTGCACAATATTTTGAGTGCAAACAAATTAATAATTTGGTGCCCGTTTTCGTGCGAGCTAGGTTATATGCTGTCACTGCGTCCCCCCTTTGACCTGAATCTACTCGGTGTCCATATACTGCCAGAGATTGTAGAGACTAAAACACATTATTGAAATAATGTTTTATTAACTATCCGAAAAAGGAGATAAATAAAAGTAGTTGTATCTATATATATTTTGTTGTACGAGTGAGCATCCTTAATAAATATAAACGAAATCCATTGTGTGGTTTTGAAAATATGAGCTTAAGTTTTACCTGGTACAAATACTTTAACCTGGGTCTTAAACATTAAAAATTTCAAAGTCCATGACCTTGACCTTGAGGTCATGGGTATGGATGGGGGTATTGCTGAATAAAACTTTGGACCTATATATATCATCATACTAAATATTAACCAAATCCATTGTATGGTTTTGAAAATATCAGCTCAAGTTCTACTTGGTACAAATACCTCAACCTGGGTCTTAAACGTTAGAAACTTCCAAGTTCGTGACCTTGACCTTGAGGTCATGGGTATGGGTGGGGGCATTGCTGAATAAAACTTTGGACCTATATCTATCATCATACTAAATATAAACCAAATCTATTGTATGGTTTGGAAAATATGAGCTCAAGTTCTACCTTGTACAAAAACCTTAACCGGAGTCTAACAGGATTACGTACGTATGTTCATACACACTTTCGTACAGGACGTACATCCGGACGCAAGTACGCACGTATCCACGGATGCACATACAGAAAACCAAAAAAACTCTATGCCCCCGGCATCATCTGATGCGGGGGCATAAAAATAATCTGTTAAGTATAGTTTGAACAAATTGACCTGAGACTGACCTTTATGCAAGGAATAAATTATTCAATGTTATCTTCTAATGCGTCAGCTTTCGTAAACTTCTCGTGAATTTCCGGCATCCTGTGAATTGCGACCCATTTACCAACCTCTATGTATTGAATAACAATATCGCCATATTCGGGAGACGGCGAAGATAAATACATGCATTCAGTTGGGTGTGAAATTATGTTATTAGAGTTCACCAGTCTCAGGTCAATTTGTTCGAACTACACCAGATTTACCTTATGTATTCGTACAGATGGGCCTGAGCACCTCAAACAATTGAAGAATCAGTCAAAAGTATGCAGAAGCCCAGAATTCAAACCATGGCCCCTGGATTAAGAGGCCGGTAGCTTTACAACTACACCACAGAGTCTTCTGAGCTAACAGTGTAAATCCAGATGAGATACCGCTCAATGCAGCATCCCATCAAGATCTACACTGTTTGCCAGTCATCCAGCTATTTTAGACACAACATGGGCTTGTAAATTAAAACTGTGTTTGTTCAAATTTTAGAATAAGTATGGTAAGGCATTGAGGTGTCTGAATATAAAGTGTAAATATGGTAGCACTTACTTGATCATTCTGTCTATGGTTTCTTGAGAATGTGGAAAATACAGCACATTGGTGAGGTTTTCTAGTGACCAGAGTTTGTAGAATAATAAGGCATTAAACATGACTAGGAGTACTAATCTGTAAAAAGAAAATATATCAATGCATCTTAGTGACAGTAGGGAAAGAAGAAGGAGGAGCAAATAGGTCATTTTTCTGTATAATCAACACATTTTTGTTTGGCTATAACGTGTTTGTTTAGCTAACATTGATGCTGCTTCAGATGTATTGTTTGTTTGTTTGTTTGATTTGAGGTTTAACGTCCCCGTCAACACTGTAAAGGTCATTTTGGAGATGTTGCTTCCAATTTTGTGGGACTTTTACCCGACATTGAGATGAAATGACATCTCAAGCCCTGTCGCCCAATGAAACCAATAGGGTTTATTAGCATGGAAGGTCCGCCTCGCACCGCGGTTCCTGGACAGGCTTAGATCCTCTAAGCTGTTTACCAGTACTAGCGTGCAGGCCGGATTCAGCTCTGCGTGGAAGCATCATGCAGCCCATATATTTCTTCAAGCCCCTATGGGCGGGGGCAGTGCTTCAGATGTAAATAATATATACAAAGAGGGGGAGCTTCTTGTATTAGAAAGCCAACAGACAGCTATAAAAGTTTCTCCCTTACAAAATATATCAATTATGTAGCCATTTGTCTCCTTTGCAAAATATATCACATGGGTAGCCATTTGTCTACTTTGCAAAATATATCAGATGTAGCCAATTGTCTCCCTTACAAAATATATCACAGATATAACCATTTGTCTCCTTTGCAAAATATATCACAGATGTAGCCAATTGTCTCCCTTACAAAATATATCACAGATGTAGCCATTTGTCTCCCTTGCAAAATATATCACAGATGTAGCCATTTGTCTCCCTTGCAAAATATATCACAGATATAACCATTTGTCTCCCTTGCAAAATATATCACATATGTAGCCATTTGTCTCCCATGCAAAATACATCACAGATGTAGCCATCTGCCTCCCTTGCAAAATATATGACATATGTAGCCATTTGTCTCCTTTACAAAATATATCACATACCTAGCCATTTGTCTCCCTTGCAAAATATATCTCAGATGTAGCCATTTATCTCCCTTGCAAAATATATCACAGATTCAGCCATTCATCTAATTTCTTCGTTTTCAGTATTTCCTACTGTTACAAATCCTTTAAATCAGTAACTGAGTGAATGTAAGAGAAAACAGCTTCTAGAATTCTCCTTTATTGTTCTTCAAATGCACATGTTCAGCCAACTAATAAGCCTAGAGAAACATGAAGCTACTCGAAGGTCAAGGAGTTACTTGAAGTCTTTGTCTGCAAGTCTGGCAAGACTGTTTATGCACAGGTTTGACAGAGTCTTTGCTGCATGCATGTGTGATAAGTACTCTTTCTTTTGTTTGTAGTGAAGTGTTTTCCAGTATTTGCTCAATGCACTAAAAGCAATAGAAACCGTAGCACTATCAATATACTATACTTACACAAAACAGACAATTCTAACAAGAGTATCAGCATTCATTTTGAGTAATTTTTCTTCCTTCTGGGCTGAGATCATACCTGAAATGAGAATCAAATACATCATTAATATCCTTAGGGGAATGGGTACTCTCTGTAACTTCAATAACTTGAAATTGTATCGGCTCATTAACCATGATTACTTGCACCCGCGCCCACTGGGGCTTGCAGAAATAGATTGGGCTGCAGGTTGATTCCATGCAGAGCTGAAACCGACCTATCTTTTGAGTACTAATAAACCACTTAGGACTAAGCCTGACATTTGATGAAATTTTGGTGGATGTGTAAGTGAGAAAAAGTAAAAATTTGGCCAGTTTTTGTAACATACAACGGAACGCGCGATTGTCTTCAAAAGTTAAGGTCAAGTTATGTCTCTAATTTGCGTTTATTCCCCAATCATAAAATTTAATCGGCAATCAATGTGAAAATTATTTAATTGCTCCTAAGACGAGTTGCTACGACTAATCTACTATCTCGTGAATGTTTATGTTTTGGCGCCAAATAGCAGACGCTGCGAGAAAAGTTGAACGCTTTAATTTGTGTTAACACATATTCTGTTGTTGGTTATTGACACGGAGCTTACTTTTCACAACTGTTTTGCTATCTAGAATTTTTTTACCGTTTCCAAACATTTTTTTTTTATGAAAGAGATACCCCCCATTAAAATAAAACAATAGACATGGGTGGGGTTGGTGGGGTCCAATGACGTCATTTACCGATGACGGTGCAGAAAAAAACTGTAGCGTTGGTTTGTGGTCGGCGGTTTGGATGCCGGAAAACTTCGATGTTCGCATTGAACTTGCTTGTTTATTTCGTTTAAAATCAGAGTTTTAGGAATAATACTCACAAAATCGGGCTTGCTAGTAATGGAGATTGTTATATTACTCATGTGTAAGTAAAGTTGAGTGGACAATTAAACGTTATTTATGTCAGGAAGCGTAAAAGGATAGAGCATAACATGAGATGCATCGTATTTTCAGCTGACAAAAGTAAAAATAAAATGGTCCAAAAACTAGAGCTGCCGCCTAACGGGCGCCAATTATACCCCCGCTACCGACAAATTTTTACAAGTATTTGACCTTGAGGAAGGTCAAGGTCAGGTTTGTGTATATCAATCTTAAGTACTAGTGGCAAGGTGTGTGGTGTGTGAATATTATAGAAATCGGTCAAAGAATAAGGAAGTTATGAGCAATGTTAAAGTTTTTTGTAACGGACCGACGACAGACGATTTGTAACGGACCGACGACAGACGACAGACGACAAGCTGACTCCTATATACCCCCTTCAAACTTCGTTTGCGGGGGTATAATAATTCGGGCGGATTACCCGCACCCTGAACTTGGGCCTGTAATTTGATGGAAAAAAAATGCGGGTAATACACGCCCGAATACGGTACTCATTAGAATTGCTATAGTGAAGCGATTCTAATGATCTGAGTACAAAACATACATACGATTTTGCAAGATAAAAATAGAAAATCTCCTAACATTATCTTTCATTATTTTATATCAAGAGCAATTCTCTACGAACTCAAGAACAGATTAACTGAGCCATAGTAAATAAGCCAGAGTGACACTGTACTAATCAACATATTAAAATGTGCACATGCAAAGCACTTACGAGAGCCTTAGTTCCAATAGAGCAATTGTTTTTCCTTTAAGAAAATAGATAGGAGTTCAAGAGAAGGTTTGAGTACAGGAGAGCAAACAAGGTAATTAAAAGCCGTCTCCCTTGTTAAAATGCCAGAAAATCTTACGGCATAGAGGTTTAAACAGAGGAACAACGCATAGCTGAAAAATCCCTGCCAGTGTTGGGACTTTAATCCAGCCCACTGGGGTGAAAGTTCAATGCTCTAACTACTGACCCAAACAGTCTACTCCAAGGCGCAGTTGGCGGGGACTCATTATAAACCTATAAGCTTTGAAGGTGGGACCTGGGGCTGTAACACTCCCCCTCTTCAAGGAAATCATCATTCATGACGCGAAGAAGCATAGCTGAAAAATCCCTGCCAGAGGTGGGATTCAACCTCAAACTGCTCAGCTGGAAGTACAATGCGCTAACATCTGAGCCTACTCTCTACTTTCTGATGCAGTTGTCAGAGATGTGTTATAAACCTATATGCTCTTACCAAGGTAGAATGTAGGAGTTGCGGCCATTAAATTAACGTCTTAAGTTTGTGTGCACATTACATGTGTGTGCCCGCTTGTCCAGATTGTCACTGTCTGCCTGGGTTGGAAGTACTTTTATTCAAATACCCACTTGGGCCCAGTTGTTCAAAACTAATGATGTCATTTGTTAATGTATCATGAAAACTTTTATCATTATTACTTTATGGCAAATATGTCAATATTTTTGTTGAAACTAGAGCTGTCAGTGAAACTGACTAGGGCCCCGGCAGCGCTATCAGAGGAGTAGGAAAATGTTGATGTTAAAAAAGACGTTTTTTTTTCCTTTCACCTCTAAGTATGACCTTGACCTTTGAGGTACGGACCTAGGTCTTGCGCGTGACACACTGTCACATTATGGTTAATATTTCTGCTAAGTAATATTTAAATCCATCCAGGTATAAGAAAGTTATAGATTGGACACAATAAAAAAGACGCTTTTTTGGACCTTTTATCTCTAAGTATGACCTTGACCTTTGAGGTACGGCTGTGGGTCTTGCGTGTGACACTTCGTCACATTATGGTTAACATTTCTGCCAAGTAATATTTAAATCCATCCAGGAATAATAACAAAGTTATTAATTGGACACAGGAAAGACCCTTTTTTGACCTTTAACCTCTAAGTATGACCTTGACCTTTGAGGTACGGACCTGAGTCTTGCGCGCAACACTCCATCACATTATGGTTAACATTTCTGCCAAGTAATATTTAAATCCATCCAGGAATAAGAAAGTTATGGAGGATAAAAAAATTTGTGGACGGACAGACAGACAGACAGACGGACGGACAGAGTGATTACTATAGGGCACCCACACTTTCAGTGCGGGGCAAAAGTTATGGAGAATAAAAAAATTTGTGGACGGACAGACGGGCAGACAGACGGACGGACAGAGTGATTACGATAGGGCACCCACACTTTCAGTGCGGGGCCCTAATTAAAAAGTATTAGATATCTTATTCGCCAGAACATTTAATAATCAGACCACTAACAAGCTTGTCAACCCAATGCATACGGGAAACCCCTAAAGGGGTAACTTGGCAAACACTCCAGACCCAGATCAGACGCCGCATTCTGCGACGTCTGATCAGGGCCTACATAATTTGCTAACAGAATCTTCCATCAGAAATAGAATAAAAATGAAAGAATAGCCCTTACACCGCTTATATGACAAATGGATTTGTCCAATATATAACAGTGGAAGAGTCCACCAGTATACAATGGGTATACTCTGATTTTTGCTCAATGTTCTTACTTCTAACTGGAGTAGGAGGAGCTATCATCTTCTCTGTAGTCTTTGACCTTGACATTTGTCTGGCTGTTGGGAGCTCAGTACCAGACAAATTATTCCTAGTTGCTTGAGCTCGTCTTTTCCTTATCTTACGTTTATTCTGGGTCAGTGTGCCCGATAAGTTCTCATGCTTATCAGACTCCTTTCGTAAATGAATTCCTATAAAAGAAAGGAAAAACTAGAAATGCGTCCATAGGACACGGATGCCCCCGCCTGAAATATGTCTATGTTCGTATTCATCCATAGAAAGTTATTGACCGTGTTTAAGTTTTGGACCCTTTTTATGCCATTTGACCTCTAAGTATGACCTTGACCTTGGAGGTACGGATCTGGGTTTGCACGTGACACATTGTCTCATGATGGTTAACATTTCTTCAAAATAACTTCAAAATCCATCCAGAAATAAATAAGTTATTGGCTGCGTTTAAGTTTAGGACCCCTTTTTTGACCTTTGACCTCTAAGTATGACCTTGACCTTGGAGGTACGGACCTGGGTTTTGCATGTAACACATTGTCTCATGATGGTTAACATTTCTTCAAAGTAATTTAAAAATCCATCCAGAAATAAGAAAGTTATTGACTGCGTTTAAGTTTCGGACCCTTTTTTTTACCTTTGACCTATAAGTATGACCTTGACCTTGGAGGTACTGACCTGGGTTTTGCCAAGACACCTCGTCTCATGATGGTTAACATTTCTGCCGAGTAATTTTAAAATCCATCAAGAAATAAAGAAGTTATTGACCGCGTTTAAGTTTTGGACGCACGGACGAACGGACGCATGGACGGACCCACATTTTGGGTTTGTGTGGCTGCACCTGTCCATATTTTATGGGGCTAAAATTTTTATGTGGCTAACAGTTTATGTGGCTATAAGACACACAAATCTGTACATCTAATGTGGCTAGCCACACAAACTTTGGACATCAGCCACATAAAGGCTGTCTGTACGAAACCGTCTTTGTCTAAACTTATGTGGCTACCAGAGGTTGTGATATCTAGCCCTCTAAAGGTAGAACAGAACTTTCTTTATAGTGCACTGATACATCTTATGGGTCTAGCTCCTCACATAGAGGGACTTTTTCCTACTGCAGCATTCAGCCCCAGGACAGCCAGTTAAATTTATGTGGCTCAGCCCCATAATCTCAAAGTTTAGCCTCATAATCCTGGACATCCATGTCCAAGGATGTCCAAGGTGATGAACATAAATTTATGTGTCTTTTTTTTATTTGATTTTTCTAGTCCCCCTGAACCCCTCTGTACTAACAGAAAAATGGGTTTGTGAGGCTAGCCACACAAACCCATTTTGCCACACAAAACCCTTCTGTACCTAAAAGAAGCCACATAAACCCATTTTGTAAGAACGGACGGACAGGGGCAACGCTATATGCCCTTTCCACCATTCTTCGAATGGGGGGGGGGGGGGGGGGGGGGGCATAAAAACCTCATAAACTCATGAAACTGCCCATAAATATTATCACAATAATTCTTCACAATCTCCAGACGTTTCGGCTATTTACAGCCTTTTTCACGGATTTTTCTTTCAAGCTATCACATATTTTTCCTATTCATCTTTCCACCATATTTAATGTTTTTGTTATGCCAAACGTTGCCGCGGCGTCATGACGTCGGATTCCCGACATCATAACGTCGCAACCCTGTTTGGCGCCAAAAACCTAGGACCAGCTGTTCAAAGCATCGGTAGTCCAACAAGCTCTTTAGTGGTCATATTGTTAGCTGTTCTAACAAGTTTAATATGTATTTTTTTTTTTTTTTTTTTTTTTTTTTTTGGTTGGAAAACTGCGAGCAGCCCTTGCATACGAAAAAGCTGCTCACATTTTTACAGCAAAATTATTAGCACACCTGCCACAACAAATGATCAAAGTTTTAGCGATCCAATAACCAACTGAACAACTGGCCCATGAACAATATTGAAAATCAATGCTGCTACAATCATGTAACTCTATCAGTGATGCCTTATGTCAAAGCGAAAAGCTAAGGCTCTGTCGCGGCTGCTTATCTTTACAGTCTCGCCAGAGCCCTCGCTGTTCGCCCACAAATAGAACGGAACAAACTCATCCCCCCCCCCCCTGATACTCACAGCACTAAAGCAAACTTACATCTACACTAATTGGAGAACACCTGAGAAACATACCTACGAACCAATAATAAAATGATCTAACAATAAGAACAATATTTCCGACAGCAACAACAGTAATAATAAAAAACTACAATATAAACCCCTTTTGTACCAATTAGATTCTTCCACCCTACACACAGCAGAAGTTCATCCCGAAAACCAGGGGTGTCAGATTGCGCTCCCTTCAAATTTAGGCTGGAAAATGGCCTAGCGTTTTGCAAACAGAGCAGGCCCCGACCAGACGCCGCATCCTGCGGCGTCCGATCTGGGCCCGCACCGTTTGCCAACTACCAAATTTTGGCTGGAAAATGGCCTATCGTTGGGCCAACACTGCAGGCCCCAACCAGACTCCGCATCCTGCGGCGTCCGATCTCGGCCCGCACTGCTTGCCAACTACCAAATTTGCAGGTTGATTTAAAAAACAGACTGGGAGATAAAGTTTGTATTAATGTTCAGGGTGATGGAAATTGCTTCTACCGCTGCATCAGTGTATTCCTGACGGGGCCTGCAATGTTTGCGTAATGCTGGGCCCTTTTCCAGCCAAAATTTGGTGGTTGGCAAGCGGTTCGGGCCTAGATCAGACGCCGCAGCATGCGGCGTCTGATCGGGGCCTGCACTGTTTGCATAACCATAGGCCATTTTCCACCAAAAAAAACAAAGAAAAAAAAAAAAAAAAAAAAATCGATAGTTGGCAAACAGTGCGAGCCCGGGTCGGACGCAGCGGGATGCGGCGTCTGATCGGGGCCTGCACTGTTTGCATAGCGCTAGGCCATTTTCCAGCCAAAATTTGGTAGTTGGCAAGCAGTGCGGGCCGAGATCGGACGCCGCAGGATGCGGAGTCTGGTTGGGGCCTGCAGTGTTGGCCCAACGATAGGCCATTTTCCAGCCAAAATTTGGTAGTTGGCAAACGGTGCGGGCCCAGATCGGACGCCGCAGGATGCGGCGTCTGGTCGGGGCCTGCTCTGTTTGCAAAACGCTAGGCCATTTTCCAGCCTAAATTTGAAGGGAGCGCAATCTGACACCCCTGGTTTTCGGGATGAACTTCTGCTGTGTGTAGGGTGGAAGAATCTAATTGGTACAAAAGGGGTTTATATTGTAGTTTTTTATTATTACTGTTGTTGCTGTCGGAAATATTGTTCTTATTGTTAGATCATTTTATTATTGGTTCGTAGGTATGTTTCTCAGGTGTTCTCCAATTAGTGTAGATGTAAGTTTGCTTTAGTGCTGTGAGTATCAGGGGGGGGGGGATGAGTTTGTTCCGTTCTATTTGTGGGCGAACAGCGAGGGCTCTGGCGAGACTGTAAAGATAAGCAGCCGCGACAGAGCCTTAGCTTTTCGCTTTGACATAAGGCATCACTGATAGAGTTACATGATTGTAGCAGCATTGATTTTCAATATTGTTCATGGGCCAGTTGTTCAGTTGGTTATTGGATCGCTAAAACTTTGATCATTTGTTGTGGCAGGTGTGCTAATAATTTTGCTGTAAAAATGTGAGCAGCTTTTTCGTATGCAAGGGCTGCTCGCAGTTTTCCAACCAAAAAAAAAAAAAAAAAAAAAAAAAATACATATTAAACTTGTTAGAACAGCTAACAATATGACCACTAAAGAGCTTGTTGGACTACCGATGCTTTGAACAGCTGGTCCTAGGTTTTTGGCGCCAAACAGGGTTGCGACGTTATGATGTCGGGAATCCGACGTCATGACGCCGCGGCAACGTTTGGCATAACAAAAACATTAAATATGGTGGAAAGATGAATAGGAAAAATATGTGATAGCTTGAAAGAAAAATCCGTGAAAAAGGCTGTAAAAAGCCGAAACGTCTGGAGATTGTGAAGAATTATTGTGATAATAAATGTTATAAAACTGTTTGTGCGTCAAAGGTGCCCATAAATATACAGTAAAATTCCTATATCAAAACCACCTTTGGGACTGTTCAAAAGTGGTCTTTAAGACCACTTTTGAACAGTCCCAAAGGTAGTCTCCCACTAGAGCATCCTGTATGTGAAAAGCAAAAACAAATGCAACTGAAACCTTCTAAACAAGCTTTTAAAATCATAATTTGTCTTAATTTTAGGTGATCTTAATAGCGGAATTTCACTGTATATGAAGTCAAAGTGCACCTAACACAAGTATTTTCTCTACAAACAAATGGGATACAACACAGTAAAAGGTACCATTTGGCCTTTGTGACTGACAAGAGATTCAGATCAGCCTGCAGACCAGTGAAAAGACCCATAGCCCCAGATAAGAGGGGATATCCACATATTATTTTTGTTATTTCTGCATGAAAACATATGTTGTAGGTACTCATTAGAAGCGCCTCAATGAGGTGCTTCTAATGAGTGCCCAAAACTTATATTTATGTGCCGAAATAAGAAAAATATCCGTACTTTTTTGATGAAAAAAAGCAACTTATCCCGAGATATGTGAAGTCTGATCCGAGAAAAGACTGATTTGCAGTTTAACTACCCAGTCATCACTATAAAAGTCATGATGAGCCAGTGAGTTAACCACACTTTTTCCTGGGCAGGGCTTAAGGGGAATGGGAACATCTGGCAAATTTTCCCACCATTTTTCAAAGAGACTAACTTCCAGTTCACTTTTCTGCAAGCCAAGTCCAACTGAAAAAGCGGTCTACTCTTAAAGGAAAGAATTTGCTCCTGACCCCTATTGACATAGGAGACAAAAATTCTTTTGCAGGAGTTGCCTCCTGTGAAGGAGTTCCCATTCCCCTTAAGACTTTCAAAGTGGTAACAAGTACAGCATAATACTTTACCAGTAATGAAAGAACACTGCCAGCCTATAAGGCTTGTAAACTTGTCACCCCTTGATTACGAATTAAGATGCATATCAGACTGAGGCACCAAGGTTGGCATTTGAGAAATGATCAACTGTATGAGTCCTCTATTTAATTTCTTACCTAAACATTGAAAATAATCTAGCACCCCTTGAACACTGTTTCTATCTATCATATCTGTAAAAGAGAAAAAAGTTACCGTAAAAATCTAAAAAAAATGGACACGTTGAGGACTTTCTGTAATTCTCCCCAAATTTTTCATTCTCCCCAAATTTTAACAAAACTGTTTCATGACCCAGCTCAGTTTGCATAGGCCTGTACGTCCCAATACTTAGGATCATTACGGTATATGCCAATTCATTAATTATTACAGGTATCTCTGCTACATGTCATTGCACCACAGAATTGCTTGTCAAGTTTGATTTTCTTTCTACCAACAAATTATTATTCAACACATAACTCACACACGGAGGATAAGTTTGGGATTCTGAAATTCTATTTATTTGGTTTGGAGTTCCATGACCCAATCAACACTATGTCATGAATAGGCTGTCAGTTTACCTAACCACACTTCCAGGGCAGGCTTACACAAATGCAGTTAACCAGTAAAGCAAACATTCTTTTGCCAGAAACTGGCAACTTCCCTTCTTGAAACAGTGAAAAAGAGAGAATGCCCATAGAAAAACTTTTAAGATCAATCTTCAAGAAAAAAATATTGCCCGAACAGAGGGTCTGAACCTGCAACCACCTGATCACCAGTCATATGTTCATCAAAAAAACCACAGAGGTCAGCTATTTGGGATAATCTGTCTTTTCTACATTAAGGTATATGATGTGGGTACTCGTTTGAAACACCCCATGATGACAATTCTAACAAGAGCACCCTATGTGGGTGCCAAGGCTCAGCTGCAAAAATTCTAAGTTGAAAAAGGGGCATAACTGTGACAAAAATATTTTGAGGGTTACCTCACCTATTGGTATGAGTTCCCCTTTTCATAATGAACAACTAGTCCGAGTTTCAAGTAAATATGTTCAGTAATGACAGAGATATTACAAAACGTCCAAGTTTTTGCAAGATGACAGACAACGACGACGCAAGAGCTATGACAATACCTTGTTGTTTTCTTCGAAAACAGCCAAGCTAATAAGTACCCACAAATATACCTTTCTAACTGGAAATAAGGAAACATCACATGAACAAGTCCGTGAAATGGGCACCCCTAAACCCCACCTTATATAGAGAAATCTGGGGTTTAAAAAATATGTCTATAGAAAATTATTGACTGTGTTTAAGTTTTGGACCCTTGTTTTCATGTTTGACCTCTAAGAATAACCTTGACCTTAGAGGTAAGGACCTTGGTTTTATGTGAGGCAGATTGTCGCATGATGGCCACCATTTCTGCCAAGTAATTTCAAAATCCATCCAGAAATAAGAAAGTTATTGACTGTGTTTATGTTTCGAACCCTTTGTTTTACCTTTGACCGCTAAGTATGACCTATGACCTTGACCTTGGAGGTACGGACCTGGGTTTTGCATGTGACACATCGTCTCATGATAGTTAACATACTTACAAAGTAATTTCAAAATCCATCCAGAAATAAGAAAGTTATTGACTGTGTTTAAGTTTCCGATGGAAGAATGGTTAACATTTCTACAAATTAATTTCAAAATCCATCCAGAAATAAGAAAGTTATTGACTGCATTTAAGTTTTGGACCCTTTTTGGTACGGACCTGGGTTTTGCATGTGACACATTGTCTCATGAGGGTTAACATTTCTACAAAGTAATTTCAAAATCCATCCAGAAATAAGAAAGTTATTAAATGCGTTTAAGTTTCTGACGGACGAACAAACAGACAGACAGGGGCAACAAAGCTATATGCCCTCCCATCATTCTTCAAATGGCGGGGGCATAAAAATATCATGGATTTTCATCAGAAAAGTACCCATTTTGGAGTTATGTAAAATGCACTATGTAACACGGGTGTGTTTTCATACTACCCATTTTGATTAAGCTGCAGCATTCTCTTCATTCAACTAAACAAACTGATTTCCTAATTGTCAGATCAAAAGATTTTGATTTACCCCAATGTCTTTGATGGCAAGAATGTACAAGGATTGTCACAAAGTGCTGTGGAGACAAGTCAATCATGTTTGAAAGTCAAGTATGACAACTTTGCTTCTGCGACCTCAAAAAGGTACAGTACATGATGTAAATTTGAACATGTATCAACATGACACATTACATTGACAAATCAATGGTCATCACTGACAAATGGGTGGGCTCTTGATCTAGTTGGACTTTATGATGGTGAAAAATATTTCAGTTCATGTCTTTGATCTTTACATAAAAAAGAAATAATTTGACAGGGGTGCCAAAATCAGCTAAAACAGAGTTTGTCTAACTTGCCTTAGATACAGTAAAAATTCTAAAAATCTGACACTTTGAGGACATGCTGTAATTCTCCTAAAATTTTTACAAATTTGTTTCATCATCCTGCAACGGTCCCCACCCATTGGGGCTTGAAGAAATAGATGGGCTGCATGATGCTTCCTTGCAGAGCTGAACCCAACCCGCACACGAGTACTGGTAAACCGTTTAGAGGATCTAAGCCTGCGCAGGCAAAGCGTTGCAAGGCCGACCCATCCATGCTTATAAACCCTATCGGTTTCATTGGGCGACAGGGGTTGAGATGTCATTTCATCTCAATGTCGGGTAAAAGTCCCATAAAATTGGAAGCAACATCTCCAAAATGACCTTTACAGTGTTGACGGGGACATTAAATCTCAAATCAAACAAACAAATCATCATCCTGCAAGGGGTCTAAAAGGTGTAGACAAAATGGCAAACAATGTTGACACTGATCAGACTGTTATACGGTTCGCTTCAGTATAGACCCTCATCACTCTGCTCCTTCAGGAGCAGTCTGATCTGGGTTCGCACTGTTTGCTTAGGCCTATTTGACCCAATACTTAGAATCATTATGATGGTAACCTATAAAATCAATATTAACTGTAGAAGACCTTCAGACAGGCATAGTAGGTCAGAGTGCTTCAGACAGGCATAGTATGTCAGTGTTTGCCGACTGAAACATTACGTCTAAACTGTTCAGTGTAGTAAACACATTTTTGCTATTTTGGTAGACAGTCGCCTAGACAATAACCCATGAAGTTTTATTTTTAAACTGGACCAATGGTTTGGGACTTGTCATCAGAAGATTTTCTAATTTTAGCTTTGTTAGCCACCTTGTTCATTGCAATGGATCCAGTTTAGCTATATATGTATACAGCCACCTAGGCAACATTCAGGGAAAGTTTGAATGAAACTGGCCTCCAATGAACAACAGTTGACAAATAGCGCTTTTTCTATTTTGATTTCTGGTGGCCATCTTGTTCATTGGAGCAGAACTGTTTAGCTAGGCAACATTCCTGTGATGTTTGTGTGTTTGTTTGAACTGGGGTTTTACATCACCGTCAACACTTTAGGTCATTTTGGAGACACTGTTTCCGATTTTGTGGTACTTTTACTTGACACAGTAAATGCTAGGGTTTAAGGAGCAGTCCGACTTGCATCACTTTTCCTGGGCAGGCTTAGACCAAAGCAATTTACCAGTACTCAAGTTTGGTCTGTTTCAGCTCTGCGGGGAAGCACCGTGCAGCCCAATCTATTTCTCCAAGCCCTGATGGGCAGGGGCACCTGAAACATTTGTGTGATGTTGGCCCAAGGCTGTAGGAGGAATTGTCATCTAAAGCAAATTGTTGATGCCTACAATCTGGGCCTACACTGCCAAACACCCATTTTGGGGTTTCTGGTAAAAAATGGTTTAATCCACTTACTTTTTACAACACCCCATACAGATTTCCTGTACTTCACTTCACTAGTAACACGTAACCGAGACTTTCCCTTAGAAACTCGAGTTAAACAGTATCTATTCACAACATAGAAAGCATCAGCGTACGGTATTCCAGTTGGTGTACATTCAGCGTCAATCACATATAAAATTCCTGGTTTGCTCTGTTTGTAACACATCTGTTTTTCAAGAGTCTGTGAAGATTTAGGCCCAAACGGAGCATTTAAAGGAACAGTGTATGTAACGTCTCTGACACGCCCTATATTTTCATCAGGATCATCACGCCATGGCATCATGGACATATCTGAAATGACACATTTTTATGTTTCATTTACCCTTTCACCCCTGTGTTTCTGAAGTGTACTCTTCCATCTCGTAATCTGGACAGATCCATTCTTGTTTTGTTTTTTGTTTGTTTGAGTTCAGGTTTAACATCCCCATCAACACTATTTAGGTCATTTTGGAAACTTTGCTTCCGATTCTGACAATGAGATGAAATGACATCTCAAGCCCCACCACCCATAGAAACCGCTATATTTAAGGAGAGGCCTGACATACATCACTTTTCCTGGGCAGGCTTAGACCTAAGCGGCTTACCAGTACTCAATTTCGATCGGTTTCCGCTCTGCTCGGAAGCACCATGAAGCCCAATCTATTTCTCCAAGCCCTCAAGGGTGGGCAAACCCATTCTTGTAAATAGATGGTTTGGTATGAATCATTAACAGCATGCTAAACAGTGTAGATCCAGAAGATAAGACTCATAATGAGCCATCACATCTGGATCTACACTGTTTAAAAAGGTATTCGTTCTCAGCCTAGTTGTTCAAAAGTAATGCCGTTAGTTAACATATTGTTAAAACTTTTATCATTCATTATGGCAAAGATGAATTCGAGCCTCGCTCGGGCCACGTGTGAGACGCCAAGTTCTGCAACGGAAGGTCAGGTGGTTTTTCTCCGGGTACTCCGGTTTTCGCCCACCTCTGATTAACGATCGGCTCGATATGAGTGAAATAATCTTGAAAGGGCCATAAAACCCAAACCAAAAAAAAAAAAAAAAAAAAAAAAAAAAAATGGCAAAGATGAAAAAAAAAAAAGTGAGCAGCTTTTGCAAATGCTAGAACACCTTAGGGACCACGAAAATTTGGTTGAGAAAGGGATAGTTCCAGTCAATGGGAGTTAATCATAGTGCCTATGGAGATGACTAAGGGAATCTTTTTTGTTTGTGTTGAGGATTTACATCCCCATCAACACTATTCAGGTAATTTTGGAGACTTTGCTTCCGTTTTTGTGGGACTTTTATATATTTTTTTTTTTTTTGGTTTTACGGCCCTTTCAAGATTATTTCACTCATATCGAGACAGTCATTAATCGGAGATGGGCGAAAACCGGAGTACTTTGAGAAAAAACACCTGACAGGCTCAAACCCACAGCAGTGAGAGACCTAATGATTAAGAGCTCTAATCCAGAGGCCCGTTGTGAGACTTTTACCTGACACGAGGTGAAAGGATATCTCAATTTGTTTTGTTTGAATTCATGTTTAATGTCCCCGTCAACACTATTCAGGTCATTTTTGAGTTGCTGCTTCCAATTTTGTGGGACTTTTAACTGACACTGAGACGAAATGACTTTTCAAGCCCTGCAGCCCAAAGAAACCAAAAGGCTTATATGCATTGGATGGTCTGACTCACACCACTTTGCCTGTGCAAGCTTAGTCCTTCTAAGCAGTTCACCAGTACTCATGTGTGGTCAGTTTCAGCTCTGCATGGAAGCATCATGCAGCCCAATCTATTTCTCCAAGCCCGATTGGCGGGGGGGGGGGGGAAGGACAGCTCTAGTATCTCAAGCCCTACCACCTAAATTAAGGAGCGATCAGACTTGCAACCCTTTTCCTGGGCAGGCTTAGACCTAAGCAGTTTACCACTATTCTGTGAGGAAATATTGGCGTCCAACATGGTGTCAGAAATGACAAATTATATGGCTTATATGCATTGGATGGTCTGACTCACACCACTTTGCCTGTGCAAGCTTAGTCCTTCTAAGCAGTTCACCAGTACTCATGTGTGGTCAGTTTCAGCTCTGCATGGAAGCATCATGCAGCCCAATCTATTTCTCCAAGCCCGATTGGCGGGGGGGGGGGGGGGGGGAAGGACAGCTCTAGTATCTCAAGCCCTACCACCTAAATTAAGGAGCGATCAGACTTGCAACCCTTTTCCTGGGCAGGCTTAGACCTAAGCAGTTTACCACTATTCTGTGAGGAAATATTGGCGTCCAACATGGTGTCAGAAATGACAAATTATAAGAGGTAAAAATGATAACATCTTCCTTATTTCTGCTTCAACATAGATTGTGGGTGTTCGTTAGAACTGCCTCAATGAGGCAGTTCTAATGAAGAACCCACAATCTATTTTTTTGAGTACAAATAACACAGATAAAGTATAGCCCTGTAAACCCCAGTTTTCTCTATATAAAGTGATGTTTAGGAGGGTCTTCATTTCACGGACTTGTTCACGTGATGCAATCTATTTCTCCAAGCCCCATTAGAGGGGGTGCTAGAGACAGCATTTCAAATCCCTATAAAATAGAGGTATAATGTATGTACTCATAAGAATCACCTCAATAATACCTATTCATGATAAAAATAGAAAAACCTCCATAAATTGTCCTAAATTTAAGGACATCCGGGGCAATGGCAAGAATATACACCCAGACCTCGTTATAGCACTATTAGTTACAGCACGAATTTGGATATAACACGTTTTGGTTTGGACCCCATATTTTCCCCAACCAACATTAAAAATATTATCCAAGGATTCTATCGGGTTTTAAGCACAACAACTTTATTTTCCTCCCACTTTTGACTGTGGTAATATGGTAGCTAACATGGTCTATACTGGTACTTTTTGATATTTATTGCAGGCCTCAGAGTTGAATATACAGTATATAAACTTGTTTAGCTTGACACGCATGATAAACATGAACTGCCATCGGCACAATCAAAAGTGTTGGCTTAGCGAGATAAAGAGATTAAAGAACTTGTTTAGCTTGACATGCATGATAAACATGAACTGCCATCGGCACAATCAAAAGTGTTGGCTTAGGGAGATAAAGAGATTAAAGAATTCAGTTAAGCAACGGGAAAAAAATATTCAGCTGAAATTTTGAACATCGATGCAGATGATGTGATCGGTCAACTGCATTAAAACTGATTTTGTAGAGCCGCTTGTAAAAGAAAGTCAGATTTATTCCAGCTTAAAACAAGAATTCCGCCGAAGGCTATGTCGCGCCTGTGGGGGCGCAAAGTCATCGAAGCATGACTTGTAGGTCAAGTTCAAACATAGATGCTTGCACAAAAGATTCCATTCTCAAATGCAAGCTTGTACTAAGTATCATTCATGAAGCTCTAATAATTCTTGAGAAATGAACTTAACCATTAGGGTGAACACTAGGGTGGTCGCAATATTTTACACAGTCACTGAACCATGAAATATAGGTCAAGGTCAAATATGGATGCTTGCATTTAAGTTACCATCCCCAGATACAAGTTTCTACCAAGTATCATTAATAAAGCTCTTATAGTTCTTGAGAAATAAACTTGACCATTAGGGTGAACGCTAGGGTGGTCGCAATATTTTACAAAGTTAGTGAACCATGAAAAGTAGGTCAAGGTCAAATATAGATGCTAGCATTTAAATTGCCATCCACAGTTACAAGTTTGTACCACATATCATTAATGAAGCTCTCATAGCTCTTGATAAATAAACTTGACCATTAGGGTGAACGCTAGGGTGGTCGCAATATTTTTCAAAGTCTTTGAACCATGAAATGTAGGTCAAGGTCAAATATGGATGCTTGCATTTAAGTTGCCATCCACAGATACAAGTTTGTACAACATATCATTAATGAAGCTCTTATAGTGCTTGAGAAATAAACTTCACCATTAGGGTGAACGCTAGGGTGGTCACAATATTTTACAAAGTCAGTGAACCATGAAATGTAGGTCAAGGTCAAATATGGATGCTTGCATGTAAGTTGTCATCCCCAGATACAAGTTTGTACCAAGTATCATTAATGAAGCTCTTATAGTTCTTGAGACGTAAACTTGACCATAAGGGTGAACGCTAGGGTGGTCGCAAATGTTGACGCCTTGACAAACTGATGGACGAACGAACGGACGGAAAACCGGGCCCCTATATCGCACCATGCTAATAGCAGGCGCGACAAAAATATTCAAGATCGATTTTTGCGGTAAAAAAAATTATTCAAAGACCATGTGCGCCATTAAAAATCGTTTCAAATAAGGGTAAGACATTCCAAGGGAAGTAATTCAAATTTCTCGTAAGTGTTGACCATTGTCTTGTTCCCAACACTAACCCGGTAATTTTATCATTGAAATCTATTAATGGTACTGTAGTTCGGTGCGGTCCCGGATGCTCAGTAACAACAAAGTTAGCCAGGAACCAGCTATCAAAATGGCGTCATACTCGCTTTCAGCTTGGGCGATTTTCTGGATATAAACGTGGCTTATCAGCTGGTTTCGATCACCATAGTGTAATTGGTTGATCTGTGACAAATACGGTCAGCATTTATAACACAATTCGGTTAATTTGGTTGGACCCGGAGTTCCGTGTTATAACGAGGTTGAGGTGTACTAGGAAACTGAGTTTGAATTTTGTTTGTTTGTTTGAAATAAAGGTTAATGTACCTGTCAACACTATTAGGTCATTTTGGAGACGATACTTCCAATATTTTGGGACTTTTACCCGACATTAAGCCCTGCCGTCCAATGAAACCGATAGGGTTTATGTGCATCTACGATCCGACTCGCACCACTTTTCCTGGGCAGTCTTAGACCTAGCAGTTTACCAGTGATCAAGTTCAGTTGGTTTCAGCTAAGTGGAAGCATCATGCATCCCAATCTATTTCTCAAAGCCCCAGTAGGAGAGGGTGCTAGAGATATCTTTCAAAACCCTATAAAATAAAGATATGCTGATTGTACTAATAAGAATCGCCTCACTGAGGCGATTCTTATGAGAACAAACAGCATACCTTTTCATGATAAAAATAGAAAAACCTCCCTAAATTGTCATAAATTTATGAACATCTGGAGCAATGACAAAAATATTCTAGGAACTCAGAGTGAGTTTGATTTAGCCAGAGTAACAAGATAACAGTGTTCAAGTCATTAAAACCTCATTGTGTCTGGTCTTCATAGGCTTACCTTTTAATTTTCTAGCCCTAGCAAAATGTCGGAAGAATGGACAGTCTGTGAAGACAAGTTCAAACATCTTGTCCACTGGTATCTGATAGACCTCATTACAGGCCAGCTTTGGGAAGTGATCGTGGTCGGAACACACGACTTCTCCATCTGTTGAAAAAAAAAATTCATTACCTTATTATTGTTTTTATAGTTGTTGTTGATTCGAGGTTTAACATCCCCGTCAACACTGTATAGGTCATTTTGGACAGGTTGCTTCCAATTTTGTGGGACTTTTACCCGACATTGAGATGAAATGACATCTCAAGCCCTGTCGCCCAATGAAACCAATAGGGTTTATAAGCATGGATGGTCCGATTCGCACCACAATGCCTGGGCAGGTTTAGATATTCTAAGCGGTTTACCGGTACGAGTGTAAGATCCGATTTCAGCCCTGCGTGGAAGCATCATGCAGCCCATCTACTTCTTCAAGCCCCGATAAGGGGCCATATTGTTTTTATAGAATTGACAATGGAAATATTTTGAGTAAATGAATTAGAACGCATGCAAAATACAGTGAAACCAGCCAAAATTATGGCTACCAAAATGATCCTAAGTGTTGGGACAGACAGTCCTAAGCACTCCTTCAGGAGCAGTCTGATCAGGGTCTACACTGTTTGGCATTCCGCCTGCACCTTTTGGAATACTTGCTGGATCGTGAAACAAATTTGTTAAAATGTTTGGAGAATTAAAGTAAGTTCTCAAGGTATCTGAATTTTTAGGATTTTTGCGGTAATTCTTCTTAAAAATCAAACTGAAAAGGTTTTAAATATTCTTTCTTTATTTCACTCAGTATTCTCAGGTTAGAGAGCACCTGTTCAGAAAGTAACTGTCTTTATGGCCTTCTTTTGTTTAGGTTTCCATTATGGTCTGGTCGCTTCATGTTTGTGTTTCTTTCCCTTTGGTGTCTTTGATGGGTGGACTACTTTAATTGTATTGATTCCTGATCTTTGTTTTACTTCTACTTTTTAATAGTTTCAAAGCTGGTCTATACTGTGTCCTCAATCACAAGCCAAGTACCCACATAGTATAACTTCTCTTGTGCAAAGAGATGTCAAGTCATCAAAGCTTGACAGCTTATTGTTGAGTAATAAATCAAACTCTTGAGGTCGGTTGTAAAGTAGATCAAAATACGAGCATGATTACAAGCACGGGTGATTACGTGCTCGAGTTTTGTCTGCTTACAACTGAACGACAAACTGTGATTTATAACTCAACATTTCTTCACACACTAGCATTGATCTATTTCGACTCCAAGACATTGAAAATTGGCAATAATGTTATTGTTTCTTTCAAATTCTTTTCAACGTGGGAAATGATGTTTCACCGTCTAAGGCGTAGAATCTTCAAAAGACGTCAAAACGACGGTTTTTCAGATCATGCTCTCTTCCCTGTGAAATACCGCAAAATAAATCACAGCCTCTTTCCATTGCCTATACAGATGTGCTGTGTTAGAATGTAAGTTCATATTGCATTACCGATAGTCTATTACTATTGCAGGAGTAAGCTTATGTAATCAAACCATACCATCATTTCCATCATCTTCAGTCGTATCACTGAAATCTGTGGGAACATCTCCCTCTTCTGTAGCAACAGGTACAGCTTCTACTGACATTGACTCTTCATTGCTTTCATCTACCAGCAAATAATCATCCTCTTTTGTACTTTTGGCATCTGATGGCGACTGAACATCTGATGTATCTCCCTGAAAAACAAAGAATTCCAATTCTATTGCAATTTTGTATTAAGGGGACGTCTGATTGGAGAACGTCAAAACCTTGCAACAGTAATATTCTGCGATATACTGTTGGAAACCTGACTTAATCACATTACGTCTATTTTCACTGGCTGGCATTTGGTTTTACGCAGCTCACAGTGCTTGCCACCTTGTGCAAACTAGTACAATTTTTAATTCAACAACTGAATAAGTGCATTAGAATGGGTAAAACTGTATTTGAAATTGTCATCATCGGTTTTATGGTTGCAAATTCCATTTTACCGTTCCGAAGGCTCGTCGCCACAAAACGGAATTTCCCACCATAAAACCGCTGATTTACTTCCTCAATGACAAATTGGAATACAGTTATCCCCTAAATAAGCCAGGATATTACAAAACCTCCAAAAAGATTTGTGTGACTAGAGAAGACTATGGTCAGCCTGTGAAAATGCCCAGGCTTATCAGAATCGTTGCTGAGCACATAATATACACATTATGAAAACACGCCTATACAAATACATTGTAAATTTTACAGGCGAAAAAATGAAAATTTTAAGATGAAAAAATTTATTAGTTTTTCTTATTTCTGTTCAAAATACAGATTGTGGGTACATGTTAGAACCCCCTCATCGAGGCAGTTCTAACGCGTACCCACAATCTATATTTTAGAGCAGAAAAAAGAAAAATAAGATTTACCCATGGAAACCCCAGTTTTACTATATAAAAGTGGGGTTCATGGGGGTCATAATTATATAGATTCTAGACTGTCCAAAGAGAGATTTAATGTGTCAACATGACACAGATGTCTCCGCCCAGGTGCCAGCCTCTTTCTGAAACAAGCACTGCAATTACTGAAATTGATAAAGGGCCATAACTGCCAAAATAAATGGTAGATTTTACATTAAATTAAAACTGATCTATATGTTATGATGTTATATTTGTTTATAAATATGAATACAATATACCAATGTTTTCAAAAGATATCAAATGAAATTTATTTTTTATGTGAAAGGAATAAAAGGACCATAACTTTCATGATAAGTGGAATTTACATGAAATCAAACTTGACCTGTACTTTATGGTTATATACTTGTGTACAAACATTCATGTAAAAATGAAGTTGAAAAAAAAAGGACCATACGTCTCATTATAGTTGAATTTTACATGAAACCCTACATGACCCGTCTTATGTTAGTATATACCTGCATTTGTAATATGAATCTAATCCAGCAATCTTTTAAGAAGATATTACACATAAACCGTTTTTCTTACGTCGTACTGGCAAGGCGTATGTATGACAGGCTTGATACAATACAAGCCCCAAACCACTCACCCCCGCCCAATGTAAATGGTGGTGTCTTAACAACCGAAAACCTCTTGCCATACCTGCCACCCACCCACCCCCACCCAATGTAAATGGTGGTGTCTTAATAACCAAAAACTCTTGCCATACCTGCGATTGGTGGATGTGTCGATTCATCAAAGTATTTGCTAATCACACAGATACATTGCAGGTTTTGTCATGCACTGACTCAAACAAACCAGGGTTCGTGGGATCGATACTTGGTTCAGCTGAGTCTTTAAACCAAGGTCTCATCTCAATTAGCTGAGGGTAGGACGTAAAACTCATCACACACATCCAAAGTACTGGGACAGCCTAAGCAAAGAGTGCAGACCCAAATCAGCAATCTCATCAGGGTCTGCACTCTTTGCCCTTCAGTCAGTACCTTTTGCCTCCTCGCGGGGTCTGATCTGGGTCTACACTGTTTGCTTAACCCTTTTCTTGCTGAATATTCATTTAAGCCGACACCCATTTCTGTCAATCAACCAATCAAATTACTTGATGTAATTTATTGCTACAAATTCATAAACTGAATGCCAAACAGTGTAGATCCTGATCAGATGGCTTCTTCAGAAGCCATCTGATCTGGATCTACACTGTTTCCAAAGATAGGGGTTGTCGTGAACAGCATGATAAGAGTTAAACCAAACACATGATTCTAGCCAAGATTCTAAATGCAACACTCTGACCTGACAGGGTTCAGAATAACCGGGCTATTTTCTATAAATAACTTTTACTTGGATTTCCTACAAACCAATCATAGTCACATGGACTTTAGCACTGAACAGCTTCATTGCTTAGTAACTGTTGATTGGCTGACTAACAATCAACTAAAGCAGAAACTGTGTTAGTTTAACCCATACAGTTTGCCCCCACCCATAGGGGCTTGAAGAAATATATGGGCTGCATGATGCTTCCACGCAGAGCTGAATCCGGCCCCCACACTAGTACTGTTAAACCGCTTAGAGGATCTAAGCCTGTCCAGGAACCGCGGTGCGAGGCGGACCGTCCATGCTAATAAACCCTATTGGTTTCATTGGGCGACAGGGCTTGAGATGTCATTTCATCTCAATGATGGGTAAAAGTCCCACAAAATTGGAAGCAACATCTCCAAAATGACCTTTACAGTGTTGACGGGGACGTTAAACCTCAAATCAAACAAACAAAAACCCATACAGTACCAAACGAAATCTTCCACCCTTAAGAATAGCACAAGTCCATTTCAAAATTTAGGAATCTCAGGTTGTGTTGTCTTCAAAATCTATCTGGAAAATTATTGAACTTTTGGCAAACAGTGTAGATCCTGTTCTGTGGCATCTGATCAGGGCCTACAGTGTTTGCAATAACCCATTTTGGGGTTTCCTGTATAATAAGTTTTATATCCCAACAAAAATGTATTGATTACATTGGAAAATTACCATTTTATAGGCAATTTTTTTACTATATAATCTATATCTTTTTGTATTCCATCTTGAGTTGAATCCATACTTATTGCAATGATCCAGATTACTGGGACAGATGGGCCTCAGCAAACAGTGCGGACCCAGATCAGACTGCTCCTGAAGGAGCAGTCTGATCTGGATCTTCACTGTTTGCCATTCCATCTGCACCTTTTCAACTCCTTGCTGGATCATAAACTAATTTGTTAAAAATTTAGAATTACAGCAAGTCCTCAAGGTGTCCAAAATTTTAGGATCTTTTGTGTATGTGTTCATAGCATCGTGTGAACAGGTCCGTGAAATGAAGACCCCCCTATACCCCACTTTACATACAGACATCTGGGGTTTACAGGCGTATACAATTATTTTTCTTATTTTTGCTCCAAGACATAGGTTGTGTGTACTCGTTAGAACCGCCTCAATGAGGCTGTTCTAACGAGCACCCACAACCTATTTTTGCAGTATTTATAAGAAAAATATCACGGATTTTCATAAAAAAGTAGCCATTTTTGAGATGTGAAAAAATGCACTATACCCATGGGTGTGTTTTCGTAATGGTGGTAAATTTCATAAAATGATGTCATGTTTAACCCTACCTCAGGTTCTGACATGTATCTGAACACTTTCTTCGTTTTGAAAGCATTTTTCAGCAACTTCTTAGGAAATGAAATAGCATGTTTTTGTCTTCCCTGTCTCAGTTTTCTCAAGTCCTGTAGGGACACACTTTTTCTCCTTGTTAAAGTCTCCATTTCAAAACTCATCCTTCTATATCCTATTTTCAACACAATGGAATCTTCCTCACTAAGTATATGAAGAGTCCATTTTAAGTTGAGGGGTGTCAGGGGGATTGTGAAAGGATTTAACCCATTGTATACTAGTGGACTCTTCCATTGCTATATGCTGGACAAGTCCATTTGTCATATAAGGGGTGTCAGGCCTATTTTTTTTTTCATTTTTATTCTATTTTTGACAGAAAATTCTGCTAGCAAATAGTGCAGGCCCTGATTCTGCGGCGTCTTATCTGGGCATGCACTGTTTGCCAAGGTACCCCTACCTTTAGGGGTTTCCCGAATACAATGGGTTAACGATACATCAACCTTTGGGGGTCATTTTGTGTCGTCTCAAAAAGAAAGAGAGAAAAGAGATTGAAGAGATAGTACAGGAGATAAATGTGAAGAACAGGGGAGAAATAGAGAATATCAGGTTCGTGTCTTTTGATATCATGTTTATCAGGCAAGGCTTTGAGAACGCTTGTAGAATTGCGAGGCTTGCCGAGCGATTCTACATGCGTTCTCGAAGCCGAGCCTGATAAACTTGATATCAAATGACACGAATCTGGTATTCTATTTATCAGTTTATCCCCTTGTACACTTTTAAATCAGTTGTTGATGGTCCTCAGTGCGCCCCCGCATTCTTGTAGGCGATATATTTAGTATCAGCTGACCATATTTTCCTATGATAAGTATTTTGTTTTCCATTTTTTTCCCGTAGCGATGACATTTTTGTTATTTTTCCAGTAGTCCGGTTCATTCATAAAAGTGCCATGTCACGTTGATGTGATAAAGCTCACTTGTCCTGAGATAGCATATCTTTATCAGGTCAGTATGTGCTAATGCAATATATATATAGGGGGTAACTGATAAAGAGGCAAATAAATGAAAGTGAAGAAACAGAAGAAACTAGATCAATGACACTGTCAGAATCAGTCACAGTGACCTTGACCTTCAGCCCCGGACCCTGAAAGTAGAACTCGCTCGAGATATCATCATACCCAGCATTTGAGTGAAGTTATATCAAAATCCATCAATAAATGTAGGAGCTATGACCGAGGTTAAGTTTTTTGGTTAAGGTTTTGACAAACACACTGATGAACAGACTGACTAATGGACAGACAGACGGACGGAATGACTGATGGACTGATTGACTGACAGGGTGATTACTATCGTCTGGGGCCCAAATAACATCCCCTTTTGCCTGTACCTGCTGCAAGGACAGCAGGCCTTGCCCAACTGTAAGCCAATGTCAGTTCGACACCCCAGTGACGCAAGATACACTACACCTTTACATAGGGCTGGCTAATCAGAGCTGAAAAGATGATCGTTCATCAGTCCTGTCATTGCGATCGATAATCGATTAGTAATCGCTAAGGTTTTTGTCATGATTTTACCTGTCTGACTTTCTGTCTGAGCATGACTCTTACCATATGTTGCACTTTATCATACGTATATTTGAACAGACAGGCCTGAGCAAACAGTGTAGACCCAGATGAGATGCCGCATAATGCGGTGTCTTATCAGGGTCTGCAATGTTTGCCACACATCCAGCTATTTTAGGCATGACTTTGGGTAGTAAATTGTACCTATCAAGTAACCGTTTAAAAGCAAATCAGAAATGATAATCATTTTTGTGGAATTTATCGATCGATTAATCGATTACACAATTAATCGTGTCAGCCTTACCTTTACATCACCCAACCGCCCCAATGGTGTCAGGGGTGTAATAAGTTTAAAACATTGCTGCGCTTTTTGCATACATTAAAGGCCATGTTCAGATTTCTAATCTGGGCCAGCATTGTTTGCTGGTACCCTGCACTGGGGTTTCCCATCTGGGAAGGTTTAACCCTTATCTTGCTGAATATTCATTTAAGCCACACCCATTTCTGTCTCTCAACCAATCAAATTACTTGATGTAATTTATTGCTACAAATTCATAAACTGAATGCCAAACAGTGTAGATCCTGATCAGATGGCTTCTTCAGAAGCCATCTGATCTGGATCTACACTGTTTGCAAAGATAGGGGTTGTCGTGAACAGCAGGTTAAGGGTTAAGTTTCATTCTCATATCAATCCAGCAAGTACTTGTTTGTTTGTTTGATTGATTTGAAGTTTAACGTCCCCATTAACACTGTAAAGGTCATTTTGGAGACTTTGCTTCCAATTTTTTGGGACTTTTACCCGACATTGAGACGAAATGACATCTGCCGTGCCCTCTGCCATCAAGCCCTGCCGCCCATTGAAACCAATATTGTTTATAAGCAAGGCCAGGCCGACTCGCACCGCATTGCATCATGCAGCCCATCTATTTCCTCAAGCCCCGATGGGCGGGAGCTAAATCCAGGAAGTATGCCACAACCTTTCGATAAAACTGTTGTTGGGGTCTAAAGTAGAAACTGTGTTAATGGCACAACCATGCTATATCCAAACAAAAATGTGTAGATTATACATAAAAATGACCATACGTTTTCAATATAATCTATACATTTTGGGAGGCATCTTTAAAATGTGTAATATTCATGTTATATAGAGGTTTATGTGTACAATATTACCAAAGTATCCATGAATTAACCCATCTTCAATAAAAAGAATCTTCCTAGCTAAATATAGCAGGTGCCCATTTTAAAATCTAGGGGTGTAAGTTTTAGTTATTTTTGGAAAATTTACAAATGCAAATTATCAGAAAGTCCCAGAAAAACAGACCGTAGCCTACATCATTTCCAGAAAATGTAGGTATTTTTACAATAATATCCCTTGTCCTGCTGAGCCAGGATATGTCTTATCTTTCAAACAATGTAGATCCAGATCAGATGGCATCTGATCAGGGTCTTTGTTGTTTGTCATTCGGTTTATGAATTTGTTGCAATAATTTGCATCCAGTAATCTGATTGGTTGATAATCGGTAGTGGGTGTGGCAGATTAAAATATTCAGCAGGACAAGGGTTAAAATTGTCAAGTCCAACAAAGTATTCTGAATTAAATGACAAGCACTAATTTCTGAAGATGAAAACAGTTGCTCAGAAAAAATATTTGAAACTATAACAATGCAGTTTCGACCAATGAGATCAATATCCATACAATAACTGTTGATGTAATACATAATTCCTCTTTCCACAAAAACAAATACGCTAAACAGCAATACAATTCACATGAAACAAAGTTAATACTGACAAACGATAATGAATATTTTTATCTATCTAAATTGCTGTAAATAAAGAGAAAATTTGTCAATATACAAGTGGTTTCAGGAAACAAAGTGAATTGTTAAGCACATAAAAGACCAAAAATAGAAGATCCTGGTTGTAGGAAAATGTGCATTCTAATAAATGTAGCCAGCAAAATTGACATTACAAAAACATGCCTACACAAAATTAATACGTTGTAAACTTTACCGCTGAAAAAACAAGAATTCTAAAATGAAAAATTGTGTTATTTTTCTTATTTCTGCTCAAAAATATTAGAAAAACTAGAAAAAGTGTCCATAGGACACGGATGCCCCCGCCAAATGCCATTCATAAAAAATGTACTTCAAATCAATCATAAATTATATTAAAATCATAAATGTAGGTGGTAGAGCGATGACAAAGTTTTTCTAAAAATAGCCACAGTGACCTTGACCTTGAGGTCATGACCTTGAAAGTCAAAGCAACTCGAGATATTATCATAAGAAACATTTGTGTGAAGTTCTATTAACATCCATCAACTAGACAAAAGTGCCCAGTGGGGCACGTATACCCCCGGCCAGTGCCATCACCTCAGCTGAAACAAGAACTACAAAGAGAAATAACTCTGAAAGGCCTGACCCCTTGGCCCTTATTTTCTTTCCCACAATACAACTAGTCATACTGATCATGTTTGCAAAATTTCAAGTTTCTATGTACAGTAGTTATTGAGAAATCTTTGACACAAAATAAAAAACATACACTATTAAACAGCAAGAACTACAAAGGGAAATAACTCTAAAAGGCCTGACCCCTTGGCCCTTATTTTCTTTCCCACAATACAAGTAGTCATACTGATCATGTGTGCAAAATTTCAAGTTTCTATGTGAAGCAGTTCCTGAGATATCTTTGACACAAAATAATTGGCCAGTGCCATCACCTCAGCTGAAACAAGAACTACAAAGGGAAATAACTCTAAAAGGCCTGACCCCTTGGCCCTTATTTTCTTTCCCACAATACAACTAGTCATACTGATCATGTTTGCAAAATTTCATGTTTCTATGTACAGTAGTTATTGAGAAATCTTTGACACAAAATAAAAATATACACTATTAAACAGCAAGAACTACAAAGGGAAATAACTCTAAAAGGCCTGTCCCCTTGGCCCTTATTTTCTTTCCCACAATACAAGTAGTCATACTGATCATGTGTGCAAAATTTCAAGTTTCTATGTGAAGCAGTTCCTGAGATATCTTTGACACAAAATAATTGGCAAGTGCCATCATCTCAGCTGAAACAAGAACTACAAAGGGAAATAACTGTAAAAGGCCTGACCCCTTGGCCCTTATTTTCTTTCCCACAATACAACTAGTCATACTGATCATGTTTGCAAAATTTCAAGTTTCTATGTACAGTAGTTATTGAGAAATCTTTGACACAAAATAAAAATATACACTATTAAACAGCAAGAACTACAAAGGGAAATAACTCTAAAAGGCCTGACCCCTTGGCCCTTATTTTCTTTCCCACAATACAAGTAGTCATACTGATCATGTGTGCAAAATTTCAAGTTTCTATGTGAAGCAGTTCCTGAGATATCTTTGACACAAAATAATTGTTTACGGACAGACAGACAGACAGACAGACGGAAAAGACAAAAACTATATACCCCCATTGCATACTTCGTATGCCGGGGGTATAATAAATATAGGCACTAGAGCGATGACAAAGTTTTTCTAAAAATAGCCACAGTGACCTTGACCTTGAAAGTTGAAATAGCTCGAGATATTGTCATAAGGAACATTTTTGTGAAGTTATACTGAAATCGGTGAAGAAATGTAAGCGCTAGATCCATGACAAAGTTTTTCTAAAATTGCCACAGTGACCTTGACCTTGAAAGTCAAACTCACTCAAGGTATTGTCATAAGGAACATTTGTGTGAAGTTATATTGAAATCAGTGAAGAAATGTAGCCGCTAGAGTGATGACAAAGTTTTTCTAAAAATAGCCATTGTGACCTTGACCTTGAAAGTCGAAATGGCTTGAGATATTGTCATAAGGAACATTTGTGTGAAGTTATAGTGAAATCAGTGAAGAAATGTAAGCGCTAGAGTGAAGACAAAGTTTTTCTAAAAATAGCCACAGTGACCTTGACCCTGGAAGTGGAACTCGCTAGAGATATTGTCATAAGGAACATTTGTGTGAAGTTATATTGAAATCAGTGAAGAAATATAGGGGCTAGAGAGATGAAAGAATTTTTCTAAAAATAGCCAGTGACCTTGACCTTGAAAGTCGAAATCGCACAAGATATTGTCATAAGGAACATTTGTGTGAAGTTATATTGAAATCAGTTAAGAAATGGTGGTGCTGGAACGATGACAAAGTTTTTGTAAAAATAGCCACAGTGACCTTGACCTTGAGGTCATGACCTTGAAAGTCGACCTCTCTCGAGATATTGTCATAAGAAACATTTGTGTGAAGTAATATTGAAATCAGTGAAGAAATTTAGTAGCTGGAGCGATGAAAAAAGTTTTTCTAAAAATAGCCACAGTGACCTTGACCTTGAGGTCATGACCTTGAAAGTCAAACTCCCTCGAGATATTGTCATAAGAAACATTTGTGTGAAGTTATATTGAAATCAGTGGAGAAATGTAGGCGCTAGAGCAATGACAAAGTTTTTCTAAAAATAGCCACAGTGACATTGAACTTGAGGTCATGACCTTGAAAGTCGAACTCGCTCGAGATATTGTCATAAGAAACATTTGTGTGAAGTTATATTGAAATCAGTGAAGAAATGTAGGCGCTAGAGCGATGACAAAGTTTTTCTAAAATTAGCCACAGTGACTTGAGGTCATGACCTTGAAAGTCGAACTCGCTCGAGATTTTTTTATAAGGAACATTTGTGTGAAGTTATATTGAAATTGGTGAAGAAATGTAGGCGCTAGAGCAATGACAAAGTTTTTCTAAAAATAGCCACAGTGACCTTGACCTTGAGGTCATGACCTTGAAAGTCTAACACCTCGAGATTTTTTTATAAGGAACATTTGTGTGAAGTTATAATGAAATTGGTGAAGAAATGTAGGTGCAAGAGCGATAACAAAGTTTTTCTAAAAATAGCCAAAGTGACCTTGACCTTGAGGTCATAACCTTGAAAGTCTAACTTGCTTGAGATTTTTTTATAAGGAACATTTGTGTGGAGTTATAATGAAATTGGTGAAGAAATGTAGGCGCTAGAGCGATGACAAAATTTTTCTAAAAATAGCCACAGTGACCTTGAACTTGAGGTCATGACCTTGAAAGTCGAACTCGCTCGAGATTTTTTTTATAAGAAACATTTGTGTGAAGTTATGCTATATCCCCCCTCACAACTATGTTGTGCGAGGGGATAAAAATATTACAAATGTACTTCAAATCAATCATAAAATATATGCATCAATGGCAGATAATCCAAAAACCAAAAATGCAAGAGTTGTCTTCCTTGTTCATGACACATTGTCTCATTGTGATGAATGCACCTGTGAAGTTTCATGGATATATTCTATACGGTTTAGGAGTTATGGCCCGGACACGACATACCATTTGACTATATATGGATGTAAGTCAAGGGCAGATAATTCAAAAACTAAACAAGCAGGAGTTGTCTTCCTTGTTCATGACACATCGTCTCAGTGTGATGAATGCACCTGTGAAGTTTCATGAATATATTCCATATGGTTTAGGAGTTATGGCCCAGACATGGTTTACTATATGGTACTAAGTCAAGGGCAGATAATTCAAAAACCAAAAAAGCAAGAGTTGTCTTCCTTGTTCATGACACATCGTCTCAGTGTGAGGAATGCAACTGTGAAGTTTTATGAATATATTCCATACGGTTTAGGAGTTATGGCCCGGACACGATGTCACCGGACTAACGAACGAACGGAAGAACGGAAGAACCAACTAACGGACGGACAGGGGTAATACTTAATGCCCTTCCGGTATTCTCC
Organism: Lucinisca nassula; assembly: GCA_963580285.1. Lineage (NCBI taxonomy): Eukaryota > Metazoa > Mollusca > Bivalvia > Lucinida > Lucinidae > Lucinisca > Lucinisca nassula. The sequence continues at coordinate 13,292,593 of OY757019.1, forward strand.
GAATACGCGGGGGCATAATAAGGTTTACCCCTACCAGTTTTACTATATAAAATTGGGGTTTCAGGGGTCAAAATTATATAGGCGTGTTTTCCTGATAAGCCAGCAAAATTGATTAGACGGAGGCCAGCAAAACTGATGAGACTGCACATCTGTGCATTCTGATTAGGGTCCTGGCTGACCACAAATGGAAGGAATTCGTGGACACTATACTTGTAATGAGGAAGACACTTCTGGATGTAAAGACTGACCTATAACATTACGATAACACATCCTTGTGACATAATGCATTCTTTTGAGTGTAGGACAATATCCCCTCCGGACAAAATCCCCTCTGCTCATTTTTCTTTGAATGGTGTTTTATCCAAAACCATTTTAAAACAGACCGCTGCCCATTATCTTCTACAGAAATGATATGATGCTGAGAATTAATCTATTATTTATTAAGCTATTCCATCCAATAAATGTATAAACATTTATAAACTAAAACTGGGGTTTGAGGGGTAAACCTTATTTTTCTAATATCTGCTCTAAAATGTAGATTGTGGGTACTCATTAGAATGGAGGTTCTAACGTGTACACACAATTTGTATTTTGAACAGAAATAAGAAAAACTAGATCTGCAGTCGATGGTAAGCCATCGCAAATACCCGCTTTTTCTATTAATAACACTAATGACTATGTATTAGCTAGCCAAAACTACATGTAAGTTTAAAAAAAGTTGCAAAGAACATTCTAACTGATAAGCAAAGTTTCAGAAGTGTAACATTTATAGTTTAGAAGATATGGCAAAGTTATACTTTTTGACCTTTGACCTTGGGGTTATGTTGAATCCACCTAAAGTATCCCAATTTATTCTATATTCCAACAGCCATCCAATAACGAAGTTTCAGAAGTGTAACACCAATAGTTTAGAAGATATGGCAAAGTCATACTTTTTGACCTTTGAACTTGGGGTCAAGGTCACATCAAAAGTAGCCCAACATATTCTATATTCCAAGGGCCATCACATAAGCAAAGTTTCAGAAGTGTAACTCGAATAATTTAGGAGATATGGCAAATCATAATTTTTGACCTTTGACCTTGGGGTCATGTTGAGGTCAAGGTCGCATCGAAAGTATCCAAATTTATTCTATATTCCAAGGGCCATCCAATAACCAAAGTTTCAGAAGTGTAACTCTAATAGTTTAGAAGATATGGCAAAATCATACTTTTTGACCTTTGACCTTGGGGTCAAGGTCACACCAAAAGTAACCTGATATATTCTATATTCCAAGGACCATCCAATAAGCAAAGTTTCAGAAGTGTAACTCGAATAATTTAGGAAATATGGCAAATCATAATTTTTGACCTTTGACCTTGGGGTCATGTTGAGGTCAAGGTCACAAAAATGTTGCCCACTGCCATCTACATTCCATGTACTATCCACATGCAAAGTTTCAAAAGTGTAACTTCAGTGGTTGCAGAGGAGATCCAATCACAAGAAACGTGACGGATGGACAGATGGAAAGACGGACGGACGGATGCACGGACGGACGGACAGACGGACTGACGCCGGATCGAACTGTGGTACGAAAACAATATACCCGATTTTTCTTCGAAAAAGCGGGTATAATAACACAATTTTTCATCTTAAAATTTTCGATCATCAGCGATTAAATTTACAGTATATTTGTATAGGCGTGTTTTCATAATGAACAGTGCAGTCAATATGAAGTTTGTATGATGGTACAGGTAATCAAACATTTTTTGATCATTAGCATATTGAATCTTTTAATAATTATAAGAGTAATTACATATTTTTATCACTTGAGGTGAAATTAATCATTTTGTTTTCAAACATAAGTATCAAGTCCTTAATTTTCTTTGATTTTCTTTAATCACCCTCTTTAAAAATATTGATGATCAATTCATTTTGAAATTAAAGGTATGGAGGATACTTCAAATATTTGATTTCTTCAAAAACCAGGGAAACTTGAAGCCCATACGAGTACCATTCCTATGGCAATAATCAGCAAGGGGCATTTTGTCAATCTTATGGAGGGGATTTTGTCCACCTTGTAAAAATCACGAGAGGGATTATAACCACCCTGTAAAAAGTTTCAAAGGAGATTATGTCCACCTTGTAAGAAACATGAAGGGGATTTCACCACCTATCCAAAAACAAGAGGCTCAATGAGCCTAAACAGCTCACCTGAAGAACTTAAGTTTTAACAATTCACAGACTTGACTACTAAATCTGCTAATAGAATCCAGCCCATTGACCCTTACAGGATATAAGTCATCATTATTGCATTGCATTCCAAGTTTGAGACTTCTAGCTTCTATAGTTCCTGAGAAATCTTTGACGAAAATTTAACATTGGTCAAAATAGAGAGAAAGAAGAATGAAAGAACAGATGAACAAATAAGCTGAGAAAGCCCAATGTCTCTTACACAAAATAAGTCATCATTATTCTATTGAATACCAAATTTGATGCTTCTAGCTTTTATAGTTCCTGAGAAATCTTTGATTAAAAATTTAACATTGGTCTATTATCTCTATATGGAGAGAAAGAAGAATGAAGGAACAAATGAACCAGACTAGCTCCAAAACCTAATGCAGCCTTTCCCCTTGCCCAATGGTGCTACACATAAAATTTAAAAAAGATTGGTTGACTGCCTTCTGAGATATGCTTCATTGAAAGTGTGGACGACGGATGGACGGACGACAGACGACGGACTCCGGAGCCTTGGTATACTATCAGCTCACTGGAGCCTTTGGCTCAGGTGAGCTAAAAATTCAAGTCGCTATTTCTGTCACAACATTTTCCCTACGTTAAGTCTATGGGCAAATTTTTTTGTCTCTCAAGGTCACGTAACTCCGAGGTCAATATTCCGATTCGGCCCAAAATCGAACTTAACCGAGATTTTATGCCTGTCCTCGTTACCTGCAAGTTTGAAGCTGATATGAATAAAAATAAAGTTGCTATCGTGGTCACAACGTATTTTTTTATGCTCAAGGGCAGGTAACTCCAAGGCAAATATTCTGATTCGGCCCAAAATCGAAATTAACCAAGATTTTATGTCTGTCCTCGTTACCTGTAAGTTTGAAGCTGATCTGAAAAAAATTCAAGTCGCTATCGTAGTCGCAACATTTTCCCTAATGAAGTCTATGGGCAAATTTTTTGTCGCTCAAGGTCACGTAACTCCGAGGTCAATATTCCGATTCGGCCCAAAATTGAACTTAACCGAGATTTTATGACTGTCCTCGTTACCTGCAAGTTTGAAGCTGATATGAATAAAAATAAAGTTGCTATCGTGGTCACAACGTATTTTTTTATGCTCAAGGGCAGGTAACTCCAAGGCAAATAATCCGATTCGGCCCAAAATCGAACTTAACCGAGATTTTATGTCTGTCCTCGTTACCTGCAAGTTTGAAGCTGATCTGAAAAAAATTCAAGTCGCTATCGTAGTCACAACATTTTCCCTATGTAAAGTCTATGGGCAAATTTTTTGTCGCTCAAGGTCATGTAACTCCGAGGTCAATTTTCCGATTCGAACTTAACCGAGATTTTATGCCTGTCCACGTTACCTGCAAGTTTGAAGCTGATCTGAATAAAAATAAAGTTGCTATCGTGGTCACAACGTATTTTTTTATGCTCAAGGGCAGGTAACTCCAAGGCAAATAATCCGATTTGGCCCAAAATCTAACTTAACCAAGATTTTATGTCTGTCCTCCTTACCTGCAAGTTTGAAGCTGATCTGAAAAAAATTCAAGTCGCTATCGTAGTCTCAACATTTTCCCTATGTTAAGTCTATGGGCAAATTTTTTGTCGCTCAAGGTCACGTAACTCCGAGGTCAATATTCCGATTCGGCCCAAAATCGAACTTACCCGGGATTTTATGCCTGTCCTCGTTACCTGCAAGTTTGAAGCTGATCTGAATAAAAATAAAGTTGCTATCGTGGTCACAACGTATTTTTTCATGCTCAAGGGCAGGTAACTCCAAGGCAAATAATCCAATTCGGCCCAAAATCGAACTTAACCGTGATTTTATGTCTGTCCTCGTTACCTACAAGTTTAAAGCTGATCTGAAAAAAATTCAAGTCGCTATCGTAGTCACAACATTTTCCCTATGTTAAGTCTATGGGCAAATTTTTTGTCCCTCAAGGTCACGTAACTCCGAGGTCAATATTCCGATTCTGCCCAAAATCGAACTTAACCGAGATTTTATGCCTGTCCTTATTATCTGCAAGAATGAAGTCGATCAGAAAAAAATTGACGGAGCTAGAGTGATGACAAGCTTTTTCCTATGTTAGGTCTATGGGAGCTATATGTTGCCATGGTAACCAGAGTTCCACTCAGATCTGCATGAAAACCTTATGCAGTCTTTCCACTTGCCCAATAATGTTACACATGAAATTTGATCAAAGTCGGCCAAGTAGTCTTCAAGATATACATTTTTGAAATTCACATTAACCCTTATGCAAAAATGCACAAGGGCAGGTAACTCCTAAGTGTATGATCCGATTCTGCCAATTATCGAACTTGACCGAGATTTCATGGCTGTGCTGGTTATCTGTAAGAATGAAGCCAATCCGAACAAAATTGAAGCAGCTACAGTGATGACAACATTTTCCCCATGTTAAGTCGATAGGCAATTTTTCGGGCGCTCAAGGGGACGTAACTCTTGAGTGAATTATCTGATTCAGCCCAAAATCGAACTTGACCGAGATTTTATGCCTGTACTGGTTATCTGCAAGAATGAAGTCGATCAGAAAAAAATTGACGGAGCTAGAGTGATGACAAGCTTTTTCCTATGTGAAGTCTATGGGAGCTAGATGTTGCCATGGCAACCAGAGTTCCACTCAGATCTGCCTGAAAACCTAATGAAGCCTTTCCACTTGCCCAATAATGCGACACATGAAATTTGATCAAAGTTGGCCAAGTAGTCTTTAAGATATACATTTTTGAAATTCCCATTAACCCTAATGCAAAAACACACAAGGGCAGGTAACTCCTAAGTGAATGATCCGATTCTGCCAGTTATCGAACTTGACCGAGATTTCATGGCTGTGCTGGTTATCTGCAAGAATAAAGCCAATTTGAAAACTAGAGCTGTCAGAGGATCTGACTATAGCCCCGCTATAGCGCTATCAGAGGAGTAAGACACATTGACTCTAAAAGCTTTTAACCTATCAGGGGAGCTTTCTTAGTTCCAGAGAAAACTTTAATATTTTTTTTTTTCTTTGCTGGGGAGATAACCCCAAGAGTAATGTTGTTGGCCATTATTTACTTACATCCACCTAATGTTCATGTTTATACAAAGTTTCAGCTTTCTAGCTTTCTTAGTACCTGAGAAAACTGTATCGAAAATATTTTTCATGGTTTGATGGTTAGAAAAGTGAAATGATTTTTTTACTTGCAGAAAATATCCTATCAGGGGAGATAACTCCAAGAGTTATGGGCCTTTGGCCATTATTTTGGTAAGGGCCATACATCCACCCACTTTTCATGTTCATACAAAGTTTCAGTATTCTAGCTTTCTTAGTTCCTGAGAAAACTGTCACCAAACCTTTTCATTTATTAAAAAAAACTATACTATCAGGGGAGATAACTCCAAAAGTAATGGGCCCTCGGCCATTATTTTGGTTAGCTCCCTATATCCACCCATTGTCCACATTTATGCAAAGTTTGAGGTTTCTAGCTTCTTTAGTTCCTGAGAAAACTGTGACCAAACATTTTCATTTAAAAAAAAACCTATATTTTCATTTATTTAAAAAACCTATCAGGAGAGATAACTCCAACAGTTATGGGCCCTTGGCCATTATTTTGGTAAGCTCCCTATATCCACCCATTGTCCACATTTATGCAAAGTTTGAGCTTTCTAGCTTCTTTCGTTCCTGAGAAAACTGTGACCAAACATTTTCATTTAAAAAAACCTATCAGGGGAGATAACTCCAAGAGTTATGGGCCCTTGGTCATAATTTCGGTAAGGTCCGTGGAGGCACCCATTGTCCACGTGTATACAAAGTTTTAGTTTTCTAGCTCTCTTAGTTTCGGGGAAAACTGTGACGAAAAAATAACGGAATAACGGAATTACGGAATTACAGAATTACAGAATTACAGAATTACAGAATTACGGAATGACAGGGCAAATCCAATATAGCCCCACTTTTCAAGCGAAAACTGTGACGAAAAAATAACGGAATAACGGAATTACGGAATTACAGAATTACAGAATTACGGAATTACAGAATTACGGAATGACAGGGCAAATCCAATATAGCCCCACTTTTCAAGCGGGGCTATAATAATTGAAGCAGCTATGGTGATGACAACATTCTCCCCATGTTAAGTCAATAGGCAATTTTTTCAACGCTCAAGGGCACGTAACTCCTGAGTGAATAATCCGATTCAGCCCAAAATCGAACTTGATCGAGATTTCATGCCTGTCCTCGTTATCTGCAAGAATGAAGTCGATCAGAAAAAAATTGACGGAGCTAGAGTGATGACAAGCTTTTTCCTATGTTAAGCCTATGAGAGCTCTTTGTTGCTGTGGCAACCAGAGTTCTCATCCGATCTGCACAAAAACCTAATAGAGCCTTTTCCCCCTACCTGATGATGGTTCATATGAAATTTGATCAAGGCCAGCCCACTGGTTCCAGAGATATACTTCGTTGAAAGTGTGGACGACGGACGACGGCTCGTGGTATACTAATACCTCACGAGCCTTCGGCTCAGGTGAGCTAATGAGCAGAGATCTTCTTGAGAAGCCATCTGAAGATCCTGATCAGATGTCTTCTTCAGAAGCCATCTGATCTTGATCTACAGTAGTTCCATGGCTCGAACACTGATGGTTCGTTTACCATGGCTGAGTCGAACCCGTTCTTGAATCCCTAGAGGGAATTTCTCTAATAAGAAATAGTGAGGGGAAACTTTAGGATATCTTGAAAATGAATGCTGTGTTCACTTATTAGAATCGCCTCAACGAGGTGATTCTGATGAGTAAACACAGCAAACATTTATAGTATAGAACACCGAAAAGAAGTCCCAAAATTATCCCCTTTACGCCTCCTGGTAGTAATCCTCAGTGTCTCAAACTACCCCTATCTCGAACAGTTTTAAATCGTCTCAAAGGTGTTCGAGCTATTAAAGTTCCACTGTATACTATTTGCGGTGGTCAGTGTGATAATTGTTAAACTCACCCAAAATGGAAGATTAGACCTACTACTCAGAAACGCAATTGTAGCATCCATAAAGTACAACAAAACTGAATCAAAACAATAAATTATTTGTGCAGCTACACATCAAAGGTTCACTAATATTTGATAACCTAGTGTAATAATTCTAAAAATCTGGGGTTAGTTGTTCAAAACTAATGACGTCGTTAGTTAACATATAGTTAAAACTTTGATCATTAAAAATGGCAAATATGCTGAAATTTTTGCTGAAAAAATGTGAGCAGCTTTTGCGTCCGCAAAAGCTGCTCACATTTTTTCAGCAAAAATACCAAAATTTACAATATTGTACTTGCTAGAAGAGTTAACAATATGACTACTAACGAGCTCGTTAAGCTAACGATGCTTTGAACAACTGGCCCCTGGACACCAAAAGGTGAATGAATACTTTTCATGGGATAAAACACTTTCCTCTGACAATAAGGTCTCTACACACAGTGGAAACATTTGCTCTTCACATCATGGCAATGTGTCCATGAAATGAAGACCCCCTACCCCCACCCCACCCCCCACCTCTAAACGCCACATTATATAGAGAAAACTGGGGTTTACCGGGGTATACATTATTTTTCATATTCTTGCTCCAAGACAGAGGTTGTAGGTACTCGTTAGAACCGCCTCATTGAGGCAGTTCTAACGAGTACCCATAACCTATGTTATGAGAGGAAATAAGAAAAACATCACAATTTTTTATAAGAAATTTAACTGTTTTGGAGATCTGAAGGTATGCATGTTTGGGCATGGATGAGTTACCATAATGAGGGCTGCTTTGTGGATAAACAACTGGGCCCAGTTGTTCAAAGCATCGTTAGCTTAACAAGCTCTTTAGTGGTCATATTGTTGAGTGGTCTAGCAAGTTTAATATTAAAAATTTTGGTATTTTTGCTGAAAAAATGTGAGCAGCTTTTGCAGATGCAAAAGCTGCTCACATTTTTTCAGCAAAAATATTGTCATATATGCCATAATAAATAATCAAAGTTTTACAATATGTTAACTAACGACATTGTTAGTTTTGAACAACTGGCCCCTGACTTATTTGTTTGTTTGATTTGAGGTTTAACATCCCCTTCAACACTATATTGGTCATTCTGGAGATGTTGTTTCCAATTTTGTGAAACTTCTACCTGATATGAACCTATTGTATGCTAGTGCTCTCTTCCATTGCTATATGTTGGACAAGTCCATCTGCCATATAAGGGGTGTCAGGCCTATTTTTTTGGTCTTTATTCTATGTATGACGGAAAATTCTGCTAGCAAATAGTGCAGGCCCTGATCAGACGCCACATTCTGCGGGTCTGATCTGGGCCTGCACTGTTTGTCAAGGTACCCCTTTAGGGGTTTCCCGCATGCAATGGGTTACATGTCTGAGCCCAGTTGGTCAAAGTATTGTTACTGATGAAAATGTTAACGGTTCTGGAAGTACAATTATATTAAATATCATGTTATTTTTTGCTGAAAAATGTAAGTGGCTTTTGCATTTGCACACAAATTTTCAGCACAAATATTAGAATATTTGTCATATTAGAAAACAGTGAAATTCCACTATTAAGACCACCTAAAATTAAGACTAATTCTGATTTAAAAACCTTATTTAGTAGGTTGCAGTTATTCATTGTGTTTACTGCATACAGTATCCTCCTACGGGACTGTTCAAAAGTGGTCTTTAAGACCACTTTTGAACAGTCCCAAAGGTGGTCTTAATACTGGAATTTTGTATATGCTTCTTGATGACAGAGAACTGGTACAATATTTGGTATCTTTTTTTTGCTGACAAAATGTGAGTGGCTTTTGCAAATACAAAAGCTGCTCACATTCTTTTTTCCAGCAAAAATAATATATTTCTCATACAAGTTTATATTGTGTTTTGCTGGCAGGCTGTTCACCGAGTGAGTGAATACAAAGTCTCATTTCATTGTTAGTTTATCTACATACATGTGTAACAGGCTGGTTTTTCACCCAGTTTCTTCCTCGGAAAGAACCAGGCCAGGGGAGGAAACTGACGGATACACTGATATATAGTCAAACTTCAATGGCTCGATCACCTTTGGGACCTCGAAAATCTGTTCGAAACAGGGGTAGTTCAAGCCACTGAGGTTATTGTCAGGAGGCTTAACGAGATACTTTTAGACATCTTTTCGGGGTTCTATAATGAATATGTATGCTGTGTGTACTCATTAGAATCGCCTCATCGAGGCGATTCTAATGATTACACACAGCATACATTTTCAAGATAAAAGACTAAAATCTCCTTAATTAACCCCCACTATTTCTTATTTAGACGATTTTGCTAGGGGCGCAAGAATGGGTTCGACTCATCCATGGCAAACGAGCCATCGGTGTTCGAGCCATCGAAGTTCTACTGTATTCAGAGACAGTTTTGCTTGATGCAGCTTATACATCAAGAAAACATGCCTATATAATTTTGACCCCATTGAACCTCACTTTTATATACTAAAATTGGGGTTTAAAGGGGTAAACCTAATTTTTCTTATTTCTGCTCCAAAATATAGATTATGGTATTCTTTAGAAATAAGAAAAATATCAATTTTTCACCATAAAATTTTCGTTTTTTTCAGCGGTAAAGTGTACAATGTATTTGTTTTGTTTGTTTGTTTGATTTGAGGTTTTACATCCCCGTCAACACTGTAAAAGTCATTTTGGAGACGTTGCTTCCAATTTGTGGGACTTTTACCCGACATTGAGATGAAATGACATCTCAAGCCCTGTTGCCCAATGAAACCAATAGGGTTTATAAGCATGGACGGTCCGACTCGCACGGCTTTGCCTGGGCAGGCTTAGATCCTCTAAGCAGTTTACCAGTACTGGTGTGCGGGCCAGATTCAGCTCTGCGTGGAAGCATCATGCAGCCCATATATTTCTTCAGGCCCCGATGGTTGGGGGCCGACAATGTATTTGTATAGGTGTGTTTTCATACTGTATGTATGAAACTGAAAATCCAGTGTATTTTGACTTTTAGGATGTAGAAGATTATATCAGCTGTTATCAAAGTCATTATCTTTAAAGTCAATCACATTTGATAACTTATATGATTTCAACTTTGTCACAAGAAACATTGACTTATTGGAACAACCTACAACAAGAAGCTTGTTTATTTGATACAGAGTTTGGTTAACAGCCTGGTCAACACGATTTAGGTCATGTTGGGCAGGCTAGTTTATTCTGGACAGGCTTATACACACACAGATAACCAGTTAGGTGCACATTGTTTTTGACAAAAACTGACAACTGCCCTTATTGATTTGTCTGTTTGTTTGTGTCGAGGTTTAACGTCCCCGTCAACACTATGTAGGTCATTTTGGAGACGTTGCTTCCAATTTTGTAGGACTTTTACCTGACATTGAGATGAAATGACATCTCAAGCCCTGTCGCCCAATGAAACCAATAGGGTTTATAAGGATGGACGGTCCAATTCGCACCGCATTGCCTGGGCAGGCTTAGATCCTCTAAGCGATTTACCAGTACTCATGTGCGGACCCGATTCAGCTCTGCATGGAAGCATCATGCAGCCCATTTATTTTTGGGCGGGGGCCGATTAACCCATTGTATATTAGTGGATTCTTCCATTGCTATATGTTGGACAAGTCCATTTGCCATATAAGGGGTGTCAGGCCTATTTTTAGCTCACCTGTCACGTAGTGACAAGGTGAGCTTTTGTGATCACTTTTTGTCCGTCGTCCGTCGTGCGTCCGTCCGTCCGTAAACAATTTCAAATAAGTATATCTCTAATACCCCATGGTCAATCTTGATCAAATTTCATGAGAAGCATCATCAGGTAGGGGGAAAGGCTGCATAAGGTTTTTGGGCTAATCAGATTGGAATTCTGGTTGCCATGGCAACATATAGCTCCCATAGACTTACAATGGGAAAAAATTAAAATATCTTCTTCTCTGAAACCACAGGGCCCAGAGCTTAGATATTTAGCATGTATTAACGGCCACTGGTCACCTACATAATTCCTGCCATTCATGCCCCTGGGGTCCAAATTGGCCACACCCCGGGGCCCCTTCGCTCCTATAGACTCATAATGGAAAAAAAGCTTCAAAAATCTTCTTCTCTGAAACCACAGGGCCAAGAGCTTAGATATTTAGCATGTATTAACGGCCAGTGGTCACCTACATAATTCCTGCCATTCATGCCCCTGGGGTCCAAATTGGCCACACCCCGGGGCCCCTTTGCTCCCATAGACTCATAATGGAACAAAAAGCTTCAAAAATCTTCTTCTCTGAAACCACAGGGCCCAGAGCTTAGATATTTAGCATGTAGCAATGGCAAGTGGTCACCTACATAATTCCTGCCAATCATGCCCCTGGGGTCCAAACGGGCCACGCCCCGGGCCCTTTAGCTCCTATAGACTCATAATGGAAAACAAGAGGACCAAGCTAGCTTGGTCCTGTATCGCTCACCTGAGCTAACAGATTCAAAGTTTAAGGAAGTGCCAACCTTTACTGAAGGCTTTATGGGAGGACATGGTGATGACAGGGTAAGCATTTTCTGAAAATCAAGTAGAATTTAACTCTATGATAAACAGGCTGACCTCACCGGTTTACAAACTCATTCTTGAAAGCTTTTATTCCTGACTTGCTAAGAAGATCCGATCTAAACTGAAGTGGCTATGGTGATGACAAGTTCAAAAACAAGAGTTTTCAAACTCCTCCAAGCTTTCTGCCTGACTTCCTTGTTTGTAAGTTTCATGAAGATCCGTTCAAAACTAAAGGGGCAGCAGTGATAATGTCGAAAATAGGCATTTTCAGCAATCAAAGGCACGTCACTCTTTGATAAATGTGCCGACTTGGCCGGTATTCGAACTCACCTGAAGTTTTATTCCCAGCCACCTTACATGTAAGTTTCAGAAAGATCTGATCCGACTTGGCCAGTATTCAAACTCATCCAAGATTTTATTCCCAGCCACCTCACGTATAATATAGATCTGATCAAAACTGAAGGGGCTACGGTGATGACAAGGTCAAAATTTGGCATTTTTAGCAATCAAAGGGATGTTACTCTAAAATAAATGAGCCGACTTGGCCAGTTTTTGAACTCATCCGAGTTTTCATCCCCAGCCACCTTACATATAAGTTTCAGAAAAATCCGATCAAAACTGAAGGGGCTACGGTAATGACAAGGTCAAAAATCAACATTTTCAGCCATCAAAGGGACAGAACTCTACGATAAATGGGCTGACTTGGCCTGTTTTCGAACTCATCCAAGATTTTATCCCCAGCCACCTTACATATAAGTTTCAGAAAGATCCAATCAAAACTGAAGGGGCTATGGTGATGACAAGGTAAAAAATCGGCATTTTCAGCAATCAAAGGGACGTAAATCAATGATAAATGGGCCAACTTGGCCGGTATTCAAACTCATCCTAGGTTTTATCTCCAGTCACCTTACATATAGGTTTCAGAAAGATTCGCTCAAAACTGAAGGGGCTACGGTGATGACAAGGTAAAAAATCGACATTTTCAGCCATCAAAGGGACATAACTATATAGTTAATGGGGCAACTTTCGAACGCATCCGCGGTTTTATCCCCAGCCACCTTACATATAAGTTTCAGAAAGATCCGATCAAAACTGAAGGGGCTGCAGTGTTGACAAGGTCAAAAATCAACATTTTCAGCAATCAAAGGGACCTAACTCTATGATAAATAGGCCACCTTTGCTGGTATGCGAACTCATCCGAGGCTTTATCCCCAGCCACCTTGCATATAAGTTTCAGAAAGATCCGATCAAAACTCAAAGGGCTACAGTGATGACAAGATCAAAAATCGGCATTTTCAGCAATCAAAGGGACGTTACTCTGTGATAAATGGACCAACTTGGCTGGTTTTCGAACTCATCCGAGATTTTATCCCCAGCCACTTTACATATAAGTTTCAGAAAGATTCGATCAAAACTGAAAGGGCTACAGTGATGACAAGGTCAAAAATCAGCATTTTCAGCAATCAAAGGGACGTTACTCTACGATAAAAGGGCCGACTTGGTCAGTTTTCGAACTCATCCGAGATTTTATCCACAGCCACCTTACATATAAGTTTCAGAAAGATCCGATCAAAACTGAAGGGGCTACGGTGATGACAAGGTCAAAAATCGGCATTTTCAGCAATCAAAGGGACGTAACTCTATGATAAACCAGCGGACTAGGCCGGTTTTCGAACTCATCCGAGGTTTTAACCCCAGCCACATAACATATAAGTTTCAGAAAGATCCGATCAAAACTGAAGGGGCTACGGTGATGACAAGGTCGAAAATGGGCATTTTCAGCAATCAAAGGGACGTAACTCTATGATAAATGGGCCGACTTGTCCGGTTTTCGAACTCATCCGAGTTTTTATCCCCAGTCACCTTACATATAAGTTTCAGAAAGATCCGATCAAAACTGAAGGCGCTACGGTGATGACAAGCATTTTCCCATAGTAAGTCTATGGGACCTTGTGGTTGCCATAGGAACCAAAGTTTTAGAGCGATTTCAAAAAAAAGTTTATGTCATCAATGCCCCACCAGAGGCATACTACAGGTGAGAAATGATTGAGATCAGCCTGCAGGATACAGAGATATAGCTGCTCAAAAGTGTGGACGGACGACGGACGGACGACGGACGACGTACGACGGACGACGGAGGACCCACTATACTATAAGCTCCCCTGGAGCCTTCGGCCCAGGTGAGCTAAAAAGCTTCAAAAATCTTCTTCTCTGAAACCACAGTGCCCAGAGCTTAGATATTTAGCATGTATTAACGGCCAGTGGTCACCTACATAATTCCTGCCATTCATGCCCCTGGGGTCCAAATTGGCCACGCCCCGGGGCCCCTTCCCTCCCATAGACTCATAATGGAACAAAAAGCTTCAAAAATCTTCTTCTCGGAAACCACAGGGCCCAGAGCTTAGATATTTAGCATGAAGCAATGGCAAGTGGTCATCTACATAATTCCTGCCAATCATGCCCCTGGGGTCCAAACGGGCCACGCCCCAGGGCCCTTTAGCTCCTATAGACTCATAATGGAAAAAAAACTTCAAAAATCTTCTTCTCTGAAACCACAGGGCCCAGAGCTTAGATATTTAGCATGTATTAACGGCCAGTGGTCACCTACATAATTCCTGCCATTCATGCCCCTGGGGTCCAAATTGGCCATGCCCCTGGGCCCCTTCGCTCCCATAGACTCATAATGGAACAAAAAGCTTCAAAAATCTTCTTCTCGGAAACCGCAGGGCCCAGAGCTTAGATATTCAGCATGTAGCAATAGCAAGTGGTCACCTACATAATTCCTGCCAATCAGGCCCCTTGGGTCCAAATGGGCCATGCCCCGGGCCCTTTAGCTCCTTTAGACTCATAATGGAAAAAAAGCTTCAAAAATCTTCTTCTCTGAAACCACAGGGCCCAGAGCTGAGATATTTGGCATGTAGCAATGGATAGTGGTCACCTACATAATTCCTGCCAATCATGCCCCTGGGGTCCAAATGGGCCACACCCGGGGCCCTTAGCTCCCAAAGACTCATAATGAAAAAAAAGTTTCAAAAATCTTCTTCTCTGAAACCGCAGGGCCCAGAGCTTAGATATTCAGCATGTAGCAACGGCCAGTGGTCACCTACATAATTCCTGCCAATACATGCCCCTGGGTTCCAAATGGGTGACGCCCCGGGGCCCCTTCGCTCCCATAGACTCATAATGGAACAAAAAGCTTCAAAAATCTTCTTCTTGGAAACCACAGGGCCCAGAGCTTAGATATTTAGCAGGTAGCAACGGCAAGTGGTCACCTATATAATTCCTGCCAATCTTGCCCATGGGGTCGAAACGGGCCAAGCCCCGGGGCCCTTTAGCTCCTATAGACTCATAATGTAAACAAGAGGACCAAGCTAGCTTGGTCCTGTATCGCTCACCTGAGCTAACAGATTCAAAGTTTAAGGAAGTGCCAACCTTTACTGAAGGCTTTATGGGAGGACATGGTGATGAAAGGGTAAGCATTTTCTGAAAATCAAGTAGAATTTAACTCTATGATAAACAGGCTGACCTCACCGGTTTTCAAACTCATTCAAGCTTTTATTCCTGACTTGCTAAGAAGATCCGATCTAAACTGATGTGGCTATGGTGATGACAAGTTCAAAAACAAGAGTTTTCAAACTCCTCCAAGCTTTCTGCCTGACTTCCTTGTTTGTAAGTTTCATGAAGATCCGTTCAAAACTAAAGGGGCAGCAGTGATAACAATGTCGAAAATAGGCATTTTCAGCAATCAAAGGCACGTCACTCTATGATAAATGTGCCGACTTGGCCGGTATTCGAACTCACCTGAGGTTTTATTCCCAGCCACCTTACATGTAAGTTTCAGAAAGATCCGATCAGACTTGGCCAGTATTCAAACTCATCCAAGATTTTATTCCCAGCCACCTCAAGTATAAGTTTCAGAAAGATCCGATCAAAACTGAAGGGGCTACGGTGATGACAAGGTCAAAATTTGGCATTTTTAGCAATCAAAGGGATGTTACTCTAAAATAAATGAGCCGACTTGGCCAGTTTTCGAACTCATCCGAGGTTTCATCCCCAGCCACCATACATATAAGTTTCAGAAAAATCCGATCAAAACTGAAGGGGCTACGGTAATGACAAGGTAAAAAATCAACATTTTCAGCCATCAAAGGGACAGAACTCTATGATAAATGGGCTGACTTGGCCTGTTTTCGAACTCATTCAAGATTTTATCCCCAGCCACCTTACATATAAGTTTCAGAAAGATCTGATCAAAACTGAAATGGCTATGGTGATGACAAGGTCAAAAATCGGCATTTTCAGCAATCAAAGGGACGTAAATCAATGATAAATGGGCCAACTTGGCCGGTATTCAAACTCATCCTAGGTTTTATCTCCGGTCACCTTACATATAGGTTTCAGAAAGATTCGATCAAAACTGAAGGGGCTACGGTGATGACAAGGTAAAAAATCGACATTTTCAGCCATCAAAGGGACATAACTATATAGTTAATGGGGCAACTTGGCCGGTTTTCGAACGCATCCGAGGTTTTATCCACAGCCACCTTACATATAAGTTTCAGAAAGATCCGATCAAAACTGAAGGGGCTACAGTGTTGACAAGGTCAAAAATCAACATTTTCAGCAATCAAAGGGACCTAACTCTATGATAAACAGGCCACCTTTGCCGGTATGTGAACTCATCCGAGGCTTTATCCCCAGCCACCTTGCATATAAGTTTCAGAAAGATCCGATCAAAACTCAAAGGGCTACGGTGATGACAAGATCAAAAATCGGCATTTTCAGCAATCAAAGGGACGTTACTCTGTGATAAATGGACCAACTTGGCTGGTTTTCGAACTCATCCGAGATTTTATCCCCAGCCACTTTACATATAAGTTTCAGAAAGATTCGATCAAAACTGAAAGGGCTACAGTGATGACAAGGTCAAAAATCAGCATTTTCAGCAATCAAAGGGACGTTTCTCTACGATTAAAGGGCCGACTTGGTTGGTTTTCGAACTCATCCGAGATTTTATCCACGTCCACCTTACATATAAGTTTCAGAAAGATCCGATCAAAACTGAAGGGGCTACGGTGATGACAAGGTCAAAAATCGGCATTTTCAGCAATCAAAGGGACGTAACTCTATGATAAACCAGCGGACTAGGCCGGTTTTCGAACTCATCCGAGGTTTTATCCCCAGCCACATAACATTTAAGTTTCAGAAAGATCCGATCAAAACTGAAGGGGCTACGGTGATGACAAGGTCGAAAATGGGCATTTTCAGCAATCAAAGGGACGTAACTCTACGATAAATGGGCCGACTTGGCCGGTTTTCGAACTCATCCGAGTTTTTATCCCCAGTCACCTTACATATAAGTTTCAGAAAGATCCGATCAAAACTGAAGGCGCTACGGTGATGACAAGCATTTTCCCATAGTAAGTCTATGGGACCTTGTGGTTGCCATAGGAACCAAAGTTTTAGAGCGATTTCAAAAAAAAGTTTATGTCATCAATGCCCCACCAGAGGCATACTACAGGTGAGAAATGATTGAGATCAGCCTGCAGGATACAGAGATATAGCTGCTCAAAAGTGTGGACGGACGACGGACGGACGACGGACGACGGACGACGGAGGACCCACTATACTATAAGCTCCCCTGGAGCCTTCGGCCCAGGTGAGCTAAAAAGCTTCAAAAATCTTCTTCTCCGAAACCACAGGGCCCAGAGCTTAGATATTTAGCATGTAGCAATGGCAAGTGGTCACCTACATAATTCCTGCCAATCATGCCCCTGGGGTCCAAACGGGCCATGCCCCGGGCCCTTTAGCTCCTATAGACTCATAATGGAAAAAAGCTTCAAAAATCTTCTTCTCTGAAACCACAGGGCCCAGAGCTGAGATATTTGGCATGTGGCAATGGAAAGTGGTCACCTACATAATTCCTGCCAATCATGCCCCTGGGGTCCAAATGGGCACGCCCCGGGGCCCCTTAGCTCACATAGACTCTTAATGGAAAATAAAAAAGCTTCAAAAATCTTCTACTCAGAAACCACAGGGCCCAGAGCTTAGATATTTAGCATGTAGCAACGGCAAGTGGTCACCTACATAATTCCTGCCAATCATGCCCCTGGGGTCCAAACGGGCCACGCCCCAGGGCCCTTTAGCTCCTATAGACTCATAATGGGAAAAAGCTTCAAAAATCTTCTTCTCTGAAACCACGGGGCCCAGAGCTGAGATATTTGGCATGTAGCAACAGCAAGTGGTCACCTACATTATTCCTGCCAATCATGCCCCTGGGGTCCAAATTGGCCATGCTCCGGGGCCCCTTAGCTCCCAAAGACGCATAATGGAAAAAAAGCTTCAAAAATCTTCTTCTCTGAAACCACAGGGCCCAGAGCTTAGATATTAAGCATGTAGCAATGGCCAGTGGTCACCTACATAATTCCTGCCAATCATGCCCCTGGGTTCCAAATGGGCGACGCCCTGGGCCCCTTCGCTCCCATAGACTCATAATGGAACAAAAAGCTTCAAAAATCTTCTCCTCGGCAATCACAGGGCCCAGAGCTTAGATATTTAGCATGTAGCAATGGCAAGTGGTCACCTACATAATTCCTGCCAATCATGCCCCTGGGGTCCAAACGGGCCATGCCCCGGGCCCTTTAGCTCCTATAGACTCATAATGGAAAAAAGCTTCAAAAATCTTCTTCTCTGAAACCACAGGGCCCAGAGATGAGATATTTGGCATGTGGCAATGGAAAGTGGTCACCTACATAATTCATGCCAATCATGCCCCTGGGGTCCAAATGGGCACGCCCCGGGGCCCCTTAGCTCACATAGACTCTTATTGGAAAAAAAAAAAGCTTCAAAAATCTTCTACTCAGAAACCACAGGGCCCAGAGCTTAGATATTTAGCATGTAGCAACGGCAAGTGGTCACCTACATAATTCCTGCCAATCATGCCCCTGGGGTCCAAACGGGCCACGCTCCAGGGCCCTTTAGCTCCTATAGACTCATAATGGGAAAAAGCTTCAAAAATCTTCTTCTCTGAAACCACGGGGCCCAGAGCTGAGATATTTGGCATGTAGCAACAGCAAGTGGTCACCTACATTATTCCTGCCAATCATGCCCCTGGGGTCCAAATTGGCCATGCTCCGGGGCCCCTTAGCTCCCAAAGACGCATAATGGAAAAAAAGCTTCAAAAATCTTCTTCTCTGAAACCACAGGGCCCAGAGCTTAGATATTTAGCATGTAGCAATGGCCAGTGGTCACCTACATAATTCCTGCCAATCATGCCCCTGGGTTCCAAATGGGTGACGCCCCGGGCCCCTTCGCTCCCATAGACTCATAATGGAACAAAAAGCTTCAAAAATCTTCTCCTCGGCAATCACAGGGCCCAGAGCTTAGATATTTAGCATATGTAGCAATGGCAAGTGGTCACCTACATAATTCCTGGCAATCATGCCCCTGGGGTCCAAATGCCCCCCCCCCCCCCCCCCCCCCCCCCCCCCGGGCCCTTTAGCTCATGTATCATATAGACTCATAATGCAAAAAAGCTTCAAAAATCTTCTTCTCTGAAACCACAGGGCCCAGAGCTGAGGTATTTGGCATGTAACAACGGCAAGTGGTCACCTACATAAATCCTGCCAATCACGCACCGGGGCCCCTTTTTTCACATAGACTAATAATTGAAAAATTAAAAGCTTCATAAATCTTCTTCTCTGAAACCACAGGGCCCAGAGTTCAGATATTTAGCATGTACCAACGGCAAGTGGTCACCTACATAATTCCTGCCAATCATGCCCCTGGGGTCCAAATGGGCCACGCGCAGGGGCCCCTTTGCTCCCATAGACTCATATTTAAAAAAAGCTTAAAAAATCTCCTTCTCTTAGATATTTAGCATGTAGCAATGGCAAGTGGTCACCTACATAATTCCTGCCAGTCATGCCCCTGGGGTCCAAAAGGGCCACGCCTCGGGGCCCCTTAGCTCCTATAGGCTCATAATGGAAAAAAAAAACTTCAAAAATCTTCTTCTCTGAAACCACAGGGCCCAGAGCTGAGATATTTGGCATGTGGCAATGGAAAGTGGTCACCTACAAAAATCCTGCCAATCATGTCCGTGGGGTCCAAATGGGCCACGCCCCGGGGCCCCTTAGCTCCCATAGACTCATAATGGAAAAAAGCTTCAAAATTCTTCTTCTCTGAAACCATAAGTCCCAGAGCTTAGGTATTTAGCATGTAGCAATGTCGAGTGGTCGCCTACATGAATCCTGCCAATCATGCCCCTGGGGTCCAAATCCTGTGGCCCCTTAACTCCAACAAACTTATAATGGATAAAGCTTCAAACATCTTCTTTGAAACCATGAAGTACAGACCTTAGATATTTGGTATATAGCAACACAAAATGGTCGCCTACATACACCTGCCAACCGTGCCCTTTGGCTCATTAGCTTCTATAGACTTATACTTGAAAAAACTTAAAAAAATCTTTTTCTCCAAAACCATAAGGCACAGATTTTGTTTGATTTGAGGTTTTACATCCCCGACAACACTGTATTGGTCATTTTGGAGATGTCTCTTCCAATTTTGTGGGACTTTTACCAGACATTGAGATGAAATTACATCTCAAGCCCTGTTGCCCAATGAAACCAGTAGGGTTTGTAAGCATGAACACCGCTTTGCCTGAGCTTAGATATTTAGTATGTAGCAATGTCAAGTGGTCTCCTACACTAATGATTTTCTCTTACACAGGTGAGCGATATAGGGCCATTGGGCCCTCTTGTTTCATTTTTATTCTAATTTTGACGGAAAAGTCTGTTAGCAAATAGTGCAGGCCCTGATCAGATGCCGCGTTCTGCGGCGTCTGATCTGGGCCTGCACTGTTTGCCAAGGTACCCCCTTTAGGGGTTTCCCACATGCAATGGTTAACATCCATGTCATTATCATCTGGGTCATTCTGGAGACATTGCCATCATTTTTGTTGGACTTTTACCAGACATTGAGATGAAATGATATCTCAAGCCCTACCAACAAAAGAAACTACAAGTGTTTAAGGAATTCTCACACCACTTTGCCTGGGTAGGCTAAGATCTTCTAAGCGGCTTACCAGTACTCAATTGTTTGGTCAGATTCTGCTCTGTGTGAAAGCACCATGCCACCCAATCTATTTCTCCAAGCCCTGATGGGCGGGGACACATTGCCCTTATTGAATCAGTGGAAGGGTGAGTGTTTTAGTTTTATGCCCCACCAACAGCTAAGGTCATACAGAAACGGGACCTCAGTTTAAAGACTCATCCAAAAGTTTGGAATCAGTGGAAGGGAGAGAATGACAATAGAAAAGACTTCATGACAAAACTCTATGGAAGAATGTGGCCAGTCTGGCCTAACCTCCTGGGGCCAGATGTTCAAAACTAACAAATAGTTTAAATATTGGTCATTTAATATGGAGAATGTACTAAACTTTTGCAGAAAAAATGTGAGCAGCTTTTGCAAAAACAAGAGGCCCATGGGCCACTATGCTCACCAGAGCTGATGGACACAGCCCACTGGCAGCCATATACTTTATTAAATCATGGCAGTGCAAAGCCAATGGATGCTACAAATGAAATTCGGGCACAATCACCCAGGTATCTTCTTAGGACACAAAGCAAAGGTGCCACTGCTTGTAAAACTACATAAAGGTTGAGGTAAAGCTGTCACCTTTAGAGGGCTTACAAGGTAAATGTTAATGATGCATGACACATGTTCGATGAACGCAGGGTGATCACAATGGCTTTAGAACCTTGTGCACAAATGCACTTTATGCAAGGATTAGTCAAAGAGCTGTACCGATGGGCCTTCGTGGCCTAGTGGATAAGAGTGCTGACTCTTAATCATAAGGTCTCTCACTGCCACATACATACATACATACATACATACATACATACATACATACATACATACATACATACATACATACATACATACGCACTGAGTGACGGAGACGGAATATAATGTACATAAATTACACGGTATGTAAAAAAAAATGGGGTCGGATAGGGGAGGAGGCGCCGACCAAAAATAAAAAAAAAAAAAAAAAAAAAGGTCTCTCACTGCTGTAGTTCAAGTCCAGGTACTCTGGTTTTAACCCACCTTTGATTAATGATATGCTCGATATTAGTGAAAAAATCTTGAAAGGGCTGTAAAACCAAAACCAAAAACAACAACAACAAAAAAAAAAAACAGACCCTTACCTCTTGTACCTCTTGCAAGCCAAAATGTTAGGGGCCCAAGTAGCGTAAGAACATGACTCTTCCCCTCACACAGCCTCTCCAGCATCAAATTATCAAAACTTGTTGCCAGACAGGGAAGCTTGTCTGACTCAGACCTTGCCAAGATATATATGTTTTTAGCAAAAGTGCAATTTTGTGCGCACATTCATGGCTATCGACTCCACCCTGGAGTAGCTCTTGCCATATAAGTTTATAAAACTTCAATTTACTGGTAAGCAGTATTATCATTTGTTTGGCAACAACTAAGTATTTGGCAGTGCTGATACACACTTTGAAGTGAACAAAATTAAATAAAATGCTATATATATTTTGTATTCTATTCCATATCATGTTGCATATTTTTCCTATGTTATGCCGTTTGTCTTTTCCTTGATCATTTTTCCCCTCTGTTTTCCATCCATTGACATATCTACCAGTCTGAAACATTTCTGTCTTGCTCTTTGATAGATAAGGCCATCAACTCCTACAGCTTTTGGATAAAACTACTGGCACATTTCTGGCAACCTTTTTAGCATATTTTCAGTGAACTTCTGGCACAATTCTTGTAACCTCCTGACATACTTCTTGTAAACACCTGGCATATTTCTAATAAGCTCCTGGTACATTTCTTGCAAACTCCTGGCATATTCCTTATAAACTCCTCGCACACTTCTTGTAAACCCCTGGCACATTTCTGGCAATTCCTGGCAATTTTTTAAGTAAATTCCTGGCACATTTCTTGTAAACGCCCGACAAAATTCTTGTTACCTCCTGCCATATTACTTGTAATCTCCTGGCACTTTTCTTGTAATCTCTTGGCATATTTCTTGTAAGCTCCTTGCACACTTCTTGTAACTCCTAGCACATTTCTGGCAAACTTCCAAGCATATTTTTAGTAAATTTCTGGCACATTTCTTGAAAACTCCTGGTAAAATTCTTGAAACCTCATGACATATTTCTTGTAACCTCCTGGCATATTTCTTGTAATCTACTGGCACATTTCTTGTAAACTCCTGGCATATTTCTGACAAACTCCTGGTACATTTCTTGTAAACTCCTGGCATATTTCTTGTAACCTCCTCACAAACTTGCGTATTTTCAGTAAACTTTTGGCACATTTCTTGTTCACTACTGGTACAATTCTTGTTAACTCCTGACATATTTCTTGTAATCTCCTGACATGTTTCTAGAAAACTCCTGGTACAATGTAAACTCCTGGCATATTTCTTTTAAACTCCTAGCACACTTCTTGTAAGCTCCTGACATATTTTTTTTAACTCCTGGCATTTTTCTGATATAACTACAGGCATATTTCTGGTTTGTGTTCAAATTTATGTCTCAAAAGCACCATAGATCAGCTTATGATCAGTCCAGTAAGCTTCAATAACATCACTAGAACATGGGCAATTTGCAAACAACAGATCTAGCAATGACCCAGAATCAGTAGTAGGTTTGCTGATGAGCTGTTCGCATCCTAACTGTGTATGCATAAAATCTACAAAAGTCAAAGCGGTCATATTTGCATCCAAGTTGAAATCTCCAAGAATAACTAATTTGGCATTCAAATCTATCAATGGCATCAAATGGCATAACATATTATTTTTCAGAGCAGTTTGCGAGCTTTTGGGATACTTGTAGAAAACCACAACTTGAAAAGAACACTTGTAACCTTTCTTTAAAGTAGCCAGCATGAATTCACATGCACTAGAATGGAATTTGTCTATCTTCTGAATTTCTAGACATTCTCTTACATATAAAGCAAGTCCATGATAAGGTCTATTGGCAGTATATTGTTGTGTTTCATCTAGTCTTATCAGCCTGAACCTATTGAGATTAAACTGAATATTCTCATCTCTTGAGCATAGCCTAGTTTCTGCAAAGCCAACAACATCAGCTGATAACACATTTGGTTCATGCTCAATTTCATGAAAATGCTTGTGCAAGGACCTTGCATTGTTAAACAGAACCTTTATTTTACCAGGATCAACTTTGTAGAGTGGAGTATAACAGAGTTCAAGAAGACCTTCTGTTTGCAACCGCTGCATCTCTACTTTGACCTTTTCATCAACAGCCAAAGCTTCTTCATTAAGATTCAAAATGAACAAATTTTCCAGTTTTCTTACTCTGCTTAAAGCAACATAGTGAATATGTGGTTGTTTCCTAACTCTTGATTGAGACAAGTCCACAACGATTTCATCAACTGTAGACCCTTGGGCTTTATGGACTGTTTTTCCAGCTGAAGGTTTCAAAGGAAACTGAATTCTCTGATAAGTTTTAAAATTGTATATGAATGATCGTTCTATGTCAAATATTGGTGTCCAGGCCTTATGAATGTTTGAACTGTACAAACCCCTATTAAAAGATTTCTCACGTGTCAAACTGCCAATGCTAGGATCATCAAACAAAACCCAAATTATACTTGGTCGATCAGTTCCTTCCATTTTACGTTCAATGTATTTTGCAACACATGTGGATCCATTTGTCAAACCATCCTCTACATTGATATTTACTGTTATATCATAAACCATTCCAACTGCTATTTTCAAATGTTTTTCTAAATTTGCTGTTTTGTTAGAATCTTCTGGAAGTGACTCAATTAGAGTTTTGCTTTTTTGTGCTGAGATGTTAGCAGCAACAACTGTATCATGACAAGGAATAATGATTTTTTCCTCTGATAATCTGCTCAAAACACTATCATTGTGTCTAGCCACAAACTTGTTTTCGGTAAATAAATGAGGAGCCTGTTTTGGATAAGCATCTACTTCAGGATCAACAGTGTGCCTCCTTAGCTCAATTCTGTCATCTTCTGTCAGCTCATTTTGCCTCAGACGATTCAGCAACTGTGCAAAGTGAATATCATCTTTCTGTCTCATGATATCAACAAGTTCATACATTCTGAAATGATCTTTCCATAAATTAGGAGCTAGTGCTGAAGCACCCTTTGATGGATCACTGAATATCCATTTGTCACAAACAGGCATCAGTTGATACAGATCACCAACAGCAATAATGCTTATTCCACCAAATGTTGTTTTTGTTCCTGTCAATTGTTGCAAGCGTGTGTCTAAGAAGCTTAGTGTGCTTGTTCCTACCATAGATATTTCATCTATAATGATCAATTTCAAATGCCTGTATTTAACTCTGAATGTGTTTAATTCATCAGCTGACAAAAGTTCATTCACTTGTTTAAACTTTTTCAAAAAAGCTGAAGCAATGGTTACACCATTGATATTGTAAGCTGCTTTTCCTGTATAAGCACAAAGAAGGATTCTGATGTCATCAGGATTTTCTCCCTCTCTAAGATTCAAGATTCTGTACAAACTTTGATAAAGAGCTTTAATAAGAACTGATTTGCCAACACCTGCTCCACCTGACAAAAAGGTATATAGTGGCTCTTCTTTGTATTTCAGCCAAAAGATAACATGATTGAAGAATTCCCGTTGCTTTAAATTCAAACTTCTGAGTAAAAGTAAATATTGATCTTCTGGCAGTATAACACTGTTAGTTTCAACAG
This sequence comes from Lucinisca nassula, assembly GCA_963580285.1. Classification (NCBI taxonomy): domain Eukaryota; kingdom Metazoa; phylum Mollusca; class Bivalvia; order Lucinida; family Lucinidae; genus Lucinisca; species Lucinisca nassula. Next base: position 13,318,055 of record OY757019.1, read on the forward strand.
ATGGTACTGAACAAGTGGCCTGTATCTCTATACCAATATCATACTGTCTATGTTCTACTACCCTGTCTGGATTGAAGTATATGAAAGGCTCTGCTTCTCTTTCACCTTCCTCTTCAGCTTCCCTATTTTCTTGTTCTGTATTTGGAGCTATTTTATCATATGCATCTTCATCTGCTTCTGCCATTTGCCTTGCGATTTCAAGCTCTTCTACATGATGCTCATACTCATTTTGTTTAGGTTCTATGGTAGCTTTCAATGTAATGTAATGTGCTTTAAAAGTGTCAAATGAACCAATCAAGTCTTTTGCTTCATTCCTCCAGGGCATAAAAAGCATAAGTCTTTCTCTGTAATAATTCTCCGGATCTTTCTTTTTATTGTATCTTACATAGCGTATTATCTTGGGTGTTGCTCTGAGTTTATATCTGGTACCATTTTTGGTCATGCATAACATGTTTGAAGCACTACTTTCAAATTTATCAACCTCATCATCAGCTTCACAGTCATCACTAGAATCACTTGCCGAAGCATCATCTTCATTTTTGTCTTTAGTTTTCTCTGGCAAACTATTTCCTTTAGGATATATGATGTCAACTTTAGAAACATAATCGGCTAGACAGAACTGCTGAAGCTGCCTAGGCCTTTTAGAATATCTTTGAATCATATTATCTGATTCTATGTCAGTTGATTCAGGAGGTAATTCATCTAGAATAGATTTAGGTTTAAGCAAAAACACTCTTTCTTCTGCAGTAGATGTATTGATGAAAACAACATCCCTTGTAGCTTTTGTTAAAGGAATCTGCAAAGTCAGGTATACAGCTTCTTGTGCACTCACTTCAACACAGTTGGAAAAGACATTTCCAATATGTCTGACTTGTTTCTTCAAATCAGAGTTACCTTTTCTAGCTTCCTTTGCTGCTGCTTCAAGCTGTGCGCTCATACCTCTCTGAGATTTACTGATATAACCAACCACGTATGTTGCACAACCATAAGGTTCAAGGATGATCTGAATGTCAAGATTTGCCTTCCAACCAAGGAGTATTTGCTTGTTAAATAAATTAACTCTCATTTCATTTGGCTTGCGCTTCAAGAACATTTTAGCAGTGTTTAAAGAACTTCTGATACATTTTATATAATCTTCAAAGTCCATTTTGACAATTTTCTCCAAAAATTCATCAAAAAGTATTTCAGAGTTATCTTTATACTCATTCATGGTCTTCTGAAGGTTTGAGTATTTTCTTTTGTAATTATCTACGTCTTCATCCAGTGGATGTAACAGCATTGTTCTTGGAAGAGGAGGCAATGGAAACCCGAATCTGCATATTGCATGTCCTTTCTTTCTACAAGACTTTGAATGTTTATGCCTTTGAAGATCTACAAGATCAGCGATGTCATCATCTTCAATGCTGCAAGTTAGATACTGATCTACAAATTCAATTATTTCCTCATCAGATTTTTTTGCCAATACAGGAGAATTCTCAATCCAAACAAGCATATGGATATGAGGAGAACCACGCTGTTGAAATTCGACTCTATAGAAGAAATCAGTAATTTTTCCAACTGGTTGATATTCATTTTTCAGCACTGTATTGATAAATTCCTGTACCCTGTGATCAAAATATCTTGAACATGTAACTGGGTCTTTCTGAACAAGTTTTGTTTTCTCTTGCCATGTAAGAGCCTTGATTTCCTCATCAGAATAATCAACCGCATCATTCAGTTTCGCTAAAATCTTCAAGAGATCATTCCACCTTGTGTCAGCAGCTGATAATGACATAAACCATGTGGGTAAGGAAAGCTGTCTTATCATTGCAAATATATCTTTCTTTCTAGCTTCTAAATAGGCTGGAGAATTTCTAAGCTGACGAAATATGTAATAACCTTCGTCTAATTTTACAAGCTTATCCATGCATGCTGGATCTCTAGCTTCAGCCGCAGTAATTGTCTTCCCTTTGTTTTTGCATCTTCTCAGAGCTAAATTAACTTTGTCACTTATTTGTTTCATTTGTAGTTTCTTATGTTTGAAGAAGATATTTGGGACTGATTGTGCTGCTCTTCTATCAACACTTCGCAACTCCCATTTTACAATATCACTGTAATGAACTGGCGTTTGTCTTTTATCATTATCAAGTCTTCTCTGACCACAGTAAATAGTTGGAAAGCATAAAAATTCAGCATCTTTATCCTGATACAAGCTGAGTGGATGTTGTCCTTCACCTGGTGCAAATGTAAAGGTCTGATCATATTTGCTTTCAACATTAGCATCGTCCACTAAGGTATCTACATTCCCAACATTTTCACCACTATCTATCTCACTGAAACCATCAGAATCATATCCTTCTGCGACCCTTTCTGAATCTAATGCAGAATCATTATCTTGTTTCAGCCCAAAATCATTGTTTCTTTCATTTTCCTTTGACTGTCTATTGCAATCTTCTAAAAACTCTCTAACAGTATCCTCTGCACTATTAGTAACTTCTTGAAACCATTTGTCATCAATGACAATGTCTGATTTTTTATACAGTTCGCTCTTGTTCACAAGCCAATGTAATGCTGTTAAAACTCTAAGTGGTCTTACATTTTCCTTGAAGTCTACCTTTTTGTATGATAATTTCTTCTTAAGCTGAACAGCAACAGTAAAGGTGTCATCCATAGGCCTTGGAAGTGAGTTTACAGTTGGTTGAATATCTACTGGAACATTGATAACATTTCCCTTTATTGAGTATTGACCTCCACGTGGAAGTTCTCTTATCTGCATGAAAGGAATGCGTAATGCAATTAACCTTTCTTCAAGCTGATACAAATCTAACTCAGGTGGTTTGTCTGGCCATTTCATTCCATTTGCTAAGGAAAGTTTAGGAACTTTACCATCCTTTAATGCTGATAAGCATGTATGACAAATCCATTCTTCATTATTGCCTGATATCATTTTTGTGCAGTAATTGTGTTTAAATGTAGCTGATAAACACGTTTTCTTTAGTACTGAAACACTCTTTTGAAACCAAGTTTGGTGGCAACAAGTACAAACATATATGGGCCCTGCAGCAATATTTCTATGAAAAAGATCAATGGCTTCTTCTATACTTTTATACTGTTTACCTGTCTTTACCTCGAATGCATTTATCATTGATTGATTTTCTTCCAGAATCTTACATCTTTTACGGCACTTATGGCTTTCATTTTCTTGTAATTTTCTTTTTTCCTGCCTTGACTGTTGTCTTTTTATCCTTTCACCCTCTTTAATGATTGGATTTCTTCTATACTCTTGCTTTTTGACACGTTCCTTTGCTAGAACACCTGGCTTCTGTCTAGACTCCTGCTTCTGAGCACATTCTTTTGCTAAAACACCCGGTTTCTGTCTAGACACCTGCTTCTGAGCACGTTCTTTTGCTAAAACACCCGGTTTCTGTCTAGACACCTGCTTCTGAGCACGTTCTTTTGCTAAAACACCCGGTTTCTGTCTAGACACCTGCTTCTGAGCACGTTCTTTTGCTAAAACACACGGTTTCTGTCTAGACACCTGCTTCTGAGCACGTTCTTTTGCTAAAACACCCGGTTTCTGTCTAGACACCTGCTTCTGAGCACGTTCTTTTGCTAAAACACCCGGTTTCTGTCTATAATCTTGCATTTGAGCACGTTCTTTTGCTAAAACACCCGGTTTCTGTCTAGACACCTGCTTCTGAGCACGTTCTTTTGCTAAAACACCCGGTTTCTGTCTAGACACCTGCTTCTGAGCACGTTCTTTTGCTAAAACACCCGGTTTCTGTCTAGACACCTGCTTCTGAGCACGTTCTTTTGCTAAAACACCTGGTTTCTGTCTATAATCTTGCATTTGAGCACGTTCTTTGGCTAAAACACCTGGTTTATTTCTACTCTCCTGTTTACGAGCACGTTCCTTTGCTAAAACACCTGGTTTAGTTCTAAACTCCTGTTTAAGAGCACATTCCTTTGCTAAAATACCTGGTTTATTTCTACTCTCCTGTTTACAAACACGTTCCTTTGCTAAAACACCTGGTTTAGTTCTAAACTCCTGTTTTTGAGCACGTTCTTTAGCTAAAACTCCTGGTTTCTGTCTATACTCCCGTTTTTGAGCATATTCCTTTGCTAAAACACCTGGTTTCTGTCTAGCGTCTCTTTTCTGAGCAATTTCCTTTTCTTTGAAAGCAACTGATATTCTCTGTTTTCTCTTGTACATTTGGTGGTATAATTTGCGGGTTTTGGTTTTACTGGCCTTCTGAGAAGCAGTTAGACTACTAGCTTTGTATGATTTTTTTTGTTGCAATGCTTGCTGTCTTGCATTTTGATCCTTAAAATAAGAAACAAGAAGACTTTCTGAAAGATTCTCTGCAGTATGTGCCTTAAGATTCAATTTTACTGTAACAGGTAAAAAGTCAAACTGTGCATTAAAGTCAATTGATAAGCTATCATAAAATGCATACAGAAAGGCTACAACATCTTCCAGTGATGTGAAAGATATTATCACTGATGTTCCATCACATGTCGATAACCCATTTTTTCCATGTGAATGTGAATCAAAGAAATAGAAAACTTCTCCTTTTTTTGCTAAAGCTGAACAAATGGCACCAGTAGTTAAAAGACCAGCTGTGTTATCAATGAAAGCATTCTCTAAAGCAGAATGAAGTGTAGAAAGGCCAGTGACAATTCCAGCTTCAACAAGAATACCACTTATTATAGGCTGCTTTATGACAATAAAATGACTACCTGCAATGTTGAAGGTATCTGGTACTTCTTCTAAGCTCAATAAAGGTTGCACATACTTTCCTTCAGATTTCAACTTATTTATAATTGAACAATATAAGTCATCACCATCACAAAGGATTTTATCTAATAAAGAGGTACAGTATGTTTCAGTGGTAACTGTGTGGGCCAACATACTAAGTGCATTAGCTGTACATTGAAATCCTCTAGATCCAGGTGAAAATCTTCCATCATTTTGGTGAAAAGAACCAAATACCATTTCACGTGAATTCCAAGACTGACAAGAAGATCTACTAATATCAGTGTTCTTATTCGAAGCAACACTTGTTATGTCAAACTCTTTCTCAAAAGTAGACAAAGCACTATCAGTTTGGCTAGAAAAGTCTTCAGTATTTTTCTGTTCATTTAAAGTTTGATGACTCTGAGCAAAAGCTGAATCAGATTCAGACAATGTCACAGAAAATGCAGTAAAACTTGCTGTATTTTCGTAAGCTTCAGAAATAAGTTCAGGCAATATTGATGCAATAACTTCACCATATGCTTCACTTCTAGTTTCTGTGGATGATGAAGTAACACATTTATTTGGCAGGTTATTTGGCAGGTTATTTGGCAAATTTTTAGCAGATTTTGAGCCGACAAGTTTGTTAACTTGTCGTACATGTATGTCACGGTTTTCTGTTTTTAACGAGGCCAGCTCCTCAGTCCTGTCAAGTACGTTGTCATATTTACATTCATTTCTGGACATGGCACTTTTATTCCCCTTCTTAGCCTCTCCTTTCTTCCAACACTTTTTTCTAGGCATGTCTTACCTGTAAATACATAAAACAAAATGTGCGAAACTGCATAGTACAAGGACAAACAGGTTGATTAGGATGTTTGTATGTGCAATGGCAATCAGAGTTCTGCTTTTCTAACGAGGTAAACATTTACTGCATGTCTGCATACCTTAACACTTTATCTCCGAATTCAAGAGCCTTGATTGTCTATTGGATAAGCTACTCGCATCATAAATCAGGGATCATAGGTTCGACCCCAGGCTTCTCCAGACTTTCTGATGAGTCTTTAAACTGAGGTCTTGCTCCATATGACCTTAACTGTTGGTTCGATGTAAAACTTACCATCACCTATCTGAGATACTCAAACTGTATTGATATTTAATTCTTCCCATTTGCATAATCTTTACTTTTTATTGGATAAAGCGTTTATGGTCGATCCAGATTTAGTAAAATGGCAAAATCTGGAAAGTTGCGATTGTCCATGTGACCGTCACTGAATCCGGAAAACCAATATGAGCAGGCGCATGACAAAACCATGACCGATGCAACCAGTAGACTTAAATCAGCCAGCACACCCATCCTCTGTGACAAGACCTTTTGCTTATGTCTCTTTGCATAAACCGTAGCATGTAGTAGGTACATGTGACAAGCGAAGACTCTGATCAGAATGAGCTGATGAGCAGGCTGATCTGAGTCTTCGCTGGTCACTCAAGCTTTCTTGTATGTTTTGTCACGCACTGACTCACATTATGGTTATTAATAGAAGTAGAACAAGAGCACCGCATGCGGGTGCCAACGCTTAGCTGTACTCTGCTTGTCAGTATGAAGAAGTTATATTAAATCTCTGTTGAAAAATATAGGCGCTACAGCAATAACAAAGTTTTTCTATAAATAGCCATAGTGACCTTGACCTTGAAGTCATGACCTTGAAAGTAAAACTAGCTGGAGATATTATCATAGGCAACATTTGTGTGAAGTTATATTAAAATCCGTTGAAAAATGTAGGCGCTAGAGTGATAACAAAGTTTTTCTAAAAATAGCCACAGTGACCTTGGCTATAACCTGCTCGAGATATTTTATCATAATCAACATTTGTGTGAAGTTATATTAAAATCCTTTGAAAAATGTAGGCGCTAGAGTGATAATGAAGTTTTTCTAAAAATAGCCACAGTGACCTTGACCTTGAGGCCATGACCCCCTCGAGATATTATCATAAGCAACATTTGTGTGAAGTTATATTAAAATCTGTTGAAAAATGTAGGCGCTAGAGCGATAACAAAGTTTTTCCAAAAATAGCCACAGTGACCTTGACCTTGAGGCCATGACCCGCTCGAGATATCATAAGCAACATTTGTGTGAAGTTATATTAAAATCCGTTTAAAAATGTAGGCGCTAGAGCGATAATAAAGTTTTTCTAAAAATAGCCACAGTGACCTTGAGGCCATGACCTTGAAAGTCAAACTCGCTCGCGATATTATCATAAGCAATATTTGTGTGTAGTTATATTAAAAGCCATTGAAAAATGTAGGCGCTAGAGCTATGACAAAGTTTTTCTAAAAATAGCCACAGTGACCTTGACCTTGAGGCCATGACCTTGAAAGATAAAGTCGCTCGAGATATTATCATAAGCAACATTATTGTGAAGTTATATTAAAATCCCTTGAAAAATGTAGGTGCTAGAGCGATAAAGTTTTTCTAAAAATAGCCAAAGTGACCTTGACCTTGAGGTCATGACCTTGAAACTTGTCACAGTAATGCGGGTTGTCATTATGAAGAAGTGGTGTGAGTTTGAAGGCAATACATGAAGTAATGGTGGAGATATTTAAAATTGTCAGTTTTTGCATGACGCAGACGACGATGACGCAGATGAAGGAGCTATGACAATACCTCGATCTTTCTTGCATTATTTTTATGCAGGTCAGAGCTATCTTTTGTATCTTGGCAGGCTACGTATGCTGAATTTTGCAAACGATCAGAGGCCGTCTGCTCAGCCAGCAATGAAACCAAATAGGCTTGTGACATGGACTTGCACCATTTTGCCTGGGCAGGCTTAGATCCTCTAAGCGGTTTACCAGTACCTGTGTGCGGTCCATTTCAGCTCGGCGTGAAAGAATCAAGCGGTCCATCCCGATGGGCGGGGGCAGGTGGACTGTGCTCATGCACATGGCCATTAGCAAACAGAATTTTCATAATCAGACGCCACTCAACGAGATGTCTGATCAGATCTACTGTGCCTACTTAAACGAACAGTCCGATTCTCAGTTCATGACGATCGATCCACCAGTACTCTCAGTACTTTGATTCATTCTGAAACCAAATGTCTCTTGCATGTTGCACAATTCCTTATCATTGCACTGTAAACAAAATTTGAGGCTTCTAGCTTATATAGCATCATTGAAACCCTTTAGGGAAACATCAAAGTATAGATTATTTTTCTAGTCCGTTGTTTGTTTGTATTTGGGTCTAATGGCCAAGTCAACACTATTTTAGTTATGTTTTTGCAGGTCAGTTCACCTATCCAAACTTTGCCTGGGCAAGCTTATTTTCTTTTCTACCGTTTTATGGTCTTTTAAAGAATATTTCACTTATTGCAAATAATCAAATAATGCATTCATCAGTGGTGTGTGACACCCTTGGGGCTTGAAGAAATAGATAGGCTGCATGAATGGATGGGGGCCGTTAAAGGCATTTATTCTGAAACAGTAAAACACACCGTGTGTTCATAATTGTTTTATTGCCCCCTGTGGTATACTATCTATAGCAGATCAAAGGCGGTCCCTAATAGGGTGATTAGTAGCTCTTGTTGAATCCCCTGACTGAGGTACATAAGGGGAAAATCAATAATATACACTCCAGTCAACAGTTAGTAAATTATTGATTTTCCCCAGGGAGGCCCCTTACCTGTTGAAGACAGAGGACTTGTCTTCAGTCAGCACTGAGGGCTACATAATATTATGTAATGAAATGATAGTCCTCAATAATCAAGAATAAATGCCTTTAAGATTGGAGTATATGGGGAGAAACAAAAATGAAAGAACAAAAACAAGCAAGAAAAAACGTCCATTAAGACATAAAGTTATCAAAATTACATAGAACACCAACACGGCTGCAAGACTATCGGGCAACCAGCGGCTATGCACTCAAAATCCTTATGTGAACTTCAGGCCATGGCTTATGAGGCCTAAAAGATGTCAACAAATAGGTGAGTGTTCCTGATTAATGATTTTTAGTCAACTTTGTAAACGTATTTTGAAAAATCCGACAATGCTATTCTCAACCAATTTCATTTCTGCATCAGAAAAAAGGGGTGTGGCCATGAAAAGGCAAGTGGTCATTTTTTTTTACTTATTTCTGCCGGAGGAAGGGTGCCAGATATTTCTGTTTTTACCTGTTATCTAGTGCAATTTTCAGCTACTGGGGCTATGCAAAACTTTACTATCATGTCAAATTAGACATCTTGAAATACATAGGCAAAACTTTCACAGTTTGAACCCAGGGACTTTAATATTTGTGCCGATTATGACTTACGAGGCTGATTACCCCTTACGAAAATATTACACCTTACTGGCACAGGAAAAGCCTGCTAATGGGTGTCTGAATACAGTTCGCTTCTTCATTCAGCAACTGGAACAAATCTTGCAAAAATTCTGCAGCTAATGCATTTCTACATTGAAATAATTCAAATAACGTCTTATTTGACATGATAGCTAAGTTTTGCATAGCCCGGTAGCTGAAAATTGCACTAGAAAACAAGTAAAAACTGAAATATATGACATCCTTCCTCCAGCAGAAATTAAATTAAAAATCCACAACTTGCTTTTTCATATCCAAACCTATCTTTTCTGATGCAGAAATAAAAGTTGTTGAGAATAACGCTGCCCGATTTTTCAAAATATGTTAACAAAGGTGACTGAAATTCATCAATAGGGAACACTCACCAATTTGTTGACATTTTTAAGCCTTGTAAATCATAGCCGGGAGTTCTCGTAAGGATTTTGAGTACATAATGGCCGGCTACCCCTTACGAGTCTACCAGCCGTGACCAAAGTTGAGGCTTCTAGTTTTAATTGTTTCTGTAGAATTGTTTATTTAGCAATAAAAATGTATTAAAGGAAATTATGATTAAAAAAGACAACAATTACCAAGGATGTCCAACAAGATATTTCCGATCACTTGCAAGGAATAGCCACCTCCTCTACTAAATGTCAATTATTGATCTCCTAAAGTCTTCACTACTCCACAATCATTAAACACAAAGTTCATATAAAAACACAATTGAAGTAAAGTTAAATAAACGTCCAACAAATTGAATCTTGTACACTTTTTACCTAAAACAGAAAAACATAGAAGTATACACAGCCAATATGTATTAACTCTTTCCCTGATGATGGAACAGTTGATGCTTTTACAGCACACCCATACTGAAAACAGTGAGAACAGCATGAGCAACTTCATATTTTCTCAATGTTTTCAATCCTGTTCCAGAATTTATCAGGAAAAGAGCCAATACATGTTAAATTGTAGATTTGCTGATTAAGGAAAAATATTAAGCTTACTGAAGACAAAAAAAAATCACAAAGGCTTTCCTGACAAGTTCTTTTGTCAGTTTGCTGGAATTGCGGTGAAGTTTGAATACTCATTAACTCCAGGTTTAAGCTCCCAGTAGGGATTGCTGACCATTCCAAAGTGGATTTCCTTTGCAATCTTTTGTATGGTAATTGGCATTATATGTTGGTATTAAAATATTTAGTATTGTGTTTGCCTTCATGTTACTTAGTCTTCTGCTTCTATCAGTGGCACACTACTGTGGTGTGTTATTTCGGTTATTTTCAGAGATATTTTTTATTGATTTGAGCACCCTAAATATCTAATTCACATTGTTAACAAATTAAAGAAATAAATGAATCTGTACATAAAATACTTTCCATAGTGATCAAGAAGGCGGTTACATCCCAGAAAGAGACCCATTTACCAAATAGGTGAAGACAGACTGCTACAACTATTTAGCCATTATAAATGTATAAATGAATAAATTCATTTTGCTAGCTTATTTGGTAAATACTCTAACAAATAATGTCATCATGTCAGATGATCATTTTGAATTTATCATTATTAAAACAGGTTTTCAAAGTTCTTATTTTAAAAACATACAGAAAATGCTAATCTTCACCCATGGCATATTACCTGGTACATATATAAATATCTCTTCCATGAAGACACTTCATGGTCTGTTATAAGAAAACATGTACTAAATTGTTGATAAAATAAGTATTGCAATTCAGATACTCTTAACTGTGCATCCAATTATAGATATTTGTTACAAATCTTAACTTTTGAAGCTTCAGTGAATTAGTTGATATAAAAAAAAATGGAAGAGATATTTTAGGGTTAATGTGGATTTCACTCGGGTACGACATTTTTTGACGTGGTTCTGATGTTCATATAGAAGCCTCTGTGGTTTTGTGGTTAAGCTTCGACTAGCCTGATAAACCAGGGGTGCTGGGTTTGATTCTTGGTTTCTAGACTTTCTAATGTTCATATTCAGTCAGCATTATTTCTTCTTCCATTTCAGACTGAAAAAATGGTCTTCTGTTCATCATCTTCTGTCTTAATCTGAAACGAGACACAATTTGTTTGATTCCTGTCAACACTCTATAGGTCAATTTGAAGACATTGCTTCCAATTTTGTGGGACTTTTACTCAACACTGAGGTGAAATGTTATCTCAAGCCTTGTCAATGAATCCAACACGGATGGTCCAACTTGCACCGCTTTTCATGGGCAGACTTAGATTCTCTAAGCTGTTTACCAGTACTCATCTGTGGTTGATTTTAGCTCCGCTTGGAAGCATCATGCAACCCATCTATTTCTTAAAGGCCCAATGGGTGGGGTTGGAAATGAGACACACTATACTGAACCAAAGATCAAGGCTGAAAATCTTGCCTAGCCCCTGGCAGCCATGTATTTAATGAAGGTTTCTTATCATAAGGACCAAGAATGTATATGGTTTAGGGGTGGGTATCAAAACGGTTTGTAAGTGACAAGGCTATTTTATGAAATAAAGGGGTGAAGAACAGCCCCTTTGAACCCCAAAAGTTGGTGTGCCAGAATGTGTCTAATCATAAGGAACAAGAATATATATGATTGTGGGATGGTGATCTGAATGGCTCTATGATATATGGCATTTAATGAAGAGGTGGGGTACACCTGCCCCATAAAAAAGACCCCAGGGTTGGTGTGACTGAATGGGACTTACCATAAGGAACAAGAAAATATATGGTCAAGGGGTAGGGATCTAAACGGTTTCTGTGATATACAGCTTTTTATGACGAGGAGGGGTGGGGCATGACCCGGGACATGACCCCGGGGGCCCAGTGTTGGGGTCACTGAATGAGTCTCATCATAAGGAACATGAATATATATGTTTAAGGGGTGGAGTTCTGAACAGTCTCTCAGTGGAGGGGTGGGGCATGGCCCAAGCGCACCTGAGAGACCTATAGGTTGGTACCATTCAATGTGTCTTATCATAAGGAACAAGAATATATATCATTTAGGGGTTGGGATCTGAACGGTGTCTGAGATATTGGGCCATTTTTGAAATGGAGGGGGTGGGGCATGGCCCCAGCACACCCAAGGGATCCACAGGTTAGTGTCACTGAATGCGTCTTATCACAAGGAACAAGAATATGTATGGTTTTGGGGTGGGGATTTGAATGGTTAGCAAGATATATGGCCTTTTCTGAAATGAAGGGGGTGGGGCATGGCCCCGGCACAACCTGGGGGACCCACAGGTTTGTGTCACTGAATGCGTCTTATTAGAAGTAACAAGAATATATATGGTTTAAGGGTGGGGATCTGAATGGTTTACAAGATATATGGCCTTTTCTTAAATGAAGAGGATGGGGCATGGCCCCGGCACAACCTGGGGGACCCACAGGTTGGTGTCACTGAATGCGTCTTATCACAAGAAACAAGAATATATATGGTTTGGGGGTGGGAATCTGAATGGTTTGCAAGATATATGGCCTTTTCTGAAATGAAGAGGGTGGGGCATGGCCCCGGCACAACCTGGGGGACCCTCAGGTTGGCATAAAAGCATATGGCTGAAAGAAGTTTACGCAAGGAACATTTCTATAAAAAACTGTCTAAATATTTGCAAAGGCTTGGCAGTTAGTGCCATTTTTCAATTTTCCCCATTAAAAGTCAATGGAAACCCTAAGTTGCCATAGCAACCAAAATAAATATATATGGTTTAGCAGCGGGGATCTGTAAGGCCTCTTTAACAGTTGAGGGGTTGGGGCATGCCCTGTTGATCCCAGGAAAGCCCAAACTGTTGTCCCTAAATGTGTCTTATCATAAGGACCAAGTATATATATGGTTCAGTGCTGGGAATCTGACCGGTTTCAGAGATTTGAGGCCCTTTTATGAAATAGGAATGGCCCCTGCGGACCCCGCTACAGTAGGTGTGCTAATAATAAGGAACAAGAACATATATGATTATGGGGTGGGGATTTGAATGGTTTCTGAAATATAAAGCCTTTTATGAAATGGAAGGGCGGGGCACATTGCCTCAGCACAAAGAGACCTCCAGGTTGGTGTGATTGAACGAGTCTTATCATAAGGAACAAGTATATGGTTTAGGGGTGGGGATCTGAACTATTTCTGATATATATGGCTTTTAATGAAGTAAAGCGCTGTGGCATGGCCTGGGCGTGCCCCGGGGACTCCCAAGCTGGTGTCACTGAATGCGTCTTATCATAAGAAAGATGAATATATATGGTTTAGGGTGGGGCTAAGAACATTCTTTGAGATATAAGGCCTTATGTGAAGTGGAGGGGTGGGGCAAGGCCCAGGGAGACTCCCAGGTTGGTGTCAATGAATGTGTCTTATCATAAGGAACAAGACTATATATGGTTAAGGGGTGGCCATCTGTAGGGTTTCCGAGATATTGTGAAATGGAGGGGGTGGGGCATGGCCCCAGCATATCCCTGGGAACCCCCAGGTTGGTGTTACTGAATGCGTCTTATCATAATGAACAAGAATATATATGGTTTAGGGGTGGGGATCTGAACAGTTTCTGAAATATATGGCCTTTTTTGAAGTGGAGGGGTGGGGCAAGGCCCCAGCGCGTCTTTGAGGACCCCCAGGTTGGTGTCAATGAATGTGTCTTATCATAAGAAGCAAGCATATATATGGTTTATGGGCGGGGATCTGTAAGGTTTCCGAGATATTGGGCCTTTTATCAAATGGAGGGGGTGGGGCATGGCCCCGGTGCATCCAGGGGACTCCCAGGTTGATGTCACTGAATGGGTCTTATCAAAAGGAACAAGAATATATATGGTTTAGGGGTGGGAATCTGAATGGTTTCCAAGATATTGGGCCTTTTATAAAGTTGAGGGGGTGGGGCCTGACCTGTGCGCATTCCTGACGACCCCCAGGTTGGTGTTACTGAATGCGTCTTATCAATAGGAACAAGAATATATATGGTTTAGGGGTGGGGATCTGAACAGTTTCTGAGATATATGGCCTTTTGTGAAGTAGAGGGGTGGGGCAAGGCCCCAGCGCATCTCTGAGGACCCCCAGGTTGGTGTCAATGAATGTGTCTTATCATAAGAAGCACGCATATATATGGTTTAGGGGCGGGGATCTGTAAGGTTTCCGAGATATTGGGCCTTTTATGAAATGGAGGGGGTGGGGCATGGCCCCGGCGCATCCAGGGGACTCCCAGGTTGATGTCACCGAATGGGTCTTATCATAAGGAACAAGAATATATATGGTTTAGGGGTGGGGATCTGAATGGTTTCCGAGATATTGGGCCTTTTATTAAGTGGAGGGGGTGGGGCATGACCTCGGCGCATCCCTGAGGACCCCAAGGTTGGTGTTACTAAATGCGTCTTATCAATAGGAACAAGAATATATATGGTTTAGGGGTCGGGATCTGAATGGTTTCTGAGATATATGGCCTTTTATGAAGTGGAGGGGGTGGGGCATGGCCCCGGCACAACCTGGGGGACCCTCAGGTTGGCATAAAAGCATATGGCTGAAAGAATTTTACTCAAGAAACATTTCTATAAAAGTTTTGTCCAAATATCTGCAATGACTTGGCAGTAAATGCCATTTTTCAATTTTCCCCATTATAAGTCTATGGAAACTCTAAGTTGCCATAGCAACCAAACTAATGGGCCGATTTTCATAAAAAACACAAACTTTCAATCCCCCTGCCCAAGGATGCTACAGATAAAATTTGGGCTGAATCGGTCTAGTGGCTTCAGAGAAGAAGATGTTTGAAAGTGTTGACGTCAGACGACGACGACGACAACGACGACGACAACGACGACGACGACGACGACGACGACGGACAACTGCCTATCCTATAAGCTCCCCCGGAGCCTTCGGCTCTGGTGAGCTAATAACACTATACTAGATATTGTACTTGCTAAGACACGTTAACAATTTGACCACTAACGAGCTCGTTAAGCTAACCATGCTTTGAACAACTGGCCACTGATCATCAGTCAGATGAACATCCAACTGAGCCACCAAGTCCGGCCCTACAGCCAGACATGTGTAATCAGCTCAGTCTCAGAACAGCCTGCTAATCCAAAGTCTATTTGTGAGGTTTGCAAGAAAACAGAAACACCAACAGGTTAGACAACTCTTTCAAAAATAGTTAGTGCCCCTGATCAAAAAGAGTATGTTCCCAAACGATAAGAATTTGCAACTGAGGAGCATTTTTTGCCTTTAACCCATTTAGTACCAGAAACCCCAAAACGGGTACCCTGGCAAACAGTGCAGGCCCAGATCAGACGCCGCAGAATGCGGCGTCGCAGAATGCGGCGTCTGATCAGGACCTCCACTGTTTGCTAAAAGTTCAGTCATTTTTCAAATATATTTTGATGAAAACACAACCTGACACCCCTAAATTTTGAAATAGACTCCTGCTATATATAAGGAGGAAGATTCCATTTGGTACTAAAAGGGTTAAGAGCAGATACCATGAAAGCTTGTCAGCTCTGTAACAGAGGCACCAGGAAATATTATACCGTAACGATCCTAAGTGTTGGGACAAATAGGACTATGCAAACAGCGCAGACCCAGATCAGACTGCTCCTGAAGGAGCAGTCTGATCAGGGTCTACACTCTTTGCCATTCCGTCTGCACCATTTGGACTCCTTGCAGGATCGTGAAACAAATTTGTGAAAATTTTAGGAGAATTACAGCAAGTCTTCAAGATGTCCGATTCCGCAACCGCCCATCGAGGCTTGAAGAAAAAGATGGGCTGCATTATGCTTCAACGCAG
Organism: Lucinisca nassula; assembly: GCA_963580285.1. Lineage (NCBI taxonomy): Eukaryota > Metazoa > Mollusca > Bivalvia > Lucinida > Lucinidae > Lucinisca > Lucinisca nassula. The sequence goes on from OY757019.1 coordinate 13,333,846, forward strand.
AGCTGAAATCCGACCGCACACGAGTACTGGTAAACGGCTTAGAGGACCTAAGCCTGCCCAGGCAAAGTGGTGCCAGTCAGACCGTCCATGCTTATAAACCCTATTGGTTTCATTCGTTGACAGGGCTTGAGATGTCATTTCATCTCAATGCCGGGTAAAAGTCCCACAAAATTGGAAGCAACGTCTCCAAAATGACCTATACAGTGTTGACGGGGACGTTAAAAACCTCAAATTAAAGAAACAAATCAAGATGTTCGAATTTTTAGAATTTTTATGGTAAACTGATGCATAACGAAATCTGCAAGACTACCTGTGCAACTAGCAGATGCAGATCAGCCTCTGCATACTCCTACTCTAGTAAATTCTTCACATACACCAAAACCTCTTTATAACACTATTAACCCTTTTTGTACCAAATGGAATCTTCTCTTTATATATAGCATGAGTCCACTTCAAAATTTAGGGGTGTCAGGTTGTGTTTCCTTCAAAATTGATTTGGAAAATGGCTTAACTTTTAGAAAACAGTGGAGGCCCAGATCAGACGCCGCATTCTGCGGCGTCTGATCTGGGCCTGCACTGTTTGCCAGGGTACCCATTTTGGGGTTTCTGGTACTAAATGGGTTAACAGGGTCCAAAGCAGCAACCGTATTAGTTAAGCAACCATGTTATATTCAAACAAAAATGTATAGATTATATTGAAAAATGACCATTTATGGTCATTTTTCTATATAATCTATACATTTTTGAGATCCATATTGAAACCCTGTTATATCCATAACGGTCTTATAACGAACTGTGTTAGAATGAGGTTGCAGTGTATCTCTCTTTAGATAGCCCAGAGTCTGTCAAAAGTTTATGCAATCAACGAAGACTCTCATCAGACCGTGTATATATGCAAGCTGATCTGATACTTCCCTGGTCCCACAGATCCTATTGTGTGTTGCAAGCTGATCCGATACTTCCCTGGTCGCACAGGTCCTATTGTGTGTTCCATGTGTTCTGTGGTACACCAACTCATATCTATTTCACTATGCTGCCATAGCTCTACATGAGGAGTTCTGAGACTTAGTCTGGGACATTTTGTCTTATTTCTTCATTAACCCATTGTATGCTAGTGGACTCTTCCATTGCTATATGTTGGACAAGTCCATTTGTTATATAAGGGCTGTCAGACCTATTTTTTCCATTTTTATTTTATTTTTGACAGAAAATTCTGTTAGCAAATAGTGCAAGCCCTGATCAGAAGCCCCGTTCTGCGACGTCTGATTAGGGCCTGTACTGTATGCCAAGGTACCCCCCCTCCCACATTTAGGGGTTTCCCGCATACAATGGGTTAAAATATATGTTGTGGTACTTGTTCAAGCTCATGAGGAAATTCAACATGTACCCACAACTTATGTTCTGACAAAACATATGGAAATTTATCTCTTAACTAGAATTTGTTTTTCTACAAAAACACAGATGTCTCCCCCGTTTTTAACCTCTAAGTATGACCTTGACATTGGAGGTATTGAGCTGGGTCTTGTGTGCAACACATCATCTAATGAAGATGTACATTTCTGCAAAGTAACTTTAAAAATGTTCATAGAGAAATACAGAAGTTATTGGCCGTACACAAAAAGCCCTTTTTTACCTTTGACCTCTAAGTATGGCCTTGACCTTTGAGGTACAACACATCGTCTCATGATGTTTAACATTTCTGCCAAGTAATTTCATAATCCATCAAAGAATAAGGAAGTTACTGACTGTCCCGTTTTTACCTTTGACCTCTAGGTATGACCTTGACATTTGAGGTATTGACCTTGGTCTTGCACATGACTCATGGTCTAATGATGTTGAACTATTCTGCATGGTTACTTTATAAAGTCCATCCGGAAATAAAAAAAGTTATTGACTGGACCCAAAAAAAAACAAAAAAACTTTTTTTACATCTGACCTCTTAGTATGACCTTGATCTTGCAGGTACTGACCTGGGTCTAGTGTGCACCACATCGTCTCAGGATGGTTACCATTTCTGCCAAGTAATTTCACAATCTATCCAGGAATAAGAAAGTTATTGGCTGAACACTAAAAAAGGCCCCTTTTTGTCATTTGACCACTAAGTATGACCTTGACATTTGAGGTACCAACTTGGGTTATGCACGCAACACATTGTCTCATGGTGATTAACATTTCTGCCAAGTAATTTCAAAATCCATCTAAAAATAAGAAAGTTATTGACAGAACACAAAAAAGGCCCCTTTTTTACCTTTAACCTCTATGTATGACCTTGACCTTTCAGATACCAAACTGGGTCATGCGTGCAACACATCATCTCATGGTGGTTAACATTTCTGCCAAGCAATTTCAAAATCCATCTAAAAATAAGAAAGTTATTGACCAAACACGAAAAAAGGCCTCTTTTTGGACCTTTGACCTCTATGTATGACCTTGACATTTGAGGTGCCAAACTGAATCATGCATGCAACACATCGTCTCATGATAGTTAACATTTCTGCCAAGTAACTTCAAATTCTATCTAAAGATAAGCAAGTTATTGACAAAACCCAAAAAAAAGGCCCCGTTTTTTACCTTTGACCTCTAAGTATGACCTTGACCTTTGAGGTACCAACCTGGGTCATGCACGCAACACATTGTCTTATATTGGTTAACATTTCTGCCAAGTGATTTCAAAAGCCATAGCAAAATAAGAAAGTTATTGACCAAACACGAAAAAAGGCCCCTTTTTTGACCTTTGACCTCTAAGTATGACCTTGACCTTTGAGGTACGGACCTGCCTCATGCGCACCACACATCGTCTCATGATTGTTAATATTTCTGCCAAGTAATTTTAAAATCCATCTCAAAATAAGAAAGTTATTGAACAAACACGAAAAAAGGCCCCTTTTTGACCTTTGACCTCTAAGTATGACTTTGTCCTTTGAGGTACCGACCTACCTCATGCGCACCACACATCGTCTCATGGTTGTTAATATTTCTGCCAAGTAATTCTAAAATCCATCTCAAAATAAGAAAGTTATTGAACGGACACGATTTGCCCATACATATATACATACCGACAAACTTCCAAGGGAGATAATTCAAAAAGTATAAATGCGAGAGTTATAGTTCTTGCACACTGCACGTCGTCTAATGCTGATTAATATTTATATGAAGTTTCGTGACGATAGCTCGAAAGGTTTTCAAGTTATAGAGCGGACACGAATGTGTGACAGACGGACAGACTGTCCGCACTAACAAATGTATAGTTAGGTGGCTATGACAATGGACAGAATCAATGTAATTGAATGGGATTTATTCCGTTAGACACATAAAAGATTCTTTTATGTGGCTAAAATTAGCCACATAAGTATCAATCCTGCCAAAAATAGCCACATAAGTATACATCCGTGAGAATCTAGACAGACGGACGTTCTCACTAATGGATACTTAAGTGGCTAGGCGTCGGCATATTGACTACTTAAGCGGCAAATTCTCTTAAGCGGCAAGCCACCTAAGAGCGAATTTTTGCCACTTAAGTACCAAAATTACGGAATAAACCCCATTTGGACTCACGAATATATACTTAAGTGTCTCTGTCCAAATTTTTTGCCCCCTAAATGTCGTTTCGTTGGTGTGGACGGACAGACAGACGCCCGGGGGAAAAACAATATGCCTCTCTCAAAAAAAAATTTTTCGGGGGAGACATAATTAACCACACTATTTATCTTAACCCACAATAGTCCTTTCTAACAATAGGAAAAATGATCTCTGAATGATTCTGGCTATTCCTCCTTTATCTGAAGCTATGACTAGCCCACTGGAGGGTTGGTGGGTGGGGTTGGGGGTCAAAGGTCTGCTGGGGCATAGGATATTACAATCAGTAAGTCTCACCTTTGCAGTATGTGACCCTGTTCTGACATGGTCCCTCATGTCCTCCATACCAGGTGGTGGCACATAATCATCATCACTGGAGGTCAAACCGAGTTCATCACCATAGCTCACATGGACCCAGTGCCACAATTCACTAGGAGACAAGGGCTGAAAAAGTATAAAGGAAGTGCCTTAACGGTATTAATGCCGAGAAAATCTACATCTGAACATGTCGTCTGCTTATGTCATCTGCTGATTTTTTTGAAAACTTTTTAAAAATATTTTTTCATACAGGCAAACAGTGTTGGCCCAGATCAGACTGCTCCTACAGGAGCAGTCTGATCTGGGCCCACACCGTTTGCAAAAAATTACTTTTAAGGTAACTAGCAGACGGCAAAGCAGACGACAATTGTCATGTTTGGCATTTTGTGGGTTAAGGTGGAAAAATATTTCACATTTATCCAAAAACATTGGGACACTTTTTAATGAGTTTTAATATAGCGTCATAAATTATTCATTACATTTTTCCCCACAAAGACTTTGCTCAGTGGCAAACAGGCTCATTCAGATGCAGTCTGGTCTGGGTCTATGCTGTTTGCTCAGGCTTATTTTTATGACTTTTAGATGTTCCCGCCCATAGGGGCTTGAATAAATATATGGGCTGCATGATGCTTCCACGCGGAGCTGAAACCGACCCCCACACGAGTACTGGTAAACCGCTTAGAGGAACTAAGCCTGCCAAGGCAAAGCGGTGCGAGTCGGACCGTCCATGCATATAAACCCTATTGGTTTCATTGGACGGCAGGGCTTGAGATGGCATTTCATCTCAATGTCGGGTAAAAGTCCCACAAAATTGGAAGCAACGTCTCCAAAATGACCTTTACAGTGTTGACTGGGATGTTAAACCTTAAATCAAACAAATTGTGCTCTGTTATTATAGACCATCTTTGGGACAGTACAAGGGTGCTTTTAACATGGAAATGTTTCTGTATTTATAGGGTAAATACACTACCTTACATTTTCTAACGCGTTTCACATTTCTGGGTAGAAGCACTTCATTACAAAAACATGCCAATACTAATACACTGTAAATTTTACCGCCGAAAACATGAAAATTTTCAGCTGAAAAATTTTGATATTTTTCTTATTTCTGCTCAAAATATTGATTGTGGGTACATGTTACAACTGCCTCATCGAGGCGGTTCTAATGAGTAACCATATAGATTGTGGGTTTATGTAGGAACCGCCTCGTCGAGGCGGTTCTAACGAGTACCCACAATCTATATTTTAAAGCAGAAATAAGAAAAATAAGGTTTACCCCTGTAAACCCCAGTTTTACTATATTAAAGTGGGGTCAGAATTATATAGGCGTGTTTTCATGATGTTTCCTAGTTGTTTTGTTCTCTGGGTCAATATGGGTCTACTCTAAAGGTGAAGAATTTACTCACAAAGTGTAAGTCTTTTCCTTATGTGTCAATCTCTTTTGAGATCAGAAACAGAATTGTAACATATGATACATCCAATGACATTAATTCACCTGCCTCTGTGATGTGCAAAATCTTGCCTACCTTTGCTATTCTCCATTTCAAGACAGCCTGTGCAAAATGTGTTTTAGAAGCAAAATTGTTTAATTTAATATTTAAGCCATTAAATCCAATCTAATCAACCGGCACCCGCCCATCGGTGGCTTGAAGAGATAGATGGGCAGCATAATGCTTCCATGGAGAGCTGAAACCAACTGCACACGAGTACTGGTAAACCGCTTAGAGGATCTGAGCCTGCCCAGGCAAAGCAAGTGGGACCATCCATGCTTCTAAACCCTATTGGTTTCATTGGGTGACAGGGCTTGAGGTGTCATTTCATCTCAATGTTGGGTAAAAGTCCCACAAAATTGGAAGCAACATCTCCAAAATGACCTATACAGTGTTGACAGGGACGTTAAACCTCAAATCAAACAAACAAACCAATCTAATCAACAGAGAACACAATAGTGACTGACCTGTTCTAGGAGTGCATTCTGCCAGATCCTGAAGAGCATAAGGTATGTCTTGTCCCTGGCAGCAAAGGATGTGAAGAAATATTTCTCTTTATCATTAGTTATCTGTATGGCATTAGGAATCACTCTCGCAGTCTTCTCCTTAGTAATGGCTGTAATCTCCTTGGTTGGAATGGTTACCTACAACAGATCTTTATCATAAGTTATCTGTATGGCATTAGGAATCACTCTGGCAGTCTTCTCCTTAGTAATGGCTGTAATCTCTTTCATTGGAATGGTGACCTACAACAGATCTTATCATTGGTTATCTGTATGGCATTAGGAATCACTCTTGCTGTCTTCTCCTTAGTAATGGCTGTAATCTCCTTGGTTGGAATGGTAACCTACAACAGATCTTATCATTTGTTATCTATATGGCATTAGGAATCACTCTCGCAGTCTTCTCCTTACTAATGGCAGTAATCTCCTTGGTTGGAATGGTGACCTACAACAGATCTTATCATTTGTTATCTATGTGGCATTAGGAATCACTCTTGCTGTCTTCTCCTTAGTAATGGCTGTAGTCTCCTTGGTTGGAATGGTGACCTACAACAGATCTTATCATTTGTTATCTGTATGGCATTAGGAATCACTCTCGCAGTCTTCTCCTTTGTAATGGCTGTAATCTCCTTCGTTGGAATGGTTACCTACAACAGATCTTATCATTAGTTATCTGTATGGCATTAGGAATCACTCTCGCAGTCTTCTCCTTAGTGATGGCTGTAATCTCCTTGGTTGGAATGGTAACCTACAACAGATCTTATCATTAGTTATCTGTATGGCATTAGGAATCACTCTCGCAGTCTTCTCCTTAGTGATGGCTGTAATCTCCTTGGTTGGAATGGTAACCTACAACAGATCTTATCACTAGTTATCTGTATGGCATTAGGAATCACTCTCGCAGTCTTCTCCTTAGTTATAGCTGTAATCTCCTTCGTTGGAATAGTTACCTACAACAGATCTTATCACTAGTTATCTGTATGGCATTAGGAATCACTCTCGCAGTCTACTCCTTAGTAACGCCTGTAATCTCCTTGGTTGGAATGGTAACCTACAACAGATCTTATCACTAGTTATCTGTATGGCATTAGGAATCACTCTCGCAGTCTTCTCCTTAGTAATGCCTGTAATCTCCTTGGTTGGAATGGTGACCTATAACAGATCTTATCATTTGTTATCTATGTGGCATTAGGAATCACTCTTGCTATCTTCTCCTTAGTGATGGCTGTAATCTCCTTCGTTGGAATAGTTACCTACAACAGATCTTATCACTAGTTATCTGTATGGCATTAGGAATCACTCTCGCAGTCTTCTCCTTAGTGATGGCTGTAATCTCCTTGGTTGGAATGGTTACCTACAACAGATCTTATCATTTGTTATCTATGTGGCATTAGGAATCACTCTTGCTGTCTTCTCCTTAGTAATGGCTGTAGTCTCCTTGGTTGGAATGGTGACCTACAACAGATCTTATCATTTGTTATCTGTATGGCATTAGGAATCACTCTCGCAGTCTTCTCCTTTGTAATGGCTGTAATCTCCTTCGTTGGAATGGTTACCTACAACAGATCTTATCATTAGTTATCTGTATGGCATTAGGAATCACTCTCGCAGTCTTCTCCTTAGTGATGGCTGTAATCTCCTTGGTTGGAATGGTAACCTACAACAGATCTTATCATTAGTTATCTGTATGGCATTAGGAATCACTCTCGCAGTCTTCTCCTTAGTGATGGCTGTAATCTCCTTGGTTGGAATGGTAACCTACAACAGATCTTATCACTAGTTATCTGTATGGCATTAGGAATCACTCTCGCAGTCTTCTCCTTAGTTATAGCTGTAATCTCCTTCGTTGGAATAGTTACCTACAACAGATCTTATCACTAGTTATCTGTATGGCATTAGGAATCACTCTCGCAGTCTACTCCTTAGTAACGCCTGTAATCTCCTTGGTTGGAATGGTAACCTACAACAGATCTTATCACTAGTTATCTGTATGGCATTAGGAATCACTCTCGCAGTCTTCTCCTTAGTAATGCCTGTAATCTCCTTGGTTGGAATGGTGACCTATAACAGATCTTATCATTTGTTATCTATGTGGCATTAGGAATCACTCTTGCTATCTTCTCCTTAGTGATGGCTGTAATCTCCTTCGTTGGAATAGTTACCTACAACAGATCTTATCACTAGTTATCTGTATGGCATTAGGAATCACTCTCGCAGTCTTCTCCTTAGTGATGGCTGTAATCTCCTTGGTTGGAATGGTTACCTACAACAGATCTTATCATTAGTTATCTGTATGGCATTAGGAATCACTCTCGCAGTCTTCTCCTTAGTGATGGCTGTAATCTCCTTGGTTGGAATGGTTACCTACAACAGATCTTATCATTAGTTATCTGTATAGCATTAGGAATCACTCTCGCAGTCTTCTCCTTAGTGATGGCTGTAATCTCCTTCTTTGGAATGGTTACCTACAACAGATCTTATCATTAGTTATCTGTATGGCATTAGGAATCACTCTGGGAGTCTTCTCCTTAGTGATGGCTGTAATCTCCATCGTTGGAATGGTTACCTACAACGGATCTTTATCATTAATTTTACCCATTTTGTACTGAATGGAATCTTCCAACTTATATATAGTACAGGTCTATTTCAAAATGTATCGGTGTCAGATTGTGTGTTCTCTTTAAAATTTATTTTGGAAAATGGCTGATATTTTTGCAAACAGTGTTGGCCCAGATCAGATGATGCATCCTGCGGCATCTGATGTGGTCCTGCACTGTTTGTGAATTGCCCATTTTGGGGTTTCCAGTACAGAGTAGGCTAATCATATGTATGGAATAAGGAATCACTCATACAGTCTCCCTGCCCTTCATTATTTTCAAGTCCTTTGGTATTACTGATTCCACTGAAAATATTTGAGGGACACTGATGAGACTTAATTTGCCAAAACTATACAGTTTGGCCTAGAAAAACCTTGTACACTCCATAGTTTTCAGTTCTGTGTATAGTACTTAATTCCATTGGGCCTCTGTGGCGTATTGGTCATTAGGTCTTTCACCACTGTAGGTTCATCTCTGGCTCGGGTCACAAGCGAGATGCCATGTTCTGCCATGGAAGATCAGGTGGTTTTTCTCTGCATTCTCCTGTTTTTGCTCACCTCTGATTAAGGATCAGCTCTATAGGAGAGAAATAATCTTAAAAGGGCCGTAAAACCAAAAAAAAAATACTTGATTCCAAAGGATTAACTTTCTATAGAACATATTCTCCTTAGTAATGGCTGTGCTGTCTTTGGTTGGAATGGTAACAGACCTATATCAACATTATCACGAGAAAAAAAAACGGCTTTTGCAAACAGGTTAAACACAAACTGGCACTCAAAGATACACAGACTTGCATACGCCTGGAAATTTTATGTAGAGGAACTATTTATAACTTTTTTCATGCTTAACCCACTTGAGCATGAGATTTGTACTGCTCATTAATTTTAAAATGCCAACAATTGATGACATTTTAAAATTTATAAGCAGAACAAACCATGTGTACCAAAGATCCCCAAAAACAGCCTCATTTGTTTGTATTTTAATCATTCAGAGCAATACAAATTTTGATGCTCATTTATACAAATTTGAAGCTCAAAAGAGTTGAGCACACAATTTTCTTTTTAAAAGATGAGACCAGTCCACAAAATGTATCATGGCTGGAAAATTCCACTTGTCCGCTCACTATGATGAGTAAATATTTTGGAGAACGAGTAAAATTTTGTGTAGTGCCTGTACAATTTATCAAAATCTACAAACCCTTGGTCATGCAGGATGAGTGAAATTTTGAAGAGAAATTTTTAAGAATTTTCCACCCTGTGTATTTGAGTCTTTGTACATGAAAATGTGTACAGATTGGCACATGAAACCTGAGATTTATATCAACCTCCACACACACACAGCCTTATCACATCTTTGTTTTTTGAATGCTGGGCAGGGATAGACAGATGATTCAAGTAACCTTTGAAGAATGGCCAGACTGCATGTATGCACAGGCTGATCTAAGTCCTAAATGATGAAACAGGTCAAATTGCACCATTTCATGTGTTCCGACCCATTCATTCAGTCATAAACTTACAATGGTTTCCCAGCGGAAGATGTTGGCATAGAAACAGATCCAGTTCTGAGTGACAAACATTCTGCCGTGAACCAGGATCTCCTTTTGTAAAGCACAGGAATAATCTGCAAAATAACAATACCACTGACAACACATTATCACACATACACAATGATCTTGTCAATTATGAACAACTTGTAAATGAGCCTGTACCAAAATGGAATCTTCCTCCTTATATATGGTAGGAATCCATTTCCAAAATTAGGGGTGACAGGTTGTGTTATCTTTAACCCTTATCTTGCTGTTCACGACAACCCCTATCTTTGCAAGCAGTGTAGATCCAGATCAGATGGCTTCTGAAGAAGCCATCTGATCAGGATCTACACTGTTTGACATTCAATTTATGAATTTGTAGGATTGAATTACATCAAGTAATCTGATTGGTTCAAAGTCAGAAATGGGTGTGGCTAAATTGAATATTCAGCAGGATAAGGGTTAACACTTTTTCTACCAAAATGGAATCTTCCTTAGTAACTTATATATGGCAAGAGTCCATTTTGAAATTTAAGGGTGACAGGGTGTGTTATCTTAACAATGTATCTGGAAAATGGCTGAACTTTCTGCAAATAGTGTAGGCCCAGATCAGACGCCACATTCTGTGGCGTCTGATCTGGGCCTGCACTGTTTGCCTGGGTACCCGTTTTGGGGTTTCAGTACAAAAATGGGTTAACAGGCCACCATGGCTTAATGGGTGGAGTGCCGACTCTTCTTTTTGGGTTTTGGTTTTCCAGTCCTTTCAAGATCATTTCACTTATTTCAAGCTGATTGTCAATCAGAGGTGGGCGAAAACTTGAGTACCTGGAGAAAACTCACCTGACCTTCCGTTGCAGAACTTGGCATCTCACATACGTGACATATGACCCAAGCCAGGCTCAAACCACAGAGGTGAGAGACCTAATGATTAAGAGTCAGAGCTCTTACCCACTTGACCATGGAAGCGTTGACTCTTACATCATTTGGGCTTTTGAACAGTTCCGAAGGTGGACTAAATATAAGATTTTTATAATTATTAAGGAGAAATTAGAGATATGTTTGTGTGTATAACTTTGGCTTGATTGACAATCAACCTAGAAACTGTTTACTTTTAAATTAAAGAGAGACCCCTTATTCGTTTCATTTTGTTTTTTTTTTGTGTTAGTGTTTTACATCCCTGTCATCACAATTTAGGTCATTTGGAAGACATTGCTTCCGATTTTTTGTGGGACTTTACCCGACTCAAGCCCTAAGGCCCAAACAAACCACTAAGATTTAAGGAGCAGTTCGATTCACACCACTTTTCCTGAGCAAGATTAGACCTTCTAAGCCGTTTACCAGTACTCTTGTTCAGCACTACACAGATGCACCATGCAGCCCGCAATCTATTTCGCCAAGCCTTGATGGGTGCTGTCATATCTTATTCATTACATACATAAGCACTCTATTTATCCACCCACTATAAACGAGATAAAAGAGATAGTAGAGATGACAGAGGGAGAAAGAAAAAAATGGATGAATGGGAAAAGAAAATTAAACCACCTCCCCCCGTACCTTTAGCTGCAGGCCCTTGCCCAACTGTAAGCCAACATCAGCTGGACATCTAGGTAACGTAAGATGCACTGCACCTTTGTCTCATACAACCACGCTTAAACCTTAAAGGAATCAATTTCTTACCAACAATGAGTCTTTCATCAGGGGGTATTTCCTTGAACTGTTTCTTGAAATCCTCGCTCCTGGACTTGTATGTGGGACTAAGCATCTATAAAAATACAAACAGGATCATTCATTTTGGTACAGCTGCGACTCCAGATGAGAAGAGCAATAAAGATAGAGGCTAATTTTTTCTGACTTCTCTATTAACCCTTATCCTGCTGAACACGACAACCCCTACCTTTGCAAACAGTGTAGATTCAAATCAGATGGCTGCTGAAAAACCATTATAATGTCAACAAGAGTTGTCAGAAGACAACATAGCTCGCCTTTGGGGGCCTAAGATTGATGTGGGCAAGTTATCAAAAAAAATTTCTTCTGTAAAACAGCCCAACAGACTGCAGCAAATGAAAGAACCAAAATGTACCCTTAATCATCCTGTTTTCAAACCTTTCCACTGCAAAAAAAAAAAATGAAAAAGAAAGCTATATTTGATAAAAAAAAATTCCACAAACTACCAAGTAATAACAAGGCATCACAGACGATACAAATCCCCTCGAGCAAGACAAATTAAAAAAAAGCCTAGCCTAGCCTTTGTGTAAAATTACATTATATCCATCAATAAATGTAGGTACTTAAGAGTGATGACAAAGTTTTTCTAAAAATAGCCACAGTGACCTTGACTGTGAGCCCCAGACCCTGAAAGTTGAACTTCATACCAAACATTTGTATGAAGTTATCTTAAAATCCATCAATAAATCTGGACACTATAGCAATGATCAAGTTTTTCTAAAAAATGGCCACAGTGACCTTGACCTTCAGCCCCTGACCCAGAAAGTCAAAGTCACTCAAGATATCATCATACAAAACATTTGTGTCAAGGTATATTAAAATCCATAAATAAATGAAGGCGCAAGAGCGATGACAAAGTTTTTCTACAAATAGCCAAAGTGACCTTGACCTTCAGCCCCAGACCCTGAAAGTTGAACTCCCTCAAGATATCATCATTGCCAACATTTTTGTGAAGATATATTAAAATCCATCCATAAATGTAGGCACTAGAGCGATCCCAAAGTTTTTTCTAAAAATAGCCACAGTGACCTTGACCATCAGCCCCAGAACCTGAAAGTCGAACTTGCTAGAGATATCATCATACCCAACATTTGTGTGAAGTTATATTAAAATCTATCGATAAATTAAGGTGCAAGAACGATGACAATGATTTTCTAAAAATAGCCACAGTGACCTTGACCCCATGACCCTGAAAGTAGTGACCTTGACCTTAAGCCCCGGACCCTGAAAGTCAAAGTTCCTCGAGATATCATTATACCCAATAGTTGGGTGAAGTTATATTAAAATCCATCAATAAATGAAGGCGCTAGAGCGATGACAATGTTTTTCTAAAAATAGCCACAGTGACCTTGACCTTGAGCCCCAGATCCCACTATGTTTTAAAAAAGGGGAAAAAAAGAAGAAAAAAGAAAAAAAAAAAAAACGTTCCTCCAAGGGGATTTGAACTCACGCAGCTTGCAGGTAAACTTTAACACAGGGAAGTAAGGGAGGTAATTGAGGAAAATATTAACTTCTCAAAAAGTCCAATTTCAGGCAAAAAACCTGTAAAATGAAGTACAATGATAATGTTAAGTATTGTTTTTTTAGCAATTATTAATTATATATTCAAAATAAAGTTGTAAAACATCACATGTAAGAGCTTGCAGGTAAACTTTAACCAAATGCGGACGCCGACACTGACGCCGACGCCGGACGCCCAGGGGTATAGCAATAGCTCCCCCTTACTTTTGTAAGGCGAGCTAAAAATGATGACCCCTACATTTGCAAACTGTCAATCCAGATCAGATGGCTTCTGGAGAACCTTTATCCTGCTGAAAATGAGTGTCAATCCAGATCAGTTGGCTTCTGTAGAAGCCATCTGATCAGGATCAACACTGTTTTGTCATGCAAGTTTGTTTGTTTTTACTGGAGTTTAACGACCCAGTCAACACAATATTTAGGTCATTTTTGTGCCGGTCAGTTTACCTAACCACACCTTACCTGGGCAGGCTTTTACGTAAGGTGTTAACCTGTACAGTGCACATTCTTTTGCCAGCAACTGACAACAGCCCTTCTTGAATCAGCAGAAGGGAGAGAAAGACTGCAGAAAAGATTTCATGATCAATTGCCACGAAAGAATGTCATTGCCCCTGGCAGGTATCGAACATGCATCCTCCTGATCACCAGTCAGGCACACATCAGACTGAGCTACTGAGTGAATTGAACAAATACATTTTATCAACTACATGTAATTTGATTGGCTGGAAGTCAGCAATGGGCATGGCTAAATTAATTTATTCAGCAGGATAAGGGTTAAAACAAATAATTAAGCTCAGCAAAACAAAACATACAATAAGACCTGCACAATCAGCATGCAAATACACAAATCAGCCTGTACATTTATTGAGGCATTTCTAACAAGTACCCACAACCTTTGTCTTGGGCAGCAATCAGAAAAATAATATAAACAGTTTTTTTTTTGTTTTGTTTTTTGAGGGGGGGTTATCATTTCACGGACTTGTTCATGTGATGTGCATCAAAAACTACATGCCCCCTCCCCACAGGGTTGAGGGACATTAAACTAGAAATGAACCCAATTTAAGCAAGCATCTACCTCAAGTGAGCACTTTTTTTTATTTTCCATTGTTTTTCTAACAAGAGCACCGCATGCGGGTGCCAAAGCTCGGCTGCAGTTTCTTTTAAAAAACAAAAATTCAAAGTCGAAAAAGGGGCATGACTGTGCCAAAAATATTTTGAGGGTTACCTCACCTATTGGTATGAGTTCCCCTTTTCATAATGAACAACTAGTCCTAGTTTCAAGTAAATATGTTCAGTAATGACAGAGATATTACAAAATGTCCAAGTTTTTGCAAGACGACAACGCAGACGACGCCAGAGCTATGACAATACCGTGTCGTTTTCTTCGAAAACAGCCGAGCTAAAACTGATTCCTGCTGGATTTAATTCCGTAGAAAATGGGCAAACCCTTATCCTGCTGAATATTTGTATAAGCCACACCCATTTCTGACTATCGGTCAATCAGATTACATAATATAATGTTTTCTTTCAAATTCACAAATTGAATGACAAACAGTGCAGATCCTGATCAGATGGCTTCTTCAGAAGCCATCTGATCTGGATCTTCAGTTTGTAAAGGTAGAGGCTGTCGTGAACTGCAGGATAAATGGCTGTGATTGGTAAAAGTTCAAGATGATCGATAAATAACTTACAACCAGGGGAACTGGTCCAACATTGTAGAAAACTTCCATATTCACAAATAAACCTCAAACGAAACAAAACAGTAATCCTCTGCTGTTACAAACTTCAGGTAAAAGAATAAATGTCTCTAATAAAGCAAGGGAAGCTACTAATGCATTGATTTGTTTCCCCTTTTCAATGGGGGCTACTCAAAAAGAAAAGAATTTGCTCCCTTTAACAGGGTTAAGCCACTTCGTGTTTCTAGAAGTAACCCCACTTTGTAAAAACAGGGAAAAAATGTTTGATATAGTTTTAAATGCATTCTGTTCTGTATAGACTGTTTGTAGAAAGCTAGCTAAAACACATCTAAAGACCAGAGCAGCAGCATTTATTCACAGACACTAACAATAAGTATCTTTGGTCAATGACGAATAATAATTGCTCAATTACGACGAAAGTGTACATGATCGCTACTGCTAAATTGCCAAGATTATTGCAATTTGCTCTTTCTTTGATTCCGACTTGAACTTTTGAGGCTTCCTGCAACACAGACACAGCCAAACAAAATTAACCCTTATCTTGCTGTTCACGACAACCCCTATCTTTGCAAACAGTGTAGATCCAGATCAGATGGCTTCTGAAGAAGCCATCTGATCAGGATCTACACTGTTTGGCATTCAGTGTATGAATTTGTAGCAATAAATTACATCACATAATTTGATTGGTTGATAGACAGAAATGGGTGTGGCTTAAATGAAAGGGTTAATCTTACAAAGGAAGATTCTATAGAAAAAAAGATTCCTTGACTATATCTTCCAAAATGGGAACCTCTCTTTAAAAAAAAAAAGAATTTAGTGATTGGATCCCTGTTAAAGAATTTGCTGATTGGATCCCTCTTAAAGACAGCATTTGCTGATTGGATCCATCTTAAAGACAGCATTTGCTGATTGGATCCCTCTAAAAGAAAAGAATTTTCTGATTGGATCCCTCTTAAAGAAAAGAATATGCTGATTGGATCCCTCTTAAAGAAAAGAATTTGCTCCAAGGAGCAAATTCTTTCTTTAAGAAGGATCCATACAAAATTGGAAGAAAACTTCATTATAAAATCTGCTTAGTTATTGCATAATTTTTCTTAAACAATCATGTGCATTTGGATTCAGATGAAGTTTAACTGCCCAGTCAGTTTGTTTGATTTGAGGTTTAACGTCCCTGTCCACACTGTAAAGGTCATTTTGGAGACGTTGCTTCCATGTTTGTGGGACTTTTACCCGACACTGAGATGAAATGACACCTGAAGCCCTGCCGCCCAATGAAACCAATAGGGTTTATAAGCATGTACAGGCCGACTAGCACTGCATTGCCTGGGCAGACTTAGATCCTCTAAGCGGTTTACCAGTACTCGTGTGTGGTTGTTTTCACCTCTGCGTGGAAGCATCTTGCAGCCCTTCTATTTCTTCAAGCCCTGATTAGGTCATGTCATGATTATAAAACAAATTTGTTCAAATTTAAGGAGAAATAAGGAACTCCTTTGTCCTAATTTTTTTGGATTTTTATGGTAAATAATATTGCGAATGTGATCAGTTTTAGGTACTCTTGTCCTAAAAATAGTCTTATTTGAGACAGTGTTTTGCCCACATGACCAAAGGCACTTTTTCATTGAACTCTGCTCATAATGCGATAGTAAACTCCCCAGGGAGACTGCAAAGTTTGCTGTCGACAACAGATAAAAACACTGACTACTCAAGCTTCATGCAAAACAAACTGCGGTAGGTTTTTGTTCCTATGAATAGCTGCATAATTATGCAATAATTATATATAAACACTGGTTGTATAATGATGAAAATTTCATTTGCCTGACATGGTTAGCTAGTTCTTGGTTTCTCCTGAAAAGCACAGAACTTGTAGAGCATGCCAAAATGTACGATTAACCCTTTAAGTACCGGAAACCCCAAATCGGGTACCAGGGCAAACAGTGTAGGCCCAGATCAGATGCCGCAGAATGCGGCGTCTGATCAGAGCCTGCACTGTTTGCAAATTTTCAGCCAATTTCCAAGTAGTTTTTGAAGAAAACACAACCTGACACCCCTGAATTTTGAAATGGACTCTTGCTATATATAAGGTGGAAGATTCCATTTGGTAACAAAAGGGTTAATGTGTGCTCCCAGCAAATATTCTGATCAGCCTGAATATCAAAATAGTTGTATCAGACCAAGGACATAAAACTGATGACCTGGGGCCAGTTGTTCAAAGCATCGTTAGCTTAACGAGCTTGTTAGTGGTCATATTGTTAACTCTTCTAGCAAGTACAATATCGTAAATTTTGGTATTTTTGCTGGAAAAATGTGAGCAAAAGCTGCTCACATTTCTTCAGCAAAAATTTCAGCATATTTGCCCTATCTAATGATCAAAGTTTTAACGATATGTTAACTAACGATGTCGTTAGTTTTGAACAACTGGCCCCAGAACAATAATTGTCCTGTTACCTGTCTGTAGCCCATGCTTGGTTTCTTTGGAGTTTAATAGCCCAGTCAACACTATGACTTGGAAAGGGTCCTGTCTACCTGAGTGATGTTAACATATGATGTGCCTCGTGACATGACTTATCAAGTTAGGGGGGGGGATTTGGATCTGTATAACTTTGGCCAAGGACCTTTTCTGGCAGAGTGGTATTAACATATTAAGTGCCTCACGATGAGGTGGTTGGTTGATTTGAGCTTTAACATCCCCCTCAACACTGTAAAGGTCATTTTGGAGACGTTGCTTCCAATTTTGTGGAACTTTTACCCGACGTTGAGATGAAATGACATCTCAAGGCCTGTCGCCCAATGAAACCAATAGGGTTTATTAGCATGGACGGTCTGCCTCGCACCACGGTTCCTGTACAGGCTTAGATCCTCTAAGCGGTTTACCAGTACTAGTGTGCAGCTCTGCGTGGAAGCATCATGCAGCCCATATATTTCTTCAAGCCCCTTTGGGCGGGGGCCATCAAGATGAGGTGACTTTCCCTGATGCAAACCTTAGACGTGCCTCATGACTTGTAAATGACCTTTTCTACCGTAAGTAAACATTACTTTGTAAGACCCTATCCACCTGATGGGAACATATGTGCCTCATGACTTGTTAACCTTTATCCTGCTGAATATATTAATAAAGCCACACCATTACAAGCTATCAGC
Organism: Lucinisca nassula; assembly: GCA_963580285.1. Taxonomy (NCBI): domain Eukaryota; kingdom Metazoa; phylum Mollusca; class Bivalvia; order Lucinida; family Lucinidae; genus Lucinisca; species Lucinisca nassula. The sequence goes on from OY757019.1 coordinate 13,351,936, forward strand.
CAATCAGATTACTTGATATATTCATTCAATTCACAAACTGCAAGGCAAACAATGTAGATCCTGGCTCTACACTGTTTGCAAAGGTAGGGGTTGTCGTGATGGGAACATATGAATGGCTTCTGAAGTTATGACTTGTTAAGAACCCTTTCTGAGTGATGTTAAAATATAACGTGCCTCATGACTAGTTAAGAATGCTTTCTCCCTGATGGAAACATACATGTATGATATGCCTCATGACTTGTTAGGGACCCTTTCTGCCTTATGGGAATGTATGATGTGCCTTATAGCTTGTTAAGGACCTTTTCTGCCTGATTTGAATATATGATGTGGCTAATAACTTGTTAAGGACCCTTTCTGCCTGATGTGAACATATGATGTTGCTAATAACTTGTTAAGGACCCTTTCTGCCTTATGTGAACATATAATGTGACTGAAGAACTTGTTAGGGACCCCTTCTGTCTGTTGATAACACATGATATTGGTAATAACTTGTTAAGGACCCTGTCAGCCTGTATGATGTGAACATATGATGTGGTCAATCACTTAAGGACCCTTTCTGCCTGATGTGAAAATATAATGTGAACAATAACTTGTTAAGGACCCTTTCTGCTTGATGTGAACATAGGATGTGGCTAACAACTTGTTAAGGATCATTTCTGCCTGATGTGAACATATGATGTGGCCAATAACCTGTCAAAGACTGTTTCTGTCTGATATGAACATATGATGTGGCTAATAACTTGTTAAGGACCCTTTCTGCCTGATGTGAACATATGATGTGGCAAATAACTTTTTAAAGACACTTTCTGTCTGATGTAAACATATGATACAGCTAATAACTTATTAAAGACCCTTTCTGTCTGAGGTGAACATATGAGGTGGCTAATAACTTGTTAAGGACCCTTTCTGTCTAATGTGAACATATGATGTGGTTAATATTTTGTTAAATACCCTTTTTGTCTGATGTGAACTTATGAAGTGGCTAATAACTTGTCAAGGACACTTTCTGTCTGATGTGAATATATGCTGTAGCTAATAACTTGTTAATGAGCCTTTCTGCCTGATGTGAACATATGCTGTGGCTAATAACTTGTTAAGGACCCATTCTGTCTGATGTGAACATATGATGTGGCTTATAACTTGTTATGGATCATTTCTGTTTGATGTGAACTTATGATGTGGCTAATAACTTGTTAAAGACCCTTTCCATCTGATGTGAACATATGATGTGGCTAATAACTTGTTATGGACCCTTTCTGTCTGATGTGAACATATGATGTGGCTAATAACTTGTCAAAGACACTATCTGTCAGATGTGAACATGTGGCTAATAACTTGTTAAGGACCCTTTCTGCCTGATGACTCAGATGTGAACATATTATGTGCTTAATAACTTGTTAAGGACCTTTTATGCCTGATGTGAATATATGCTGTAGCTAATAACTTCTTAAGGACCCTTTCTGCCTGATGTGAACATATGATGTGCTTAATAACTTGTTAAAGACACTTTATGTCTGATGTGAACATATGATGTGGCTAATAACTTGTTTAGGGCCATTTCTGTCTGATATGAACATATGAAGTGGCTAATAACTTGTTAAGGACCCTTTCTGCCTGATGTGAACATATGAGGTGGCTAATGACTTGTTAAGGACCCTAATTTTGTCTGATTTGAACATATGATGTTGCTAACAGCTTGTTAAGGACCCTTTCTGCCAGATGTGAACATACTGTGCCCAATCGCTGGTTAAGGACTGTTTCTGTCTGGTGTGAACATATAATGTGGCTAATAACTTGTTAAGGACCCTTTCTGCCTGATGTGAACATATAATTTGGCAAAAAACATGTTATGGACACTTTCTGTCTGATGTGAACATATGATGTGGCTATTCACTTGTTAAGGACCCTTTCTTTCTGAAGTGAACATATGAGGTGGCTAATAACTTGTCAAGGACCCTTTCTGTCTGATGTGAACATATGATGTGGCTAATAACTTGTTAAGGACACTTTCCGTCTGATGTGAACATATGATGTGGCTACCAACTTGTTCAGGACCCTTTCTGTCTGATGTGAACATATGATGTGGCTAATAAACTTGTCAATGACACTTTCTGTCTGATGTGAATATATGATGTAGCTAATATTTTGTTAAGGACCCTTTCTGCCTGATGTGAACATAATTATGATGTGGCTAATAACTTGTTAAGGCCCCTTTCCATCTGATGCAAACATATGATGTGAATACTAACTTGTTAAGGACCCTTTCTGTCTGATGTGAACATATGAAGTGGCTAATAACTTGTCAAGGACACTTTGTCTGATGTGAATATATGATGTAGCTAATAACTTGTCAATGAGCCTTTCTGCCTGATGTGAATATATGCTGTGGCTAATAACTTGTTAAGGACCCATTCTGTCTGATGTGAACTTATGATGTGGCTAATAACTTGTTAAGGATCATTTTTGTTTGATGTGAACATATGATGTGGCTAATAACTTGTTAACCTTTAGCATGCTGTAGGCGCATTCGTGCGCCCGTGAAAATGTAATGGCGCCACGCTGTAGGCGCAATCGTGCGCCGAAATTGACTGGTGTGCTTGGTGCGACTCATAGAAAAGGAGGAACTCTCGTTTTTCGGTGCGGTTTGGCATTTCGGTATCAAATAACATCCGGGCATCGATGAAAAAAAAAACTTGCCGTTTCGATGTTTTTGGATGGATTTTCTTCGGGTTTTCTGGGTAAGGATGCAATTTTTTTGAGGAAATCGCTACTTTTTGACGAACTTGATCTAATCGAGCCCAAAATACGCTCTGAAAGGGTGTTTTAAACGATTCTTCGACTCAGTCAGCTGAGTGACAGTAGGCTACTTTCGTTTTCCATATGCTTTGAATGGTGGAGAAATCAAGAAAAATACGGGTTTTTGCGTGTTAAAAGTTGCTGAAAATGGTAGTATTTGATAAAAACAATTCAGTGGGACGGAGTATCGATAAAAAAATTAATTCAGCATGCTAAAGGTTAAAGACCCTTTCCATCTGATGTGAACATATGATGTGGCTAATAACTTGTTAAGGACCCTTTCCATCTGATGTGAACATATGATGTGGGTAATAACTTGTCAAAGACACTATCTGTCAGATGTGAACATGATGTGGCTAATAACTTGTTAAGGACCCTTTCTGCCTGATGACTCAGATGTGAACATATGATGTGCTTAATAACTTGTTAAGGACCCCTTATGTCTGATGTGATTATATGAGGTGGCTAATAACTTCTTAAGGACCCTTTCTGCCTGATGTGAACTTATGATGTGCTTAATAACTTGTTAAAGGACCCTTTATGTCTGATGTGAACATATGATGTGGCTAATAACTTGTTAAGGGCCATTTCTGTCTGATATGAACATATGATGTGGCTAATAACTTGTTAAGGACCCTTTCTGCCCAATGGGAACATATGATGTGGCTAACAACTTGTTAAGGATGTGAACATATGATGTGGCTAATGACTCTGTCTGATGTGAACATAAGTGCCTCATGGCTCATCAAAGTGAACATATGATGTGGCCCATGACTAGTTTAAACTGATGCCAGGAAAAATATGTACTTCAGGACTTATTCAGGACTCTTTCTGCCTGATGTGAACATATGATGTGGATCACAACATTCATTTATTGCACTGTGTATTATAATGACACTTGTGGGACTAAATATACAGTCAGATTTTATAGCACTACTATGGTGCATAATTCATAAAGCACAGGGATATTAGTAGGTGTGCGCTCTTACAAATTTGCCAGTTATTCCTCAGTTTTCCTTCTCAATTTAGTAACAGCAAGATTATGTCCCATAATTATATCCATCCGAATTTGGAGAAATGTTGCTACCTAATCAAATTCCTTACCATACATTCCTAAAAATTTACTACCTGATGTTGTGTTTAAAAATAGCTGGATGAGTGGCAAACAGTGTAGACCCTGATGAGATGCACATGTTGTGGCATCTCATCAGGGTCTACACTGTTTGCTCAGGCCTGTCTGTGATCTAAAATGTAATACAAATGGTAAATCCGGTAAATTGTTCACAAGGTATATATATGTATCATTCACACAGGCTTGATTTGCAAACGTAGATTTTTTTTCTCCTGTGCTGATCAAGGTCAAAAAGATCTAGTTAACTTGAATTTATGATCCAATAGCACAGCAAGGGGGCACAGCTGCTCAAAGCACCAGATGCTGTGAAAAACTGCATCTAAAAATGCTGTCTTGTTTATGTTTTCTACTGAAACGTCTTGCAAAGTTTTGAAAAATATTTTTGCACATAGGGGAACTGGGTCTACATGGTTTGCAAGAATGACTTTTAAAGAAAAGCAGATGGCAATTTTTGTGATTGCATTTTTAAGTAAAATGTATTTAAAGTATTAACTGTTCTAGTCAGAAAAATATCTAATACAATGGTATTAGTAATTTTGTCGTAAAAAATGAGTTGGTTTAAACTGAGTGGGTTTTGCATTTGCAAAAGCTACTCCTATTGTTCAGGAAAAATGTGAGTATATTTGCAATACCGTATTTACCGTTTGTATTCGGACACCTTAAAATAATTATTTTTTTCACTGTCTGAATACTTCCGAAATTACCTTTCTAAAATTCGCACCGTGCCCGAATACTTCCGAAATTCACCGACATAAAAAATGATCAACGGTTCAGACATCGTTTTTACTCTCAAACCATTGCGTGGCCGAACTGGGGCCATTGAAAATCTTATATGGCCGAATCACATTGTTTAGAATCTAAATATTTCTCTTATTTCAAGATCACATAAGTCTACTATCCATATCCTGATACAAATTGCTCTATTTGCTTTGTTTACAAATGGCGACAGATATTGCAGCCATGTGGTCGGAAAATGACGTCATTCCGGTTTCCGTTTACACAATACACATAAATGCAGTCAAGGACGTATTGCACACCAGTCCTGTTTTATGCCATTGATTTAAATTGAGCGTATTTCTTAAATAAAGAAATGGTTTTGAAAAAAAAAACAAACATTTCTTTACTCTTGAACCAAAACGTGTTCGAACTAGAGTCATTAAAAATCTTGTATGGCCGAAACGAGTTCTAAAGAATATAAATACATGTCATCGTGAAATATTAAGACTATAAACACATACATGTAATATTTCAGGACTACACAAGTCTACTATATTCTGAAACAAATCGCACTGTTTACAAATGACGACCGATACTGAAGCCACGTGGTCGGAAAATAATTCATTCAAGTGCGTAACACATACGTGTTTTATGTTATTGGTTTCAATGGAGCGTATTTCTTAAATAAAAATATTATTTTGAACTTGTAAAAAAACGACATTTTTTTTTCGAAAGCTAAACACGCAATAGATGTGGATCGAGAAATGCACCTTGCGAACAACCAATTTTATATTCAAATACCGGTTCTTTTGTTAGTCATAAATTAATGACTTGTGTAAACAAATCAGCCTCTGTCCTGCATTGTTTGACCTGATTTTCTCACATTGTTAGCCAGCTTATCGATAGCGCCTGAGGCCAGTGTTCACAGTTTATTAGTGGAATAATCCATTTGAATAGTAGAACGTAATCAATTTCGTTGTTACACTTCAACATATTTTCACTAATTAACAATTTCATTAGCATATGTATTTAAAACCTATAAAATATTAGCCTTTATATATCTGTATCTCAGATAGGGAAAAAAACGACAGACACAAGGTATGACTACTTCAATGTACTAGCTGCCATACTTGCACTGAAAATGGTTCAGCCCATAATGGTTGATGGTAAATTAAAGACGGTAAATCATAACAAGAGGGCCAAGATGGCCCTGGATCGCTCACCTGATCCATAGAGTAACAAGTGGGCCCCGGGGAAGGTCATTATTGACCCCAAAGTTATAATGTGCAAAATGTTGAGGGAGGTCTAAAAAGGTGAAGCTTCATACCAAGTATCAACAAAGGCTATAATTGTCCACTAGATGAAGCTCCATACCAAATATCAAAGACATGGTCCTTGCAGTATCAGAGAAGAAGATTTTTAAAGATTTCCCTATATAAGTCTAAGTAAAATCATAGGGTCTCAGGGCGGGGGCATTTTTGGCCCCAGGGCTATAATTTGAACAATCTTGGTAGAGGTCCACTAGCTGAAGCTTCATACCAAATATCAAAGACTTAGGCCTTGTTGTTTCAGAAGAAGATTTTTCAAGATTTTCCCTATATAAGTCTATGTAAAACCCAAGGGCCCTGGAGCGGGGGCATTTTTGGCCCCAGGGCTATAATTTGAACAATCTTGGTAGAGGTCCACAAGATGAAGCTTCATACCAAATATCAAAGACCTTGGCCTTGCAGTTTCAGAGAAGAATATTTTTTAAAGATTTTGCCTACATAAGCCTATGTAAAACCAAAGGGCCCGGGGCGGGGGCATTTTTGGCCCCAGCACTATAATTTGAACAATCGTGGTAGGGGTCCACTAGATGAAGCCTCATACCAAGTAGCAAAGACCTGGGCCTTGCAGTTTCAGAGAAGATTTTCAAAGATTTTACCTATAGATATAAGCCCTTATAAAACCAAAGGGCCGTGGGGCAGGGGCATTTTTGGCCCCAGCACTATAATTTGAACAATCTTGGTAAGGGTCCACTAGATGAAGCTTCATATCAAATATCAAAGACCTGGGCCTTGCGGTTTCAGAGAAGAAGATTTTTACAGATTTTCCCTATATAAGCCCATGTAAAACCAAAGGGCCCCAGGGCGGGGGCATCTTTGGCCCCAGCACTTTAATTTGAACAATCTTGGTAGGGGTCCACTAGATGAAGCCTCATACCAAGTAGCAAAGACCTGGGCCTTGCAGTTTCAGAGAAGATTTTCAAAGATTTTCCCTATATAAGCCCATATAAAACCAAAGGGCCCTGGGGCAGGGGCATTTTTGGCCCCAGCACTATAATTTGAACAATCTTGGTAAGGGTCCACTAGATGCAGCTTCACAACAAATATCAAAGATCTTGGCCTTGCGGTTTCAGAGAAGAAGATTTTTACAGATTTTCCCTATATAAGCCCATGTAAAACCAAAGGGCCCCAGGGCGGGGGCATTTTTGGTCCCAGCATTTTAATTTGAACAATCTTGGTAGGGGTCCACTAGATGAAGCTTCATACCAAAAATCAAAGACCTGGGCCTTGTGGTTTCAGAGAAGAAGATTTTTTAAAGATTTTCCCTATATAAGCCCATGTAAAACCAAAGGGCCCCGTGGCGGGGGCATTTTTTGTCCCAGCACTATAATTTGAACAATCTTGGTAGGGGTCCACTAGATGAAGCTTCATACCAAAGATCAAAGACCTGGGCCTTGCGGTTTCAGAGAAGAAGATTTTTTATGTTTTCGGTGAAAAAATCTATTTTTGGCTCCTGTGACCTATATGTGCAACGGACCGGAACCATTTGAACAACTTTGAAAGGGGACCACCTCAGGATCATTTATGTGAAATTTGGTCAAAATCCGATCAGTGGTTTAGGAGGAGATGTCATTTGAAGAAATTGTTTACGCACGGATGACAGACAAAAAGTGATCCTAATATAAAACACAAGAGGGCCATGATGGCCCTGGGTCGCTCACCTGATCCATAGAGTAACAAGTGGGCACCGGGGAGGGCCATTATTGACCCCAGGGCTATAATGTGCATAATGTTGTGGAGGGTCTAAAAAGGTGAAGCTTCATACCAAATATCAACAAAGGCTATAATTTGAACAATCTTGGTAAAGGTCCACTAGATGAAGCTACACACCAAATATCAAAGTCCTGGGCCTTGCAGTTTCAGAGAAGATTTTTTTAAAGATATTCCCTACATAAGCCTATGTAAAACCAAATGGCCCTGGGGGGGGGGGGGCATTTTTGGCCTCAGGGCTTTAATTTAAACAATCTTGATAGAGGTCCACTAGATGAATATTCACACCAAATATCAAAGACCTGGGCCTTGCTGTTTCAGAGAAGAAGATTTTCAAAGATTATCTCTACATAATATGTTCTATAAAAGGGTTATCCTTTGGAAGCAAAGAATACACCACAGAACTGAAAAATATGGAGTGTACATGTTTTCTGGGCCAGACAAGCTAGTTTCGGCCAATTAGGCCTCATCAGTGACCCTCAGCTTTTTTCGAAATTCCACAATGGAATCAATGATCCCAAAGGTCAAGAAAATATAATCTACACTATGATGTAGGGCCTATGTAAAACCAAAACGCCACGTGGGGGAGGCTTTTTTGGCCTCAGGGCTATAATTTAAACAATCTTGATAGAGGTCCACTAGATGAAGCTTCACACCAAATATCAAAGACCTGGGCTGTGCTGTTTCAGAGAAGATTTTTAAAGATTATCTCTATATAAGTCTATGTAAAACCAAAGGGCCCCGGGGCGGGGGCATTTGTGGCCCTAGGGCTATAATTTGAACAATCTTGGTAGAGGTCCACTAGATGTGATTCAGAGAAGAAGATTTTTAAAGATTTCCCAATATAAGTCTATGTAAAACCAAAGGGTCTCAGGGTGGGGGCATTTTTGGACCCACGTCTATCATTTGAACAATCTTGATAGAGGTCCACTAGATGAAATTTCACACCAAATATCAAAGACCTAGGCCTTGTGGTTTCACATAAGAAGATTTTCCCTATATAAGTCTATGTAAAACCAAAGAGCCCCGAGGCGGGGGCATTTTTGGTCTTAGAGCTATAATCTAAACAATCTTTATAGAGGGCCACTAGATGAAGCTTCACACCAAATATCAAAGACCTGGGCCTTGCTGTTTCAGAGAAGATTTTCAAAGATGATCTCTATAAAAGTCAATGTAAAACCAAAGGGCCCAGGGCAGGGGCATTTGTGGCCCAGGGGCTATAATGTGAACAATCTTGGTAGAGGTCCACTAGATGAAGTTCCATACCAAATATCAAAGACAAGGGCCTAGTAGTTTCGGAGAAGATTTTTAAAGATTTCCCTATATAAGACTTTGTAAACCCAAAGGGTCTCGATGTGGGGGCATTTTTGGCCCCAGCACTATAATTTGAACAATCTTAATAGAGGTCCACTAGATGAAATTTCACACCAATTATCAAAAACCTAGGCCTTGTGGTTTCACAGAAGATTTTTCAAAAATCTCCCTATATAACTCTATGTTAAACCAAAGGGCCCCGAGACAGGGGCATTTTAGGTCTCAGGGCTATAATGTGAACAATCTTGGTAGAGGTCCACTAGATGAAGCTTCATACCAAATATTGAAGACCTAGGCCTTGTGGTTTCAGAAGAAGATTTTTCAAGATTTTCCTGATATAAGTCTATGTAAAATCAAAGGGTCCTGGAGCGGGGGCATTTTTGGCAACAGCGCTTTAATTTGAACAATGCTGGTAGAGGTTTACAAGATGAAGCTTCATACCACATATCAAAGACCTGGGCCTTGTGGTTTCAGAGAAAAAGATTTTCCCTATATAAGCCCATGTAAAACCAAAGGGCCCCAGGGCGGGGGCATTTTTGGCCCAAGCACTATAATTTGAACAATCTTGGTAGGGGTCCACTAGATGAAGCTTCATACCAAATAGCAAAGACCTGGGCCCTGCCGTTTCAGAGAAGAAGATTTTTCAAGATTTTCCCTATATAAGCCTATGTAAAACCAAAGGATCCCGGGGTGGGGGCATTTGTGGCCCCAGCACTATAATTTGAACAATCTTGGTAGGGGTTCACTAGATGAAGCTTCATACCAAATATCAAAGACCTGGGCCTTGCAGTTTCAGAGAAGAAGTTTTTTTAAAGATTTTCCCTATATAAGCCCATGTAAAACCAAAGGGCCCCGGGGCGGGGACATTTTTGGCCCCAGCACTATAATTTGAACAATCTTAGTATGGGTCCACTAGATGAAGCTTCATACCAAATATCAAAGACCTGGGTCTTGCGGTTTCAGAGAAGAAGATTTTTTAAGTTTTCGGTGAAAAAATCTATTTTTGGTTCCTGTGACCTATATGTGCAACAGACCGGAACCATTTGAACAACTTTGAAAGGGGACCACCTAAGGATCATTCCTGTGAAGTTTGGTCAAAATCCGATCAGTGGTTTAGGAGGAGATGTTGTTTGAAGAAATTGTTTACGCACGCATGACAGACAAAAAGTGATCCTAATATAAAACACAAGAGGGCCATGATGGCCCTGGATCGCTCACCTGATCCATAGAGTAACAAGTGGGCCCTGGAGAGGGTCATTATTGACTCCAGTGTTATAATGTGCATAATGTTGAGGGAGGTCTAAAAAGGTGAAGCTTCATACCAAATATCAACAAAGGCTATAATTTGAACAATCTTGGCAAAGGTCCACTAGATGAAGCAACACACCAAATATCAAAGACCTGGGCCTTGCGGTTTCAGAGAAGAAGATTTTTTTTAAAGATATTCCCTACATAAGCCTACGTAAGCCGAGGCGGGGGCATTTTTGGCCTCAGGGCTATAATTTGAACAATCTTGGTAGACATCCACTAGATGAAGCTTCACACCAAATATCAAAGATCTGAGCCTTGTGGTTTCAGAGAAAAAGATTTTTAAAGATTTTCCCTGTATAAGCCTATGTAAAACCAAAGGCCCGCAGGGCGGGGCATTTTTGGCCCTAGGGCTATAATTTGAACAATCTTGGTAGAGGTCCAATAGGTGAAGCTTCACACCAAATATCAAAGACCTGGGCCTTGTGGTTTAAGAGGAGAAGATTTTTAAAGATTTTCCCTATATAAGCCTATGTAAACCGAAAGGCCCCCGGGGCGGGGGCATTTCTGGCCCAAGGGCCATAATTTGAACAATCTTGGTAGAGGTCCAATAGATGAAGCTTCATACCAAATATCGAAGACCTGGGCCTTTCGGTTGCAGAGAAGAAGATTTTTAAAGATTTTCCCTGTACAAGCCTATGTAAAACCAAAGGATCAACGGGAGGGGGCATTTTTGCCCCCTAGGGCTATAATTTGAACAATCTTGGTAGAGGTCCAATAGGTGAAGCTTCACACCAAATATCAAAGACCTGGGCCTTGTGGTTTCAGAGAAGAAGATTTTTAAAGATTTTCCCTATATAAGCCTATGTAAATCCAAAGGCCCCCGGGGCAGGGGCATTTCTGGCCCATTTTTGCCCCCTAGGGCTATAATTTGAACAATCTTGGTAGAGGTCCACTAGGTGAAGCTTCACACCAAATATCAAAGACCTGGGCCTTGTGGTTTCAGAGAAGAAGATTTTTAAAGATTTTCCCTATATAAGCCTATGTAAATCCAAAGGCCCCCGGGGCAGGGGCATTTCTGGCCCACAGACCATAATTTGAACAATCTTGGTAGAGGTCCACTAGATGAAGCTTCACACCAAATATAGAAGACCTGGTCCTTTCGCTTTCAGAGAAAAAGATTTTTAAAGATTTTCCCTGTATAAACCTATGTAAAACCAAAGGCACAAGGGGCGGGGGGATTTTTGGCCCTAGGGCTATAATTTTAACAATCTTGGTAGAGGTCCACTAGGTGAAGCTACACACCAAATATCAAAGACCTGGGCCTTGTGGTTTCAGAGAAGAAGATTTTTAAAGATTTTCCCTATATAAGCCTATGTAAATCCAAAGGCCCCCGGGGCAGGGGCATTTCTGGCCCAAGGGCAAAAATTTGAATAATCTTGGTAGAGGTCCACTAGATGAAGCTTTACACCAAATATAGAAGACCTGGGCCTTGCGGTTTCTGAGAAGAAGATTTTTAAAGATTTTCCCTGTATAAGCCTATGTAAAACCAAAGGCCCCCGGGGCGGGGGTATTTTTGGCCCTAGGGCTATAGTTTTAACAATCTTGGTAGAGGTCCACTAGGTGAAGCTTCACACCAAATATCAAAGACCTGGGCCTTGTGGTTTCAGAGAAGAAGATTTTTAAAGATTTTCCCTATATAAGCCTATGTAAACCCAAAGGCCCCCGGGGCGGGGGCATTTCTGGCCCAAGGGCCATAATTTGAACAATCTTGGTAGACGTCCACTAGATGAAGCTTCATACCAAATATCAAAGACCTGGGCCTTGCGGTTTCAGAGAAGAAGATTTTTAAAGTTTTCATTTTAAAATTCTATTTTTAGCTCCTGTGACCTAGATGTGCAATGGACCGGAACCATTTGAACAACTTTGAAACGGGACCATCTAAGGATCATTCCTGTGAAGTTTGGTTAAAATCCAATCAGTGGTTTAGGAGGAGATGTCATTTGAAGAAAAAGTTTACGCACGCACACACGCACGCACACACGCACGACGGACGACGGACAAAAAGTGATCCCAAAAGCTCACCTTGTCACTACGTGACAGGTGAGCTAAAAATATGGATACCTTGCAAAAAGAAAAAATGTTTCGATAGAAGGCAGAATTGTGTCCGAAAACTTACCAAAATAAAGAGCGCGAATTTTCGGGGGTGTCCAAAAATATACGGTACATTAAATTAGCTAGTTTTACTGATTCTACATGGTGTCCGAAAACATGCGGTGTCCGAACACATACGGTAAATACGGTATTTCATTTTTTAATTTCAACAATACTTTACCTAATGATACTGTTAGTTTTGAACAGGTGGACCCAGTTCATCATTCCATAAGCACACTTATGTTGTAATAATCTTTGTAACAAGAGTTGTCAGAAGACAACATAGCTCGCCTTTGGGGGCCTAAGATGGATGAGGGCAAGTTATCAAAATATTTTTCTTCTCTAAAACAGCCCAATAGACTGCAGCAAATGAAAGAGAAACAAAATGTACCCCTAATCATCCTGTTTTCTAGCCTTTCTACTGCAAAAAAAAAAAAAAAAAACTAGAGCTGCCGCCTAACGGGCGCCAATTATACCGCCGCATGCGCTGTCAGACAAATTTTTACAAGTATTTGACCTTGAGGAAGGTCAACGTAAAGGTCAAGGTCAGGTTTGTGTATATCAATCTTAAGTACTAGTGGCAAGGTGTGTGGTGTGTGAATATTAAAGAAATCGGTCAAAGAATAAGGAAGTTATGAGCAATGTTAAAGTTTTTTGTAACGGACCGACGACGACAGACGACAAGCTGACTCCTATATACCCCCTTCAAACTTCCTTTGCGGGGGTATAATGAAAAAGAAATCTATATTTGATAAAAAAAATTCTACAAACTACCAAGTAATAACAAGGCATCACAGACGATACAAATCCCCTCGAGCAAGACAAATTTAAAAAAAGCCTAGCCTAGCATTTGTGTAAAATTACATTATATCCATCAATAAATGTAGGTACTTAAGAGTGATGACAAAGTTTTTCTAAAAATAGCCACAGTGACCTTGACTTTGAGCCCCAGACCCTGAAAGTTGAACTTCATACCCAACATTTGTATGAAGTTATCTTAAAATCCATCAATAAATCTGGACACTGGAGCAATGATCAAGTTTTTCTAAAAAATAGCCACAGTGACCTTGACCTTCAGCCCCTGACCCGGAAAGTCAAAGTCACTCAAGATATCATCATACCAAACATTTGTGTCACGGTATATTAAAATCCATCAATAAATGAAGGCGCAAGAGCGATGACAAAGTTTTTCTAAAAATAGCCACAGTGACCTTGACCTTCAGCCCCAGACCCTGAAAGTCGAACTCGCTCAAGGTATCATCATTGCCAACATTTTTGTGAAGTTATATTAAAATCCATCCATAAATGTAGGCACTAGAGCGATCACAAAGTTTTTTCTAAAAATAGCCACAGTGACCTTGACCTTCAGCCCCGGAACCTGAAAGTCGAACTTGCTAGAGATATTATCATACCCAACATTTGTGTGAAGTTATATTAAAATCCATCAATAAATTAAGGTGCAAGAACGATGACAATGTTTTTTTTTCTAAAAATAGCCACAGTGACCTTGACCCCGTGACCCTGAAAGTAGTGACCTTGACCTTAGGCCCCAGACCCTGAAAGTCAAAGTCACTCGAGATATCATTATACCAAACATTTCAGTGAAGTTATATTAAAGGCTGCGTCTCCTGACAACCGGTTGTCAGGAGCATTTTTGCGACAACCGGTTGTCAGGAGCATTTTGCTATCCAAAATGCTCCTGACAACCAGCAATATTTTTCCAATAAAAACCTGCTATATTAGCATTATTTTGGTTACTTAACACAGTATTTTTAGTTTCTTGATACATGTTTAATATTTTTTGTGTTTCTAACATAACTACTGGATTGAAAATTAAAGAGAAAAAACATATGGTACTTGCAGAATTAAATGTTTTATTTAATACTGAAAATAAATACCAACTTAATATAGGGTCAATTTCACTTGAGTGCTATGGAAAAAACATGTCATCAATTCCCTTTTAGAGAATATATATGGTTAAGGGGTGGGGATCTGAACAGTTTCTGAGATTTATTGCTTTTAATGAAGTTAAAGGGGGGGGGGGGCATGGCCAGGGCCGCATGATGATGTCACTGATTGGGTCTTATAGTAAAGAACAAGAATATATATGGTTTAGGGTTGGGGCTCTTAACAGTTTCTCAGGTATATGGTCTTTGGTGAAGTTGAGGGGTGCAGCATGGCCCGGGCACGCCCTTGGTGACCCCTAGGTTGGTGTTACTGAATGTGTCATATCATAAAGAACAAGAATAAATATGGTTTAGGGGTGGGGATCTGTAAGGCTTCTAGTTTGTTTGATTTGAGGTTTAACATCCCCGTCAACACTGTAAAGGTCATTTTGATGACGTTGCTTCCATTTTGTGGGACTTTTACCCGACACTGAGATGAAATGACATCTCAAGCCCTGTCACCCAATGAAACCAATAGGGTTTATCAGGCTGGACGGTCCGCCTCGCACCGCTGTTCCTGGACAGGCTTTGATCCTCTAAGGGGTTTATCAGTACTGGTGTGCGGGCTGGAACCAGCAGTGCGCTGAAGCATCATATAGCCCATACATTTCTTCGAGCCTCTATGGGCGGGGGCCGGTAAGGTTTCTGGAATATTGGGCCTTTTATGAAGTGGAGTGGGGTGGGCATGGCCCACGGAACATCCTGGGGGACCCCGAGGTTGGTGTACTGAATGCCACCTATCAAAAGGGACAAGAATATATATGGTTTAGGGGTGGGGATCTGTAAGGTTTCTGGGATATTCGGCCTTTTATGAAGTGGATGGGGTGTGGCTTGGCCCTGGCACATCCCGTGGGACCCCCAGGTTGGTATCACTGAGTGCGTCTTATTATCAATATATATGGTTAAGGGGTGGGGATCTGAATGGCTTCTGAGATAAATGGCATTTTATGAAGTGGAGGGGGTGAGACATGGCCCTGGCACAACCTCGGGGATGCCCAAGTTGACATAAAAGCATATGGCTGAGAGAAGTTTACTCAAGGAAAATGTCTATGAAAGTTTGGCAAAATATCAGTGAAGGTTTGACAGTATATGTCATTTTTCAATTTTTCCTCATTATAAGTCTATGGAAAATCTAAGTTGCCATAGCAACCATCTAAATGGCTGAATTTCATATAAAAAAAAAACCTGTAAAGGCAAATATGGTGAATATTTTCAATAAAGTCTCTGCCTCCTAGAGCTTAAGGTTTTTGAGGAGATGATTTTTTAAGTATTTTTTTTTTCTATTTTTTTTCATCAACCAATAAAAATGAGCAGTAGGCCTAAAATCATTGTCATACCCTGTTTATAGGGTAGTAGATAGATCAGATAGTAGATTGCCTAAGGAACATTTCTATGAAAGTATTGTCAAAATGTCTGCAGAGGCTTGGCAGAAATGCCATTTTCAATTTTCCCCATTATAAGTCTATGGAATCTATAAGTTGCCATAGCAACCAAACTAATGAGCCGATTTCATAAACAAGAGAGCCATGATGGCCCTGGATCGCTCACCTTATCCATAGAGTAACAAGTGGGTCCCGGGGAGGGCCGTTCTTGTCCCCATGGCTATAATGTGCATAATATTGTGGGAAGTCTAAAAAGGTGAAGCTTGATCCCAAATATCAACAAAGGCTATAATATGAACAATCTTGGTACTTGGTAAAGGTCCACTAGATGCAGCGCTTCATACCAAATATCAACAAAGGCTATAATTTGAACAATCTTGTTAAAGGTCTACTAGATGAAGCTACACACCAAATATCAAAGACCTGGGGGATTGCAGTTTCAGTGAAGATTTTTTTTAAAAGATATTCCCTACATAAGCCTATGTAAAACCAAATGGTCCTGAGAAGGGGGCATTTTTGGCCTCAGGGTTTTAATTTAAACAATCTTGATAGAGGTCCACTAGATGAAGCTTCACACTAAATATCAAAGACCTGGGCCTGACATATTTCAGACTATGACGGCCAACTGCCTATCCTATAAGCTCCCGCGGAGCCTAATTTGGCTCTGGTGACCTAAAAAATCTGAATAAAAATTACATGAATTAACTTCAGTTCAGTTCATTTGAATACTAAAAAAATGACAAAAAAGCATTAAACATGTATCAAGAACCATGAAATACTAAAAAGGTAACTAAAATAATACTAATATTATAGGTTTATATTGGAAAAATATTGCTGGTTGTCAGGAGCATTTTTGATAGCAAAAATGCTCCTGACAACCGGTTGTCAGGAGCATTTTATATAGCAAAAGTGCTCCTGACAACCGGTTGTCAGGAGACACTTCCTATATTAAAATCCATCAATAAATGAAGGCGCTAGAGCGATGACAATGTTTTTCTAAAAATAGCCACAGTGACCTTGATCTTGAGCCCCAGACCCCGCTATGTTTTTAAAAAGAAAAAAAAAAAAAAAAAAAAAAAAAAACGTTCCTCCCCCGGGATTTGAACTCACGCAGCTTGCAGGTAAACTTTGACACAGAGAAGTAAGGGAGGTAATACAGAGGAAAATATTAACTTCTCAAAAAGTCCAATTTAAGCCAAAAAACCTGTAAAATGAAGTACAATGATAATGTTAAATATTGTTTTTTTTTAGCAATTATCAATTATATATTCAAAATAAAGTTGTAAAACATCACATATAAGAGCTTGCAGGTAAACTTTAACCAAATGCGGACGCCGACGCTGACGCCGACACCGGACGCCCGGGGGTATGGCAATAGCTCCCCCTTACTTTGGTAAGGCGAGCTAAAGGCGCTAGAGCGATGACAATGTTTTTCTAAAAATAGCCACAGTGACCTTGACCTTGAGCCCCAGACCCTGCTATGTTTTTAAAAAAAAAAAAAAAACGTTCCTCCCCCAGGATTTGAACTCACGCAGCTTGCAGGTAAACTTTGACACAGAGAAGTAAGGGAGGTAATACAGAGGAAAATATTAACTTCTCAAAAAGTCCAATTTAAGCCAAAAAACCTGTAAAATGAAGTACAATGATAATGTTAAATATTGTTTTTTTAGCAATTATTAATTATATATTCAAAATAAAGTTGTAAAACATCACATATAAGAGCTTGCAGGTAAACTTAAACCAAATGCAGACGCCGACGCTGACGCTGACGCCGACGCCGGACGCCCGGGGGTATGGCAATAGCTCCCCCTTACTTTCGTAAGGTGAGCTAATAATGTTCATTATACAGTACTGATCCTAACTATTTGGACAGACAGGCCTACGCAAACAGTGCAGACCAAGATCAGGCTGCTCCTGAAGGAGCAGTCTGATCAGGATCTAGACTGTTTACCATTCTGTCTGCACCTTCTGGGTACTTGTTGGATCCTGAAACAAATTTGTTAAATTTAGGAGACTTACAGCAAGTCCTCAAGCTGTCTTTTACAGTAACACATTTTTGGATATCCCGTGGTTTAATGATGGAGCCCAAAAAGATAAATTATACAGAAGAACTGTCATTTGATAGCATAGCTCACCTGGGAAGGTATCTTGACTTTGATGTCATTGGACAAGGGAGCAAAAACTTTGGAATCAATTATTACTATATCAAAACACCAAATATTTATCAAGAGCATCATGTGGTTTGGAAAATATGAGCTGTAAATTTTTTAATACAAAATAAACCTTTAACATGAAATATCATATAGTAATGATGGTCATGGCAGGTTCGAGGAGAGTTGAGTGCATGTGTGTGTGAGTATGTGTGTGTCTAAGAGGGGGGGGGGGCAGGCTGGAGGGGTGTGTGTATGTGTGCATGCATGCGTGCATGTATGTATGTGTGGGGGTGGGGTGAGGGGGGGACATGCTGGAGGTTTATAACACTGGATCTACATCTAGCATACTGCTGCTACACAAACTTAACCCATCATATGGTTTGAACATTTATAAAGTAAATCCATCATGTGCTTTATGTTAACAGGTTTACCACAGTTTTTGACCTTGACCTCAATGTCATGGACAGGGATTGGGGTATTTGCAGAATGAAATCGTGGCCCCATATCCATCATCATAACAAATATGAACCAATTTTTATTGCATCAGGGCTAGTGCAATAGCCCTTCCTAGATGTCCAGGCAAGCTAAAAATGATCATAAATGGTCCTCTTTCTATTAAATTCATATATTTTTGTTTGGCTATAACATAGTTGTGCAAATAACATGGTTTCTGCTTTGGACCAAAACAGTGTTCAAAGGCTGTTATGGTGTATAACCTCAATCCACTCCAAAAATATATTCTTAACCCTTGTTCTGCTGAATAAATTCATTTTGCCACATCCACTTTTGTCTATCAACCAATCAAATTATTTGATGTAATTTATTCCTATAAATTCATCAACTAAATGAAAAACAGTGAAGATCCAGATCAGATGGCTTCTTCAGAAGCAAGCTGATCTGGATCTTCACTGTTTGCTAAGTTAAAGCAGGACAAGGGTAGCAAACTGTTGATCCAAATTTGAAATTTTTGTGGATGCTAACATGGAAATAAAAATAAAAAATGAGTTCCTTTAAGAGCAATGAAAACATTCATAAGAAAGAAGATGGGTCATACTACGTAGTTTCGGCTAATAAAGCCTCATCAATGACCCTGTAATGATCCGGCAAAGAAATCCAGAGGAAACATACTGCAATTTTGCGAATTTCGAATAGGCAGTCGATACAAAGACTGATATAAATCAAAATGGGGTCCAAATAATTAAAAACCTGTCTAGAATATGAGTCTAAACCAATAATTTATTTCTGATTTCTCAGAATATTCACACTGATCTCAAAGGACCAAAAGTAAAATATAAACTGCACTATGGTAGATGTACGGGGAGACGTTTTACGGCCGCCACACGGCACAACACCAGCTGCAGTGAAGACAGGGAAAAGGGAAACAGCTATTTCTGTGCTCTCATATTGCATACAGATTAGCTAAAATTATCACATGCAATTACAAGTCAGAGAGGATTCAGAACAGCCTTAGTGCTTCTATGCAGCTATGTTCCAAAGTTACCATATATATGTTTACATCTTTCTTGCTCATAAATATTAATATACTAACTCGTACTCAGGAGCCATGCAGATAGACCCATATTAGATTCTGCAGAAATCAGTCTGTGTTTGTATTAAGAAGAAGAATTGAAAGACAAAATGAAATAGGTCTGCTCAGGTCCATATTCTCTGCATAATCTCACCAATGCTGTCAGTGCTTTGATTCCAACTTGTTAACCCATTGTATTCTAGTGGACTCGTCCATTGCTATATGTTGGACAACTCCATTTGTCATATAAGGGTTGTCAGGCCTATTTTTTTTGCTTTCATTCTATTTCTGATGGAAAACTCTGTTAGCAAATAGTGCAGGCCGCGTTCTGCGGCATCTGATCTTGGCCTGCACTGTTTGTCAAGGTACCCCTTTAGGAGTTTCCCCGCATGCAATGGGTTAAAGCAAAAGCCCAAATCATGACATATTACAAATCAAAGCACTGAGAGTACTGGTGGGTCAATTATCTCTGGAATAGTCTCTGGGGAAATAGTCCTAGACTGATATTTAAACTGTTTCATTCAACCCTTAAATTCCAGTTTTTAAGCAAACAGTGTAGACCAGATCAGATGCCGCGCTCTGCGGCATCTGATCTGGTCTACACCATTTGCCAAGCCCCACCTATGAGCACGCTGACCTCACTGCGATAAAATTAACCCTGCTATTTTCAAAAAATAAGTTATCAGAATTTCATACAAGTCAGTGATAGTCACATAGTCTTTAACGCTGTGTTTTTATGCTTAATAACTTTGGGTCAACTGACAAACAATCGCTCCAGTGATGCTGACAGGTAACAGACAGCCTGTCTACTCTATAAGCTAGGCTAAATCCTTCAGCTCTAGAGAGATTAAGGTCACTTTCACCAGATCAATCTGTGAGAATATGGACATATGGACACATTCTTTGACTGTCATAATAAATCTGTTAACCCTTATCCAACCCTACCTTTGCAAACAGTGAAGATCCAGATCAGATGGTTTCTAAGCCATCTGATCTGGATCTACACAGTTTGTCATACAGTTTGTAAAATCAAATGAATACATTAAATCAAGTAATTTGATTGGCTGATGAAAAATTTCAATTGGAGGTCTGGCTAAATTAATCTATTCAGCAGGACAAGGGTGTTAAAACCTGTTAAGTGAAATATGTATACAAGTACATGTATTAGCTTCTGTTATAGACTTCTAGTTTCCCAGCACCTGACATGTATGTTAACAGAAGGAGAATAAGGTTGTTAAAACTGTACAAGCTTCACCAAGCGAAAAGAGGACTTCAAACGGGATTCAAATCAGCCTGAGTACGGACTCATTTTTTATATGACCTCTGTCTGGATTGACGCTCTGGATGCTAGGCACTTTTTTTTTCAGCAGATGACATTATTTTTTTCAGCAGATGGCAGATTTCACGGGTGCTCGTGTTACATGGACGGAAAATGTAATTTCATGTCCCACTGATTTTAGAAAAATAAACTTCTCATTTTATGCATTTTAAAGAGAACAACAAATGCGATCGTTACGCTATGAAATCGTTACTAACCAGGACCAAAAATTTTAATGGCTAATTTCAAGATCAAAACACATGCTCTTTTTTTCCTCAGTCGTAATACTCTTACCGTTACTGGGTCACCATTTTGGAATGCATGCGCTTTATGGGTAATTTCGCGCGGTTTTCCGACAATCCCAGTAAATTTCCATGCAATCGTTACGGCAATTGAAGACAGAAAAAAAATTCCGTAACGTTCATAACGCTAGCATGGAAAAAAAACACCCACATATCCGCAGATATCTGTAATGTTATGACTTTTGAATAAGACACTGCACTTTCTTTTATCAAGCTTACACTGTTTACGTCCCAATTCTGTCATCCTTTCCCAAAGCAAAGCAAATAATAGGACCATAGTGTTTGCAAACGTTATGCGTAAGACAATGGACAGAAAATTGCAGCCCCGACCATCTTGGACCAAAAAATGAAATTTCGGGAAAATAAATAAATGAAAGAGAATGAAAACACAGTGTTTGTCATTTCAAATTTATGTTTTCATAAATCCTAAAGAAATCGATCTTTTTTACAAATCTGCATTATCTCCACATCAGTTATAAAAAGGGTACCTAATTTAGGTGGGAGTTAATTCTGTCCAATTTTGGGCTCGTCTACTACATAAAACAACAAAACTCAAGGACACAAAATGGAACATTCAATTAATTTTTTTTTTATAATTTAATATATTAAGCAAAGAATCATATTTTCGCAAAACAAAAGTGAAAAAAATAGTAAAATATAAAGAAAATGCATTTTTATGCTTTCCGTCTTAGTAACACTAGCATTTTTTTAAAACTCGTGAAATCTGCCAGATGCCATTTTGGAAAAAAATTCTTCTCTTTCCCAGAAAAAAGCATTTGACATCTCATGCAAATTGTCTCCAGTTTTCTTGGAAAAATACAAAAAGAAATTGACAATTTGCCGTCTGCTGAATAAAAGCCCAGAGACTGGAGCACACAGCGAAGACTGACCAGAAGCGCAGTCTGATCTGAGTCTTTGTTGGGTGCACATGCCCAAAAAATCCTTTTCAGACGGCATGGTCCATTTGAGCCATATAGAGTGAAATCATGTCTTCATATTATGTGCACACAGCATGGTGTAAACTTAACCCTTGTCCTGCTAATCCCGGATATGCCTTATCTTTGAAACAATGTAGATCCAGATCAGATGGCTTCTGACGAAGCCATCTGATCATGATCTACATTGTTTGCCATTCAGATTGTGAATTTGTTGCAATAATTTGCATCAAGTAATCTGATTGGTTGATAATCGGTAGTGGGTGTGGCATATATAAATATTCAGCAGGACAAGGGTTAAAGCTCCAGAAAAGGCACCATTTTCGTCCGAAAAGTACTGATATTTTTCTTATTTCTGCACAAACACATGTGGCAAGGCGCTTCTAATAATACCCACAACATATGTTTTCATGGTGTAGCAGAAATAAGAAAAATAGTAGGTTGATAGGCCATCGTGTACAGTATGGATTAGATTGACCCTGCCCATGGGGCTTGAAGAAATAGATGGGCTGCATGATGCTCCCACGCAGTGTTGAAACCGACCCGCATACAAGTACTGGTAAACTGCTTAGAGGATCTAAGCCTGCCCAGGCAAAGCGGTGCGAGTCGGGCCGTCCATGCTTATAAAACCTATTGGTTTCATTGGGCGGCAGGACTTGAGATGTTATTTCATCACAATGTCGGATAAAAGTCCCACAAAATTGGAAGCAATGTCTCCAAAATGACCTTTACAGTGTTGACGGGGATGTTAAACCTCAAATCAAACAAACAAACAAATCAACACTATTGATATCATGTTGAGCTGCACAAACTACCCAATTAAATGGGTTATTAACAGCACAGTTAAGATTCTTAAGCCAGAAACTGACAACTGCCCTTCTGGAATTGTCGAAATGTGGAGAATAAAGCTAGAGAATATACTGACTGAGTCGGATTACAGGCTTTTTTTGTCTGCCATGTGCACAAATTTTAAAGACACATTTCTGCATATTGTGGATCATATGTATGTAATAACTGGAAGATTATTCCATCGTCATCATGGTCATGTGAACAAGAAATATTACAATCATAACTCCGGATAATAGGGAAAATTTGCTTAAATTCTCACTGTCAGGCCTATTTTTCATTTTTATTCTATTTTTGATGGAAAATTCTGTTAGTAAATATAGCAGGCCCTGATCAGATGCAGGGTTCTGCTGCGTCTGATCTGGGCATGCACTATTTACCAAGGTACCCCTTTAAGGGTTTCCCCCGCATACAATGAGTTAATTACATATTAGAACTGTATATCATAGAAACATGTTTGTGGGTACTTGTTAGAATGTGGGTACTTGTTAGAATTGTGGCCCCCACCCATCAGGGCTTTGAGAAATAGACTGGGCTGCTTCCACGCAGAACTGAAACCACACAAGAGTATTGGCATAAGACTTAGAAGGTAGAAGTCTGCCCAGGCAAAGTGGTGTTTGTTTTGTTGGATTTGAGGTTTAACGTCACCGTCAACACTGGCAAGGTCATTTTGGAGACGTTGCTTCCAATTTTGTTGGACTTTTACCCGACATTTAGATGAAATGACATCTCAAGCCCTGTCGCCCAATGAAACTAATAGGGTTTATTAGCATGGACACCTCACACCGCGGTTCCTGGACAGGCTTAGATCCTCTAAGCGGTTTATCAGAACTAGTGTGCGGGCCAGATTCAGCTCAGCGTGGAAGCAGCATGCAGCCCATATATTTCTTCAAGCCCCTATGGGCGGGGGCCAGGCAAAGTGGTGTGAGACTGACCATCCCTACATATAAACCCTATTGGTCTGTTTGGATGGTAGGACTTGAGGTGTCATTTCATCTCAACGTTGGGGAAAAAATCACACAAAATTGGAAGCGATGACTCTAAAATGACCTAAACAGTGTTGATGGGTATGTAAAACCTCAATTCAAACAAACAGAACTTGTTAGAATTGCCTCAACCATACACATATGTTGAGGGTACTTGTTAGAATTGCCTCAATGAGGCAATTCTAACAAGTACCCACAACATATGTTCTAACAAGAAATAAAGACTAGAAATGCGTCCATAGGACACAGATGCCCCCGCCTGAAAATATGTCTACATGTATGTTCGTATTCATCCATAGAAAGTTATTGACTGTGTTTAAGTTTTGGACCCTTTTTTCTGACCTTTGATCTCTAAGTATGACTTTGACCTTGGATGTACGGACCTGGGTTTTGCATGTGAGACATCATCTCATGATGGTTAACATTTCTACAAAGTAATTTCAAAATCCATCCAGAAATAAGAAAGTTATTGACCACGTTCAAGTTTTGAACACACGGATGCACGGACAAACGGACGACTGACGGTCAGGGGCAATGCTATATGCCCTTTCCACCATTCTTTGAATGGCGGGGCATAAAAATTATTCCCTGACTATCCTCGCTGTTCCTCCATAACTCGTGCTATGGTGCTTGCTTAAAATTCTGTTTAGTTTGTGCTGAGGTTTTATGTCGCTGTCAACACTATTCAGGTCATTTTGGAGACGTTGCTTCCAAGTTTTGTGGGACTGTTACCCAACATCGAAATGAAATGACATCTCAAGCCCTACTGCCCAAAGAAACCACTGGCTTGAAGGGATGGTCGGATCTCAACACTTTATCTGGGCAGGCTTAGACCTTCTAGGCGGTTTCCCAGTACTAGCTAGTGACGCCACAATCCTATGAAGTACAGGTTCTTTTAAAACAGTGAAAAGTATTATCCCCCGTAATTCCTCCATAACCAGAGCTATGACTAATAAACGGGAAGTTTAAAATATACATGGTAGATGCATAAATGCAAATTAACGAAACAGTAACATAGCAGAATCCAGCAATTTTTGTTAGAAGAAAGAGTTGTCTTTCATTAACCCATTTGGTACCAGAAACCCCAAAACGGGTAATTGGCAAACAGAGCAGGCCCAGATCAGACGCCGCAGAATGCGGCATCTGATCAGGACCTACACAGTTTGCAAAATGTTCAGTCATTTTCCAAATTAAATATGAAGAAAACACAATCTGACTCCCCTAAATCTTGAAATGGACTTGTGCAATATATAAGGTGGAAGAATACATTTGGTACAAAAAGGGTTAAATTCAATGCAGAACATAAAACTAAATCTAAACAAAAACTAATCCGAAGCCCAACAAGTATTTCATAGTTTCGTCATTAACCCTTGTCATGCTGAAAAAGAAAAACCCTACCTTTGCAAAAGAAGTAGATCCATATCAGATGGCTTCTGAAGATGTTTGTCATTCAGTTTGCCACTTTGAATTAATACATCATATTAAGCAATCTGATTGGATGATAGTCCAAAATTGGTGTGACAAACCCAATTTATTCAGCACAGCTTATTCCTGCTCATAAACATACACCTGTGGACAAAAATCCGTTAAAACTTTGATGAGCTTCATTTCATTTTGATCTGATGTTTCATTCAATATTTCCTTACATCCTGTCAGTCAACTGCAAGACAGGAATAAATTCAAAACACAAAGAGTTGTACATTGCATTGTAGACCTTGCACTGTCCAATCGGAATACATCTCGAGTGTCAATTAGATCTAAAAACGGAAAAAGTGCTTGCCACATTGAGACCAATCAATGTATATTGCTTGATCCAGTTTTAGACTACTTTGATGAATGACGTTTGCTTGTCAAACTAACTTGATGCAAAGAGATTCATTGAAAGGCACTTCATCGAAGTTTGAACGCTTTTGTGTCCACAGGTGTAGGCTGTAGGTACTCAATAGAACCATGTCAATGAGACAGTACTAGCGAGCACTCCCAACCTATGTTTGGAGCATTAACGAGAAAAATATCACAAAAATTTTAATTGGAAATATTACCCTTTTCGAATAAAGTATCAGAATGCACTATGCTATGCTGATGACTTATTGTATTAATGGTACAAATGCAGGCAGTTAACCTATTGCATAACCTTGACAAACCATGCAGGCCCAGATCAGATGCCGCATTCTGCGGCATCTGATCAGGGCCTGCACCATTTGATAACAATTTTCAGTGAAAAAATAGAATAACAAGAATTCCGCCAAAGGCTATGTCACGCCTGTGGGGGCGCAAAGTCACCCAACCATGACAAGGCCAAGATCAAACATAGATGCTTGCATAACAGGCTTGTACTAAGTATCATTAATGAAGTTTAAATAATTTTTGAGAAATGAACTTAACCATTAGGGTGAAAGCTAGGGTGGTAGCAATATTTTACAAAGTCAGTGAACCATGAAATGTAGGTCAAGGTCAAATATTGATGCTTGCATTTAAGTTGCCATCCCGAGATATAAGTTTGTACCAAGTATCATTAATGAAGCTCTTATGGTTCTTGAGAAATTAACTTGACCAGAAGGGTGAACGCTAGGGTGGTCGCAATATTTTACAAAGTCAGTGAACCATGAAATGTAGGTCAAGGTCAAATATGGATGCTTGCATTTAAGTTGCCATCCCGAGATATAAGTTTGTACCAAGTATCATTAATGAAGCTCTTATGGTTCTTGAGAAATAAACTTGACCAGTAGGGTGAACGCTAGGGTGGTCGCAATATTTTACAAAGTCAGTGAACCATGAAATGTAGGTCAAGGTCAAATATGGATGCTTGCATTTACGTTACCATACCAAGGTACAAGTTTGTACCATGTATCATTAATAAAGCTCTTATAGTTCTTGAAAATAAACTTGACCATTAGGGTGAACGCTAGGGTGGTCGCAATATTTTACAAAGTCAGTGAACCATGAAATGTAGGTCAAGGTCAAATATGGATGCTTGCATTAAAATTGCCATCCACAGATACAAGTTTGTATCACATATCATTAATGAACCTCTTATAGTTCTTGAAAAATAAACTTGACCATTAGGGTGAACGCTAGGGTGGTCGCAATATTTTACAAAGTCAGTGAACCATGCAATGTAGGTCAAGGTCATATATGGATGCTTGCATGTAAGTTGTCATCCCCAGATACAAGTTTGTACCAAGTATCATTAATGAAGCTCTTATAGTTCTTGAGAAATAAACTTGACCATTAGGGTGAACGCAAATGTTGACGCCTTGACGAACGGACGGACGGAAAACCGATTGCCTATATCGCGCCATGCTAATAGCAGGCGCGACAAAAACGAAAAAAAAAACCCTGACACCCCTTATATGACAAATAGAGTTATCCAGCATATAGCAATGGAAGAGTCCACTAGTATACAATGGGTTAATGGTACAGATAAAGGTAGTCACAAAGCAGAAACAATCATATCTGTAGCTGAAGCTATAGGCAGCTCTTATGTTAACAATTCAATACTTACATTGGATATATTACTGCCAAACACCTGGAAATCAGCCATGTTGCCAATCAATTTCACAGTCAAAGGGAAACAATCCAGAAAACATCTTATCATAAGGCTTACCAGGATATATTTACTTACAAAAGCTGAAAACCTACTTAATGAACATTGCAGGGCCCAGTTATTCAAAGCTTACAAAATCGTTAAGTGTTGTTAGAATTTTTAACAGTTCATACAGTAAATATGCCAATATTTTTGCTGAAAAAATGTAAGTGGCTTTTGCATTTGTAAAAGCCAAATGCAAAAGCCTGCTTTGGCAAATGCAAAAGCCACTCACATTTTTCAGCAAAAAATATCGAGATTACATGTATGTTACTGTACTTGCTACAGCAGTTAACGTTTTTCTTTTTATACCCACTTTTTCGAAGAAAAATCGGGTATACTGTATCGTACCAGAGTTAAGTGGTCGTCAGTCGATCCGTCTGTCTGCATGTCTGTCCGTCCGTCACGTTTCTTGTAAACCACTGAAGTTACACTTTTGAAACTTTGCATGTGGATAGTACATGGTATGTAGATGGCAGTGGGCTACTTTTTTGTGACCTTGACCCCAACATGGCCCCAAGGTCAAAGGTCAAAAAGTATGACTTTGCCGTATCTTTAGTGTCATTCATACAAAAAGCGGGTATTTGCGATGGTATACCATCGCTTGCGCGATCTAGTTTTTATTTGTTTTTGTTTAACCCTTGTTCTGCTGAGCCCGGATATGCCTTTTCTTTGAAACAATGTAGATCCAGATCAGATGGCTTCTGAAGAAGCCATCTGATCAGGATCTACATTGTTTGTCATTCAGATTGTGAATTTGTTGTAATAATTTGCTACACTTAATCTGATTGGTTGATATCGGTAGTGGGTGTGGCATATATGAATATTCAGCAGGACAAGGGTTAATGGCCTTTTCCGATCGTTAATCAGGTGGGCGAAAAATGGAGCACCCGGAGAAAAAATGCCCAAACTTCTTTTGCAGAACTTAGTATCTCATATAAGGCCTGAGCCAGGCTCGAACCACAGCAGTGAAAGACCTAATGATTAAGAGTCAGCACTCTTACCCATTAGGCCACGGAGGCCTGTGGTTAACATTTTGACCTCTAACAAATTCATTATGCTAACGATGCTCTGAAAAGCAGGGACAAGACTGTCAAAATAATCTTTACCACCCAGATATATATCTTTTGAAAATTTTCTCACTTATTTTTACCCCTATTTCCTTGACTGTAACGTTTTCTGAGTTATATTACAATAAAATTTGATGTTTTATTTCAATAGCTGAAAGCTATAGCTCCAGAACAAACTACACTGCAACCTCTTTATAACATTATTGTTGGGGTCCAAAGCGGAAAATGTGTTAGTTAAAGAGCCATGTATATCAAACAAAAATTTATAGATTATATGAGCCCCGCCAAGCGAATTTGTGTCTTTGAGCATTCCGTCATGACAAAATTTTAACTGCGCATACCCAGCCATTCAGAGGGGCCAGGGGAATATGTTTCTGTGTGAAGGTTCCTCTTGATTCGCTGCTCGCATAGGCAATAAGTACCAAAATCGCTTGACGGGGCCCATATAGAACAGCCCTTTGTGGCCTAGTGGATAGGAGTACTGACTCTTAATCATAAGGTCTCTCATAGCTGTGGATTAAGCCTGGCTCGGGTCATAATTAT
Organism: Lucinisca nassula; assembly: GCA_963580285.1. NCBI lineage: Eukaryota > Metazoa > Mollusca > Bivalvia > Lucinida > Lucinidae > Lucinisca > Lucinisca nassula. The sequence goes on from OY757019.1 coordinate 13,380,927, forward strand.
GCTGCTATGGAAGGTCAGGTGGTTTTTCTCCAGGTACTCCCGTTTTCGCCCATCTCTGATTAACGATCGGTTGATGTGAGTGAAATAATCATGAAAGGGCTGTAAAACCCAAACCGACAGATTATACAGTTTTCCATATGAGCATATTGGTCATTTTTCTATACAATCTATACTGTTATATCCAAACCATGTCATAATCATTATAATGAACAATGTTATACAGAGGCTGTGGTGTGGAATATAGCTCCAGAGGAGTACAAAAGATAACTTTTGACTTCTCCATAAAATCATATGTTGTTGACACTTAACCCTTGCCCTGCTGAAAAAATGTATTTAGCCACACCCATTTCTGACTGAATGTCAAACGGTATGGATACTGATCAGATGGCTTCTTCAGAGTATGAAGGCTCTATCTAAAATGGTTCAAAAGTTATGATAAAGTAGGTCGCAGGTCAAGGTCAAGGTCACAGGTCAAAATATTTTTGTATGAGTGGGAAGCCCTTGTCAAAAGGACCCTACATCCCAAATATAAAGGATCTATCTCAAATGGTTCAAAATTTATGGCAAAGTAGGTCAACGGTCAAGGTCACAGGTCATTTTTTGTGTATGGCTGGGAGGCCATTGTCAGAAGGAACATACATGAAGGCTCTATCTCAAATAGTTCAAAACTTATGATAAAGTAGGTCACGGGCCAAGTTTACAGGTCATAATGTTTGAATGGGTAGGGAGCCCTTGTCACAAGGAACATACATGCAAAATATGAAGGCTCTGGCTCAAATGTTTCAAAAGTTATGATAAAGTAAGTCACAGGTCAAGGTCAAGGTCGCAGGTCAATTTTTTTTGTATGAGTGGGAAACCCTTGTCACAAGGAACCTACATGCCAAATATGAAGGCTCTTTCTCAAATGGTTGAACAGTTATGACAAAGTCTGGCAAAGGACAAGGACACAATTCAGAAAGTTTTGTATGAGTGAGAAGCGCTTGTCACAAGGAACTTACATCCCAAATATGAAGGCTTTATGTCAAATGACCAAGTAGGTCAAAGGACAAGGTCATGGGATGCCAAATATGAAGGCTCTATCTCAAATGGTTCAAAAGTTATGATAAAGTAGATTTAGCCACACCCAGACTATCCTGACTATCAATCAATCAAATTACTTGATACATGTATAATGTATACATTCCATTTATGAACTGCATGACAGTGTAGATCCTGATCATATGACTTCTGATCTGGATCTATACTGTTTTGCCAAGGTAGTTTTTTGTGTGTGTGTGTTTTTTTGGTGGGGGGAGGGGGTATGATTTTACAAAGTTTCCAAGCTTATTTTACTGATTTCAAACAAATGTTAATAAAAGGTGTGTAAAAATCAGACTAACCAAACTAAAAACACCTGATCTTCTGTTGCAGAACTTTGCATCTCACATGTGACACGAACCACTTATGATTAAGAGTCACCGCTCTAAACCACTAGGACACAGAGGTCCAAAGGTAGTTACAAAAGAGGCCCATATGGGCCAGGAACTGCTCACCTGGTAGGGACTGTTCATGATATTTTACATATATGTTACACCAAAATCCTTTGTGTAGTCAAGGTACATGTATCAAAACCATTATCATACAAAAAGAGAAGCCTGGCATAAAAGCAGACCAAAAGCATTAACTCAAATGTAAAGAATTATTCTAGCTAAAAAGATATTGATGTAAATTTGAACATAACTACAGCTGTCAAAATCTGACAAAGACATGTGCAGGGCAAGCCCATGAGAAATGGCCAATTTAATGTGACAAAAAGGTGAGAATGGGAACTATGGTGGAAATTTTGTTGGCCACCTTGGAAACAAAATCATTGACATAAACAAAGAAAATCCTGACAGAAAGGTTTATTTGAAATTTGTAAAGAGTCCACTGTAAAATACAAAAGTATTGACGTATAATTGATCAACAAATTCCACAAAAATAATTACATGTACCAATATTGATTTGCTTGTAATCAATTGCTTGATAAGTACAATTTACTACCTAAAGTTGGGCCTAAAATAGCTGTATGAGTTGCAAACAGTGCAGACCAAGATGAGACGCCGCATTTTGCGGCATCTCATCTTGGCCTACACTGTTTGCTCAGGCATGTCTGTCAAATGCATATGGCAAAGTACAGAATATGGTAGGAGTCATGCTCAGAAAGCCAGACAGGTAAAATTATGACCAAATCTTCAGTGATTACTAATCTATTATCGATTGTAATGACAGAAATCAAGAAATGAGAACCGATTATCTTTTCAGCTCCAATTAGCCGGCCCTAATTGATGTCCACAAGCTGCTGAAAGAAAGTTTTGTATAAAATTTGAAAAGAATCCAATGAAAGTGCCAAAGTTACGGTGACCACAAAGCCAATTTGTCGGCCATCCTAGACATCTAAACAGAATAATTTTAGCAAGTCTAAGTCATTATAAGGTTGGCAAAAGACTAAAAGTTTTAAATGTTTATTTTGTCACTATCAAGTTATAGGCAGCTACTATAGTTTATCAAAGACCTTTGACAGTTCAAAGCTCAAGCGTGACAAGACTATATCATGTTTTAGGGGAGGCAGGTTTTGGACATCTTTTTTCACAGATTTTTAAACATCTAAACAAGAATTTTGATAATGCCATCATGTAGTAGTTGTGGCCAAGTGGTTAATGCGATGCACTACGAATCTCACTGAACCTGTATCGCCCAATGTAAAATACCAACTAATGGCGACTTACCTAAAACACTGACGAGTCCAAAATTAATAGTACAGTCACGTCTCACTGCGTTTTGAAAGCCTATATACATGCAGGACAACACTATATTAAATAAACAAGCATGCTTCATTTTTTCTACTGCTATAAACACTACAAAACTTTGACAGTACTACACTATGTGTTTACCATGACAACCCTAAAAGTAAAATTGACTTCTATCACCATTACCACCAAATAAGGCCAATGTAATCTTTAAATATACCTCAAGATAAGGAGACCTACTTAGGAAAATTCGGGGATAATTTTCAATAACCCATAAGATGCTGAGAAAAACTACATCTGAAAATGTTGTCTGCTTATGTCGTCTGCTGAATTTTTTTGCAAACTTTTAAAAATATTTTTGCATACATGCAAACAGTGTGGACCCAGATCAGACTGCTCCTGTATCAGACTGCTCCTACAGGAGCAGTCTGATCTGGATCCACACTGTTTGCAAAAAATAACTACTAAGGTAGCCGTTAGACGGCAAAACAGACGACAATTGAGGCGAATAATTCTCCGTTTAGGCATATGATGTGGGTACTTTTTAGAATTGCCTCACGGGAGGCAATTCTAACAAGTACCCACAACATATTCTTCTAAGAAGAAATAAGTAAAACTCTCCAATAATTATCCTCTCCATTACACCTCTATATCTAGAGCGAAGTTTGAAGTATCCAGGAATGGTACTTTTCTGACCAAAATTAGTGATTAATTGTACTTTATGCCCCAAGTTTGGATTTTTTCATTATATACTACAACCACCTATCTGATAAGTTTCTAAAAAGTTCACAGTCTTTAAAATGAAAAGCCTTGTAAACCCCACTTTTCTTGCAATGTAGTTGAGTTTACTAGGGTGTCCATAACAAAAATTTGCTTAAGACTTTGAGGGGAGCAAATACATCTTCAGGGGAGATAAGCCATTTGGACTATTTTTGCTTCCATGTCAGCAAGGGTCCACACTTAAATGAGCAGACCTCTTTCTTAGAGGGGTCAAGTTTACTGCAAAGCAAACAGGAATGCCCAAAGCTTGTCTCCCTTGTAAAATTGGGTGCATCCATACGCCTTAACCTTTATCTTGCTGAACTCGAAAACCCCTACTTTTGCAAACAGTGTGGATCCTGATCAGATGGCTTCTGCAGAAGCCATCTGATCTGGATCTACACTGTTGGTCATGTGGCTTGTGAACTGTTTATATCAAGAAATATGACTGGTTGATAGTCAGAAACAGGTGTTGCAAAATTAATTTATTCAGCAGGATACGGGTTAAGCGACAAATTTATATTTATGATACAGGAACAAAGTAAGATTTCACAGAACAGATGAGGTGTTTTTTGTGACAATAGAATGACAACCTTTGTCAATTCTCCATGAAAACCTGTGTTGTGGGAAGTCATTAGACCTGCCTCATTTTGATGAGGCGGTTCTAATGGATACCCACAACGCAGGTTTATATGGAGAAATAAGGAAAATTATCCTTTAAAGGTGTATTATTGAGCTATCTGGAAAACATGCTTCCAAAAATAAAATACATATAGCCGGTATTTTTCTTTCAAAAAATACAAATGAATGCATTTTATGCAAAAATGCGAACAATTATGATGACAGGTAAACGAGTTTGAGAGGGATTCCCTAACTAGGTTTCGAACACTAGTTAGATCTATTTTTAGTTCGTGACAAAAATAGAATCCCCATATATGACGTTATGCGACGTTCATTTTTGGCCTTGTTTGCTTAGGCCATGCCTGAATCGGAAAAAAATATGACCCTGAATACCATGCCATAAGTAACGACACTCAGAGACGATACTGTCGCCATGTATGTGTAAAGTGACAGATTTATTTTTAGAACAGAAATTCCGAACACATGTTCAGAGCGAAGGGTAAACACGAATGAAAACGACCATTTTCACAAAGTTCAGAAGCTGTATTTGGCTCCAAAAGTGTACACATGACAAAGGAGTATGCATTGGGGATAAAAACCAGAAAAAAAAAATTTGAGACCCGGTAGCTCAATAATGCACCTTTAACCCTTATCTTGCTGTTCACGACAACCCCTATCTTTGGAAACAGTGTAGATCCAGATCAGATAGCTTCTGAAGAAGCCATCTGATCAGGATCTACACTGTTTGACATTAAGTTTATGGCTTTGTATGAATAAATTACATCAAGTAATCTGATTGGTTCAAATTCAGAAATGGGTATGGCTAAACTGAATATTCAGCAAGAGAAGGGTTAATCACAACAGAATATCCACCCTATCTGTTTCTGTAGTTTTACCCACCGTGTACCAAGGAACACTTTTCTTCTTTCTTTCTGTCGACTTCCCAGATTTCACTGGAATGGCAGGCTCTTCTGTCAGTTTTGAATCCCTGCTATCTAGTGTCAAATCCATTGATGTCTCCGAACATTTGTCAAGTATGGTGTTCAGAGACTTCTCAAAACATTTCTCCCGCAGATCAGCCGGATCTGTTTCTCCACTCTTCTGACTCTCACTCCCGTCAAGGGATTTACGTCCTCCCTGCTGAGAATCGGCACTTCTGTCACTTTTCTCACTCGCAGATATAGACTGAGAGTCGAGGTCTAATTTCACTCCATCTGCCACACTGAAACTAATACTCGGGGTATTTTCCTTGGAACGAAGATTGTCCTGGGTACCAGAACTGTTGGTTAGGTCTGTGGAACTATTTTTACTGTGCGTCTTTGGTAAGGATGGATTTCTGCTTAAAGCACCACTGTTACGTCTGAAAGAAGAATAAAAGGATTTTTCTTTAGGGAAAAAGGTAAACCAGTTCTCGCATATACAGGCCTAAGCAAATAGTGGAGACACAGATCAGAGTGCTCCATAAGTTCGAGCCACACTCAGGTCAAATGTGAGATGCCAAGTTATGCAACAGCAGTTCAGGTGTTTTTTTTCCATGGGTACTCGGTTTTCACCCACCTCGGATTTACCATCGGTTCGAAATAATCTTGAAAGGACCATTATCCCCCTTCCCATACACACAAAAAAAACTTGAACACGGATGACTGGTTTACCATGGCGTATTCAAACTCTTCTTGAGTCCCAATGGATTTCTTCTAATATCTCTAGATATCCATATACATACCCTGTATTTGATTTTTTTAGAAAGGTATTCCTTATTTTATCATTTAAGGGTAAGCTGTGTATACTCATTCTAATGAGTACATACAACATACATGTACCTTCATTTAGTAGGAGATCACAAAGATATTCTTTAGTGATCACCATAATGCCTCGTGACACGGTGGCACTATATCTCATTAGTTAGAACTACCTGTATCTCAAATTAACTTTAATTGGCCTCAAAGGTATTTGAGCCATTGAAGTTTGACTGTTATTTGCTTGTGGCTCGGGGAATGGCATGAAATTTGTGAAATTCTCATCTTTAAAAGTACTACCATTAAAATGTTCTATACAATAGGTATTTTTAATCATTTGGAAGCAACTTCAAGAGAGGACCCCAACAGACTCCAGTTTTCTTCCAATGGAAATCATTTCACAGAATTGTTAAAATGATAATGGGTTTAATATCCAACATACCTTGTATCCATTTTGGCCACTGAAGTTTTTTCTGTCACAGTGTCCGAGTCATGGCTAGAGGCTCTCTCCAAAGAGGAAAATGACTGAGATCTTGTGCTGGAACAAAATAATAACAGTGAAAGCAGTGGGCCAACTGTCTCTTAACCCTTGTCCTGCTGAATAAATTAACTTAACCCTGGCATTGTATACTAGTGGACTCTTCCATTGCTATATGCAGGCCTCCTAGTGGCCCACTTTGAAAATATAGGTTTTTATATAGGTTCTTCTTACTCAAAATATAGGTAATTTACAGGTTTTTCAATAAAAATACACGTTAAAAAAAGAGTCTTCCAAACTTACATAAAGATTTAAAAGTGAAGAAAAAATATTTGATGAATTTTTGTGCCACAATTACTCAGATAAATTTGATCTAAGTCCAAGCGAGAGAAGCGAGCGAGGAAAAAAAATAACAATTTCTTGACAGTATTCATCACTTTTTATGGGACTAAAAAGTAAAAAATAGTAGTGCATTTTGAAGAAAAGTTAGGGTTGAGTCGCAAAAAGGTTCAAAAAGTGAAAAATATAGGTTTTTCTATGAAAATACAGGCTTTTTATAGGTTTTATGAACAAAATAAAGGTTTTATAGGTTTGGCACAAAATTATAGGTTATTATAGGTTTTATAGGTTTTGCTAGGAGGCCTGTATATGTGGGACAAGTCCATGTGTCATATAAGGGGTGTGAAACTATTTTTTTTTCATTTTTATTCTATTTTTGAAGGAAAATTCTGTTAGCAAATAGTGCAGGCTCTGATCAGATGCCGCGTTCTGCGACGTCGGATCTGGGCCTGCACTGTTTGCCAAGGTATCCCTTTAGGGGTTTCCCGCATACAATGGATTGACCACACCCATTTCTGACTATCCACCCGTCATATTACTAAGGCTGACACGATTAATCGTATAATCGATTAATCGATCGATATATTCCACAAAAATAATTATCATTTCTGATTTGCTTTAAATCGATTACTTGATAGGTACAATTTACTACCCAAAGTCATACCTAAAATAGGTGGATGTGTGGCAAACAGTGCAGACCCTGATGAGACGCCGCATTATGTGACGTCTCATCTGGGTCTACACTGTTTGCTCAGGCCTGCCTGTTCAAATATACGTAAGGTAAAGTGCAACATATGGTAAGAGTCATGCTCAGACAGAAAGTCAGACAGGTAAACTCATGACAAAAACCTTAGCGATTACTAATCGATTATCGATCGCAATGACAGGACTGATAATCGATTATCTTTTAAGCTCCGATTAGCCAGCCCTACAAATTACTAGATATGTATTCTTTCAATTCACAAACAGCATGGTGAAGAAGCCATCTGATCTGGATCTACACTGTTTGCAAAGGTAGGGGTTGTTATGTACAGCAGGATAAGGGTTAAAAATGGTTGTTTATATAAATATTGACGCAGAAACTAATATATCAACTGTCAACTGGGAAGTGTCCTTCGAAAATCGTAAAGACAATAAAAACTGTAAACATTAACTTCCAGCACCTGTGTGCTAAACCACCCCCTCTGCATTCAAAAGGAAATTATACAGGCCTAATTCAAACTCTACAAAACAGACAAATGAGCGTGATAGCTCAGTGGTTACTGCACTTGACTCTGATGCTAGAGGCATGGTTCGATCCAAGGAGAAAGTGATTATTTCGGTGTCCGAACACGCTCCATTAGCATCATTTGCAGGGATGAATGCCAAAAAGTGCACCATTCTTCGGATCAGGACGTTAACTGGAGGCCCTCTGTGCAGGAAGTCATTTCCTGTGCAGGTTAAAGACCCCTACTGTAATTACATGATTACTGTGTAGGCTTTCAACCCTGAAACCTGGAGTGCATGCGGTCAGACGACTTAGTGAAATCATTACGATAACACATCCATGCGACATAGTGCATTTTTTCACATCTCCAAAATAGCCATTTTTCTGATGAAACTCCTTGATATTTTTCTTATAAATACGGCAAACATAGATTGTGGGTGCTCGTTAGAACCGCCTCATTGAGGCGGTTCTAACGCGTACCCACAACCTATGCCTTGGAGCAAAAATAAGAAAAATAATGTATACCCTGTAAACCCCAGTTTTCTCTATATAAAGTGGGGTATAGGGGGGTCTTCATTTCACGGACTTGTTCACGTGATGCACCGAAATCTAACGAAATCACCTCATCAATTAACGAAATCACCTTGAATAACCTATTTTTGTGCAAAAAACATTGTTAATTGGGAAAACTAATTAAATCTTTGTATTTTGCATGTCATATCTCGCTTAATTATACTTATATTTCTACTGAGTTTTGAAATGTGGAGGCGTATGACACGGTGATACAGACAATCCTTAAAACATATCACATATCATATTTTAAATATTTAATATGGTTTTGTATCAAAATGATGGTGATTTCGGAGGTTATATTAAGAATAAAAAAGAAATGAAAGTTTGTGGATTTTTTCTACTAAGCATGCTAATATTAATTCCAAAATATGATAAACACGACCACTACAATATATTTTAAATATTTAACATGATTTTAAATCAATAAATTGGTGATTTCGGTAATTTTTAGGGGCAGGTATAAAAGCCAAGGCTGCGCCGGGCCCAGCCAAAAATGCCGATCCGAAGATTATATATTTCGTCTCTTGTTATAATTGAGATATATATTGTAGTCAGTTGGGTATCAAATTATTATAAATAACATATTTGATAACCGCACGAAGGTTTTTCTCACTAAATTGTTTAGTTTTCTTGTAATAACTTTTTTCAGAAATCGAGGGATATAAAAGCCAAGGACGAAAAAATGGTAATATTTGCAAATTTACAGTTAAAGTACTTCTTTTTGCCCTGCAAATATTTGAATTTGATTATTGTTTTCATTTGTCAATAGAGAAATATAACAAACATATAAGACTACCTTAAATTATCGTTTTTCTTTTTATTTTCTAATTGTTTCTATTTTTAGATTGACTTAAGCATGTTAAACGATCGAAAAGGTCCGAAATGGAAGAAAGTTTTGTTTCCTGCTTGCTGGATTCAAAGAAAACTAAAAAAAATAACATTTTTTCTTTATCATTTTAATATACACATACATATTTCTGTTATTCCATCTGTTTTTCCTTTTCGGTACATTTCTGTCGTTTCCTTTAGTAAAGTTAATCTAAAAATAGAAACCATTATAAAATAAGAAATTTGATCATTTAAGGTGAATTTGATTTGTTTATTGTATTTTCTATGTACACATGATAAAAATAATCAAATTTAAATATCATCAGGGCAAAAAGAATTTCTATAAGCGATAAAATCGTAAAAAATTAAGAAATATTTCCATTTTTCCTGGCCTTGGCTTTTATACCCCTCAATTCTGGAAAAATAGTTATTACTAGAAAATAAAACAATTTAGAGAGATGAACCTTTGTGCAGTTAACAAATATGTTATTTGTAGTGACTAACTCAATATATCTGCATCGCTGGGCTTGGTTTGATCAGTCAGATTTACCCCCTAGAACTTCAGTTAAATAAAGCAAATTCTTCTGATACCGAGGCCCCGTTTTTGGATTTACATCTGTCTATTGTAGATGGATTTGTTTCGTGCAAAATTTATGATAAACGCGATGACTTTGATTTTGAGATTGTAAATTTTCCTTTTTTGGATGGTGATGTTCCTCGTGCCCCATCCTATGGCGTTTATATTTCGCAATTAATTCGATTTGCTAGAGTGTGTAGTCATGTAACTGACTTCAACACTCGTAATAAATTATTAACGGCTAAACTCCTTAATCAGGGTTATCGGTACCATAAACTACGCAAAGCCTTTTCAAAATTTTATAGACGCCATTCTGATTTAATTTCAAAATTCAATATTGGACTTAAATCTCTTATGCAACAAGGTCTATCGGAACCCGAATTTTATGGTGACTTGGCATATAAATTCAGAAAAATATATAACCGCAATGACTTCAGCACCCAATTTCGTAAAATCATTCTTCGATATAAAAAGATTGGGTACAACATGGATATTATACGACAGACTGCATGCATGGTAGTTAACCCAATCACGGTTGGCAACTTTGCTTCCCTCTTTAATTGCACGCCGGTGGGTCAGGCCTCAGATTCTATGACGGCTCCAACATAAAGGCTTATTGAAAATTAGAGAGATAATGTCGGTTGGTGCCTGATGCTCTGTCTCTGGTCGGGCTTATCGGAGTCTAACTGTTGGTTTTCTTTTGCTCCAGCATTTCAGTGGTTTCTTGCTGTCGAGTCCTCACCGTTGTCTCACCTCTGTGGTTCTTTGATTTTTGTGTTCAAGGAGATGTTGCACTGATTAGTTAGGAGGCCTTCATGCGGACTGAACACTTTATTTGTCTAAATCGCGACGGAAGTAAGGGCGAGGATTGTGGCCACGTAAAATCGATTTAAGCCCCCCAGTGGAAATCTTCCACTAACCGTTCCAAGGCGTCTCTTCTGTGGCGATTTATTTATGTTGTTGTTTGTTACTTACTGTGTGTATCACTTGTGTCTTTTGGTTTTGGATGGCCATATGGCCATTTTGTGGGAAAGTAACTGTCCTTATGGCCTTCCTTTGTTTAAGTTTCCATTATGGTCTGGTCGCTTAATGTTTGTATTTCTTTCCCTTTGGTGTCTTTTATGGGTGGAGTAAGTTAATTGTATCAATTCCTGATCTTTGTTTTACTTCTACTTTGGTACCGGCTTCTAAATACCACACTTGGATAATAACACTATAAGTATTTTTATGTTGCACCGTATTATGATAAATGAGGCACTCTTCTGTTATGACCTCCAAACAATAAACAATGACAAACTAATGCTTTGTCTTTTTCTTATGTAAAGTAACACGTCTTATACGACGATATAACATTTGGCGACGGGCGAATAAGTGGATTAACGTTGTCTGAAACAGCACAACAATGGAAAGTCTTCCGGTATTCCCAACTTTCGATTTCGAAGCCGATAAATCGACAGCAGGTCCCCGCTGGGAAAAGTGGTGTTCACGGTTATTGAATTTATTAACTGGATTAAATATCACCAATGACGGTAGGAAACGAGCACTTTTACTACATTATGCTGGAGAGAGAGTGTATGATATTTACAATGCAGAAAAGGGGGAAAGTGAGGAAACTTTTGAAGCAACCAAACAGGTGATTGACGATTATTTCTCCCCCAAGATAAATGAACAGATGGAAATCTATAAATTTAGACAGTACAAACAAAGAGAGGATCAGACACTGGATGAATTTGTCACTGAGCTCCGGAAGTTAGCGAAATACTGCAAATTCACAGACACTGATAAAGAAATTCTTTCTCAGCTCATTCAGAACTGTAAATCAAACAGGCTGAGGAGAAGGGCATTAAGAGATCCAGACAAAAAGCTTGCCGACATACTGATCCTTGGAAGAACACTGGAAATTGCGGACACACAGGCTTCAGCAATGGAGAAAACGGAATCTGTAAATGCTGTGTCAAGAAGAAACCCTAAGTCAAATAAATTTCAACCACGATCAAATAGTCACGGTAATGATAAGAGAACTGTCAAAAAGCATTACGAGACAAAAACAACTTGCAGAAACTGTGGTGGTGAATTTCCGCACAATGGTCAGTGCCCTGCAAAAGGCAAGCGTTGTAATTATTGCAAGAAACCGAATCACTTCAAAAAAGTATGTCGCAAGAAACTAGAATCTGTTAAAGAGATACAGTACAGCCAACATTCAGAGTCAGGAGCGACCGCCAATGTATCAAGTAGCGATGACGAGTCCGACTACTGTTATTCAGTTAAGTCGAAACAGGTTATTGGTGCCATTGGCAAGAAAACACCTAAAACATCTGTCACAATAAACAGTGTCAAGTGTAACATACTTCTAGATACAGGTGCTTCAGTGAACATTCTTGATGAACAGACTTACCATAAAATTGGATCTCCTAAGCTCCAAAGGAAGAATATACCTCCACTATATCCATATGGTGGTGATAAATCACTTAACACCAAAGGCTTTTGCGAGTTAACCATAGAGACAGCCAATAAAATTGACACTCATAAGTTTTATGTGGTCACAGGTAATCATGGCGCATTACTGGGATACCCAACAGCTTCAGAATTAGAACTTATCAAGGTAGTTAACAAAATTGTTAAACCACAAGAAAAGTATCCAGAGTTATTCAAAGGCGAAGGAAAACTTAAAGACACAAAAGTGAAAATACACATTGACACTAACATCAAACCAGTAGCTCGAAGTCACATAAGAACTCCATTTCACCTTAGAGAGAAGGTTGGAGATGAGATAAACAAACTCCTAAATGAGGACATAATTGAAAAAGTTGAGGGTGAACCAACACCATGGGTATTGCCAATTGTTGCTGTTCCAAAGAAAAATGGCAATGAAATAAGAGTCTGTGTAGATATGCGCCAGCCAAATAAAGCAATCGTTAGCGAAAGACATATGATGCCTACAGTTGAAGAATTAATTCATGATTTAAATGGAGCAAGGGTGTTCAGTAAACTGGATCTTAGAAATGGCTATCACCAGTTAGAGCTTCAAGAGAGCTCTAGATACATCACATGCTTCAGTACACACCTAGGAATTTTCAGGTATAAACGCCTTAATTTTGGAATTTCTTCAGCCATTGAATTATTTCAAGAGGCAGTCAGAAATGTAATTCAAGACATTGATAATGCTAAAAACATTTCAGATGATATTCTTGTATTTGGCAAAACTCAAGAAGAACATGATACTGCTCTTGATAGAATACTTAAGCGCTTGAAAGAGAAAGGACTCACCCTGAATAAACAGAAATGTGAATTTAACAAGAACAAAATAACATTCTTTGGTGTTGTTTTCAGTAATCAAGGAATATCACCTGACCCAATCAAAGTGAAGTCAATCAAAGAAGCAAGTGAACCCAAAAACGTATCAGAGCTTAGAAGTTTTTTAGGCATGACCAGTTATTGTTCTAGGTTCATTTCAGATTATGCAACCATATGTGAGCCATTAAGGAGGCTTACTCGACAAAGTGAGGAGTGGAACTGGTCTAAAGAGCAAGAAATAGCCTTTGAAACTCTGAAATCAAAGCTGTCAAGTGAAACTGTTATCGCATACTTTGATGCAAAGAAAAACATAGAAGTCATCGTTGATGCAAGTCCAGTAGGCCTGGCAGGCATATTGGTTCAAGATAAAGTAGTAGCATATGCTAGTAGAGCACTGAGTGATACCGAATCAAGATATAGCCAAACTGAGCGTGAGGCCTTAGCTATCGTTTGGGCTTGTGAACATTTTGACATATATCTAAGAGGGGCAAGATCATTCACTGTCGTAACAGATCATAAACCGTTGGAAAATATATGGCAAAAACAGAAACCAACATTAAGAATAGAACGCTGGGGTTTGAGGCTTCAACCATATAAGCTTACGATAAAGTACAGGCCAGGGGCAGACAATCCAGCTGATTACATGTCGAGGCATCCAATAAGTGACAGTAAGTCTGTTGAAGGTAAACTTGCTGAGGATTATGTTAACTTTATCACGGATGAAGCAGTCATGAAAGCAATGGACATCGATGAAGTCAAAAGTGAAACTAGTAAGGACTGTACATTACAAAAGGCAATTTCATATGTTAGGTCAGGTTCATGGTATGAAATGAAGAATCTGAATGATGAAAACCTTGACATGGAGGAACTTACTTCATTACGCAGTATCAAAGATGAATTAACAGTCCACACTGACAATCTTCTCCTTCGTGACAAAAGAATTATTTTGCCTAAGTCATTGCGAGACAGAGCAGTTCAGATTGCACACGAAGGACACCAGGGTATTATTAAAACGAAATCGTTTTTGCGGTCTAAAGTATGGTTTCCGAATTTGAGTGACAGAGTTGAACAAACAATAAAGGGATGTATCGCATGTCAAATGCTTAGTCCTGGACCAAATATGGAACCATACAAAATGTCGGATTTACCATCAGGGCCTTGGAAAGACTTGAGTGCTGACTTTTGTGGTCCATTGCAAACAGGTGAATATTTGTTTGTAATCATTGATGAGTATTCAAGATATCCGATAGTAGAGACAATTCGGTCAGTATCAGCTAGTGCAGTAATTCCAGTCTTGGATAAAGTTCTATCAGAATTTGGATACCCACAAACAATTAAAACTGATAATGGAAGTCCGTTTAATTCTTATCAGTTTGAACAGTATGCAAAACATAGTGGTTTTCGTCATAGAAGAATCACTCCAAGATGGCCAAGAGCAAATTCTCAAGCAGAATCGTTTAATAAGCCACTGATGAAAGTAATCAGAGCAGCACATGTTTCAAAATCAAACTGGAAACAAGAAATGTATCAATTTCTCAGACAATATCGAAGCACGCCACATGTGTCAACAGGGTTCACACCCTATCGACTTATGTTTCAACGGGATCCTAAAACCAAAATCCTTCAGATAAATGAGACAACAGCGGAAAAGAAAATCGACGAGCTTGTGAGACAAAATGATGAAAAGGCGAATCTCATGCGAAACAATATGGTGACATAAGGAATAATGCTAAAGATTCAAATGTTCAGATAGGAGATACAGTGTTAGTGAAAAAGGACGTTAAAGAGAATAAACTGTCAGTAAAATTCGACGAAAATCCTCATATTGTCACAGAAAAGAAAGGCAACATGATAATGGCATCTACAGATAGCCGTGACATAACGAGAAATTCGACTTGTTTCAAGAAAATTACACCTCACAGTTCCATTACCATTCAAGAGGATGAGGAAGATGATGAACTGGTACCAGCTGAAAATCTTAACAAGACAACGCAAGCGTAGCATCCCCTCGCAACTGCATACCATTCATTAACATGAAAATCCATTGTGACCTTGACCTTTGACCCCTGACCTTGAAATTCAATAGGGTTCATCCTCTGTACATGGTGAACATTTGTGGAAGGTTTGATGCTTCTACGATGAATACTGTAACTGCATACCATTCATTAACATGAAAATCCATTGTGACCTTGACCTTTGACCCCTGACCTTGAAATTCAATAGGGTTCATCCTCTGTACATGGTGAACATTTGTGGAAGGTTTGATGCTTCTACGATGAATACTGTGTCTTCTATCCTGCTCACAAGGTTTTCAAGGTCAAGTACATTGTGACCTTGACCTTTGACCCCTGACCTTGAAATTCAATAGGGTTCATCCTCTGTACATGGTGAACATTTGTGGAAGGTTTGATGCTTCTACGATGAATACTGTGTCGTCTATCCTGCTCACAAAGTTTTCAAGGTCAAGTCCATTGTGACCTTGACCTTTGACCCCTGACCTTGAAATTCAATAGGGTTCATCCTCTGTACATGGTGAACATTTGTGGAAGGTTTGATGCCTCTACGATGAATACTGTGTCGTCTATCCTGCTCACAAGGTTTTCATGGTCAAGTCCATTGTGACCTTGACCTTTGACCCCTGACCTTGAAATTCAATAGGGTTCATCCTCTGTACTTGGTGAACATTTGTGGAAGGTTTGATGCTTCTACGATGAATACTGTGTCGTCTATCCTGCTCACAAGGTTTTCAAGGTCAAGTCCATTGTGACCTTGACCTTTGACCCCTGACCTTGAAATTCAATAGGGTTCATCCTCTGTACTTGGTGAACATTTGTGGAAGGTTTGATGCTTCTACGATGAATACTGTGTCGTCTATCCTGCTCACAAGGTTTTCAAGGTCAAGTCCATTGTGACCTTGACCTTTGACCCCTGACCTTGAAATTCAATAGGGTTCATCCTCTGTACATGGTGAACATTTACGGAAGGTTTGATGCTTCTACGATAAATACTGTGTCTTCTATCCTGCTCACAAGGTTTTCAAGGTCAAGTCCATTGTGACCTTGACCTTTGACCTCTGACCTTGAAATTCAATAGGGTTCATCCTCTGTACATGGTGAACATTTGTGGAAGGTTTGATGCTTCTACGATGAATACTGTGTCGTCTATCCTGCTCACAAGGTTTTCAAGGTCAAGTCCATTGTGACCTTGACCTTTGACCCCTGACCTTGAAATTCAATAGGGTTCATCCTCTGTACATGGTGAACATTTGTGGAAGGTTTGATGCTTCTATGATGAATACTGTGTCTTCTATCCTGCTCACAAGGTTTTCAAGGTCAAGTCCATTGTGACCTTGACCTTTGACCCCTGACCTTGAAATTCAATAGGGTTCATCCTCTGTACATGGTGAACATTTGTGGAAGGTTTGATGCTTCTACGATGAATACTGTGTCTTCTATCCTGCTCACAAGGTTCCGGACAGACACACACACAGAAACACGGACACACGGACACACAGACACACACACACACGGACGCACGGCACCGATGCTATATCCCCATTCGCAACTTTGTTGCGAGGGGATAATAAAGAATCAGCTAATTCCGCACCTCCAACATCGGTGAGCCGTCCAGTTAGACCCAGGCACGCGCCAGTTCGTTATAAGGATTATGTTAGATATTAGGCTATAGCTAAGTTCTATGATTACTCTGTGTTTGGGGCACAATAATCCCCGAGCAATCATGAAGACCACGTAGGTCTTCTTTTTCGAATTTCGTTCATTTTACTTTAGTTTAGAATTAGTATTTTTGTATCTACACTACAGTCGTCGAAATCTTACTATCTCTCACTTTCATGCGCGAACGAGAAAAGGATTATGCTTCGCGCACAACCCTAGCAAAACCCACGCTATTTCTACGTTTGATCCACGCTTATTTCACGTTAGTTTTTCGCAACCATCGCGAGCCACGTGAAGCCTTCTCGCTACACGCTTAAGTCCATGTTTGTCCTCGCTAGTCTCGCGTTTCAGTTTTCTCGCCATTAAATTAAATTAAATAATCTAGTTTTGTGGTTTTATTATGCGATCTAAAAACAACGCCTTGTGAACAGTAACGACACAAGTCGCACTGCGCCTGTGCAAATACACAGGCTTATCTGAGTCTTGAACATTCAGTGCACCACAAAATGACAGCTGAACAGTCTGATCACAGAACTCATTAGCTAGCATCGTGGGATGCAGAAAAGTGTATCATATTATTCGCTATAGCCCAGAGGCCATAGAAGGCTCGTACAAATATCAGACTTACTGTGCAGACTGATCTGAGTCTTCACTCATCACAGCCTATAACAAGAAGTAAAACCGCATTCCACTGGCGTCCATGGACATGAGCCGGCGCAGAGCAAAGAAAACATTATTTACAGATATGAGCCGGCGCAGAGCAAAGAAAACTTTATCAGATCAGTCTGTGCATCTGACCGCTGTGGTTATATTCCTTGCCTGCTGCTCTTTGGATATCACAGAGGTCATAGATGGCTCATACAAACAGCGAATGCTATTATAAGTCAGCACAGGCTGATTAAGAGTCTTCAACCGTCACGGCCTCGTATCCCCTTTTTAACAAGCAAGAACCGCGCGTCACTATGATGACGTAAATTTGGTGAAAGGCGGCGGGACAACTTCACAGAGTGCAACACTGCACGTGCTAAGCTGACGTACTGCGAGACGTCGCATGGGAAAAGGCTATGTCACATAAAAAAAAAGCTCACAAGAAGATCTGACTCTGAAGAGGATAAGAAAAAAGCACTACGATAAGATCGTTTAACCCTTGCTGAATATTCATTTAAGCCACACCCATTTCTGTCTATCAACCAATCAAATAACTTGGTGTAATTTATTGCCACAAATTCATAAACTAAATGCCAAACAGTAAAGATCCTGATCAGAAGCCATCTGATCTGGATCTACACTGTTTGCAAAGATAGGGGTTGTTGTGAACAGCAAGATAAGGGTTAATGAAAGCACCGATAGCACTTGCAGGTAGAATCTCTGAGTGCAGGCTGAGAAAATTGGCAAATTAGGGCTCGGGCTGTTTCGTTTAACCCTTAAATGCCTATAATTTAAGCAAACCGTGTAGACTCTGATCAGAGGCCGCTTCCTGTGGCGTCTGACCTTGATCAACGTTGTTTTCAAAATCCAGTCTAGATCGATTCTACAGAAGAACCATCTACACACCAGTTTGACCTTACGCTGATAAGAATAGCGGGGCTATAATTAACTGTTTTCTAGATCTTGTAAGCCAGTGATATTTTCACTTGGGCATTAGCAAGGAAAGTGAATCGACCAAAAATTATGTGGTGCTATAATAATTCAATACCAGGGGCATAGCCTGAACCAAAACATTATTGCGCACAAGGAAACCCTATGTAAAAAACCACTTTCGCCGGGCTGGGAGGCTACTCTTAAAAGAAAGAATTTGCTCCCGAAGAGCCCATATATAATATGTAATGAAGAATACTATTATTTTGATGAAGTTTGTTTATTGCAAACTTTTTTAAAATCATACGTACGTAATGAGCGTTGCGTGTCTGAGTTATACATTTCCATATTTTTTTTAAAAAAATATCGGAGTTATTGTACACCACACCCCATTATGTTCATGGAGGGTTTCTATCGTTTGAGTGGATGATATTTAGCTCCTGTCATGTAGTGACAAGGTGAGCTTTTGTGAGTGCATCCTTCGGTAAACAATTTCTTCAAACGACATTTCCTCCTAAACCACTATTGCCCACGCCCATCGGGGCTTGAAGAAATGGACCCTAACCCCGCAACACCCCAGTGCCCGTAATCAGTACAGCGCACATTCTTTCGTTAGAAACTGACAAATGCCCTTCTTGAATCAGAGGAATGGAGACTGGCCATAGAGAAGATTTCAGGATCAATATCCACGAAAGAATATTGCCGACCCCGGCAGGTATCGAACCCACGTCCTCCTGGTCACCAGTCAGACGCGCATCCGACTTAGCTACTGAGGGCGGCACAGGAGATATGGAATGGACAAGAAATTCAAGGCACAAACTCGTGACCTTAGTTTCTGAACTTAGTATAGTAATGAGTTTTGCAAATCAGCTCACAAAGGCGAATATTTGACTGTTTTGTTGCTCTATGGGAATTACTTGCATCAACATTGATCCAGTATTGTGTCTGCTTTTGTTTTTGGGCACGGCTGGACCCGGCGGATGCTGGTCCATGTCTATGCCTTTCCAGGTTATCTTAAGTCTTTTTTACGGCCCGCTTATAACTTGGTCAGCCTGCGCGTTGGTGCGGCATGGTAATTTATCATTTTTTGCGGGCCATTGTTATTGCCTCTAAAGGGTTTCAGTGCCTAGGCTGGTGATAGTTTTCCGGGCTGCAGCGATTCGTTAGATTTACATGCGCGCCCGGCTATGACTCGGATCAGCCTGCACATTTGCGCAGTCTGATATGGGTCTTCGTTGTGCGCGCTTTGGATGGCTTGGAACCTAGTTACTGTTTGTGCGGCCGATGGGGACTTTTACCAGACTGCGCGGATGCGCAGGCTGATCCGCCCGGCCTGGTCTCGGGATAATAGCACCTTTTCATTCTCGGGTCTTCATGGCATGAAATTTACGATGCTTATAAATATTGAGATACATATGAAATGAAAGAGGCGGTTTTCCTGCTCAGATCAGCACAGGCTGTTATTTGTCATGATCATAAATTTTAAAATGCCAACAGTTATGAAGTTTATGAGCGGAACAAATTCGTGCTCGGATGAAATGAGCATGTTAGTGTGTGTGTGCTGAGGGGAGGGGGGGGGTCACCGCGGACCCTAATCTTGGTCTTCGCATTTAGCAAGTACTTGCATGCGTGTTGTGTGAATCGCTGTGCATTGGATTACTTATTGTACATTGAAGTTAATTTTTGTGTAACATAGCTGGCGTGGTGCACTGCTTCACGTAACGTTTTGTGTGCGCCATGAAGAACCCATGATGGCGAAACGTTGATGTTAATGCCTGACAAAGATTATTTCATGTTGGTGTTGATTTACTATACAAAATTACTTCATTCACTTTAATTAAAATCTATCAAAGGGTTCCGGCCCGGCCCATTGGGGCTTAACACACGCACAAAACCCTAACAGAATCAACAGAACCAAAATATTATAGCGCACAACCTGATGTAAAACAGCTTTTTCTGAGATGGGGGCTATTCTTAAAGGAAAGAATTTGCTCCCCGAGGAAGCAAATTCCTCGGAGCAAATTCTTTCCTTTAAGTTTGTTTGTTTGATTTACGGTTTAACCTCCCCGTCAACACTGTAAAGGTCATTTTGGAGACGTTGCTTCCAATTTTGTGGGACTTTTACCCTACATTGAGATGAAATGACATCTCAAGTTCTGTCGCCCAATGAAACCAATCGGGTTTATTAGCATGGACGGTCCGCCTCGCACCGCGGTTCCTGGACAGACTTAGCGGTTTACCAGTACTACTGTGCGGGCCGGATTCAGCTCTGCGTGGAAGCATCATGCAGCCTATATATTTCTTCAAGCCCCTCCTTAAGAACAGCCCATATATAATATGTAATGGAGAACACTATTATTTAGGTGCTTTCTCTTTACTGCAAATATTTTACATTACGCACATGCGTAATAGGCGTTACTCCTATGAAAGATCCCTTCCCAAACGAGTGATAGCATATTTTGTGTTTGTCCTTCCTGTAACGACCTTTTCGTATGCTACAACCGCTCGTGCCTAAATGACGCAATTGTATCTCAGTGACCTCACGTGCTGTTGTCAAAATTAAAGGGGCGCTTCAGCTATCAGAGAGGCACATAATCAATGAGACTTTGTTTGTTTGTTTGATTTGAGGTTTAACGTCCCCGTCAACACTGAAGATCATTTTTGAGACGTTGCTGCCAATTTTGCGGGACTTTTACCCGACCCGACATTGAGATGAAATGACATCTCAAGTCCTGTCACCCAATGAAATCAAATAGGGTTTAAAAGCATGGACAGTCTGACTCGTGCGCACCGCTTTGCCTGAGCAGGCTTAGATCCTCTAAGGGTTTACAAGTACTCGTGTGCGGGTCGGAATCCGCTCTGCGTGGAAGCATCATGCAGCCCCATATATTTCTTCAAGTCCCGATGGGCGGCGGTCGAATCAGTGAGGCACTGCATGCGAAAAAGTGCACATCGCAAAATGGAAAGATTGTTTGTTTGATTTGAAGCAAATTCCTCGGAGCAAATTCTTTCCTTTAAGTTTGTTTGTTTGATTTGAGGTTTAACATCCCCGTCAACATTGTAAAGGTCATTTTGGAGACGTTGCTTCCAATTTTGTGTGACTTTTACCCGGCATCGAGATGAAATGACATCTCAAGCCCTGCCGCCTAATGAAACCAATACTGAATAGGGTTTATAAACATGGACGGTCCGACTCACACCAGCTTAGATCCTCTAAGCCGTTTACCAGTACTAGTGTGCAGTCGGTTTCAGCTCTGCATGGAAGCATCATTCAGCCCATCTATTTCTTCAAGCCCCGAATGGAAAGAACTTGTGTGTTTGTTTGATTTGAGGTTCAACGTCCTCGTCGACACTGAATAGGTCATTTTGGAGACATTGCTTCCAATTTTTTTGTGACTTTTACCCGACACAGAGGTGGAACGACATCTGAAGCCCTGTCGCCCAATGAAACCAAAAGTGTTTATAAGCATGGTCAGACCGACTCGCATCGCTTTGCCTGGGCAAGCGGTTTACCAGTACTCGTGTGCAGTCAATTTCAGCTTGTGCAGCCCATATATTTCTTCAAGCCCCAATGGGCGGGGGGGGGAGTGGGGGGCAAAAATGGAAAGAACTGTTAGCGCTAAAGAAGACTTCAAGAGACCAATAAATCGGTATTAGCATTGCGACAAGGTCAGATCAAACTCGGTCTCAAGCTGTCCAAAGCTGACCAGAATGTGCGTATGCGCAGGCTGACAGGTCTCTCGCAAACAGCTGAACGGGTTGTGCCCTGGCGTGACTCATGCTTGCTGTTCATTGCTAGGGTCATATTGTTTCACTGCGTCGGTTGCGAGTTCACATTTGTAACGCCTCGGTGAGTCGAGTTTATTCTGAAAGGAAAGAATTTGCTCCCGGGGAGCAAATGCGCCATAAAGTGAAAACAGGTTATCTCATCTTCGCCGTAGTCAGCTGTTGAGCGAATGCGGTTTTTTTTGCAGGTGCACATTTGAAACGCCTCGTTTCTTGGTCCCTTAGCTTATTTACCAATGATGCCTCTTCCCTATAAATAAATGGGCACGTTCCCGTGCTCCACATAAAACCAGGGTTGTCCCTTTCATTGTTCGAACACTAGACTGGCTCAAGAATGTTGAAAAAGTATGGGATATGTTGGTAAGAGTGCCGACTCATGATCATTAGGTCTCTCATCACTGTGGTTCGAGCCTTGCTCGAGTCATATGTGAGACGCTAAGTTCTGCAACTGAAGGTCGTGTATTTTTTTATGTTTTTTTTTGTACGGGGACTTGGGGGCAATATATCATTTTGTATACAGAGCAGCGAGACATCGGCGACGGCGCTGCGTACAGACCTATCGCCGACGTCGAGGTATCCTGGATGCTACTGTGTCTAAAATCTTTAAAAGGCGGAAGGCAGCGTGACATCGGCGAGGGCGCTGCGTGGAGACGTAGCATCGGCGTCGATGTACCCTGGATGTTACTGTGTCTGGCTAAAGAAATTTCTGTAAATTCATCTTAGTTTGAGAGCAGCGTGACATCGACGTCGGGGCTGCGTAAAGTCGTTGCGTTGACGTCGATGTATCCGGGACGCGGCTTTAGCTGGGATGTATAAAAGAAGAAAGCCATTGCTGCAGGTTTATAGGACATTTTTTCAGTTAGAGGGGTGTACGTTCCATTGGGTGAGTCTACTGGTTAAAATAGGGGTGTGTGGTTGATTTATCTTTATTATTTTAACAAACATTACTGTAGTGTATATGTCTAGCAAACAGTGCAGACACAGGTGAGACGCTGCATTATGCATCATCGGGCATCTTATCCGGATCTGCACTGCTTGTCTATGTTCCATTTCTAGGACGCCAGGCTTATATGGATTAAACCAGATTCGCACATCGGCCCCCGCCCATCGGGACTTGAAGAAATAGATGGGCTGCATGATGCTTCCACACAGAACTGAAACCGACCGCCTACCCAGGCCAAGCGATGTGTGTCGGACCGTCCATGCTTATAAACCCTATTAGTTCCATTCGGCGACAGGGCTTGAGATGTCATTTCTTCTCAATGTCGGGTAAAAGACCCACAAAATTGGAAGCAACGTCTCCAAAATGACCTATACAATGTTGACAGGGACGTTAAACCTCAAATCAAACAAACAAAAACCAGATTCGCACGTGATTGAGATTTAATGTGTGAGCAGGGAGTTTCCTTTTAGAAATTGAATGGACGTCCCCGCTATTGCCCGATCCAGTAAGGACAGTGGTTAAAACTGCCTTTAGGTGTATGTCACCCCAGTGGTTGGTGTCTGAGGAAACCCGAGTTAAGAATCACCCCGATGCTCATATTCCAATATGGCATTATTCCTATTCACTCTTATGAGACGACTGTTTCAGTTCCCGATGGTCTCTAGTTTTAAATTTTTAATGTTGAAATGCATGTATTCCCAGCACAAAGGTGTGTATCGCGCTGACACTCAGGGGAAGCCATGCAACACACGCAGACTTGGAAAGGGCAAAGTGACGAAGCTGTGGTAATATTTGTCTCATATTTAAGTGTTTGGAGTATAACAGCCTAGTCAACGTTATTTTTTGGTAAACCAAACTACCATTAAGAGCGAAACAGACCGGCTCGTTTTGCGCCGATCAGTGGCGTCGTAAACAATTGACATGACAACGAGTCTTGTGTGGTGAGGCGACTCGTATAAATGTACAAAGAATAGTCAGTGTTCTAAAACTTAACATAACACTAGAGTGAGTGTACGGCACTCGACGCCAAATGCTCGATGCATTACGCACCCAGTCTCTTCAGGGCCTTAACCGTCAGCTAGTTTTATTCATACTGACATACTGCTTCAGGGTCGTTCGTCTGTACGTGCGTGGGCCCGTCTGTCCGTTACGCTTTTTGATGCATGGCATAACTTTTAAACCTTGTATGCTAGGGCGATGTGTTTCAAAAATACCAGCTCTTATTTTGTTTTCCTTTCGCAGCAAATACAGCACATGCAAAGCAAGCGTTTTGCCGCCTTCTGTATAATGCAAGACGCGGGCCTAAACATGCATCTCTGGTCACACATGCTGATATACTTCATCGAGATTACAGCCAAAAACGAAATTGTCGAAGGTCATAATTAACCCCTGCCTCCTTTAAAATACTACAGTATGCAAAATGTTGAAAACGAAACTAAAGGAGCACAAACAAAGGTTCAATGTTTCTCGCAAAAGCAGAGATAAATAATCATCTTCGCGTTTACCGTTAATCTTTTTCACGCTCATGATCACGCTCGCGTTGCGCGAGCTCACGTTTGTTCTCCACGCTTCACGCAAAACCCACGCTAGTTCCACGGAAAACCCACGCTAAAAAGTCACGTGACATTCGAAATTCGTCACGCAAGAACGTGGGGGATAGTAAGATTTCCAAGACTGTACTGTACCATTATATCAGATAAATTGTTTGTCTATTCATATAATTTTCTAGTCAAGTTTGCTTTATTCAAACACTCAGAGGCTGACAAATCCATTGCCCGGCCGCCCGGGACAAGTCCGAAATTGCGCCGGGCAGGTGCACTTTGACCTTTCGACGCCCGGTCGGGCAAGTGCAAAAAAAAATCGTCTCAAACTGTCAGTCTTTTGAGTATTTAAATACGGTAAAACTAGACCAGTAAGTAAATCACATAAATTGTTGGCAATTCAGAGACAAAACCATCTATGTTTTTATAACGGTTCAATTATGACGCTATTGTTAATCCCTGTCATATAATTACCAATTAAACATGATTGCCCGGTGGTGCGTGTTTTTCATTTCT
Organism: Lucinisca nassula; assembly: GCA_963580285.1. Taxonomy (NCBI): domain Eukaryota; kingdom Metazoa; phylum Mollusca; class Bivalvia; order Lucinida; family Lucinidae; genus Lucinisca; species Lucinisca nassula. The sequence continues at coordinate 13,406,145 of OY757019.1, forward strand.
GGTGTAGTGTGTACAACCAGCGCTATCGATAAGCGTGACAAGGTGTGAAAATAAGATTAAGCTATGTCTCTAATTTGCGTTTATCCCTGCGATAAAATTTAACCCACAATCAATGTGAAAATGATTTAATAGCTCCTAAGACGATTTGCTACATCTTACGGTAGTAAAAACGGACTATTCTACTATCTCGTGAATGGTTATGTTTTGGCGCCAAATAGCAGACGCTGGCAGGAAAAGTCGAATGTTTTAATATTGGTAACCGCAGATTAGTCGCGCCTCTATCCACAGCCGTTTAGCTATCGAGTAAATATTTTTTTACCGATTCCAAACTTTTTTTATGAAAGAGATACGCCCCATTAAATAAAACAATGGCATTAAACATGTGTGAGATTGCTGGGGTCGGATGACGTCATTTACCGATCGCGAGCAGAAAAATGGGAGTGATGATCGCATTGAACTTGCTTGTAGGGCGGGTGTGAAAGTTTGGGTTCGTTTTGGATGGAGGGGGTCCTCGTCTTGTGGTTGGATCATTAAATTGTAAGCTAAATAAACTGCATTCTTTTAATCTTTTATCTCGCTGCCCTGACACTTCTGATTTTTTTAGTAGATCTATATCGACTGAAGCTCGTGTTTATCATGCATGTCAAGCTAAATGAGTTTATATAACTGTATCTTAAATTGCTAATCGGTTAAGGTATTATGTCTGCAATTAACATGAAAAAGTACCGTTATTGACTGTGACACTACAGTATTTTCTACCGTATTACCGCACAAAGGGAAATAAATAGAAGTGAATGCAATGATCAGGAATCGATACAATTAACCCTGAGCTCCCACCAGAGACACCAAAGGGAAAGAAACACAAACATGAAATAACTAGACCCTAATGGAAAGTGGTTGTGCTTGAAAGTTGACAGAAACCTTGGATTATATTCATTAATGTTGGTCGTCATTATCATCACCATTATCCCCCCAACCCCGCTTTGAGTTCCAAAATCCTGGGCAAGTAGAAGTTTGAGCTGGGCAAGTGCAAAAATATTTTACTTGCCCGGTGGCCAAGTGGCAAATTTTTGGATTTGTCAGGCCCTGAACACTAGTGAACTTTTTAACAGCATATGAACAAATCAAGACTTTTCAGAGGAACATACCATTGTCTACATCATAGTTATAATTTACAAAGAAATCCAAGACATTAGTGTTCAATGCATGCTTTCTGTGATAATCATGTTTTCAAGTGATTTGTGAAATTTGATTTGAGTTTAGTTTAATGCTAAAATGTCACTCTTATTTCGTACTTGTTGAAACAAACTTTAATCACACTTTGGCATTGTCTAAATTGAGGAGGGATGTAGTGTAGCGTGTACCGGGTCGTCCACGAAGTCAAGCAACACGGTCACCCATCCAGGTACTAACCGCAATCTCCGTTGCTTAACTTCGTGAATAAGCCAACCACTCTACCCGCGTCGCTAAAAGAGCCGGCTCTTTTAGCGACGTGGGTAGAGTGGTTGGCTTATTCACGAAGTTAAGCAACGGAGATTGCGGTTAGTACCTGGATGGGTGACCGCGTTGCTTGACTTCGTGGACGACCCGGTACACGCTACATTGGTGGCAGCGGTGGGATAGAAACAGTGCCGCTGGTTTGTTACATAGTCTCCGCCCTCGGGTTTAGCCTTGAGAGGCATGAGTGACTTCGGGACGAAGTCAAGAGATGAGGGGGAGAAATGTAACGGTTATAGATCAATACCATTTCTACAGCCTTACTGTAGGAGCCGGCTCTTTTAGCGACGCGGGTAGAGTGGTTGGCTTATTCACGAAGTTAAGCAACGGAGATTGCGGTTAGTACCTGGATGGGTGACCGCGTTGCTTGACTTCGTGGACGACCCGGTACACGCTACAGTAGTGACTAACTCAATATATCTGCATCGCTGGGCTTGGTACCGGCTTCTAAATACCACACTTGGATAATAACACTATAAGTATTTTTATGTTGCACCGTATTATGATAATGAGGCACTCTTCTGTTATGACCTCCAAACAATAAACTAATGCTTTGTCTTTTTCTTATGTAAAGTAACACATCTTATACGACGATATAACATTATTCATATTCATAATAATTTTATACCAAACTGACTACAATATATATCCTCGATGCATCAAAGTTCGGTATAGTAAGGGTAAAACTGCTGTCCTGTGATTAAAAAAGATGGCGGCGCTCATTTACTTCTTGCGGTATTGTAGTTTTGACTTTTCTCTATCTGTTTATACAGAAAACAGACATATAAATGCCTAAAATGATCAATTTTCAGGCATTTTATACCACCATGTGTACCGAGAGCTGACCTACAGGAAATGCATAAAAGTTCGTTATGCATACATGTGATATCTCCCGATTTCGTCGGGATATCCCGATTTCGAACCCCATCTCCCGGTCTCCCGTCCGACGGCCCTAATCTCCCGACACGACAATTTTCCTATAGTAGTTTTCCGCCGACCGACCAATTTAGTGTTAACCACTGTAAAATACCTAGATGCGGTTAACCGTCAGTGTATTTACGCTAGGCGGTATGCAGGTAAATTGCAATACACACCTGCACAAGTATTATATCGCAATATGAAAAGAACGTACCGGTAAATACAATAATTAAAATGCAACCCGCAAACAAGCCGCAAACAATGTAATAAAAAGCGAGAAATTCAATAAGGAAGAAATGTGATGTTTGCATACATTTATTACTGATCACCGATTTGCTCAAGTTGCCAACGCTTTTAAACCGTTTACACCCGAGGCAGGCCTTATTGATAAGCCGACAATTAACAATGTGACAAGGTGTGAAAACTAGTCAATCAAGATATACCAGTTATAGCTTATTTAATGCCTTTGTAATTGACACATGTAGACGCTAAATATTATTCCCGCCAAAACAGAGCAATGCAGACGCTGTTTTTTTTTCTACGCGTCTGTAAACCGTTATTCTTTTATTACTCATAGAACTGGGTAATTACTTAGTGACATTTTCTATTTAAACCTGAGAAAAATATTTTTGCCGTTTTTAACGGAAGAAAGAAATATGCCCCACGTGACACCAATGAAAATTCATGCATGCTTTTTGGCCTTTGACAGGTGAACGCGCTAAATATTTTTCCCGCCAAAACAGAGCAGAGCAGACGCTGGTATTTTCTAAGCATCTGTATGTAGTTTTTCATTGATTAATAAACATAGAACCGGAGTTTTGCAGGATGAAATTTTCTATTCAAACCTGTTTCATTTTTAGCTTGCGAGAAAAAATATTTTTGCCGTGTTTTTAATGGATCTTTTATGAAAAAAATATGCCCCCAAGTTAAATCAAGAAAAATCATGCATGCTTATTAGTTCCGACTAAGTTCCGAGGCACGTTTTGGGGATGATAAGAGAAGGGGTGTAAGAGTATGAGTAATTTTTTGCTATGCGGGTATTCATAACGTTGTTTTTTTTCTGCCAGGTGCTAGGTGGGTATTTAACACCGATCTATTGGTCAGTGCTTGTTCTTTGATCGTTCTTCCGAGAAATTGTCTCTCTATTAAAATACAAAATGGAAGTTTGTCGTCTGCTGCTTTCTTTTTCCAAGCTTTTATAACATATTTTTGCAGAAAGGCAAACAGTGTGGACCGTCATCAGAATGCTCTGCAGTCTGATCTGGGTCCATACTGTTTTCAAAAAAGATTTTTAATGCAGATGACAAAGCAGACAACATTTGTCGTGTTGGCATGTTATGGGTGAAAAAGTGCTTCAGAGGTAAATTTTAACCAAAAATAACATCACTTTTTACCGCGGAAAAATCTCCCGATTTGGGACCACAATCTCCCTATCTGAAAATCAAAATCTCCCTATTTGGGTCCAAGAAAATATCACATGTATGGTTATGGCGCATGCGCGATCACCATTTGCCAGTTGTTGATGGATTTTATCCCAACAACCAAAAGCACATGAGTGATGCGGAAGGTCATCGTGACCGAAAATGCATAAAATGGATTAATTACACAGATCTTGTTATAGTAAATAAAATACTTAGTAAAAATGATGCATTTTATGTAAGAACAAGATATTTGATGTATATTTACATGTTTGAAACGCATGTTTGAGCAGAAAGTGAAAAGTGACATCCGTCAACTGCCTAGGTGATTGTTTACAAACAGACAACACGTGGTGACCTCGACCTCACGCGCTGCACAGGAACTAAACAAACCTAACGAAGTTTTAAGCATACCGAACTTAGATGTATTGACGATATCTTAATTGTGATAAGAGACGAAATATAAAATCATTGGAACGGCATTTTTGGCTCGGTGGCTTGGTCCGGCCTTGGCTTTTGTACCCGACCGATTTTTAGGCGATTTTGTTTATTTCGCTTAGTCGTCCGACACGAATGTAAGTAATGTACACCAGCGAGTAATGGTCAAATGTCACCGATCACAGTAGAAAAACAAACTAGCAGATTAAACACTAACTGTTTGTTTATGGAAGTCGTGGAACGTTTAAAGAAACTGTTTATTGCACCAGCGACAGTGCTCACAGCTTTTAAACCATTAGAAGGCCAGTCCACTAAATTGTCTCCCTTGGTAAGAAATTCTCCAGATTTGGATTTTCCATGTCTTGATTTTGGGGCTGGGTCATCACTGCCACTTAGTCCGGTGTCCATAATTTACTCATCTGGTTCTTTTCTACAGTTCGGCCCGGATTTACAAGTATGTTTCTGTGCAAATTAGACATTTTCCACTAATTTGATAAACATTTTCTCGTCAGCTGAAAAAAGAAAGTGCGTCATGTCCTAAACATAGATTCGTATTTTTCAAAAGACGGACGATTTGCCGGACGTGACAACTCGCCCCATAGAAAAACTCGCCCTATGACATCTCTGTTGTCATATCCAGTCTATGACGTAACGCAAATAACGTTGATTGATAAGTTGATATTTATTGGAGTAATCTTGGATCCTCAAAGTCAAGAACTGCCGCACAGGGGATAGAGTCAAGAGTGGTCATTGAGAGGCTACTGGAGATCATAGGAGTAGATACAGTAGTGGCTTTCACTGATGGCTCTTGCAGAAGAAATCCTGGTCCCTGTGGTGCTGTGCTGGCTCTTGCATATTTCAACCAAATGATGAAACGATAGAGCTCAAACAACCTGTGTCTAAGCTGGCTTCCATTCTCCTTGGTGAACTAGCCGCTATCAAGATGACACTAGATTTTATCCTACAAGAAAAGATGAAAAGAAAAATTGATACAGTTTTGATTTTCAGTGACAGTCAGTGTGCAGTTGGTATTCTACAGTTAGGCTGGGATGACAAAAAGTACAAGAAATCAAGCTCTGACATCATCCAAGTTATGTCAGATTTACAAAGGAATGGGACAGAAGTAAAGATTCAGTGGAGTCCAGGGCATGCATATATAAGAGGGAATGAGATAGCGGATAGGCTTGCCAAGGAGGCTGCAAAAGAAGCAGAGGAAATGCCAGAAGATATAGAAGATGCAACACAGGCACAAATACAACATGCAGCAAGAGAAGCAGTCAAGGGGAAATGGCAACGAAGATGGGAAATATCGGAAAAAGGCAGAAACTTGCATCAATACCATCAAGTAGTCAAACTGAAGAAAATCAGTTTCAAGGGCACAAGAAATCAGAGGGTGATATTGCAATTGCAGAGTGGTTACTGCAGACTCAAAGACTACATCCACTCTGTTGGTGTGGTTGATGATCCCTCTTGTGCTTGCGGTGAGAGAGAAACAGTAGACCATTTTCTCCTTGATTGTGAACTCTATGATGCTCAGAGATAAATTATGGGGCAAAAGCTCTTATTAAACTTGGGTACAAGTGCCCTTGACTTGAATACTTTCTTTGACGAAAACCAAAACAAAGATGATGAAGAACCAAAAATTCACCGTGAAGACATCTACCAACAATTAGATGTTTTCATATCATCAACAAACAGATTTTAAATTCAATGGGGGGATGCTAGGACATTTCAAGGTAATGGGGTTGTTTGGCGTAAGAGTGATGCAATCATTATTTCTTCTGAAGGGCAGGAAGCGGCCGATACGCCTGTACCTGGCCTGACGATATACATACATTCATCATACATTATGGGAATGGGTGTGGTTCACATTCAATTACTACATCCATCTTGATATATTGAAATCATCATTTGTTTTCATGGTTATATCTGGAGGACAGGAAGTGGCCGACATGGCTGTACCTGGCCTCCCCCCCCCCACCCCAAAAAAAAAAAAAAAAATCATCAAGCATTATGGGAATGAGTGCTGTTCATGTCTTCATGGTTATATCTGGAGGACAGGAAGTGGCCGACACGACTGTACCTGGTCTTCAAAATTCATCAAACATTATGGGAATGATTGTGGTTCATGTTTTCATGGTTATATTTGGTGACAGGAAGTGGCCGACACGGCTGTACCTGGCCTTCAAAATTCATCAAACATTATGGGAATGAGTGTGGTCCATGTTTTCATGGTTATATATGGAGGACAGGAAGTGGCCGACACGGCTTTACCTGGCCTTCAAAATTCATTAAACATTATGTGAATGAGTGTGGTTCATGTTTTCATGGTTATATCTGGAGGACAGGAAGTGGCCGACACGGCTGTACCTGGCCTTCAAAATTCATTAAACATTATGGGAATGAGTGTGGTTCACATTTAATTAAGTACTACATATTCTTTGATGTATTGTAATCATTATCTATATTCGTGGTTATATCTGAACGGCGGGAAGTGGCCGACACGGCTGTACCTAGTCTGAGGATATACATAAATTTATCATACATTATGGGACTGAGTGTGGTTGACCTTTAATTACTACATATTCTTTGATACATGTATGTATTGCAATCATTATTTTCGGGGCACTCGGTTGGTTTTTCTTTACAGATTGTTCTCCTCAGATGCAGTGGTATCTGGTGGGGTAGTTGCCCGTGGGTCCTGTGGTGGGTGCGGATGCAGCGGAGTCAAAGAAATCTGGAAATGTGATTCATTCTGCAGGTGGTGGGGTTGGAGTGTGTTAAGTTTGGAGTCGGCTTTTTGTGGCCGCTGCCGGTATCAAGCCCAGGACCTATGGTGTCGGGGGCAAGTGAATTAACCACTGAGTTATCACGCTCCTTTAATCATCGGTCGGGGCACTAGACTGGATTTTTTTTTCTTCTCCTACTACAGTGGTGCCTGGTGCCGGGATGATTATTGCTGCAGCCCATGGATGGACCAGATTAAGCGGAGTCAAGCGGAGCTAAAAATATGTCATGTTTAAATGAGTCTCTCCTAAACATTTTAAATATTGGTTTCTTTGTAGGATAGAGGAATGAAGTAGCACGCCATAATAAATCGCCTTATTTGGAGTGCATAACTGACCGGTCTGGCTGGCCCGAACCTTTTGGCCTGGTGTTTGACTCGCTTGCTTTTTGGCCTCAGGGTCGTGGGCTCGGTCCCCGGTCGGGGCACTTGGTGTTTTTCTTTACAATTTTTCTCCTCAGATTGCAGCGGTGCCGGGATGGTTACTGATGAAGCCCAGGAGAGGTGCAGATGCAGCAGCGTCAAAAGAAGCTGGAAATGTGATATGATTACATGAGTATCCCCTGAACATTTGGAAATAATAATAATAATAATGATAATAATAATAATAATTGTCTCTTTGTAGGATGGAGTGCAACAATAAATATGTATTTAGAGTGCATGATAAATGGTCTTATCTATATCTTAACCCTGTTGATTGCTGTTTATGTCTGATTTTCATCATGTTGGGTGAAAGAGGGAGGGGAAAAAATAATAATAATAATCCTCTATACTATGAGTTATTACGTAGACACTACTTGTGAAAGATTATACTTGTGAGTTATCTCGGCCAGTAGAAGGCTTTGAAATGAAATGAAATGAAACACACTGTATACATACAGAATAAAGGCACAAACAATTAAATATCAGCACATTTAAAGAGATACTATTTTGATATAAAAATTGTTCAGTATTATTCAATTAAATTGTTATTATTATTATTCAATATTATTAAACAGACTGCTAAGATTATCTGACGGTTCCAGCGTAAAAACATAAATGGAATTTTATTTTATTTTAGTATTCTTTATGTTGGTTGGCGCCTGATGCTCCGTCTTTGGTCGGGCCCCTCGGAGTCTAACTGTTGGTTTTCTTTTGCTCCAGCAATTCTATCTATCTATCTATCTATCTTCTGATACTGCGTCGGTTACATTTGACCATTACCGCAGGTGTATATTACATACACTCCAGGTTTTGCAGGATGAAAGCCTACACAGTAATCATGTAATTACGGTAGGGATCTTTAACCTGCACAGGGGATGGTTCTCCCTGCACAGGGGGCCTCCAGTTAACGCCCCGATCCGAAGGACGGTGCACTTTATGACATTCATTCCTGCAAATGATGCCAATGGAGCGTGTCCGGACACCGAAATTTTTATCGCCGCTACCGGGGATCGAACCCGGGATCTCTAGCATCAGAGGCAAGTGCACTAACCACTGAGCTATCACGCTCCATACAATTCTGTTGTTGTATGCTGTCGAGTCCTCAACCTTGTTTCATATCTGTAGTTTTGTGATTTGTATGGTCTAGGAGATGTTACACTGATGAGTTAGGAAAGTAGAAGTAAAACAAAGATCAGGAATTGATACAATTAACTTACTCCACCCATAAAAGACACCAAAGGGAAAGAAATACAAACATTAAGCGACCAGACCACAATGGAAACTTAAACAAAGGAAGGCCATAAGGACAGTTACTTTCCCACAAAATGGCCATATGGCCATCCAAAATTAAAAGACAAGTGATACACACAGTAAGTAACAAACAACAACATAAATAAATCGCCACAGAAGAGCCGCCTTGGAACGGTCAGTGGAAGATTTCCACTGGGGGGGCTTAAATCGATTTTACGTGGCCACAATCCTCGCCCTTACTTCCGTCGCGATTTAGACAAATAATTTGTTCAGTCCGCATGAAGGCCTCCTAACTCATCAGTGCAACATCTCCGTGAACACAAAAATCAAAGAACCACAGAGGTGAGACAACGGTGAGGACTCGACAGCAGGAAACCACTGAAATGCTGGAGCAAAAGAAAACCAACAGTTAGACTCCGATGAGCCCGACCAGAGACAGAGCATCAGTCACCAACCAACATTATCTCTCTAATTCTCAATAAGCCTTTACGTTGGAGCCGTCATAGAATCTGAGGTCTGACCCACCGGCGTGCAATTAAAGAGGGAAGCAAAGTTGCCAACCGTGATTGGGTTAACTACCATGCATGCAGTCTGTCGTATAATATCCATGTTGTACCCAATCTTTTTATATCGAGGAATGATTTTACGAAATTGGGTGCTGAAGTCATTGCGGTTATATATTTTTCTGAATTAATATACTAAGTCACCATAAAATTCGGGTTCCGATAGACCTTGTTGCAAAAGAGATTTAAGTCCAATATTGAATTTTGAAATTAAATCAGAATGGCGTCTATAAAATTTTGAAAAGGCTTTGCGTAGTTTATGGTACCGATAATAAAAATCAAAAATGAGTTCCTTTAACCCTGATTAAGGAGTTTAGCCGTTAATAATTTATTACGAGTGTTGAAGTCAGTTACATGACTACACACTCTAGCAAATCGAAATAATTGCGAAATATAAACGCCATAGGATGGCGCACGAGGAACATCACCATCCAAAAAAGGAAAATTTACAATCTCAAAATCAAAGTCATCGCGTTTATCATAAATTTTGCACGAAACAAATCCATCTACAATAGATAGATGTAAATCCAAAAACGGGGCCTCGGTATCAGAAGAATTTGCTTTATTTAACTGAAGTTCTAGGGGATAAATCTGACTGATCAAACCATCAAAATAGGTATTATCAATATTTAATAAATCATCTAAATATCTAGAAGTAGAGCTAAAAGCTTCAATAATTTCAGATTGGTTATCAATGGAAAGTGACAAAATGAAGTCTCTTTCATAACAATACAAGAACAGATCAGCCACAATAGGTGCGCAATTAGTACCCATCGGAATACCCACAATTTGTCTAAATAACTTAGTACCGAATCTAATATAAATACTGTCAAGTAGAAAGGTGAGGGCATCACACACTTTCTGACATAACCAAAGTGTATAATTCTTATGCTCTTTAGAATTGAAAAATGCATTTCTGACATTACATGCAAGATAGAGAGAATCTTCTCTGTGAAAAGCCCATTCAATTAAATCATTAAGCTTTTCTTTTATAAGATTATGAGGAAGTGTAGTGTAAAGAGTGGAAAAATCGTAGGTAGACAGACTAGAAGCACGGAAATGTCTAGATTTCAATTTATTTAAAACCTCATTCGAATTTTTTATAGACCAAAACAGATTTCTTCCTGATCTTTCAAAGACTTTATCACAATATTTAATTAAATGCGTTTTAATAGCAGTAAGACAGGAAGTTAATAATTTAGAAAGTTCAGTGGTAGTGCAAGAGCTAGAATTTGCAATAAACCGTGCTTTGTAAGGTTTTTTATGAAGTTTTGGTAACCAGTATAGCGTAGGAAGCTTGTCTTGGCCTTCGTTAACACACACAGCAAACTTGGTGGCTGAAAGACAAACATGTTTATCTACTATAGCTCTCTCTTCAGCTAAAGGCTGAAGTTCATAGGCCTTAGTACCACCAAGCTCCTGCTTAAGCGTGTTAACATAGTGCAGCCGTCACACAACGACGACGTTGTTAGCGGCCTTGTCTGCAGGGGCCAAAACAAACTTCTTATGAAATTCTTCTTATGAAGCCTTCATGCGGACTAAACAAAATTAGTGAATACCGCGACAGAGGTAAGGGCGAGGATCTTGACCATGTAAAATCGATTTACCCCCCCCCCCCCCCCCCTGTGGAATTCTTTCCACTGACCGTTCCAAGGCGGTTCTTCTGTGGCGGTTTAGCTATTTTGTTGTTTGTTTCTACTTACTGTGTGTATCACTTGTGTCTTTTTATTTTGGATGGCCATTTGGCCATTTTTTGGGAAAGTAACTGTCCTTATGGCCATCCTTTCTTTAGGTTTCCATTGTGGTTTGGTCGCTTCGTGCTTGTGTTTCTTTCCCTTTGGTGTCTTTGATGGGTGGTGTAAGTTAATTGTATCGATTCCTGATCTTTGTTTTACTTCTACTTATTATATACTTTAAGAAAATTCCAACAGTTAAAAGATATGCAAGGCATGATGCATATAACATATTTGATTGTTTCATACATGTACGATCCACTAAATAAAAGTACAATTAATGTGTATATCACAGATCCCTTCAAACGAGAATTAGATGTCCTAAGGACAAGAACAATTACCTAAAGTTTTGATTATTAAGGTTTTAATATTTCTTAAGAGCATCACATTCACTACTGCTCTCTATTTCCCAGAAGACAAATGAAGTCTTTGAAGTAATAAGGACAGCAGGTATGTTTAGTTAAAGAATTTTCCCACATTGATCCTCATACGAAAATAATGGATAAACAAGTCTGCTGGTATGTGTCAACAGTAAACAAAGGACGCTTGGTATTTCTGTATGAATGAAGAAATTATTGGGTTAAAGTTGGGTGTAAAAGTATTAGCAAAAATGGGGGATTTTTGTAACTTTTTAATGTCTCAAGCAATATTTACCTCTCTGATCGGCATCGCAAGAATATTATACTGCCAAAATGTTGGTTTGTGGTTTGTTGTTATTGATTCACGAGAGGATAGCATCAGTAGTAATCGATATATTTATATACAAATGTCGTCATGGAACTTGCGTCACCCTCGAAGTTGCATGACGTCACTAATATAACAATTAAGAAAAGGTTGGTGGACATGGTGCATGTATCATGCCCAAAGGGCGCGTACATGTATCACCCCTGGTTAAATTGAAGCAGTGCTTACACAATCACAGATCTCTTGAATTTCCTTGACTACAGACCGTCGTGAACCATTTAGTTCACATCATGTACATGTATATTTCTACAAAGGCTTTGAAAATTGTATAACATGAAACCGGTCAGCCTACAATAAAATAATATAACTGGATCCTATTTCTTCTTATTTTTCAACTGCATATTTGTTTGTTTGATTTGATGTTTAACGTCCCCGTCAACATTGTAAAGGTCATTTTGGAGACGTTGCTTCCAATTTTGTGGGACTTTTACCCGACATTGAGATGAAATGACATTTCAAGCCATGTCGCCCAATGAAACCAATAGGGTTTATTAGCATGGACGCCTCGCACCGCGGTTCCTGGGCAGGCTTAGATCCTCTAAGCGGTTTACCAGTACTAGTGTCATGCTAAATGACTAGATTTTTAGGAATTTTAGGGTAACGGGTGTAAATTCAACAAGCTGCTCAAAATCCACACCTTTAAAAAATGCACATGTGTTGAAGACACCAAGGATAGCCCATGAAAGCACGAAGGCTTATTTCTAATGGGGTCCTTTTTGAAAAAATGATTCAAGACTTTGGGGGCAAAAGCGAAATCTGTTCAGTTTCCCAATATGAAAAAACCCACCGAAGTTAAAAACACTAAGTAGAAGTAAAACAAAGATCAGGAATTGATACAATTAACTTACTCCACCCATAAAAGACACCAAAGGGAAAGAAATACAAACATTAAGCGACCAGACCATAATGGAAACCTAAACAAAGGAAGGCCATAAGGACAGTTACTTTCCCACAAAATGGCCATATGGCCATCCAAAATTAAAAGACACAAGTGATACACACAGTAAGTAACAAACAACAACATAAATAAATCGCCACAGAAGAGCCGCCTTGGAACGGTCAGTGGAAGATTTCCACTGGGGGGCTTAAATCGATTTTACGTGGCCACAATCCTCGCCCTTACTTCCGTCGCGATTTACACAAACAATCTATCCAGTCCGCATGAAGGCCTTCCAACTCATCAGCGCAACAAAGTTGGTTGTGCGTATGTTACTAAAGATACGCACAAAACCATGCACCTTTTAGATGTTTCATCTATTTTTACAGCTGAAGCCAAAGCAATAGACCTAGCTTTAGATTTTATCAGTTCTTCAACAATTCAAAAAGCAATTATATTTTCTGATTCACTTTCTGTGCTTAAAGCTCCAGACCATTCATCATCTAAAAATCCCCAAATTCAAAAATCGATCGAAAAACATCATGAAATCTCTAAAACACACCAAATCCCGCCTTGCCGGCCTCCGAGCCACACCGGCACCGCCGGCAACGAATATGCCGACAAGAAAGCAAAGGAACCGCCCAATCCCGATCCATCTGTTTTTAAAATTCCTTTTAATAATTTTAAGTAGAAGTAAAACAAAGATCAGGAATTGATACAATTAACTTACTCCATCCATAAAAGACACCAAAGGGAAAGAAATACAAACATTAAGCGACCAGACCATAATGGAAACCTAAACAAAGGAAGGCCATAAGGACAGTTACTTTCCCACAAAATGGCCATATGGCCATCCAAAATTAAAAGACACAAGTGATACACACAGTAAGTAACAAACAACAACATAAATAAATCGCCACAGAAGAGCCGCCTTGGAACGGTCAGTGGAAGATTTCCACTGGGGGGCTTAAATCGATTTTACGTGGCCACAATCCTCGCCCTTACTTCCGTCGCGATTTACACAAACAATCTATCCAGTCCGCATGAAGGCCTTCCAACTCATCAGCGCAACAAAGTTGGTTGTGCGTATGTTACTAAAGATACGCACAAAACCATGCACCTTTTAGATGTTTCATCTATTTTTACAGCTGAAGCCAAAGCAATAGACCTAGCTTTAGATTTTATCAGTTCTTCAACAATTCAAAAAGCAATTATATTTTCTGATTCACTTTCTGTGCTTAAAGCTCCAGACCATTCATCATCTAAAAATCCCCAAATTCAAAAATCGATCGAAAAACATCATGAAATCTCTAAAACACACCAAATCCCGCCTTGCCGGCCTCCGAGCCACACCGGCACCGCCGGCAACGAATATGCCGACAAGAAAGCAAAGGAACCGCCCAATCCCGATCCATCTGTTTTTAAAATTCCTTTTAATAATTTTAAGTAGAAGTAAAACAAAGATCAGGAATTGATACAATTAACTTACTCCATCCATAAAAGACACCAAAGGGAAAGAAATACAAACATTAAGCGACCAGACCATAATGGAAACCTAAACAAAGGAAGGCCATATGGACAGTTACTTTCCCACAAAATGGCCATATGGCCATCCAAAATTAAAAGACACAAGTGATACACACAGTAAGTAACAAACAACAACATAAATAAATCGCCACAGAAGAGCCGCCTTGGAACGGTCAGTGGAAGATTTCCACTGGGGGGCTTAAATCGATTTTACGTGGCCACAATCCTCGCCCTTACTTCCGTCGCGATTTAGACAAATAATTTGTTCAGTCCGCATGAAGGCCTCCTAACTCATCAGTGCAACATCTCCGTGAACACAGAAATCAAAGAACCACAGAGGTGAGACAACGGTGAGGACTCGACAGCAAGAAACCACTGAAATGCTGGAGCAAAAGAAAACCAAAAGTTAGACTCCGATGAGCCCGACCAGAGACAGAGCATCAGGCACCAACCAACATTATCTCTTTAATTTTCAATAAGCCTTTACGTTGGAGCCGTCATGAGGCCTGACCCACCGGCGTGCAATTAAAGAGGGAAGCAAAGTTGCCAACCGTGAAAACCATTTATCAACAGACACATCTTGTCGGAATGGCAAGGCGAACGGGACCGTGCAATAAATAACAAACTCCACGCCACCAAACCTGTCGTTAGTACAAAACTCTTTCCTCCACAGTTTTCCAGAAAAGAGGACGTAGCATCAACACGACTGCGCATCGGCCATACTAGGGTCACTCATTCTTATATTTTTAATGGTGATGATCAGCCTTCCTGTGTAGGTTGTGATCAGCCATCCACTGCGAAACACATCTTAACTGAATGTGCTGACCCCCCACCCTCACGTATTTTACACTTCAAAGCCGACACCCCGCAACAACCGTCCCGAGATGTACCTGTTGACAACATTATTTCACTCTTAAAAGAAACTGGACCCCCTCACAAGATTCAACTGTTCCAGACTTTTATACATTATCATTCTTTCTATTTTCAATATCATCACAATTATTCATGCCGCTTAACCATCAACCGCCCGACGCCTACGACCCACAAAGAGGGCTGACGCGTCGTTAAACACGAAATCATCATCATCATCTGCTAATGTGGCTAGGGAATCCTTAAACAGCCCCAACATTCAAGATGATGATGATGATGATGATGATGATTTCGTGTTTAACGACGCGTCAACCCTCCTTGTGAGTCACAAGCGTCAAACGGCCAACGGTCAACTGCACCGAATACCACGAGGATATCAAAAGTCAAAAAGTTAGTTTGACATGTCCAAAAAATCCCAAACAGCCAAATCCCATGAAAAAATCCAACTTCTTTCAAGAACAAAACAATACCCCCAAAAGGCACATCCCGAAACAATTGCTGCAAAGTGCCAGCCCCGAAGCACAAGTCACGGGACTACGAAAAGCCTACACATTCAACCAAAATAAAGTTTCACAGCGAACGGCCGATCACAGCCCACACAGGAGAGCAGAAGCAAAACAAAGACCAGGAAACGACACAACCAACACACTCCACCCATAAAAGACACCAAAGGGAAAGAAACACAAACACTAAGCGACCAGACCATAATGGAAACCCAAACAAAGGAAGGCCACAAGGACAGTCACTTTCCCACAAAACGGCCATATGGCCATCCAAAACCAAAAGACACAAGCGACACACACAGCAAGCAACAACATAAATAAATCGCCACAGAAGAGCCGCCCTGGAACGGTCAGTGGAAGATTTCCACTGGGGGGCTTAAATCGATTTTACGTGGCCACAATCCTCGCCCTTACTTCCGTCGCGATTTAGACAAATAATTTGTTCAGTCCGCATGAAGGCCTTCTAACTCATCAGTGCAACATCTCCGTGAACACAAAAATCAAAGAACCACAGAGGTAAGACAACGGTGAGGACTCGACAGCAAGAAACCACTGAAATGCTGGAGCAAAAGAAAACCAACAGTTAGACTCCGATGAGCCCGACCAGAGACAGAGCATCAGACACCAACCAACATTATCTCTCTAATTTTCGATAAGCCTTTTTAACCGCAATGACTTCAGCACCCAATTTCGTAAAATAATTCTTCGATATAAAAAGATTGGGTACAACATGGATATTATACGACAGACTGCATGCATGGTAGTTAACCCAATCACGGTTGGCAACTTTGCTTCCCTCTTTAATTGCACGCCGGTGGGTCAGGCCTCAGATTCTATGACGGCTCCAACGTAAAGGCTTATTGAGAATTAGAGAGATCTAATTCAAGGTAATGTTGGTTGGTGCCTGATGCTCTGTCTCTGGTTGGGCCCATCGGAGTCTAACTGTTGGTTTTCTTTTGCTCCAGCATTTCAGTGGTTTCTTGCTGTCGAGTCCTCACCGTTGTCTCACCTCTGTGGTTCTTTGATTTTTGTGTTCACGGAGATGTTGCACTGATGAGTTAGGAGGCCTTCATGCGGACTGAACAAATTATTTGTCTAAATCGCGACGGAAGTAAGGGCGAGGATTGTGGCCACGTAAAATCGATTTAAGCCCCCCAGTGGAAATCTTCCACTGACCGTTCCAAGGCGGATCTTCTGTGGCGATTTATTTATGTTGTTGTTTGTTACTTAGTGTGTGTATCACTTGTGTCTTTTAATTTTGGATGGCCATATGGCCATTTTGTGGGAAAGTAACTGTCCTTATGGCCTTCTTTTGTTTAGGTTTCCATTATGGTCTGGTCGCTTAATGTTTGTATTTCTTTCCCTTTGGTGTCTTTTATGGGTGGAGTAAGTTAATTGTATCAATTCCTGATCTTTGTTTTACTTCTACTTTTTATGTTGGAGCCGTCATGGAATCTGAGGCCTGACCCACCGGCGTGCAATTAAAGAGGGAAGCAAAGTTGCCAACCGTGATTGGGTTAACTACCATGCATGCAGTCTGTCGTATAATATCCATGTTGTACCCAATCTTTTTATATCGAAGAATGATTTTACGAAATTGGGTGCTGAAGTCATTGCGGTTATATATTTTTCTGAATTTATATACTAAGTCACCATAAAATTCGAGTTCCGATAGACCTTGTTGCAGAAGAGATTTAAGTCCAATATTGAATTTTGAAATTAAATCAGAATGGCGTCTGTTACATATAGGATACAAATATGTTCTAGAAAAGGTTATTCTTTGGAAGCAAGGAATACACCACATAACTGGAAAATATGGAGTGTACATGTTTTCTGGACCAGATTAGCTAGTTTCGGCCATTTAGGCCTCATCAGTGACCCTAAGATATTTTCAAAATTCCATAATGGAATTAATGATCCCAAAGGACAAGAAAATATAATCTACGCTATGATGTAGGGCAGGGAGACTTTTTACGGCCGCCACACATTCCCAGACACCAGCTGTAGTGACGTTTAATATGATCTAGAAAGGGTTATCATTTTCCTCCATGAGTTGCAATTGAGAACTAAGATGTGATTTCACAGATTTCCTGAAACTATTGAAATTAGGTTTTCTCTTGATGTCTGAGGGTAATCCATTCCAATCTTTGACGGCGTTGAAATAAAAAGTTGTTGATGCGACACCACTAACCGAAGGGACAACAAAGTTTTCACTATTCCCTCTAGTGTTATGGCGATGACCGTTCGACACTTTGGTAAAATGTTCCGACAAGTAAGAGGGACAATTGTTATTAAAAATCCTGTGAGCATGACTGAGCCTTAGTTGTTTCACCCGGTATTCCAATACTGCCAAGCTCTGAAAATCCAATGTGTGAACGAGGACCGAGTTTTTTAATAAACCGAACAGTTTTAATTTGGGAAATCTGAAGATTTTTCTTAACCTGAGTACCAAGCAGAACATGCATAGTCTATGTGACACTGAATAAGAGCCGTGCATATTGATTTACGAAGTTTTTGTTCCAAAAACGAACACTGCCTGTATAGAAACTTGAGTCTAGGATTTACTTTTTGGACAATATTATTCACTATTTCCTCTCCTGACAGACAGGTATTCAAATTAATCCCCAAGTATTTGACCGAGTTTTGTGCTTTAATTATGTGGCCGCTACACTCAATCTTGAAATCCTTAACTTTCCTAAGTTTTTTCTTGGATCCAAACAGGATGTACTCAGTTTTACGCATATGTAATGGCAATTTATTATCTACAAGCCACTTGCTACAAGATTCCAATTCCAAGCCAAATTTTCTTGATATAATATCCGGATCTCTATGTGAAAAACGTATGGCACTATCATCAACATATAATAATAGTTTACTCTCAGCACTAATACTGATTTCCATGTCATTTACATAACAAAGAAATAAAATACTTCCTTGTGGTACGCCGCAAGTTACAGGAGATGAGTCTGATAGAGTATTGTTGACATGAACAACCTGGCTTCGGTTTGACAAATATGACCTGAACCAAGCAACTGACAAAACTCCCATAGCTGTCAACTTTTTGCACAAGATATGGTGATCTACCGTGTCAAAAGCTTTTTGCAAATCTAACAAGATCATTCCAGTGTACAAGCCCTTGGAGGTTTGAGACTTGATAAAATCAGTCAAATAACTAAGACAAGTATCTGTCGAGCAGTTACTTCTAAATCCTGACTGAAATTCAAACAAAAGCTTTTTTGTATTAAGTAATCTTCCAGTTGAATAAAAACAGCACTTTCCAATAACTTAGATACAACCGATAAGACACTGACCGGTCTATAATTGCCAACTTCACACCTATTGTTTTTCTTTAACATAGAATTGGCTGACTTCATGTTCCTATTATATTTCTACCATTACATATCTAACTGATCGCGATAGGTATTAAATACGAAATCAACTTGATTTCGCGAAATCACTCGGGTTTTTTTTTCTTTTCTTTTCTTTTTCTCCTGTTACTGCTACTCGCTCACATCTGAGCATTACGAGCAGGATTTCCCGTTCGAAGATAGTCCCGCACTGCATGACTTAACAGAGCGAGCGAGGGGAGGTAACTACCAGACTGTATTCGAAGATAGATAAAATCTGAACGGTTGTTGTTGTTCTTATCGCTGCCTATGAACTCCTGAACAGCTATGTTTGACTTTGTTCAACAACAACAACAACAACGGTGCGAAAAATTCCATTGGGGCGAACCTGTCCAATTAGACCGGTAGCCGAGTACCGTAATTTACCAATGAAGAGAAAAATCTTTTCCGTTTTACTGAAATAATTAAAAGCTTTATTTTCTTTTTTTTGTGCTTAGATTTTTTTACCTCGAATTCCTTTCCCATGATTTTTTTTTTTTTGGCAAATTTTGTATACGATACGAATATTTTTCTCTCTGTCAGATATTGGAATTCCAAAACAGGCAATGGCGGATGATTCGGACGAAGAAAGAGCAGACGTATATCTATACACTTTTTATTATATTTTAGCCTATTTTTACCAGAAAGAGCAAAAGGGAATTGGACATTTTTTATTTTGCATTAATAACACTCATGTTAGGACTCGAGTTAGATCACAAAGACGGTTCTTTTCGCACTGTTACTAATGTAAACAATTCGTCAGCTTTCTTTCACACCGATGTATAAGATTCTTTTAACTATCCTTTCTAGTTAACAAAGATCTGTCAAGTTTGTGCGAGACATGCAACATGAAAGAGAATGTAGATCATTTTCTGTTCCACTGTCAGAGATTTAAATCAGAAAGGGATACTTTAGAGTATAATGTTGAAGAGATTCTGGGCAGGGAGGTGAAAATGGTAACAGACATTAACCTGAAAGTGTTGACAGGCATGATTGAAGACATTAGTAAGCAAGGAAGGAACTGACAGATGCACTGATGGAATTCATCAGGAGCACAAAAAGATATCATGAGTTTTTCACATAGTGAAATGTACAAGTGACTTATTTAAGTACCAAGTGGCTATAGGCAGCGATAAAATGCCTTATAGATATACAACAACAACAACAACAACTTCTTGTATAGACACATCCAAACACTACGTCATCACACAATAATGCTATTTACCGGGACTTACCAGTGATGGGCAAAAAACGTCTTTGGCCGTTTATTCACCTTATTTGCATTATCTGCTGGTTCCTAGTCTGTAGGTTATCAGTGTTGGAAAAACAGGTAACCAGACCCCCTGACCTTCAAAGGTCAGGGGGTCTGGTTACCTGTTTTTCCAATATTGACAGTGTGCAAGCTGGGAGCCAGCAAATAATGCAAATATGGTGAATTGCCATTCTAAGTGATTAGTGCTAAACTACCTTTTTTTTTTTAATTATGTCTAGTCCACAGGAACCAGTTTCAAGCGGGTACTGGTAATTACCAAAAAGACACCAAAATACCGGAACGAAGCCGAAATACCTCAACGGATTATTAAAAATATAGGAAAAGAGTCCCATTTTTATTTTTTGCAATAATTTTCAGCTTTGTTTAGGTATTTTAGTAAATGTGAAACGCTTACAGGATCTAAGCCTGCCCGGACAAAGCGGTGCGAGTCGGCCCATCGATGCTTAGTCTATCTAGTTCATCCTTCAAGTCTATCGATGTCTGTCTGCCTTGAATCCAATGCGGTCCTTTAAAGTTTTGATCAAACAGCTTATCTAAGCCACGGAATGTGGTAATATGAACTTAGTTTGTTTGATTTGAGGTTTAACGTCCCCGTCAACACTTTAAAGGTCATTTTGGAGACGTTGCTTCCAATTTTGTGGGACTTTTACCCGACATTGAGATGAAATGACATCTCAAGCCCTGTCGCCCAATGCAACCAGTAGGGTTTATTAGCATGGACGGTCCGCCTCGCACCGCGGTTCCTGGACAGGCTTAGATCCTCTAAGCGGTTTACCAGTACTAGTGTGCGGGCCGGATTCAGCTCTGCGTGGAAGCATCATGCAGCCCATATATTTCTTCAAGCCCTATGGGCGGGGGCTTAATATGAACTTAGGCACAGCCTAGATACGGACATGAACATTACCGGTTAGTTAATGTTTAAAAGCAAAGATGATAGTGTTTTAACCTAAGTCCGAGTGAATAATTGCAAGCCACTTTACCAATATGCTTTAACCCTTATCTTGCTGTTCACGACAACCCCTATATTTGCAAACAGCGTAGATCCAGATCAGGTGGCTTCTGAAGAAGCCACCTGATCAGGATCTACACTGTTTGGCATTCAGTTTATGAATTTGTAGCAATAAATTACATCAAGTAATTTGATTGGTTGATAGACAGAAATGGGTGTGGCTTAAATGAATATTCAGCAAGATAAGGGTTAACTTACGTCCCTTGTTGAAACAGACAACATTTTTGGTTCTGTATAGCTTTACTTGAGAGCATTCTTGTTGACTGCTGACTGTATAGCCTTTGTGAGCATTCTTGCTGTCAGAATCAGAATTGTTTACTGGTGACACGTCCATAGACAATCCTTCACCAGTGAACATGGTTTCCGAAGTCAAAGGTCTTACGAAATGCAACTTGTTCAACTTTACCTTGATATTGTGGGCAATCTGGATGGGGCCATAAATCATGGCCACAAACAGACTGACTTGATCATCACAGACTTCGCCAAGGCCTTTGACAAAGTTGAAGGTACCTCACAGAGGGCTATTAAATAAACTTGACTACTATGGGATAAGCAGATCCACACATAGGCGGATAAGCTCGTGGCTCTCTGGGGGCTCACAAGAAGTTGTATTTGATGGCCAAGCATCTGATCCAGTCCCTGTTTTATCTGAAGCCCCCCCCCCCCCCCCCCCCCCCCCCCCTCCCCCCAAGGTTCAGTCCTTGGACTGGTCTTCTTATTTGTCATCAATGATCTGACTGATAATATCAGGTCATCAGTCAGTTTGATGCTGATAATGTGTCCTGTATATATTCTCCGTCTGAATGTCTTATTCTACAAGATGACCTGGATCAACTTGCACAGTGGGAGGCCGATTAACAGATGAAGTTCAATGTGGCGGGGGAATTTTTGGCCTCAGGGGCATAATTTGAACAATCTTGGTAGAGGTCCAATAGAAAGCTAAACACCAAATTTCAAAGACCTGGGCCTTGCGCTTTCAGAGGAGAAGATTTTCTTTTTTAGATTTTTCCTATATAAGTCAATGTAAAACCCAGGGGCCCCAGAGCTATAATTTGAACAATCTTGATAGTGGTCTACAATAAGAATCTTCATACCAAATATCAAACACCTGAGCCTTCTGGTTTCAAACAAGAAGATTTTTAAAGCTTTTCCCTACTGAAGTCTATGTAAAACGAAAGGGCTCCAGGGCAGGGGCATTTTTGGTACCAGGACTAGAATTTGAACAATCTTGGCAGAGGTCCACTAAATGAAGCTACGCACCAAATATTGAAGGCCTGGTTTCAGAGGAGAATATTTTTTAAGTTTCTATTTTAAAAAATCTGTTGTTGGCTCCCGTGACCTTGGTGTGCGGACTGGAACCATTTGAACAACTCTGAAAGGGAACCGCCTAAGACTCATTCCTATGAAGTTTGGTCAAAATGCGACCAGTGCTTTACCAGATGTCGTTTGAAGAAATTGTTTTCGCACGGATGGAAGCATGACGGATGAAAAGTGATCCCAAAAGCTCACCTCGTCATTACATGATAGGTGAGCTAATAGAAACGAACAAAAAATAGGCCTGACCCCCTTATATGACAAATGGACTTGTCCAACGTATGGCAGTAGAAGAGTCTACTAGCATACAATGGGTTAATGTCCCCATCAACACTGTAAGCTTCCGTTCCTATGAATTATTATTGTAGGTATATATGTAAAATTGCATGTCACAGAAATTGTGAAATAAATATGTATATTAAAGTTTTACCAAGTAAATACAGGATTTTCTATGAAAAAGAAAAACGATATTTCTCACAGTCTTAGAATTTGAACAATCTTGGTGAAATCCTCAAGACGAAGCTTCATGTCAATTATCAAAGACCTTTTCAGACAAGAAGATTTCAAATGTTTTCATTGCCTTGACTTCTATTTCCTAGGGCTATAATTTGAACACTTTTGATAGAGGTCCACTTGATTTTGATAGAGGTCCACCAAATATCAAAGACCTGGGCCTTGCGGTTTCAGATTGGAAGATTTTCTTAAAGTTCCCTATATATAAGTCAATGTAAAAACTGATCAAACAGCTTATCTAAGTCACGGAATGTGGTATTAATGACTCTATCATACCTGTCATCATGTCAGTTATCAGTTAATTGGATTAAAATTAAGTTTTGTTTGTTTGATTTGAGGTTCAACGTCCCGGTCAACAATGTATAGGTCATTTTGGAGATGTTGCTTCCAATTTTGTGGGACTTTTACCCGACATTGAGATGAAATGGCATCTCAAGCCCTGTCGCCCAATGAAACCAATCGGGTTTATAAGCACGGGCAGTCCAACTCGCACCGCTTTGCGTGGGCAGGCTTAGATCCTCGAAGCAGTTTACCAGTACTTGTGTTCGGGTCAGATTTAGATCTGCGTGGAAGCATGGTGCAGCCCATACATTTCTTCAAGCCCCAATGTTGTTAACATACCAGCCACAGACAGCTTTTCTGATGACTAAAATTGATAAAAGTTTCAAACTGACTACAACACTAAAATGTCCAAAAACGAAATGACGTCAGTGCGAAACTCATCGTATGTTCGACCTTTGACAGATATTTCCTCCCTTTCTGCAGAGTTAAACGGCATTTGTGGTCTAAGGGAAGGAACTGTGTTGTTTTATTTCTTAATTTTTTTCTATATTTAAAACTATATTTACAGACAATAAAATACATGTAGACTTTAGCAACGCACTTTTTTAAATGCGATGAAGACGAAGGCTACGTAAAATTATGGGAATGCAATTTTAAGTGTTTCATTATATTCATGATTTCCTCGGTAAATTCCTTGTGTGAGTCTTAAAATCTACAGACTAAAAAGTCTTTAAATTTATAGACACTCTTTAAATATAATAACTTTCTTCTACCTGTACATAGAAAAGTTAAGGCCCCCGCCCATCAGGGCTTGAGAAAAATATGGGCTGCATGATGCTTCCACGCAGAGCTGAATCTGACCCACACATGAGTAATGGTAAACCGCTTAGAGGATCTAAGCCTGCCCAGGCAAAGCAGTGTCAGTGTCGCATCGTCCATGCTTATAAACCCTATTGGTTTCATTGGGCGACATGGCTTGAGATGTCATTTCATCTCAGTGTTAGGTAAAAGTCCCACAAAATTTGAAGCAACGTCTCCAAAATGACCTTTACAGTGTTGACGGGGACGTTAAACCTCAAATCAAACAAACAAACATAGAGGAGTTAACATTGCATAAACTTTATGCATGCGTCCATATCGCTAATTAAGTGTTTTAAAGGAATAGTCTGTTCCGGTATTTCGGCTTCGTTCCGGTATTTTGGTTTTGTTTTGGTAATTACCAGTACTGGTTTCAAGCATTTAGAGAGGAAAGATATACTATTCTGTAAGCCCATCTGCTCTCTTCCAAGAGATTCCAAAGTTTTTCAGGGCACAACACAAAGAAAACTTATATCGGTGTCATTTTTTTCACCAATACCAATCACCTGTGTCCATAATTTCAATAAAAACTTGTAAATACTACTCCAAATCTTGAAAACAATAACAATTTTGACATCTCCTGGCTCTGGCAGCCGTTTTTGGGAGCCATTAGAAAGGAGCGATTTCATTGGTTAAAAATCTCAACAATTCAAATTGGCCAATGAAAAAATAACCTAATGCTATTACAACAAAAGAGATGTCAAAATTGTTGTTGTTTTCAAGTTTTGGAGTAGTATTTACAAGTTTTTATTGAAATTATGGACACAGGTGATTGGTGAAAATACTGGACATGGATATAAATTTTCTTTGTGTTGTGCCCTGGAAAACTTTGGAATCTCTTAGGAAGAGAGCAGACAGGCTTAGCTACACTAATCATTGTTGAGCAATTCTGGATATTATGTGTGGTGTTGCTCCATACCGTGAAGACTAGATTAGACATATCAGGTACTATTGTATACATAAATGTGTTATTTACATGTGTAACAAGAGTTTTGACTTGTGTGTTTCAAACTGCCAGAGCTACACAGCTTCATACACGATTGGTCATATTTTCCCGATGGTGCCCTTGTCTATATTATTATAGAAAAGGGCATATTTTTATAGAATAGTCTATATTATTATAGAATAATATATCTTTCCTCTCTATCTATCTATCTATCTACTGATACTGCATCACCCCCTCGCGGGGATTATGTGCAGCTTTTATGTCTCTAAAAGCTTGAAACTGGTCCCTGTGGTCTAGTCCAATTAATTTGTTTTATAATCATGATATTATCTTCTTAATTTCATATTTTGAATTTTTATAAAAATCATTTAAAGTTAAGTCATATTTCATATTATAATCAAAATTTGTTCCTTGTTTATTTTAAATGTGCATGTTGTGTTGATTTTACTGAGTAAACATCAATCAATCTAGAGCTCTCAGAAACGCAGGACTCTTAGTATTTTACGCCAACTTTTTGCCGTTGTACACGTAAAATTCACTATCACAGATTCTTATGTACGCATGTTTTTATTGCGACATGCATCCAAAATTACAGAAGCTGTAAATTCAGAAGCTAATTAAAGCCGCTTATGCAATACCAGTAAAAGATCAAATGCGGCGCCGGTTTTTGTGTTGAAAGCACACATGCCACAAATCAGTAGGCGTGTCCTATATTGACAGGTTTTTTTGCACCAGCCAGTCAGAGAGACGATATTGGAAAGTGGTCGGTTTGCGTCACGTTAAAATTATTGTACCTTTTTAATCTCGCCACACTAATCCCCTTGTTATTAGGGATTACAATTAATTAGTTTACTGTTTGATGTAAGCATGGATCATCAACGGATTAACAGTAGTCGATAAAATATCACACAAGTTAAACCAGGGTTACGTTGAAGACGATATGATTAACAAATTACCAATGTCATGTATTTTCGCGACTATGCAATCATACTTTTTATCGCTCGGTCAGAGTTTGTTTCGATGTTAATTGGTGACAAAAACGGTCTGTAATTCTTCAAAGTGCAATCATTTTAACAAATACAGGAAGTCAGACTTAGTTAGGCTGCTTCCCCTGCGTATTTGTTAACACCAGTTGAAAATTATGAGCTAGTGTCACGTACATGTACATCTGAATTTGAAAGCACAAACGTGGCTGTATAGGATGCTGCTTTTCTGATCTGAGTTTACATAATATCTACTGTTATCCTAATACAACATGATTTTTATGATGTGGCATTATTTGGCTAGAAGTGTGAGAATAAATCGGAGCAACTGTATGTGTTGTTTTTATTGGTGGGGAGTGGGGTTACTGGGGTATAAATTATTTTCCTAATATTTCTACAAAACAGCAGATTGTGGGTGCTTAAAAGTAAAAGGGTTCTAACTAGTACCCACAATCTACAAGTTTGGAACGAAGTTATTAAATGAATATATCAGTTATTCATGTGGATGTGTAACCTAATAATAAGAAATTTTTGTCTATGTTCTATGCGCGATCAAGCTCAGAACTCCAAATTTTTATGTGGGAATCCAACTTTTTACAAGGAAGGATTCCTGGAATCCTGTTTTCAAAATCCTAGTGAGAGCTCTGCAATCAATGTAAATGAGATGTTATTTTCTGTAAACTTGTATTTTGTTTGGAATCGAAACTGCAAAATTGACCTTTAAACTTTTATAATAGACATGTCTTAGCTAGTAATTATTAGTGTCTAGAAGATTTGCGAATGTTTTCGATGATAATTACCCGTTAAACTTATGCAGGTAATGAGGCGAGAAGGTATTGATTATTTGTAATAAAAATGCGCAAACCGAATGACTAAACGTGGAAGATGCATGAATGTACTCTAAAATATATTTATCTACTCATTTAAAGTGTCATTCGATGGATTTTCTGTGACAATCAACTTAAATATGCCTGTAATATTAAACCTAACAGGCTATTTACAATGTGTTTATATGGAACCAGGGGCTTTTTGCCAACCATGAAAGATCGTTATCAAAAGGAACTGTAATTTTGCGCATGCGCATTGACAAGTAATCAAGATCACGTGTCAAAACATTGGATCCGCCTTTATGCAGCCATTTTTGTCTCCGACATTACTGTTTGCAAATGAGTGCTGGGGTCAGACTGTTCAACGCCTTTCGGATGAGTCTTTAAACCGAGGTCCCGTCTCCGTATGACCTTCGCTGTTGGTGGGACGTAAAACTAAACTCACTCACTCACACTTTCTACTTAAGAATTGTTACTGGTGACAGGTCAAATACAATTCATACAGGTCAAATACAATTCATACACCATCCGCCCCCGCCCATAGGGGCTTGAAGAAGAGAATGTATGGGCTGCACAATGCTTCCATGCAGAGCTGAATCCAGCCCACACACTAGTACTGGTAAACCGCTTAGAGGATCTAAGCCTGTCCAGGAACCGCGGTGCGTGGCGGACCGTCCCTGCCAATAAACCCTGTTGGTTTCATTGGGCGACAGGCCTTGAGATGTCATTTCATCTCAATGTCGGGTAAAAGTCCCACAAAATTGGAAGCAACGTCTCCAAAATGACCTTTACAGTGTTGGCAGGGACGTTAAACCTCAAATCAAACAAACAAAATTCATACACCATTCATACTAATACTGTGATCAGTCAGATCTGACCATTACTCGTAGGTGTACATTACATACAGCGGCCCCCGCCCAGAGGGGCTTGAAGAAATATATGGGCTGCATGATGCTTCCACGCAGTGCTGAATCCGGCCCGCACACTAGTACTGTAAACCGCCTCAGTGGATCTAAGCCTGTCCAGGAACCGCGGTGCGAGGCGGACCATCTATGCTAATAAACCCTATTGGTTTCATTGGGCGTCAGGGCTTGAGATGTCATTTCATCTCAATGTCGGATATAAGTCCACAAAATTGGAAGCAACGTCTCCAAAATGACCTTTACAGTGTTGACGGGGACGTTAAACCTCAAATCAAACAAACAAACATACACACCATGTTTGTAGGATGAAAGCCTACACAGTAGTAATAACCAATTTCAAGTATTACAGGTTAATCCTGCAAATTGGGACTCAATAAATATAATTTTGGTTAGATGTATATGGAACACGGCGGACAAAGAAATCAGTCTGTGTAGCAGACGTGCACTGACCGACAATGTTGCCCGGAAAAAAAAAATATGTCAGGATGATAAAAGTATGAACATTGTTTTATTTATTTGTTTCATTTATCTTCATAAAAAGATAAAACAAATTTTAACTGTTTCAATTATAACATCAAACTATGTTCCCGAATAATTCGGTGGACCGGCGAATAAGTCCGGAACAAACCGGCTCTGTCGGGGAAATATCACAGCTACGCAGGACCGTTTGTCCAGTGTAATTTTCAGGGCCAATCACGATGTTTTGGCTGAAAATACTGAATTCGAATCTATTATCAGAAAATTGATCAATCAAATATTCATTATAAAATTAACATTCGACTGGTTTCTGAGGTGTTGTAGTGTTTGCGTATTGATTTTGCTTATTTACTGTGATAAATCGGGTACCAGAACAGACTGTAAGACCCAAAATACCTGTGTTTACGGTTGATCAACCAACCCTATTCTAGTGGCACCAACCCTTAACTTTTTCCCCCGACTTCCCAACCTGCATGGCGTCAATCATAATGCCAAAAGGCCTTCATATCAGTATCAAAAAGACCGATTGCCTGATGCTGTGTGCACAAGTCTGATTACTCACACGGTTTTGTTTGTTTGTTTGAGTTGAGGTTTAACGTCCCCATCAACACTGTATAGGTCATTTTGGAGATGTTGCTTCCAATTTTGTGGGACTTTCACCCAATTTTACTCACACGGTTCAAGTGACCCTGCGATAAGATCAAAGATGCCGATGTGGACTAATCTGATTCACCGTTTTACATAATTAACTGATCTAACTAACAACTTTTTTGATACTGGTGCACACTACAGGTGGTCAGTTTCTGACTCAAGCAATTAACACATTTAGTTTGGATTATTAGTAAGGCTGACACGATTAATCGTATAATCGATTAATCGATCGATAAATTCCACAGAAACGATTATCATTTCTGATTTGCTTTTAATCGGTTACTTGATAGGTAAAATTTACTATCCAAAGTCATGCCTAACATAGCTGGATGTGTGGCAAACAGTGCAGACCCTGATGAGACGCCGCATTATGCGGCGTCTCATCTGGGTCTACACTGTTTGCTCAGGCATGTCTTTTCAAATATACATATGGTAAAGTGCAACATATGGTAAGAGTCATGCTCAGACAGAAAGTCAGACAGGTAAAATCATGACAAAAACCTTAGTGATTACTAATCGATTATCGATCGCAATAGCAGGACTGATAATCGATTATCTTTTCAGCTCAGATTAGCCAGCCCTAATAATTTACCGGATTATCAATTGGTGTTTTTGTAATCAATGTGTTGCCTTTATAGATGGATATTACTTGGCTTTGAAAAGCTGATCCAGGAAACAGAGAAAAATAAATAAACTGGGCCAAGTCATCTGCTCTTTTCCAGTTTGGGAAGGCGAAGTTCTCGAATTTAGGGTGAAGAAGTCACCCGAATAGCCTCCAGCATTAGTGCTGGCTATTTCTACTTTGCGCCAGCAGGACGCAGAGGCAAGAAAATTTGCATCTGTGACTCCTTATTTCATGTCCTTGAGCTATTTGGCGAAAAACTCTTAACTGGAGGCTTAAAAACTTGTTCATTGCCGTTTTCCCACATGTGTATGTCGACGCCTTTGATTATTGCATCATGATGGTTGTTTACTTTTGACACGATTCAAGTATATTAACGGAAAAATATTATTTCTGGCGCACTGGAAAATAACCGGTAAATTGACTGGCGAATTAGGTATTAATAAAGTTTGTCATGGCATGCAAGGATTACACATCTCAGTTTTTGTGTCTGGTTTCACGGGATTTCCAGTATTTATTCATAGTTTGATTTTATAATTGAAACAGTTAAAATTTGTTTTATCTTTTTATTTAGATAAATGAAACAAATAAATAAAACAATGTTCATACTTTAATCATCCCGACATATTTTTTTTTCCTCGCAACATTGTCATCAGTGCACGTCTGCTACACAGACTGATTTCTTTGTCCGCCGTGTTCCGTATACATCTAACCAAAATTATATTTATTGAGTCCCAATTCGCAGGATTAACTGTAATACTTTGGTTATTGCTCATGTATCTAATTGTGAATCACAGGTGGCTAGCAGGCAATGCATGCTTATTTACCATTATTTATCTCAAGTAGCCAATAAAAATAACACCCTATAGATGTCTCGTCGGCGTCTCTGACCATTAAGCAGAGTGACTGGCAGCACATCATAAAAGTTACTTTGCGTCCGAGAAACAGTATTTTTTTTTTCACGTCCGGTGCTGGCGAGATCGAGATCCAGACACACTGTTTTGCGCTGATGCAAACACTGCCCCATGCCTGCATTCTGGGAGAAATTCCTCTCTTGGTAGCGAGGGGAAACTATAGTTTACTGGTGATGTTAATTAAATTTAACAATAAAACATATGTTGTGGATACTCGTTTGAACTGGCTCGGCAGTTACTAAGCATTGAGTACAACCACATATGTTTTTGTTCAGAATAAGGATAAAGTTTCATTGTAGTCTATTTTTCATCAGAGGCAAGTGCACTAACCACTGAGCTATCATGATCCCGAGAATGCAGTGCCCTGTCTGATCAGAGTCTTAACTGTTCATAAGTGAAGACACTGATCCAGCTCCCAACATGGGCAGGCTAATCATAACTAAGTAGGGACAAAAAAAAAAGAAATTAGATTCTCAAAACCGCTGCATTGTGCTGAATAGAAGTAAAGGCAATGATCAGGAATAGATACAATTAACCCACAGATCCCATCAGAGACACCGAAGGAAAGAAACACAAACATGAACAACTAGGCCTAATGGAAACATCAATAGGCGAAAGCCAAAAAGACAGTTACTTTCCACAAAATGGCCAATTGGCTATCTAAAACAAAATAATATAAGTGATACACACCCTCAAATACAAACCATAACAAAAATAAACTGCAACAGAAGAACCACTTTGGAACAAAAAGGGTTATGTATTAAATGGGCCCCGTCAAGCGATTTTGGTACTTATCGCCTATGCGAGCAGCGAAGGTTCAGGCAAGCCTGCGCATCCACGCAGTCTCGCCAGAACCTTCGCTGCTCGCTGATACAAGCAGTGAATCAAGAGGAACCTTCAGACAGAAAGCCATATCCCTGGCCCCTCTGAATGGCTGGGCATGTGCAGATAAAATTTGTCATGACGGAATGCTCGAAGACACAAATTCGCTTGGCGGGGCTCAAATGATACATAACCAGCTAACCACCAGATCCTGCTGACCTAATAACCCTTTTGGTACCAAATGAAATATTCCTCCTTATATACCGGTATAGCAGGAGTCCATTTCCAAATTTAGGGGTGTCAGGTTGTGTTTTCATCAAAATTTATTTGGAAAATGACTGAACTGTAGCAAACAGTGGAGTCCCTGACATTATATACCTAGTCTTCAGTGCCAGTGCCTGTTTACACCTTGTTAATCTTTTCAGGCACAGCTTCATCAGAATCTACCCTATGACGAGTCCCTTGAAGTAGGTGACGCTGAAGAGATTGCAAGTATCTACTCTCCCACTCCAAGAGTAACACAACAAGGTACATTTCAATTTGATGAAAAACTAACCAAAAAGCAGTACAGTCAACCCTCTTTATACCGACATTCGTTATAACGGCAAGACTCGTTATAATTGAATTTTGAATAGAGATACTACTAAGCTAAAGGCTTAGCCCCGCTTCCGAGCGGTGTGGGCTTCCCTCGGGTTGGAAATGCACAAATCGAGTCCACATCATGAAAGGATCTGGTAATCTAATACTCCAAGAAACAAATGTAATAGACATTTGTTAGAATCGCCTCGGTGAGGCGATTCTAACAAATGTCTATAACATTTGTTTCTTGGAGTCATAATGGGGAAAAGGCCTTTTATTAACTATCATACTCCTAACTGGAATTCTTTATAACGGCAAATTCTTTATAACGGCACAATTGTAGGGAACAAATACTGACATTATAACGAGGGTCCTCTGTACATGTACACTTGGGCCGCTAGTGTTTTATTTTTCAATAATATGAACACTTACGTGTATCCTTATTTTTAGAAATATGCTCCAAATAAAGATAAGCATTTTGTATGACATTGCATAGCTTGCATTGCTGAGGAGATGGCTCAAATGTAGTAATCTTTTCTATCTGCAGATTAGAGCCTTGGCTAAGCCTGTGATTGCAAATGGCCATTCTTTGCTCAGCTTGGAAACACCTACTGTTATATTGATCCATAAAATAAAAATAGATTTTTTTTTTTTCATACCATAACTTTTTTCAGTTGTTTATTAACATTAATTGTATATGTACTTGTGTTTTCCTTGTTTTTTCAATCCATATTTGATGATATTTGGAAGATACAGGTATTGTAGAGGTAGGCTTGTTTGTTAAAAATAGAACGATATGTAAAACAAGATAAAATCAAAAGGTTAAGATAAACTGAAAATGAAAACACATTCAAATTGTGTTTTAAAGGTGCATTATTGAGCTACCGGGTCTCAATTTTTTTTTCTGGTTTTTATCTTCAATTCATACTCCTTTTGTCATGTGTGCACTTTTGGAGCCAAATACAGCTTCAGAACTTCGTGAAAATGGTCGTTTTCATTCGTGTTTACCCTTCGCTCTGAACATGTGTTCGGAATTTCTGTTCTAAAAATAAAGCTGTCACTTTACACACACATGGCAACAGTATCGTCTCTGAGTGTCGTTACATATGGCATGGTATTCAGCGTCATATTTTTTCCTATTCAGACATGGCCTAAGCAAACAAGGCCAAAAATGAACGTCGCATAACGGCATATATGGGGATTCTATTGTCAGGAACTAAAAATAGATCTAACTAGTGTTCGAAACCTAGTAAGGGAATCCCTCTCAAACTCGTTTACCTGTCATCATAATTGTTCGCATTTTTGCATAAAATGCATTCATTTGTATTGTTTTAAAGAAAAATACCGGCTATATGATTTTATTTTTTGGAAGCATTTTTTACCGATGGCTCAATAATGCACCTGTTCTTTTGTCATATTATGGTGATATGTGAATTTGCAGTTGCAGTTTTATTGTTGATTGTCAACCTAGACTAACCATTATGTACAAATAAACTGGGTCACTGTAATGATCATGTAGGCCTAAGTAAACTGGGTAGATCCAGATCAGACTGCTCCTGAAGGAGCAGTCTGATCAGGATCTACACTGTTTGCCATTCCTTCTGTACCTTTTTGACTCCTGGCTGGATCACGAAACAAATTTATTTAAATTTTAGGATAATTAGGGCAAATCATCAAGGTGTCCAGATTTTCAGGATTTTTATGGTAAAAATTGGGTAAATATGGTAAACTGGACCTGCATGCATTGCAAAAAGTGCATTTGTTCTAAAAATAGCATACTTTTCGTAGAATAAGGTTGGTAAGCTTGAGTTTTGTGCAAATGCCAGACATACTTGTCTGGGCCCACTTGAATAAAGCTTTGTTAGCTTAACCCATTTTGTACTGGAAACTCCTAAAGGGGTACTTGGCAAAGAGCGCAGGCCCTGATCAGATGCCACAGAATGCGCCGTCTGATCAGGGCCTACACTGTTTGCAAAACATTCAGCCAGTTTCCAAATAAATTTTAAAGAAAACACAACTGACAACCCTAAATTTTGAAATGGACTCCTGCTATATATAAGGAGGAAGATTCCATTTGGTACAAAATGGGTTAACAAGCTCCATAGTGGCAAAAATGTCAACTGTTTTGGTAAGTATAATATCTCATACTCTGGTATTTTTAGTGAGACAGTGTGAAAAGCTACACTGAAACATGTTTTTTTTTTATCAAAAATATTACTGTAAAAATCCTGAAAATTCGGACACATTGAAGACTTACTGTAATTTTCCTAAAATTTTAAGAAATTTGTTTCACGATCCTGCAAGGAGTCCACATTGGTGCAGACGGAATGGAAAACGGTGTAGACCCTGATCAGGCTGCTTCTTCAGGAGCAGTCTGATCTGGGTCTGCACGGTTTGCTCAGGGTTATCTGTCACAACACAGGATCGTTATGGCAGTATTTTTGCCATATTAAATGATTAAAGTTTTAATGATATGTTAACTCATGACATCATTAGTTTTAAACAACTGCAAGCTTAAGCCATCTTCACTGATTGCCACCCAGTGTGTGTTTTGACTGAAAGCCCTATGTGCAATAACAGATTGTATTGAAAACTGAAAGTGACCATAGCAGAAAGTGCGAAGTAAAATGGTTATTAGCATGATCCAAGGAAAATTTTCTTATTTCTTAATAAAAACCTATGTTGTGGGTACTTGTTAGAATCGTCCCAATGAGGCTATTCCGACATGCACACACATCATATGTTTATGAAGACAAATACGGAAAACTACCCCCTTTAAACTATCCTCATAATTCCATATTTGGAGCTTTGGTGTCTTATGACATGTACTAAAATTAGCCTGCATTCCATAAAAATCCTAAAAATTCGGACCCCTTTAAGACTAGCTGTAATTCTCTAAAAATTTTAACAAATTTAGATTCACAGTCTAGCAAGGAGACCAAAAAGTGGAGACAGAATGGCAAACAGTGTAGACCTTGATCAGACTCAATACTTGGGATCATTATGGTTGTTCCTGGGTCAGAACATTGCTTGCCTTGTTTGCTTGGCGATGCTTTGCATGTATGCTAATCATATTATGCCGAGTGGAGACTCGGATCAGCCTTTTAAGATGCACTGACTGATTGGGCACAATTATTGTGTTATGAACATACATTTGCATAACATAATTTGAGTATGAACAATCTCATCTGTTTTGTTTGCGTTATGTTCAGGAGCCCGACTGGGTGTCAGACCTCGGCCGCAGGGTAACTGTTTATTTATATATCACAGCATGGTACATGTAGTTGGTAGTGGCGCTTAGTAGAAACAGACTGGGTACCAGACAGTTTTAAAGTCTATTCAAGATTTGATCATGTTATTCCTGAAAAATCATTTGAGTGTATGAGGTTATTTTGTATAATTATGGGCTTACTTTATTAACCTTAAATATTCAGAGACTTTTTAATAAAATACTTTGTCTGCGAAGGCTTTTACTCACTGGCAAACAATGGTAATAATGTTAACCCTTCTCTTGCTGAGTATTCATTTTAGCCACACCCATCTCTGACTTTGAACCAATCAGATTACTTGATGTAATTTATTCCTACAAATTCATAAACTGAATGTCAAACAGTGTAGATCCTGATCAGATGGCTTCTTCAGAAGCCATCTGTGGCTTCTTCAGAAGCCATCTGATCTGGATCTACACTGTTTGTAAAGATAGGGCTTGTTGTGAACAGCAAGATAAGGATTAAAATTGCCATTCTTTTGAAGAAGTGATAAATGAGCCATATGTCAAGGTTACGGAAGTGTCTGGTATCCAGCTTTGTATGCATTTTAAATGGAGCTTATAAACTTTATTTTGCATTGTCTTGTATTTTAACTACATACACCACAACTTCTTTATATCACTGTTGTTGGGGTTCAACTCATAAACCATCTTTATTAAATACTTTGTTTGATTTGTTTGTTTGATTGAGGTTTAACTTCAACACTGTATAGGTCATTTTGGAGACTTTGCTTCCAATTTTGTGGGACTTTTACCCGATATTGAGATGAAATGACATCTGAAGCCTTGTCGCCCAATGAAACCAATAGGGTTTATAAGCATGGACGGGCCGACTCGCACCGCTTTACCTGGGCAGGCTTAGATCCTCTCAGCAGTTTACCAGAACTCATGAGCAGTCGGTTTCAGCTCTGCGTGGAAGCATCATGCAGCCCATTTATTTCTTCAAGCCCCAGTGGGTGGGTTCGATTTATTAAATGCTGTTTTCATACCAAAATGTATAGGCTATGTAGAAAAAAGTCCATGTATGGTCATTTTTTTTTATATATATAATCTATACATTTTAAGGACCCATCTTTAACCCATTTTGTACCAGAAACCCCAAAACGGGGCCTGGCAAACATCGTAGGCTCAGATCAGATGCCGCAGAATGCGGCGTCTGATCAGGGCCAACACTGTTTGCAAAAAGTTAAGCCATTTTTCAAATAAATTTTGAAAACACAACCTGACACCCCTTAATTTTGAAATGGACCCCTGGTATATATAAGGAGTTAGATTCCATTCAGTACAAAAAGGGTTAATTGGTGTGTTATCCCAAACCGCATTATAACAAACAATTTAATATATAAGGGCTAACGGTGTATGCCCAGAAAACACACAACATTACAAGAACGAATATCTGCATAGCTGCTGGACCTCAAGCAAATGAATCAGCAACACATGTACCTTCAAATGTTTTCCAGAGAAAATAATGCTTGGTGGTTCATGTGAATTGCCTACCTGTTAAAACCGTATCCTGCTGAATAAATTAAATTTGCCACACCCATTTATGACTATCCACCAATCCCATTGCTCAATTTAACATATTTGTTCAGTTCACAAAGTGCATGACAAACAGTGTAGTTAGTGATAAGATGGCTTATTAGGAGCCATCTGATCTGGATCTACACTGTTTGCAATGGTAGGGGTTGTTTACTTATGTTCAGCAGGATAAGGGTTAAAGGTAGTTCACATGAAAATGTCAGACTTATTATTTTTCTGAAAAATAAGAAAAAAGATACAGTAAAATTCCTATATCAAGACCACCTTTGGGACTGTTCAAAAGTGGTCTTAAGACCACTTTTGAACAGTCCCAAAGGTGGTCAGTCCTAAAGGTTGTCTAAGACCACTTTTGAACAGTCCCAAAGGTGGTCTCTGAGCTGAGGACACTGTATGCAGAAAACACAAAGAAAGCCTAACTGCAACCTACTAAATAAGCTTTGTATAGCAGAATTAGTCTTAATTTTAGGTGGTCTTAATAGCGGAATTTTACTGTATTTGAAAATATGTGTTGAATTTGTGAACGGTGCTTGAAGGGAGAAAACTCATTTTGTTTCCAAAAATATTTACACAAAAAAACTCTTTTATCATGTTGTGGTAGTGTTGTGTGTTACAGACTTTCTTATTACCGTATGTCATATTTCATCCTTATGTTAATATCTCCGTGTGAAGAGCACCCCTTTAAACACCACTTTTACAGAAAACTGGGGTTTACAGGGGTACAAAATTTTTTCTTATTTCTGCTCGAAGACATTGGTTGTGGGTATTAATTAGAACAGCCTCAATGAGACGGTTCTAAGAAGCACCCACAACCTATGTTTGGAGCATTAATAATAAAAATACCAAATTTTTACCAGGAAAGTAACCTTAAATTAGGAGATATTAAATAATGCACTAAGTCACACAGATGTTTTATCATAACACTATCATCCTAGATCCATCTAAATGTAAAAACATTTGTTTTGCTGCAATGGTCTTCGTCATCCATCTGTCCGTACATATGTCCGTCTGTCCATCCGTCCATCTTACCGGATAACTCCTCCTAGACGGCTATCGTTAGAAACTTGAAACTTTGGGAACTGATAGATCTTTGGTCTGGGGAGTGCATAGCACTTTTGGAATTTTGATCACATCCCTAGGGGTGGGCCCAGGGGGTGAGGCCCGCGGGGGTCAAAAATAGAAATTTCCAGAACATGGTCGTGTAACATATCAAAGCGAACGCCATGATGAGTAGATTATGTAGTGGCGTGGGGATATGCGATGGCATGCCATCGACTGCGCAATTCTAGTTAAAGAATGTTGTGCACAATTAGGAGACATTCCTTTCAACACTGTTTTGTATCCTTAATCAGTAGTTGACTACTCGTAAACTGCCCACGTCTGTGATGATCATTGTTCATGTCGCATGAAGCTCCAGACTTGATGTAACTCCATCACATACAGATCTAACATTGACAGTTGCTTTATATCAGTTGGCTTCAGCGTCTGTTAAGAAAGTTAGCTAACCATTTTTTTAGATGAAATATACAGTCAAACCTGTCATAGTGGTCACCTCTGTTAAGCAAGCAACCTGTCTTAAGCAAGCATGCATTTAGTTCCAAAAAGGCAAATGCATTAAAATTCACCTGTATTTAGCAAGCACCTGTCTTAAGCAAGTACATTTTGACTATTCTTTAGGTGCTTGCTTAACACAGGTTCGACTGTATATATAAATATACAAAAGAGAAATGCATTCAATTTGGAAGCAAATCAATATTAGGTACATACATGGAAGTTAATCCTTTCCACGCATTTCCACGCATCATGCGTGTACGCAAACCATCGAGGCTTCGCCGCAACTGTACTGTATCAGCAGAAAAATTTACACTTTTGACCGATTTATCTTGCACACCAGATGAGGAAATCCATGGTTTTAGCCTGGGATTGAAATTCTGTTCTTTACCTGGTGTTTTTTACCCAGGCAAACAACATTAGTATAGTGCATGAAAAATGAAACTTTAAATAAAGTAAAATGAAAATTTCTGGTAGTGTTGTGCAAGAAACTGAACATAATATGTGGGTTTCTTGTAGATGGACGTTTCCAACGGAGGGATGACAGTGCTGAGCAGAACCGAGGCATAGCCTTGGTTCCACTCAGCATGGGCATCCCTCTGATTGGAAACACCCATCTACAACAGAACCCCATATTCTCAGAATCTTATATTGATCACCAATTCACAAGCCTCTGTAGACTGGTACAGATACCTATAGTTGTCTCATTAGGAACTACCTTTTTGTCATCCTGCATCCTGGTAATGATTTTAACCCTTTTTGTACCAAAGGGAATCTTCCACCTTATATAATTATAGGAGTCCACTGCAAAAGTTTGGGGTGTCATGTTGTGTTTTCTTCAAAATTTATTTGGAAAATGGCTGAATGTTTTGCAAACAGTGTGGGCCCTGATCAGACGCCGCGTTTTGCGGTGTCTGATCTGGGCCTGCACTGTTTGCCAACTACCCGTTTTCGGGTTTCTGGTACAAAATGATTTTAACTCTTATCCTGCTGTTCATGACAACCCTTTTCTTTGCAAACAGTGTAGATCCAGATCAGATGGCTTCGGAAGAAGGGATCTAATCAGGATCTACACTGTTTGATATTCATTTTATGAATTTGAAGGAATAAATTACATCAAGTAATCTGATTGGTTCAAAGTCAGAAGTGGGTGTGGCTAAATTGAATATTCAGCTAGAGAAGGGTTAACTACAGTATAATCAAAATTTAAAAGAATCAGCATGTTCCAGCTCAGTTATGGGAGAATCCAGTTAGGAAACTTGGAGATAAAAGAACTATAAGGGCTTGTCCACTTCATCATTTCTTGTCCAATTCAGCACTGTCCAGATGTCAAATTCAGCTTTTCCAGCTTTTGACAAAAAATGACAAAATTTTATAAGATCAGCAATCGCTCCGCCTAGGTTTAAAGAAGATATTCTTGGGATAACTTTTGTGGTTTCTAGTATAGTAAGTAAGTAAGTAAGTAAAAGTCCTTATTTAACGAGGGTAACAACATTTAGCATAGACATTTACATGTGTAAGCTTATCTTCCATGAGGCCCTCAATCTGAAAGCATATATCACCGGTACTTTTTAGAATCACCTTTTGTACTTTTGTCGCAAAAAAGCTCTACAGAGCTTGTGTTATTTGTTTCGGATATGCGACCTTAAATAAAGCTTCTGTATCTTTACCTCAATATTTCATGCAAGAAACATGATTTTCCATATTTCTTGGTAGAAACACATGGTTTGGGTATCTCTTCTTGGAAACATGTTGTGGGTACTTGTTGCAATGGCCTTGGTATTTCTTGTAAGAAACATATAATTTGTCTTATATCTTGTAAGAAATGCCACATGTTATGGGTAATGTTTAAAATTTCCTCAATGAGGCAATTTTAACAAGTACCAACAAGATGCATTTTCATAAAGAAATAAAAAAAAGAAAATACTCAGTAGTGGAGCAATCATCATGCTCATTTTGACCCTTAGATTACATTTGACAAAGTAGAAGCCTCCGTGGTGCAGTGGTTATGCTACTCGCCTTCTAAACCAGGGGTCGCAGATTCGATCCCAGG
Source organism: Lucinisca nassula (assembly GCA_963580285.1). Lineage (NCBI taxonomy): Eukaryota > Metazoa > Mollusca > Bivalvia > Lucinida > Lucinidae > Lucinisca > Lucinisca nassula. Next base: position 13,446,479 of record OY757019.1, read on the forward strand.
CTTCTCCAGACTTTCGGACGAGTCTTTAAAACCGAGGTCCCGTCTCCGTATGACCTTAGCTGTTGGTGAGACGTAAACCGCAAACTCACATTAAGTTTTGACAAAGATTTATTGTGGGAGACAGTCTAGTTATAGCATCGCTACAATTAACCCTTATCTTGCTGTTCACGACAACCCCTATCTTTGCAAACAGTGTAGATCCAGATCAGATGGCTTCTTCAGAAGCCATCTGATCAGGATCTGCACTGTTTGGCATTCAGTTTATGAATTTGTGGCAATAAATTACATCAAGTAATTTGATTGGCTGATAGACAGAAATGGGTGTGGCTTAAATGAATATTCAGCAAGATAAGGGTTAAGTAATTTTGTTATTTCTTTTTCTTCTTTTACGGTAGGAGTTTTGTAGACTTAGATAAGCTGACTTGCAAAAAAGTTCTCAACCCTTGTCCTGTTGAATATTTTAATCTGCCACACCCACTACTGATTATCAACCAATCAGATTACTTGATGCAAATTATTGCAACAAATTCACAATCTGAATGACAAACAATGTAGATCCTGATCAGATGGCTTCTTCAGAAGCCATCTGATCTGGATCTACATTGTTTGAAAGATAAAGCATATCCAAGCTCAGCAGGACAAGGGTTAAGATTTTCCCATTGATAGTCTCTAACCCATTTTGTACTTGAAACCTTAAAATGTGTAATTTGCAAACAGCGCAGGCCCATATCAGATGACGCAGAATGCGGCTTCTGATCAGAACCTACACTGTGTGCAAAATGGTCAGCCATATTCCAAATGAATTTGGAAGATAACACAACCCGTCACCCCTAAATTTTGAAATGGACTTCTGCTATATACATATTCTGTTTGCTACAAAATGGGTTACACACATGTGCCAACTATTACAACTTCTTGCATCAGGTTTTAACAAGCTTCTGTGATGAACATTCCTGTAAACCCCACTTAATATAAACAAAATTGAGGTTTACAGGGGTAAACATTATTAGAGCCCTGTGCCCTATAGTAATCACCTTATTAGAGCCCTGCAAAATTTTTGCGGGTGCCCTATAGTAATCACCCTGTCAATCTGTCTGTATTTTTCATGTTTTTTTCTTCTAAATAACTTACACACCGTCAAATGCATCAACTTTTAAAACTTAAACATAAGGTCACAACAACAATACACAATTTTGTGGCAAGTTTGGTAACTCTAGCTACAATATTATCAGAGTTGATGCCCTTTGAAAATTCAGAATTTCAGCATTTTAGGTTTTTTTTTTGTCATTATTTTCAAACCGTTAGAGATATTCCAATGAAACTTGCTATAGTTATTGACAATGACAATGCAAACACGTGTAGCAAAGGACAACAACTCTACCTTCAACAAATTTGCCCTTTTATTATACCCGCTTTTTCGAAGAAAAATCGGGTATATTGTTTTCGTACCACAGTTCGATCCGGCGTCAGTCCGTCTGTCCGTCCGTCCGTCCGTCTGTCCGTCTGTCGGTCACGTTTCTTGTGATTGGATCTCCTCTGCAACCACTGAAGTTACACTTTTGAAACTTTGCATGTGGATAGTACATGGAATGTAGATGGCAGTGGGCAACTTTTTTGTGACCTTGACCTCAACATGACCCCAAGGTCAAAGGTCAAAAATTATGATTTGCCATATCTCCTAAACTATTGGAGTTACACTTCTGAAACTTTGCTTATTGGATGGGCCTTGGAACATAGAATATGTCAGGATACTTTTGGTGTGACCTTGACCCCAAGGTCAAAGGTCAAAAAGTATGATTTTGCCATATCTTCTAAATTATTAGAGTTACACTTCTGAAACTTTGATTATTGGATGGCCCTTGGAATATAGAATAAATTTGGATACTTTCGGTGTGACCTTGACCTCAACATGACCCCAAGGTCAAAGGTAAAAAAATATGATTTGCCATATCTCCTAAACTATTGGAGTTACACTTCTGAAACTTTGTTTATTGGATGGCCCTTCGAATATAGAATATGTTGGGCTACTTTTGGTGTGACCTCGAACCCAAGGTCAAAGGTCAAAAAGTATGACTTTGCCATATCTTCTAAACTATTGGAGTTACACGTCTGAAACTTTGTTATTGGATGGCTGGTGGGATATAGAATAAATTGGGATACTTTAGGTGGATTCAACATAACCCCAAGGTCAAAGGTCAAAAAGTATGACTTTGCCATATCTTCTAAACTATAAATGCTACACTTCTGAAACTTTGCTTATCAGTTAGAATGTTCTTTGCAACTTTTTTTAACTTACATGTAGTTTTGGCCAGCTAATACATAGTCATTAGTGTTATTAATAGAAAAAGCGGGTATTTGCGATGGTTTACCATCGACTGCAGATCTAGTTGTCAATTGTTCTGTCCATCCACATTTTTCATGTTTTTCTTGATAAATTACAAACCGTCAAACGCATCAACTTCAAACTTTAAACATAAGGTTGTCAGGTTATGTAACTCTAGCTACAATATTGTTAGAGTTATGGCCCTTTGAAAAACTCAAAATTTCAGCATTTTTCATCTTTTCTTTTTTTTGCCAGAATTTCAAAACTGTTATAGATATATAAGTTTCTTTTGATGTGGGCTTGGTATTTTTACGGTATATTGCTTAATTAATGGAGAAATAGGTTCTCCAAAATTTTAACCACATTACTTCTCCTTATTTTGCAAAACTTCTGCTTGACATTTGTCTGATTGGACAACTTTTCTTACGTTGTCTCATTTTAAACATAAGTAGTAAGTACATGTACAGTACGGCTCAGGTATTTGAACCGTTTTTCTTTTTCATTCCGCGGACAACTTTTTAAATCCGCGTTTTTCCGCCGAATGGTTTGGAGTAAACAACTCCGAGTGAAAATATTTTACTCCAAGTTATGCGCTCGATATTCCGAAGAAATTCCGCGGACCTCAGAGCTTACCTGTGATATTTGGAGTGTTTGCGAGTATTTGCGAGTGGTGATTAATTTAATTAAACATGTGTCGCCGGTGCGACGTATCAGAGGTCAATAATGGCGGCCGAAACCCGTCAAAATTTCGCTGACAGTTATCACTTTGATTATTTGTTTCTCACTTGTCCGATAATACTTCACATTAAAATTATTAAAGAATGAAAGCCAAATGATTATACTATATCAAAATAATTTTCTTTTTTTGAAAATATAAAAATTACATGGAGAAATTTTGAGTTCAAAATGACCGATTTTGCAGTTTAAAAGCCAATAATGGCGGCCGAAATCCCTTAAAATTTCGCTGACAGTTATCAACTTTGATTATTTGTTTCTCATTTTTCCGATTATACTTCACATTAAAATTATTAAAGAATGGAAGACAAATGATTATATTATATCAAAATAATTTTCTTTCTTTGAAAATCTTAAAATTACATGGAGAAATTTTGAGTTCAAAATGACCGATTTTGCAGTATAATAGAAGCCAATACTTGCGGCCGAAACCCGTCAAAATTTCGCTGACAGTTATCACCTTTGATTATTTGTTTATCAATTGTCCGATAATATTTCACATTTAAATTATTAAAGAATGAAAGACAAATGATTATATTATATCAAAATAATTTTCTTTTTTTGAAAATCTTAAAATTACATGGAGAAATTTTGAGTTCAAAATGACCGATTTTGCAGTATAATAGAAGCCAATACTTGCGGCCGAAACCCGTCAAAATTTCGCTGACAGTTATCACCTTTGATTATTTGTTTCTCAATTGTCCGATAATATTTCACATTTAAATTATTAAAGAATGAAAGACAAATGATTATATTATATCAAAATAATTTTCTTTTTTTGAAAATATCAAAATTACATGGAGAAATTTTGAGTTCAAAATGACCCATTTTGCAGTTTAAAAGACGCCAATAATGGCGGCCGAAATCCCTTGAAATTTCGCTGACAGTTATCACCTTTGATTATTTGTTTCTCATTTGTCCGATTATACTTCACATTAGAATTATTAAAGAATGGAAGACAAATGATTATATTATATCAAAATAATTTTCTTTTTTTGAAAATCTTAAAATTACATGGAGAAATTTTGAGTTCAAAATGACCGATTTTACAGTTTAAAAGAAGCCAATAATGGCGGCCGAAACCCGTCAAAATTTCGCTGACAGTTATCACCATTGATTATTTGTTTCTCATTTGTCCGATAACACTTCACATTAAAATTAGTAAAGAATGAAAGACAAATGATTATATTATATCAAAATAATTTTCTTTTTTTGAAAATCTTAAAATTACATGGAGAAATTTTTAGTTCAAAATGACCGATTTTGCAGTTTAAAAGTAGCCAATAATGGCGGCCGAAACCCGTCAAAATTTCGCTGACAGTTATCACCTTTGATTATTTGTTTCTCAATTATCCGATAATACTTCACATTAAAATTATTAAAGAATGAAAGACAAATGATTATATTATATCAAAATAATTTTCTTTTTTTGAAAATATCAAAATTACATGGAGAAATTTTGAGTTCAAAATGACCGATTTTCCTGTAATTTTATGATGTTCAACATGCTTCCAATTACGGACTTGAAAGAGTTGTATGTACTCGTCATGCCCAACTGATTCCTTTGTTTGAAATCACTTCGCAGTTTCACACCCTGGTAATTAATGATTACCTCTTTGTTGACTTTTGACATTGTTTACATTATAATAACTATCAGAGATAATTATTATCTTATAATTATATATAAATATATATGATGGTAAAAGAACACTAAATAAACCAAAAACAATGCCCAGGTATTTCGTCAAATTCCTCCGAGTATTTCCGCGTAACTTCGCGAGAAAATATTGCCTCCAGGTACGATATTACGACTCGGAATAATTTCGCGAAATTTCGCGTACCGCGGACCTTGCGAGTGTTTTCGAGGAGTGTCCGCCGAATATATACATATACTCGGAACAATTCCGAGCGTTTTTGAAAGTACTCGAAACGCCGAGATTCGGAATAAAGAGTTTTTTGGTTCTTATACCTGAGCCGTACTGTATGTATGTATGTTTAGTTTTGCACTGCTTTCTGTTTGTGGATGGGTATGATGCACCTTGGATGAAATGTTGTGTGTTAGTCGTCATGTCATATTGTATGTGTGGTACGTTCCACAGCCTGTCATATCAACAAGTAAGGCTTACATGATTAATCGGATAATCAATTAGTCAATAAATTTCACAAAAATGATTATATTATTTTTGATTTGTTTGTAATCGATTATTTGATAAGTATTATGTTTGTTTGTTTGATTTACCCAAAGTTATGCCTAAAATAGCTGGATGAGTGGCAAACGGTGAGACGCCAGATTTTGCATCTACACTGTTTGCACTGGCCCATATGTTCAAGTATAGGACGGGCCTCCGTGGCCTAGTGGATAAGAGCGCTGACTCTTAGTCATTAGGTCTCTCACCGCCGTGGGTTCGAGCCTCGCTCGGGCCACGTGTGAGACGCCAAGTTCTGCAACGGAAGGTCAGGTGTTTTTTCTCTGGGTACTCCGGTTTTCGCCCACCTCTGATTAACGATCGGCTCAATATGAGTGAAATAATCTTGAAAGGGCCGTAAAACCCAAACCCCCCCACCAAAAAAAAAATGTTCAAGTATACTTGTGGTTAAGTACATGTACTTAACCCATTTAGTACCGGAAACACCAAAACAGGTAGTTGGCAAACAGTGCAGGCCCAGATCAGACGCCGCAAAACGCGGCGTCTGATCAGGGCCTACACTGTTTGCAAAACATTCAGCCAGTTCTAAATAGATTTTTGAAGAAAACACAACCTGACACCCCTTAATTTTGAAATCATTTCCTGTTATATACAAGGAAGATTCCATTTGGTACAAAAATGATAACTACAACATTTGGTAAGAGTCATGCTCAGACAGAAAACCAGACAGATAAAATCATGACAAAATCTTTTGTGATTACCAAGTGATTATCAATCACAATGGCAGGACTGATAATCGATTATCTTTTCAGCCTTATCAACAAGCTCATATAATACCTTAATTTATAAAGAGTAAACAGTCTAGGGTTTGTATTGAGTATGGGCAGTTTTACCGTAGCAGAGTATTGTGTAAACACAGCATTTCCGTATTCCTCCCATTTAGTGCCCCCCCCCCCCCCCCCCTCACTGTTTTTTTGAAGAACAAAATAATAAGCACCCCTTCTGCTGTCGGAGGAAAAATATTTTGGCTCACCTAAAGTAAAGATTTCAACATTTCAGTCATCGCTGTATCTGCTGTAAATCTTATCGGGCAAGGTTTTTCATGATTCCACTATATTCTAATGGAAAACCAATATTTAAAACAAAGTGTTCATATAAAATCTTATGATGAATTGAAACTTAAATTAAAAGACACTTCAATGAAATTCTTTAACTTTGGACACCTGGAGAACTTGGGGCAGGGGGTGGGGGAGGGGGTGATAAATGGGAGGAATATGGGAAATACAGTAAATCATCATTTAACAGGAGAAAGATGAATGAAACAAAGTGTTCATGTAAAATCTAAAGATGAAACCTAAATCAGAAGACACTTCATGGCCCCCACCCATAGGGGCTTGAAGAAATATATGGGCTGCATGATGCTTCAACACAGAGCTGAATCCGGCCCGCACACTAGTACTGGTAAACCGCTTAGAGGATCTAAGCCTGTCCAGGAACCGCGGTGCATGGAGGACCGTCCATGCTAATAAACCCTATTGGTTTCATTGGGTGACAGAGCTTGAGATGTCATTTTATCTTAATTGCGGGTAAAAGTCCCACAAAATTGGAAGCAACGTCTCCAAAATGACCTTTACAGTGTTGACGGGGACGTTAAACCTCAAATCAAACAAACTACCCTTATCCGGAGCTATATTATGTCAATTTGAAGTTCAATTGTTGTGGATTTTTATGACATGCAACAATGCAATATTTTTGTTTTGAATGCTCAGAGTATACAGTCATGTAGCTAACATTTCAAGGATTCAGGTCTTTGAGTGGTACTTAACCCTTATCTTGCTGTTCACGACAACCCCTATCTTGGCAAACAGTGTAGATCCAGATCAGATGGCTTCTGAAGAACCCTTATCTTGCTGTTCACTACACCCCTATCTTGGTAAACAGTGTAGATCCAGATCAGATGGCTTCTGAAGAACCCTTATCTTGCTGTTCACGACAACCCCTATCTTGGCAAACAGTGTAGATCCAGATCAGATGGCTTCTGAAGAAGCCATCTGATCAGGATCTACACTGTTTGACATTCAGTTTATGAATTTGCAGCAATAAATTACATCAAGTAATTTGATTGGTTGATAGACAGAAATGGGTGTGGCTTAGATATGAATATTCAGCAAGATAAGGGTTAAAACCCAGATCTGAATGCTAATGATTTTCTTCATATCAAATTCACCATTATCATACTGTATCTGATCTGTTGAAGGTCCTGGTAGAAGTCGAGGTTCTGAATCCCCAAACGCCGGGATGATGCACCCAGATGACGAGGATGATGACGAGGATGAGTTTGATGACAAGATAAACCCTCCAGATAAAGCTGTGAGTCGTTTCTTATCAACATTTTGTTATTCAAGTTATTGTTGGTTTTGTTACATTACTAACCCTTGTCCTGCTAATCCCGGATATGCCTTATCTTTGAAACAATGTAGATCCAGATCAGATGGCTTCTGACGAAGCCATCTGATCAAGATCTACATTGTTTGCCATTCAGATTGTGAATTTGTTGCAATAATTTGCATCAAGTAATCTGATTGGTTGATAATCAGTAGTGGGTGTGGCATATATGAATATTCAGCAGGACAAGGGCTAAGAATGGTGTTTGAATTTTAAATTCCCTAATTTAGACTATTAGGACAGTGAGGAGACTCTTATCAACCCCTATCTTTGGAAACAGTGTAGATCCAGATCAGATGGCTTCTGAAGAAGCCATCTGATCAGGATCTACACTGTTTGACATTCAGTTTATCGATTTGTAAGAATAAATTACATCAAGTAATCTGATTAGTTCAGTGTCAGAAATGGGTGTGGCTAAACTGAATATTCAGCAGGAATAGGATTAAGAGGAATGTGTTTTCTTGCACACCAGATAAGGAAATCCTGGACATAACCCTAGGATAGATATTCTTATCCTACACAGGTTATCCTTCCCAGGGATACGATAAAACGTAAGAATTTTCATGTGTTTGATGTGCACTGGCTGAATAGCATGTCACATACACTATCGTTAAGTTTGACGTCACTGGAGGTACAGTGACGTCAAAAACATCACATTATTGACATCAAAATATGGCTGGCATTGACAATCATAGTGACTGCATTATAAATAATCCACACTCAGAAATGAAAGATATGCACGAAAAAGAACCTTATATGGGTGTGAGGGGTAAAAATCCCTCTATCTCGATCCCTGTAGAGCATCACTTGGCAAGCCACCAATGTAAGAATCTTATACATTTGTATTCTTCAGAGGAGGCCACTCTTTCAAAAAGGAGTTTTGTTACTTTTAGTGGTCTATTTTTAAAGAAAAGAATTTGCTCCCCAGGATCAAATTCTTTTTTTTGCATCACCATTACAAGTCTGTATAATTAACACCCGAAGTCCATGTCATGAACTCCCCTCCAAAAGAGAAAACTGGGGTTTATGGGGGTATACATATTTTTTACTTATTTCTGCTTCAAGATTAAGGTATGGGTACTCGTTAAAACTGTCTCATTGAGGCAGTTCTAACAAGCATCCACAACCTATGATTGCAGTATAAATAAGAAAAGTATCATAGATTTTCATCAGAAAAGTAGCCATTTTGGAGATATTAAAAATGCACTATGTTGCACGGGTATGTTATCGTAATGGAAAGTTGACACTTTTTACAGAGTTCTGACAAATGAGTATCCATTGTACTGGTAAACCACTCGCAGGAAAAATGTTGTTCGGTAAACTATCGTAGTTGACATGACCTACACTAAATATCCAAAAAATTCGGACACATTGAGCACTTGCTGTAATTCTCCTATAATTTAAGCAAACTTGTTTCATGATCCAGCAAGGAGTCCAAAACATTCAGATGGAATGGCAAACAGTAGACCCTGATCAGACCTCTCAGGTGCAATGGCAAACAATGTAGACCCTGATCAGACTGCTCAGGAGCAGTCTGATCTGGGTCTTCACTGTTTGCTCAGGCCTGTCTGTCCCAATACTGAGGATTATTAGGGCAGTCTGTGTAGCTGTGCAGGCTGGTTTGTGTCTTCCCTGGTCATAAACCCTGAAGACATGTTTTTCTTGTGATGGGGCTTGCGCTTGCTTACCTTTAGGGATGAGTTTCGGTGATTCATCATAGTGTGGATTATATTTTCTACTCCTTTGAAACCATTGGTTCCATTTAGGATTTTGAAAATATTGGCGGGTCACTGATGAGGCTTTCAGGCCTAAACTGGCCAGTCTGTTCCAGAAAAACTAAAATTATTTACAATTTTCAGTAGTTCTAAAAGATCGCCTTTTCTTTAGAGCGTAGTTAACTATTTTCAAAATGAAATAACGATTTAACCCTTGTCCTGCTGAACATACTAACCCCTACCTTTGCAAACGGTGTAGATCCAGATCAGATGGCTTCTGAAAAAAAATGTTTGTAAATCAGATTGTGAATTGAATTAAAACATTCTGACCTGGATTGACACCATTTGTCATTCAGTATGTGAACATGAATACATTTTATCAAGTAATTTGATTGGTTTACAGTCAAAAATGGGTGTGGCAAAATTAAGCAGGACAGGGGTAATTTTTGCATTTGTTTTCTTGCTTGAAATGTTCTTTTTTTTTTTGGTATTAATGGAGAATGGGTACAGCTTCAAAAAATTCTTCATGGGAGACAATCCTTACAAAAATACTTTTTTGTCCCTTTTCAATAGGGGTCTACTGTTAAAGGAAAGAATTTGCTTCAAATTCTCTCGTTTAAGAGCATGCTACTTTTTATTCCTTCCTCTAAGAGTAGACCCTTTTTTCTGAGGAGATCAGCTTATATAAAGTGAACAGACTCCCTTTTCTGTGGAGAGCAGTTTTTCGGAAAGCGAACAGGAAGTCCCAAAAGTTGTCTCCCTGGTAAAAAAATTAAAAATGTGCCAGCTGTATCCTTTTTCCGTAAACATTTATTGTTAATTGAACATAGCTCCAGATAGGTGCTTTTTTTTTGCATCCGACAAGTACTAATATTTTTCTTATTTCTGCATGAAAACATATGTAATGGGTATTCATCATTAGAAGCGTCTTGCCATTTTAAGCGCTTCTAATGAGTGGATTTCCCCTCTTATCTGGGGGTAGAGTTGAATTCTTTATTCATTAGAAGCAAGCATGAGAGACAGGTGGATGTGGTTAATTAACCTTCTAAAATGTTACGTCATGAGTTGTCCCCCCCACACTGATATGATGTAGTGAATTGTCCCCCTTGCTGATACACCATAACCTCCTTATAACACTATTATTCGGGTCCAAAGCAGAAATTGTGTTAGTTAAACAACTGTGTTATATCCAAACAAAAATGTGAAGATTATATGGAAAAATGACCATAAATGGTCAGTTTTCTATATAATCTTCACATTACGGGATCCATTTTGAAAACGTTTTATATTCAAAACCGTGTCATAAAGAATCGTGTTATAATGAAGTTGTGGTGTATGATGTAGTGATTGCCCCTCTTGCTGATATGATGTAGTGAGTTGTCCCCGATTGCTGATATGATGTAGTGAGTTATCCCCGATTGCTGTTTTGATGTAGTGAGTTATCTCCCCATGCATGATTGTTTATGTCAACAGTATGCCGATCATATGAAGCGACAGGCAGAAAATATGGGGAATATGGAAAATGATATAATTGATGATGATGATGATGATGACGATGACGATGAGGATGATGACGATGATGACTTTCTTTCAGAAAATAATAGGGTACCTTGTGGCTTTATTTTCTTTGGTGAATGTAGTAACACTCTCTTGGAAACACATAATCAGTATATACTTTACGAAAACACCCCCATACAAACCTTTATTGCTGAAAAATTGAATATCTAAGATGAAAAATTAAGATATTTTTCTTATTTCTGCTCAGAATATAGATTGTGGGTACTCATTAGAGCCACCTCCTCGAGGCGGTTCTCACGAGTGCCCACAATCTATATTTTAGAGCAGAAATAAGAAAAATAAGGCATACCCCTGATAACCCCAGTTTTGCTATATAAAAGTGGGGTTCAATGGGATCAAAATTGTATAGGCGTGTTTTTGTTATAATCAGAATAGCATATTATTAACCTCAGTAAACTTTCATTCGGGCTAAAACTTGCGTTTCTTTCTTATGCTAGGTTCCCACTGTCGTGCGATCCGTTACGAACGCCACGATTAGCCATTCGTAGCTGGTCGTGGAATCTTCTCTGAAATTTCAGGTTTGTATACGAGGTGATAAGTGTCGATACGTTTTGGTACGATTTGTTACGCTCAGATGCGATCCAATCACGATTTGTCAATTCAGGTGTCACGATCAGCCACGGTCTGTTCTCCCGTTCAGATACGATCAAATACGTACCGATAGGATTGTTGCGATTGAGTCTACGACTTGGTCACGATCTGGAACGATCATCACGATCGGATTCCCCGAATAGGGACGATCTGATACGTGCAGGTACGGTCTTATACGCTTATCAAGAACCGATGCGCTCCATTACGATAGCATACGACTGTCGTCTCGATGTTTTCACGATTATGATCAAGGGCGATCACGATTTGAGCTACGACTGGACCCCGACCATAATATATACAGCCAGACTGACCATGGACTTCATTGTTTCTCGAACTTTTACAGCATAAACACTAACCCTCAAGCATTGATGATGGCAGGAGTTGCGGATGATGACAATGTGGCATTTTTCTGTCTGGAAAGGTTCAGGCTCCTGGAAAGGGACAGCCTTTCCTTTTCCCTTCCTGCATCTAGTACCCTTGGGTGGCATCTTTCAAAGGCTCTAAAATACTAGCAAAGGCCTGTACCTAGATGTACCCTCTTGAAGAGCAGATCGCTGAATGAGTCGCATTAAATCTTGTCCGTTATACAAATGGGCACGAGAACTCGTAACAGATCGTGAACGTTCGTGTAAAAACGTAACTATTCGTATCTACTCGCATTTACTCGTATCTTCTCTTATCAACTCGCATCTGATCCCGAATCATTCGGGACAGGTCTTGAGCAATGGAACCCGACAGATCGTAACTAATCGTGACATCTCGTCGGAGATCGCAACACATCTCAACAGAACGCGGTGTTTGTCTTGTCCAAGATCGACACCGATCACCACGATTTAGGAGCACGATTAGATGCGATCTGTCGCGCTTTGTTACGATGCAATACGATGTGATACGTTGATCCCGATTTGACAACTGATCGTGTTGATCGTGGAAAATTTTTGAACCGTTCAAAAATTTTCTACGATTAACCCGATTGCCACGACTGACCTCAAGATCTGATAAGATCTGATAGGATCATCACGATTAGTCCACGATTCGCGCCACGATTGCAATCGTGGCGCGAATCGTGATAGTGGGAACATAGCATTAAGTAAAATTTTAAAACTTTCAACAATAATTTATGTGCCCCAATGACAAGAACGGAAGTTGCTAGCTTCTAGTGAAATGATGTGCAGTTTACTTTTCATACTTTTCATCTGCTTAAAGGTGCATTATTGAGCTATCTGGAAAAAATGCTTCCAAAATTAAAATACATATAGCCGGTATTTTTCTTTAAAACAATACAAATGAATGCATTTTAAGCAAAAATGTGAACAATTATGATGACAGGTAAACAAGTTTGAGAAGGATTCCCTAACTAGGTTTCGAACACTAATTAGATCTGTTTTTAGTTTGTGACAAAAATAGAATCCCCATATATGACGTTATGTGACGTTCATTTTTGGCCTTGTTTGCTTAGGCCATGCCTGAATGGGAAAAAATATGACACTGAATACCATGCCATAAGTAACGACGTCATGTATGTGTAAAGTGACAGATTTATTTTTAGAACAGAAATTCTGAACACATGTTCAGAGCGAAGGGTAAACACGAATGAAAACGACCATTTTCACAAAGTTCTGAAGCTGTATTTGGCTCCAAAAATGTACACATGACAAAGGAGTATGCATTGAAGATAAAAACCAGAAAAAAAAAAATTGAGACCTGGTAGCTCAATAGTGCACCTTTAAGTGTTATTCTTGGGGAAAAGTGTTAAAAGTTAAACTTGCAGGTTTGACATGGCCTTAGAGGTAGGTCTGTTAAACTATGAACCAACCAATCAGCCAATAACCTTACAAAGAAACAAATAATGAATTGATGATAATTTGGGATTTTTTTCATAGTTTTCATAGAAGAAAATTTACCCCTTATTCTGCTGATCACAGTAACCACTACCTTTGCAAACAGTGTAGATCCAATTCAGATGGCTTCTGAAGAAGCCATCTGATCAGGATCTGCACTGTTTGTCATTCAATTTGCAAATTTGAATGAACACATAATATCAAGTATTTGATTGGTTAATAGACAACCATGGGTGTCACTTAATTAATTTATTTAACAGGATAAGGGTTAAAGACACTTGTTAAAAAAGATATAATCAGTATACAGTGTGTTCCGAAGATTTATTTCTATTAACTGTTGTGTGCATGTATTTATTTTACAATAATTTAGCACTAGGTAATGGGCTAACTGTTTAATAGATAACATACTCCCAAAAATTTGGACACTTTTTGTTGCGCCTGCTATTAGCATGGTGCGATATAGGCTCCCAGTTTTCTGTCTGTTCATCCGTCTGTCCGTTCATCCGTCCGTCCGTTCGTCCATCCGTCCGTCCGTTTGTCCGTCCGTTTGTCAAGGCGTCAACATTTGCAACCACCCTAGCGTTCACCCTAATGGTCAAGTTTATTTCTCAAGTACTTTAAGAGCTTAATTAATGATACATGTATATTTGGTACAAACTTGAACCTGGGGATGGCAACTTAAATGCAAGCATCCATATTTGACGTTGACCTAAATTTTACGGTTCACTGACTTTGTAAAATATTGCAACCACCCTAGCGTTCACCCTAATGGTCAAGTTTATTTCTCAAGAACTATAAGAGCTTTATTAATGATGCTTGGTACCAACTTGTATCTCGGGATGGCAACTTAAATGCAAGCATCCATATATGACCTTGACCTACATTTCATGGTTCACTGACTTTGTAAAATGTTGCGACCACCCTAGCGTTCACCCTAATATTCAAGTTTATTTCTCAAGAACTATAAGAGCTTCTTTAATGATATTTGGTACAAACTTGAATCTGTGGATGGCAACTTAATGCAAGCATCCATATTTGACCTTGACCTAAATTTCATGGTTCACTGACTTTGTAAAATATGGCGACCACCCTAGCGTTCACCCTAATGGTCAAGTTAATTTCTCAAGAACTATAAGAGCTTCACTATTTATACATGTACTTGGTACAAACTTGTATCTCAAGATGGCAACTTAATTGCAAGCATCCATATTTCACCTTGACCTACATTTCATGGTTCCCTGACTTTGTAAAATATAGCGATCACCCTAGCGTTCACCCTAATGGTTAAGTTCATTTCTGAAGAATTATTTGAACTTCATAAATGATACTTAGTACAAGCTTGCATTTAAGAATGACAACTTTTATGCAAGCATCTCTGACCTTGGCCTAGATGTCATGGTTCGGTGACATTGCGCCCCCCACAGGCGCGACATAGCCTTTGGCGGAATTCTTGTTAATGAGCTTCACAGTATCATAAATTGTTCAATATATATTTTAGCTGCAAAATGTTTTGCTCATTGGCAAACAATGTAGACACTGGATCAGTCTGATTTTGTCCACATTGTTTGTTAGCCTTATTTTTATGGTTTTTTGGTGTCTGAATTTTTAGCGTAACTGCAGTATTCTCTGTCCTTCCTTCAGCTTGTCTTTCAAATATGTGGGTAGTTCTAGAATAGCATATACACCTATATAGACTAGATGCCTCAGTGGTGCAGTGGTTAAGCTACTCGCCTCTTAAATCAGGGGTCTTGAGTTCAATTCCAGGCTTCTCCAGACTTTCGGTTGAGTCTTGAAACCGAGGTCCCATCTGAGTCATCTCCTTATGACCTTAGTTGTTGATGGGATGTAAAACTATAAAACACACACCCATATAGCCTGTATATGTGGGTGTACTGTAATGATCCCAAGTATTGGGACAGACGGCCAAAGCAAACAGTGGAGATCCAGATCAGACTGCTCCTAAAAAGAGCAGTATGATTAGGGTTACAGATAGGGCTGGCTAATCGAAGCTGAAAAGATAATCGATTATCAGTCCTGTCATTGCGATCGATAATCGATTAGTAATCGCTAAGATTTTTGTCATTATTTTATCTGTCTGGCTTTCTGTCTGAGCATGACTTTTACCATCTGTTGCACTTTACCATATGTATATTTGAGCAGACAGGCCTGAGCAAATAGTGTAGACCCAGATGAGACGCCGCATAATGCGGCATCTCATCAGGGTCTGCACTGTTTGCCACTCATCCAGCTATTTTAGGCATAACTTTGGGTAGTAAATTGTACCTATCAAGAAATCGATTAAAAGCAAATCAGAAATGATAATCATTTTTGTGGAATTTATCGATCGATTAATCGATTATACGATTAATCTTGGCAGCCTTAGTTACAGAGTTTGCCATTCTGTCTGCACATTTTGGAGTCCTTGTTGGACATGAAACAAATTTGTTAAAATTTTAGGAGAATTTGAGCATGTAAATGAGGGATATTTTTAGAAACTTATGCTGTGGATAGGAACCATATGTTGTGAACATTGGGGCAATTCTATCAAGTATCTGCATATGTTTTATCATATGTTGTGGCTGAATTCTTGATAGAATTGCTTCCCGGCTGTTCTATCAAGTATCCACACCAAATCATTTTTAATGAAGAAATAATATACCCAAGTTAACTCAGAAGGAGTTATATTTTTCTTGTTAGAAAACCTTTGTTGTGGATAAGAAACATATGTTGTAAATACTTGATAGAATGGCCTTGTCGAGGCTATTCTAACAAGTATCTATCGGCCCACGCCCATCGGGGCTTGAAGAAATATATGGGCTGCATGATGTTTCCATGCAGAGCTGAAACCAACCCCCACACGAGTACTGGTAAACAGCTTAGAGGATCTAAGCCTGCCCAGGCAAAGCAGCGCGAGTCGGTCCATCGATGCTTATAAATACTATTGGTTTCATTGGGGGACAGGGCTTTAGATGTCATTTCATCTCAGTGTCGGGTAAAAGTCCCACAAAATTGGAAGCAACGTCTCGAAAATGACATTTACAGTGTTGACGGGAATGTTAAACCTCAAATCAAACAAACAATCAAACAAAACAAGTATCCAAATGATAATTATGTATTAACCATTATCTTGCTGTTCATGGCAACCCCTATCTTTGCAGTGTAGATCCAGATCAGATGGCTTCTGATGAACCCTTATCTTGCTGTTCACGACAACCCCTATCATTGCAAACAGTGTAGATCCTGATCAGATGGCTTCTAAAGAAGCCATCTGATCAGGATCTACACTGTTTGACATTCAGTTTATGAATTTGTAGTAATAAATTTCATCAAGTAATTTGATTGGTTGATAGACAGAAATGGGTGTGGCTTAAATGAATATTCAGCAAGATAATGGTTAATAATGAAATAGACAAAAACTACCCAAATTACCCTTAGTACTCCTCCTTAACCCTTTTTATACCAGTTGGTATCTTCCACTTTATATATAGCATGAGTCCATTTCAAAATTTAGGGGTGTCAGGTTGCGTTTTCTTCAAAACTATTCAGAAATTAGCTGAACTTTTTGCAAACAGTGTGGGCCCTGATCAGACGCCGCATTCTGCGGAATCTGATCTGGGCCTGCACTGTTTGCCAAATACCTGTTTTGGGGTATCTTCCACCTTATATATAGCATGAGTCCATTTCAAAATTTAGGGGTGTCAGGTTGTGTTTTCTTCAAAAACTACTCGGAAATTAGCTGAACTTTTTGCCAACAGTGTAGGCCCTGATCAGATGCCGCATTCTGCGGCGTCTGATCTTGGCCTGCACTGTTTGCCCGGGTGCCCTTTTGGGGGTTTCCGGTACAAAATGGGTTAAGTCCGGCTTCATATGACCTATTTTGTGCTGATGTGCCATAAAACACCAATCAATCATCAATCACCTCCTTAAACAGAGCTATGAAATCGGCTGTATTTTCTGACAAGGGGGTTGGATATATCTCCAACCAAGGGAGGTAACTGTTCCAAAAATATTTCTGTTTCCCTCAATAATACCTGAACTAATACTAAATTACAGTAACAGGAGTCAACTCATAGAGTAAGGAGTTCCTTCCTGTAAGGGAAGACCTCTATTCCGGAAAGAAATTACACATGTGGACACAAATCTGTTCAAACTTTGATGAGCTTCATTTCATTTTGATCTGATGTTTCATTCAATATTTCCTTACATCCTGTCAGTCAACTGCAAAGACAGGAATAAATTCAAAACACAAAGTGTTGTATATTTCATTGTAGACCCTGCACTGTCTGATCAGAATACATCTCGAATGTCAATCAGATCTAAAAATGGAAAAAAAGTGCTTGCCACAATAAGACCAATCAATGTATATTGCTTGATCCAGTTTTAGACTACTTTGATGAATGACATTTGCTTGTCAAACAAACTTGATGCAAAGAGATGCATTGAAAGATACTGCATTGGAGTTTGAACGCTTTTGTGTCCACAGGTGTAGATGTGAAGTCATAAAAGTTGTTGGCAAAATGGCAGATGTATTCATAGCCTTTAACCCTTATCCTACTGAATAAATTGATTTTGCTTGTGACACACATTTCTGACTATCCACCAATCAAACCACTTGATATACTGTATTCATTGAATTCATAATAATTGCAAACTATGTAGATCCTGATCAGATGGCTTAGCCATCTAATCTGGATCTGCAATGTTTGCAGAGGTAGTGGTTGACATGTTCAGCAGGCTAAGGGTTAAATCTTATTTATGATTGAATTTTTACCTGTGTAATAATCTTTTTCCCCTATCATATATTTTGTTAAAAATTAAAATCAGGAGTTAATTTTGTTTTTGTTTGATTTGAGGTTTAACGTCCCCGTCAACACTGTAAAGGTAATTTTGGAGACGTTGCTTCCAATTTTGTGGGAATTTTACCCGACATTGAGATGAAATGACATCTCAAGCGCTGTCGCCCAATAAAACCAAATAAAACCAAATATGGTTTATTGGCATGGATGCCATGGTCCGCCTTGCACCCGGGTTCCTGGACAGGCTTAGATCCTCTAAGCGGTTTACCAGTAATAGTGTGCGGACCGGATTCAGCTCTGCATGGAAGCATCATGCAGCCCATATATTTCTTCAAGCCCATATGGGCGGGGGCCGAAATTAGGAGTTAAGGTTTGGTGAAAAAAATATAAGCAACTAACTGGTTCCGTGGATTAAAAGGGATAATAACATTATCCCAGGTGGTTGGCTGGCTAACTTTCGTTGTGCTGTGATCTTGACATTCTCAATACTTTCGGGGCTTTAGGCCAAAACAAAATATATGTGTGGTTCCGGTTACCCGACCGTGCCTAGCTTTTTCCCGCCGACCCTAATTATTTTTTCTATCATGAATATTCCAAACATTTTATGTGCAAAAACGATCTTTCAATTTTTCATGGTCCAAGTATTTAAGTACATATTCATTAAAAAGCGCTTTCATTAAAGGACAATCTGGTCGTATTTACGCATGAAAATGGTGTGCGTCTGCCAAAAACAACATCAAAAACATCCGTGTTCGTCTCTAAATAACCGTGAGCCTAGAATAAAAATGCATATCGTAAGCATCGGTATTTAAAAGCTGTTTTTTGTCAATTACCGCGAGCTGTCTGTTAACGGTAAGTGGTCTGTACTAATCAATAACAATTAGCCAATTACAGTTCAAATGGGTCGTGGCTACTTCTGAAGAAGCCGATGCTTTGAAGTAACCCATAATTATAATACAAACTCTCCAGTACTTAGCACATTCATGACAGATCATGCAACCCAATAGAACCAGCACCGGAAAGAAAATAAATAAGAAAAAAAAATACTACCAGAGGGAAAAACGTCTGTTGTCTCCTGTGATCAACAGGTATTTTGCATAGACCAGTAAGAGAGGCAAAATTAGGAAGCGGTCCGAACCCACAAATTTTGAATGCAATTTGTTTTCGGAAGTGCAAGATGCATAAAACACATGTCTCGGACGCATTAAAAAAGGACAATGAGACACAATATTTCTTGCGGTATGCTGACGGTATGTCCCCTCTCAATAATCAGATTACTTTTGTGACAATAAAACATCCAAAACGTTTTACCACCTGTAGCGATAATCAGACATGTGTATACGCTTCAACAAACATAAATAATGCAGGCAGCTTGTAGAAATCTCTCAAGTATTTTTACTATCTCCATGGACCGAAAGCTAAGCCTTCACAGGTGCGCAGGATGATCGTAGTCTTCGCTGGTCACACATGTATAGTTTTTGTCATGCCGCGCCTAATTTCCCGCCGTCATTTTTGAACGTGCATTAATTTGTTGCAGTCTGAAATTTTCCCACGTTTTTTCAATAACACGTCATTGATAGTTTGCACACACGGTTATCGCATGCAACTTTTGGAAAACATGACAGTTAAACTATGCGATAGGTGAAGACACAGATCAGCCTGCGCAGTCTTAGCCGAAACTACGTAGTATGACCCATCTTCTTTCTTATGAATGTTTTCATTGCTCTTAAAGGAACTCATTTTTTATTTTTATCAGTCTTTGCTCTTTGTACAAACCTGTTGTAGTACGGCTTCTGGGATATACAGAGAGCAGCAAACGAAGTGCTCGATGTACAGGCTGATCTTTCGTTAAAAGAAAAGTTTTTTTCCTGAGTGCTGGATGCAGTTTAACGTGTTGTAATATATGCAGCCCTTTCTGCGACCAACCAACACGGTAGCTAATAAGAGCTAGGATGTCATATGGTGGTGTCATCAGAAATGCTTTCCGAGAAATGCACTGAATGCCTATGCGCACACAGAAAAGACGCAGATCAGCTGGAAGTTCTGCACAGTCTGATCTGATTTTGTTGTTCACAAGGTTTCATTTCTTAGAAAGCTTAGACACTGTCGCTGATCAAACTGTTCGCATAAGGCAGTGTCTTCGCTACACGCACATGATAACACTGGTCAGGTAACTTTTCACACCTAATCGTTTAATTGGTATCACTTACATGTACACTTGTTATCAAATCTTAAAGTGAGATAATTTGGAACAATAAACAGCGGTCAACCATCAAACAGGCAACAATCTATTGCTAAAAAATGTCTAAAACATCCAGTCATTAAACAGGCATGACGTTATTTTTTGGTCATTTGATTTGAGGTTTAACATCCCCGACAACACTGTAATGGTCATTTTGGAGACGTTGCTTCGACTTTTACCCGACATTGAGATGAAATGACTTCTCAAGCCCTGCCGCCAAATGAAACCAATAGGGCTTATAAGCATGGATGGGCTGACTGGCACCGCTTTGCCTGGGCAGGCTTAGATCATCTAAGCGGTTTATTAGTACTTGTGTGCGGGTCGGTTTCAGCTCTGCATGGAAGCATCAAGCAGCCCATATATTTCTTAAAACCCTGATGGGCGGGGGCCGTATTTTTTTTGGTCAATTTCAGAGATTTTTGTTCCAAAATGTAAGGCAACATTTGCTCTTATCTGCAAAAAGTAAAAAAAGATCTTGGCGCTAGAGAAAATGGGTCTGGAGCCACACCATCATAAAAAGGCTAGGGAAACCGATTAAAATAATAATGTGTGCAGTATGTCTGCATTTTCTTGTTCTTGAAAAAGAAATCCGCTGTCAATTTTCATATTCATGTCAGCGTGTCAAAAAGATTGGCTTACGGGGTGACAATAAGGATACCATGTTGAGGCACGGAGAATACACCATGATCTGTGGCGGGAAAAGACGCCAAGAGTAAGTAGAAAATGGAAAGGAAATTTGTGCCACCTCGTCATGGAAGTGGGGGTGGGTGGGTAGAAAGAAATTAACTAGCCATACTGTAGCTCAATTTATCTATTTTAATCGTGTATGATAAACAAAAAAAAATCCAACCTACCGACGCTAATTTGGTTTGAAAAAAAAAGCCTAACTAGGTTTAAATTTATAGGCCTTATCTAAGAGCCAAAATATTTGAAAAATGCTGAAAGTTATTTTAACCGTTACCAGATGGGTGACAGATAGATAGAGCTCTAATTTTTCGGCGCCCAGCCGATTTTTCAGTCACCCTAGCTAAAGGGGAAAGCAGGCTTAACTGCGATATATTTTTCCCAATCTCTGCTCCAGAACAGTCATGTACGTTGTGGTTTCTTATTACAACCACCTCAATGACATGGTTCTATTGAGTTTCCACACTGTACAAGTTTGGATTGAAGTCATGATTGAAAGAGGCAGTTAGGGAAACATGCAACTATGCAGTAGTGCACACGTGTGTAGAAATGTTGTCTATGTTTTGTGTGCAATCAAGATCAGGGACTTTTCAAAATGAAGGGTTTTGGACTCCTGTTTTCAGAATCATTGTGAGATCTATCTATCTATCTATCTATCTATCTATCTATCTATCTATCTATCTATCTATCTATCTATCTATCTATCTATCTATCTATCTATCTATCTATCTATCTATCTATCTATCTATCATGTTCAGCATTAAGACAAGTAAGACTACAATTTGAAAAGACTATATAAAATAAGTTTCTGCTGGTGCTAATTGCGGGATGTTTAATTTGCAGCATTAAGCCATTCAAAGAAACTTTCTGATCTCTGTTTACTCTGTCATTTCATCTTGATCTTTTGAACTTTTACATTTATCTTCAATGTATATATGGTACAGTAACAGTTACAACACTATTCATGATAAAGCAACCTTCACTAGAACGACAAGTCCCAAAGGCTGCCCTTTTGTAAAAGGCAAAGACATACACTGGATGTCCAATCAAAATACTTTGTTCTGGCTGAAGAACACCCTTATTTTTAGAACAATTAGGACAATATGGATGAAAACTAAGCATTATTTATTATACTTTTATTTGCATTTCATAAATTGTTTACAATCTTTTCAAGTACAATTATACAACAAAAGCAAAACAATATAACAAAAATAAGTGCAGTGTGTAGCAAAGTATAAAAGGTGAGAAAAAAATAAAAATTAAAAATAAAATAATTTTCCTACCTACCTACCCTATTTTTGAAAACCATGTAATAGGAACCACACATATAATTTGTTTTGGCCTTAGTATTATAAGTCAGAGAACTGTATATTATATAATTGTCTGTCATCCAGAAAAGCTTTACACTTATCTTGCTGTTCACTACAACCCCTTTCCTTTGGAAACAGTGTTAATCCATATCAGATGGCTTAAGGATCTACACTGTTTGACCTTCAGTTTGCGAATTTTAATGGTAGCATTATATTGTGTAATCTGATTGGCTGATAAGTAGAAATGGGTGTGGCTAATTAAAATATTCAGCAGGATAAAGGATATTTGAGCCAACAGACAACAAAACTTACACTTGCAATAATATTGTGTGACCACCAAAGACACAGGTCAATCTGATCAGAGTCCTCACTTGACGTATGAACCTTCTATAGCCTCAGAACTATCAAAAGTGAGATACATGTATGTGTAAAATCCCCTTTAGTCCAGGGTGGGTAGGCAGTACCTTCTATAGCCTCCGGGCTGTACAATGAGAGATAAACGAAAATCCTTGTCATGCTGGGTAGATATGCAGCATGCCCTTAGTCTTAATAACCCTTGACCTGCTGAATATTTAAATATGCCAAACCCACTACCAATTATCAACCAATCAGATTACTTGATGCAAATTATTGCGACAAATTCATAAACGGAATGACAATGAAGATCCTGATCAGATCATCTGATCTGGATTTTCATTGTTTGAAAGTTAAGACATATCTGGGCTCAGCAGGACAAAGGTTAAGTCGATGCACCAATGTATCTGTAGGTTTTCATTTTTGTTAACACATCTGTTCTTGACATAGTGAATACTTCCATATCTCCATAAGGGTAATTGTTCTAATGAAAATTCGTGATATTTCTCTTGTATATGCCTGCAACATAGGTTGTATGTGCTCGTTAGAACTGCCTCATTGAGGCACAGCTAATGAGTACCCCACAGCCTATGTCTTTGAGCAGAAATTCAAATAAGACAATAATACATGTATATACTCCCATAAACCACAGTTTTCCCTGTATCAAGTAGGATTTATGGGGTGTTTGTTTCACAGACGGGTTCACTTGATAGATATGCACTGGCTTATATGATACTTTTAACACTTTTTGTACCAAATGGAATCTTCCTCCTTATATAAAGCAGGAGTCCATTTCAAAATTTAGGGGTGTCAGGTTGTGTTTTCTTCAAAATTGATTTGGAAAATGGCTGAACTTTTTGAAAACAGTGCAGGCCCTGATCAGATGCCGTGTTCTGCGGCATTGATCTGGGCCTGCACTGTTTGCCACTTGCCCCTTTTGGGGTTTCTGGTACCAAATGGGTTAAACTGTCCTGAGAATATGTTTTCATGTGCTAAATTGCTAATAATTGTCTGTTTTGAAATTTCCTTTATTAGTAACATACTGACACCAGTGTGGCTTAAAGAACTAAAATCTTTGTCTAGTCAAGAATTTTACATACAAGCCATTATAGATTAAACCACCACAATGTGATAGTTCTGGTGTGTGCCAACAGTTTATACACCACATCCTCTTCATGACTCAGCTCCCGCCCATCGGGGCTTGAGGAAATGGATAGGTTGCATGATGCTTCCACTCCAAGCTGAAACCGACTGCACATGAGTACTGGTTAACCGCTTAGAGGATCTAAGCCTGCCAAGGCAAAGCTGTGCAAGTCAGACTGTCCATGCTTATCTCCCTGCCCTACATCATAGTGTAGATTATATTTTCTTGTCCTTTGTAAAACATCTCCCTGCCCTACATCATAGTGTAGATTATATTTTCTTATCCTTTGGGATCATTAATTCCATCGTAGAATTTTAAAAATATCTGAGGGTCACTGATGAGGCCTTATTGGCCGAAACTAGCTAGTTTGGCCCAGAAAACATGTACACTCCCTATTTTTCAGTTCTGTGGTGTATTCCTTGCTTCCAAAGGATAACCCTTTTATAGAACATATTTAACTTCACTACAGCTGGTGTGTGGGAATGTGTGGCGGCGGTAAAACGTCTCCCTGCCCTACATCATAGTGTAGATTATATTTTCTTGTCCTTTGGGATCATTAATTCCATCGTAGAATTTTGAAAATATCTGAGGGTCACTGATGAGGCCTTATTGGCCGAAACTAGCTAGTCTGGCCCAGAAAACATGTACACTCCCTATTTTTCAGTTCTGTGGTGTATTCCTTGCTTCCAAAGGATAACCCTTTTATAGAACATATTTAACTTCACTACAGCTGGTGTGTGGGAATGTGTGGCGGCGGTAAAACGTCTCCCTGCCCTACATCATAGTGTAGATTATATTTTCTTGTCCTTTGGGATCATTAATTCCATCGTAGAATTTTGAAAATATCTGAGGGTCACTGATGAGGCCTTATTGGCCAAAACTAGCTAGTCTGGCCCAGAAAACATGTACACTCCCTATTTTTCAGTTCTGTGGTGTATTCCTTGCTTCCAAAGGATAACCCTTTTATAGAACATATTATAAACCCCATTGGTTTCATTGGGAGACAGGGCTTGAGATGTCATTTCATCTCAGTGTCGGGTAGAAGTCCGACAATATTCGAAGCAACGTCTCCAAAATGACCTTTATAATGTTGAAGGGGACGTTAAACATCAAATCAAACAAACACAAACGATATACGAGTCCAATTTTCTGTCCGTTCATTCATTCGTCTGATTGGGACCCTCACTGTTTGTCATGCAGTTTGTGAATTGAACAAATACATGTACATTTTATCAAGGATAGTCAGAAATGAGTGCAGCTAAATCAGTTTATTCAGCAAGATAAGGGTTATTTAAAAAGAGTCCCAGACAGATACATGTATATTTTTATTTCACCTGCTTGTAGCAGGGTGCGACATATGTGGTGCGTGATAGCTCAGTGGTTATCATGTGTGGCGGCGGTAAAACGTCGCCACACATACGCATCATGTGGTGCGTGATAGCTCAGTGGTTAGTGCACTTGCCTCTGATGCTAGAGGTCCCGGGTTCGATCCCCGGCAGCGGCGATAAAATTTCGGTGTCCGAACACGCTCCATTGGCATCATTTGCAGGGATGAATGTCATTAAGTGCACCGTCCTTCGGATCGGGACGTTAACTGGAGGCCCCCTGTGCAGGGAGAACCATCCCCTGTGCAGGTTAAAGATCCCTACCGTAATTACATGATTACTGTGTAGGCTTTCATCCTGCAAAACTGGAGTGTATGTAATATACACCTGCGGTAATGGTCAAATGTGACCGACGCAGTATCAGAAGATAGATAGATAGATAGATAGATAGACATAGGTGTCCACTTTTCCATCCATTCATCCATTCATCCATCCATCCATTCATCTGTTCATCCTTCTGTTAACGTTTTTGTTGAAGTTTGACATTTATGTCAAGTTTGTATTAAAATAAACTACAAAGCTGATCAACCATCAAACCTTGCATGAAACATCTCCCTGACCTTCTGATTTGGTAGGCGCCTTGATCTGGTGACCTTGACCTATATTTTGTGCTCTGTTGACTTTGACCATTTCGTCAAAGTTGGTAGTGCAATCAGCCACAAGACTAAACAACCATCAAACCTTGCATGAAACATCTCCCTGAGATCCTCACTATGCAGGCACCTTGACCCGGTGACCTTGACCTATATTTTACATTCCAGTGACTTTGACAGAAATTTCTTCGATGTTCCAGATCTCAAATAGAAGGCCTACAACCATCAAATCTTGCATAGTGCTTCTCCTATATGTACTGATTCTGCTGGAACCTTGATCTGGTGACCATTACCTATATTTTATGCAAAAGTGAAGTTTGCACAATTTACGTCAATGTTCCAGATCTCCTCAAATAAAAGGCCTACAACCACAAATCTTGCATAGTGCTTCTCCTAGATGTACTGATTCTGCAGATAATTTGACCTGGTGACCTTGACCTATATTTTACGCTCCAGTGACTTTGACACAATTTACATCGATGTTTTAGATCTATTCAAATAAAAGGCCTACAACCACAAATCTTGCATAGTGTTTCTCCTAGATGTACTGACTCTGCAGATAATTTGACCTGGTGACCTTGACGTATATTTTACGCTCCAGTGACTTTGACACAATTTACATCAATGTTCCAGATCTTCTTAAATAAAAGGCCTGCAACCATCAAATTTTGCATAGTGCTTCTGCTAAATGTAATGACTCTGCAGGTACCTTTACCTGGCGACCTTTACCTATTTTTACACTCCATCATCATCATCATCATCATCATCATCATCATCATCATCATCAACAACAGATTTTTTTATTAACATGCAGTTACAGGGGCAACATCCACATAAGTGGGCCCCCTTCCAGGTAGCTGGCTTGCTGCACGCATGGCAGGTCTTACACCAGATCTCCAGGTTTGTCTATCATGAGCATCGATAGCAGAGAGCTTCCTTTTCTCTGCAATCTCTTTCTGTCAGCTGCTGGGCCTTCCAGGCATCTGCTTTCCACCTACATGTATGTCACAGGCAGTCTTGGCTGCACCGTTGGAGCTTTCCACATGGCCATACCAGCGGAACCATCTCTCTTTCAGGATGAGGTCCAGGTCCTCAATGCCAATATGCTCAAGTAACTCACTGGACCTGATGGTGACAGCATCCTGTGGCTTGACATTGCAGATCTGTCTGATCATTGCCCTGTTTACTCCACTGACTTTTACCTGTACAGTCCATATCTTCTTAACTGTAAGGCCTACAGCTGTCAAACTTTGCATATTGCTTCTCCTAGATTTACTGACTCTGCTGGTACCATGACCAGGTGACCATGTCCTATATTATGCACTCCAGTGACTTTGACACATTTTACGTCAATGTTCGATATGTCCTGAAATAAATGGCCTACAACCACCAAACCTTGCATCGTGCTTCTCCTCAATGTACTAATATGGCAGGTACCTTGACCTGGTGACGATGACCTACATTTTTTGGTCCAGTGACTTTGACACATTTTTCGTCAACTATCAACTGCTAAGACTAAAATAACTTACTTAATAACTACGTTATGATTGTGCCTTCTGTGACTTTTGCCTCCAGCAGGTGCGAAACAGCCTTCTGCGGAATTCTTGTTTGAAAGAGTTGCCTCACCTTAACATAGTAAAGCTATATCAATTAACCCATTGTATGTGGGAAACCCCTAAAGGGGTAGCTTGGCAAACAGTGCTGGCCCAGATCAAACGCCGCATTCTGCAACGTCTGATCAGGGCCTGCACTATTTGCTAACAGAATTTTCCGTCAAAAATAGAATAAAAACGAAAAAATAGGCCTGACACCCCACTTATATGACAAATGGGCTTGTCCAACATATAGGAATGGAAGAGTCCACTAGCATACAATGGGTTAAGAAGTTTAACCCTTGTGCTGCTGAACCCGGATATGTCTTAGCTTTCAAACAATGTAGATCCAGATCAGATGGCTTCTGGAGAAGCCATCTGATCAGGATCTTCATTGTCATTCAGTTTATGAATTTGTTGCAATAATATGCATCAAGAAATCTGATTGGTTGATAATCGGTGGTGGGTGTGGCATATTTAAATAATCAGCAAGTCAAGGGTTAAGAACTTTACTCCAAGCAAAATCATATCTTCAGATAAGGAGATGTAATCCGTCCTCCATAAATGGAGCAATTGTATAGCAGTGACAAAAAACTTTGGAAAAAAACATTCCAGGAAGATGTAACCATTCACCTTAAAACCCTTGTCCTGCTGAGCCCAGATATGTCTTAAGTTTCAAACAATGTAGATCCTGATCAGATGACTTGTGGAGAAGCCATCTGATCAGGATCTATATTGTCATTCAGATAGTGGATTTGTTGCAATAATTAGCCTCAATATATCTGATTGGTTGAAAATTGGTAGTGGGTGGGGCATATTTAAATATTCAGCAGGTCAAGGGTTAATCAAAGTTATGAGGACAATATCTAATTGGCTAGCTTATTTTTATTGTCTACAGCACCCAGGACCAATGAAGCCCGATAATCTTGGTGAGCCACCAGCACCAACACTGGGTCATGGCCTGGACCCAGGGATACCAAGTGAAGGTGGCCCGAGACCCATTCACGGTCAGAGGCCACAAGGACAGCAGGGACAGTTCAATTCAGAGGAAGATGATGATGATGATGACTCGGGTTCAGATGAATCAGATGACGAAGATGATGATGATGACGATGACGATGATGATCATGTAGCTCTGGAAGGGTAAGACATAGCAAAAGATAAAGTGGGTATTTGGTGATAACCAGTGCTTCAGCTGAAGTGCACGACCCGCCGGATGCTTTTAGCTTTATGAGTGTTACCATATATGGGTATGGCGGCCATTTTGGTCATGTGACCTGGACATAAAACGGTTCCCCCAATAAATGCGCCTTATCGTAAGGAGCAAAAATATATCTTATACTTTAGTACTGTATTCTGAATCGTTTGCAGGATAAAATCCAACACAAAAGCATATGTGTCAAAGTTTGACCTAGGCACAAAGAAGGTCAAGGTCAACCCAGGGTCACCATTTTAGCAATTTATGATGGGCCTACGTTCCAGATGCTATTTGTCAAGTTTCGTGGAAATCTGCACAGTGGTTCTGGAGAAGACTATTTTTGAAGGGTTTTTACCAAATACTGCTTGGCGGCCATTTTGGTCATGTGACCTGGACCCAATGAGGAAATTTTGGTTTCCCCCATCCCGTAGAGGCTCCATATGAAATTTGACTTCAATCGGCCCAACGATTTCCGAGGAGAAGCAGTTCGAAAATGTTCACATTTTTCGCCTCGGCGAGGCTGTACTAAATGGAATGTAATATTTCGCAAGTTCATTGATAAGATCTCATTGATATTTATAAGTATGCCAAAAATTGTTTAAATATTCCAAGCGGTTAAGTCACTATCACCAATTTTCACAAACGGGTTACGGACGGACAGATAGACAGACCATATATGGCTTGGCGGCCATTTTGGTCATGTGTCCTGGACCCCATGAGCAATTTTTGGTTTCCCCCATCCCATAGAGGCTCCATATGAAATTTGATTTCAATCGGCCCAACGGTTTCCGAGGAGAAGCAGTTCGAAAATTTTCACATTTTTCGCCTCGGCGAAGCTATACTAAATGGAATGTAATATTTCGCAAGTTCATTGATTAGATCTCATTGATATCTATCAGTATGCCAAAAATTGTTTAAATATTCCAAGCGGTTAAGTCACTATCACCAATTTTCACAAACGGGTTACGGACAGACAGACAGACAAACCATATATGGCTTGGCGGCCATTTTGGTCATGTGACCTTGACCCCATGAGCAAATTTTGGTTTCCCCCATCCCATAGACGCTCCATATGAAATTTGACTTCAATCGGCCCAACGGTTTCCGAGGAGAAGCAGTTCAAAAATGTTCGAAAAATTTCACATTTTTCGCCTCGGCGAGGCTATACTAAATGGAATGTAATATTTCGTAAGTTCATTGGTTAGATCTCATTGATATCTATCAGTATGCCAAAAATTGTTTAAATATTCCAAGCGGTTAAGTCACTATCACCAATTTTCACAAACGGGTTACGGACGGACCCAAAGAAGGTCAAGGTCAACCCAGTGTCACCATTTTAGCTATTTATGATAGGCCTACATCCCAGATGCTATTTATCAAGTTTCGTGGAAATTTGCCCAGTGGTTCTGGAGAAGACTATTTTTGAAGGGTTTTTACCATATATGGCTTGGCGGCCATTTTGGTCATGTGACCTGGACCCCATGAGCAAATTTTGGTTTCCCCCATCCCATAGAGGCTCCAAATGAAATTTGACTTCAATCGGCCCAACGGTTTCCGAGGAGAAGCAGTTCGAAAATTTTCACATTTTTCGCCTCGGCGAGGCTATACTAAATGGAATGTAATATTTCGCAAGTTCATTGGTTAGATCTCTTTGATATCTATCAGTATGCCAAAAATTGTTTAAATATTCCAAGCGGTTAAGTCACTATCACCAATTTTCACTTACGGGTTACGGACGGACAGACAGACAAACCATATATGGCTTGGCGGCCATTTTGGTCATGTGACCTTGACCCCATGAGCAAATTTTGGTTTCTCCCATCCAATAGAGGCTCCATATGAAATTTGACTTCAATCGGCCCATCGGTTTCCGAGGAGAAGCAGTTCAAAAATGTTCGAAAATTTTCACATTTTTCGCCTCGGCGAGGCTATACTAAATGGAATATAATATTTCGTAAGTTCATTGGTTAGATCTCATTGATATCTATCAGTATGCCAAAAATTGTTTAAATATTCCAAGCGGTTAAGTCACTATCACCAATTTTCACAAACGGGTTACGGACGGACAGACAGAATGACAGACTGACAGAATGACAGAATGACACGGTGATTTTAGGGCACTCTTAGAAAAAACCGACTTCAGTCGGTTGCTTTTTCTGCAGGTCGTGCAATTATGTCTCCCCACTTTTCGGGGAGACATTTGTATTTTTGTAGAAAAATAGCTGAAGGATAATTTTCCTTGTTTCCCCATATAATCTATGTTGTGGGTATTCATTGAGGTGGTTTAAATGAATACCCACAATTTAGTTATTTATCCATGGAGAACTGTGACGAAAATAATCTTTTAATTTTCACCAAGTACCCACCATATCTGTTTCTATGGTAGGGGCTATGCCCATTCAATTGGTAATTGTTCGAGTTTAGACTGAATATTAATCAATGTGTCCTTTGCCTTTTATTGACTGCTGCCTTGGTGGCTCGCCCAGATGGGCGTCTGACTGGTGATCAGGAGGACACAGGTTTGATACCTTCCGGGGTAGGCAACATTCTTTCGTGGAGTTGATCATGAAACCTTTTCTACGTTCATACTCTCCATTCCGCTGATTCAAGAAGGGCAGTTGTCAGTTACTGGTTAAGGGCTTAAGTATAAGCCTGCCCAGGAAAAGTGTGGAGAGGTAAACTGACCGGCTTAAAAATGACCTTAACTAGTGCTGACCGGGCTGGTAAAGTCCAAAACAAACAAACAAACAAAATTTACCTTATACAAGGGTAGGCTGAAAAATTCTGAGCCTGACCAAGATCCAATGGTTTGTCATGCTGAAAGTGCCTTATTTTTCAACATAGTCTCCCTTCCTGTCCACACACTTCCTCCAGCGATGCTGGAGTCCTTGGCTCCCAGTGGTATAGAAGGTCTCATCTTGGTCCCTGAAAAACTCCTCCACAGCAGCTATCACCTCCTCGTCTGACCGATAATGCTGCCCAGCCAAGTGCTTTTTCATGTTTGGAAACAGGAAATAATCTGATGGAGCTAGATCAGGTAAATACAGAGGGTGATCGACAAGTGTGAAGCCACAGTCATGCACAGCAGCCATTGCGACAACCGATTTATGAGCAGGCGCATTGTCCTGATGGAACAAGACCCCTTTTGTCAATTTTCCGGGTTGTTTAGCCTTAATTGCTTTTCACAATTGTGTTAGCAGATCTGCATAATACTCCCCATTAATTGTTCTGCCCTTTTGAAGGTAATCTATGAATATTATACCCTTGGCATCCCAGAACACTGATGCCATCATCTTCCCTGCAGAGGAGACGACCTTTGCCTTCTTTGGAGGGGGTGAGCCAGGGTGCTTGCATTGCATGGATTGTCTTTTGGTCTCTGGCTCAAAGTGATGAACCCAACACTCATCCTGAATGACAAAACGGTCAAGAAAACCATCTTGGTCTGCTTCAAAAATAGCCAAGTTGGCTTGTGACAGGTTCAGTCTGGTCAACTTCTGGTCAGGCGTCAAAAGCCGTGGCACCCATCTGGCGGAAACCTTCGACATTCCTAATTCGCTGTGTAGAATGTTCTGTACTCGTTCACAGGAGATGCCAACAGTGTTAGCTAACTGATTCACAGTTAAACGCCTGTCATCCATCACGGCCCTGTGCACTTAGCTGATGGTTTCCTCAGTTTTTGTTGTTGTGGGTCGTCCACACCAGTCATCATCTTCAAGGCTGTCCTTGCCCATCTTAAAATTTGCTGCCCACCTTTTCATGGTTGCATACGAAGGAGCATCATCCCCTAATATAGCAACCAGTAGCAACCATATCGGCATGAATGTCCTTAGGAACTAACCCTTGTTTTTGGAGGTACTTGATGACACCACGATGCCAAATTTTATCCATTTCCTCAAAAACGTGCTAGTATCAATTTTCAAAGTCTAGAATTTCTACGTTATTGCAGGTAAACTTCAACTCATTTGAGTCAAATCAAGTAATAAAGGTTTGGATTTAATAAATACAAAATTTCATGGCTGCTCCATGCCTGCTTCTTGGTCAGGCTCAGAACTTTTCAGCCTACCCTCGTATTGAGCGCAACCTTGCTGACTCACTTAAATGGGCGTGACTAGCGATTAGGTCACGGGTTTGATCCCCATTTGGTCGGACAGCATTGAGACCTTTGAGTTAGCTTCATGCAAGAATTTTGTACCTAGCGCTATTAGTTTGCTGCACCTGCACATTTGGAATTGAGAAAAAAAACATAATAGGAGACCGCTGAGGATCTTATTCTCATATCGTTGCTCTGGAGTCAAAACCTCGTAACTTTGGTAAAATGACATTATGATACCATTAGGTTCATGAACCACAGACACATCTTTTGCTCAAAACGGCATAGCTCTAAGCCAATCAGTTTCCATTTTACAACAGTAAAACGTATCTCAGCATAATCTTGATTGATGGAAAACCTGAATCTCAAAATATCGTATCTCAAGTATGGTGTGGTCAGCAGAACAGTATGTCCAGACAGAGGTTGAGATTTTGATGGCCAGTAGGCAATTCCGTAAGTAATTAAATGAAACAAAGATCAATTCAATTAAGTTAATGCAGATCTAAATAATACAGTCAACAAAAAGTGACAAAAGGATGTAACTCATGTATAATATGGTAAAAAAATCGTCATAAACTCGTACCTCCTAAAAATCCGAAAATTTAGGTATCTGAAATGACACAATCAGCAGCTTATATATTGAATATTTATGGGGTATTAGTAATTCTCCTTTGCTGGAAGAAATTTTTGAATGGAGTCCAGAAAATAAGAAGAAACATGCCTTTTTCAAAAAAAGAAGAAAAAGTTGAAAAATCTGAGTTAAGAGGTTTTGACTCCCGAACGACGATATGTTGGCTCTTTTTTTAATTTTACGAGTATACACCACATTACGCTAAATGTTGGTTGGGCAATGAATCTAAACAAACATTGACTTGGATTTGTCACAGCAGTCCCATCTGTGTTCCGAAAGTTTTAGAGTCAATTCTTTCCATCAAGAGCAGACCCCTTTTTCAGTGAGAGGCAGTTCTTTCCTTTTAGAATAGACCTCATTTTGGAAGGGACTTTGTGTACTAGAAAGGACTAACAGCAACAAAAGTTCAATAATGCATCCATGTAACATTGTGCGCTCTTTCATTTCTGCAAAAAGGTAATTTTTCTGATGAAAATTTGTGATATTTTCTTAAGGGAAATGGGAATACCTGGCAGATTTTTCCGCCATTTTTCAAAGGGAGACAACTTTTGGGTTCCTGTTCAGTAGTCCCACTGAAAAAGGGAAAGAATTTGCTCCAGTTTTAAGAGTTGACCCCTATTGACATGGGAGATAAAGTAATTTTGCAGGAGTTTCCTCCCATTCCCTTTTAATGTACTCCAAACATAGGTTGTGGGTGCTCGTTAGAACCACCTCATTGAGGTGGTTCTAGCTAGAACCCACAACCTATGTATTGGAACAGAAGTAATAAAAAGACAGCATACCCCTATGAACCCCAGTTATCTCCATATAAAGCGGGGTTTATGGAGTCCTTCATTCCACATGTGTTTACTTGCAAAAATGATCAGAAATGTATTACCGTATTTACCATATCCGCCCTAATTACCACACATGCTCCTATAAGCACACACCAAAGCTATTTTTGAAAAGGAAATGCATAAGCGCACACCTTACAGTATAACCTCCCCTTGAACCTCTCACAGTAAATCCATAAAAACTTAGGTTATTTCTTCAACAGTGGAGGCAATGCTTAAGTATCCTTTTCCGTCCCATTACATATCAGTATGCATCATCTCGGAAGCTATTGCTTTGGTATTAAGTGTGCGCTAATTAGGTAGAGTTTTCACAGCGACTTTTGACATGATTTTGAAAAAACTAAGGGCACGGTGCGGTAATTAGGGCGAATACGGTATGTTTTTCACCTTATAGCAATTGTATTTTCAGAGCATATGATCCAGCTGACTATGAGAATCTCCCAGTAACACCAGAGATAAAAGAACTGTTCCAGTATATTACAAGGTTTGTGTTCATGTATTATGTACCCAAGTATACAACAATTTTATTTAATATAAGCGCTGCATTCACAAGCGGGAACCAGTCTGTTTAGTATCTATTTATATTTAGCGTATTTGGAAACCCAGATTTGTAGGAATTTAAAAGACAACAAAATACGTGAGAAATCTAACAGTTTTATTTATTTATTAATTTGTTCATAAACGCTTTACTCAGACAAGCTCCAGTACTTTCAAACAAGTTTTAAAAACTCAGTAAACCGTTCATGTAAGAATTACCAAGAATACCAAGCATATCACGGCAAACAATGTGTTCTGACATACATGTGACGTCACACTTTGGTTATCTCGTACTATGGATAAGTCAAACTTTTTTATCCGGTCCACTGAGGTTCGAGATAACGAGAGTCGACTGTATATGGGCCCCGTCAAGCGATTTTGGTACTTATCGCCTATGCGAGCGGCAAAGGTTCAGGCGAGCTTGCGCATCCGCGCAGTCTCGCAAGAACCTTCGCTGCTCGCTCCTACAAGCAGTGAATCAAGAGGAACCTTCAGACAGAAAGCCACATCCCTGGCCCCTATGAATGGCTGGGCATGCGCAGTTAAAATTTGTCATGACGGAATGCTCGAAGACACAAATTTGCTTGGCGGGGCTCATATACTCCAGTATGTAACAAAGTTTTTTATGCCCCTGAGAGAGATTCTCAGGGGCATATAGTTTTTGCCCTGTCTATCTGTTTGTGTGTCTGTCCGTCACAAAAAACTTTAACAGGCATAAAAATTGGCTCCCAAGTTGGGGGGCATTGGTCGCTGACAGTGACAGCTCTTGTTCGGTCGTTTTATTATATTCTCAAATACATTACAAAGTTTTTAGTCCTTTTATTTTGTGTTTCAATATTTAATAAAGCTTTTAGATCTTTTAGTATGTACTCCACTAGGCTGTAAGTATTTTTAGCTCACCAGAGCCGAAGGCTCCGGGGGAGCTTATAGGATAGGCAGTTGTCCGTCGTCGTCTGTGTCGTCTGCGTCTGCGTCAACATTTTCAAACGACATCTCCTCTGAAGCCACTGGGCCGATTCAGCCCAAATTTCATCTGTAGCATCCTTGGGCAGGGGGATTGAAAGTTTGTGTTTTTAATGAAAATCGGCTCATTAGTTTGGTTGCTATGGCAACTTAGATTTTCCATAGACTTATAATGGGGAAAATAGAAAAATGGCATTTACTACCAAGCCTCTGCAGATATTTTGACAAAACTTTCATAGAAATGTTCCATAGGCAATCTACTATCTGCCGTATGATTTTAGGCCTTCTGCTCATTTTTAGCTCGTCTGTTTTTTGAAAAAAAACTTTCGAGCTATTGTCATCACTCCGGCGTCTTCATTGTCGTCCTGCGTCGTCCTGCGTTGTTCCAAAAAAACTTAACCTTGGCTATAACTTAAAAAGTATTAGACCCAGCCTCATGAAACTTCATACACACACTCATCATCACAAGAGCTACATTTTGACCAAGGACCATAACAACATTGTTGATTTTGGCTGAATTATCTCCCCTTTTCCAATTTTTTTCTGAAACACATCTTTCTGCTCTCATTTTAATACTATTCACAACAGAGCCTTCAAACTTCACATGAATGTTCCTTGGGACAAGACCTTTTCAGTGATACCACACTTTTTGATCTGTGACCTTGACCTTTGAACTTTGACCTATTTTTCGAAAATTTAACCGAAAACCTTAACCTTGACCATATTTCCAAAAGTATTTGGCCTACCTTCATGAAACTTCATACACATACTCACCATCACAAGAGCTACATTCCCTACAAGTTTTATAACTCCATCTTGCAATTTAATTGAATTATCTCCCCTTTTCTCTCCGTTTTTTATGCCCCCGCATCATATGATGCCGGGGGCATATAGTTTTTCGGTTTTCCGTACGTGCGTACATGTGTACGTGTGTGTGTACGTGTGTGTGTACGTACATACGTACGTACGTGATCCTGTAACCTCAGGTTAAAGTTTTTGTAACAGGTAGAGCTTGAACTTTTAGAACTCATATTTTCCTAACCATTCGATGGAACTGGTTCATCTTTGGTATGATGATAGATATAGGTCCAAAGTTTTATTAAGCAATACCCCCACCCATGCCTGTGACCTCAAGGTCAAGGTCACAGACTTAGAAATTTTCAATGTTAAAGACTCAGGTTAAGGTTTTTGTAACCGGTAGACTTGAACATTATAGAACCCATATTTTCCAAACCATTTGATGGAATTGGTTCATATTTGGTATGATTATAGATATAGGTCCAAAGTTTTATTCAGCGATACCCCCACCCATGCCTATGGCCTCAAGGTCAAGGTCATGGACTTAGAAAATTTTCCATGTTGAAGACTCCAGTTAAGGTATTTGTACCTGGTAGAACCTGAACTTTTATGATGGCTTTGGTTCATATGATGATAGATATAGGTACAATGTTTTATTCAGCAATACCCCCACCCATGCCTATGACCTCAAGGTCAAGGTCACAGACTTAGACAATTTTTAATTAGATATTTTAAGAGTTGATATTTTCCAAATCGTGCGATGGATTGAGTTGATATTTGGTATGATGTTAGATACCTGTCCATTTTATTCAGCGATACCCCCACCCATGCCCATGAGCTCAAGGTCAAGGTCACAGACTTAAAAAATTTTAATTATCCCCTCGCACAACATAGCTCTAGCGTCTATATTTCTTCACTGATTTCAATATAACTTCACACAAATGTTCCTTATGACAATATCTCTAGCGAGATCCACTTTCAAGGTCAAGGTCACTGTGGCTATTTTTAGAAAAACTTTGTCATCGCTCTAACGCTTACATTTCTTCACCGATTTCAATATAACTTCACACAAATGTTCCTTATGACAATATCTTGAGCCATTTCGACTTTCAAGGTCAAGGTCACTGTGGCTATTTTTAGAAAACTTTGTCATCGCTCTAGCGCCTGCATTTCTTCACTGGTTTCAAAATAACTTCACACAAATGTTCCTTATGACAATACCTCGAGCTAGTTCGACTTTCAAGGTCAAGGTCACTGTGGCTATTTTTAGAAAAACTTTGTCATTCCTCTAGCGCTTACATTTTATCACCAATTTCAATATAACTTCTCACAAATGTTCCTGATGACGAGGTCACACACTTAGAAAATTTTGTTGCAACATGAATTTTCGGGGTGAGGCGGGGCCCTTGGCGGGGGCATCTGTGTCGTCTGGACACATTTCTAGTTTTAAATTGTTTTTGTCTCTTATTTCAATACTATTCACAACAGAGCCTTCCAATTTCACATGAATGTTCCTTGGGACAAGACCTTTTCAGTCATACCACGCTTTTTGACCTGTGACCTTGACCTTTGAACTTTGACCTATTTTTCGAAAAATTAACCAAAAAACTTAACCTTGACCATATTTCCAAAAGTATTTGGCCTACCTTCATGAAACTTCATACACATACTCACCATCACAAGAGCTACATTCCCTACAAGTTTTATAACTCCATCTTGCAATTTGATTTGACTTAGAACTTTTGTTTTCTAAAAGAAACTGCAGACGAGCGTTGGCACCCGCTTGCGGTGCTCTTGTTATTGGTTACCATGGAAACCAAAATGCAAAAAATAGACAAAAATTACTTAAAAATCATCTCCTCAGAAACCATATGCTCTAGGAGGCTGAGACTTTATGAAAATATTCACCATATTTGCCTTTATAGGTTTTGTGTTTTTTATGAAATTTGGCCTTTTAGTTTTGTTGCTATGGCAACTTAGAGTTTCCATTGACTTACAATGGGGAAAACAGAAAAATGGTATTTGCTGCCAAGTCATTGCAGATATTTTTACAAAACTTACATAAACATGTTCCTTGTGTAAACTTCTCTCAGCCATATGCTTTTATGTCAACCTGGGGGTCCCCTAGGTTGTGCCGGGGCCATG
This sequence comes from Lucinisca nassula, assembly GCA_963580285.1. Lineage (NCBI taxonomy): Eukaryota > Metazoa > Mollusca > Bivalvia > Lucinida > Lucinidae > Lucinisca > Lucinisca nassula. The sequence continues at coordinate 13,485,149 of OY757019.1, forward strand.
CCCCGCCCCCTCCACTTCATAAAATGCCTTATATCTCAGAAACCTTACAGATCCCAACCCCTAAACCATATATATTCTTGTTCCTTATGATAAGATGCATTGAGTGACACCAACCTGGGGGTCCCCCGGGATGTGCCGGGGACATGCCTGCCCCCTCTTTTCCATAAAATGCCATTTATCTTAGAAACCATTCAGATCCCCACCCCTAAACTATATATATTCTTGTTCCTTATGCTAAGATGCATTAAGTGACACCAACCTGGGGGTCCCCCGGGATGTGCCGGGGACATGCCCCACCCCCCCACTTCATAAAATGCCATATATCTCAGAAACCATACAGATCCCCACCCCTAAACTATATTATATTCTTGTTCCTAATGCTAAGATGCATTAAACGACACCAACCTGGCGGTCCCCCGGGATGTGCCGGGACCATGCCCAACCCCCCTCAACTTCATAAAAGGCCAAATATTCCAGAAACCTTACAGATCCCCTGCCCTAAACCATATATATTCTTGTTCCTGAGGATAAGACACATTCAGTGACACCAACCTAGGGGTCACCCAGGGTGTTCCTGGGCCATGCTTCACCCCTTGACTTCACAAAAGATCATATATCTGAGAAACTGTTCAGAGCCCCACCCCCTAAACCATATATATTCTTGTTCCTATGATAAGACGCAATCAGTGACACCAGCATGCAGGTCCACCTGTGTGCCGTGGGCCATGCCCCACCCCTTTACTTCATTAAAATCCATCTCAGAAACCATACAGATCCCCACCCCTAAACAATATATATTCTTGTTCCTTATGATAAGATGCATTAAGTGACACCAACCTGGGGGTCCCCCGGGATATGCCGGGGATATGCCCTGACCCCTCCACTTCATAAAAGGCCATTTATCTCAGAAACCATTCAGATCCCCACCCCTAAACCATATATATTCTTGTTCCTTATGATAAGACACATTAAGTGACACCAACCTGTGGGTCCCCGGGGATGTGCCAGGCACATGCCCCACCCCTTCCACTTTATAAAATGCCATTTATCTCAGAAACCATTGAGATCCCCACCCCTAAACCATATATACTCTCATTCCTTATGATAAGTTGCATTCAGTGACACCAAATTTGGGGTCCCCTGGGATGTGCCTGGACCATGCCCAACCCCCTCCTCTTCGTAAAATGCCAAATATTCCAGAAACCTTACAGATACCCACCCCTAAACCATATACATTCTTGTTCCTTATGATAAGACACATTCAGTGGCACCAACTTAGGGGTCACCCAGTGTGCGCCCGGGCCATGCTCCACCCCTTGACTTCACAAAAGACCATATATCTGAGAAACTGTTCAGAGCCCCACCCCTAAACCATATATATTCTTGTTCCTTATGATAACACCCAATCAATGACACCAGCATGCAGGTCCCCCCAGGGTGCCACTGGCCATGCCCCACCCCTTTACTTCATGAAAATCCATATATCTCAGAAACCGTTCAGATCCCCACCCCTAAACCATATATATTCGTGTTCCTTAGGATAAGATGCAATCAGTGACACCAGCATGCAGGTCCCCCCGGGGTGCCACAGGCCATGCCCCACCCCTTTACTTCATTAAAATCCATATATCTCAGAAACCGTTCAGATCCCCACCCCATAACCATATTTATTCTTGTTCCTTATGATAAGACTCAACTTCATAATAGGCCATATATCTCAGAAACCATTCAAATCCCCATCCTATAATCACATATATTCTTGCTCATTGTTATTAGACACATTCAGTCAACCCGTCTTTTGGGATCACAGGGGCCATTTCTCTCCCTGCCACTTCATAAAATTGCCTCATATCTCAGAAACCATTCAGATCCCCACCGTTTAACCTTATATACTCTTGGTCCTTATGATAAGACTTATTCATTAACAACAATCTTGGGCTTTTCTGGGATCTGCCATGCCCGATTCCCTCCATTGCTTAAAAGGCCTTACATCTCAGGAACCATACATATTCCCACTGATAAACCATATATGTCTTTGTTCCTTTTGATAAGACGCATTTAGTGACACCAACCAGGGCTCCATTGGGTCCATGCCCTGATCTCTCTACGTTATAAAACACCTAATATTTCAGATACAGTCCACATGGGTGCTCATTTGGGTATGGGGTTTGTTTGGGAGACTTTATAATTGTTATAATAAAATCATATCATGTTATAATACATGGCTGCCATTGGGCAGTGTCCACCTGAGCACTGGTCTATGAACTTTGGCTCTTTGGTTTGTTTGCTATGCCAAGCTATGAGTTTCCATTGTCCTATAATGGGGAAAATTGAAAAATGACATTAATGCCTTTCAAGATATTTTGTCACACTTTCATGGCAATGTTCCTTTAATAATGTTCTTTTTTGGCCTATTTGTTGCCACAGATGGGAAATTGTCAATTGTCATCTGTTGTCCTGCAACAACACATTCAAGCGACATCGAATCTAAAGCCACGAGGCTTATTGGGTCCAAATTTTATCTGTAGCATCCTAAGGCACAGGGCTTCCATGGTTAATTAAAATACATTGCTGCCAGTGGGCAGTGGCCCCCTGAGCTCTGGTGAGCATTGTGGCCCATGGGCCTCTTGTTTCTTCTTCTTTTATTAGTTAACTAATAAAGCAGTATTAACCCATTATGTACAGGCCTCATATTTTTCAGGCTTTTAGAGCTTGATTTTTGCGTATATAGTCTGTTTAAAAAACTATTTAACCCTTATTTCAGACTATAAGTCAACCAAATTACTTTATCTTTTCAAAAACTCCATTACAAACAGTGTAGATCCCGATCAGATGGCTTCTTCAGAAGCCATCTGATCAGGATCTACACTGTTTGCAAAGGTAATGTAGTCGTGTCTTGTTCAGCAGGATAAGGGTTGAAGCTGCGAAATTGGGTCTTTCAGGCATGGAAGTTAGGGTGGTCAAAATTGTTGGCGGCGTGATGGATGGACGAACGAACTGATGGAAAATTGCACTCCCATACTCTACAAAAATGGTGGAACTTTTTTTTTGCAAAAATTATAGTTTTTAGAAATTTATTTAATGTTGAATATTTTAGGAAATAGTGAAGACCCTCACAGGATGCTGCAGAATATGCCCTGTTTTGGGGTTCCCAACTAAATGGGGTTCTCTACTTGGTTATGAAGGACACCACAATGGTACTTGTAGTAACGAGGACCAGTGGCTCAGTCAGATAAACCTGAATACTCCTTTATCTACTTAGAAGCCTCTGTGGTGCAGTGGTAACACTACTCGCCTTGTAAACCAGGGGTCGCAGGATCGATCCCGGGCTTCTACAGATTTTCGGAAGAGTCTTTAAACCGAGGTCCCGTCTCCGTATGACCTTAGCTGTTGGTGGGACGTAAAACTCAAACACTCACTCACTCTTTTATCTACTTATTTACACCATAGTCACACTGCTTTTTTTGTTGTTCAGGTATACACCACAGTCCATAGAGTTAGAGCACAAGTTGAAACCATTCATCCCAGACTTCATACCTGCTGTAGGAGACATTGATGCTTTTGTCAAGGTAATAATAACACCACAAACTCATTATATCACTTTTCATTATAACATGGTTGGGGATATATGTTTGTTTGATTTGAGGTTTAACATCCCCGTCAACACTGTAAAGGTCATTTTGCTTCCAATTTTGTGGGACTTTTACCCGACATTGAGAGGAAATGACATCTCAAGTCCTGTCACCCAATGAAACCAATAGGGTTTATTAGCATGGACGGTCCGCTTCGCACCGCGGTTCCTGGACAGGCTTAGATCCTCTAAGCGGTTTACCAGTACTAGCCTGCGAGCCGGATTCAGCTCTGCGTGGAAGCATCATGCAGCCCATATATTTCTTCAAGCCCCTATGGGCGTGGGCGTGGTTAGGGATATAACTTGGTTTCAAGGTGGATCCCTAAAATTTATAGCTTATATAGACAAATGACCATTTTGATCCCAAAAATGTATAGATTATATAGAAAAATGGCCATAAATTGTCTTTTTTCTATATAATCTATACAGCTTACAGGTTTTTTTTGCTTTGGACCCCATTTATAGTGTTGGAGTCTATGTTGTTCCTGTTTCGGATCAATTTTTATCATTTGAGCAAAAGTTGCTATATGAATCTGAGTTACATTGTTAATGTCCATGTGATAGTCACTGACTGCAGATATTGCATTTGTATGAAATCCAGGCCGCAACTATTTACAGCAGCTCTATTTTTGTCCATGTGACATCACAATGCTTTGTAAAAAGACTTGGTATTATGTAAAATCTAGACAAGGCTCATTGCCGGATAGTGTAGACACAAATCAGCACTGCAGAAAGCAGAATATTATCAGGGCCTACACCTTAATGCTTAAAATACCGAACTGAAGAGTTGAACATCACATTTCAGGGATAAAATAAATTTATGATGTGTTTGCTTGTTAGAATCTTCTCATTGATGTGTATCTAATGAGTACACTCAACATGTCATCTCTTCTATTGAAATATCTTCCTAAATTATTCCTAACTATGGCTTGAAGAAATAGATGGGCTGCATGATGCTTTCAGGCAGAGCTGAAACTGACCCGCACACGAGTACTGGTAAACCGCTTAGAGGATCTAAGCCTGCCCAGGCAAAGGGGTGCGAGTTGGCCCATCTATGCTAATAAACCCTATTGGTTTCATTGGGCGGAAGGGCTTGTGATGTCATTTCATCTCAAGGTTGGGTAAAAGTCCCACAAAATTGGAAGCAATGTCTCCAAAATGACGTTTACAGTGTTGACAGGGACGTTAAACCTCAAATCAAGCAAACAAAAAACATGTTTTTCTTATCATTGGCTGCAGGAGGAACTTTTTAGGGACTTAATCCTTATCCTGCTGAATAAATTGTATTAGCCACACCCATTTCTGATTATGATCCAATCAAATTACTCGATATAATGTATATGTAGAATTCACAAACTGCATGACAGACAGTGTAGATCCTGATCAGATGGCTTCTAAAGAAGCCATCTGATCAGGATCTACACTGTTTGCTAAGGTAGTTGTTTGTCGTTTTAAGCAGGGTATGGGTTAAGTCCCTAGAGAATTCCTCTTGTAGCTAATTACTTTCTGATCAGGATCTACACTGTTTGTTTTTCATTTTACAAATTTGGATGAATACATTATATCAAGTAATTTGATTGGCGGATAGTCGGAAATGGGTGTGGTTAATCTAATTTATTATACAAGATAAAGGTAAAGAACAAGTTTGAGTCGGCCATGGTGATTTAGCCTTATTGGTTTTGTATTGGAGTTAAACGGCCCAGTCAACACTATTTTAGGTCATTTTTGAACCGGCCAGTTTACCTGTCCACATTTCCTGAGCAGGCTTATACATAATTGGTTAACCAGTTCAGTGCACATTCTTTCCCCAGAAACTGACAACTGCCCTTCTTGAATCACCGGAAGGGAGAGAATGCCTTAACAGTGTTCCAGCCATTGAAGTTTTACTGTATTCTATTTTTAGATCACCCAGCCTGACAACAAACCAGACCAACTGGGTTTGTTGGTACTTGATGAGCCATGCGCTAAACAATCTGACCCGGTGGTGCTAGACCTGCAGCTCAGAGCTATATCTAAACAAACCACAGATAAAAAATTGGTGAGTATGTTTATCATTTAACCCGTTTGGTTAGCTCAGTTGGTAGAGTGCCAGCTCCGGGGAACGGGAGGTCACGTGTTCGATCCCGGGCAGAGACATACCAAAGTCGTTAAAAATGGTACTAGCTGCTCCTCGCGTGGCACTCAGATTTACCGAGTAGAGCTAGGACTGGTCGACCCAGTGTCAGGATAATGTGACTGGGTGTGGTAGCATGTAATGTGTCTGGGACATGATACTTCAGTGAGGCAGCACAATAAACGTGAGCATTGAGCTCCCTTTCACAACCAGACACCGTCGTGATATGACTGAAAAATTGTTGAAAGCGACGTTAAACCCGAATTCACACACACACACCCATTTGGTACTGGAAACCCCAAAACGGATTAGTGGCAAACAGTGCAGGCCCAGATCAGACGCCGCATTCTGCAGCGTATGATCTGGGCTTACACTGTTTGCAAAAAGTTTAACCATTTTCCAAGTAAGTTTTGAAGAAAACACAACCTGACACCCCTAAATTTTGAAATGGACTACTGCTATATATAAGGAGGAAGATTCCATTTGGTACGAAAAGGGTTAATAAGGCTAAGAAGCCTCTTTGGTGTAATGGTTAAGTTTCTCCAGTTATAAATAACGGGATGTAGGATCAATTCCAACCTTTTCCTGACTTTGGGATGAAACTTTGAACCAAAGTCCCACTTCAAGACCTTAATTGCTGTTGAAATTCAAACAAATAAATAATAAGGCTAATACACTTATGTTTTTTGCTAAAAATAATATGAGCAGGTTTTGCTTTTTTTTCAGCAAAAAATAGCAGTGTATTAGGTGTTTGACTTGCTAGAACATTTTCAGTTTCCATCACTATCAAGTTCATTAAGCTTATGGTGTTTTGGAACAACTGAGCTCTGGAGTTTGTCCGCATTTGCAGTCTAAGGGAAGGAACTGTGTTGTTTTTCCTATCATTAAAACAATATTTACAGACAATAAAATATATGCAGTCTTTAGCTATGCATTTGTTTATAATGAGATGAAGACTGAGGCTGTGTATAAGAATGCATTTTTTTCGTATTACATAATTTTTATGATTTTCCTTGTGTTAGTCTTTAAATCTACAGACTAAAAAGTCTTTAAATTTACAGACTGTCTTTAAATAAAACAATTCATAGACCTGATAATTAGAAACTGCATTTTTCTTCACAACAATTTAGATTGTGAAAAGTCTGGCCGAGGCAGAGAAGAACCCCAAACAGATTGATCTGTGGATAGACAGTATCCGAGAACTTCATCGGCATAAACCACCTCCAAATGTACACTATCTCAAGTAAGTGCAACTGTGTTTACTCCTAACTTGACCCCATTTTCTGGAAAAGGGATCCACGGATTTACTTCCTCATTTGTGAGCAATTAACCTGTTTTACTTGAGAAACACCAAAATGGGTCAATGGCCGACAGTGCAGGCCCAAATCAGATGCCACATTCTGTGGCATCTGATCTGGTCCTTCACTGTTTGCCGAAGTTCAGCCATTTCCAAACCAGCTCAACCTGGTTCCCCTAAATTTTGAAATATATACAGGGGAAGATTCCATTCAGTACAAGATGAATACACCTTCAATGTTGATTTAAATGGTGTCTTGCTTATCTCTAAAATTAGCACTTTTCTGTGTAATCTATACATTTTTGTTTGGATATAACATGATTGTTAGGCCCCCACTCATTGGGGCATGAAGAAATAGATGGGCTGCATGATGCTTCCACGCAGAGCTGAAACTGACCCTACATGAGTACTGGTAAACTGTTTGGAGGTTCTAACCCTGCCCAGGAAAAGTGGTGCGAGTTGGACAGTCCATGTGTATAAACCAGATTGGTTTCATTTGGCAGCAGGGTTTGAGATGCCATTTCATCTCAATTTCGGGTAAAAGTCCTACAAAATTGGAAGCAACCTCTCCAAAATGACCTATACAGTGTTGACGGGGACGTAACAAACAAACATGGTTGTTTGGTCAGAGGTTGGGTCAGTGAGATGTGTAGCTTTCAATGCCAGAGTGGCCTACTGTTTTTGAATCTGTTAGGTAAGGGCCTGTTATGCTTGCAGCAGTGTGGAATGTGGGCTGTTTTTTTTTTAACTCTATCTTATCTTTTCTTTTGCTAATCTCCTATCTCTTTGGAGATGGCTTGAAATTGAGGGTTGCCTGAGAACTCAGCCATTGACCCAGGGGCTGTTCTCAGTTTCTGTCAGCGGGCAACCTCACTAAGTACTGGTAAACTGCTTAGAGAGACTAAGCCTGTCCAGGAACAGTGAAGATGACCAACTGGCCAGACATGACCTTAGCTCTTTTGACAGGGCTGTAAAACCACAACACAACCAAACAAATATGGTTGTTTAACTAATACTTCTGCTTTGGACCTGGACAATATTGTTATTGTACCGGAAATGCCAAATTGGGTAATTTGCAAACAGTGCAAGCCCAGATCAGACGCCTCAAAATGCGGGGTCTGATCTGGGCTAACACTGTTTGCAAACAGTACAGCCATTTTCCACATAAATTTTGAAGAAAACACGACCTGACATCAATAGATTTTGAAATGGACTTGTGCTATATATAAGGTGGACGATTCCATTTGGTACAAAATGGGTTGGTAGGCCAGGTCGTATTGTATTGATGGGCCTTTTAACTTACTCTGAATGGAAAACAAAACAAAAGCAAACCATTTTCAAGTTGAGTGTAGGAAAGTAGAAGATATATCATTCCATTTTTGTTAATTACCCAGTAGCAAAATCATGGTTCAAATTTAACAACATTATTTCATCACGTGAACAAGTCCAGGCAATGAAACCCCACTAAACCCCACTTTATATAGAGAAAACTGGGGTTAATGGGGTATACATTAATGTTCTTATTTCTGTTCCAAGACATAGGTTGTGGGTACTCGTTAGAACCGCCTCAATGAGGCAGTTCTAACGAGCACCCACAACCAATGTTTTCTGTTTAAATAAGAAAAATATCACAGATTTTTCATCAGAAAGGTAGCCATTTTGGAGGTGTGAAAAATGCACTACATCGCACAGGTGTGTTATCGTAATGTATTGGAGTAATAAATGTATTGGAGTAATAAAGACTTTATCAATTTCAGAAACATGCCAGATATTGACACATTAATGCAGGAATGGCCACCAGAGTTTGAAGACCTACTCAAAGAGGTTGGTATATACTCTGTAAACTTTATTGTGCATGCCTGCCAACTTTTACCAAATATAGGTACAGGCCTCCTAGCAAAACCTATAAAAGAAGTGAAGAGAATGATCAGGAATCAATACAGTTACCTCCCATCAAAGACATCGAAGGGAAAGAAACACGAACATGAAATAACTTAACTCTCATTAAAACATCACAAACGGAAAGCCAGGAGGACAGTTACTTTCCCACAAAATGGTCAAACAGCTATCCAAAATAAAAAAAAAGATATTGGCACAGACAAACTATAACAACAATAAACAATAATAAACCACGACAGAAGAACCGCCTCGAAATGGTCACTAAAAAGTATTTTATATGCGGTTAAATTGATTTTACCTCGCCACAATCCTTGTCCTTGGTTCTGTCGTTGTTTAGACACACAACCCTTTCAGCCCACATGAAGGATTTCTTACTCATCAGTGCAACAGCTCCAAGAAAATAAAAATCAAATGACCACAGAGATGAAACAACACGTAAAATAAAATGCTGGAGCAAAAGAAAACAAGTATCAGGCACCAACCAACATTACCTAAGTACATGTATGTCTTTAGGCTGGAGCCGTTGTAGAATCTGAGGCCCGACCCGCAGGCTTGCAATTAAAGAGAGAAGCAAAGTTATCAATCATGATTGGGTTAACTACCATGCTTGCTGTTTGTCGTATAACATTTATATGTTGTACCTAGACTTGTACCTACTCTATTTTCTTTTTTCTTCTGTTCATCCTTTCCAGTCTTTATACAGTAAAATGCATCTACTAAGACCACCTTTGGGACTGTTCAAAAGTGGTCTTCTTTAAGACCACTTTTGAACAGTCCCAAAGGTTGTCTATGACCAGAGGACACTGTGTGCAGAAAACACAAAGAAAAAATAACTGCAACCTACCAAATAAGCTTATAAAAGCAGAATTAGTCCTAGCTTTAGGTGGTCTTAATAGTGGAATTTCACTGTATGTCTTTTCAGTCAAACCTCTTTATACCAACATTCGTTATAACCTCAAAACTCCTTATAACGACCATTTCAATGGAATGAATTCTTAGCTCAAGGCTTAGCCTCGATTCCGAGCGACATGGGCTTTCCTCGGGTTGGAAATGCCCAAATCGAATCCATAGTCATGAAAGATTCTTGTAATTTTAATACTTCAAGAAAAGATGTTATTGACATTTGTTAGAATCGCCTTGGTGAGGCGTTTAAAAAAAAATGTCTATAACATTTGTTTCTTGGAGTAATGATGCAGAAAAGACCTTTTATAGCCTATCATACTCCTAACTGGGATTCTTTATAATGGCAAATTCATTATAACGGCACAATAATAAGGAACAAATACTGCTGTTATAACGCAGGTCCTCTATTTTGCCCAAAAGTAGGGAACTTGAAAAAGATTTCAGACCTCCAATATGGCACCATTTATCAATACTGACAGAAATACTGATCCTTACGTTTATTTAGTAAACATGAGAGCTGTATATATATTTCACACTGATACTGATCATTATCTATTCTTTTACTGCCAAAGCTTCCAACCAATTACTGGCTTGTAGTGCGTGATTGATTGCTTTTTGCGTAAAGGAAACAGTTTTGAAATTCGATGCAAATTGTCTCGAATGGAGTCAATTTGCATAAATAAAACAGGTTTGACATTTCATGCAATTTGCATGAAATGTCAAAATCTGTTTTCTGGGAAAAAACGAGACATATTTTTAAAATGTCGTCTATTGAAATTTTTACCTAGAGTGCTAAGGGTTAGCAAACCTGGAATGGAGCAAAGTTTGACTGAAACATGGAGAAATGTGTCTAGTGGTCATCTTTTTCCTAATGATAGTGTTAACTCATAAAATGCCAATCATAACAATTGTTATCTGCTTTTTCGTTCACCGGTTACTTTAGAAGTTATTGTTGCAAACAGTGTGGACCCAGATCAGACTGCTCCTGTAGAAGCAGTCTGATCTGGGCCCACACTGTTTACCTGCATTCAAAAATCTTTTAAAAAAGTTTGCAAGAAGATTCAGCAGATCACATTGACTGACGCCATTTTCGGATGCAGTTTTTCTCAGCATCTTATGGGTTAACATTGTAAATCCATCTACAATTTTAGGTTGGTCTACCAACAGCTGATCTAGACTGTGATCTGGCGCAGTATGTGGACTTAATCTGTGGTAAGTTTATTCTACGCTTTCAGGGGAATGGGAACACCTTCAGGGGAGGCAACTCTTGCTAAAGTATTTTTGTCTTCCATGTCAACAGGACCGGCCCCGATAGCTCAGTTGGTAGAGTGTCCACTCCGGGGAACGGGAGGTCACGGGTTCAATCCCGGGCCGTGACATACCAAAGTCGTTAAAAATGGTACTAGCTGCTCCTCGCTTGGCACTCAGTTTTACGGGGTAGAGCTAGGACTGGTCGACCCAGTGTCAGGATAATGTGACTGGGTGTGGTATCATGTAATGTGTCTGGGACATGATACTTCAGTGAGGCAGCACTATAAAAGTGAGCATTGAGCTCCCTGTCGCAACCAGACGCCGTCGGGATATGACTGAAAAATTGTTGAAAGCGGCGTTAAACCCGAATTCACACACACTCCATGTCGACAGGGGTCAACTCTTAAAGGAAAGAATTTGCTCCTAAGGAGCAAATTCTTTCCTTTAAGAGTTGACCTCTGTTTCGGTGTGACTGAGTTGATAGAAAAGTGAACAGGAACTCACGAAAGTTGTCTCCCTTTGAAAAATGGCAGAGAAATGGGATGACTCATTTAGCATGACTGAGTAAAACACATGTCCTTAGGGATTCTTCCTGTAGCTTCAGAAGATTGTGGAGACTTAATCTGTGGTAAGTTAATTCTTTGCTTTAATGTAATGACAGTGAATCTCCAATGACACAAACACTGATGGCTCATTTAGCCTTTCTGTGGAGTTTGGCCACATTTGCGGTCTAAGGGAAGGAACTGTGTTGTTTTATTTCTTCATTATTTTCTTTCATTGAAACCATAGATACAGACAATAGAATACACGCTGTCTTCAGCAAAGCTTTTTTTTTAATGAGATGAAGTCTAGAGGCTGCGTATGAGAATGCAATTTTTTCTTTTCTTTGTGTTAATCTTTAAATCTACAGACTTAAAAGTCTTTAAATTTACAAACAGTCTTTAAATAAAACAACTTTCTTTCCTGGTAATGGAAGGTCATAAGGTTTTTTTCTCCGGGTACTTTGGTTTTTTCCCACCTCTGCTCAAAATAGATGAAATAATCTTGAAAGGGTTGTAAAACGGAAACCCCCCAAAAAGGTAGATTATATGCTCTAAATAATCTATACATTTTTGATACCCATCTTGAAAAGCATGTAATGAAAATTGTTACAAAGAGATGTAGGTATATTAACTTTAATGAAGCCAAGATGGCTGCCTAGAATATTGATGCAGTATCACTGCTATGACATAGGCTGTTTACCCTTTTTTAACCTTTATCCTGCTGAATACATTAATTTAGCCACATCAACAAATCAAATTACTTGATATTATGTATTTGTTCAATTCACAAACTGCATGACAAATAGTGTAGATCCTGATCAGATAGCTTCTTCAGAAGCAATCTGATCTGGAACTACACTGTTTGCAAAGGTAGGGGGTGGATAAGGATTAATCCTGTGAGTTCTGTGTTTCTTTCCAGGTATTCTAGACATTCCAGTGTACAAGAACACAAACCATCATAATGAGAGAGTACAGGCCCTTCATGTGTTGTTCACCCTTTTCTCTGAGTTCAAGAACTCTCAGGTTTGTACAGTGTACATTTCCCTTTCACCCCTGAGGTTTTTAAGTGGGCTCTTCCAGCTTTGAATTTGGACACATCCATTCTTGTAACTTTGGGGTTTAGACAAAGACATTTAGTGGAGGACAAACCATGTGGAGCTAGATGAGCTGTCTCATTTGCACCTACACTGTTTGTATGGTTGACAGCTGTCCGTTCCTGGCAAAAGAATGTGCACTGTACTAGTCAACACACTATGTATAAGCCAGGAAGGAAAAATGAGGTCAGGGAAACTGGCTTGACATGATCCTGACTGTGCCGTTAAACTCCAGACTGACCCAAAACTATACCAGTCTACATGATCAGAAGTTTTTTTTTCTAACACAGTGGGCCTTTATAGGCAATGGAAAGGAATTAAGTATTATTCCACAACAAATTACCAGGCTGAAGAATGTGACGTGAAAAGCCACTGTTCTATGATTGACGTCATTTGTAGATTCTTCAACGGTGGACATTTTATCTTCATTTTCTCACATCAAAAAGACTTGAATGCATGTGCTTCAGTCAGTAGTGTTGGCAGAATTTCCATTAACAATGGCCAACGGTTGAGAAAATTTGAAGGAAAGAACAAAATTATTGACATTATTAGTGCATTAGAATCGAAATAGATCCGCTCTAGGGTGGGAATTGTTGAGTAATAATATAATGTTATTAATCAAATAATTTTGTATTGGCCCAGTTACAGGTCCAAGGTCTGCTGTATTGGCACGAGGCCGAAGGCCGAGGCCAATACAGCTGACCGAGGACCTGTAACTTGGCCAATACGAAATTACTTGATTAATGACAATTTTATTAATTGATGCAATTAAAAAAAAGGATTTATGATTTTTTAATATTGGTTGACCTTGTGTAATATAGGATACTCAATTAATAAATCACGGTTTTTCGGCCACTCGTAAAGATGAGCTTGACTGATTAATTATTTAGGACTAAGCCTTAGCCCATTTGTATGGGTTCCAGGTCATGTTAATTCTCAATTTACTTTATTGCTTCCACAATGTAGTCTATTTGTTTTTTAACTATTTCCTTTTTGTATGTTTCAGCATTTCCGAGCTTTAGCAGATGAGAACAAATTAGATAATGCTTTAAAGACAGATTACCATGAAGATCAAGGACCTGATAGATTTGTTTTATAGTCAATTGATTTGTTTTATGATCAGAACAGAGGCTTTATTTTCATCACGAAAACACGCCTATATAATTTTGACCCCCTTGAACCCCACTTTTACATAGTAAAACTGGGGTTTCCGGGGGTACACCTTATTTTTCTTATTTCTGCTCTAAAATATAGATTGTGGGTACTCGTCACGAGTGCCCACAATCTATATTTTGAGCAGAAATAAGAAACATCAAAACTTTTCATCATAAAATTTTCATTTTTTCGGCGATAAAGGTGGCAATGTATTTGTATAGGCGTGTTTCCCTAATGACTGCCGATTTCAATACCCATTAGACTTCAGTCAAATGTAGCAGATCAAAGGGGTACATTCTGATGTAATTTCAGAGGTCAGTCCACCAGAAAGATACATCAAACTTTCACCAAAGTCTTTGTACCCCAGACTTATCACAGGTGATTGACGTGTGATAGACTATCTCTTATTGGACATTACATGTGCTAATTACTGAAAGTGGAAATTGTATCTGATTGGATACCTGTACACTTGTTGTGTCATAATATGTCTAATACATTTCTATCCTTGTCATAATCAAAAGTTCAAAGGATGCAGCAGCAGCTTGAAATGACAGTTATTTAGTATCATGTCCACTCTAAAGTCTAATTAATATTGGAATCGGTAGTAATTTTTGGAAGAAAATGTATGATGTCAAGCGGAGCTCAATTCTTGACAACCTTGAAACAAACATTCTGAAAAGCCCGCTTGAAAATATTTTATCATCAAGGACCATTTGATCAAAACTGACAACAGTGTTAGTTAGCTAACGACAACATCACTTATGTCAGAGTAATTTATTGTTAAAACTTTGATCATTTAATTTGGTAAATATACTAAAATTTTTGCAGAAAAAAATTGAGAGCAGCTTTTCATATTTTTCAGCATAAATGCTACCATATCAGATTAAATGATTTTTGGTGAGCAAATTTTTGCCACAAACAAACTCGTTAAGTTAATGATGATTTGAAAAACTGACCAGTGACAATAATTGACAGTAAATGTTTGAAGTCAAACAGAGCCAAGTTTTTTACAGCTATGTTAAAAAGTCTGTGATATGACCCACTTGATAAAGGAAAAAGTGGGTTTAACAAGTGTATACATTTTACAGTGAAATCCCTATAATAAGACCACCTTTGGGACTGTTCAAATGTGGTCTTTAAGACCACTTTTGAACATTCCCAAAGGTGGTCTCTTTCTAAAAGACACTGAGTGCAGGAAACACACAGGAAGAATGACTGAAACTTTTCAAATATGCTTTCAAGAGGAGAATTGGTCTTAATTTTAGGTGGTCTTAATAGCCGACTTTCAGTGTATTTTATTTCGGTGAGTGCCAATGTTGATCGTGGGTACTCATAAGAACTGCCTCATTGAGGTTGTTCAAATAAATACCCACAATCTACATTGATCACAGAAATCAAAGAAACTACAAAACTGTCATTTTCCCCTTAATTTCGTGTCATAAACATCTGTTATAGGTACTTAATATAACTGCCTTGGTGAGACAATTAACCCATTTTGTACCAGAAACCCCAAAACGGGTACCCTGAAGAACAGTGCAGGCCCAGATCAGAATGCGGCATCTGATCAGGGCCTACACTACTTGCAAAAAGTTCAGCTGTTTTCCAAATAAATTTTAAAGATAACACAACCTGTCATCCCTAAATTTCGAAATGCACTCCTGTTTTATATAAGGAGGAAGATTACATTTGGTACAAAAAGGGTTAAACCAAACAGCCACAAGGTATGTTTTGACGGAGAAATAAGAAAATTATGCCAATATTATCCTTTGTTATCAGGAGCTGTGTTGGATTCCGTCCAGGGAGTTGTCCTTACTTGGCTGATTTATTCATTAACCCAAAATATACAAGTGGACTCTTCCATTTCTATCATTTGTCATATAAGGGCTGTTAGGCCTATTTTTTCCATTTTTATTCTATTTTTTGACAGGAAATTCTGTAAGCAAATAGTGCAGGCCCTGATCAGACGCCACATTCTGCGACGTCTGATCTAGTCCTGCACTGTTTGCCAAGGTACCCCTTTAGAGGATTCCCACATGTAATGGGTTAAGATACATCCATGTGAAAAAAAAAAACATTTTTTTTTCCTGATTCTCAAAGGGTTATTTTTCTGATGAAAGTTTGTGATATTTTCCTAATTTATACTCTACAAGGACATAGGTTGTGGGTGCTCATTAGAAATTCCATTGAGGCGGTTCTAACAAGTACCCACAACCTATGTCTTGGAGCAGAAATTACAAAAATAATGAATACCCCTGTAAACCCCAGTTTTCACTTATGAAGTTGGGTTAAGAGGGATGTTCATTACATGGTCTTGTTAACGTGATGTAAATTTATAAAATAAAGTCATTAAATTATGAAGTATATTTAAAGTGTAGTTTGACTTGTCTATTTGGTAGTTTTGCATTATACTTTGTTCAAAGTTCCTTATGAAATATTCACCTTCAATGTCAGTATAACAAAAATACTGCTCATCATGAAAACACGCTTATATAATTTTGACCCCCCTTGAACCCCACTTTTATGTAGTAAAAATGGGGGTTACAGGGGTTAACCTTATTAGGGCCCCGCACTGAAAGTGTGGGTGCCCTATAGTAATCACTCTGTCCGTCCGTCTGTCTGTCCGTCTGTCCGTCCACAAATTTTTGATAGCTCTGATAGCGCTGCCGGGGCCCTAGTCAGTTTCACTGACAGCTCTAGTTTTTCTTATTTCTGCTCTAAAATATAGATTGTGGGTACTCGTTAGAACCGCCTCATCGGGGCGGTTCTAACGAGTACTCACAGTCTATATTTTGAGCAGAAATAAGAAGAAAAATATCAAAAAATTTTCGTCTTAAAATTTTCTTATTTTCGGCGGTAAAGTTACCATGGATTTCTATAGGCGTGTTTAGCTCACCTGAGCCTTTAGGCTCATAGGTGAGCTTATAGTATAGCCATGGTCCGTCGTCCGTCCGTCCATCCATCCGTCGTCCGTCCGTCCACCATTTTCAAAGATCTTCTTCTCCTATACTGCAGGGCCAATCAAAGCCAAATTTCATATGGAGCCTCAGTGGGATGGGGGAACGAAAGTTTGTTCGCGGGGTCTGGATCACATGACCAAGATGGCCGCCATGCCCATATATGGTAAAAAGCCTTCAAAAATCTTCTTCTCCAGAACCATAAGGCAAGTGGCCTTGAAACTTGGCATGTAGAATATGGTACTTGGGCCCATCATGGTTTGTACAAATGGTGACCCTGGGTTGACCTTGACCTATTTTACAGCAATGTCAAATTTGTCGACTTAGGATTTTGCATGGGGCAAAGTGAAAATAATGGATTTATAGGAAACCATTGAAGACAGTGTCACCAAAATTTATAGATCAGGTAAAGTAACTGTATACCTGAATGTATATGGATCAGAAAGTTCAAGGTCATTCATTGGCCTTGTTCGCGGGTCTGGATCACATGACCAAGATGGCCGCCATGCCCATATATGGTAAAAAGCCTTCAAAAATCTTCTTCTCCAGAACCATAAGGCCAGTGGCTTTGAAACTTGGCATGTAGCATATGGTACTCGGGCCAATTATGGTTTGTACAAATGGTGACCCTGGGTTGACCTTGACCTATTTTACAGCAATGTCAAATTTTCCGACTTAGGCTTTTGCATGGGGCAAAGTGAAAATAATGGATTTATAGGAAACCATTGAAGACAGTGTCAACAAAATTTGTAGATCAGGTAAAGTAATTGAATACATAAGTAAGTAAGTAAGTAAGTAAAGTCTTTATTTAACGAGGGTAACAACATTTAGCATAGACATTTACATGAAGATCTATGGGTCAGAAAGGTCAAGGTCATTCATTGGCCTTAGACCAAGGTCATTCAGGATCCTATTTCAAACATTTTTTTCTCCAAAACTGCTGAGCCAATTTAAGTAAAATTTAATATGGAGCCTTTGTGAGTTGAACAAATGAAAGAATGCCAATACGGTCTAGATCACATGACCAAAATGGCCGTCACGCCCATATATGGTAAAAAGCCTTAAAAATTCTTTGGCATGTAGCATATGGTACTCAGGCCCATTATGGTTTATACAAATGGTGACCCTGAGTTGACCTTGACCTATTTTACAGCAATGTCAAATTTGCCGACTTAGGCTTTTGCATGGGAAAAAGTGAAAATAATGGATTTTTAGGAAACCATTGAAGACACTGTCACCAAAATTAGTAGATAAGGTTAAGTAGCTGAATACATGAAGATCTATGTGTAAGAAAGGTCAAGGTCATTAATTGACCTTAGACCAAGGTCACGCAGGTTCCATATTTCAAACATTTTTTCTCAGAAACTACTGAGCCAATTGAAGTGAAATTCAATATGGAGCCTTTGGGAGTTGAACAAATGAAAAGCTGCCAATATGGTCTAGATCACATGACCAAGATGGCCACCACGCCCATATATGGTAAAAACACTTCGAAATTCTTCTTCTCAAGAACGGTAAGGCCAATGGCCTTGAAACTTGGCATGTAGCATATGGTACTCGGGCCTATCATAATTTGTTCAAATTGTGACCCTGGGTTGAACTTGACCTATTTTACAGTAATGTCAAATATGCTGACTTAGGCTTTTGCATAGGAAAAAGTGAAAATAATGGATTTTTAGCTCACCTGAGCCTTTAGGCTCATAGGTGAGCTTATATTATAGCCATGGTCCGTCGTCCGTCCGTCCACCATTTTCAAAGATCTTCTTCTCCTATACTGCAGGGCCAATCAAAGCCAAATTTCATATGGAGCCTCAGTGGGATGGGGGAACGAAAGTTTGTTCGCGGGGTCTGGATCATATGACCAAGATGGCCGCCATGCCCATATATGGTAAAAAGCCTTCAAAAATCTTCTCCAGAACCATAAGGCCAGTGGCCTTGAAACTTGGCATGTAGCATATGGTACTCAGGCCCATCATGGTTTGTACAAATGGTGACCCTGGGTTTACCTTGACCTATTTTACAGCAATGTCAAATTTGCCGACTTAGGCTTTTGCATGGGGCAAAGTGAAAATTATGGATTTATAGGAAACCATTGAAGACAGTGTCACCAAAACTTGTAGATCAGGTATAGTAACTGAATACATGAAGATCTATGGGTGATAAAGGTCAAGGTCATTCATTGGCCTTAGACCCAAGATGGCCGCCATGCCCATATATGGAATGAAAGGAGTCAATGAACATTATATTGTTCACTCAGGTAAGACTTATTCAGGTAATATATGTGTTAATCTTACCTGCATGTAAATATTGCAACAATAGAGCTATATCAATGGGTAATTTTGTGGTTCACTGAGCAATCAGTCAGGAAAAAATGGTGTGTTATTTGATGCAATGAGCAGCCAACCTTAACGAAAATGGATTAGTCTATAGATCTGACTCATCACAACAAAGTCTAAAGAAAGGGAATGACCTATAGGGGTAGCCCCTATGTGCCCATGGCGCCCGGTTACCTTAAAAACATCTGTCAGTCAGTGACCTATAGCCATCATGAGACAATGTGTTGCGTGCAGGACCCAGGTCAGTACTTCCCATGTCAAGGTCATACTTAGAGGTCAGACATAAAAAAGTGGCCTTTTTTCATGTTTGGTCAATAACTCACTTTTTCCTGGATGAATTTTAAAATTACTTGGTGGAAATGTTAACCATCATGAGACATTTGTTTGAATTGAGGTTTCATCTCCGCCAACACTGTATAGGTCATTTTGGAGACGTTACTTCCAATTTTGTGGGACTTTTACCTGGCATTGAGATGAAATGGCATCTCAATAGGGTTTTTGTGCATGGGTGGTCCGACTTGCATTACTTTTCCTGGACAGGCTTAGAACCCCTATGCTGTTTACCAGTACTCATTTGCAGTCGGTTTCAGCTCTGCATGGAAGTATCATGCAGCCCAATCTATTTCTTCAAGCCCGATGGGCGGGGGCCGGGGGTCATGAGACAATGTGTTGCCCCCAAGAATCAGGTAGGTACCTCAATGATAAAAAAGGGGGGAGACATCTGTGTTTTTGTAGAAAAACAAATTCTAGTTTTGTTCTGTTACTGCTCTTGAGATATGAAAATAAATTGGAACAAGTTTTTGTTTCATTTGCTTCTGTATACAGTATACCATTTATGTCCAATGGACAGTTCCTCATATTTTCCCTTTCTGTGAGCCAGGCACCGAGGTTATAAAACTTTTTTCACGCTCAACTCACTTCAGCATGAAATTTACCCTGCTCAGAAGTTTTAAAATGCCAACAAATATTGAGATGGCATTTTAAAATTTATGAGCAGGGTAAATGACATTTTCTGCTGATCTAAGTAGGAAAATTGTCAACAGACAGGTGAGCGGTTCAGGACCACTGGTCCTCTGGTTTTGTAATGGTCTGTGAACACTTTCACACTCAAAAATACATAATCCATATCACCCACTCGTGTTGTCCGATTCCTCTGTCTTTTTAAACCAGGACACCTATGAGCTCCGACATTTGCTACTACATTAGAATGCAGACGTGAAACTCGGAACCTGAGGTGTACCATGTTAACATTTGTTTGGTTTGATTTAACGTTCCTGTCAACATTATAAAGGCCATTTTGGAGATGTTGCTTCCAATTTCGAGGGACTTTTACCCGACATGGAGATGAAATGACATCTCAAGCCCTGCCGCCCAATGAAACCAGTAGGGTTTATAAGTATGGACGGTCCGATTTGCACCGCTAGGCTTAGATCCTCTAAGCGGTTTACCAGTACTCGTGTGCGGGTCAGTTTCAGCTCTGTGTGGAAGCATCATGCAGCCCATCTACTTCTTCAATCCCCGATGGGTGGGGGCGACCATGTTAACATGATGATGTCACAGGATGAATTGTAACTTCAAAATTTCCCACTTATTAGCATTTGAAAAATAACTGCTATTGGAAGAGAAGGGGTTGAAATAAATTGATAATCCATTTGTAACTTTATCTGCCACACAGTATACAGTACAATTTCTATATTAAGACCACCTTTGGGACTGTTCAAAAGTGGTCTTTAAGACCAGTTTTGAACAGTCCCAAGGGTGGTCCCAGTCCAGGGGACATTGTGGGCAGAAAACACAAAGAAAGCTTAAGTACACCCTTCAAAATAAGCTTTTTAAAGCAGAATTAGTCTTAATTTTAGGTGGTCTTAATAGCAGAATTTCACTGTATATATGTCTTGCGGATGCTCTAATTCGCAGTACACTCGGCGCTCTGCATCTATAGTGATACGTGTACATTGATCTGGAAATATCTACACAATGTAATACAGTCAACCCTCTTTATACTGGCATTCGTTATAGCGACAGAACTCATTATAACGACAAATCCTAAGCCCAAGTCTTAGCCTTGGTTCCGATAGACTTGGGCTTCCCTTCGGTTGGAAATGCCGTTATCTTATCCACGGTCATGAAAGATTCTGGTAACTTGTAATTAAGGCGTAACTATACCAAATTTAGTGACACAGAGGCCTTTCTGATATTTAATCTTCATCAGTGTGTCTCAAACCCAAAGTTTTGAAACCAAAACGGATGATGGACAAGACCCGGCAAACACAGCACTTCCCCCTCCGAGCACACACCGACCGACGTAGCTTATGAGACAGGTCAGCTGGAGGCATCAGGCAAGAGAGCCTACCCTCGGATTTATAGGCGTCCCCCACTGAGCCAACATCAGCATACATGACCCACACTCGACGGAAGTCCTGGGCATCAGGAAGGAGATGTCCAAAGTAGCAAAACTTGCAAAGTTTAAAATATAACAAAAAGTGAAAACCAAATCCGCTAAGATACATGTCTCACCTGACAAGTCAGTCTTAGTTTTAGAACAATTAGAATTTTTGCTGCAAAAAATTAAGATATAATATAGTTATTTAAATCAGTACTTGAGCACTGACGTCAACACCGCAGTATCAACCTCAGCACTAAGGAACTGATACTGAGCTGATGATACCCTTGGGGACGAACGAATCATCCACCAGCAGAGATATCGACCAAGTGGTTGCAATTAACTATACCAAATTTAGTGACACAGAGGCCTTTCTGATATTTAATCTTCATCAGTGTGTCTCAAACCCAAAGTTTTGAAACCGAAATGGGTGATGAACAAGACCCGGCAAACACAGCACATCCCCCTCCGAGCACACACCGATCTAATACTCCAAGAAAGAAACGTTATAGATATTGTTAAGAAATGTTATAGATATTTGTTAGAATTGCCTCACAGATGTCTATAACATTCCTTTCTTTGAGTAATGAAGTTGACCCATTTAGTACCGGAACCCCCAAAACGGGTACCCTGGCAAACAGTGCAGGCCCAGATCAGATGCCGCAGAGTGCGGCGTCTGATTAGGGCCTCCACTGTTTGCTAAAAGTTCAGCCATTTTCCAAATAAATTTTGAAGAAAAACACAACCTGTCGCCCCTGAATTTTAGAATGCACTCATGCTATATATAAGCTGGAATATTCCATATGGTACAAAAAGGGTTAAATTTCTATCATACTCCTCATTGGTATTTTTATAACGAAAAATTCTTTATAATGGCACCATAGTAGGGAACAAATACTGTCCTTATAATGAGGACTAGTGCGATATGTTGATATGGAAATATCTACACAATGTAATACAATGCAGATCAAGTTACTCCAGTGAGGTGAGTGTTTGAGTTTTACGTCCCACCAACAACTAAGGTCATACGGAGACAGGACCTCGGTTTAAAGGCTCATCCAAAAGTCTCCAGTTACTCTGGTAATAATGTGCATGGATCTACCAGGATTCAGAAAAAATCAGGGCCAAGGCTCTGGTTAAGGAGAAATTATACATTTCTCTAAACTGATTTTATACAGGAAACAGAAAAATGGGGCACTGGCAAAAATAGTACAGGTCCAGATCAGACACTAGATCACACCTTACCAAGGCCTTCACTGTTAGCAAAAAGCTCAGCATCAGGAAAACACACCCACATAATTTTGACCCACTCAAACCTCACTTTTTTGTAGTAAAACTGGGTTTACAAGGGTGTAAATTATTTTTCTTATTTCTGTTAAAAAACAGATTGTTGGTGCTCATTAGAAACACATCGGTGAGGTGGTTCTAACAAGTACCCACATTTTATGTTTAGAGCAAAAGTATGAAAAATATTGGATGTTTAAGTTGGAAAATTTTTTGTGGCAAAATTTTCAATATATTTGAATAGGTTTGTTTTCGTAATGCTTTTATTGGCTCACCTGAACCAAAGGCTCATGTAAGGTATTAGTATGCCAACGCTCCGGCATCTAGCGTCCATCTTTCGTACATCCACAATTGCAATTAAGTATATCTCTGGAACCCCATGACCAATCTTGATCAAATTTCATGTGAAGCATAATCAGGGGAAAGTAAGATTTTCGGGCTCATCTGATTGGAATTCTGGTTACCATGGCAAAATGTAGCTCTCATTGACTTATAATGGGGGAAAAAAAACATCAAAATTCCTCTCCCCTTGAACTGGAAGGCTTTGGGCTAAGATATTTAGCATGAAGCATTGTCAAGTAGGCATCTACAAATCCCTCCCATCATGCCCCTGGGTTCCAAACTAGCCACGCCCCAGGGCTCATTAGCTCCAACTGACTTATAATAGGAAAACTTCTCTAGTGGTCATTTACATAAATCCTGCCAATCATGCCCCTGGAGTTCCAAATTGGCCAGGCCCTGGGGCTCATTAGCTCCCATTGACTTATAATTGAAAAACTTAAAAAAATCTTCCATCTCTGAAACCACAAGGCCCAGAGCTTAGATATTTGTTATGTAGCAATGTTAGGTAGTTGGATACATAAATCCTGTCAACCATGCCCATGGGGTCGAAACTGACCACGCCCTTGGGCTCGTTAGCTCCCATAGACTTATAATGGGGAAAAAAAATCAAAAATCTTCTTCTCTGAAACCACAGTGCCCAGAGCAATGCAGGTGACTACTTGACATCCGGCAATGTCAAGTGGTCATCTACATAAACCCTTCCAATCATGCCCTGTGGATCCAAGTTGGCCATTTCCCTGGGCTTATTAGTACCCATGGACTTATAATTGGAAAATCTTCAAAAATCTTCTTCTCTGAAAATAAGAAAAGTTCACTCAGGAAAGTCCTTAATCCAAGAATGTAGCCATCTCAAGTCACCTATACAAAGTGACACAGAGGCTCTGTGTCACTTTCTATAGGTGACTTGAGACTGTGAGAGGAACACGAAAACAGACGAAACATGAACCAATGCCACAAAGCCAAATAACAGTTAAGACACTGCAAAAGAAAGACCACCCTGGGACTGTCAGTAGTAAATCTACTGTGGGGCTTCAACTTCTATGAAATTTCAACCCTCGCCCTCAGTTCCAGTACAGTATCAAATAAAATAACAATAACAAATTGATTTCTAGCTCAACAGTGAGTCATGATACGAGGACTGTTCAAATATGAATGCAAGTAGAATGTTTTCTCATGCACTAATGTGAAAATCACCTGGAAATAAATATCGCAGCGTAGAAAAACATTTTACCTATACATTGATACCAAACCTGTTAAAATTCGTCCACTTTAGCCATGTATATCGCTTGATAAACACTGTCTACTCTTGTAAACTAATACAAAACATGGTTGGAAGAAGGTCAGAGTATACCGTTGAAATACGGTCCTATATTAACAATCGTTGTATTCTTGGTATACGGTGCAAAGACATTTTTGATGAAATATGTTCGGTCTATGGGCATAATGAAATGTCTTTTCTGACAGTTTTTCGTTGGTGTAAGAAATTCAGCTGTGGGCTAGGCTCAACAGAAGATGCACCACAGAAGATCGTCGGCCGAAAAGAGCAACATCTGCCAAGATGGTTGCTAGAGTGAAAGAAATAGTTGCTACCGATGCACCATACACCACTAGGCAAATAGCTAGTATGGTTGGCATCTCATTAGGAGCAGCTCATACAATTCTGAAACGGGATTTGAAAATGAGAAAGATCTGTGCTAGATGGATTCCCCATCTGTTGACAGATGAGCAGTAAAAGACACGCGTTCAGTGCGCCAAGAAGTTGCTTAAACAGTTTCCAAATTACAATGCACAGTCTTTCGCTAATGTCGTCACAGGTGACGAGACATGGGTTCACTTTTTTGAGCCAAAATGAAAGATTCAGAACAAAATATGGGCAACAAAGTATTGCAAAAGACCATGCATTGCAAAGCGGACCGTATGCCATATTCTTTTCAAATCAGGGCCCCGCTTTTCAGGTTACTGTGCCTAAAGGCAAATCTGTAAATGCGAAGCTTTACAAGAATAAAGTTCTTGGAAAATTGAAGAAATATTTCAAAGAACGAAGACCCGCAACTGTTTGGCCAATGTCAGATTGCTACATGACAATGGGTCATCCCACAAGGCGTTCATTGTGCTAGACTATCTGAAGCAGGAAAAGGTTGTTGAACTCCCTCACCCCCTGTATTCACCTGACCTTTCCCTGTGTGACTTTTTTTTTGTTCCCGCAGCTGAAAAAATACCTTTCTGGTCGAAAATTTGTACAGCGCAAATACCTCGGTTCTGCAATATTCCAGTGCCTTCATAGTATACCTCGAACAGACTACCAAAATGCATTCAATGATTGGGTCAGAAGACTGAAAGTTTGTATATCTGTTAAAGGGGAATACTTTAAGGGGAAAAAATATATTTTTATCGAAATCTATCACAGAATCATTTTTATGTGCTTAGTTGCATTCATATTTGAACAGTCCTCGTAAAATACATAGTAAAATGGTTATGTATAGATTAATATTATCATGAATCAGGGTGAGGACTCAACAACAATACAACGTTAGAGCAGAAGAAAACCACCGGTTAGATCACAGAGGGTCGAACCCAGGAAATATCCGGCTGCACCCTTCAAAGGATTTAGGGTGGGACCGTCATCAAAGAGTCAAGTCTAGCCCATCGCCGTGCAACCAAAGAGCGAAACAAAGTTGTCCACTGTAAAAGGGTCGACAACAAACATGCGGTAAGTCACATAACATCCATGCTATAACCTCTTTTCTTGTATTTAGCAACAATTTTTCTGAACTGACCAGAAAAAATTATCACTACCTAGTAGTCTTCTGAATTTATAAACTAAATCCCCATAAAACTCAGGTTCCGACATTCCCTATTGCAGAAGTGTCTTCAAAGAAATGCCATATTTAGAAGTAATGTTGTAATGTCGACGATAAAAGTTTGAAAACGTTTGCACAGTTTATGATACCGATAGCCTTGTTTTAGAAGTTTTGCTGTTAAAATTCAGTTGCGATCATTAAAGGCATCAACATGACCGCAAGCTCTAGCAAAACAAATTAGCTGTGACATATAAAGTAGAAGTAAAACAAAGATCAGGAATCGATACAATTAACTTACTCCACCCATCAAAGACACCAAAGGGAAAGAAATACAAACATTAAGCGACCAGACCATAATGGAAACCTAAAGAAAGGAAGGCCATAAGGACAGTTACTTTCCCACAAAATGGCCATATGGCCATCCAAAATAAAAAGACAAGTGATACAAACCCCATAAGACATAGCCTTAGGGACGTCACCATCCAAGAAAGACTGAAAGGAAAATTTACAGTTCCAAAACTAAAATCACCTCTTTTATCATAAATTTTCGAAGAGACAGTACCATAAGAAACAAGCAAAAGTAAATCCAAAAATGGGGCTTCAGTGTCATCAGAATTAGCCTTTTTTAGCTCACCAGAGCCAAAGGCTCCGGGGGAGCTTATAGGATAGGCAGTTGTCCGTCGTCTGCGTCTGGTGACGTCAACACTTTTAAACGACATCTCCTCTGAAGCCGCTAGGCCGATTGGGCCCAAATTTCATCTGTAGCATCCTTGGGTTGGGGGATTGAAAGTTTGTGTTTTTTATGAAATTCGGCTCATTAGTTTGGTTGCTATGGCAACTTAGAGTTTCCATAGACTTTTAATTGGGAAAATTGAAAAATGGCATGTACTGCCAAGCCGCTGCAGATATTTTGACAAAACTTTCATAGAAATATTCCTTAGGCAAGCTACTATCTGCCATATGATTTTAGGACTAGTGCTCATTTGTATTGGTTGCCATGGAAACCAAATTGAAAAAAAAAATGAAAAAAAAAAACCTTAAAAAATCATCTCCTCAGAAACCGTATGTTCTATGAGGCTGAGAGTTTATGAAAATATTCACCATATTTGCCTTTACAGGTTTTGTGTTTTTTATGAAATTCGGCTCTTTAGTTTGGTTGCTATGGCAACTTAGATTTTCCATAGACTTATAATGGGGAAAATTGAAAAATGGCATTTGCTGCCAAGCCCCTGCAGATATTTTGACAAAACTTTCATAGAAATATTCCTTGGGCAATCTTCTATCTGCCATTTGATTTTAGGCCTACTGCTCATTTGTATTGGTTGCCATGGAAACCAAATGAAAAAAAAAACTTAAAAAATCATCTCCTCAAAATTTGCCTTTACAGGTTTTGTGTTTTTTATGAAATTCGGCTCTTTAGTTTGGTTGCTATGGCAACTTAGGTTTCCATAGACTTATATAATTGGGAAAATTGAAGAATGGCGTTAACTACAAAGCCTTTGCAGATATTTTGACAAAACTTTCATAGAAATGTTCCTTTAGTAAACTTCTCACAGCAATATGCTTTTATGTCAACCTGGGGGTCCTGTAGGTTGTGCCGGGGCCATTCCCCGCCCCTAGTACTTCATAAAATTCCTTATATCTCAGAAACCTTACAGATCCCCACCCCTAAACCATGTATATTCTTGTTCCTTATGACAAGATGCATTAAGTGACACCAATCTGGGGATCCCCCCGGATGTGCCAGGGACATGCCCCACCCCCTCCACTTCATAAAATGCCATTTATCTCAGAAACCATTCAGATCCCCACCCCTAAACCATATATATTCTTGTTCCTTATGATAAGATGCATTAAGTGACACCAACCTGGGGGTCCCCCAGGATGTGCCTGGGCCATGCCCCACCCCTCCTTTTCTCAACAGGCCCAATATTCCAGAAACCTAACAGATCCAAACCCCTAAATGAAATATATTGTTGTTCCTTATGATAAGTTGCATTCAGTGACACCAACCTGGTGGACAACCGGGATGTGCCGGGGACATTCCCAACCCCCTGCACTTCATTAAAAAAAAAGGTTGGCCCCAGCCCATAGGGGCTTGAAGAAATATATGGGCTGCATGATGCTTCCATCAGAGCTGAATCCGGCCCGCACACTAGTACTGGTAAACAGCTTAGAGGATCTAAGCCTGTCCAGGAACCGCGGTGCGAGGCGGACCGTCCATGCTAATAAACCCTATTGGTTTCATTGGGCGGCAGGGCTTGAGATATCATTTCATCTCAATGTCGGGTAAAAGTCCCACAAAGTTGGAAGCAACATCCCCGAAATGACCTTTACAGTGTTGACGGGGACGTTAAACCTCAAATCAAACAAACAAACAAAACTTCATAAAAGGCCAAATATTCCAAATACTTACAAATCCCCACCCCTAAACCATATATATTCTTGTTCCTAATGATAAGAAGCATTAAGTGACACCAACCTGGGGGTCCCCCAGATGTGCCGGGGACATGCCCCACCCCCTCCACTTCATAAAATGCCATTTATCTCAGAAACCATTCAGATCTCCACCCCTAAACCATATATATTCTTGTTCCTTATGATAAGACGCACTCAGCAACACCAAGCTGAGGGTCCCCCAGGATGTGCCGGAGTCATGCCCCACCCCCTCCACTTCATAAAAGGCCAAATATTCCAGAAACCTTACCGATCCCTGCCCCTAAACCATATATATTCTTGTTCCTTGTGATAAGACACATTCAGTGACACCAACATAGGGTTCCCCCAGGGCTCGCCCGGGCCATGCTCCGTTCTTCAACTTCACAAAAGACCATATATCTGAGAAACTGTTCAGAGCCCTACCCCTAAGCCATATATATTCTTGTTCCTTATGATAAGATGCAATCAGTGACACCAGCATGCCCCCCCCCCCCTTTCATTAAAAGCCATATATCTCAGAAACCGGTCAGATCCCCACCCATTAACCATATATATTCTTGTTCCTTATGATAAGACCCCGCTTCATAATAGGCCATATATCTCAGAAACTATTCAAACCCCCACCACATAATCACATATATTCTTGTTCATTGTTATTAGACACATTGAGTCAACCCATCTTGTGGGGTCTGCAGGGGCCATTTCTCTCCCATCCACTTCATAAAAGGGCCTCATATCTCAGAAACTGTTCAGCATTAGGTTGCAACAATCTTGGGCTTTTCTGGAATCCACCATGCCCGAATCCCTCCACTGCTTAAAAGGCCTTACATCTCAGGAGCCATACATATCCCACCGCTAAACCATACCGGTATATGTCTCTGTTCTTTTTTATAAGACACATTTAGTGGCACCAACCAGGGCTCCATTGGGTTCATGCCCCACCCTCTCTACTATGTAAAACACCTAATATTTCAGATACAGTCCACATGAGTGCTCATTTGGGAATTGGCAGACTTTATAATTGGTAGATTAAAATCATACCATGTTAAAATACATGTCTGCCATTGGGCAATGCCCATCTGAGCTCCGGTTTCTGAAATTTGGCTCTTTGGTTTGTTTGCCATGGCAAGTTGAGAGTTTCCATTGACTTATAATGGGGAAAATTGAAAAATGACATTTATGCCTTTCAAGATATTTTGTCAAACTTACATAGAAATGTTCCTTTAATAATGTTCTTTTAGGCCTATTGGTTGCCACAGATTGGAAATTGTCAGTTGTCATCTGTTGTCCTGCAACAACACATTCAAGCGACATCAGACCTCGGAAGCAACTAGGCTAATTGGGTCCAAATTTTATCTGTAGCATCCTTGGGCGCAGGGCTTCCATGGTTAATTAAAATACTTTGCTGCCAGTCGGCAATGCCCCCTGAGCTCTGATGAGCATAGTGGCCCATGGGCCTCTTGTTAACTTTAATTCTTTTTGATAAATTCTATCAACCATTTGATCAAAATGAGCAATATCAATGTTTAAAAGATCATCCAAATATCGAGAGGTAGAGTTAAACGCCTCAATAACATCGTTTTTTTTATTTTTTAGAAAGGGACAACATGAATTCTTTTTCATAACCAAACAGAAACAATTTTGCAACAAGGGGAGCCCAGTTTGTACCCTTCTGAATACCAACTACTTGTCTAAATAATTGAGATCATAACCTTACATAGATCTTATCCAATAAAAAGGAAATTGCCTCACAAAACACTTGACATGTTCAATATTCTTTACGATTATTGTCATCTCAAGAAGCAAACTAAGCATTTTTATCATTGCAGGCCAAATACAGACACTTTTCGCGAAGAAAAATAGTTTCAATTAAAGTAAATAGTTTTTCTTTAATCAGATTATGAGGTACAGTTGTGTAGAGTAAAATGATGATATGTCAACAAACTAGATCCATGAAAACCTCCATGAAACCATAAGGCCCACAGCTTAGATGTTTAATATGTTACAATGTTAAGTGGTGGCAACCATGCCCCTGTGGTCAAAATTGGCCAGTCCCCGGGGCTCCCATAGAGCTTATAATGAGAATAATTTCAAAAATCTTCTCTGA
Source organism: Lucinisca nassula (assembly GCA_963580285.1). Taxonomy (NCBI): domain Eukaryota; kingdom Metazoa; phylum Mollusca; class Bivalvia; order Lucinida; family Lucinidae; genus Lucinisca; species Lucinisca nassula. The sequence goes on from OY757019.1 coordinate 13,515,680, forward strand.
AACCATAATGCCCAGAGCTTAGATATTTAATATGTAACAACACTATGTGGTCACCTACATAAATCCTATAAATCATGCCCCTGGGATTAAAAGTAGGTTTGAGGCTCATTAGCTCCCATAGACATGATGGAAAAACTTCAAAATCTTGTTCTCTGAAACCGCAAGGCTCAGAGCTTAGATATTTAGTGTGAAGCAATGTCTAGTGGTCACCTATATAAATCCTGCCAACCATGCCCCTGCAGTCCAAATAGGCCAAACCCAGCGCTCTTTGGCTCCCACTGACTTATAATGGGAAAAATTTCAAAAATCTTCTTCTATGAAACCACAAGGCCCAGAGCTAAGATATTTAGCGTGAAGCGATGTCATTTGGTCTCCTACATAAATCCGGCCAACCGTGCTCCTTGGGTCCAAATTGGCCACACCTCTGGGCTCATTAGCTCCCATAGACATATACTGGAAAAACTTCCATGAGCTGAGATATTTAGCATGAAGCAACGTCAAGTGGTCACCTAGATAAATATGTTCTATAAAAGGGTTCTGCCAATCTTGTCCCTTGGGTGCAACTTGGCCACTTCTCTGGGCTCATTAGCTCCCATACAGGTATAATGCAAAAAAAAATAAAAACTTCAAAAATCTTCTCAGAAACCACAAGGCCCAGACCTAAGACATTTAGCATGAAGCAACATCAAGTGGTCACCTATATAAATCCTGCAAATCATGGCCCTATGGTCCAAATTGACCACACTCTGGAGCTAATTAGCTCCCATTGACTTACAATGGAAAAAATCTTCAACAAAATCCTTCTATGAAACCACAAGGCCAAGAAGTTAGATATTAAATTTGAAGCAATGTTAAGTGGTCAGCTATATCAATCCTGTCAACCATGACCCTGGGGTCCAAATCGACCACGTCCCAGGGCTGATTATCTCCATTAGATTATTAATGAGAAAAACTACAAAAATCTTCTCTGAAACCACAAGGCTCAGAGCTAAGATATATAGTGTGAAGCGATTTCAAGAGGTCGCCTACATAAATCTTGACAATCATGCCCCCTGGTTTCCAAATTCGCGACATCCCTGGGCTCATAAGCTCCCATAGACTTATAATGAAAAAAAAAAAACAACTTCAAAAATCTTCTCAGAAACTACAAGGCCCCAGACCTAAGATATGTAGCATGGAGCAATTTCAAGTGGTCACCTATATAAATCCTGCAAAGCATACCCCTAGGGTCCAAATTGGTCATACCCTGGGTGTTACGAGATGGAATAGGAAACCTCTCTGGTGCTTATGCACATCTAAATTATTTTAGTACGTATATGGCAAGGCGGTGCAAGTGAAATATTTTAGGTGAAATACGGTAGGCAAAATATGCTGCTCCATGCACAAGTCATGCACATATATGATGTATGCATGAGTGGTTTATGGTGATTTTTTTTTTACCATACGGTTGGCCGCTATAAGGCTGATTTCTATAAAATTTGCCTAAAAATTGCCATCCGCCAAATTGTGCCATATATAATTTTCATGCCAGTCACGATGTTGTGGGTGTTCGTTTTGACAGATTTTATACCATTGATTTATAGGAAAGTTTCATCATTTTTTTCCCTAGGGGAAATACCATTTTAACGCAAATCAATTATCTACTCGATTTTTGCTATATGGCTATGATTGTGGACGGTATCTCCACTTTGCCACGATTTTAGCGAGCTAGCACGAATATGCATAATTTTCCGGTAGTATTCATAGGTATAAATACCCTGAAAACGAACACTATTCAGCAGCAGGTCAAGTGCGAACAGTTGAACAGAACATCTTGGCGGGACAATGAAAGTATATTGAAAGGTATGTTAAATCTGTTTAGTATCATTTTTTGTATGGACATACTTGTAGGTTTTGGAAGGGTTTACTTCTAGTATACCCCAACTTTCTGAAGCCTATTCTGGATTCACTTTTGAAGCCTCTGTGGTGTAGTCATTAGGCTACTAGCTTTACCAGCTAGAGGTCGCAGGATCGATCCCAGGCTTCTCCAGAAGTAGAATGAGTCTTTTAAGCGAGGTCCTATCCCACTTCTGACACCAAATGTTACATGTGGGTTTACGGCGTCCGGCAAACCCCCATGCTGACAAGACAACCAAGCGTGATCCATATAAGGGCAGCCGTGGGGTAAGGCACAAGATAGATATATGGATGACATAAATTATTTACAGTATCTATATACAACAATACCAACACAAAACATCACATTTATTTGCTTCTATAGCCCATTCACAACGTCCGCCCGAGGGCAAAACTCAAACAAACCGAGTGGTAAAATGGATATTAAGTGTAGCTTATGCGGTAAGGGGCATTTAACAATTAAATGTTTTAAGAACCCCGACTGAAAACAATTATATAGTGCAGAGGTAGGAGCAACTGGAGGTTGCGATAGTGGTGTTAAGGAAAATTTTAACACGCGCGTAGAGACTCAAGGTACTCGGTTTAAGAATGAAAATACGCAGAATGTAGGTCGTGGTTATACACTTGGTCGAGGTAATTTTAGAGGGTCTTTTCACGGACGCGGTAAGAATAATGGCACACAACGTGGCGCAGCACACCAAGTTAGTTTTTGTCAAACGGAAGTAACTAGGAAAGGTGATGAGATTGGAAGTATTTTTGAAGATAAGGTTGGTGATCCTTTGATTTCGGATAGGGAGGAGGGTAGTAAGGAAAGTAGGGAAGGTGTCTATTACTTCTTAAAGGCAAGGTTACTGACGGCACAAGGGTTGGTTAATAATAAAAAGGTGGTTGTATTAAGAGATACTGGTTGTACTGGCTGTGTCGTTCGGAGAAGCTTGGTTTCGGATGGTCAGTTAATAGGGAAGGAATCAGATGTTACTTTGATGAATCCACACAATGGTATTCTTTGGCAATGATTGACATTTATTGTCCTTTTTTCACTGGTAAATCCGAAGCTTTGGATATGGATGATACGTTGTACGATTTGGTTATCGGTAACATTGATGGATCAAAACTTCCTGATATGTCTCATTTCTCAGCTGCGGCTGTAACTAAGTCTCAGAATAGGCAGGATGGGAAGCCTTACAGAAAACTTAAGGTTCCCGATCAGATCATTAACGATGACGAGGAGGCTTTCAAGCAAGCTCAAGTTGATGATCCAACTTTGGAAAACATCAGAAAAAGGGTTGTATCTGGGAACAAGACTGTGAGTCGTGGTTTAAACCGAGATGAAACTAGGTTTATTGAGAAAAAAAGTTTGGCATATAGGGAGTTCACCAAGGGCAACAAAGCCTCTTTCCAACTTGTTGTCCCTCAAAGTTTCTGAGGAAAGGTGTTGAAACTGGCTCATGAAACGCTTATGTCTGATCATATGGGTATCAGGAAGACATTGGATAGAGTTGTAACTGAGTTTTACTGGCCCGGTATTTGCGGTGATGTCGCTACATTCTGTAAATCTTGTGATATTTGTCAGAGAACCATTCAGAAAGTTCGGGTCACTAAAGTACCTTTAGGAAAAATGCTATTGATTGATACGCCATTTAAGAGGGTGGCAGTGGACATAGTTGGTCCACTTTAGCCTCGATCTGATAGGAAATCTCGGTACATTTTAACCATGATAGATTATGCGACAATGTATCCGGAGGGGATAGCTTTACCGAGTATAAAGACGGAACATGTTGCGGAAGCGCTTATTGAAATGTTTGATAGTGTTGGCATCCCTGATGAAATGTTGACTGATTGTGGATCACAGTTCACTGCTGAGGTATTGAAAGAAGTCAGCAGACTTCTTTCTCTTCAACAGTTAATGTGTAGTCCGAGACACCCGATATGCAACGGATTGATTGAGCGTTTCCACGCTATGTTAAAGCAGATGTTACGTCGCCTGTTTGCTGAACGTCCAAAAGCTTGGGATAAATATTTCCAGCTTTGTTATTTGCGGTTAGGGAAGTCCCACAAGAGTCTTTAGAATATTCTCCTTTTGAGTTGTTATACGGCCGTAACGTCAGAGGTCCAAAGGCAATATTAGGAGAATAATGGGCTGACGAGGTACGCGATGAGCAAGTTCTTTCGACGTATCAGTACGTTATTGAGCTAAGGGATAGGTTAGAGCAGACATGCAAATTAGCGCGTGATAATTCAAAGAAGGTCCAGATTAAGCAGAAAGCTTATTATGATAAAGGCGCGAGGTCGCGTTAATTTGACGTCAGCGATAAAGTGCTTTTGTTACTACCGACAGACTAATAAATTATTGCTTCAATGGAAAGGTCCATATGAAGTAGTTGAGGTAGTTAACAGAATAAATTATAAGTGTAAGGACGTCAATATTTCAGAAATGTTAACGCAGGATCAGCGTAAAGATATAGAGACTTTGATAAAAGAATACCCGGAGGTACTGTCGAGTGTACCAAGACGAACCGACCAAATAGAACACGATATAAAGTTGCTGACGCCGGAACCAGTGAGGTCAAAAGGATATGTCATACCATATAAAGTACGGGATGTAATGGAAAAAGAAATTCAAGATATGTTAGTTTTAGGAGTTATTGAGCCATCAATATCTCCATACTCATCCCCTACAGTACTTGTCCCTAAAAAGATGGTTCGGTACTGTTGTGCATTGACTTCCGTAAACTTAATAAAGTAAAGGAGTTCGATGCAGAACCAATGCCAAATATGGAGGAGGTTATAAATAGAATGTCGGTGCACATATACTTCAGCAAATTAGATTTATCTAAGGGTTATTGGCAGGTAAAAATGACGTCCAAGGCGAAACCCCTAACAGCGTTCGAAACCCACAAAGGCTTGTTTAATTCAAAACTATGCCCTTCGGTTTGGTAAACTCAGGAGCAACATTTTTAAGGTTGATGAGAATTATTCTGTCCGAACTTTCTAACGTTGATAGCTTTGTCGATGATATGTGGATCTTTACCGAAACTTGGAAAGACCACTTGACGTCATTACGTGAAGTTTTGGATAGACTTAGGACAGCCAAGTTGACGGCAAAACCTTCCAAGTGTATGATTGGATATAGCAGTATCGAGTGTCTTGGTCATAGTGTAGCTGCTCAGTCAGTTAGACCGCAAGAAGACGAGATACAAGCTATAAAGGATGCTCCTCGACCTTCCACTAAGAGACAAAAGAAGTCATTTCTTGGGTTAGCTGGTTTCTACCGCCGTTTCATTCCAAATTTCTCATCTATAGCTTCGCCTTTGACGGATTTAACTAAGAAAATTAGACCAAACAAGATCACAGACTGGCAGGACCATCATGAAAAGGCTTTCCAGACCCTGAAGAATAGACTCACGTTTAGTCCTATTCTTCGTCTTCCTATCTTTCACGATGGAAATCCGTTCATACTCCGGACGGACTCTTCTGATGTTGGTATAAAAGCCTTTTTGCTCCAAGAATTTGAAGGGGAAGGACGATTTCCCATTGCTTATGCCAGCAAGAAACGTTTGCCTCGTGAAAGAAACTATTCTGTGATAGAGAAGGAATGTTTGGCTATTAGCTGGGTGTTGAGAAATTTCGCAAGTATCTTTACGGAGTAGAATTCTTGCTTGAGACAGACCACAAGCCCTTGTCTTATATGCAAACAGCTAAAGTTTTCAATCCTCGAATTATGCGTTGGGCAATGAAACTACAGCCGTATAAATTTCGGATTATTGCAATTCGGGGCCATAAAATTTGGGTGCAGACTACCTTAGCAGAAAATCTTAGCACGATTGTTGTGTAAATAGCTGTCTTTGTTCAGATAGGCTTCATCCTATTCCATCTCTGTGCACAAAGAAAAAACATTTCTGATTGTTGTTTTTTTTTCCAAAAAGGGAAACCTTTGTTACGAGATGGCATAGGAAACCTCTCTGGTGCTTATGCACATCTGAATTATTTTGGTACATATATGGCAAGGCGGTGCGAGTGAAATATTTTAGGTGAAATACGGTAGGCAAAATATGCTGCTCCATGCACAAGTCATGCACATATCATACGATGTATGCATGAGTGGTTTGTGGAGATTTTTTTACCATACCGTTAGCCGCTATAAGGCTGATTTAAATAAAATTTGCCTAAAAATCGCCAACCGCCAAATTGTGCCGTATATAATTTTCATGCCAGTCAGAATGCTGTGGGTTTTCGTTTTGACGGGATTTATACCATTGATTTATAGGGAAGTTTCATCATTTTTTCCCTAGGGGAAATACCATTTTAACGCAAATCAATTATCTACTCGATTTTTGCTATATGGCTATGATTGTGGATGGTATCTCCACTTTGCCACGATTTTAGCACGAGTATGCATGATTTTCCGATAGTATTCATATGTATAAATACCCTGAAAAACGAACACTATTCAGCAGCAGGTCAAGTGCGAACAGTTGAACACATCATGGCGGGACATTGAAAGTATATTGAAAGGTATGTTAAATCTGTTTAGTATCATTTTTTGTAAGGACATGCTTTTAGGTTTTGGAGGGGTTTACTTCTAGTATACCCCTACTTTCTGAAGCATATTTTTGATTCACTTTTGAAGCCTCTGTGGTGTAGTGATTAGGCTACTAGCTTTACAAGCTAGAGGTCGCAGGATCGATCCCAAGCTTTTCCAGGAGTAGAATGAGTCTTTTAAGCGAGGTCCTGTCTCATTCTGACCCTAGATGTTGGTGAGACGTAAAGTTTGGACACCCGCTCATTCTAGAGATATTTAGGCTTTTATAGACCCCTTTTGTAGAATATAATTAATAAACGTCGGGTCACTTGTTCGATCCTTAACTTTTGACTAGCAGTGGTTAGAAAACCGTGGTCCCGTCTGTATATGATATTAGGTGTAGAGGGGACGTAAATTTAAGACAGGTTTAACCATATCTTCATCATCAGGCAAACTCTTACAAGAGCCTGTCGGGTTATCCTTGATGATGAACCGTGATGAATTTGATTTTACAAGCATGTTCATGTTGAGTAGAAATAATTGTGTTCAAGAAGAATTACGAGTTCATTTTGATATGATGCCGTTTCTGTTTGAGAACTCGATTTGTACATGTATGTACATAAAAAGAACGTGATGATGATAAGTGAGAGTATTTGGTCGCCACAGCGGCCTGAGCGACGTGGATGACGTCAGCTGCGTCATCAGCGTCACGGCGGTTGTGACGTCGTGCCTACCAAATACGGAAAGAAGTTACGGCAAACAGTGTTGGTCCTTCTGAGACACAAACACATGTGGAGAATAGATGAAAATTAATTGATTTCTGTAGCGCTCAGTAAGGAAACATAAACTTTGAGTATTTTTGTGTCAAGCGCTGGTTGCTGATAATTTCATGCAGTCAAGTTGAGTTTTGCTGTACAGTTATTTGTCGCATGCACTAATTAGCCTGTGTGTCTGGTCGGCGCATGCGCAATAACGGTATATGCATGAACATATTCTGACTTCTCCGGGAAGGGGATCATGGTATAGCATGTATGTTTTGTGAACTGTATCTTAGTCGAATTATCGTAACTTGCAGGCACAACAATGTGTGGTAACCTGCTGCTCCCTGCAACATAGAAGCAGGTACTGGTACCACGCCAACGGTTTTGAGTCCAGCAGGGGCGGACTAAACCAATAGCAGACCGTCGAGGCCATATTAAACAAGTCGTGGGAAACAACCTGGAGTCGATTGAAACGATGTAGAAGTTATCGGGACTTCAAGTTTTTGATCGATAATAATATAGTTCCTTGTGATCGACAGACTAGTCGACGGTATGGTCGACTAGCGCGCGGAAGGATTCAGCCCCTGTCACACTATGTCGCGTTTTCACTGCGATGGGACGGCGTTGTTTAATTTTTCAGAACGCCGCGAGATCGCAAGAAATATGGGATATTTTTGTGAACATGGACCTGTCATGGCGTTCCTACAGCGACCAAGCCGTTGCTACGGAGCTTACATGGCGATCTATCGCGATCATGTGGCGTTCTTGATGGTGATTGTATGCGCTCTCACGGCGCTTCCTCTGCGCTTTTACGGCGCTCACAATGCGTGCACTGCGCTTTTACGGCGATCTCAATGCGTGCACTACGCTTTTACGGCGCTCACATGTTGAAGACGTTCTCAAAGTGTAAACAGACATCTTCATCAGTCGAACAGTTTTGTTTGATTTAAGGTTTGACGTCCCATCAACACATTATAGGTCATTTTGGAGACGTTGCTTCTAATTTTGTGGGACTTTTACCCGACATTGGGATGAAATGACATCTCTATCTCTGTCACCCAATGAAACAAATAGGGTTAATAAGCACGGATGGTCCGACTCGCGCCCCTTTGCCTGGGCAAGCTTAGATCCCCTATGCGGTTTACTAGTACTCCTGTGCCGTCGGAAGCAAGTCCACCGCAATCACCGCAAGCAGGAGCAAGTCCACCGCCATTACCTAACCCGGAATGAGTCACCTCAGAAGTAGGTTTTTTCGGGACATTACACAATCAACCTCTACTCTAGCCACTGTTTATACAAGCGGGCGGCCCCCTCCCATCGGGACTGGAAGAAATAGATGGGCTGCATGATGCTTCCACGCAGAGCTGAAACCGACCTCACACGAGTACTGGTAAACCGTTTAGAGGATCTAAGCCTGCCCAGGCAAAGCGGTGCGAGAAACGTGTAAACTCTATTAATGTAAACATGCTTATACGTGTAAACTCTGTTGGTTTCATAGGGCGACAGGCTTTGAGATGTCATTTCATCTCAAAGTCGGATAAAAGTCCCACACAATTGGAAGCAACGTCTCCAAAATGACCTATACAGTGTTGACTGGAACGTTAAATATCAAATCAATCAATCAGTTAATCAATTATACAAGCGGAGCTTATATGGCGTTGTAGGAGACCTCTGTGCGTCCCTGCTGAGCTCCCGTAGCGTTGTAGGAGACCTTACTGCGCTGCTATGGCAACCTTACGGCGACCTCACTGCGCTCTGATCAGAACGCCGAGCGACGGCGTTTGTTTTGAGCATGCTCAAAATGCGCGCCGTCGCTTGGCGTTCTATGCGATCCCAACGCGTCTACTGGCGACGCCACTGCGTTGCTACGGCGATGTTTGCGATCGTACTGCGCGCACCTCGGCGTTCTGCATTTTTCTTGGACGCCGTGAGAACGCAGCCCTGGTGTGACAGTCGCGTTTTTTGTGTTGTTTCTTTTTCTTATTTTGTTGTTGTTTTTGTTATTTGCTTCTGTAGACATTCACGCCACCCCGGTCCGAGCACAGAACATTGTTTTGCCTTCGTGGCGGACGTCGTGAATGGGCTATAGAAGCAAATAAATGTGATGTTTTGTGTTGGTATTGTTTTATATAGATACTGTAAATAATTCCTGTCATTCATATGATATCTTTCTTTTGTCTTACCACACAGCTGCCGTACACCTGTCAGGGATCACGCTCGGTTGTCTTGTCAGCATGGGGGTTTGCGGGACACTATAAACTCACATGTAACACTGGGGCTAATTAGCTCCCATAAACTTACAATGGGAAAATCTTCAGAAAAATTCTTGACTGTAACCGCAAGGCCAAGAGCATAGATATTAAATGTTAAGCAACGTCAAGTGGTGACCTACATCAATCCTGCCAACCATGTCACTGGTGTCCAAATTGGCCTCCCCAGAGCTGATTAGCAACGTCAAGTGACCAACAAAAATCCTTCTAACCATGCCCCTGGGGCCTTTGCTACTCCCCATTGGCTCATTTTTAATGGGAATAATTGCAAAAAGCCCAGGGCTTAGATATTTAATATGTAGCAATGTCAAGTGATACCTAGATACATCCTGCCAATCATGCCCCTGGAGTTCAAATTGCCACACCCTGAGACTCATTAGCACCCATATTCCATTGTGGAATTTTAAAATATCTTGAGGGTCACTGATGAGGCCTAATTGGCCGAAACTAGCTAGTCTGGTCCAGAAAACATGTACACTCCATATTTTCCAGTTTTATAGTGTATTCCTTGCTTCCAAAGGATAACCCTTTCATAGAACATAGTTAAGGTCACTACAGCTGATGTGTGGGAATGTGTGGCGGCCGTTAAAAGTCTCCCTGCCCTACATCATAGTGTAGTTTGTATTTTCTTGTCCTTTGGGATCATTGATTCCATTGTGGAATTTTGAAAATACCTTGAGGGTCACTGATGAGGCCTAATTGGCCGAAACTAGCTAGTCTGGCCCAGAAAACATGTACACTCCATATTTTCCAGTTTTATGGTGTAGTCCTTGCTTCCAAAGGATAGCCCTTTCATAGAACATATTTAACGTCACTACAACTGATGTGTGGGAATGTGTGGCGGCCGTAAAAAGTCTCCCTGCCCTACATCATAATGTAGTTTGTATTTTCCTGCCCTTTGGGATCATTGATTCCATTGTGGAATTTTGAAAATATCTTGAGGGTCACTGATGAGGCCTAATTTGTCGAAACTAGCTAGTCTGGCCCAGAAAACATGCACACTCCATATTTTCTAGTTTTATGGTGTATTCATTGCTTCCAAAGGATAACCCTTTCATAGAACATATTTATAATAGGAAACACTTTTAAAACATAGTCTTCTTTGAAACCACAAGGTTGAGAGCTTAGATATTTAGTCTGAAGCAACGTCAAGTGGTCTCCTACATGTATCCTGCCAACCATGCTCCAGGAATCCAAGTTGGCCACCTCCAAGGCTCAGGAACTCCCATTGACTAATAATGGGAAAAACTGCAAAAATCTACTCTGAAACTACAAGGCACAGAGCTACGATATTTAGTATGAAGCAATGTCAAGTGTTCTGGTCACCTACATAAATCCCGCCAACCATGCCCCTAGGGTCCAAGTTGGCCACGCCCCGGGTCTCATTAGCTCCAGTCGACTCATATTGGGAAAAAATTTCAAAACTCTTCCCTAAAACCACAAGACCCAGAGCTATGCTATTTATTGTCAAGCAATGTCAAGTGGTCACCTATATAAATCCTGCCAACCATGCACTTGGTGTCCAAATTGGATATTGACTTATAATGAAAAAAATAAAAATAAAAGAATCATCTTCTTCTCTGAAACACTAAGTCCCAGAGCTGAGATATTTAGCATAAATCAACGTCTAGTAGTCACCTACATAACTCTGCCAGTCATGCCCCCGGGGTTCAAATTGGCCACATCCCTGGGTTCATTAGCTCCCGTAGACTAAAAATGAAAAAAAAAATCAATGATCTTCCTCTAAGAAACCGCAAGGCCCAGACCTAAGATACTTAGCATGAAACAACATAAATCCTGCAAATTATGCCAATGTGGTCCAAACTGGCCACACCCTTGGACTAATTATCTCCCATAGACATATAATGGGAAAAACGTCAGTCAATTCTTGTCTGAAACCGCAAAACCAAGAGGATAGATTTAATAAGAAGGAACGTCAAGTGGTTGACTACGTCAATCCTGTCAACCATTACCCTAGGGTCCAAATTGGCAACGCCCCAGGGCTGATTAGCTCCCATAGACTAATAATGAATAAGACTTCAAAAATCGTCTTCTCTGAAACCGCAAGGCCCAGAGCATAGATATTAAATGTAAAGCAATGTAAAGTAGTCACCTACGTTCTGGCAGCTATGCCCCTGGGTCCAAATTGGCCACATATCAGGGCTCATTAGCAACGTCAAGTGATAACCTACATAAATCCTTCCAGCCATGCCCTGGGATCCAAATGTGCCACGCCCTGGTGTGCCACGCCCCAGGGGCTCATTTATAATGAGAATAACTTCAAAAATTTTTTTCTCCGAAACCATAAGGCTCAGTGTTTAGATATTTAATATGTAACAATGTTAAGGCTCATTAGCTCACATAGTCTAAATGTATAATAGAAAAAAATGTAAAACAATCGTCTTCTCTGAAACAACAAGGCCCGGAGCTAAGATGTTTAGTGTAAAGCAGAGTCTAGTGGTCACCTACATAAATCCTGCCAAACATGCCCCTGACATTCATGTTGCCCAGGCCCCGAGGCTCATGAATTCACATTGACTTATAATGGGAAAAAAACTTAAAAAAATTGACTGTCCAACCACAAGGCCCAGAGCTTAGATATTTAGTATGAAGCAACGTCAAGTGTTCTTGTCACCTACATACATCCCGGGGGTCCAAGTTGGCCACGCCCGGAGCTCATTAGTTCCCATTGACTAATAATGGGAAAAACTTAATTAATCTTATTTTGTTTCGTTTTACCCGGGATTATGATTTATTCTCTCAGCAATGGAAGCGACTTTTCGTCTGCGATTCGAACCCACGCCCAGATGCAGCGACGTCGCCTAGCACTGCAGTGGCCGACGTCCTTAACCACTGCGCCACAGAGGCATCCCCAAAAAGGATGCTCATATAGCGCATATAAGGCTATCCGGCACTGCAGTACACTCTGTTTATAGGGGTTTATTATGTACTATTTTGTTTCGTTTTTCCCGGGATTATGATTTTTTCTCTCAGCAATGGAAGCGACTATTCGTCTTTACAACCATAGTGGAGACACAATCAGGGATAAAATATATTGTGCTTTGACTGCGATTCGAACCCACGCCCAGATGCGGCGACGTCGCCTAGCACTGCAGTGGCCGACGTCCTTAACCACTGCGCAACAGAGGCATCCCCAAAAAAGGATGCTCATATAGCGCATATAAGGCTATCTGGCACTGCAGTACACTCTGTATATAGGGGTTTATTTAGTACTATTTTGTTTCGTTTTTCCCGGGATTATGATTTATTCTCTCAGCAATGGAAGCGACTTTTCGTCTTTACTACCATAGTGGAGACACAATCAGGGATAAAATATATTGTGCTTATACAGAGTGTACTGCAGTGCCGGATAGCCTTATATGCGCTATATGAGCATCCTTTTTTGGGGATGCCTCTGTGGCGCAGTGGTTAAGGACGTCGGCCACTGCAGTGCTAGGCGACGTCGCCGCATCTGGGCGTAGGTTCGAATCGCAGTCAAAGCACAATATATTTTATCCCTGATTGTGTCTCCACTATGGTTGTAAAGACGAAAAGGCGCTTCCATTGCTGAGAGAATAAATCATAATCCCGGGAAAAACGAAACAAAATAGTACTAAATAAACCCCTATATACAGAGTGTACTGCAGTGCCGGATAGCCTTATATGCGCTATATGAGCATCCTTTTTTGGGGATGCCTTTGTGGCGCAGTGGTTTAGGAGGTCGGCCACTGCAGTGCTAGGCGACGTCGCCGCATCTGGGCGTGGGTTCGAATCGCAGTCAAAGCACAATATATTTTATCCCTGATTGTGTCTCCACTATGATTGTAAAGACGAAAAGTCGCTTCCATTGCTGAGAGAATAAATCATAATCCCGGGAAAAACGAAACAAAATAGTACTAAATAAACCCCTATATACAGAGTGTACTGCAGTGCCAGATAGCCTTATATGCGCTATATGAGCATCCTTTTTTGGGGATGCCTCTGTGGCGCAGTGGTTAAGGACGTCGGCCACTGCAGTGCTAGGCGACGTCGCCGCATCTGGGCGTGGGTTCGAATCGCAGTCAAAGCACAATGCGATGTCAAATGTCAAAGCACAATATATTTTATCCCTGATTGTGTCTCCACTATGGTTGTAAAGACGAAAAGTCGCTTCCATTGCTGAGAGAATAAATCATAATCCCGGGAAAAACGAAACGAAAAAGTACTAAATAAACCCCTATATACAGAGTGTACTGCAGTGCCGGATAGCCTTATATGCGCTATATGAGCATCCTATTTTGGGGATGCCTCTGTGGCGCAGTGGTTAAGGACGTCGGCCACTGCAGTGCTAGGCGACGTCGCCGCATCTGGGCGTGGGTTCGAATCGCAGTCAAAGTTAAATAATCTTCTCAGAAACCACAAGGCTCCGACCTAAGATATTTAGCATGAAACAACGCCAAGTTGTTACCTACATAAATCCTACAAATCATTCCTCTGAGGTCCAAATTAGCCACACCCTGGGGGTCATTAGCTCCCATAGACTTACACTAGGAAAACTTTCAGAAAAAATTCTTCTCTGAAGCCGCACGGCCAACAACGTAGATATTAAATATCATGCAAAGTCAAGTGGTTATTTTATGTAAATGTAAATCCCGCCAACCGTGACCCTGGGGTCCAAATTGGCCAACCCCAGGGCTGATTATTTCCCATTGACCTATTAATGAGAAAACTTCAAAAATCTTATTCTCTAATCCCCGCAAGGCCCAGAGCCTAGTAAATGTGAAGCAACATCAAGTGGTAACCTACATCAATCATGCTAACCATGCCCCTGGTGTCCAAACTGACCACACCCTAGGGCCGATTAGCAACATCGTGATGACCTACATAAATCCACCCAACCATGCCCCTGGGGTCAAAATTGGCAACTCACCGGGGGTTATTTATAATGGGAATTACTTATTTGATATGTAACAATGTTAAGTGGTCACTTTGATAAAATAGAAGTGGAGGCAAAGATCAGGAATCGATATAATCAACCCACAGCTCCAATCAGGGACACCAAAGGGAATGAAACACAAACATAAAATAACAGACCCTAATCAAAACATCAATAGCGGAAAGCCAAAAGACAGTTACTTTCCCACAAAATGGCCAATGGGCTATCCAAACTAAAATAATATAAGCGACACAAACACAAAACGACAAACCATAACAAAAATAAACCGCGACAGAAGAACCGCCGTGGAACGGTCAGCGGAAGAAATTCTAAATGGTGTGGAGGGGGTGGGGGGGGGGTGGGGCTTAAATCGATTAAGCGTGGCCACAATCCTCACCCTTACTTCCGTTGCTATTTAGACAAATAATTTTTTCAGTTCGCATGAAGGGATCCTAAATCATCAGTGCACCATCTCCGTGAACACAAAAAGACAACCACAGAGATGAAACAACGGTGAGGACTAGACAGCAAGAAACCACTGAAATGCTGGAGCAAAAGAAAACCAACAGTTAGACTACGATCCTGCCAGTCATGCCCCTGGGGTTCAAATTTGTCACACCCTGAGGCTCATTAGCTCCCATAGATTTATAATGGAAAAAAAAAAAAAAAAAAATCGTCTTCTCTGAAACCTTCCAGAAGGCCGTGACCTTAGATATTTAATGTGAAGCAACGTCAAGTGGTGACCTACATAAATCCTGCCAACCATGCCCCTGGCTCCCATGTTGGCCATACCCCAGGGCTCATTGACTCCCATTGACATGTAATGGGAAAAACTTCAAAAATCTTCTCTGAAACCACAAAGCACAGAGCTTAGATATTAAGTATGAAGCAGCATCAAGTGGTCTGGTCACCTACATAAATCTTTCAAACCATACCCATGGGGTCCAGGTTGGCCAAACCTCAGGGCTCATTAGCTCAAATTGACTTATCATGGGAAACAGAAGTGAAGGCAATGATCGGGAATCAATACAATTAACCCAAACTCCCATCAGAGACACCAAAGGGAAAGAAACACAAACATGAAATGACTAGACCCTAATGGAAACATCAATAGCGGAAAGCCACTAGGGCATTTAATTTCCCACAAAATGGCAAATAGGCTATCCACAAAATGGCAAATAGGCTATCCCAAACAAAAAGATATAAGCGATATACACACTCAAAGTCAAAGAATCACAAAAGTTAACCGCAATTGAAGAACCGGCTTCAAAAATCTTCTCTGAAACCACAAGGCCAAGTGCTAACATATTTAGTGTGAACCAATGTCAAGTGGTCACCTACATAAATCTAGCCAACCATGTCCCTGACATCCAAGTTGGCCATGCCCCAGGGCTCATTAACTCCCATTGACATGTAATGGGAAAAACTTCAAAGGTCTTCTCTGAAACCACAAGGCACAGAGCTTAGATATTAAGTATGAAGCAGCGTCAAGTGGTCTGGTAACCTACATCAATCCTGCCAACCATACCCATAGGGTCCAGGTTGGCCAAACCTCAGGGCTCATTAGCTCCAACTGACTTATCATGGGAGACAGAAGTGAAGGCAATGATCGGGGATCGATACAATTAACCCAAAGCTCCCATCAGAGACACCAAAGGGAAAGAAACACAAACATGAAATGACTAGACCCTAATGGAAACATAATAGTGGAAAGCCACTAGGGCAGTTAATTTCCCACAAAATGGCCAATAGGCTATCCAAAACAAAAAGATATTAGCGATACACACACTCAAAGTTAAACCATAATAAAAGTTAACCGCAATAGAAGAACCGGCTTCAAGTATCTCCTCTGAAACCACAAGGCCCAGAGCTTACATATTTAGTGTGAACCAATATCAAGTGGTCACCTCTGAAATCACAAGGCCCAGAGCTAAGATATTTAGTGTGAACCAATGTCAAGCGGTCACCTACATAAATTCTGCCCACCATGCATACAATGCCCCAGGGGTCAAAATTGGCCATACCCCGGGGCTCATTAGCTTCCATTCTCTTATAATGGGGAAAACTTAAAAAACAATCTTCTCTGAAACCACAAGGCCCATCCCTTAGATACTGTATTTAGTGTGAAGCAAATTCAAGTGGTCACCTACAATGTATTTAAATCCTGCCAACCATGCCCCTGGCGTCCAAGCTGGCGACACCCCGGGGCTCATTAGCTCCCATTGACTTATAATAGGAAAAACTTCAAAAAAACTTTTCTGAAACCACAAGGCCCAGAGCTTAGATATTTAGTATGAACCACCGTCAAGTGGTCTAGTCACCTACATAAATCATGCCAATCATTCCCCTGGGGTCCAAATTGGCCACATACGCGGGTCATTAGCTCCCATAGACATATAATGAAAAAAAAAATGCTTCAAAAATCTTCTCAGAAACCATAAGGCCCAGAGCTATGATATCTAGCATGAAGCAACGCCAAGTGGTCACCCATATAAATCCTGCCAATCATACCTTTGGGGTCAAAATTTGCCACACCCTGGGGCTAATTAGCTCGCACAGACTTACAATGGGAAAAACTTTAAAACTTCTTCTCTAAAACCACAAGGCCCAGAGCTAAGATATTAAATGTCAAGCAACATCAAGTGGTCACCTACATCAATCCTGCTTACCATGCCCCTGGGGGTCCAAATTGGCCACGCCTTAAGATTCATTAGCTCGTAGATTAATGATGGTAAAAAAACTTCAAAAATCTGCTTCTCTGAAAGGTCCAGAGGTTAGATGTTTAGCGTGAAGCAACGTCAAATATTCATGTATATGCATCCTGGCAACCATGCCCCTGGCGTCCAAGTTGGTCATGCCCCGGGGCAGATTAGCTCCCATTGACTTATAATGGGAAAAACTTCAAATATCTTTTCTGAAACAACAATGCCCAGAGCTTAGATGAAGCAACGACAAGTGGTCTGGTCACCTACATAAATCCTGCCAACCATGCCCCTAGGTTCCAAATTGGCCATGCCCCAAAATTCATTGGCTCCCATGGACCTATAATGGGGAAAACTTCAAAATTCTTCTTCTCTGAGACCATAAGGCCCACAGCTTAGATATTTGATATGTAACAATGTCAAGTGATTACCTACATAAATCCTGTCCTTGAACAAGATTTTTAATCCATATGATGTATAGAAATTCATATAAATGTTTGTAATAAAGGTATTTTTTAACGATCATCGAATTATGAACAGTATCGGGTCACAAGCAAATTTTAAGGCTCACTTTGTCCCAACCCGATGCTGCTCATACTTCGCATTGTTTCAAGTTTCTAGTTTCTATCTTTAACGGTCAAGGAGGAGTTATCCGGTGATTGTTATGGAGGGGTATACTGTTATATTTGTCTTTTTACTCTGCTGACCTCCACATTGAGGTGGTCAAATTTTGATTGCAATGTATTCGACTCATCACGCCGTTCGACTATGTTCTGAAAACTTTGATCTATTGACCTCCGGTGCTGCTCCCCCATGTCCCACGCCAGGTGTGGGATCAAAATTTCGAAAGTGTCATGCACTCCCCAGGCCAAAGAATTATCACTTCCCAAGGTTTTAGGATTGTATCTCAGCGAACGGACGGACGGCAAAGACGATTACAATATTCCCACTTTTTCTTCGAAAAGCGTGGGGATAAAATATTTTGTTAATCTTACGTCAGTTGTCTGGGAGTTTCGACCTATCAACTGCGAAGGACTAAATGAGCAATCGTTCTATCTATGTTGTCAGTCATCTCGTTATAAATGTTAGAAAGTTCAACACGGTGGAACAAACCTTTTGGAGCGTTTTTGATGCTGCAAACAGCATCAAAAGTGAGATGAATCACGTGAACAAGTCCGTGAAATGAAGACCCCAAATACCCACTTTATATAGAGAAAACTAGGGTTTACGGGGTATACATTATTTTTCTTATTTTTGCTCCATAACATAGGTTGTGGGTACCTGTTAGAACCGCCTCAATGAGGCGGTTCTAACGAGCACCCACAACCTATGTTTGAAGAAAAATATCAACGATTTTCATCAGAAAAATGGCCATCTTGGAGATGTGAAAAAGGCACTTTGTCACACGGGTGTGTTACACCTGTGGACACAAAAGCGTTCAAACTCCGATGAAGTACCTTTCAATGAATCTCTTTGCATCAAGTTAATTTGACAAGCAAATGTCATTCATCAAAGTAGTCTAAAACATGATCAAGCAATATACATCGATTGGTCTTATTGTGATTGACATTCGAGATGTATTCTGATTGGACAGTGCAGTGTCTGCATTGAAATATTCAACACTTTGTGTTTTAAATTTATTCATGTCTTGCGGTTGACTGACAAGATGTAAGGAAATATTGACTGAAACATCAGACCATAATGAAATGAAGCTCATCAAAGTTTGAACGGATTTGTGTCCACAGGTGTATCATAATGTGGACAAGACCAATTGCTAAAATGCTGGTTGGTGCATGGTTGTAAGACACCTTTAACCCTTTTAGTACCAAATGGAATCTTCCTCCTTATATATAGCAGGAGTCCATTTCAAATTTTCGGGTGTCAGGTTGTGTTTTCATCAAAATTTACTTGAAAAATGACTGAACTTTTAGCAAACAGTGGAGGCCCTGATCAGACGCCGCATTGTG
This sequence comes from Lucinisca nassula, assembly GCA_963580285.1. Taxonomy (NCBI): domain Eukaryota; kingdom Metazoa; phylum Mollusca; class Bivalvia; order Lucinida; family Lucinidae; genus Lucinisca; species Lucinisca nassula. The sequence goes on from OY757019.1 coordinate 13,534,713, forward strand.
GGGCGTCTGATCTAGGCCTGCACTATTTGCCAGGGTACCCGTTTAAGGGTTGCTGGTACAAAATTGGTTAAAGCACGCGGTTGTGTTCATGAAGTTTGTCATCATGTTAACAAGTCAGTGTGAACACCCCCATTAAACCCCAGTTTATATTGAGAAAAATGGGGTTTATGGAGATAACATTATTTTGTTTATTTCAGGTCAAAGATAGGTTGAGGATTTTCATTACATACCGACTCATTGAGTGGGTTTTATTGAGTACCCGCATTCTTTTGTTTGTTTGATTTGAGGTTTAACGTCCCCGTAAACACTGTATATGTCATTTTGGAGACGTTGCTTCCAATTTTGTGGAACTTTTACCCGTCACTGAGATGAAATGACATCTCAAGCTCTGGCGCCCAATGAAACCAATAGGGTTTATAAGCATGGACTCGCACCGCTTTGCCTGGGCAGGCTTAGATCCTCTAAGCGGTTTACCAGTACTGGTATGCGGGTCAGTTTCAGCTCTGCGTGGTAGCATCATGCAGCCCATCTATTTCTTCAAGCTCCGATGGGCGGGTGCCGGAACCCGCATTCTATGCTTGGTGTATAATTAACCCATATATGCCTAGTGGCCCTTTATTGGGACGTTGGCAAACAGTGTAGACCCAGATCAGACGCCGCATTACGCGGCGTCTGATCTGGGTCTACACTGTTTGCTCAAAGAACATACATTTTTGTACAACTTACATTAAACAAAACAAATCTGACACCCCTATAATTGAAAATGGACAACTCCAAATTTATAAGATGGAAGATTCCATTGTCATATATGGGTTAAAATGTGACAATGTTTCATCAGAAAAATAACCATTTTCGGAATCTGAAAATCTTCTAAGTCACATGGATGTGTAATCGTAATGTACTAATGTGTGTGTTATTTGTTTGGCTGTGGTCGTTGAGTGTGACTTTTCCCTTGGCATCATTGTCTATCTTCATATACTGAGTCGGTCTTAGATGCGTTATCCTTTCCATTTCTGTCTTGGACGGAATGGGTATGGTCATTGTATCGATTCCTGATAATTGCCTCATTTCTATTCAACAGAATAGACAGAAAATGTTATTGGAGAAAAGCCACGAATGCCAGAAACTACCATCACAGTCAGTTAAAGATTATTTCACGTATTACGAGTCGATCATTAATCGGAGGTAGGCGAAAACCGGAGAACCCGAAGAAAAACCACCTGACATTCTGTTGCAGAACTTGGCGTCTCTCATATGGCCCGAGCGAGGTCTAAATTTAAAAAAAGAGGACAAAGAGTTGGTGGCATGAAGACACACACTAAAACACTTGCCCACGCCTATCTTGGCTTGGAGAAATAGACTTGGCTGCATGATGCTTCCACGCAGAGCTGAAACCGAACGCGCATGAGTAGTGGTAAACAGCTGAAAAGGTCTTAGCCTGCCCAGGCAAAGTTGTGCGAGTCGGACCGTCCATGCATATAAACACTATTGGTTCAATTTAGCGGCAGGGATTGAGATACCATTTCATCTCAATGTCTGGTAAAAGTCCAACAAAATTGGAAGCAATGTCTCCAAAGTTACCTGAATAGTGTTGACTGTGACGTTATACATCAAATGAAACATTCAAACACACTGAAACACAAAACAGGACATAACAACATACTCAGTCAACATATAAACTTGCAAAGGAACATCGGCCTAGGGACAGTCAGCAGAAAAATATTAATGGCTTCATCTCCGAGGTTTTCACCCACAATGCCAATGTAAATTCAAAGAAAACAAAAATTTAAATATTTAAGAAATGAATTTTATTTTTCTACTGTTCATGAAAGTATGCACGCAGTGGGAAGCAAGCAATGTAAATGAACCCCTTCGGAACTACCCCCTGTCGTTCATACTTTCATGAAAAGCAGAAAAATTACGTTTAGTTTTTAAATTTACATTATTTGCCCCTCATCACTGATGGAAAAAAAATCCTTTTGGGCGAACTTTTAAAGCTGAAAAACATTTATTCGCTGTTTTTAGCTCACCTGTCACGTTGTGACAAGGTGAGCTTTTGTGATCACATTTCGTCCGTCGTGCGTCTGTGCGTCCATAAACTTTTTCTTCAAACGACATCTCCTCCCAAACCACTGACTGGATTTTGACCAAACTTCACAGGCATGATCCTTAGGTAGTCCCCTTTCAGAGTTGTTTAAATGGTTCCGGTCCGTTGCACATGTAGGTCACAGAAGCTAAAAATAGATGTTTTTACTGAAAACTTAAAAAATCTTTTTCTCTGAAACCGCCCGGTCCAGGTGTTTCATATTTGGCTTGAAATATGTTCTATAAAAGGGTTATCCTTTGGAAGCAAAGAATACACCAGAGAACTGGAAAACATGAAGTGTGCATGTTTTCTGGGCCAACCTAGCTAGTTTCGGCCAATTAGGCCTCATCAGTGACCCTCAAGTATTTTCAAGTAACTTCCACAATGGAATCAATGATCCCAAAGGACAAGAACATACAAACTTCATCTAGTGGATCTCTACCAAGATTGTTCAAATTAAAGCCCTGGGACCAAAACGCCCCCGCCCCGGGGCCCTTTGGTTTTACATAGACTAATATAGGGAAAATTTTTAAAAATCTTCTTTTCTGAAACCACAAAGCCCAGGTCTTTGACATTTGGTGTGAAGTTTCATCTAGTTGACTTTCATCAAGATTGTTCAAATTATACCCTATGGCTAAAAATGCCCCCGCTCCGGGGCCCTTTGGTTTTACATAGGCTTATATAGGGAAAATCTTTTAAAAATCTTCTTTTTCGCAACTGCACGGTCCAGGTGATTATTTGGTATGAAGCTTAATCTAGTGGAACTCTACGAAGATTGTTCAAATTATAGCCCTGGGGCCAAAAAATGCCCCTGCCCGGGGCCCTTTGGATTTACAGTGACTTACATAGGGGACATCTTTAAAAATCTTCTCTGAAACTGCAATGCCTAGGTCTTTGATATTGGGTGTGAAGCTTCATCTATTGGACCACTATCAAGATTGTTCAAATTATAGCCCTGGGACCAAAAATGCCCCCGCCCCGGGGCCCTTTGGTTTTACATAGGCTTATAAAGTGAAACTTTTTAAAAAATCTTCTTCTCTGAAACTGCAAGGCCCAAGTCCTTGATATATGTTATGAAGCTTCATCTAGTGGACCTCTACCAAGATTGTTCAAATTATAGCCATAGAGCCAAAAATGCCCCTGCCCCGGGGCCCTTTGGTTTTACATAGACTTATATACGGAAAATCTTTGAAAATCTCCTTTCGAAATCGCAAAGTCGAGGACTTTGATATTTGGTGTGAAGCTTCATCTAGTCGACCTCTACCAAGATTGTTCAAATTATAGCCCTGGGGCCAAAAATGCTCCCACCCCAGGGCTCTTTGGTTTTACATTGACTTATATAGGGAACATCTTTAAAAATCTTTTTCTCTGAAACCGCAAGGTACAGGTCTTTGATATTTGGTGTGAAGCTTTTTCTAAAGGACCTCTATCACGACTGTTCAAATTATAGCCCTGGTACCAAAATGCCCCCGCCTCGGTGCCCTTTGGTTTTACATAGACTTATTTAGGGAAAATCTTTTAAAAATCTTCTTCTCCGAAACCGCAAGGCCCATGTCTTTGATATTTGGCGTGAAGCTTCATCTAAAGGACTTCTATCAAGATTGTTCAAATTATAACCATAGTGTAAAAAAGCCCCTGCCATGTGGCCCTTTGGTTTTTCGTAGACTTATATAGAGAACTTACAGTTCAAATCATAGCCCTGGGGCCAAAAAATGCCCCTGCCCGGGGCCCTTTGGTTTTACAGTGACTTACATAGGGAACATCTTTAAAAATCTTCTCTGAAACTGCAATGCCTAGGTCTTTGATATTTGGTGTGAAGCTTCATCTATTGGACCACTATCAAGATTGTTCAAATTATAGCCCTGGGACCAAAAATGCCCCCGCCCCGGGGCCCTTTGGTTTTACATAGGCTTATAAAGTGAAACTTTTTAAAAATCTTCTTCTCTGAAACTGCAAGGCCCAAGTCCTTGATATATGTTATGAAGCTTCATCTAGTGGACCTCTACCAAGATTGTTCAAATTATAGCCATAGAGCCAAAAATGCCCCTGCCCCGGGGCCCTTTGGTGTTACATAGACTTATATACGGAAAATCTTTGAACATCTTCTTTTGAAATCGCAAAGTCGAGGTCTTTGATATTTGGTGTGAAGCTTCATCTAGTCGACCTCTACCAAGATTGTTCAAATTATAGCCCTGGGGCCAAAAATGCTCCCACCCCAGGGCTCTTTGGTTTTACATTGACTTATATAGGGAACATCTTTAAAAATCTTCTTCTATGAAACCGCAAGGTACAGGTCTTTGATATTTGGTGTGAAGCTTTTTCTAAAGGACCTCTATCACGACTGGCAAAATTATAGCCCTGGTACCAAAATGCCCCCGCCTCGGTGCCCTTTGGTTTTACATAGACTTATATAGGGAAAATCGTTTAAAAATCTTCTTCTCCGAAACCGCAAGGCCCATGTCTTTGATATTTGGCGTGAAGCTTCATCTAAGGGACTTCTATCAAGATTGTTCAAATTATAACCATAGTGTAAAAAAGCCCCTGCCATGGGGCCCTTTGGTTTTTCGTAGACTTATATAGAGAACTTACAGTTCAAATCATAGCCCTGGGGCCAAAACATGCCCCTGCCCGGGGCCCTTTGGTTTTACAGTGACTTACATAGGGAACATCTTTAAAAATCTTCTCTGAAACTGCAATGCCTAGGTCTTTGATATTTGGTGTGAAGCTTCATCTATTGGACCACTATCAAGATTGTTCAAATTATAGCCCTGGGACCAAAAATGCCCCCGCCCCGGGGCCCTTTGGTTTTACATAGGCTTATAAAGTGAAACTTTTTAAAAATCTTCTTCTCTGAAACTGCAAGGCCCAAGTCCTTGATATATGTTATGAAGCTTCATCTAGTGGACCTCTACCAAGATTGTTCAAATTATAGCCATAGAGCCCAAAATGCCCCTGCCCCGGGGCCCTTTGGTTTTACATAGACTTATATACGGAAAATCTTTGGAAATCTTCTTTTGAAATCGCAAAGTCGAGGTATTTGATATTTGGTGTGAAGCTTCATCTAGTCGACCTCTGCCAAGATTGTTCAAATTATAGCCCTGGGGCCAAAAATGCTCCCACCCCAGGGCTCTTTGGTTTTACATTGACTTATATAGGGAACATCTTTAAAAATCTTCTTCTATGAAACCGCAAGGTCCAGGTCTTTGATATTTGGTGTGAAGCTTTTTCTAAAGGACCTCTATCACGACTGTTCAAATTATAGCCCTGGTACCAAAATGCCCCCGCCTCGGTGCCCTTTGGTTTTACATAGACTTATATAGGGAAAACATTTTAAAAATCTTCTTCTCCGAAACCGCAAGGCCCATGTCTTTGATATTTGGCGTGAAGCTTCATCTAAAGGACCTCTATCAAGATTGTTCAAATTATCACCATAGTGTAAAAAAGCCCCTGCCATGGGGCCCTTTGGTTTTTCGTAGACTTATATAGAGAACTTACAACCCTGGGTCCAAAAATGGACCCGCCCCACAACCCACTGGTTTTACATAATAGGGAAAACCGTTGAAAATTTCCTTGTCTGAAACCAGATGGCAAAGGTCTTAGATATTTGATATAAAGCTTCATGTAGTAGACCTCTACCAAAATTGTTCAAATTATAGCCCTTGGACCAAAACTGGGCCCACACCGGGGCCCACTTGTTTTATTTAGACTTATACTGGGAAAACCTTTGAAATTCTTCTTGTCTGAAACCAGAAGGCCTAGGTCTTCGATATTTGGCATGAATCTTTGTCTTGTGGATTTCAACTAAGAGTGTTCAAATTATAGCCCTGGGTCCAAAAATGGGCCCACCCTGGTGCCCACTGTTTTTACATAATACGGAAAACCTTTGAAAATGTTCTTGACGGAAACCAGAAGCTTCATGTAGTGGACCTCTGCCAAAATTGTTCAAATTATAGCCCTGAGACCAAAATGGGCCTGCAGGTTTTATATTATATAGACGTACATAAGGAAAACCTTAAAAAATCTTCTTGTCTGAAACCAGAAGGCTCCGGTTTCAGATCCCGTATCTCAAATTTCCGAAAGATCCGCTCAGTTGTCTTTGTAAACATGCGGAATCTGTTGTAGTTTTGCGTAATTTGGATCGTTGACTGCGTATTTTCTCCTAGTTTGTTACGATGGTCTGCGGAAATACGCTCATTTACGAACATATTTCCGCACAAAAGTAGAAAGTATGAATGAACGGAGTTTTCTCCGATCTCTGTTCGTAGTTCTTCGTAAAACTGAAACTTAGATATAATCCAGTACGGAATAGTGCATAGAATGTGGACTTTAATTTTTTTGATTCGTAATTGAGCGTAGATTAGGATTAGGGAACTTGGAAATTTCTAAAACCTGATGAGGACTTAGTCAATTTTTGCTTCGTAACCTTTCGTAGAATTTGGAGTTGATAGAAAGGTCAACTCCCAGATATATTTGTTGCCATGGATACAAGATGGTATCAGTTATAACAAGTCTCTTTATTGCTTTGGAACCAAATATTTCAGTTCTTTATAGTATCTGTAAGGAAGCAGTCAGCCAGTATTCACCTTTTTTGCATTATCTGCTGGTTCCTAGTTTGAAGATTATAAGTGTTGGAAAAACAGGTAACCAGACCCCCCTGACCTTAAAAGGTCAGGGGGGTCTGGTTACCTGTTTTTCCAATATTGACAATGTGCAAGCTGGGAGCCAGCAAATAATGCAAATATGGTGAATAAGACATCTGAGAATTTAAATTGCTTGTTTTTGTGTTTTACATGTACATGTAAATGGAAAATTATAAAAGATAAGGCTAAAAAAAAAGAAACTAGATTCTCAAGCACCGCCACATTATGCAAAAGTCTGCCGCATGAACGGTTTTTATTTGTAAAAAAGAAAAAAAAAAATCTCCGCTTCAAAGAAAAAAAAAAAAAAAAAAAAAACAACTGACCAAGATTTTAATCTCCCTAATCTGACACCTTTGATCTTCTTTTGCGAACCGACTACAACCTCATGCTTATTATCATGTCTGTCAAAGTAACACCTGTTATCAGGTATTATCGTACTCAGAAGTCACACAGAAATACCATACTTGATAGAGACATGCACTTGTTTTCTAATATATCATTCAGACAAGTAAATACAAAAAAGACAGAGACACCTGCATCATCAAAATACATCTGGAAGTCGGGAGTGCTTGTCAAAATGATTGAGATCAATCAATGTACATTGCTTGATCCACTTTTAGAAGTCTTTGCTTCCCTCTTTAATTGCACGCCGGTGGGTCAGACCTCAGATTCTATGACGTTCCAACGTAAAGGCTTATTGGGAATTAGAGAGATCTAATTCAAGGTAATGCTGGTTGGTGCCTGATGCTCTGTCTCTGGTCGGGCCCATCGGAGTCTAACTGTTGGTTTTCTTTTGCTCTAGCATTTCAGTGGTTTCCAGCTGTCGAGTCCTCACCGTTGTCTCACCTCTGTGGTTCTTTGATTATTTGTGTTCACAGAGATGTTGCACTGATGAGTTAGGAGGCCTTCATGCGGACTGAACAAATTACAAATTATTTGTCTAAATCGCGACGGAAGTAAGGACGAGGATTTTGGCCACGTAAAATCGATTTAAGCCCCCCCCCCCCCCCCCCACCGCCCCCCAGTGGAAATCTTTCCCCTGACCGTTCCAAGGCGGTTCTTCTGTGGCGGTTTATTTATGTTGTTGTTTGTTACTTACTGTGTGTATCACTTGTGTCTATTTATTTTGGATGGCCATATGGCCATTTTGTGGGAAAGTAACTGTCCTTATGGCCTTCCTTTGTTTAGATTTCCATTATGGTCTGGTCGCTTAATGTTTGTTTTTCTTTCCCTTTGGTGTCTTTGATGGGTGGAGAAAGTTAATCGTATCGATTCCTGATCTTTGTTTTACTTCTACTTTGACGAATGACCTAACTGGATGCAAAGAAAGTCATTGAAGGTTTTTGTACAATTTTGTGTCCAGGAGTCAATCTAGCGTCCGTACATCCGTCCGTCCGCAAACACAACCTTGACATGCCTCACCATAACTCATATACCCTTTGAGATATATATTGATGGTACTTTGGTATGGTTGTGCATGAGGCCGAGAAGACCTGTCAGGAGCAAGAACCACAACTCTGGTTGCACTGGTATTTTGATTATCTCCCCTGACAATATAACCTTGTGATCTCCATAACTCCAATACCCCTTGAGATACATGGATGTAACTTTCACAGTTGTACCCAAGGTTAAGATGGTCTGTTATGAGGAAGAACCACAACTCTAGTTACAATGTTAATTTAGTTATTTCCCCTGACGTTGTAATCTGGTTAATACATTAACTCTGATACTTGATAAAGGTGATTAATGAATAAGAAACACAACTCTGGATGCCATGTATTTCAGTATTCTCCTCTGCCAATATTACCTTGCAATCACAATACCTCCAATACCCTTCAAGATATATTGATGAGACTTGGTACACTTTTACACATGGTTAAGTATGTTTTATAAGCAAGAACCAAACCTCTATTTGCTATGGTGTTTTAGTTATCTCCCGTGACAATTGAACATTGTAATCGCAGACAATACATGATATGTTGATGGTACAATGGGGTACATGGCATTTTTGTCGCGCCTGCTATTAGCAGGGCGCGATATAGGGGCCCGGTTTTCCGTCCGTTCGTTCGTCCGTCCGTTTGTCAAGGCGTCAACATTTGCGACCACCCTAGCGTTCACCCTAATGATCAAGTTTATTTCTCAAGAACTATAAGAGCTTCGTTAATGGTACTTGATACAAACTTGTGTCTGGGAATGACAACTTATATGCAAGCATCCATATTTGACCTTGACCCACTTTTCATGGTTCACTGACTTTGTAAAATATTGCGACCACCCTAGCGTTCACCCTAATGGTCAAGTTTATTTCTCAAGAACTGTTAGAGCTTCAATAATGATACTTCATACAAACTTGTGTCTGGGGATGGCAACTTACTTGCAAGCATCCATATTTCACCTTGACCTACATTTCATGGTTCACTGACTTTGTAAAATATTGCGACCACCCTAGCGTTCACCCTAATGGTCAAGTTTATTTCTCAAGAACTATAAGAGCTTCTTTAATGATATTTGTTACAAACTTGAATCTGTGGATGGCAACTTCAATGCAAGCATCCATATTTGACCTTGACCTAAATTTCATGGTTCACTGACTTTGTAAAATATTGCGACCACCCTAGCGTTCACCCTACTGGTCAAGTTAATTTATCAAGAACCATAAGAGCTTCATTGATGATACTTGGTACAAACTTAAATCTGGGGATGGCAACTTAAATGCAAGCATCCATATTTGACCTTGACCTACATTTCATGGTTCACTGACTTTGTAAAATATTGCCACCACCCTAGCGTTCACCCTAATGGTTAAGTTCATTTCTCAAGAATTATTTGAACTTCATTAATGATACTTAGTACAAGCCTTTGATGCAAGCGTCTGTGTTTGATCTTGGCCTAGATGTCATGGTTCGGTGACTTTGCGCCCCCACAGGCGCGACATAGCCTTCGGCGGAATTCTTGTTGTATTTGATGTTAACCCATATATGCCTAGCGGTCCTTTTTGGGACATTGGCAAACAGTGTAAACCCAGATCAGACGCCGCAGAACGCGGCGTCTGATCTGGGTCTACAATGTTTGCTTAAAAAACATTCATTTTTGTAAAAATTGCTACAATCAAAAATGAACCTGACACCCCTATAATTGGAAATGGACCACTCCAACTTACAAGGTGGAAGATTCCATTGTCATATATGGGTTAAGAAGACATCGTGAGCAAGAACTACAATATGGTATCTCATTGCCATAATTTCCAACACTATTTGACCTAATAATTAATAGAGGATCTTACATGAGTGCTCATGTATTATTGAATTTATTAAACGAGTTGAGGAAAAGGGATAAAATGCGAGGCTTTGCCGAGCATTTTATCCCTTTTCCTCAACGAGTTTAATAAATTCAATAATACATGAGCACGAATGCAAGATTCTATTTATCATATGACATTAAAAGCGTATTTTATTCACGATTGTTTACGAAAATGTCAACATTCCGCCGTTAGTAAACGCGACGTCATTAAGGACGTCGCACATGTAACGTTACGGGACCTATCTAGCTAATTTGCATATTTAATCCACTAGTGGATTATCGAAAATAATACATGACGTAATTACACTCTCAGATGCAATTATTATCTTCCAGATTTCTTGCTGGTATTAGCAGCAATATGAGTGTGTTTTATCCTTCTGAATGCCATAATATAGGCTTTTGGTCAGTGGATTTGCAATCTCTTCTTCTTGCTATTTTGTTGAAAATTTAACTTATTTAATTAAGATGCTTAGGAGTTTTTGTAGGGGATATCCTTTTTTTGGAAGAATTATCAAATATGGAAGGTACATATTTGCAAAAAAAAAAAAAAAAAAAAAAAAAAAACATGCCTCATCTATTTTTGAGGAAATGAAAAATAAAATAAAAAACCTGCCTCTCTCATCTGTTTTTCTAAAAACGTGTCTGAGAATCTATTAAATATGTTTTTTGGCCTAAACATTGATGTAGTGCATGGAAATATCATGACAAATTTCAATGGTTTGAACACAAGGTTGGTGGCTGTTTTCACTATTTCAGTAGATTAAAAGCAACTTGTAAAGTTGAATCACAAAAACTATTGTAAAGATTCTTAGTTTTTGGACAGAGATATAAAGATCCAGATCAGACTCTGTTTCAGGAGACCCCTGGGCAGGGTTTACACTGTTTGCCATTCCAGGTACACTTTAATATTTATGCTTTTCTCTTTAACAAATTAACTTTTTTCACACTTTACGATAATGACATGTACCCGGTACTTTTTATTCTGGTGTTTAAATTTTAAATATTATTTCTTACAGTTGGTCCCCGTCTATCTTTTTTTTTTTATTTTTCCTTCACAAAGTATGCAGCTAATGCAAAACACACATGTAACTTTTAAATAGATTTCAGTGCCATTGTGAATTAAAGTTCTTGCAAAATGACCATAATTTATTTCATTTCCTTTTTCTTACAAGAAAAAAAGAAGCATTCCTTGTGATCATATTAATTATTTTCATTGATTCGGCAAAATAAAAGGTACAACCTGTATTAAGCAAGCACCAATGGGGTAATCAAAATGTGCTTGCTAAAGACAGATGTTTGATTAATACAGGTGTCTGTTTTAAAGCATTTGCATTTTAGGGAAAGGTATACCTGCTTGCTTAAGACAGATTGCTTGCTTAATACAGGTGACCACTAAGACAGGTTTTACTTTACTACATGAATTAAAAACGTATCTTTAATTAAATTAAATGCTGCAGTATAAAAATTTTGATTTTGGAACACTCATCTACATACGGAAAGTGCATATTGAACATACTTCATGGATGAACAGTTTGATATGTCCCATTGGTCGATCAATTAATCGATCCATCCATCCATTCATACAGCTAAATTCCGCAGGTTCGTAGACTATTCCAAAGCCATGGGGATATTTTGTGATAGGTCATTCGGAGACAACTACGCAGTCAACGGAGCTAGTTACGAACCAGCGGAGTATTGGGACATTTTCTACGAAGCTTATGCATGCTATGGTTCGTAAGTCTTCGTAGGCATGCGTAAATATTGTTCCAATACTCCGCTCGGCTCCGCAAACTACGAGCATGCGGAGCTCAATCCAAACTAGTGGAGTATGCGGAGTAAAATACGAACTAGCGGAGCATTGGGACCTTTCCTACGAATGATCGTAAGTCTGCGTAAATTTTTTCTGCAAACTACGATCATGCGTAGAAAAGTTAAAAGTATTTTCTGCTGTTTATTTTCTTTCTGATTTTTCCATTAAAAGTGCTTCGTAGAAAACGTCCCAATACTCCGCTCAATATTTGATCGTAATTGCCCATATTTGTACGGAAATCTTCGGAAATTTGAGGTATGGGATATTTGGTATGAAGCTTCACCTTTTAGACCACTATTAAAATTCAAATTAATGCTCTGGGGCCAATAATGACTCTCGGGGCCCACTTGTTTCCCTATGGATCAGGTGAACTATCCAGGGCCATCATGGCCCTCTTGTTATACAAAGAACTGAACAGTGTTGACGTCAGCAACGCCCGTAGAGAACCATGGTTTGGACTGACGTCACTTTGCCGTCACTGAAAATCATGTGACCCGATACATGCATGGAAGTATGAACTAATTTGTTTGTTATAGGTTTACATTAGACTTTACACAGGAAATGTAAATATATAGTTATGAGTTATTACAATGGGTGTATCTGCTATTTGAAACACAAAACATTTTTGACCTTGTCTCAGCAGGTTTAAGTTCGTATTTGGTTATAATGTCTCCATACTAAACTGCTGAAACATGTCCAAACATCACCTAAGGGATATAATCGCTACAGTCTTATGGATCAGACACACACTTTTTTTATTCTAACAATTAATCTTTAGAAGGGATATAACTCTGTGTAGTCTGTCTTGATTGAACAGCTCTGTTCTGTTACACACGACACATACATATTAGAAATAGTTACATCTCGGCCCCCGCCCATCAGGGCTTGAAGAAATATATGGGCGGCATGATGTTTCTACGCAGAGCTGAATCTGGCCCACACACGAGTACTGGTAAACCGCTTAGAGGATCTAAGCCTGTCCAGGCAAAGCGGTGTGAGTGTCGGACCCTAAATGCTTATAAACCCTATTGGTTTCATTGGACGACAGGGCTTGAGATGTAAATTCCCAATTGCTTCAAAATGACATCTTTTACTGTATCCACCGTATGCATTCGGACAGACAGGCCTAAGTATACAGTGCAGATCCAAATGAGACACCAAAGAGCACGTCCTGTCACCGGGGTCCATACTGCTTGCCACTCAGCCCGCCATTCCCAAATACTACATCTAGTAGTAAATTGCACTTGTTTGGGCTGTGGAACAAGTATGCAAGGAGTGAGATGTCCGAATACCTAAGGCATACACGGTATTTAGTCCTCTTGCACACAAAGAGAGATCAGCCATACTCATCAGCACAACCCCGTTAACCAATAAAAACAAATCGGCCACAAGAGCAGCACAATCAGCACCCGACGAAACTTCCACTATTTGTCTATGCAACTTTGTCCCAAATTTAATGTTTGTTTGAATTGGGGTTTCGGATAACCCTTTTACAGAACATATTTAACTTCACTACAGCTGGTGTGTGGGAATGTGTGGCGGCGGTAAAACGTCTCCCTGCCCTACATCATAGTGTAGATTATATTGTCTTGTCCTTTGGGATCATTGATTCACTTGTGGAATTTTGAAAATATCTGAGTGTCACGGATGAGGCCTAATTGGCCGAAACTAGCTAGTCTGGCCCAGAAAACATGTACACTCCATATTATTCAGTTCTGTGGTGTATTCCTTGCTTCCAAAGGATAACCCTTTTATAGAACATATTTAACTTCACTACAGCTGGTGTGTGGGAATGTGTGGCGGCGGTAAAACGTCTCCCTGCCCTACATCATAGTGTAGATTATATTTTCTTGTCCTTTTGGATCTTTGATTCCATTGTGGAATTTTGAAAATATCTTAGGGTCACTGATGAGGCCTAATTGGCCGAAACTAGCTAGTCTGGCCCAGAAACCATGTACACTCCATATTTTTCAGTTCTGTTGTGTATTCCTTGCTTCCAAAGGATAACCCTTTTATAGAACATATTTAACTTCACTACAGCTGGTGTGTGGGAATGTGTGGCGGCGGTAGAACGTCTCCCTGCCCTACATCATAGTGTAGATTATATTTTCTTGTTCTTTGGGATCATTGATTCCATTGTGGAATTTTGAAAATATCTGAGGGTCACTGATGAGGCCTAATTTGCCGAAACTAGCTAGTCTGGCCCAGAAAACATGTACACTTCATATTTTTTAGTTCTGTGGTGTATTTTTTGCTTCCAAAGGATAACCCTTTTATAGAACAAATATATAATTATTTTTGTATTGTAGTTTTACGGCCCAGTCAACACTATTTTAGGTCATTTTTGAGCCGGTCAAATAACCTATCCACACTTTCCCTGGGCAGGGTTGTACGTAAGCGGTTAACCAGTAGAGTGCACATTCTTTCGCCAGAAACTGACTCCGCCCTTCTTGAATCAGCGGAAGGGAGAGAATTACCGTAGAAAAGATTTCACGATCATTCTCCACGAAAGAATGTTGCCGACCCCGGCAGGTATCGACGGACCCCACACAGACAAACCAAACGCTCGAATGCTTTAGACTTCAGCTTATCAAGGACCTCAGTAGAATTTTAATTGACCCAAACAAATATCCTCATGACCATTCGTCCACGCTTTTACTGTACGTAATTACATTTTTGATAGCGGCAAGGTTTGGAAAGTTCAGTACTTGTACAGACACTTGGATAAGTAATAGATTACATGATCGCCCATGAAGTCCAGGCGATGAGCACACCACAGGAAGCCCGCCCTGCTGTTCCTTTACAGTATCAGAAAACTGTGGGCTATATCTTAGCAGTGCACAAAGCCAAAAGACACCCATTCCTCCGAAGTCCATATATTCGTGGATATTTACAATGTCGGAAGATTTACTCAAAACCCATACAGTTAACTGCTGGGACATATCGTTGTTCATACCTCAGTGAATACAATGACACAGGCAACGCCAGATAATCATTAATATTATCCAAAGCGACCATGCGCTCAATGTGACTGAAGTTTATGTGTTTATGTATAAGTACTGGGGAATAGAGAGTGAAAACTTGAATCACAGAATGCAAAATCAAACATGCATATTTAATGTGCTACTTTTATTTTTTATTTTTTTATTTTTTTTTTTTTTTTTGAAATGCCAATTTATAATCTGAACTGTCACCGGCGACACGACAAACAACATCCACACACCAGGATCTGCGACAAGGAAAGCCCGCCCAAACACCCGCCAAAGAGGGAAACCAAGCCACACACTCCTCAGCACCCCCAGCCGCGAAAACGATCAAACAGGGAAGGGCACTCCAACCGCCAATGGCCTACGGGAAGAAAAGACACCCACAAATGTCAGTCCTTACTACTGGGTCTGAAACGCCCGATAAGGGTACCAAACAACAAATAACAATGACGTGCTCTTAAACACCTCCTAACCTGTACTAGGTGGATGCGACTCGAATGATTAAATAACTTCACATCACGCGAGACTCATTTGAGATTTAATATTATCTCAAGCGGCCCTGCGCTCATTGTGACTCAGGTTTATGTATAAGTACTGGGGAATAGAGAATGAACAACTTCCTCTCAGCTGCTTAACACTCATCTCCCCACGGAGACCCTACAAAACACCCCACACTCCAAACACTCCTTTTTTAACCATGGATAGCATACCATAAAAGATCTGTGTGTAAATGAACCTGCTCCGATAAAGCATATAAGCTCTACTACCTTGACTACAAATGTTAAATATTAAAGTAGACCTGTAATAAGCAAACTTCCAGTCCAAACTGTTTCAAGCAAACACCTATGAAATAGCCAAAAAGTACTAGTAATTGCTAGTTCTCTCCGGTACAACGTATAGGAGAGAACGTTTGTCTTAACATTGTTCAGATACAGAAGCATTGTAAAGATCGTGAAAAGTATGGGATTTATGCTGAAAAAAGTGAGATATAGGCAAGTAAGTTTGAGTTGTAAGGCCAGTTGGCAAGTTATTGGACGACAGGGCTTGAGATGTCATCTCATCTCAATGTCCTTTTAAAAGTCCTATACATTTTGAAGCAGTGTCTCCAAATGACCAATAGTGTTGACGGAGACACACTAAATTCTGGTGCGACAGAGGTACTCGAGAAAAGCAGCAATAATATTTCATTGTGCGTAAACTATGTTGTGGGTACTCGTTAGAATCGCCTTATCGGTTTTTGTTATTTATTTCTTGTCAGAAACATTCTTTGTGGATACTTGCTGGAATCACATGGATGCGATTCTAACAGGTATCAACAACAGATGTTTAAAACCTATAAAAAGTATAGGTTATTCAAAGTAGTTTTTTTACATTTTTTCAGCGAAAGATTTAATCAAGCACCGTCAGAAGATAATTCAGCTGGCGGATTCAACAGATCTGGGCTGGCGTGTGGTAAAAGAATACGAGAGAATACCGATAGCTTCCGATTCAGAAGATGAGAAACGAATTTATAAAGCTGAAGCACGGGCGACTCGTAAAATGAAATCTGAAAGGTCCAAGAGAGGTCGTGGTCGAGGCTGGCCGTATAGACAACGTCGGCAGGCGGAGACGAGTGGGCCAAGCGGTCAAGGAAAGCCGCAGGAGACTAAGAGACCAGGCCTGTGTTTTTCCTGTGGTATGCCTGGTCACTGGGCGAAAGATAAAGAATGTCAGGCTTCAAAAAGCAATAACAAGATAAGTATTCATAATGTTAAATCCTATACACACAGTAAAATATATACATCCTATGATTTAGAGGAACAGACGGTATTGTCAGTTGTAGATATGCAAGAGGTATTGCCGAAATGTCAGGGTATGTTTTTGTCGGACATATCTACTCGTAGTAAAAATGAAGTTTTATCGACAGCAGAGTCTGTGATATCTACAGGTCGCAATAATACTGTTTTATTAGGGGCAGAGCAATTGACAGAGGAAAAGGAAAATTTTGGCCTGAAGGTAGGTTCCCCGGTGGGGCGATTGAACACGTCTATTGAAAAATGGAAGAATATAAATGCTAGCAGTTATATTATTAATGTTACAGAAAAGGGGTATCGGCTGCCGTTAAAAACTAATCCACAAAATATCTGCTTGAAGAATAATAGGTCAGCTTTGGAAAACCCCTCTTTTGTTTCTGAAGAAATAGGTAGTCTTTTGAAAAAGGGTGCTATTTCAGAATGCAAAACACCACCGTTGGTAATCAATCCTTTAACAGTAGCTTATAGCAAAACCGGCAAACCAAGATTGGTTTCAGATTGAAGACACATCAATCCGCATTTGCATAAGTTTAAGTTTAAATATGAAGATATTAAAGTAGCAGAAAGCATGTTTGAAAGAGGGGCTTATCTTTTCACTTTTGACTTAAAAGGAGCTTATCACCACATTACAATTCTAGAGGAAATCTGGTCGGGCTCATCGGAGTCTAACTGTTGGTTTTCTTTTGCTCCAGCATTTCAGTGGTTTCTTGCTGTCGAGTCCTCACCGTTGTCTCACCTCTGTGGTTCTTTGATTTTTGTGTTCACGGAGATGTTGCACTGATGAGTTAGGAGGCCTTCATGCGGACTGAACAAATTATTTGTCTAAATCGCGACGGAAGTAAGGGCGAGGATTGTGGCCACGTAAAATCGATTTAAGCCCTCCAGTGGAAATCTTCCACTGACCGTTCCAAGGCGGCTCTTCTGAGGCGATTTATTTATGTTGTTGTTTGTTACTTACTGTGTGTATCACTTGTGTCTTTTGGTTTTGGATGGCCATATGGCCATTTTGTGGGAAAGTAACTGTCCTTATGGCCTTCCTTTGTTTAGGTTTCCATTATGGTCTGGTCGCTTAATGTTTGTATTTCTTTCCCTTTGGTGTCTTTTATGGGTGGAGTAAGTTAATTGTATCAATTCCTGATCTTTGTTTTACTTCTACTATCTGGGGTTCTCCTGGACAGAAGATAAGGTAACCAAATTTTATGTATTCAATGTTTTAGCGTTTGGCATTTCAACGGCTGGTCATATCTTCACAAAAGTTTTGAGAGAGGTTGTGAAATACTGGAGATCTTTAGGCTATAAAGTTATCATGTTCTTAGATGATGGAATCGGGGGGCTCTTGCTTTAAGCCAGCTTTAGAAACAAGCAGGTTTGTGCAGAATAGCATTATAGAATTTGGTTTTTTGCTAGCAAACGAGAAATGTCACTGGGAACCAGTCAGGCAGGTGGTTTGGTTAGGACATTTACTTAACATGGAGGAGCATAAACTTTACATAACAGAGGAGAGAATCAGAAGGCTTGAAATTTTCATAGATTCAATCATGTTTCAGCTTAAGGTAGATAAGACAGATATTGTCAAGGTGAGACTGCTAGCGTCTGCTGTAGGCCAGGTAATTTCACTTCAGGCTGTTCTTGGTAAGATTGTAAGGTTGCGTACTCGGGAATTGTACAACTGTATTTTAAGTAAAGCGAGCTGGAATGCACCTGTAAAGGTGACGCCAGGTGCAAAGAATGAGCTCACATTCTGGCGGGAAAAAGCCAGATTGTTAAATCGGGAAGGTAAGCAGATAGAGGTAGATACTGTGTTTGATCTCCGTATGTATACAGATGCTAGTAGCTCTGGATACGGTGGTTATCTTGAGTATTTTAATGGTTCAGAGAAGGGCACATGTGGGATCAAAAGCTTGGAAATCCCGGAACTGGTTAGTGAGATCGGTAAAGTAACTCCTGAGTGGGGTTCAAAGAAAAAGGGTTATTCAGATTTAGATGTGACATTGTTACCCCGGAAGTCGGGTGCAGTGTACCCCCGGAAGCGGGTAGTAGTGTACACCCGGAAGCGGGTAGTAGTGTACCCCCGGAAGCGGGTAGTAGTGTACCCCCGGAAGTAGGTAGTAGTGTACCCCTGGATGTGGGTCAGAGTGTAAAACTTCCTGAAAGACAGTTTAGCAGAGATCTGTTGTTTTCGGGAAGAGTTATAAGTAGCAAAGAAGCGTGTTCGAATGTTTCTCAGGTTAATGGCAGAGGAACGTGTGGTCAGCAAGACGGTAAGGAAGGATTAAGAAGTACGGTTGTAGTTGGTAGCTGGAGTACACAAGAAAAAACAAAAAGTTCCACCTGGAGAGAGGTAGAAGCGGTAAGGCGTGTGTTACAGAGTAATATTAATATTCTGAGAAATAAGCGCGTTAAAGTTTTGTCGGATAACAAGAATGTGGGATCGGTTTTACAAATTGGCAGCAGGAAGCCAGATTTACAGGTACTTGCATTAGATATGCATAATATTTGTAAGACAGAGGGTATAAATATATCTCTTGAGTGGATTCCAAGGGGAGGTAACGTTCAGGCGGATAATTTAAGTCGTTGTACTGACAGCGATGACTGGTCTATAAAGGCGTGGGTTTTTAGCATGTTAGACAGAAAATGGGGACCGCATTCAGTCGATAGATTTGCTTCAAACTTCAATAATAAGTGTGTAAGGTTTAACTCTAGGTGGTGGGTACCCGGGACTGAGGCAATAGATTCACTGTGTGAAAAGTGGGCAGGCGAGAATAACTGGGTTGTTCCACCGCCAAGAATGATATTGGCCTGTATTAATAAGGTTGAAGCAGAGAAGGCTAATTGTACATTGGTCATTCCAGAATGGAAGTCAGCGGCATTTGTCCATTGCTGTTTAAGGGTCAACAGAAATCAAAACACTACATATCACCGGTTTTACCATTGCCATTGAGAAATATCATTGATGCTGGTTTTAGCAATAATGGTATTTTTCAGCATAACCCGTTGCCATTTAGAATGATAGCAGTAAGAATTTGTTTTTGAAATAGAATTCTAATGATATAGGTTCGTTAATTTTGTGTGAAATACAATATATACACGTTAAATATTTGCAACGGTTTTCAACAGGCCGAAAATTACTGATAAAGGTTCTGACATTGGCAAATAAATACTGTATGTAGTTGGATTGGTCATATTTATAGAATTCTAATTTTTGTATTTTCGTTAACAGGTATTGGCCTGAAAGCTACGTTAAATAAGAGATTGAGAGCAGCAGGCGTACAAGATGAGGGTCACTGTTTATCGGACAAAATGGCTAAGTACATATATCATTCTAGAGCGGAGAATACAAATAAAAAGTACTATAATAGTTTTAAGCACTTCAATGAATTTTGTCAGTCGAAAGGTTTTTGTTCTTAACCAGCTAATTCCATTCACGTGGCTATGTACATCACGGAGCTTTTGGATAAAAAAAGTAGAAGTAAAAAAAGATCAGGAATTGATACAATTAACTTACTCCATCCATAAAAGACACCAAAGGGAAAGAAATACAAACATTAAGCGACCAGACCATAATGGAAACCTAAACAAAGGAAGGCCATATGGACAGTTACTTTCCCACAAAATGGCCATACGGCCATCCAAAATTAAAAGACACAAGTGATACACACAGTAAGTAACAAACAACAACATAGATAAATCGCCACAGAAGAGCCGCCTTGGAACGGTCAGTGGAAGATTTCCACTGGGGGGCCCAAATCGATTTTACGTGGCCACAATCCCCGCCCTTACTTCCGTCGCGATCTAGACAAATAACCTGTTCAGTCCGCATGAAGGCCTCCTAACTCATCAGTGCAACATCTCCGTGAACACAGAAATCAAAGAACCACAGAGGTGAGACAACGGTGAGGACTCGACAGCAAGTTTCATATAGTGTTATTAGTGCCGCGTATTATTCAATTAAGTGGATGCATAATGTTAATGATTTTCATGACCCAACAGAAAATGCCTTTGTTAAAAGCTTGGTAGAAAGTGCGAAGCGACTCAGATCTGGCCCAGTTAAGAAGAAAGATATTGTTGATTCTGAAATGCTAAAGCAGTTATGTGATCTTTATAAAGAAAGTAGTGATTTGGGATCGATACGAGATTTGTCAATGATTTTATGTGGGTACGCAGGTTTCCTGAGATTCAGCGAAATTAGTGAACTGCGATGCAAGGACTTAGTATTTCATGAAGACCATGTAGTGCTAAAATCACAAAGAGTAAAAGTGACGTATACAGGCAAGGAAAGGAAGTTTTAATTGCAAAGGGATCAACTTGTGCTTGTCCATATGAAATGCTGAAAAGATATTTAGATGTGTCAAAACAGTCTTTAGTATCAGAAAAGTATTTGTTTAGGCCAGTTAATAAATCAAAAACTATAAGTAAATTATTATCTTCCAATAAAAAGTTAAGTTACACACGTGCAAGAGAGTGTATTATTAAAAAATTAAAGCTTGTTGCGCCAGATTTGGACTTGGGAGTCCATTCTTTAAGAGCTAGTGGGGCTAGTATGGCTGCTAAATCCGACGGTGTTAATGAAAGATGTCTTAAGCGTCATGGACGCTGGAAAACTGATGTAGCTAAAGATGGCTATATTAAGGATACTCTAGATAAAAGATTGGCTATTTCCAAAACGTTAGAGTTGTAATGTTTATCAGCGAAATAACTCATTTTTTATGATCAGTTGCTCTTCTATACTTTGCTTTTCTAGCATAAAGCTCGCTATTGCAAAGAAAAGTGTTGTGTTTTCTTTTTGTGGGGGGCAATGTTAAGACTTACTAGTTCTCTCCGGTACAACGTATAGGAGAGAACGTTTGTCTTAACATTGTTCAGATACAGAAGCATTGTAAAGATCGTGAAAAGTATGGGATTTATGCTGAAAAAAGTGAGATATAGGCAAGTAAGTTTGAGTTGTAAGACCAGTTCTACACGAGCAGTCAAGCTGTTCACATACGCAATTTTTAATCCAAATTTTGTTTAAAAAAAAAGTCTAAAAGTCTAAGGATGCAGTATTTATTGAAGTTTATAAAGTAGGAACAAGTATATGCACATGTACGAAAAATCGAATTAAGTAGATTTTCTTAACTTGATCAAAAAGTGACGGTTTACACTTTCTCCTAGAGGTATTTTGCACGGCGATAAACCACATCTTTTTTTTACCAAAAACTTTGAAAAAAAAAAAAAAATGATACAAAGTGAGGTCTGTTTTTGCTGGGCGGCAAATATCTCAGAGGGAGGTAGATCAAGTTTATATAATGCATGTATGCTGGTGCATCTAAAATGGTTTGCCACATCATAAAATTCAAGAGTTGTCTTTTGCATTATCATGTAAGTTTTCAATGATCATGTCATTTGTTATTCTTAAGTACTTTGAGTTGACTAATACTCATTGTGTGAGTGCTATAGATATGTGGGTTAATACGCAGCCCGTGAGTATGACAGTTTGGAGAACTATTTGATGTGATTTATATCTACGTGGCTAAACCATATTTCACAATTTCCTAACATATTATATGCATTGCTCTCGTCTCCAATACAGCATAAAGCTCGCTATTGCAAAGAAAAGTGTTGTGTTTTCTTTTTGTGGGGGGCAATGTTAAGACAAGACAGGTGCTTGCTTAATACCGGTAGATTCTCACTACATTACATTTACTGGGATCCGAATTATGCGCGCTTCCAGACAAGTAATTACTCAATACAGGCGGCCTAAATACCGACTCAAATGTATATAGCCGGTTTAGGAAAACGGAGTCCAAACATCCTTTGCTGAAGGCATGCGAGTTGAAGGCTAGGTCGTCTCCGCGAAAAATTAACCCAATGTTCCGCTTGAATACTTAACACAGTAATTGGATCAAAAACCCTTCCCCAAATAAGTAATTACTAGAAAAAACCTTATTTCCAGGAACCTGAAGATGACCAAGACAAATCAGAGAAACACCCAGCCCCAACCCGCGTGAATAATTTCACTGGGAGATTAGTACTCCTGGGTAAGGACAAGGGTCGTCCCTGTTAAAAACCACCAAAATTAAAAACCTTACAAATTAGACTTTTGCCCACTTGTCACTCTAATAAGCATCTTTGGTCCAAATTTACCAGTAGACACACATGGACCAGTGAACATGGTCATGGGAGGGTGTAAAGGTTAAACAGTGGAAATTACTTGCCCTAAAACACCTAGCAAGACAAGCAAAAGCTATTTTATCGTAATTACCGGCCCGAGGCGGGCTCAAAACAGCCAAAATAACAGCGGAACCACAACACAAACCTAGCACCTAAAATGTCCCAATAAAGCGAAAATACTCCGCGCAGTCACTTGTAAACACCTGTTACCTGAATAAACACTGGTTGAGCAACAAAAATCTCGCCACGTGTTTCTAAAGCTACCTGTGTAAAACCAATACACACATACCAGCCAAAATATATGTAACTTCAAGCGGAAAGTCAAATCCGCTGTTCAACCCATTGTGTTTCAGACAGAAACAAAACAAACAGCTCCCTAAAATGTTCTCTCACAAATGGACATTACAAGAAAACATTTTGCTCCAGCTATCAAACAAACTTTCCGCCAACAAACCGTGGCAATCTGCACAATAAAACATTCCGCCAACAATACATGTAACTTCAAGCGGGTTCAACACTCAATAAGTCAAATCAGCTGATCTATACCCTGTGTTTCACATAGGAACAAAACAAACAGCTCTCGAAAATGTTCTCTCAAACATGAACATTACACCGGAAACATTTTGATCCAGCCTGCCAGTTATCTAACAAACTTTCCGCCAAATATTTTCAATCTTCGACCGAATCTACTGATTGCACAATTAAACATTCCGGCAAAAATACATGTAACTTCAAGCGGCTCCATAACTCTACAATTCAAAACACCTGCTCAATTTCTTCTGAAGAAAAATTTTGCTCGACCTATCGAACAAATTTCCGCCTGAAATTTTGCAATCTTCGACCGTATCTACTGATTGCACAATTAAACATTCCGCCAAAACACATGTTAGTTCAAGCGGCTCCATAAATCTACAATTTAAAACAGCTGCTCAATTCCTTCTGAACATACTGTTACAACGAAAAGTTTTGCTCGACCTATCAAACAAATTTCCGCCTAAAATTTTACAAAAAACAGTGGCAGTCTTCAACCGTATCTACTGGCTGCATAAATAAACAGGCTAAGAAATCTTGCCTACAATTTCAAAATCCATAAACTTACATCTCGACCACGTGCTCCACTAATGGTAGACTTCTAAAAAAACACGTCCGTTCAGTCTGGTGGTTGCGACTCGAATGATTAAATAACGTCACATCACGCGAGACTCACTTGAGATACAAGTGATGTCGAAATACCCATGGTTCCCTCCAAAATGGATTGACGATGGCGATAGGAAAGTGCGCGCAATTGTTTTCTTGTTTAAATGTTATCCCACAGACCAGATTGTTTCGAAGTATGAACAAAATCGTTTCAAGAAGAAAGTTTTAGTTAACCCGACATTGCTCGTAACTCGATGTTGTTCATACTTTAATGAACGTAAAATATCATTCATTTCGTAAATGACTTGATACTACAGATGGCCTGTGCATCGAATTTATGCTGCTGAAATTACTACTTACGAAGACACATAATGGAGACAGTAGAAATTTCTGGAGCAACGCTAATTACTGGTGACAACGAGATGTACTTTAACATGGCTGTTGACAGATGCTAGTACATGTATTCGCGTTTTAACCCTTATCTTGCTATTCACGACAATCCTTATCTTTGCAAACAGTGTAGATCCAGATAAGATGCCATCTGATTAGGATCACTGTTTGGCATTCAGTTGATGAATTTGTAGCAATAAATTACATCAAGTAATTTGATTGGTTGATATACAGAAATGGGTGTGGCTTAGATAAATATTCAGCAAGATAACGGTTAACATATATTGGTTAACAGCTATCAGTGTACTGAAATGTCTTGTACTTTTGTCAGCTGGTGCTTCCATCATTTGAGCCAGCGCACGACAAAACCTACGAAGCCCAGCGAAGAATCAGATCAGCCTGCGCATCCATATAGTCTAACCAGAGACTTTTCTCTATGCATGAAGGAGCAATGGGCCTTTAGCTATCCTTACAGCGTACAGCGAAGACTCTGATCAATCTGCGCGGATGCGCAGGCTGATCTGAGTCTTCGTTGGGCGCACATGTCTTATTGTAGGTTTTGTCATGTGCTGGCTCATTTAATAAATATGCAGAAACGGTTTTTTTCGTTTCACATTTTTTTTTGTAACAATCGTGCTTTCCGAGAGATGGATACTCTTTAATTTGTCTTAAACTGACCCACCATATTTTTCAGTAATCAAAGTAATCAAAGTCTGTACCAATTATCGGGAACATAATATTTTAGTAAATTATCTGATTATTGTTTAGATTCTACTATTTCTCTTGCTTGTTTGAAGACTAGTTTATTACCTTATAATTTAGGGCCATTGAAAAAGTTGTAGTACAATATATGGTTCTTGTGAAATATTGGGTTATACAATGCTCTATAACCAAATGCTTTGGCTATTTTTATCGGTTGCAACATTGTTTGAAAATGTATTTATAATCATAACTGTTATAATTTCAGAAACAATTGCATGTCCCAGCTCATCGCTGTAGGATCGATGCTCGGGTTGCCTATCAAGCAAATGGATGCTGTAGGTTTTCTTCCAACGCTGATCATCCTGTTCTTTAAGCCTTGGACCATAACATAAATGTGTTTTTGTTTTGTTTGAGGTTTAATGTCCCCGTCGACATTATTTATGTCATTTTGGAGACGTTGCTTCCAATTTTGTGGGACACATACCCAACCAGTAGAGTTTATATGCATGGACAGTCTTGGGCTTAGGCCTTCTAAGCGGTTTACCAGTACTCAGCTCTACGTGGAAGAACCATGCAGCCAATCCTATTTCTCTCCGCCCCGTTGGGCGGGGCCCAGTTGCAACAAAAGAGACAATGACTCTACGGAGAACCATTATGAAAACAGTTTATTTGATTTGTTTACTTGTGTGCTTTGTTCAGTGAATAACAAGAGGCCCATGGGCCACTATGCTCACCAGAGCTCAGGTGCAAACTGCCCAGTGGCCGCCATGTATTTTAACATGATTATCATTTTAATCTACCAATTATAAAGTCTCCCAAATGAACCCCCATATCCAAATGAGCACCCACCTGAACTCAGTATATGTATATGAAACATTAGGCCTTTTATGAAGTAGAGGGTGTAGGGCATGGTCCAAATGGAGCCCTGGTTGGTATCACTAAATGCGTCATATCATAAGGAACAAGAATATATGGGATCTGTATGTCGGAGATATAAGGTCTCTTAAGCAGTGGAGGGTTTGCGGCATGTCCTGTTGATCATAGGAAATCCCAAGATTGTTCTTCGTAAATGTGTCTTATCATAAGGACCAAGAATATATATGGTTAATGGGTGGGAATCTGAACGGTTTCTGATATATGAGGCCTAGAGAGGAATGGCCCCTGCGGACCCCGAAGTTGGTGTGCTATTGATAAGGAACAAGAACATATATGATTAAGGGGTGGGGATTTGAATGGTTTCTGAAACATATGGCCTTCTAAAGTGGAGGGGCGGATCACATTGCCCTAGCACAAAGTGACCCTCAGGTTGGTGTGATTGAACGAGTCTTAACATAAGGAAGAAGAATAATCAAATTTATGGGTGGGGATCTGAACAATTTCTGAGAAATATGGCTTTTAATGAAGTAAAGCATTGGGGCATGGCCCGGGCACCCCGGATGACTCCCAAGCTAGTGGTTTAGGGCGGGCTCTGAACAGTTTCTGAGATATATGACCTTTTGTGAAGTGGTGGGGTGGGGCAAGGCCCTGGCTTGACCCGGGAGATCTCCAGGTTGGTGTCAATGACTGTGTTTTATCATATATATGGTTTAGAGGTGGGGATCGGTAAGGTTTCTGAGCTATTGGGTCTTTCATTAAATGAAGGGGTGGTGCATGACCCCGGCACATCCCGTGGGACCGCCATGTTATTGTCACTGAATGCGTCTTATCATATAAGAAACAAGAATATATAAGGTTTAGGGGCGGGGATCGAAATGGTTTTCGAGATGTATAGGCTTTTGCAAAGTGGAGTGGTGGGGCAAGGCTCTGGAACACCCAGGGAGACCCCCCCCCCCAAGTTGGTGTCAGTGAATGTATCATTTCATAAGGAACAAGAATATATATGGTTTAGGGGTGGGGATCTGTAAGGTTTTCAAGATATTGGGCCTTTTTATGGAATGGAGGGGGTGGGGCATTACCCCAGCATATCCCAGCCCAGGGGACCCCCAGTTTGGTGTCACTGAATGCGTCTTATCATAATGAACAATAATATATATGGTTTTGGGGTGGGGATCTGAGTGGTTTCTGAGTTATATGGCGTTTAATGAAGTGGAGGGTGTGGGGCTGGGCCCGGGCACAACCTAGGGATCTCCATGTTGGCATAAAAACATATGGCTGAGAGAGGTTTACTCAAGGAACATTTTTATAAAAGTTTTGTCAAATTATCGGCATTGACTTGGCAGCAAATGCCATTTTTCAATTTTCCGCATTATAAGTCTATGGAAAATCTAAGTTGCCATAGCAACAAAACTAAAGTGCCAAATTTCATTTTTCTTTCCCTTTAGTGTCTTTGATGGGTGGAGTAAGTTAATTGTATCGATTCCTGATCTTTGTTTTACTTCTACTTTTCATAAAAAACTTAAAACCTGTAAAAGCAAATATGGTGAATATTTCCAAAAACTCTCAGTCTCATAGAGCATACGGTTTCTGAGGAGATAATTTTTGAAGTGTTTTTTTTCTTTTTTACTATTTTTTTTTCATTTTGGTTTCCATGGCAACCCGAACAGAAATGAGCAGTAGGCCTAAAATCATAAAGCAGATATTAGATTGCCTAAGGGACATTTATATGAAAGTGTTGTCAAAATATCTGCAATGACTTGGCAGTAAATGTCATTTTTCAATTTTCCCCATTATAAGTCTATGGAAACTCTAAGTTGCCATAGCAACCAAACCAAACAGCCGATTTTCATAAAAAATAGACATAATCGGCCCAGTGGTTTCGGAGATGTCGTTTGAATGTGTTGACGACGCAGACGACGACGCAGACGACGACGGACAATGTTCATCCTATAAGCTCCCCCGGAGCCTTCGGCTATCGTTGAATGTTTCTTATCATAAGGAACAAGAATACATATGGTTAAGAGGTGGGGATCTGAATGGTTTCTGAGATATTGGGCCTTTTATGAAGTGGAGGGGGTGGTTATGGTCTCGGCACATCCTTGGGGAACTCCATGCTGGTGTCAGTGAATGCGGCTTATCATATCGCCATGGCAGACCCCAAGGTTGCTGTTACTGAATGTGTCTCATCATAAGGAACACGAATAAACATGGTTTAGAGGTGGGGATCTGTAAGGGTTCAGAGACATTGGGCCTTTTATGAAGTGGAAGGGGTGGGACATTGCCCTGGCGCATCCCGAGGGACCCCCATAGTTGGTGTCACTGAATGTGTCTTATCATAAGGAACAACAATATATATGGTTTAAGGGTGGGGATATGTTTATTTGTTTGATTTGAGTTTTAACGTCCCCGTCAACAATGTAAATGTCATTTTGGAGATGTTGCTTCCAATTTTGTGGGACTTTTACCCGACATTGAGATGAGATGACATCTCAAGCCCTGCCATCCAATGAAACAAATAGGGTTTTTAAACAAGGACGGGCCGACTCACACCGTTTTGCCTGGGTAGGCTTAGATCCTCTAAGCGGTTTACCAGTACTCGTCGGTTTCAGCTCTGCGTTGAAGCATCATGCAGCCCATATATATCTTCATGCCCCGATGGGCGGGGGCTGGGCGGGGATCTGAATGGTTTCCGAGATATATGATCTTTTATGAAGTGGAGGGGGTGGAGCATGGCCCCGGAAGACCCCTAGTTTGCTGCCACTGAATGTGACTTATCATAAGAAACAAGAACATATAAAGTTTAGGGTGGGAATCTGTAAGGTTTCAGCGATATTGGGCCTTTTATGAAGTGGAGGGAATGGGGCATGGACCGGCTTAACACGGGAGATCCCAAGTTGGTGCCAATGAATGCGTCTCATCATAAGGAACAATAATATATATAGCTTAGGGGTGGGGATCTAAATGGTTTCTGAGATAATTGGCCTTTTATGAAATGTGGGGTGGTGAGGGGGTTGGGGCATGGTCCCGGCGCACGCCTGGGGAACCCTAGATTGGTGTCACTGAATGTATCTTATCATAAGGAACAAGAAAATATATGGTTTAGGGGTGGGGGTCTGTAAGGTTTCCGAGATATTAGACCTTTTAAGACACTAGCACTGGTAAACCGCTTAGAGGATCTAATCCTGTCCAGGAACCGCAGTGCGAGGCGGATCGTCCATGCTAATAAGCCCTATTGGTTTCATTGGGCGACAGGGCTTGAGATGTCATTTCATCTCAATGTCGGGTAAAAGTCCCACAAAATTGGTAGCAACGTCTCCAAAATGACCTTTACAGTGTTGACGGGGACGCTAAACCTCAAATCAAACAAACAAAGACCTTTAAGAAGTGGAGGGGGTGGGGCATGGCCCCGGCGCATCCCAGGGGACCCCCAAGTTGGTGTCACTGAATGCGTCTTATTATAAGGGACAAGAATATATATTAGGGGCGGGGATCTGAATGGTTTCTGAGATATTTGGCATTTTATGATGTGGAGGGGGTGGGACATTGCCTTGGCACAACCAGGGGAACCCTTAGGTTGGCATTAAAGCCTATGGCTGAGAGAAGTTTACTCAAGAAACATTTCTATAAAAGTTTTGTCAATATATCTGCAATGACTTGGCAGTAAATGCCATTTGTCAATTTTCCCTATTATAAGTCTATGGAAACTCTTAGCTGCCATAGCAACCAAACTAAAGAGTTGATTTTCATTAAAAACATAAACTTTAAATCCCCCAGCCCAAGGATGCTACAGATAAAATTTGGGCCCAATCGGCCGAGGGGGTTCAGAGGAGAAGATGTTTAAAAGTGTTGACACCAGACGACATACGACGACATACGACGACGACGACGACGGACAAGTGCCTATCCTATAAGCTGCCCCGGAGCCTTCGGCTCTGGAGAGCTAAAAACTATTTCGTCTTTGCATGTATGTATTGCTAATATTTTTTATTGCATATAGCGGTTTGGTCATTTTGTGGGATTTCGGCTTTCCACTTCTGACGTTTTATTATGGTGTAGTTGTTTGTATGTATGTATTTCTTTCCCTCTTGTGTCTTGGATGGGTGTGTTGGGTAATTTTATCGATTCCTGACAATTGTCATTACTCCTCTTTTTTAAGTATACTCAGATTTAATGAAAACTCACCGATATACTCAGATTCAATGAAAACGCACCACTTTTAGAAGTTTGATTTCTTTAGTTTTGGGTAAAAATGACTAACTTTTTCAACTGATAAATACGGTATTGTAAAGTTGTCACCGAAGCATGAGTTTGTTTGACACGAATACTGCGTGATTTTATAATGTGCATGTGCACGTGCAAAATGCAAAAATTGCAAATTTTTCGTAACCACGATATTTTTGGCACTTTCTTTACTGTCATTAGAAGGTACGGATATGCAGCAAAACCTTTCATAAGAACAAACCAATGGGACGTCTAAGTAACGTCGATCGCCATCGTGCCCTCGGTATGGCTGAAGGTGGGCTTTCATACCGCCAAGTTGCAGAGCGTATGGGTTGTTCACACACTACGATTGCTCGATTAGTTGAAATGCACAACGCTACGGGGTCTGCGGACGATAGACAACGCCCTGGACGTGAACGTGTTAATACACGTCAGCAGGACCGGTACATTGTTTTGAATTATTTACGAAAGCGATTCAGAACGTCTGTGAAAACTGGCGCGGAGACAGTAGGAACCCATAACCTACGCGTAAGTGCCTTGACTGTACGGCGGCGTCTCCAGGAACGCGGTATTTCGAGCAATAAGGCGTATAGGGAGAACGTTTTGACGGTGGAACGTGAATCAGTCGCTTTATTTGGTGTCGACAGTTTATCCGATGGACACAACAGCGTTGGCGTGGTGTACTGTTCGGACGAGTCCCGTTTTTGTGTTGAAAAATTTGATAGGCGTCGTAAAGTATGGCGTCGACGTGGGAAGCGATTTCAAGACTTTTGTGGTAAACAGGTGTCACGTTGGGGTGGTAGTAGCGTAATGGTGTGGGGAAGGATCTCATGGTGCCACAAAACCCAACTCACGTTGCTGATGGCTATTTGACGGCACGTCGATACATCGATGAAATCTTCGAGTCTGAGGTGGTACCGTTTTTATGCAAAAGTGATGACGATTTACGCTTTTCCAATAGTACAATGCATATGCTCATTCTGTGAGGCTAACCATGTACTTTTTCAATCAAAATGTTGTGTAAGTTCTTCCTTGGCCTTCTTTTTTCGCCGGTTTTAAACCCAATTGAGCACCTTTGGGACCATTTCGGAAAACGTGCGTACAGCCATCAACCATCAGCAGCTTGCCATGGCGCTACAGGAAGACTGGGGCAACATCACCCATGACCAGATACAGCGTTTAATTCCAAGCATGAGGCGTCAATGCCAAGCAACACTTGATGCTAATGGTGGACATTCCCGGTATTAGGACATGTGACTTTGATTTTTCGGGTGTGTGGACTTATTCGAGTCTACGTATCTCTGCATCCAATGAAATGCTGTAACTGAGGTATCCTGAGGATTCATTAAACGTGATCAAATGCTGGAAATATTGTGAATCAATTAAAATTTGAGGTGTAGTACTGGTGGTGCGTTTTCATTGAATCTGAGTATATATTATGAAAACTATCAGGATACAATTGTTAAAAAAATATGACGTCGCTAGCAAAGATAGTGATACAATCTTGACAATTTAATATGGCATATATGCTGATATTTTTGCAGGACAAATTGGAGTAGCTAATATGCTTCCAGCAAAACTGCCAGAGTATTTGATATTCAATCATCATGAAAACACACCTATACAATTTTGACCACTTAAACACCACTTTCATATAGTAAAACTGGGATCTACAGGAATACACCTTATTTTTCTCATTTCTGCTCTAAAATAAAGATCGTGTACCCACACTCTATATTTGAGCAGAAATAAGAAAATTATCACAATTTTCATCTTTAAAATTTCGTTGTTTCGACGGTAAAGTTTACAATGTATTTGTATGGGTGTGTTTTCGACATGTAGTTGCTGGAACAGTTAACAAGTATGCCCCAGTTTTTCAAAGCCTCGTTAGCTTATCGGGCTTGTTAGTGGTCAAATTGTTATCCTTTCTAGCAAGTACAGAATCTAAAATTATGGTATTTTTGCTGAAAAAAAATGTGAGCAGCACAGCTGCTCACATTTTATTCAGCAAAAATAATAGCATATCTACCATGTTAAGAACGATGTCGTTACTTTTGAACAACTAGACCCTGATCACTAACGCGCTTGTTAAGCTTACGATGCTTTGAACAATTGGGCTAAGACTTTGTCTAAGACCTCTGGTAATTTAACCCTATCATTGCATATCTAGTTGTTTGTTGGTGTTTTTTTTTCGAGCATATAAGGATAAGCTTTTTTATAAACAAACAAAACGTATCGGTGTCCACTTTCAGTTTTGCGACACCAAGATGTCCCGCTATTTTCTTTCATTACCATACCAGGCACATCTCTCTCTCTCTCTCTCTCTCTCTCTCTCTCTCTCTCTCTCTCTCTCTCTCTCTCTCATTGAGTTTCAATATTTGTAGCAACGTTAAGAATGACAGTATGTAAACATACATGTTTTCGTCAGTATTTGAAACACAAAGAGGGTGACAAAAATAATTTCATGAACATCCAAATGCATATGCATATCTGCAGACCATGTGAAAAAGGTCTGCAAAGTTTAAAAAAGATTGGTCTTTCACACGATAACATACTGTCAATATTCATATGGTAGTTGCGATTAACAAAAAACAAAACAAAACAAAAAAAACATGATAACCTTTATTTCGGGTATTTTCAGCCATTCGTGTGTAACGAAACAGTTGAACACACAGGCGTCATATACTGGTGGCAACTTAAAACTGTCTTTTCTGTCAGTTCGTTAGCAAAATGAGTTTCAAATTGTCATAACTTCTCAATGTTTGAAACGTACATCCTTGACAAACTATTGTTTATTAAGGCTGACTAGGATTTCTGTGGGGTTGTCCTCCGAATGTGCGTTTAAAGGTACAGAAGTCAGCAATATTTAGCCTGTATCCTGTATCAAATGCAGACAGCATGCATATCAGATCCAAAAATAATTCCTGCGCCAAAGCGTTCTCTGGCACTCCTTGGTCCTCAAATGTTGTGATGATACGACGTATTAAGTCACGTTGTTGTTCTATGAGCGCCGGGAAAAGCTGGCAGGGGCACTGAAATAGAACAAGAGAACAAAACAATAGCACACCAATGTGAGATAATGTTTTCTGTCACGGCTGACAAACTGTTGTTGTAACTGAGGAATATCTGTGATTTTTTTACTATTTCACTAAGATATACATAGATTATAGGTGAGCGTTAGATTGCCAATAGACGAACGTGTTCATGAAGTCTACATTTGTGGTCAAACAAGTATAGATAACACACCAATTGGAGATAAAGAGCATCTTACATGAGTGTCCATGTATAATTGAATTTATTAAACGAGTTGAGGAAAAGGGATACAATCTGAGGCTTCTCTCAACGAGTTAATAAATTCAATAATACATAACTACGAATGCAAGATTCTTTTTATCACATGACATTTAAAACGCATTTTGTTCACGATTGTTTAACCAAAATGTCAATATTCCCATATTTGTAAACGCGACGTCGATAAGGACGACGTACACGTTACGGGGCGTATCTAACTAATTGGCATATTTAATCCACTAGTGAATTATCGAATTTATTACATGGCGTTATTACATTCTCAGACGCGAGGCGACGTCATATGAAAAATATTATTTCATGCGCATGGATTCCATAAAGGAATTTCCAATCGAAGTGATGCTAGAACCAAAGCTATATTACGAAAACACGCCTATTCAAATACATGTATATTGAAAATTTTACCACCAAAAATGGAAAATTTTCAGATAAACAAAATCTGATATGTTTCATAGTTTTGTTCCAAACATAGATTGTGGGGACTCGTTCGTAACGACATGACGTTGCATGAACGTTTGTGCGACGTTCCCTAGACGCCATGTGCCCGCTGGGAATAAACTGAACTGCCTTATTGGAGGCACGGGCCCCATACATATGTTTGTGGCTTTCATACGCGTATACACGGCCTACGTTTTTGAACAGAACTATGAAAAAATAATGTAATCCCTGTAATCCCAACTTCATTTCAGAGACATGTAAAATACTGATATCCAGTAGTTGAAAACCACTACTCGAACTTACTGGTAACAAGTACTTTGCATGGAAATAAATTTGATTGCTCAGGTAGACTAAATGTGTTGTTAAATATCACCTAGGCAAGGTACATGTATAGTGTAATATATAGGAGAATTGGTGTTTACAGGAGCGTACATTATTTTTCTTATTTCTGCTCCAAAATATAGATTGTGGGTACTCGTTAGTTCCTAGAATCTATGTTTGAAGCAGAAATATGAAAAATATCGATTTTTTTTTTATCTGAAAATTTTCATTTTTTAGTGGTAAAACTTTCCACTATATTTGAATAGGCGTGTTTTTTTTTTAACGAATATTCGATTGCATCGAATAGATGTGTATTAATAATGTTATGTTTTTAGCGAGTAGAAAATAATAGAAAAATATAGAGAGTCTTTAATCCATTCGCATACATGTAGAACTACAACAGACGACTGATCTCTGCAAGCTGCATTTTTGGTAGCATATAGCTTATAATATTAGATGGATATATGCCACTTGTCAAAATCATATGCACATAATCATTCATATCACTAGTTTAGTTTATTTCGGTGTTTCATTTTATTTCATGCTAAATGGTAATAATATATTGTCTTAAGATAGTTTTGCTATAACCATTTAACTAGTAATAGATGTTTTATGTTTAAATGGCTATTGCCAGTTAACTGGCAATAGCAATTTTAATGTAAAACCGCTATTGCCAGTGAACTGGCAATAGCAATTTCAACGAAACACCGCTATTGCAAGTTAACTGTCAATCGTAAAAATATAGCATTTTTCGAACTGTTGTTATTTCTATATAAAAATAGAAGTGAAGGCAATGATCAGGAATCGATACAA
Organism: Lucinisca nassula; assembly: GCA_963580285.1. Lineage (NCBI taxonomy): Eukaryota > Metazoa > Mollusca > Bivalvia > Lucinida > Lucinidae > Lucinisca > Lucinisca nassula. The sequence continues at coordinate 13,569,686 of OY757019.1, forward strand.
CTAACCCACACAGCTCCCATCAGAGACACCAAGGGAAAGAAACACAAACATGAAACAACTAGACCCTTATGGAAAGATCACTAGCGGAAAGCCAAAAGGACAGTTACTTTCCCACAAAATTGCCAATTGACTATCCAAAGCAAAATAATGTAAGCGACACACACACACACACACACACACACACACACACACACACACACACACACACAAGCCATAACACTAATAAACCATGACAGAAGAACCGCATTGGAACGGTCAGTAAAACGAAATCGACTGAGGGACGTAAATAGATCTTACGTGGCCACAATCCTCGCCCTTACTTCCGTCGCGATTTAGACAAATAGTTTGTTCAGTTCGCATGAAAGCCTCCTCACTCATCAGCGCAGCATCTCCATGAACACAAAAATCAATCAACCACAGGGATGAAACAACGGTGAGGACTCGACATTACTATACCTGTCATTCTTTTTTTCCATTTTGTTCTAAAAGGCGCTTTGTTGCCACCATTGCTGTTAACCATGATGGTAAACAATACAGACATTTCATGTGGCTTGTAGCGCTACCCATTGTCATGTCCTATGGAGTTTCAATTGAAAGCAGCATTTTGCCCACAACTTCAAAGAATCGGAGACGCATATACCCGTTTCTCTTAGCAGATGGAAATTAAGCTCCAAATCTTTTGTAAATAGAGAGACAGGTTATCTAATGAAATGTAACATGTATCAAATTTTAGAAATTTTGTGGTTAGTGAAATTGTTATGATCTGAAATCTTAGCTTTTTAAATGATTTACTCTGCGAAAGTTACACAGTGACCCCTCGGGTATTCAAAATAATAGCCCGTGATAGAGAGTTTAAGTAAACAAAAACAGTAGGGGCTTTTGCATGGGAAAACGAGTTTTCTCACCAAAACAAAACAAATTTTGTATAGTTTTCATTTGCAGTAACTATAGTAACAGAAACAATTTACTGTTATAGGAACTTTTTGACAGAGTTTCTATCTTGTTTGCACAACATAATATCTCCTCACACAACTTATTATCTTGTTCGGACAACATAATAATTTGTCTGCACAAAATAATATCTTGTTCAGACAAAATATTACCTTGTTCACAAAACATATTATCTTGTTCGCACCACTAAACATCTTGTTCGCACAACTTATTATCTTTTCCACACAACACACTATCTTGTTCAGACAACATAATGTATCTTCTCAGTGCATTTACAGAAAGCCCCCCCCCCCCTCTCCACTTAACGGTCGCGCACTCAGAACTTACGTCATCAGCGTAGGAAACCCAAAGTGTAAATAAATAATTAAACAGACAAATAAGCAACAAATAAATATTGCATTGTATTAAAATTATCTTTCAAGCTGTTAAGTTGATTAAATTTGAACTGAAAATATACTCCAAATAAAAAATATGCAGTTTAAGAGGAAACTATTTTAACTGCGGCAGAATTCTTTACACACGTCATTAAAGTGAAGAATGTTTTCAATTTCAAACCGTCAGAATAACAGTCACTCATGATAATTTTTCTCCGTTTTTTGGACTAATTTGTGGAATATAGTGACTGAAATTGGTCTTTGCATGAATGTTGCAATTACTGATGCAATTACAGCAGGTCAGAGAACACTATGCGAATATGCAAATGGGTCTGGTTATGTGCTCATAGACGAAAGCTGTCACTTGGTCATATAAGAAAGAAGATTCTTCCATGAGCTGAGGACCCATCTTGTATATGCAAAAGAGGGAGGAAATGCCTTCTTTCATGAACCTTAAAATGATCATTTTTCTGATATGTCTCCAATATGTCACCAACATACATCTCCGGCGCTACATAGAATAGAACTGAAGGCAATGATCAGGAATCGATACAATTAACCCACAGCTCCCATCAGAGACACTAAAGGGAAACAAATACAAACATGAATCAACAGACCCTAATGGAAACATCAATAGCGGAAAGCCAAAAGGACAGTTACTTTCCCATAAAATGGCGAATTTGCTATCCAAAACAAAATAATATAAGCGATACAAACACTCAAAGACAAACCAAAACAAAAACAAACCGCGACAGAAGAACCTCATTGTTTACGTAAAAATACGCAAAGCATTTACAGCACTGTAAGCCCAAATGTTTCTTCTAAGTTATATTTTCAAGAATGTTCACTACAAGGGCATCTCTAGCGTTATTAACGTTTCTTGTGACTTGATCGGTGTAAGCTGCATTTCGTATTATATATATATATATATATATATATATATATATATATATATATATATATATATATATATATATATATATATATATATATATATATATATATATATATATATATATATATATATATATAAATATATATATATATATATTAGTTTTTTTCATAACTTGCATTTGTTTCGCTGCGTGTTTGTAGATTTTTTCACCTGTTGGCAGTAATATAATAATATATATCCGGCTTTGCTTTGGTGTTTTGTAACATGCTATATTAAAACTGTCCCTACAAAACGCGACTGCTATGTTTACCATTCATGGCAAACGCGAGTCTAGTCGAAAATCAGTGGGAACTTGCACTCAACAGTCCGTAGATTATGCTTAAAAGGGGCGTTACAGAAAAGAAAGTATGTCATTATTTTTATGACAAGATGATCAACTCAGTGATAAATCAGTATGCGATGATCCCTTTAAGTATGTAATTAAGGATGAGAGCGAAAATATAATTATACCCCCGGTATACGAAGTATGCTATGGGGGTATATAGTTTTCGTAATGTCGTTCGTCCGTCCGTGTGTCCGTTCGTTATACCGTCCGTCCGTTAACATTTTGGTTAAAGTTTTGCGTTAAAGTGTCTAAGTGATTGTATCTTCGGAATCCTTTGATAGATTTAGTTGATACTTACATTGAAGTTACATACTGGTCTAAATATTTCATTGATGCATATCCCAGCCCCTACAGTGACCTTGAGGTCAAGGTCACAGACTTAGATATTTTACATTTGGTTAAAGGTTTATGACACTGTTTATAGATGCCTGTATGTTCTAAACTCTCAGACAAATTCAGTTGATATCTGATTCAGTGTTGCTTAGCAGTCCAACGATTTCGCGATGCATGTCCCTTCCCACCCATGGGGACCTTTACCTCAAGCTCACGGACTTAGAAATTTTACATTTGGTTACAGTATGACAAAGTGTATAGATACCTGTATGTTCTAAACTCTAAGACAAATTCAATTGGTACTTGCATCGATGTTGCATAAGATTTCATTGATACATACCCACACTGCTGCTTCAGTAACATTGATGCCCCCACCCCTTCAGTAACTTTGATGCCCTCACTCCCTTGGACCATTTAGAATTTTTATGTTTGGTTTAGCTTTTGCAAGCACATTTATAGATTCTTACAGCTTCTTCACTTCTTCATGCATATTACATACACGCTCGAAAGATATATACGAGGATAGTTCTGGCCGGGGGTATACGTGACCAACTGGTCGCTTTCTCTAGTTTTTTGTTTGTGAACATAGCTGTATTGTTCATCTTCTTGATTTGTGGATTGTGATGGACTGTTTGCATGGTATCTGTGTACTTTTGTCTTTATGCTACTGTTAATTCTTTCCAAGGCTTGAGCTGTTGCTCTTTGAGTTGAGCTTTCGGATGCTTGAGATGGCTTTGTTCTTTGGGGAGAGCTTTCGATGGCTTCAAATAACAATGTTCTTTGGACTGAGCTTTCGGAGGCTTGGGTTGACCTTTCGGAGGCTTTAGATGGTTTTGCTCTTTGAGGTGAGCTTTCGATTGGTCCTTTTGGTTGAGCGTTAGGGAGTCTTGAGGTACATGTAGTTATGCTCTTTAAGTTGAGCTTTCGGTGGCTTGCGATGATTATGTTCTTTGGGTTGTGCTCTCAGGGGCTTGAGATGGCTATGTTCTTTGTGTTCAGCTTTCGTGGGATTGAGATTCTTATTTTCGTTGAATTGAGCTCTCGATGGCTTGAGATGGCTGTGTTCTTTGGGTTGAGCTTTCGGAGGCTTGAGGTGGTTATGCTCTTTGAGTTGAGCTTTAAGTGGCTTGAGATGGCTATATTCTTTGGGATGAGCTTTCGGGGGCTTGAGATGGTGTCCTCATCCTTGTGTCAACTTGGCTTTAATTGTGATTTCTTTGTTTACCGAGTTGATTCACTGATGAGTTAGAAAACCTTCACGCGGAGCAAACAAGTACGTCACGTGCACCAAACAAATGTTTCGATGGTTTGATCACTCAATTATACCCCCCCCCCCCCCAGCCCAAGAACTTCAGTTAAATAAAGCAAATTCTTCTGATACCGAGGTCCCGTTTTTGGATTTACATCTATCTATTGTAGATGGGATTGCTTCTTGCAAAATATATGATAAACGCGATGATTTTGATTTTGAGATTGTAAATTTTCCTTTTTTGGATGGTGATATCCCTCGTGCGCCATCCTATGGCGTTTATATTTCGCAATTAATTCGATTTGCCAGAGTGTGTAGTCATGTAAATGACTTCAACATTCGTAATAAATTGTTAACGGTTAACTTCTTAATCAGGGTTATCGGTACCATAAGCTACGCAAAGCCTTTTTAAAATTTTAAAGACGTCATTCTGATTTAATTTCAAAATTCAATATTGGACTTAAATCTCTTATGCAACAAGGTCTGTCGGAACCCTAATTTTATGGTGACTTAGTATATAAATTCAGAAAAATATATAACCGCAATGACTTCAGCACCCAATTTCGTAAAATCATTCTTCGTTATAAAAAAATTGGGTACAACATAAATGTTATACGACAGACTGCATACATGGTAGTTAACCCAATCAAGGTTGACACCTTTGCTTCCCTCATTAATTGCACGCCGGTGGGTCAGGCCTCAGATGCTATGACGGTTCCAGCGTAAAGGCTTATTTTGGTTGATACCTGATGCTCTGTCTCTGGTTGGGTCCATCGGAGTCTAACTGTTGGTTTTCTTTTGCTCCAGCATTTCAGTGGTTTCTTGCTGTGGAGTCCTCACCGTTGTTTTATCTCTGTGGTTGTTTGATTTTTGTGTTCATGGAGATGTTGCAGTGATGAGTTAGGAGGCCTTCATGCGGACTGAACAAATTATTTGTCTTAATCGCGACAGAAGTAAGGGCGAGGATTTTGGCCTCTTAATATCGATTTAAGCCCCCCAGTGGAATTCGTTTCCACTGACCGTTCCAAGGCGGCTCTTCTGGTGCGGTTTATTTTGTATTAGTTTGTCTTTGGGTGTTTGTGTCGCTTATATTATTTTATTTTGGATCGCCGTTTGGCCATTTTGTGGGAAAGTAACTGCCCTTTTGGCTTTCCGCTGTTGGTGTTCCCGTTGGGGTCTGTTGCTTCATGTTTGTGTTTCTTTCCCTTTGGTGTCTCTGATGGGAGCTGTGGGCTAACTGTATCGATTCCTGATCATTGCCTCCACTTCTATTTTGGTTGAACCACAGTGGTAGTGAGGGTTGGAATCCCGTAAAGTCAACTTAAACCCACCAGTAGTTTTACTGACCGTTCCAAGTCGGTGTTTTTCATAAAGTCTCCAAAAGAATCTATACAGTGTTAACGGGAAGTTTAAACCTCAAATCAACCAATCATTCATGTTTTGTGTTGGTGGTTCTGAGTCTTTCCTTAACTATATATGTTGTATATGTTGTTACGTTAAAGATTCTGATTCTTCTCCATTTTTAGTTGTTCATGTTTAGTTACGTTTGTCCTTTCGGTTTAATGTTTGTCTCGTTGGTGATTCTGATTCCGTCCCCCATTATGTATATTGCTCCGGTATAGTTATATTTAGATATTCTGAGTCACCAAAGCTGCTGACTCCGTGTACCTGTTGTCCATTTTGTTTAACTGTCGTCACTCCACGTTTCGACTTCTTTCGCTAGTGATACTGTGGGAAGAATTTGGGATCTGCTTGTATCAGTTCCTGATCGTTTCTGTTTTTAATTTTCTTTTGGTTGAGATGGCTATGTTCTTTGAGTTGAGCTCTTGGAAGTTCGAGGTGGTTATGCTATTTACGTTGAGCTTTCGATGGCTTGAGATGGCTATTTTCCTCCAGTTGAGTTCTCGGAGGCTTCAGATAACTATGTTTTTTTCGTATGCAATTTTGGAGGCTGAAGATTGCATTGGTTGGGGTTTCTGGAGCTTGAGCTTATATGTTCTTAGAGTCTGGCTTTCTGAGGCGTTCTTGCTATTTTCTTTTGGTTGGTCTTTCTAAGGCGTGAAGTGTGTATGTTTTTTTAGGCTTGAGATAGCGATATTCTTGTTTGGGCTTTCAGAGGCTTGAGGTGGGGTGGCTATGTTGTTCTTTGAGTTGTGCATTCAGGGGCCTGAGGTTGCTATGGTCTTAGAGTTGTGCTTTCGTAGGCTTTTGAGCTATGGTTTCGATGGTTGATATGGTTATGTTCTTTGTTCTGGGCTTTCAGGGCCTTGTGATGGCTGTATTCTTATTATAAGCTTTCGGATGGTTGACAGAGTTGAATATGTTTTCTAGGCCTTTGTATCTTAGATTCTATTTTAGAATTTTGAAAATATCTGAGGGTCAGTGATGTGGCCTTGTCGCGGTTTTTTTATGTTTTGTCTTTGTGTGTTTCGCTTATATAATTTTGTTTAGGATAGCCATTTGGCCATTTTGTGGGAAAGTGGCTTGTCCTTTTGGCTTTCCGCTGTTGGTTTGCAGGTCTGTGGTGTATACTTTGCTTCCAAAGGATACACACTTTTACAGAGCATATTGAGATGGCTTTTGCGTTTCGGAGGCATTCTTTCACACGGTGTTGCATCCAAAAGATACTGTAGTTACTTTTAGATTATCTGAGCCACTACCTGTTTGGGAAAGAGTTGCTGACTAGATTTATCAGCTGTCTATTTTATTTACTTTCGTAACTCCATGTTTCGACTTCTTTCCCTTGTGATATTGTGTGGGATTTTGGATCTGATTTTATCAGTTCCTGATCCTTTTCCTTTTCAATTTTCATACCAGGACTTTTTGGGCATGCTGTTGGGAAGGCGGTACAAAGTCCCCCCCCCCCTCTCCCCCCCCCCACACACACACGTTTATCCATGACTGTAGCCCTTATTAACTTAATCCTAATGGATTGAACACAGTATATAGGGATTATTATACAACTATTTTCCATTATTCTGTCCAATGGTGTTGCACCTATCCGAAACTGTAGTCACGTTTGGAGAATCACCAACTGTTTAGGAAAGAGCTTCTGACTCGGTTTACCAGTTTTTTTTGTTTTTGTTTTTTTTATTTTTTGCTAACTGACATACTCCACATTTCTATTTCTTTCCCGTGTGATATTGGGGGCTGAGGTGGGGTGGGGGATGGGATCTGATTGTATCAGTTCTTGATTGTTTACATTTTCAATTGAGATGATAGCTTCGTTCTTTTGGTTGGGCTTTCGGAGGCGTGAGATGGCTATGTTGTTTCTGATGGGCGTTCGAGGGTACCCTTTTGCCATAGTCTTTGATTTGTTTATTCGGAGGCTTGAGATTCCTTTATTCTTTAAATTTGGCTTCAGAAGAACATAATCGTATCACAGAGCAATTATTAAGAAATATTAAAACCCTTAGTATTAAGTAGAGTAAAAGCAAAGAAAACTGAAAACCACATGACAAACTTCCCATTCGTTCTAAAGTTATGCTCATTTATATCTGATACATAGCCCTTTTCCTATGAGAGTAACCCCCGTTGAAAAGTAGAAGTAAAACAAAGATCAGGAATTGATACAATTAACTTACTCCATCCATAAAAGACACCAAAGGGAAAGAAATACAAACATTAAGCGACCAGACCATAATGGAAACCTAAACAAAGGAAGGCCATATGGACAGTTACTTTCCCACAAAATGGCCATATGGCCATCCAAAATTAAAAGACACAAGTGATACACACAGTAAGTAACAAACAACAACATAAATAAATCGCCACAGAAGAGCCGCCTTGGAACGGTCAGTGGAAGATTTCCACTGGGGGGCTTAAATCGATTTTACGTGGCCACAATCCTCGCCCTTCCGTCGCGATTTAGACAAAAAAATTTTGTTCAGTCCGCATGAAGGCCTCCTAACTCATCAGTGCAACATCTCCGTGAACACAGAAATCAAAGAACCACAGAGGTGAGACAACGGTGAGGACTCGACAGCAAGAAACCACTGAAATGCTGGAGCAAAAGAAAACCAACAGTTAGACTCCGATGAGCCCGACCAGAGACAGAGCGATCACTTTGATTTAGATCCACAATGCAACATTCTGTGATGGCATAGTGGTTTTAAACTACCATGATTTCCAAGGCTCGTTTCATAAATATCATATGACATGACCACTCGTGTAAGATCATCCATCATGGCGCCGTCTGTGACAACGCTTTCGTATTCTTTTTAACTTCTTTGGCAACAAATTCCGGATTAAGAACTGATATATGATACACAGAATCTTACTCTCGTGGTCATTTCATATGAAATTTATGAATCTCATTGGCTGATCCTCTATTTATCACGTTTCGCGTTTCGGTGTTTCGTTCTACTGTTCTTCATGCTGCTTATGTTTTACGCATGCAAGAAATCGATAGACGACAGGGCTTGAGATGTCATTTCATTTCAGTGTCGGGTAAAAGTCACACAAAATTGGAAGCAACGTCTCCAAAATGATCTAAATAGTGTTGACGGGGATGTTAAACCGCAACTCAAACAAACAAACAAATAAGAAATCTATGATTAGAGCAACATGATAGCTTACCATTCCCATGTCGAGAGGAGCATAACATGACCTTGGTAATCCTATTTTACCCATTAGTACGTTGTTTTCATGTTCAATCTGTTGGAGCTCTTGTACCCAATCATTCGGCGTCAGACAGCTAGATCTCAGAACATTTCCTCTCTTAGTTATTAATTCATCTACTTGTCTGGGCAGCTGTAAACAACCAAAGTGGTGAATTACTACGGTTGTTTCATTTCTATTTGCAGATATGCATAGTAACGGGACATATGATGCATGTCTGTTTGCTTACACACAGAATGATTTCAAATGATATCAACGATTGCCTCGATAGCTCAGTGGTTAGCGCGTTCGACTTATGATCGAGAGGTTTTGGTTTCGAATCCGGCCACCTGAGGCGAGGTGTGTCCTTGGACAAGACTCGTTATGACAATGCCCCACTCGACCCAGGTGTAAATTAGTCGCAGTGGTGTAAAAGTCACTGCCTCTCTCTCTCTCGCGCGTGATAACATTGGAATGAATGATCGAGAGCGATTCAATTAGCTTGGAGCTTTGATCGCAAACGAAATAAAATCAGTATAAACTAGTGATTTCAAAGATTCACTTGATATCCAATATTTTTTAATATATATGTTGTAACTTCATCAGGGATGCATTTTCCGCAGTTCTTTTAGGTTTTGTTTGTTTGTATTTGAGTTTAACGACCCAGTCAACACTATTTAGGTCATTTTTGAGCCGGTCAGTTTACCTAACCACACTTTTCCTGGGCAAGCTTATACGTAATTGGTTAACCAGTACAGTACACATTCTTTCGACAGAAACTGACATCTGCCCTTCTTGAATCTGCGGAAGGGAGAGAATGGCCGTAGAAAAGATCCACGAAAGAATGTTACCGACCCCGGCAGGTATCGAACGCCCATCCTCCCGATCACCAGTCAGACGCGCATCCGGCTGAGCTACCGAGGCCGGCTAGTTCTTTTTGGTATCGAAACATTATGCATTTGCCACCACTTTGGATTTTTTTGAAATCGTTCTTCTCATCTTTCCAAAGACAAAAATACTCAACATCAAGTTATTACATACCGGTCTTCTTAAGAATTTTAACGAAACTCCATTTCTTAGTGATCTATACTTAGTAACTTGGGAAACAATAGAGACTTTGATCAAATTGATGACGTAGTTTCAGCGTGGACGTCAATGTTTACAGAAATACTAGACAAACAAAAGAGCCACAAAGTCCAACAAAAATATCAGCCTGTTTGGCTAAATTCGGAAATTTTAGACTTAATGAAAGAACGCGATAAGTACAAATTAAACGGTAACATAGATGCCGACAAAGCAATTACGCAATAAAGTTTCAGCACTTATTTCTACATCCAAAGGGGAAACACACCAATCAAATATACAGGAAGGCAAGACAGATCCTCGGACGATTAGGAACACGTTTTAAAGAATTTGGAATGAGAAATAATGAGACAGAAAATGGGTCTAATTTTTGGCATAAAAGTACATGATCGAATGGTTACAAAAGAGGCCTAATTATCTGAATTTTTTAACGATTATTTTGTCAACATAGCTTCGCAATTGAAGGAGCCAGATGTGAGTCCCGACTTTGAAATTTTTAACAAGTACGTGCAGTCAAAAATACCTAATAATGTTGACTTCAACCTCCCATTGACTCATCCTACTTTTATCCGATTTTTTGTCAAAATTAAATGTATCTAAATCTACAGGACTGGTTAATATCGATCCAAGAATCCTGAAAATGTCGGCTAATGTTTTAACACCAAGCCTTCTATTCATTATAAATAAGAGCATATCCACCTGTAAAGTTCCTTAAATTCGGAAAGAAGCTAAAGTTTAACCGCTCTTTAATAGTGGATCTAAGGAGGATGTTAATAATTACAGGCCCATTTCTATTTTATCTACATTGTCAAAACTAATTGAGAAATGGGTCGAAAACCAGTTTCCCAAGTATATGAACGAATTCTGTTTGCTTCACAAGTCTCAAAGTGGGTTTCGGCCTAAACATTCTACTGAGTCGGCACTTGTGCTTATGATTTATTCCTGGCTGGAAGCTATTTACCCTTATCTTGCTGAACAGTCAGTTTAGCCACACCCATTTATGACTTTGAACCAATCAAATTACTTCATGTAATGTATTCTTACAAATCCATAAACTTCATATCAAACAGTGTAGATCCTGATCAGATGGCTTCTTCTGAAGCCATCTCAAACAGTGTAGATCCTGATCAGATGGCTTCTTCTGAAGCCATCTGATCTTGATCTACACTGTTTGCAAAGAAAGGGGTTGTCGTGAACAGCATGATAAGCGTTAATGACGGAAATCTGATAGGGTGTGTATTAGTAGATTTTCGCAAAGCATTTGGTTTAGTTGATCATCAAATTCTGTTAAATAAATTGAAGTGTTATAAATGCAATGCAACCTGCATCTCTTGTTTGAATCTTACCTGTCAAACAGACAACGTGTTTCGTTCAATGATAAATTGTCGGCTCCCTGCGAAGTCTCTTATGGGGTCCCCCAGGGATCTATTCCAGGCCCTTTATTGTTTTTAGTTTTCATAAATGATTTACCATTATTTTTTTTTTAAAAATTCTAGTAATTCTATTTCTGTAGATTTGTATGCTGATGACACTACTATTTATACTACCCATCAAGACAAAATTACATTCCATAGAAATTTACAGTGGTCTCTAAATTCACTTCAAAACTGGTGCAGACAAAATGGCATGGTTCTAAACACTGATAATAAAAGTCATGTTCATCACAAGCAGACAAAAACGAAATAGTTTGAACGATACTTACTTATCACTTCAGTTTTATGATATCGATATATATGTATGACGACCTGTGACAAAATATTAGGTATACACGTTGATAAAAATCTGACGTGGAACACCAAGTTCCAGTTTTTATAAACAATTGTTCTATTTGTGGCGTTTGGGCAAAATAAGAACTTATTTGAACATTGGACACAGACTTTTCTTGTATAATGCTTCCATCAAACCTCATATTTATTGGTTTCGTTGGGCGGCAGGGCTTCAGATGTCATTTCATCGCCATGTCGGGTAAAAGTCCCACACAATTTGAAGCAACGTCTCCAAAATGACCTACACAATGTTTACTGGGACGTTAAACCTCAATTCAAACAAACAAACGAAACATATTTAAATCAAATTTTATACAAGTGTGACCCCGCGGAAACACCGCGATAAGCCCGCGATCTCACCGGTCGGCGCGTATCCGCGGTTGTGGTCACATTTTTAATCCTTTCTGTCAGTGCCCGCTCAATGCGGGGCTGTGTGGGTTCAAAAAGGTTTGCGGCGGGCTAAACTGTGAGTAAGGATGGCATACCTTTTCAACTGAAAACTAAATAAAACATTTCTATATAACGCAGGCAACTCATAACATAATCCAATTAAATGGGGAACCGGGAACTAGTTCTGATCAAACCGGGAACCAGAAATCGGGAACCGGGAACAAGGAACCGGAAACTAGTTCCTTAATAAATCGGGAACCGGAAACCGGGAACCAGTTTCCGGTTCCCAATTTGCACCAAACATGTAAAACATCAATAACAGCTATTCAAACGGCTGCAGGGTAGCTAAGGATAGCATTATTTATCAGCTTATTTGCCACCGAAAACTGTCTATGTAATGCGGACAAATCTTTAAACCTTTTAAATCGAATCAGGAACCAGAAACCAGTTCCCGGTTCCTTATTTGCTCAAATTGGTGATGTTCTTATAAATGCGATTCGAAAGGCTGCATTTACTTAAGGATAAAGTTTTTTATTAAATGCTGAGCCATTAAAATATTTCTATATAAAAACAGACAAAATTTTATACCTGTGTGACCCCGCGGAAACACCGCGATTAGCCCACGATCACCCCGATCGGCGCGTTTCCGCGGTGGTGGTCACACATTTAATTCTTTCTCTCAGTGCACGCTCAATGTGGGGCTGCGTGAGTTCAAAAAGGTTTGCGGCGGGATAAACTGTGAGTAAGGATGGCATACCTTATCAACTGAAAACTAAATATAACATTTCTATTTAACATAGGCAACTCATTACATAATCCAATCACATGGGGAACCGGGACCTAGTTCTTATCAAATCGGGAACTGGGACCCAGGAAGCGGGAACCAGGAACCGGGAACTAACTTTACGCTCATAGAAAAATTCAGTGTACTCTTCAAAAAATTCTTTTTTTATAGCAAAATTAGCCCTAATTTTTGGTGGTCTTAATAGCAGAATTTCACTTGTGTAGAATTTCAAGATTTTTCTAGTCTGTGTAACTGAACAGATCAGTTTGTGTCTTACCTCGTCAAAATCCCCGAAGACAACTTTCATTATCAAATGAGCCCCGCCAAGCGAATTTGTGTCTTCGAGCATTCCGTCATGACAAATTTTAACTGCGCATGCCCAGCCATTCAGAGGGGCCAGGGATATGGCTTTCTGTCTGAAGGTTCCTCTTGATACACTGCTTGTATGAGCGAGCAGCGAAGGTTCTGGCGAGACTGCGCGGATGCGCAGGCTCGCTTGAACCTTCGCTGCTCGCATAGGCGATAAGTACCAAAATCGCTTGACGGGGCCCAAATGACTTTAACCAAAGTATGCCTAGCGGCCCTTTTCTGGGACACTAGCAAACAGTGCAGACCCAGATCAGACGTCGCAGAACGCGGCGTCTGATCGGGGCTACACTATTTGCTTAAAGAACTTTCATTTTGTAAAATTTGCCACAAGCAAAATAAACCTGACATCCCTATAATTGGAAATGGACCACTCCAAATATCAGGTGGAAAATTACGCATAGAGCTATTCAGTGAATTGAAAATGAACACGCCTATGAAACAAAACATGTTTGTTTGTTTGATTTGTGGTTTATCGTCCCCATCAACACTGTGTAGGTCATTTTGGAGACGTTGCTTCCAATTTTGTGGTCCTTTTACCCGACATTGAGATGAAATGACCTGTCAAGCCCTGTCGCCCAATGAAACCCATAGGGCTTATAAGCATGGGCGGTATGACTCGCAACGCTTTGCCTGGGCATGCTTAGATCCTGTAATCTGGTTATCCGTACCATAAACTACGCAAAGCCTTTTAAAAATTTTATAAACGTCATTCTGATTTAATTTCAAAATTCAAATATTGGACTTAATTCTCTTCTGCAACAAGATCTGTCGGAACCCGAATTTTTATGGTGACTTAGTATATAAATTCAGAAAAATATATAACCGCCATGACTTCAGCACCCAATTTCGTAAAATCATTCTTCGATATTAAAAGATTTGGTACAACATAAATGTTATACGACAGACTGCAGGCATGGTAGTTAACCCACTCACGGTTGACAACTTTGCTTCCCTCTTTAGTTGCAGTGCACGCCGGTGGGTCAGGCCTCAAGATTCTATGACGGTTCCAACGTAAAGGCTTACTGAGAATAAGAGAAAATCTAATTCTATGTAAGGTTGGTTGGTGCCTGATGCTCTGTCTCTGGTCGGGCCAATCGGAGTCTAAATTTTGGTTTTCTTTTGCTCCAGAATTTCAGTGGTTTCTTGCTGTCGAGTCCTCACCGTTGTTTCATCTCTGTGATCGTTTGATTGTTTTTGTGTTCACGGAGATGTTACACTGATGAGTTAGGGGGCCTTCATGCGGACTGAACAAATTATTTTGTCTGAAGTAAGGGCGAGGATTGTGGCCACGTAAAATCGATTTAAGCCCACCCCCACCCCACCCCAGTGGAATTCGTTTCATTGATCGGTCCAAGCCGGTTCTTCTGTCGCGGTTTAATTTTTGTTTTGGTTTGTATTTGAGTGTTTGTATCACTTAATATATTATTTTATTTTGGATAGTCAATTGGTCATTTTGTGGGAAAGTAACTGTCCTTTTGGCTTTCCATTATCGATGCTTCCATTAAGATCTGTTGTTTGGTTTAAACTTTATTTCTTTTTATCATATGACGTCGCGTCTGAGAGTGTAATAACGCCATGTAATATTTTCGATAATCCACTAGTGGATTAAATATGCAAATTAGCTAGATACGTCCCGTAACGTTACCTGTATGACGTCCTTAGCGGCGTCGCGTTTACTAATGGCGGAATATTGACATTTTTGTAAACAATCGTGAATAAAATGCGTTTTAAATGTCATATGATAAATAGAATCTTGCATTCGTGCTCATGTATTATTGAATTTATTAAACTCGTTGAGGAAAAGGGATAAAATGCTCGGCAAAGCCTCGCATTTTATCCCGTTTCCTCAACTCGCTTAATAAATTCAATAATACATGAGCACTCATGTAAGATCCTCTTTGTATAATATATACATCTTTTACACAGATAATGTTGAAAAAGAATACAAGTATCATACAAAGGGATTCAGAAAAAAGTCAAATGTCGTATTCATAGAGGATCTTACATGAGTGTTCATGTATTATTGAATTTATTAAACGAGTTGAGGAAAAGGGATAAAATGCGAGGCTATGCCGAGCATTTTATCCCTTTTCCTCAACGAGTTTAATAAATTCAATAATACATGAGCACGAATGCAAGATTCTTTTTATCATATGACATTTACAGCGATTGTTTACAAAAATGTCATTATTCCGCCGTTAATAAACGCGACGTCGTTAAGGACGTCGTGCATGTAACGTTACGGGGCGTATGTAGCTAATTTGCATATTTAATCCACTAGTGGATTATCGAAAATAATACATGGCGTTATTACACTCTCAGACGCGACGTCATATGATAAAAATTTGTAACCCTCGATTACAATATAAATGTACTAATTATACAACGGGCAATAATTGTCAAACGTTCTTTGAGTACACAGGTGTCTCTGATGGGAGCTGTGGGTTGATTGTATCGATTCCTGACCATTGCCTCCACTTCTATTTTGTATGCAATCTTCTTCTCTGGTGAAGGAGTCGCAATAACAGTGCCGGTCAAAAAGGGCAAAAGCATTACCGGAAAGTACCACAAAGATGTAGTACTGAAGAAACGGAAAAAGTAATATCAGAAACGACACCCTGCCACTGCTTTTAAACATGTCAGTGCATGAAAATGCAACCGGTCATACCTCCGCAATAACTACGGCGTTTTTGAATAAAAAAGAAAACGTAACTGTTTTGCCTCATCCCCCGTATTCCCCAGACCTTGTCCCATGTGATTTCTTTTTGTTTCCGAAATTAAATCATTACTTGCTGGGCAGAAATACCAGTCCCGACAGGCACTTGGATCTGCCATTCATTAGTACCTTATTACTGTGCCCAAATCAGCGTACCATGACGCCTTCAAGATGTGGATCTCTCAAGCCCTGTCAAACAATGAAACCAATAGGGTTTGTAAACATGGACGGTCCAACTCGCATCGCTTTGCCTAGGCAGGCTTAGATCCTCCAAGCCGTTTACCAGTACTCGTGTGCGGTCGGTTTCAGTTCTGCTTCTATTTCTTCAAGCCCCGATGGGCGGGGACAGAATCTAACACAGCGCGCCCATATAGTTAATGGAAAAGGACTATGATTCATTCTCACGGCTGGTAGACTCGTAAGGGGTAACCGCCGGTTATGCACTCAAAATCATTACGGGAACTTCCGGTTATGTCTTCCGAGACCACAGATATGTCAAAAAACAGGTGAGTGATCCCGATATATGATTTTTAGTCATTTTAGTAAACATATTTTGAGGAATGGGCAATGCTATTCTCAACAACTTTCATTTCTGCATCAGAAAAGATGGGTGTGGACATGAAAAGGCAAGCGGTCGATTTTTAATTTAATTTCTCCCTTATGAAGGTAGTCAGATATTTCTGTTTTGACCTGTTTTCTAGTGCCGAATGAAGGCATTTCAGCTACCCGGACGGTGTGAAACTAATCCAACATGCCAAATAACACGTTATTCAAACCACTTTCATGTTGAAATACGTAAGTTGCAAAATTTCCACAGAATTTGTTCCAGGAGCTTTAATATTTGTGTAGATTATGACTTTCGAGGACCGATTACCCCTTACGGGAGCATTACCCCTTACGGGTTCAGAAAAAGCCAACTAATGGGTGTCTGATTAAAATGCGTTTCTTCATTCAATAATTCACACAAACGGTTCATCAAAGCCCTGAAGACACTGCAGTGTGTGAGTGAGTGTTTGAGTTTTACGTCTCACCAACAGTTACGGTCATACGGAGACTGGACCTCGGTTTAAAGACCCATCCGAAAGTCTGGAGAAGCCCGGTATCGATCCTGCGATCTCTGGTTTACAAGGCGAGTAGCGTAACAACTAGACCACGAAGGCTTCTGAAGATACTGCAGTTGCTCCGTAAGACTGATAATACTGTTAACTTTATTCAGAACGATTACTTAAAATCGAAATTCGTGCGCTCGTTTGAATTGCTCGTACGAATGTATCCAAATTCATGTACTCGAACGAATTGTTGAAAACCTTTCAAGGCATTTATCTGATTTGCTCGTACAGTAGAATGAATTCCAAACTAGATACGCATTTTCTATACGCCCCCGTCCATCGGGGCTTCGAGAAATAGTGCTTCTGCGCAGAGCTGAAACCGACCGAACTTGAGTACTGGATAAACCGTTTAGGTGTAAAGTAGAAGTAAAACAAAGATCAGGAATCGATACAATTAACTTACTCCACCAATCAAAGACACCAAAGGGAAAGAAGCACTAACATTAAGCGACCAGACCACAATGTAAACCTAAACAAAGGAAGGCCATAAGGACAGTTACTTCCCCACAAAATGGCCATATGACCATCCAAAATAAAAAGACACAAGTGATACAAACAGTAGTAACAAACAACAACATAAATAAACCACCACAGAAGAACCGCCTTGGAATGGTCAGTGGAAAGATTTCCACTGGGGGGGGGGGGGGGGGGGGGGGCTTAAATCGATTTTACGTGGCACCAATCCTCGCCCTTACTTCCGTGGCGATTTAGACGGAATTAGACGTCGCGTAAGCCTGCCAAGGAAAACTGCTGCGAGCGGGAACGCTCCTTAAACGTTAGCTATTTCTATGGGCGGTAGGGCTTGAGATGCCATTTCATCCCAATAGTAAATCGAATTATAGATATCCATAAATCGATCTGAATTAATGATATTCATAAATCGAATTATGGATATCCATAATTCCAATTATGGATATCCATAATTCGGTCTATTTATGCATATCACTTATTCGAATTATGGATATCCATAATTCTCCTCTGCAAATAAACTAAATGAATAATGACTGCACCTTTTGAAAAAAAAAAAAATCGACTATACCCGTCAGGGTTCCCGATTTTAGAGTGTAATAAAAGCCAGGTTTGTTTGTTTGATTTGAGTTTTAACGTCTTTATTAACAATGTACAGGTCAGTTTGGAGACGTTGCTTCCAATTTTGTTGGACTTTTACCCGACATTTGAATGAAATGGCATCTCAAGCCCTACCGCCAATAGAAATCGCTAACGTTTATGGAGCGTTCCCTATCGCAGCAGTTTTCCTTGGCAGGCTTACACATAAACGGTTAACCAGTACTCAAGTTCGGTCGGTTTAAGCTCTACGCAGGAAAACCTCCAAGCTCCGATGGGCGGAGGCGTATAGTAAATTGCGTATCTAATATGAAAATTCTACTATACGAGCATAATTATCAGATGAATGCCTTGAAAATGTAACAATATCAGGTTTTCAGCGATTCGTTCGAGTACTCGAATTTGGATACATCTGTACGAGCAATTCATACGAGCGCATGAATTTCGATTTTAAGTTTTCGTTCTGAATAAAGTTAACAGTATTATCAGTCGTACCGAGCCACTGCAGTGTCTTCAGGGCTTTGATGAACCGTTTTTGGTGTATTATTGAATGAAGAAACGCATTTCAATCGGACACCCATTAGTTGGCTTTTTCTGTCCCCGTGAGGGGTAGTGCTCCCGTAAGGGGTAATCAGTCCTCGTAAGTCATAATCGTCACAAATATTAAAGCTCTTGGGACAAATTCTGTGGAAATTTTGCAACTTACGAATTTCAACATAAAAGTGGTCTGAATTACGTGTTATTTGGCATGTTGGATTAGTTTCGCATCGTGCGGGTAGCTTAAAATGCCTTCATTCGGCACGAGAAAACATGTCAAAACAGAAACATCTGACTGCCTTCTTCAGGGAGAAATTAAATTAAAAATCGACCGCTTGCCTTTTCATGTTCACACCCATCTTTTACTGATGCAGGAATGAAAGTTGTTGAGAATAGCATTGCCCGATTTCTCAAAATAGGTTTACAAAATGACTAAAAATCATATAAAGGGAACACTCACCTGTTTATTGACATATTTGTGGTCTCGGAAGGCATAACCGTAAGTTCCCGTAAGGATTTTGAGTGTATAACCCGCGGTTATCCCTTTAGGAGTCTACCAGCCGTGATTCTGCAACAGGTGGGTGAGTGACGTCACTGGTAGTTTCTTTGACGTCAGGTGGTAAAACATCGTTTTCTTGCATCACAAACATCACAAAAGGAGAGAAATGTGTGTGATACAGTCCAATATGTTGGCGGAATTTCTTCGAACAATGACGAAAGTTGAGATAATTTGATGTAAACAACAAACGTATTGTCGATTGTAGTGTGTTAGGATCGAAAATAATCAGCTGTTGTGTGTGATTTGTTGAGTAATAACTCACAGTTTATGGGCCATTTGTAAGCAGAAAAATCGCTCGCGCTATGCGCTGGCGATTCGATCTGGTTTACAACTGACCTCCAAACTGTGATTTATTACTGAACAAATCAGTGTTAGAGCTGATCTATTTCTTAACCCTTGTCCTGCTGAACCCGGATATGCCTTTTCTTTAAAACAATGTAGATCCAGATCAGATGGCTTCTGAAGAAGCCATCTGATCAGGATCCACATTGTTTGTCATTCAGGTTGTGAATTTGTTGTAATAATTTGCATCAAGTAATCTGATTGGCTGATAATCGGTAGTGGGTGTGGCTTATATGAATATTCAGCAGAACAAGGGTTAATAAGGCCTGAAAAAATAGCCGTGTTTCCGCGTACCCGACCGACTCTACAATTTTTATCAATACATTACGATAACACACACGTACGGCATAGTGCATTTCTCACATCTCCAAAATGGCTACTTTTCTGATGAAAATCCCTGATATGTTTCCTATAAATGCTCAAAACATTCTAACGAGTACCCACAACCTATGTCTGGGAGCAGAAATAAGAAAAATAATGAATACCCCCTAAACCCCAGTTTTCTCTATATAAAGTGGGGTTTGGGGGGGGGGTCTTCATTTCACGGACTTGTTCACGTGATGAAAAGAACAAAACTAGAAATGCGACCATAGGACACGGATGCCCCCGTCTGAAAATATGTTGATGCTCGTGATAATCCAAAGAAACGGTGTTTAAAGTTTGGACCTTTTTTTTTTGATACTTGACCTCTGCAGGTATGGAACTGGGTTTTGTGAGTTTCTTTCCCTTTGGTGTCTCTGATTGGAGCTGTGGGTTGATTTTATCGATTCCTGATCATTGCCTCCACTTCTATATTTCACAGTGTTTCATGATGGTGAACATTTCTGCCAAGTAATTTCAAAATCCATCGGGAAATAAGGAAGTTAGTGACCATGTTAACATTTTGGACCTGTTTTTAGATCGATTGTTATCGACAATCGATCTTAAGTTACATACCACACAATTTCCATTCCTGCAATTGTCCACGTGACCATCACTGATTTGGAAAACCCACTGTTATATTTATTAATAGAAAATAGCCATTCTATTTTTATCGAAGTGACAATTGTAGGTCAGAGTATTGCGCAAGATGACTATCTATAGAATCTGGACAGGTTTATCATACACTGAATACCCAGATCGGAAAGCGTTGTCTGCTCAGCTGTCATTGTTTGATTATGATAGTGCTGGTATTTAAGTAAAGTACTGTCAATTTAACCAGACTGCTGTAGGACCTACGGCTAGAAAAAAAGAGAATGAAAGACTTTTTTTAACTTCAAGGTCATGTCTCGATCACACATCTTCTTGCGGAAAGGTCATCCCTTTCAACCCTGGTCAGTGGAGCCATGCAACCAGTGTTTTCTATATAAATCGCTTGCCATTTATCTAGACACCAATTTAGCAGAATGGACGTGCCCGACTTGAGTTGGAAGAGTGCATTCCAGAAAATGTTTTGAGATAAAATAAATCAAAGCACTGACAGCACACATAGATATTAGGCTGTAAAACGATCTGGTACTTAGACTGTTTCGTGTAACTGCAAACAGTAAGTATAGACCCTGATTGCGGCATCTGATCATGGTAAACATTGTCCGTGAATCGAAGACCACTCTAAACCCCACTTTATATAGAGCAAACTGGGGTTTAGGGGGTTTAACATTATCTGTCACATTTTTGTTCGAAAACATAGATTGCTGATATTCGCAGGAACCGCCTTACGAGCACCCACAATCTAAGTTTTGAGCTGAAAAAAAAAAATCACAATTTTTCATTTAAAATGTTACTGTTTTCGTCTTTACAAATCTGCAATGTGTTTGTATAGGTATGTTTTCGTAATGTGGCTTTATAGACGTACAAGTAACGCGGTTTAATAAGTTTAAATCGATTATTTGTCAATCGACTTCAAAGTTACAAAGGATAAAAACCGTTCAGTGCTGAAGATCACGTGACTGTAACAGACTTGTCGGAATAACTTTTATATAGAAAATAGCCGCAGTATTGTCAGAGTGTTGTGTAAGCCTAAAGATGGTTATTATTGAATCATAGAGTGGACTTGGCAAACAGTGAAGACCTAGATCCCAAGCTGTTGAATGCAGCGTCTGATCAAGCTCTTCACTGTGAAATTTTGCTTCAAAACAAGAATAAAAGATTTTAATGAAACAATTTAACCCTCAGTTCATGATTATTTGCCCTTTTTACGCTTGAAGACAATCGATCTACCAGTACTCTCAGTGCTTTGATTTTTTTTACCTTTGACCTCTAAGTACGATTTTACCTTTGCAGTACTAACCGTGGTTTTGCGCACTACACATCGTCTCATGATGGTGAACATTTCAGCCAAGTAATTTCAAAATCCATTCAGAAATAAGAAAGTTATTGACTGCGTTTAAGTTTCGGGCCCTTTTTTGACCTTTGATCTACCTTGACCTTGGAGGTATCTACCAGAGTTTTGCGCGCGCCATATCGTTTTATGATTGTAAACATTTCTGCAAAACAATTTCAAAATCCATTCAAAAATAAGGAAGTTATTGACTGCGTTTAAGTTTCAGGTCCATGTTTTTTTTTTTAATTTGATCTCTAAGTACGACCTTGACCTTGGAGGTATGAACCTGAGTTTTACGCGTGACACATCGTCTCATGATGGTTAACATTTCTGTAAAATTATTTCAAAATCCATCAAAATGCATCCAGTAATAAAATAGTGATCGACTGCATTTAAGTTTTGGACGCACGCACGGACGGACGGACGGACGAATGAACGGACGGACGGACAGGGGAAACGCTATATGCCTGTTCCACCATTCTTCGATTGGTGGGGGCATAAAAAATTAAAACACCGGCTCTACGATCCTACTCAGTGTCATCGTTACATTTTTTTGCATAGTAATTTCGGGTTTTAAGTACATTTTTGTAGTTTTTGGCATTTAGTACCTTCCAAAATACAGAGCTGACATTTTTTGAGCATCTAAAATGAACTATGATATAAAATGCAAGCCTCAACATGACAATTTTGTTAACAAAACACATGTACAAAAACAAAAGCACATAAAAGTACAGGCCCGACCCTGTTTTTTTTTTTCGGGAGAAAAAATAAGCTAATAAGAAAAAGTTTCCCCTACCTACCAACCAAATTTTATTTTCAGCATATAAGCGGAAACACGCCTTTTAACGCCTAATTCTTTTCTCCTCTACTACGCTTAAATACTGTTATAGAAGCATCCTTGGTGTAGTGGTTATGCTACTCGATTGTAAACCAGGGATCGCAGGATTGATCCCGGGCTTCTCCAGACTTTCGGTTGAGTCTTTTAAAAAACCGAGGTCCCGGCTTCGTATGACCTCAGCTGTTGGTGAGACGTAAATCTCAAATACTCACACGCTTAAATACGGTTATTCCTAGACTGTGTGAAACGCTATAAAATTATGTACGTACCTCTTGGTATCTTACGGGTTCAGCTGAAAAAAAAAAAGAAAGATAATACATTTGAGCCAGCGCACGACAAAACCTACAATAAGGCATGTGCGCCCAATGAAGACTCATATCAGCCTTCGCATCCGCGCAGTCTGATCAGAGTCTTCGTTGTGCGCTCTAAGGATAGCTAAGAGCACAATGCTCCTTTTAAAGTCTCATCCGAAAGTGTGGAGAAGCCCGGAATCGAACCCACGATGACTGACTTATGAGGCGATTAGCCAAATCGCGGAGGCTTCTTCAGCTGTGTAGGTAAATATTTTCTATAAAAGGGTTATCCTTTGGAAGCAAGGAATACACCACAGAACTAGAAAATATGACGTGTACATGTTTTCTGGGCCAGTCTAGCTAGTTTCGGCCAATTAGGCCTCATCAAGTTGGTGTATACATGTATATGGCCTCGCTGGGCGCATATGTTCGAAGACACATTTGCAGATGAAGCGGCTTATAAATTGATTTTACAAAAGTATGAACATATTGCCGTTTTTCTTTTGAAATTCATAAGTATCCTACTAGTTTTGATATAGGTATTGGAATGTTAAACTATTGATCGCCTTGTATTTTAACCCATTCAGTTACAGAAACCCCCAAAAGGGGTACCTTGGCAAACAGTGCAGGCCCAGATCAGACGCCGCAGAACGCGGCGTCTGATCAGGGCCTACACTATTTGCAAAACGTTCAGCCATTTTCCAAACATATTTTGAAGAAAACACAACCTGACACCCCTAAATTTTGAAATGGACTCCACCTATATATAAGGAGGAAGATTCCATTTGGTACAAAAACGGGTTAAGAATGGGTAGGGTTAGCCTTCATTGAATTTCTTTGAGCTTATTTTGGTACAAAAATGGATTAAGAATTGGTAGGGTTAGGCTTCATTGAATTTCTTTGAGCTTATTCTTCATATCAATGCGACATAAATGTGACGTCTGTTACAAGATATTTACTTAACAATGTGAAGACATATCAATATATCGAGTGACACGTTTTAAGTAATATTTTCTTTAAAACGTATCTGATTTGGGGACATTACATTATCGAATAAAATTCTGTACTGCACGAAAAAAAGAGAAACGTTTTCTTTTTCATTTGTTTTATAAATGGAATAAACAAAAACCACCAGTGTATCCCAGAATCAGGAAAGGAACAGGATGTTAAAACTCTTAATAGTGTATATAGTCCGTGTAATGAACAACCCCGTATATCCCACCTTCTTTAATATTTCTGCTCCAATGCATAGGTTGTGGGTACTCGTTACTCAATTAGGCGGTTTAACCTATCTTTGGGGGTGATATCACAACTTTTCATCAATAAATTCATCGTTTTGGATATATGGAAGAGAATGCTCTACATCACACGGAGCGGGCCTCCGTGGCCTAATGGGTAAGAGGGCTAATAGGTAAGAGGGCTAATGGGTAAGAGGGCTAGATCTCTCACCGCTGTGGTTCACGCCCTGCTTGGCCTGCTTGGGCCACATGTGAGACGGAAGGTCAGGTGAAAAGTGAAATGATTTTGAAATAACGGTAAAACCAAAACCAAAACCAAACACAACACAACATAAAAACAAAAACAAACGAATAAATACGGATATGTTACCAAAATGATATTTCATCGTGACGTTTTTTTTTTTAGAAATATAAGACATAGCCAAGGGACATAGACATAGCTATATGGGAAATAAATAAATAAATAAATAAATAAATAAATAAATAAATAAATAAAAGGAATGATGTCATTGATTTGTCACCATACATTTTTTTGCTATATGACGCATACTTCGGTTATAATATCAAACAATTCAGACGCTCTAAACAATATTTTTCATATGCAGTCTGGTTTGACAAAATAAACAATGCGCATAGTAAAAAAAAAAAAAAACCCAAAAACCCTTCACGTACATCATGGACAGAAATTGCCAAAAAATATAGCAATCTGCTACCAGCAGAATACCATGCGACAACCTGGATGAAACACAATCATGATTCTTCGTCGTTTCATTTCGTATTTGGGACGCAATCATGATGCTTCGTCCTTTTATTTCGTTTTTGTATTTTTTTTTCGTGTGGATTAAATACTGCATGCATAATATCACAATTACACACACAAATATGTATTAGAAACGCGAATTATTGACAACAACTACTCAAAACTATTGCGAAATGGTTAATTCTCGTGTGAACGAGATGATAAGTTACCACGTGATTTCAAACAAAATGGCGGACAAAATGCTAAAATTTGGCGGCAACACGATGACTAAATACTAAAATTGTGGATTATAGACAATACTTTGAACAGAAAACTATCATTTAGTCATTGATCGATTCGGACAATAAAAGCCGCCCCGTTTACAATTTAGTGCATATGAAAGCAATGCAAATGCATATTAAAATACTATTGACATTCAACACACATGGCACTTTAATTACGATAGGGGATGCACATCAAAGGCACAGAAACGAACGCCCATTCACTCCGTTTCAAACGCATTGAATTACATCTAGCAAAAATATAAATTGTCCTTACCTAAATATGGCCAAGTCATCTTAAGTGTAAAAAGCTAAAAGTATCAAAATAAAGGAATCTTTTCAAGACAGGAAACCACACGCGACCTCTTAAATGGAGGCGGGGAACCCAGTTTGGAATGAGGAATGATACAATTGTATCAAGTTTATTTGGCTACATATTTACTTTTTTCACTTATACTTGTAGGTGTCACGAACGATTTTGTTCATGTGCAATAGCTTAATAGCTGAAAGTGTCTGTTAATCTCTAATTTGATTTGAATGTTCTGCAATTTAAAATTTATTTCGGAACTATTTTTTTTTCTTGCGAGGCGCCATTTTAAAATACACGTCAAAGTTTCTATTTTACTTTCAGCCCTTGGCATCTGATACAACTATCCCCATATTGTTTTCCTACTGGGACTGTACATGCATGATCCTTTTTATAAAATGTTTAACATTGTTTCTGCTTCCTACTTTATAGAACAAACCCAGCAAACCTCCTTGAGCCAAGGTTACTAAAAATAGCTCAATGGCATTTTCAGTGTTAGAGAGCTACCTGTTGTGACTCATTCTGCTGGTCAGTGTAGCTTGTGCTATAAAGTATTCCCATATTCATCATCATCTTTTTACATGGTAGCTTACAAATTAAACGTAAATTATTGCAAATTAAAGATACTGGTATATAATAGTAACAAAACTGAATATATTATTTTCTTATTCCCTTCATTTATCCAGTAATCTTGCCATTTGATGGCTTGATTACAATCTCGGTGTACTTTGTCCCGTCTTCCACTGTCATCTGAGATGTTGCAAAGCTTAACTTTCTCCATGTATTTATATTATCTTCCCATCTCTTCTTTGTCGTCCACGCCTTTTTGTTCAAATTAACTGTTCCCTGGAGTATTGTCTTGGCAATGCCTGATGAGCGGGGAACAAGCAAATACCATCTAAGCTTTTAGTTCTTTAGTGTGGTGAGGGGCACTTTGTGAGGTCCAATTGGTGTCTGAAACCTCTTCATTTGTGATGTGGTTCTTGCTTCCAATATTCACCATCATCTTTTTACATGGTAGCTTACAAATTAAAAGTGAATTATTGGAAATTAAAGCTACTGATATATAAAAGTAACAAAACTGAATATATCATTTTCTTATTCACTTCATTTATCCCGTAACCTTGCCATTTGATGGCTTGATTACACTCTCTGTGTAGTTTGTCCCGTCTTCCACTGCTATCTGTCCATTTGTTTATAATATCTTCCATTTCTTCTTTGTCGTCCACGCCTTCTTGTTCAAATTAACTGTTCCCTGGAGTATTGTCTTGGCCAGGCCTGATGAGCGGGGGACAAGCAAATACCATCTAAGCTTTTAGCTCTTTAGTATGGTGAGGGGCTCTTTGTGAGGGCCAGTCAGTGTCTGAATCCGACTGCGAACTTCTTCATTTGTGATGTGGTTATTGTAAGTGAGAGATAAGTATCCTTTTATAGCTTGTCGCCTCTAGGGATTGGATTCTGCTTCCAAGTTCAGCGGTCAGTGTCAAAGTTGCACATGCATACAGGAATACAGATTACAAATAAGTGCAATGTCTCGCCTTGGTGGGGAGCGATATGGTCCAGGCTTACGTGATAAACTTTTGTTTTGAAAGTACAGGTTTTTGCAGTTCGAGCAAGAACTTCGGGTTTAGAACCTACATCTGTCACAATAGATCCTGGAAAATGAAGACTATTACTATATCTAGCCTTTGACCATTGGTGTCTATATCATTTCCAAGGTCTTCTGTGTTTCTGCGCATGACCTTGGTCTCTTCAGCACTTCAGCACTTATTTTAATCCCAGATCTAGCGGGTGCTTAACTTAGTGAAGTGTATCAAGTCCTTGAGTTCATGCGAAGTTCCTGTCAGACCATCGGTGCAGATTTGCGATGATTCTTCCTCCGTTGCCGACAGTTCCCTTATATTCATCGAAGACCTCAGGCATGATTCGTTCTAAAAAGATATTGAAGATAGTTTGTAACAGGAGGCAGCCTTTCCTGCCTCCAGCTGTTGTTCTGAACTTGGTACCTAATTTCCCATTGTTGAGTTCAGCACAGCCAGCAATGTCATAGAGCTGTTGTATGGTCTGGTTAGACTGAAACATAAATTTTGGTGCTCGTTTGAACCGACACAATCAGGCGTTTGTAACGGGTACCAACAATATAGATTTGAAGTAGAAATAAGACACATATAGACAAAATCAGACAAAATGTCATTGTTGTTTATCTCTATTCGTTTTATAATCTCGTAGATGTTACACTGATAAGATAGAAGTCCTTCAGGCGAAGAGAACAAATTATTCGTTAAACCCCGAAAGAGCAAGAAGCGAGGATACTGGCCACGTAAATTCGATTAAAGCACCCTCCCCCCAGTACATTTTCAACAGACCTTTCCAGTGCGATACTTCCGTCGTGGTTTATTATTTTTTTAGTTTTCATTTGCACGTATGTACTGCTAATAGCTTTTTATATTTTGGTTAGCCGTTTGGATATTTTTGGGGAAAGAATCTGTCCTTTTTGCTTTCAACTTATTACGTTTTGATGATGCTAATTATGGTGATGTTGTTTTATGTTGGTGTTTCGTTCCCTTAGGTGTCTTGGATGGGAGATGTGAGGTTATTGTATCGATTTCTGATCATTGCCTTCACTTCTGTTTTGGATGCATGAAGATATATTTTTATCAAATAACGTCGCGTCTGAGAATGTAATGACATGTAATAAATTCGATAATCCACTAGTGGATTAAATATGCTAATTAGATAGCTACGCCCCGTAACGTTACATGTACGACGTTCTTAACGACGTCACGTTTACTAATGACGGAATATTGACATTTTTGTTAAACAACCGCGAATAAAATGTGTTTTAAATGCCATATGATAAATAGAATCTTGCATTTGTGCTCATGTATAATTGAATTTATTAAACTCGTTGAAGAAAAGGAATAAAATGCTCGGCAACGCCTCGCATTTTATCCCTTTTCCTCAACTCGTTTAATAAATTCAATAATACAAGAACACTCATGTAAGATCCTCTAATGTTATACTGGTTATCCTAATGTACCAAATCCAGCGATGCAAGCTCCTTACATTGGTCAGTCGCCACACTTGGGACCTGTAAAGACTCTGAAAAGACGTGGAGGATGTTCAGGCTCAACGTAGCTTTTCCAGCACAACTTCATTCGTTTCAAGTGCTCGGTTTTAAGAACCAACAAATTCAAGATTTGACTGGCTTATAACCGTATGTGTGTCTGCAATATTCCACTCAGACATTCAACTGGTTGTTTGTTGGTCCGCCTTGTCATCGACACTGACGTATAATAACACTTCTAGCTTTTTGCTTTTTCCACGATATCCGTACCGTATTATGGTGATCTGATCAGATTTTATAATGATGGAATGAGAATATCTGGTCATGCGCTATCATGTTGGTACGTCGTAAGCAGCATGAATGGAGAAAAGCTTGTTTGTAGCACGAATGAACAAAATATTCCAGAAGGTTTACGTTTTGTATGGATTTAGAGGTATTTTTTCATCATTTGAAATTTAGGGCTGAACTACCCAAATCAGTGGGCGCCAAACTCAGCGGGCCATACTACAGCAGGTGCTCCAGTGGGATAAATTTCCGTTTTGTTAGCTCACATGTCACGTAGTGACGAGGTGAGCTTTTAGGATCACTTTTTGTCCGTCGTCCGTCGTGCGTCCGTCCGTCTGTGCGTCCGTGCGTAAACTTTTCTTGTAAACACACTAGAGGTCACATTTTTGGGTCAACCATCATCAAACTCGGTCAAAATGATCAACATGACAATATCTCGGTCAGGTTCGAATATGGGTCATAGTAGATCAAACAGTACGTCAGTAGGTCAAATCAATGAAAAACCTTGTGTACATTCTAGAGGCCAAAGTTTTGGTCCGATCGTCAGCAAACTTGCTCAGAATGATCATCTTGACAATATTTTGGTCAAGTTCGAATGTGGGTCATGTCTGATCACAAAGAAAGTCAGTTGGTCAAATCATAGAAAAACCTTGTGAATACTTTAGAGGCCAAAGTTTTGGTCCAATCGTCATCAAACTTGCTCAGAATGATCATCATGACAATATCTCGGTCAAGTTCGAATATGGGTCATGTCGGGTCAAAAAATAGGTCAGTAGGTCAAATCATATAAAAAAACCTTGTGAACACTCTAGAGGCAACAGTTTTGGTCCGATCGTCATCAAACTTGCTCAGAATGAACGTCTTGACAATATCTGTGTCAAGTTCGAATATGGGTCAAGTGAGGTCACACAGTAAGTCCACAGGTCAAATAATAGAAAAACCTTGTTAATACACTAGAGGCCACAGTTTTGGTCCAATCACCATCACACTTGCCCAGAATGATAATCTTGACAATGTTCCGGTCAAGTTCGAATATGGGTAATGTTGGTTCAAAAAGTAGGTCAGTAGGTCAAATCAGAGAAAAACATTGTGAACAAACTAGAGGCCACAGTTATGGTCCGATCATCATCAATCTTGCTCAGAATGATAGTCTTGACAATATCTCGGTCGATTTCGAATATGGGTCATGTCGGGTCAAAAAGTAGGTCAGTAGGTCAAATCATAGAAAAATCTTCTGAACACACTAGAGGCCATAATTTAGATCCGATCATCATCGAAGTTGCCCAGATTGATCATCTTGACAATATCTCTGTCAAGTTTGAATATGGGTCATGTCGGGTGAAAAAGTAGGTCAGTAGGTCAAATCATAGAAAAACCTTGTGAACACACTAGAGGCCACAGTTTTGGTCCGAATACCATCAAGCTTGCCCAGATTGATCTTCTTGACAATACCTCAGTCCAGTTCGCATATGGGTCATGTCGGGTCAAAAAGAAGGTCAGTAGGTCAAATCATAGAAAAACCCTCTGAACACACTAGAGGCCACAGTTTTGGTCCGATCATCACCAAACTTGCTCAAAATGATCATCGTACAATATTTCGGTTAATTTCAAATATATGGGTCATGTCTGGTCAATAAGTAGGTCAGTAGGTCAGATTGTTGAAAAACCTTGTGAACACTCTAGAGGCCCCAGTTTTGGTCCGATCATTATCAAACTTGCTCAGAAGGATCATCTTGACAATATCTGTGTCAAGTTTGAATATGGGTCATATTTGGTCAAAAAGTAGGTCAGCAGGTCAAATCATAGAACAACGTTTTGAACACTCTAAGAGGCCACAGTTTTAATCAAATTAATCATAAAACTTGCTCAGAATGATCATCTGGACAATATCTGGGTCAAGTTTGAATATGGGTCATGTTGGGTCAAAGAGTAGGTCAGCAGTTCAAATCATAGACAAACTTTTTTAACACTCTAAGAGGCCACAGATTTAGTAAAATCATCATAAAACTTGCTCAGAATGATCATCTGGACAATATCTCATTTAAATTTGAATATGGGTCATCAAACATCATAAATTTGCTTCAAACGCAAACTTCTCCTAAACTCTTAGGCCAATTTGATTTAAACTTCACAGGAATGTTGCCCAGGTGACTCCCTTCCAAAATAGTTAACACCATTCCGCTCTGGTAAACAAGATGGCCACCAGGGCTATAAATAGAAAAAAATCTTCAATTACATTCAAATTTCATATGAATGTTGCTCAGATAACTCTCTACCAAAATAGCTAAAATGGTCTCTGTCCGATGAATAATATGGCCGCCAGAGCTAAAAATAGAAAAACATTGTATATTTGCTTCAAATGCGAACTCTTTCTAAACCCTTTGGTCCTTTTAATTCAAACTTCAAAGGAATGTTGTCTAGGTGACACCCTACCAAAATAGCTTAGATCGTTCCACTCTGATGAACACGATTGCCACCAGAGCTAAAAATAGAATGAACTAGTGACAGTGACATTCAAGGGAGCGAATCAGGGCCCTCTGGGCCCTCTTGTTTTTAAAATACAAACACAATAGCTAAGTTATATCAGAAGCTCTATCAAAACGTGTTTGAAAGAAAGAAAAAATGTAATGATACATATTGTATAATATGTATCAACTTTTGACATCTGCTGTTGATGTTTCATTCGGTGGCACGCAGCCTTCATCAGAGGGCATCCATACATACAGGACACTGTCAAAATCATAACAATCTTATTTTGAGCTAATATAAACAAGTAAAATTATTTTGTTATCCTTTGTGTTTGACAAGGCTTTCGCATTAATTATATCAGCAGTCAAATCAGGTTACTGTGGTATTGCTGTGTTATTCCTCTTTTTTTATAGCATTGAACCAGCTTGTTAGGTTTAGCTGTTAGCTGTTAGATCTTTTTATTTGAGTTTCAAACTCTAAGACGACATATAAAAAGGCATGTCGAATTATTATGGAAATATATTTTTGTCAAAGAAACATACTACAATGCCTTTGTCGCACCAATTCTGGGCAACGCTTTGCTTTCAGATTTTGAAGCAAGCTATAAACTGATTTGGTTTACACTCTGTTCAATGTTGGATCGAGTCGAAAAAAAAAAGATATCTTCAACCGAATATCTCTGTCAGCTCTGTCTATGGTCGGGCACAACAGAGTAAAATAGGACTGAAGACAATGATCTGGAATCGATACAATTAACCTACAGCTCCAAGCAGTGACACACCTATAGCGGAAAGCCCAAAGGACAGTTAGGTTCCAACAAAATGGCCAATTGGCTATCCAAAACAAAACAATATAAGCGAAACACACACTTAAAGGCAAATCATAAGATCAATAAACCGCGACAGACTTGCAACGGTCAGTGAAACGAATTCCACTGGGGACTTAAATCGATTTTACGCATCTAGAAGTCGAGCTAAAGGCTTAAATGATTTCAGATTGGTTTTCAACGGAAAGGGACATCATGAAGCCTCTTTCTTTACATAACAAGAACAGATCAGCCAAAATGGGTGCGAAATTCGTACCCATCGGAATACCCACAAATTGTCTTAATAACTTGTACCAAATCTTATGTTAATACAGTAACATTCCACTATTAAGACCACAATTGGGACTGTTCAAAATGGTCTTTAAGACCACTTTTGAACAGTCCTAAAGGTGGTCTTCGGCCAGTAGGCACTGTAGGCCGAAAACACAAAGAAAGAATAAATGAAACCTACTAAATGAGATTTTCAGAGCAAAATTTGTCTTAATTTTAGGTGGTCGGAATTTTACTGTATTGTCAAGTAGAAAGGTGAGAGCTTCACACACTTTCTGAACTGACCATAAAGTAAATATTTCTGCTCTTCAGAATTAAAAAAAGCATTTCCTACATTACATGCAAGAACTTCCCTATGAAATGTCCATTCAATTATATCATCAATTTTTTTCTTTTATAAATTCTGCCAAACATGCCCATGGGGTCCAAACTGGCCACGTCCAGGGGCTAGACTTATTTTGGGACAAAACTTTAAAAATTCTTATTCAAACCATTAGACCTCGAGTATGAAGCAAGGTCACGTGGTTCTCCATATAAATCCTGCCAATTATGTCCAGACACCCCGGGGCTTATCAGCTCCAACAGACTTACGATTTAAAGAAAATGGCAGAGCCTAGATATTTAGAATGTAGAGCTAAGGTATTTAGTATATAGCAACGTCTAGTCGTCAACTTTATAAATCCTGACAATTATACCCGTGGGGTCCAAATTGATAACACCACAGGGCTTATCAGCTCTCATAGTCTTATTATGGGAAAACATATTCTCTGAAACCATAAGGCCCAGAGGTTAGATATTTATTATATAGCAACATCTTGCGGTTAACTACATAAATCGTGTCAATCGGGGCTTGTCATGTTGCATGTGCTTATCGCTGTGTGTTATTGTTTTATTTAATTTTCATTATCTGTGCCTGTTGCACCGTCATTACCTCCTCTGGGGAAGAGGGACCTGTTTGTTATGCCCCCAAACTTCGAAGACGTTGGAGGAGCATATTGCTTCTGCTTCTTTCGTCGATTCGTCCGTTTGTCCGTCCGTTACCCTTTTGATGCATAGCATAACTTAAGAACTGTGTATGCTAGGGTTTTGCAATTTCATATATGGGTTCCTCATGGAAAAGTAGGGGATGCGTATTTTTTTCTTGTCCAGATTGTGCCCTTTTCAAGAGTTATTGCCCTTTGAATTTTTTTTGATAAAATCTTGTTAGCAAAATATCTCAAAAACTATCAGAGCAAGAGCCTTGAAAGTTGGTGCATAGATTGGTGTTGATGAGTAGATGACCTGATTAACTTTTGACTTAATTCCATAAAATACTTCATGATTTATGGCCCTTTGTCACTTTGGGTATAGTTACATTGTACCTATATGTACTTTGTGATACATAGCATAACTTTATAACCGTGTATGCTAGGGTTTTGAAATTTCATATATGGATTCCTCATGGAAATTTAGGGGACACGTATTTTGTCTTCTCGTCCGGATTATGCCCCTTTCAAGAGTTTTTGCCCTTTGAATTTTTTTTTATAAATTCTTGTCAGCAAAATATCTTAAAAAGACTATAAGAGCTACAGCCTTGAAAGTTGGTGATTTTGTGATGGGTACATGACCTGATTAACTTTTGACTAAATTCCGAAAAATACTTAATGAGGTATGGCCCTTTGTCACTTTGGGTATTTTTACATTGTACCTCTTTATGCTTTGTGATGCATAGCATAACTTTATAACCGTGTATGCTAGGGTTTAGAAATTTCATACATGGATTCCGCAAGGAAAATTAGGAGACGCGTATTTTTTTCTCGTCCTGATTATGCCCTTTTAAGAGTTATTGCCCTTTGAATTTTTTTGGATAAAATTTTGTCAGCAAAATATCTCAAAAAGTATAAGAGCTAGAGCGATGAAAGTTGGTGAATAGATTGGTGGTGATGAGTAAGTGACATGATTATCTTATGACTAAATTCCGAAAAAATACTTAATGATTTATATTCCTTTGTCACTGGGTATTTTTACATTGTCACCGGGTATTTTTACATTGTACCTCTATATGCTTTTTGATGCATAGCATAATTTTATAACTGTGTATGATAGGGTTTTGAAATTACATGTATAGATTCCTCATGGAAAATTAAGGGACGCATATTTTTTTTCACATCCAGATTGTGCCCCTTGCAAGAGATATTGTCCATTGAAATTTCTTCGTTAAAATCTTGTCAGCAAAATATCAAAAAAATATTAGATCTACAGCCTTGAAAATTTGTGAATAGATTGGTGGTGATGAGTAGATGACCTGATTAACTTTTGACTTCATCCCGAAATATACTTCATGAGTTATGGCCCTTTGTCACTTTGGGTATTTGTCCATTGTGCCTCTATATGTTTTGTGATGTATAACCGTGTATGCCAGGGTTTTGAAATTACATATATGGATTCCTCATGGAAAATAAGGGGACGTGTATTTTTATGCCCCAGTCTTCGAAGAAGTTGGAGGGGCATATTGCTTCTGCTTCGTTGACCGTTCGTCCGTCCGTTACGCTTTTGATGCATTGCATAACTTAAGAACCGTGTATGCTTGGGTTTTGAAATTTCATACATGAATTCCTCATGGCAAATGTGGAGAGGCGTGTTTTTTTCTCGTTTAGATTATGCTTTATGAGTTATGGCCCTTTGTCACTTTGGGTATTTCGGTATAACCATGTATGCTAGGGTTTTGAAATTACATATATGGATTCCTCATGGAAAATAAGGGGACGTGTATTTTTATGCCCCAATCTTCGAAGAAGTTGGAGGGCATAGTGCTTCTGCTTCGTTCGTCCGTCCGTAACACTTTTGATGCATGGCATAACTTAAGAATCGTGTATGCTAGGGTTTTGAAATTTCATATATGAATCCCTGTGGAAAATTTGGGGAGACATATTTTTTCTCGTCTAGATTATGCTTCTTTCAAGAGTTATTGCCCTTTGTAATTTTTTGGATAAAATCTTGTCAGCAAAAATCTCAAAAACTATATGAGCTAGAGCCTTGAAAGTTGTTGAATAGATTGGTGGTGATGAGTAGATGACCTGATTAACTTTTGACTTAATTACAAAAACTACTTCATGATTTATGGCCCTTCGTCACTTTTGAGTATTGTTACACTGTACCTCTTTGTGCTTTGTGATGCAAAGCATAACTTTATGACGGTGTATGCTAGGTTTATGAAATTTAATATATGGATTCCTCATGGAAAATTAGGGGACACATATTTTTTCTCGTCCGGATTATGCCCCATTCAAGAGTTATAGCCCTTTGAATTTTTTTGAAAAGATCTTGTCAGCAAAATATTTAAAAAAACTATAAGAGCTAGAGCCTTTTAAATATGGTGAATAGATTGGTGGTGATGAGTAGATGACCTGATTAACTTTTGACTAAATTCCAAAAACATTTAATGAGTAATGGCCCTTTGTCACTTTGGGTACTTTTACATTGTAACTCTATATGCTTTGTGATGCATAGCATAAATTTATAACCGTGTATGCTAAGGTTTTGAAATTACATATATGGATTCCTCATGGAAAATAAGGGGACGTGTATTTTTATGCCCCAATCTTAGAAGAAGTTGGAGGGGCATATTGCTTCTGCTTCATTCGTCCGTTCGTCCGTGCGTTACGCTTTTAATGCATGGCATAACTTAAGAACCATGTACGCTAGTGTTTTGAAATTTCATAGATGGATTCCTCATGGAAAATGTTGGGACGCAAATTTTTTTCTCGTCCAGATTATGCCCCTTTCAAGAGTTATTGCCCTTTGATTTTTTTTTTTGGATAAAATCTTGTCAGTAAAATATCTCAAAAACTATAAGAGCCAGAGCCTTGAAAGTTGGTGAATAGATTGGTGGTGTTAAGTAGATGACCTGATTAACTTTAGACCTACTTCCCAAAACTTCTTCATCATTTATGGCCCTTTGTCACTTTGGGTATTGTTACACTGTACCTCTATATGCTTTGTGATGCATAGCATAACTTTATAACCGTGTATGCTAGGGTTTTGAAATTACATATATAGATTCCTCATAGAAAATTAAGGGACGCATATTTTTTTCTCATCCAGATTGTGCCCCTTTCAAGAGATATTGCCCTTTGAAATTTCTTTGATAAAATCTTGTCAGCAAAATATCTCAAAAATGTTTATATCTAAAG
The DNA here is from genome assembly GCA_963580285.1 of Lucinisca nassula. Classification (NCBI taxonomy): domain Eukaryota; kingdom Metazoa; phylum Mollusca; class Bivalvia; order Lucinida; family Lucinidae; genus Lucinisca; species Lucinisca nassula. The sequence continues at coordinate 13,606,279 of OY757019.1, forward strand.
TAGAAGTAAAACAAAGATCAGGAATCGATACAATTAACTTACTCCGCCCCTCAAAGACGCCAAAGGGAAAGAAATACAAACACTAAGCGACCAGACCATAATGGAAACCTAAACAACGGAAGGCCATAAGGACAGTTACTTTCCCACAAAATGGCCATATGGCCATCCAAAATTAAAAGACACAAGTGATACACACAGTAAGTAACAAACAACAACATAAATAAATCGCCACAGACGAACCGCCTTGGAACGGTCAGTGGAAAGATTTCCACCGGGGGGCTTAAATCGATTTTACGTGGCCACAATCCTCGCCCTTATTTCCGTCGCGATTTAGACAAATAATTTGTTCAGTCCGCATGAAGGCCTCCTAACTCTTCAGTGCAACATCTCCGTGAACACAAAAAGCAAAGAACCACAGACGTGAGACAACGGTGAGGACTCGACAGCAAGAAACCACTGAAATGCTGGAGCAAAAGAAAACCAACAATTAGACTCCGATGGACCCGACCAGAGACAGAGCATCAGGCACCAACCAACATTACCAAGAATTAGATCTCTCTAATTCTCAATAAGCCTTTACGTTGGAGCCGTCATAGAATCTGAGGCCTGACCCACCGGCGTGCAATTAAAGAGGGAAGCAAAGTTGCTAACCGTGATTGGGTTAACTACCATGCATGCAGTCTGTCGTATAACATCCATGTTGTACCCAATCTTTTTATATCGAAGAATGATTTTACGAAATTGGGTGCTGAAGTCATTGCGGTTATATATTTTTCTGAATTTATATACTAAGTCACCATAAAATTCGGGTTTCGATAGACCTTGTTGCAGAAGCGATTAAGTCCAATATTGAATTTTGAAATTAAATCAGAATGGCGTCTATAAAATTTTGAAAATGCTTTGCGTAGTTTATGGTACCGATAACCCTGATTAAGGAGTTTAGTCGTTAATAATTTATTACGAGTGTTGAAGTCAGTTACATGACTACACACTTTAGCAAATCGAATTAATTGCGAAATATAAACACCATAGGATGGCGCACGAGGAACATCACCATCCAAAAAAGGAAACTTTACAATCTCAAAATCAAAGTCATCGCGTTTATCATAAATTTTGCACGAAACAAACCCATCTACAATAGATAGATGTAAATCCAAAAACGGGGCCTCGGTATCAGAGGAATTTGCTTTATTTAATTGAAGTTCTGGGGGGTAAATCTGACTGATCAAACCATCGAAATAGGTATTATCAATATTTAATAAATCATCTAATATCTAGAAGTGGAGCTAAAAGCTTCAATAATTTCAGATTGGTTATCAATGGAAAGCGACAACATGAAGTCTCTTTCATAACAATACAAGAACAGATCAGCCACAAGAGGTGCGCAATTCGTACCCATCCGAATACCCACAATTTGTCTAAATAACTTAGTACCGAATCTAATATAAATATTGTCAAGTAGAAAGGTGAGGGCATCACACACTTTCTGACATGAGCAAAGTGTGTAATTCTTATGCTCTTTAGAAGTGAAAAATGCATTTCTGACAGTACATGCAAGGTAGAGAGAGAGAGAGAATCTTCTCTGTGAAAAGCCCATTCAATTAAATCATTAAGCTTTTCTTTTATAAGATTATGAGGAAGTGTAGTGTAAAGAGTGGAAAAATCGTAAGTAGACAGACTTGAAGCACGAAAATGTCTGGATTTCAATTTATTTAAAACCTCATTCGAAGTTTTTTATAGACTAAAGACTAAAGTCTTTGTCTAAAGTCTAAGGTCTATTTTTATAGACTAAAGCCTTGAAATTTTATAAATAGATTGGTGGTGATGAGTAGATGACCTGATTAACTTTTGACTTCATCCCGAAAAATACTTTATCAGTTATGGCCCGTTAGTCACTTTGGGTATTTGTGCATTGTGCCTCTATATGCTTTGTGATGCATAGCATAATGTATAACCGTGTATGCTAGGGTTTTGAAATTACATATCTGGATTCCTCATGGAAAATAAGGGGACGTGTATTTTTATGCCCCAATCTTCGAAGAAGTTGGAGGGGCGTATTGCTTCTGCTTCGTTGACCGTTCGTCCGTTACGCTTTTGATGCATTGCATAACTTAAGAACTGTGTATGCTAGGGTTTTGAAATCTCAAATATGAATTCCTCATGGAAAATGTGTGGAGGCGTATTTTTAGCTCACCTGTCACGTAGTGACAAGGTGAGCTTTTGTGGTCACTTTTTGTCCGTCGTCCGTCCGTGCGTAAGTCCGTAAACATTTCAAATAAGTATATCTCTAATACCACAATGTCAATCTTGATCAAATTTCATGAGAAGCATCATCAGGTAGGGGGAAAGGCTGCATAAGGTTTTTGGGCTGATCAGATTGGAATTCTGGTTGCTATGGCAACATACAGCTCCCATAGACTTACAATGGGAAAAAATTAAAATATCTTCTTCTCTGAAACCACAGGGCCCAGAGCTTAGATATTTAGCATGTAGCAACGGCCAGTGGCCACCTACATAATTCCTGCCAATCATGCCCCTGGGTTCCAAATGGGCGACGCCCTGGGGCCCCTTTGCTCCCATAGACTCATAATGGAACAAAGAGCTTAAAAAATCTTCTTCTCGGAAACCACAGGGCCCAGAGCTAAGATATTTAGCATGTAGCAACGGCCAGTGGTTACCTACATAATTCCTGCCAATCATGCCCCTGGGGTCGACATTGGCCACGCCCCAGGGCCCCTTCGCTCCCATAGACTCACAATGGAACAAAAAGCTTAAAAAATCTTCTTCTCGGAAACCACAGGACCCAGAGCTTAGATATTTAGCATATAGCAAGGGAAAGTGGTCACCTACATAATTCCTGCCAATCATGCCCCTGGGTTCCAAACAGGCAACGCCCCGGGGCCATTAAGCTCCTATAGACTCATAATGGAAAAAAGCTTCAAAAATCTTCTTCTCTGAAACCACAGGGCCCAGAGCTGTGATATTTGGCATGTAGCAACGGCAAGTGGTCACCTACATAATTCCTGCCAATCATGCCCCTGGGGTCCAAATTGGCCACACCCAGGGGCCCCTTAGCTCCCATAGACTCATAATGGAAAAAAAAGCTTCAAAAATCTTCTTCTCTGAAACCACAGGGCCCAGAGCTTAGATATTTAGCATGTAGCAACGGCCAGTGGCCACCTACATAATTCCTGCCAATCATGCCCCTGGGTTCCAAAAGGGCCACGCCCCGGGGCCCTTTAACTCCTATAGACTCATAATGGAAAAAAAGCTTAAAAAATCTTCTTCTCTGAAACCACAGGGCCCAGAGCTGCGATATTTGGCATGTAGCAACGGCAAATGTTCACCTACATAATTCCTGCCAATCATGCCCCTGGGGTCCAAATTGACCACACCCCGGAGCCCCTTAGCTCCCATAGACTCATAATGGAAATAAAATTTCAAAAATCTTCTTCTCTGAAACAACAGGGCCCAGAGCTTAGATATTTAGCATGTAGCAACGGCCAGTGGCCACCTACATAATTCCTGCCAATCATGCCCCTGGGTTCCAAATGGGCGACGCCCTGGGGCCCCTTTTGCTCCCATAGACTCATAATGGAACAAAAAGCTTCAAAAATCTTCTTCTCGGAAACCACAGGGCCCAGAGCTAAGATATTTAGCATGTAGCAACGGCCAGTGGTAACCTACATAATTCCTGCCAATCATGCCCCTGGGGTCCACATTGGCCACGCCCCGGGGCCCCTTCGCTCCCATAGACTCACAATGGAACAAAAAGCTTCAAAAATCTTCTTCTCGGAAACCACAGGACCCAGAGCTTAGATATTTAGCATATAGCAAGGGAAAGTGGTCACCTACATAATTCCTGCCAATCATGCCCCTCGGTTCCAAACAGGCCACGCCCCGGGGCCCTTAAGCTCCTATAGACTCATAATGGAAAAAAGCTTCAAAAATCTTCTTCTCTGAAACCACATGGCCCAGAGCTGCGATATTTGGCATGTAGCAACGGCAAATGTTCACCTACATAATTCCTGCCAATCATGCCCCTGGGGTCCAAATTGGCCACACCCCGGGGCCCCTTAGCTCCCAAAGACTCATAATGGAAAAAAAGCTTCAAAAATCTTCTTCTCTGAAACCACAGGGCCCAGAGCTTAGATATTTAGCATGTAGCAACGGCCAGTGGCCACCTACATAATTCCTGCCAATCATGCCCCTGGGTTCAAAATGGGCGACGCCCTGGGGTCCCTTCGCTCCCAAAGACTCATAATGGAACAAAAAGCTTCAAAAATCTTCTTCTCGGAAAGCACAGGGCCAAGAGCTTAGATATTTAGCATGTAGCAACGGCAAGTGGTCATATACATAATTCCTGCCAATCATGCTCCTGGGGTCAAAACGGGCCACGCCCCGGGGCCCTTTAGCTCCTATAGACTCATAATGGAATAAAACTTCAAAAATCTTCTTCTCTGAAACCACAGGGCCCAGAGCTGAGATATTTTGCATGTTGCAAGGGCAGGTGGTCACCTACATAAATCCTGCCAATCATACCCCTAGGTTCCAAATGGGCAACGCCCCGGGGCCCCTTAGCTCCCATAGACTCATAGTGGTGAAAAAAGCTTAAAAATCTTCTTCTCTGAAACCACAGGGCCAAGAGTTTAGATATTTAGCATGTAGGAACGCCAATTGGTCACCTACATGATTCCTGCCAATTATGTCCCTGGGTTCCAAATGGGCCACGCCCCGGGGCCCCTTCACTCCCATAGACTCATAATGGAAAAAAGCTTCAAAAATCTTCTTCTCAGAAACCACAGCGCCCATGGCTTAGATATTTAGCACGTAGCAACGGCAAGTGGTCACCTACGTAATTCCTGCCAATCATGCCCCTGGGGTCCAAAAGGGCCACGCCCCGGGGCCAGTTAGCTCCTATAGACTCATAATGGAAAAAAAAAGCTTAAAAAATCTTCTTCTCTGAAACCACAGGACCCAGAGCTGCGATATTTGGCATGTAGCAACGGCAAATGTTCACCTACATAATTCCTGCCAATCATGCCCCTGGGGTCCAAATTGGCCACACCCCGGAGCCCCTTAGCTCCCATAGACTCATAATGGAAATAAAACGTCAAAAATCTTCTTCTCTGAAACCACAGGGCCCAGAGCTTAGATATTTACCATGTAGCAACTGCAAGTGGTCTCCTACATATTTCCTGCTAATCATGCCCCTGGGGTCCAAATGGGCCACGCCCCTGGGCCCCTTAGCTCCCATAGACTCATAATGGAAAAAAGCTTCAAAAATCTTCTTCTCTGAAAACACAGAGTCCAGAGCTTAGATATTTAGCATGAAACAACTGCAAGTGGTCTCCTACATATTTCCTGCTAATCATGTCCCTGGGGTCCAAATGGGCCACGCCCCGGGGCCCCTTAGCTCCCATAGACTCATAATGGAAAAAAGCTTCAAAAATCTTCTCAGAAACTGTGAAGCACAGAACTTAGATATTTAGTGTCTAGCAACATAAAATAGCCAGCTACATAAATCATGCTTACCCTGCCCCTGGGGTCAAAAGTGGCCACGCCCGAGCTCATCACCTCCAATAGACTTATAATGGAAAAAAAAACACTTAAAAAATCTTCTTCTATGAAACCATAAGGCCCAGGGCTTAGATTTTTAGTATGTAGCAACGTCAAGTGGCCACCTACATAAATCCTGCCAGTTATGCCCCTGGGATTCAAATTGGCCATACCCCAAAACAACTTAAAATGGGGGGAAAAATCTTCAAAAATCTTCTTCTCTGAAACCATAAGTCCCAGAGCCTAGGTATTTAGCATGTAGCAATGTCGAGTGGTTGCCTACATGAATCCTGCCAATCATGCCCCTGGGGTCCAAATCCTGTGGCCCCTTAACTCCAACAAACTTATAATGGAAAAAAGCTTCAAAATTCTTTGAAACCATGAAGTACAGACCTTAGATATTAAGTATATAGCAACACAAAATGGTCGCCTACATAAATCCTGCCAACCGTGCCCTTTGGTTCAAAATTGGCCAAGCCCCAGGGCTCATTAGCTCCTATAGACTTATACCGGAAAAAAACTAAAAAAAAATCTTTTCCCCAAAACCATAAGGCACAGATTTTGTTTGATTTGAGAGTTTACATCCCCGTCAACACTGTATAGGTCATTTTGGAGATGTCTCTTCCAATTTTGTGGGACTTTTACCCGACATTGAGATGAAATTACATCTCAAGCCCTGTTGCCCAATGAAACCAGTGACACCGCTTTGTCTGAGCTTAGATATTTAGTATATGGCAATGTCAAGTGGTCTCCTACACTAATGATTTTCTGGTACACAGGTGAGCGATATAGGGCCATTGGGCCCTCTTGTTTTCTCGTCTAGATTATGCCCCTTTGAAGAGTTATTGCCCTTTGAAATTTTTGGATACAATCTTGTCAGCAAACTTTCTAAAAAACTATAAGAGCTAGAGCCTTTAAAGTTGGTGAATAAATTGGTGGTGATGAGTAGATGGCCTGATTAATTTTTGACTTAATTTCCAAAACTACTTCATGATTTATGGCCCTTTGTCACTTTGGGTATTGTTACACTGTACCTCTTTGTGCTTTGTGATGCATAGCATAACTTTATGACGGTGTATGCTAGGTTTGTGAAATTTATATATGGATTCCTCATGGAAAATAAGGGGACGTGTATTTTTATGCCTCAATCTTTGAAGAAGTTGGAGGGGCATATTGCTTCTGCTTCGTTCGTCCGTTCGTTCCATAACGCTTTTGATGCATGGCATAACCGTGTATGCTAGGGTTTTGTAATGTCATATATGGATTCTTCATGGAAAACGTTGTGACGCCTATTTTTTCTCGTCCGGATTATGCCCCTTTCAATAGTTATAGCCCTTTGATTTTTTTTTTATCTTGTCAGCAAAATATCTCAAAAACTTTAAGACTTAGAGCCTTCTAAAGTTTGTGAATAGATTGGTGGTGATGAGTAGATGACTTGATTAACTTTTGACTCAATTCCAAAAAAAAAAAAAAACAAAAAAAAAAAAAACACTTAATGTTATATGACCCTTTGTCACTTTGGGTACTTTTATATTGTAACTCTATATGCTTTGTGATGCATAGCACAACTTTGTAACCGTGTATGCTAGGGTTTTGAAATTACATATATGTATTCCACATGGAAAATAAGGGGACGTGTATTTTTATGCCTAAATCTTCGAAGAAGTTGGAGGGATATACTGCTTCTGCTTCGTTCGTCCGTCTGTTACGCTTTTAATGCATGACATAACTTAAGAACCGTGTATGCTAGGGTTTTGAAATTTCATATATAGATAGATATTGCCCTTTGAAATGTCTTTGATAAAATCTTGTCAGCAAAATATTATTAGATCTACAGCCTTGAAAGTTGATGAATAGATTGGTGGTGATGAGTAGATGACCTGATTAACTTTTGAATTCATCCCGAAAAATACTTTATGAGTTATGGCCCTTTGTCACTTTGGGTATTTCGGTATAACCATGTATGCTAGGGTTTTGAAATTACATATATGGATTCCTCATGGAAAATAAGGGGACGTGTATTTTTATGCCCCAATCTTCGAAGAAGTTGGAGGGCATAGTGCTTCTGCTTCGTTCGTCCGTCCGTTACACTTTTGATGCATGGCATAACTTAAGAACCGTGTATGCTAGGGTTTTGAAATTTCATATATGAATCCTTGTGGAAAATTTGGGGAGACATATTTTTTCTCGCCTAGATTATGCCCCTTTACAGAGTAATTGCCCTATGAAAATTTTGGGATAAAATCTTGTCAGCCAAAAATCTCAAAAACTATAAGAGCTAGAGCCTTTAAAGTTGGTGAATGGATTGGTGGTGATGAGTAGATGACCTGATTAACTTTTGACTTAATTCCCCAAAAATACTTCATGAGTTATGGTCCTTTGTCACTTTGGGTATTGTTACATTGTACCTCTATGTGCTTTGTGATGCATAGCATAACTTTATAACCGTGTATGCTAGGGTTTTGAAATTTCATATATTGATTCCTCGTAGAAAATTAGGGGACGCATATTTTTTTCTCGTCAGGAACATGCCCCTTTCAGTAGTTATTGCCTTTTCAATATTTTTTGATAAATTTTTGTCAGCAAAACATCTCAAAAACTATAAGAGCTAGAGACTTGAAAGTTGATGAATAGATTGGTGGTGATGAGTACATGACCTGATTAACTTTTGATTAAATTCCAAAATATTCTTAATGAGTTATGGCTCTTTGTCACTTGGGGTATTTTTATATTGCACCTCTATTGGCTTTGTGATGCATATCATAACTTTATAACCGTGTATGCTAGGGTGTTGCCATTTTATATATGGATTCCTCAAGGAAAATTAGGAGACGCGTATTTTTTTCTCGTCCGGATTATGCCCCTTCAAGAGTAATTGCCATTTCAATTTTTTTGGATAAGATTTTGTCAACAAAATATTTTAAAAACAATGAGCTAACGCGTTGAAAATTGGTGAATAGATTCGTGGTGATGAGTAGATGACCTGATTAACTTTTGATTAAAGTCCAAAAAAACACTTAATGAGTTTTGGCCCTTTGTCACTTTGGGTGTTTTTTATATTGTACTTCTATATGCTTTGTAATGCATGGCATAACTTTATAACCGTATATGGGGTTTGAAATTATATATATAGATTCCTCGTGGAAAATTAAGGGACGCATTTTTTTTCTCACCCAGATTGTGCCCCTTTCAAGAGATATTGCCCTTTGAAATTTCATTGATAAAATCTTGTCAGCAAAATATCTAAAAAAATTATTAGATCTACAGCCTTGAAAAGTGAAGAATAGATTGATGGTGAAGAGTAGAAGACCTGATTAACTTTTGACTGCGTTCCGAAAAATACTTCATGAGTTATGGCCCTTTGTCACTTTGGGTATTTGTATATTGTACCTCCATATGCTTTGTGATGCATGGCATAATTGTATATAACCTTGTATGCTAGGGTTTTGAAATTATATATATCGATTCCTCATGGAAAATAAGGGGACGTGTATTTTATGCCCCAAACTTCGAAAAAGTTGGAGGGACATATTGCTTCTGCTTCGTTCGTCCGTGCGTTATGCTTATGATGCATAGCATAACTTAAGAACCGTGTATGCTAGGATTTTGAAATTTCATATATGGATTCCTCATGGAAAATTTGGGGACGCTTATTTTTTCTCGTCCAGATAATGCCCCTTTCTCGAGTTATTGCCCTTTCAAATGTTTTGGATAAAATCATGTCAGCATAATATCTCAAAAACTATAAGAGCTAGAGCCTTGAAAGTAGAAGTAAAACAAAGATCAGGAATCGATACTATTAACTTACTCCACCCATCAAAGACACCAAAGGGAAAGAAACACAAACATTATGCGACCAGACCATAATGGAAACCTAAACAAAGGAAGGCCATAAGGACAGTTACTTTCCCACAAAATGGCCATATGGCCATCCAAAATAAAAAGACACACGTGATACACACAGTAAGTAACAAACAACACCATAAAAAACCGTCACAGAAGAACCGCCTTGGAACGGTCAGTGGAATGATTTCCACTGGGGGGCTTAAATCGATTTTACGTGGCCACAATCCTCGCCCTTACTTCCGTCGCGATTTAGACAAATAATTTGTTCAGTCCGCATGAAGGCCTCCTAACTCATCAGTGCAACATCTCCGTAAAAAAACTATAAGAGCTAGAGCCTTGAAAGTTGGTAAATAGATTGTTGATGATGAGTAGATTACCTGATTATATTTTGACTTAATTCAAAAAATACTTAATGAGTTATTGTCCTTTGTCACTTTGGGTATTTTTACATTGTACCTCTATATGCTTTGTGATGCATAGCATAACTCTATGACCGTGTATGCTATGGTTTTGAAATTTCATATATGGATTTCTCAAGGAAAATTAGGAGATGCGTATTTTTTTCGCGTCCGGATTATGCCCCTTTCAAGAGTTATTGCCCTTTGAAAATGTTTGGATAACATATTGTATGCAAAATATCTCAAACATTATTAGAGCTGCAGCCTTAAAAGTTGATACATAGATTGGTGGGGATGAGTAGAAGACTTGATTAACTTTTGACTTCATTCCGAAAAGTACTTCATGAGTTATGGCCCTTTGTCATAAATTTGCAACCGTGTATGCCAGGGTTTTGAAATTTCATATATGGATTCCTCATGGAAAATTAGGGGACACCTATTTTATTTCTCGTCCAAATTATGCCCCCTTTTCAATGGTTATTATCCTTTTAATTTTTTTTTTTATACAATCTTGTCAGAAATATCTAAAATGTATAAGAGCTAGAGTCTTGAAAGTTGGTGATTAGATTTGTGGTGATGAGTAGATGACCTGATTAACTTTTGACAAAATTTCGAAATATACTTAATGAGTTATGGCCCTTTGTCACTTTGGGTATTTTTACATTGTACCTATATATGCTTTGTGATGCATAACATAACTTTATAACCGTGTATGCTAGTATTTTGAAATTACATATATAGATTCCTAATGGAAAATTAATGTAAGCATTTTTTTTTCTCATCCAGATTGTGCCCTTTTCAAGAGATATTGCCCTTTGAAATTTTTCTGATAAAATCGTGTCAGCAAAATATCTCAAACATTATTAGAGCTACAGCCTTGAATGTTGATGAATAGATTGGTGGTATTCAGTAGATGACCCGATTAACTTTTGACTTCATTCCGAAAAATACTTCATGAGTTATGGCCCTTTGTCATTTTGGGTATTTGTGCATTGTACCCCTATATGCTTTGTGATGCATAGAATAACTTTATAACCGTGTATGCTAAGGTTTTGAAATTATATATATGGAATCCTCATGGAAAATAATAGGACGTGTAATTTTACGCCCCCAACTTCGAAGAAGTTGGAAGGCCATATTGCTTCTGCTTCGTTTGTCCGTTCGTCCGTCCGTTACGCTTTTGATGCATAGCATAATGTAAGAACCGTGTATTCTAGGGTTTTGAAATTTCATATATGGATTCCTCATGGAAAATTAGGGGACGCGTATTTTTTTTCTCGTCCAGATTATGCCCCTTTTAAGAGTAACTGCCCTTTGAAATTTTTTGATAAATAAGTTCTGAAGTTAGATCCTTTGGAAGCAAGGAATACATCAAATAAACGAAAATAGCAGACTCGGTTTTATTGAGACTGTTCATGATCAGTACTGAATTGTGCAGCACCGGCCACGCCCTTTAGCACCGGCTTAAGCAGAACTCTATTTTCAAAATGATACCAAATGAACCCAATGATCCCAAAGGACCAAAAAATATAAAATCTGATCGATTAACTTTTGACTAAATTTCGAAAAATACTTAATGAGTTATGGCCCTTATTCACTTTGGGTATTTTTACATTGTACTTCTTTAGCTTTGTGATGCCTAGCATAACTTAATAACCGTGTATGTTAGGGTTTTGAAATTACATATATAGATTCCTAATGGAACATTAAGGGACGCATATTTTTTTTCTCATCCAGATTGTGCCCCTTTCAATAGATATTGCCCTTTGAAATTTTTTGATAAAATCTTGTCAGCAAAATATCTAACAAAATTATAAGAACTAGAAAATTTTTTTTGATTAAAATCTTGTCAGCAAAATATCTAAAAAACAATAAGAGCTAGAGCCTTGATTGATGGTGAAGTGATTGGTGGTGATGAGTAGAAGACCTGATTAACTTTTGACTTAATTCCCAAAAATACTTCATGAGTTATGACCCTTTGTCAATTTTGGTATTTTTACATTGTACCTCTATGTGCTTTGTGATGCATAGCATAACCTTATAACCGTGTATGCTAGGGTTTTGAAATTTCATATATATATGGATTCCTCATGGAAAATTAGGGGACACATATTTTTTCTCGCCCGGATAATGGCCATTTAAAGAGTTAGTGCCCTTTGAATTTTTTTGATAAAATCTTGTCAGCAAAATATATAAAAAACTATAAGAGCTAGAGCCTTGAAAGTTGGTGCATAGATTGGTGGTGATGAGTAGATGACTTTTTAGTTAATTCCCAAAAATACGTCATGTGTCATGGCCCTTTGTCACTTTGGGTATTGTTACATTGTACCTATATGTGCTTTGTGATGCATAGCAAAACTTTATAACATTGTATGCTAGGGTTTTGAAATTTTATATATGGTTTCCTCATGGAAAATTAGGGAACTTGCATTTTTTGTCGTCAGGAATATGCCCCTTTCAAGAGTTATTGCCCTTTGATTTTTTTGATAAATTCTTGTCAGCAAAATATCTCAAAAACTATAAGAGCTGGAGCCTTGAAAATTGGTGAATTGATTTGTGGTGATAAGTAGATGACCTGTTTAACTTTTGACTAAATTCCAAAAAATGCTTAATGAGTTATGGCCCTTTGTCACTTTGTTACATTGTACCTCTTTATGCTTTGTGATGCATAGCATGACTTTATAACCGTGTATGCTAGGGTTTTGAAATGACATACATAGATTCCTCATGAAAAATTAAGGGAGCATATTTTTTTTTCTCATCCAGATTGTGCCCCTTTCAAGAGTTATTGCCCTTTGAATTTTTTTGGATAAAATCTTGTCAGCAAAATATCTCACAAACTATAAGAGCTAGAGCCTTGACAGTTGGTGAGTAGATTGGTTGTGATGAGTACATGACTCGATTAACTTATGACTAAATTCTCTAAAATACTTCATGAGTTATGGCTCTTTGTCACATTGGGTATTGTTACATTGTGCCTCTATGTGCTTTGTGATGCATAGCATAACTTTAAAACCGTGTATGCTAGGGTTTTGAAATTTCATATATCGATTCCTCATGGAAAATAAGGGGACACATATTTTTTTCTTGTCCAGATTATGCCCCTTTCAAGAGTTATTGCCCTTTGAATTTTTTGATACAATCTTGTCAGCAAAATATCTAACAAATCTATAAGAACTAGAACATTGAAAGTTGGTGAATAGATTGGTGGTGATGAGTACATGAACTGATTAAACTTTTAATTAAATTCCGAAAAATACTTAATGAGTTATGGGTATTTTTACATTGTACCTCTATATGCTTTGTTATGCATTGCATAACTTTATAACTGTGGTGTTTGCTAGGGTTTTGAAATTTCATGTATGGATTCCTCGTGGTAAATTAGGAGATACGTATTTTTTTTTTCTCGTCCGGATAATGCCCCTTTCAAGAGTTATTGCCCTTTGAAATGTTTTGAATAAAATCTTGTAAGCTAAATATCTCAAAAACTATACGAGATAGAGCCTTGAAAGTTGGTGAATAGATTGGTAGTGATGAGTAGATGACCTGATTAACTTTTGACTAATTTCCGAAAAAACACTTAATGAGTTAAGGCCCTTTGTCACTTTGGGTATTTTTACATTGTGCCTCTTTATGCTTTATGATGAATAGCTTAACTTTATAACCTAGGATTTTGAAATTTTATATATGGGTTCCACATGGAAAATTAGGGGAGGCATATTTTTCTCATCCGGATTGTGCCCTTTTCAAGAGTTATTGCCCTTTGATTTTTTTTATAAAGTCTTTTCAGCAAAATATCTCAAAAACTATAAGCGCTAGAGCCTTGGAAAGTGGTGAAAAGATTTGTGGTGATGAGTAGATGACCTGTAGCATGAGCGATGAGTAGCATGCATGCACTCACACATTCATGCATGGACACACACACTCGTTCATGCATGCAAACACTCACACATGCATTTGGTTATGGGCCTTGGAAAATTGGGCATTTAGGGGCAAGCATACGGTTGAGGGTATTGTGTTTTACAAACACCATTTCTGGTGTTTCGTTTATTTCCCGTTTTGTTTTCTTAACCCTTGTCCTGCTGAGCCCGGATATGCCTTATTTTCCAAACAATGAAGATCCAGATCAGATGGCTTCTGACGAAGCCATCTGATCAGGATCTACATTGTTTGCCATTCAGATTGTGAATTTGTTGCAATAATTTGCATCAAAAAATCCAATTGGTTGATAACAGGTAGTGGGTGTGGCATATATGAATATTCAGCAGGACAAGGGTTAATTGTTGGTTACTCTTCCTCTTGATCCTCTTGATGATATTGGTATGCTGTAACCCTGTACTCGGGCTTTTCTTGGACATTTATTTCTGTATTTATTGTTTCATGCTTAATATAAAATAAACACGATGATTTTGATTTTGAGATTGTATTTTTTCTATTTTATGGTGACGTTTCTCAGGCGGCATCATACAGTGTTTATTTATCGTAATGAGTTTGGTTTGCCAGTTTGTCTAGCCATGTAACTGTCTTCTGTAATCTTAATATATTATTAATTGCTAAACATCGAAATCAAGATTATCGGTATCGTAAAACTCGTAAAGCCCATCAATATTGGAAAGCCAAAAGGACAGTTACTTTCCCACAAAATGGTCAATTGGCTATCCAAAACAAAAACAAATAAACGACACAAACACTCAAAGACAAAACATAACAAAAATAAACCGCGACAGAAGAACCGCCTTGGAACGATTAGTAAAGCGGGGGTGGGGGTGGGGGGCTTAAAACGATTTTACGTGTCTACACTCGTCGCCCTTACTTCCGCCGCGATTTAGACAAATAATTTGTTCAGTCCGCATTAAGGAATCTAAACTCATTAGTGCAACATCTACGTGAACACAAAAAAATCAAACAACCACAGACATGAAACAACGGTGAGGACTCGACAGCAAGAAACCACTGGAATGCTGGAACAAAAGAAAACTAACAGTTAGATGACGATGGGCCCGACCAGAGACAGAGCATCAGGCACCAACCAACATTACATAGAATTAGATTCTCTCTAATTCCCAGTAAGCCTTTACGCTGGAACCGTCATAGAATCTGAGCCCTGACCCACAGGCGGGCAATTAGGGAAGCAAAGTTGTCAACCGTGATTGGGCCCCGATGGGCGGGGGCCGTCGCATTGGGACGATCAACAATACAAATAATAGTGCGCGTCAACTCAAAAAATATTCGAAAACTCAACCCTTGTCCTCAAGTAATAGGTATTGTCAATATTTA
The DNA here is from genome assembly GCA_963580285.1 of Lucinisca nassula. Lineage (NCBI taxonomy): Eukaryota > Metazoa > Mollusca > Bivalvia > Lucinida > Lucinidae > Lucinisca > Lucinisca nassula. The sequence goes on from OY757019.1 coordinate 13,621,359, forward strand.
ACAAATAAGCCAAATATCTAGAAGTCGAGCTAGATGCTTCAATGATTTTAGATTTCAGAAAGGTGAGAGCTTCACACACTTTCTGACATGAACATAAAGTATAACTTTTATGCTTTTCAGAAGTGAGATGTAAGATAAAGGGAGTCTTCCCTATGAAATGTCCACTCAGTCAAATCACTAACTTTTTCTTTTGTAAGATTATGAAGAATTGTAGTGTAAAGGGTGGACAAAATCATAAGTAGACAACCATAGTGCAGTTTATATTTTACTTTTGGTCCTTTGAGATCAGCGTGAATATTCTGAGAAATCAGAAATAAATTATTGGTTTAGACTCATGTTCTAGACAGTTTTTTTTAATTATTTGGACCCATTTTGATTTATATCAGTCTTTGAATCGACTGCCTATTCGAAATTCGCAAAATTGCAGTATGTTTCCTCTGGCTTTCTTTGCCGGTTCATTACAGGGTCACTGATGAGGCTTTATTAGCCGAAACTACGTAGTATGACCCATCTTCTTTCTTATGAATGTTTTCATTGCTCTTAAAGGAACTCATTTTTGATTTTTATTTTAATTGAAACACGAAAACGTCTGCGTTCCAATTTATTAAAAACTTCATTAGATTTTTTTTATAGACCAAAACAGATTTCTACCTGATCTTTCAAAGACTTTGTCGCAATGTTTTATCACATGTTTTTGATGGCAATAACACATGAAGTTGATAATTTAGAGAGTTCAGTGGTGGTGCAAGAGCTTGAATTTGCAATAAACCGTGCTTTGTATGGTCTTTTAAGAAGTTTAGGTAACCAATATAACGTAGGAAGCTTATCTTGGCCTTCTGTAACACAGACAGCAAACTTGGTGTTGAATGACAAATGTAGTCATCAACTAAAGCCCTCTCTACAGCTAAAGGATGCAGTGTATAGGCCTTAGTACCACCAAGTTCTTGCTGAAGAGTGTTAACATTGTGAAGCCGTCAAACAAATACCATATTGTTAGCGGCCTTATCTGCTGGAGCGTAAACAAACTTCGTTTAAAATTCTTGAATACCTAGTTTAAAGTAGAAGTAAAACAAAGATCAGGAATTGATACAATTAACTTACTCCATCCATAAAAGACACCAAAGGGAAAGAAATACAAACATTAAGCGACCAGACCATAATGGAAACCTAAACAAAGGAAGGCCATATGGACAGTTACTTTCCCACAAAATGGCCATATGGCCATCCAAAATTAAAAGACACAAGTGATACACACAGTAAGTAACAAACAACAACATAAATAAATCGCCACAGAAGAGCCGCCTTGGAACGTGACGTAAAGGTAAAGACGTCTTATGTTTAGGAGGTAATAAGTTCGTATTTTGAGAGTAGCAAGAAATGCGTTTGTTCACTAATTTCAGAAAGCTAAGTTTTCCTTCTTTAAGAACTATATGCTCAACATTTGCTCGTTCGCACCATCGATTACCAAATTCATTCAAGGTAGCAACGACTTCATCTCTACATTTATTGAAATCAATTTTAGAACGAAATCGACATTTAGGTCCTTTAGAAATTATATTACCTAAACTAGAACCAGGAATTAGTTTTTAAATTGCCAGTTATAATATAACCAGCGACAGGATAGCAATACACTGAATTACAGTCACATGTATCAGGAGTATTAGTGTCAATATCAAGATCAGAAACAAGAAATAGGAGTGAAGGCACAGCTCCCATCAGAGACACCAAAGGGAACGAAAAACAAACATGGAACAACAAACCCTAATGGAAACAACAACAACGGAAAGCCAAAATAATAATAATAATAATAATAATAATAATAATGACTTTATTTAACGAGAAAGACCAGTTGGACAAGTCCAATCTTCCCCGGGGTCCTCCACAATACATATATATGCAACATTTACCAACAGTATACATGAGGTAAGCTTTCAGTTAACGTGACAACCATTCATTACTCATACATACATGAAAACTGGTTTGCTTATTAAGATAAATGTCTGATCCATTGAAGATATCCCTTTCTAAACTCTTGGTGTGTGGCACTGGCTCTGATATTTTCAGGGACGGCATTCCATATCTTGGATCCAGAATATGTTAATGTGTTTTTGTAAATTTCTATATTTGGCTTGGGTATGTATAAAAAGGTCATCAGCTCTTGACCTAAGTGAGCGGTTGTGAATTTCAACAACGAACTGAAACATGTTGTTCATATAAGAGGTGCCAAGTTATGCATTATTTTGAACATCAAAATTGCCTTTTGGTAATTGACCCTTTCAGGAAAGGTCATCCAATTCAATGTGGTAAATAGTTCACAAGATGATGTTTCTACAGGCTTGTCTAAAATTGTTCTTTCTGCACGCTTTTGGAATTTTGTAACCATGTCCACCAGTTCAGTATTGGCATTTCCCCAGATGGTGCAGCAGTAATCCAAGTGGGGGAAGAAAATAAGCATTGTGGAAGAGCTTCCTGCTTAGTACAGATAAATATTGTTTGATTCTGTTCAGGAGAAAGAGAAGAGAATTGCACTTTTTTATCACTGCCCCGACACGGGAAGTCCAGGACAGTGTATTGTCTACATGAATGCCAAGAAGTTTTTCGTTCTCAGAAATTTCTATTTGTTCATCACCAATTGCAAGGACTGGTGGATCTGCCAACAGTGTACTGATCCGCTGCTGCGTATTAGAATGCGATTGTTTCTTTAAATTTACACACTATAAAGTCTTTAAATTTACAGACAGTCTTTACATTTATAGACTGTCTTTAAATAGACCTGATTATGCAGGGTTTTAACTCTGATCGTAAATGGCGGGAAAGATAAAACATTTTCATGGCTTATCTTCTTCACAAAGACGGTGGTCCCATTATCTATACACGATTTTGGTTAAGATTTTTATGACCTTGATGCAGTTACAATAGCAATAATTTTTACCGACAGGTTTTCTTTTTATTCCTCAAAAACAGTTCCTATCGCCCATTTCACAAATGGCGGGAAAATTACATTAACATAATATTAGCACCGTAACTAAATATTATTAGTAAATTTGTTGTGCATAATTAAAGACAATTGATATACGAAAGAATTGCTTGTTATTGAATAGAAAGGTTCATCGAAACACTGGTGCGTGCACACCGAATTCTAGAATATGTGAAACTCTAGGATAGACATACACGTGGCGCTGTGATATCTCGGAAGATAAATTTTGCGCTGTGTTATCTCGGAAGTTAAATCATCATTTCGAATTACCATCGATAAAACCTTAAACCCACTGGACATAAGTTGCTTTTGAGGCGTCGCCTCTTCGTGACGTCTCAATGTCGCCGCATCGGCGTCGACGCGGCACCATGGTGCAGCGTTGGCGTTGATGCGACATTGCACACATGCGGTGTGCCCGCTGGGTGTAATTTAACAAACCCATTATTGCATCGTCTGTCGTTATCATGTTCATACCGATTTTCAGCCTATTAGAATCGAAATAGATCAACTCTAGTTTGTGATTTGTTGAGCAATGAATCGTAATTTGTCGGTGAGTTGTAAGTAGACAAATCACGCACCCTACGCGCTCGTGATTTGTCAACTTTACAACTGTCCTCCAAACTGTGATTTATTACTGATCTATTTCTTAAATATAAAGTACAAGAAGGAAAGAAATTATGTTTTCCTTGTCAATATTTTCAACATTTGATGCTGAAAAAGCTCATAACAGACATGCGGCGGTGTAGCTCGCGTCTGTTTGACGATGGCTGGGCGTTGTGTGCATGCTGGGAAGTGATATATGCCAATCAGACGTGATATCTGTTAAATGGATATGTCTAATAAGTTCTGAATAGTTACATCCTTTGGAAGCAAAGAATACACAATATAAACGAAAATAGCAGACTCGGTTTTATTGAGTCTGTTCATGACCAGTACTGAAATGTGCTACACCAGCCTCGCCCCCTAGCACTGGCTTAAGCAGAACTCTATTTTCAAAATGATTCTAAATGAACTTAGTCTGGAATATGTTTGACAGGTGGTACAAATCAGGTGGACAAATCGTGTCGTCGATGAGTCAGCATTGCGGCGTTGCATAGGGGTTGGCGCGTTGTTGCTTGGGCGTGGCATGTCAAGCTGGGTCTTGAATAAAGGAAAGCACAAGTATATGGTACAATTTCTCTCTCTCTCTCTCTCTCTCTCTCTCTCTCTCTCTCTCTCTCTCTCTCTCTCTCTCTCTCTCAGGAACTTAATTGTTTGCCTTAGACTGGATCACTGGAAGTACTATTACCTTAGGCAGTACACACATAAACGTATCGGCTTAGCCTCGGATAGTCTCGGTGGTTCTCTAGGAGTGAAAATTACCTTGGGACTAGGTACCGGAAAAAATGATTTTGTCATCGACACTACTTACTCTTTTTAGCAGCTCTACTCAATATGCTTCGGTGTAACTTTTCACTCATCAGACTATGTATTGGTCTGATACTAGCTATCCAACAAAGTAACGAAACATACAAAAATATCAAACGGCCCTACAAGCGCTTAAAAATCCACCCGACCAACAATGAAGAATTCATCCAACTTTTTTTAAAAAAATATAATCACAGCCGCTATAGTATCTTGGATGCATGCCATTATCCTACAAAGCGGAGACGTGGAGACAAACCCTGGTCCAGGCTCTGTTTGGGGCAGTACTGATACCAGCGAGCCAGACTCTGATCAGTCTTTTGATTTTCTTTCTGAACATTTCAGCATACTCCACCTAAATATTCAAAGTTTTGCTCCTAAATTAGACCTCATCTGCTGTGAGGCAGATTCGTACGATGTACTTGCTTTCACTGACAGTTGGCTTAAACCTGACATTAGGAATGATAGTATATGCATTGAACACTTTTCGCCTCCTTTCAGAAGACACGGGAGCGATCGTCCAGGAGGAGGAGTAGCTATATACGTTCGAGATACGTTTCCTTGCAAACGCCGTGCTGATCTAGAGATTCAAGGTTTAGAGGCAGTGTGGGTAGAATTTCAAGTAAAGTCAAAGAATTTACTAGTAGGTGGGTTCTATATTCATCTTTACTAGTAGGTGGGTTCTATATTCATCCTAACAGTAATCCAGTATTCGTTGACCCCGTAAAGGAAAGCGTCGACAGGGCATACACCAAAACCATAATCGACATTTACATCCTTGGCGATTTTAACTACAGCATGTCCCCAAACAACAGAAACAAAATAACCGAATTTATGCAAGAATTTAGCTTACTTCAACTAATAACTACACCAACACATTTTACTGAACATTCCTCTAGCCTAATTGAATTAATCCTCGTCCGTAATAAAACACACGTTTTGACTAGTGGGGTGGCTGAGAGCTTTACACCTGACCAAGTTAGATACCACTGTCCTACAGTATTGTTCTTACGATTTCTAAGGTCTCCCATGAAAGCATACAATAGACGCATATGGAACTGCAGCGTGACTGAGTTTGAAAAAAAAATAGATGGGTATTATTGGATTATAGATTGGAAGAAAAAATCAAACACATTACTGACATAGATACTACCGCACAATTTATTACAGGCGCCTTGTTTTACTCAGCAAACCAGTCCATTCTTAACAAAATAGTCACAATAAGACAAACCGATACTCCTTGGATAAATTGCCACATAAAAGTCTCATTAGGAAACGCAAACGTCAATTTAAATTCTTCAAAAGAACAAACAATATTATTTTCTGGCAAAAATATAAAATTCTCAGAAATAAAATCGTATCTTAAATAAGGAAAGCTAAAAATGAATATTTCGAAAAGCTCGACTCTTTACTCAGCAACAGCACAAATCCAAAGACATTTTGGAAAACTGCTAAACTGTTCTTAAACTGGGGGAAACAACAACTGCTTCACCCACATTGCTTTTTAATAACGAATATGCTGAGAACAATCTTCAAAAAGCAAATCTGTGAAGCTCGTATTTCGTATCTCAAACTACTGTCGACGATAATAACAAACCATTGCCTCAATAAGTACCCCTCCAGTATTATTTTGAATCTATAGATATTACAACCCAAAATAGAAGTAGAGGCAATGACCAGGAATCGATACAATTAACCCACAGCTCCCATCAGAGACAACAAAGGGACAGAAACACAAGTATGAAGCAACAGACCCTAACGGAAACACCAACTTTCCCACCAAATGGCCAAAAGGCTACCCAAAATGAAATAATATAATCGACACAAACACCCAAAGACAAACCATAACAAAAATAAACCGCGACAGAAGAACCGCATTGGAACAGCCAGCGGAAACGAATTCCACTGGGGGAAGGCTTAAATCGATTTTACGTGGCCACAATTCTCGCCCTAACTTCCGTCGCGATTAAGACAAATAATTTGTTCAGTCCGCGCACGACCTGATCAGTCCTCGTCTCCTTAAAGAAGGAGCAAATATTTTAGCTAGACCCTTATCTATTATCTTCAGTCGCTCTCTGGCAATGGGGATATTTCCAGCGCCTTGGAAAGATGGAAACGAAACCCCAATTTACAAAAAAGGTAATCGCTCCATTCCCCCTAATTACCGACCCATTAAATTACTAAGTGCAGCAGGAAAAGCAATGGAACGTTGCGTTCACAAACGCTTGTACAGTTATGTCATAGGAAATCATATTATTACTCTTTTACAGTCATGATTCATTCAAGGCGACTCCACAACGTATCAACTACTACAAACTTACCATCAATTCTGTGAAGCGGTAGACAGAGGAAAAGAAGTACGAGCAGTTTTTTGTGACATCAGTAAGGCCTTCGACAGAGTCTGGCAGAGAGAGAGAGAGAGAGAGAGAGAGAGAGAGAGAGAGAGAGAGAGATAGATAAACTAATCCGATGTCCAAAAAAACTATAATTAATTTGCTTCTACCGCGGTTTCACTGCTTTGCAGATTTTCAAGAAGACATTGAATAACCTAGCAACGAACGTCATGTCATAAGTAACGTTTTCGCCTGATGTTAATAACGTTTCCTTTATTTGAATAACATGAATTAGATTCAATGTATAACCATATATCTGCCCGTGTGTATATGAACATACATTGTTTTTATGTAATTATACCTTTAGAAACTGTTTTAACTTCAAGCTGCGATTTCAAAATACATGTATAACCAAATATAAATGCACACAAAATTGAATACCCTGAAGGCATCATATCTATCTAAATTATAAAATTCCTTTACATACTAACTAGCCCTGTTTAATTTGGGTTTTAAACTGTTGATGAATGCTTTTTCCTTAGCCCGTCGTAGTGTTGTTATTTCTGAGTACATCTTATAAAAGGGGAATATATATATATATATATATATATATATATATATATATATATATAATATATATATATAAACGATAACGTTAATCATATGGATGCATGCATCAGGCTATAAGCTATTTGCTGACGACACTAGTCTATATGTTGCCGTCGATGTCCCTTTAACAGCATCTGTCATTCTTAACATGGACTTAAGAACCATAAGTAATTGGGCAGAGGACTGGCTTGTAAATTTCAATGCTAGCAAAACTCACTCTACTAGAAAAAATGAAAAAGTGTACCATCCACCGTGAATAGTGAATAACACATTCATTACAGAAACACAGTCCCATAAATACCTAGGTTTGACTTTCACATACGCTTGTACATGTCATGGTCTGAACATTTCGAAATTATTTGTGAAAAAGCATGGATAAGGCTCAATATAATGCGACCAATAAAATTCAGATTAAGCAGAAAGTCAATTGAGCAAATGTACGTTTCGTTCATACGTCCACTTTTGGAGTATTGCGATGCTGTATGGGATAACGCATCAACGGAGGCCAAAATATGTCTGAACGGCATACATATTGAGACAGCTCGTATTGTCACAGGTGCTACTAAATTTTGCAGCATCGAAAAATTGCTCGATGACCTCGGCTGGGAGACATTACAGAATAGAAGCAACAAACATAAACTCAATATCTTTCACACAATAATGAACGGACTCGCACCCAACTAACTCCGTGAAGGTGTTCCCCTTTAGTCAACGAAACGACCAGGTACAATCTAAGAAACTCAGCCCATACACAGACAATCCACGCCAATACAAACCTTTTTTTTTTCAATTTCTTTTTCCCATGTACAATCCGAGCCTGGAACTCACTCCCTGACAACACCAAATCAGAACCGTCACTCGTGTCTGTTAAACATTTCCTCAACAGGGATATAAAGAAATCTCCCGCGTACTTTAGTACTGGCTCGAGATTAGGACAATTAATGCACGCAAGGCTGAGAATGGAATGCAATGCACTTAATTCCCATCTTTATAGAAAAAATATTGTCCAAAGCCCTTTGTGTCAAGGTGGCGGCTCTGAAAGCAACTACCATTTCTTGTTTGACTGCCACAATTACTCTGCCGCTAGAACCAGATATCATTCAAATGACCTACAATACTATTCAGTCAACGACCTATTATTTGGAAAAGAGAACGAAACTCAAGTAAACGAGACTCTCTTACACCAAGTACAGAACTTTATACTCAATTCTGGAAGATTCCAAAACAATGCGTAATCCCCTCTAACTCTAGTCCCTAAAAATCAAACTACCCGCACTACATGTACACTTACGTCTAAATGAAACACTTAATCGGTCGGTCTTCAGATTCTTACAGTGTATTATCCTTCTGTTATGGTCCCTGCGAGCACATGCCGTGAGGTTGATTTCGGATCGACGCCTTTTCAATGCCATAATATCATGTCGTTGCAGCGGCGTTGACTTGGAGTTGCCTGTGCGTAGGAAGGCCACTAGTCAGGAATTGTCTCCGTCAAGCCATAACATGATCAGATCCTGTATGTCTTCTGTCTGTCTGTCTGTCTGTCTGTCTATTTCTTCTTAAAACAAAATGGTGTAACTTCTATCGTCATTCATCTACGTTGTATATTATCCATGTTCCAGTTCAGGAGATGACTTTCATTTAAGCTGCATGCTTACCGTCAAATCCTGTATTAGCAATGTTGTATGTATCCATGTCTCAATTAGCTTCAATACCTACTGTTGAAACCAAACCTAGAACTTGCATTGTGCTGCTTTTTTATTTTCACCATGGAATCTAATCGGGTGCTTCCCCTAAGTCATTTCCTTACTCTGTGTTCCGATACCGGAAGCTAGAAGTTTGACTGACTATGGACAAAGGGAGAGAACAACATTATTTTGAAAAGAAAACCAGAAACCGGGAGATTCGGAGACGATAGGAAAAAGGTAAAGTTCTTAATCTTGAAATTGTTTTTTCATCAGCGGAGGGCAAGCCTCACGATAAATTTTTCATGATAACAACACTCACAATGACTAGTTTTATTTCATACTGTCCCAATGCGGTCGTTTTTATCAGGTATAAGAAAGTTGTTTTATTTAAATACTGTCTTTAAACTTAAAGAGTGTCTGTAATTGTAAAGACTTTTTAGTCTGTAGATTTAAACTGTTAAAGACTCATGAAAATTGTGTAAAACGGAAAATTCGCACTTTGCTATTTGTAGTAATTTGGCCGTTATCTATGGAATATTTAATCTCGTATGCTTAACTGCAAATTATATAGTTGTCTCTATTTAATTAAATTCCTTCCATCGTAATTGAAGAGTTCTCAGAAAAACAGTTTTGTAATAAGTAAAATGAGCTAAAGAATGAATGTGTATAACGATTTTATCATTTTGTCAATATACCGACCACTCGCTTAGTCGACAGACAGTTTTTCTGACAACTAAAATTGATCAAAGTTTCAGACGGACTACAACAGTAAAATATCCGAAAACGAAATGACGGCAGTATGAAACTCATCTTATGTTCGACCTTTGACAGATATTTCTTCCCTTACTGCGGAGTTTCACGGCATTTGTGGTCTAAGGGAAGGAACTGTGTTGTTTTATTTCTTAATTATTTCTATCATTAAAACGATTTTAAAAGACAATACAATACAAGCAGTCTTTAGCAACTCACGTTTTATTAATGAGATGAATACTGAGGCTGCGTATGAGAATGCGATTTTTCGTGTCACATCATTTTCATGATTTTCCGTTGTGTTACTCAGTGTTAGTCTTTAAATCTACAGACTAAAAAGTCTTTAAATTTACAGACAGTTTTTAAATTTAAAGACAGTCTTTAAATAAAACAACTTTCTTATACCTGTTTATTGCAGTTTATTATTATTTATCACATTGTTCCTTGTTGTGTGAACGTGTAGGTAATCAGGTCTGAGAGTTTAGCTATTTCTAAAGACTGTCCATAAAAATAAATACAGTCTTTAAATTTATGGACTCACGTGTCTGTAGAAAGCAATGCAAATCGTAAAAAAAAAAATCAAAATTCGAAAATCGCAGTACATGTGTTATGCATCCTTCTTTATTGCATGATAATCTGCGTGTAGCTGAAAACTGAGTATGATCCGTTGTCTTGTTGATTAATAATTCAAGAAACTAATTAATGGATTCTGTGTAGTTCAGGTTTTCTCCCTAACAGTATAAACAGTGGAACATGTCACCTGATTCGTGGCACACTTGTTGTAAAATACATGAAGGCAGAAAACCCAAACAAGAATATCTTCCGTAGCTATTTTATATAAATACTCGAAAATTAGACAACAGATTCGAGAAAAATCTTTCTGTGAATGAAATTCATCATGTAACGGAGAAGTTTATATAATACATATTCTGCGATTTTCGAATTTTTGAAAATTCTTACGATTTGTATTGCTTTCTAGAGACACGTAAGTCCACAAAGTTAAAGAATGTCTTTATTTTTATGGACAATCTTTAGAAATAGCTAAACTCTCAGACCTGGTAATTGTTTCAGTGTTTTGGGGCACTTCAAATTGTTGTGTTCGTATATGTTTTGGGACCAGTCGTTCATAATTAACATATCGTTAAATCTTTGAACATTTAATATGACAAAATACTTATATTTTTTCCTGAAAAACAACAACAAACAAACAAAAACAAAACAAAACAAAACAAAAAACAAACAAAAAAACAAAAACAAATGTGTGGAGCTTTAACAAACATGTAAGCTACTAACATTTTTTCAGTATGATACCGCAGTTTTGATATTGTACTTGCTAGAATGGTTGAAATTTTGACCACCAAAAAGCTCATCAAGCTAACAATACAAGCAAGCAGTCTATCATATAACGTGTAATATTGCATTTGTGTTCATTACGATATAGTGCGACATAGTGCAATTTTTCACATCTCAAAAATGACTACTTTTCTGATGAAAATCGATGATATTTTCCTTATTTATAAAGCAAACATAGGTTGTGGATGCTCGTTAGAACCGCCTCATTGCGGCAGTTCTAACGAGTACCCACAACCTATGTCTAGAAGTAGAAATAAGGAAAATAATGTAGACCCCCGTAAACACCCTGTTTTCTCTATATTAAGTGGGGTGTAAGGGGTGTTCATTTCGCGGACTTGTTAGCGTGATTTTTGCTTAGCGTTGTGTGTGGGGTGGGTCTGGGGAGGAGAAGCACGTATTTAAACCATTGAAGTTCACATGTATTATTAAAACTAACTTACATCATTCCGCATCTGATCAGCTGATGGTTTAATTTTTGGTAAAGAGATCTAGCAGATCGACTGACTTCGGACAAAGGGAGACAACAAGAATATTTTGAAAATAAATACGGAATCAGAAAGATTTAGTCGAAAGCAAAAGGTAAATTCCAAACTCTAGAAGTTATTGTCATCATCGAACTGCACTATTTTGCTGATTGTCATAAGCATAATCAGATAATAGGGTTTTCATTATGCTATTGTTTTATTGGAATTGCGTTTCGATAACTTTTGAAAAATAGAAGTAGAGGCAAAGATCAGGAATCGATACAGTTAACCCACAGCTCCCATCAGAGACACCAAAGAGAACGAAACACAAACATGAAGCAACAGACCCCAACGGAAACACCAGCAGCGGAAAGCCAAAAGGACAGTTTCTTTCCCAGAAAATGACCAAAAGACTATACAAAATAAAATAATATAAGCGACACAAACACCCAAAGACAATCCATATAAAAAGTAAACAGCGACAGAAGAACCGCCTTGGAACGGTCAGTGAAGCCCACCAGTATTTGGTTTGCTCATCGTCACAACATTATGTGAACAAGTGCGTTAAATGAACACCCCCTAAACCCCATTTTGCATGGAGGAAACTTGTATTTACGGGGGTAAACATTTTTTCTTATTTCTGCTCCAATACATAGGTTGTGGGTACTCATTAGACCGCCACAATGCGGTGGTTCTAACGAGCGCCCACAACATATGTTTGCAGTATAAATAAGACAAAAATGTTTTTGCAGATGTGAAAACTTGTACAGTAAAACTCCGCTGTTAAGACAACCTAAAATTAAGACTAAATCTGATTTTAAAAACTTATCGAGGAGGTTTCAGTTATTTTTTCTTTGTGTTTCTATATTTGGTGTCTCCTAATTGGAGACCACCTTTGAGACTGTTCAAAACTGGTCTTAAAGACCACTTTTGAACAGTCCCAAAGGTGGTCTTAGTATAGGAATTTCACTGTACTATGTCGCACTGGGGTATTATGGTAATGAGAAGGGCGGGTGTCGTAATGTGGAGCGTGATAGTTCAGTGGTTAGTACACTTGCCTCTGATGCTAGAGGTCCCGGGTTCGATCCCCAGCGGCCGTGTGAAAGTTTCGGTGTCCGAACACGCTCCACTGGCATCATTTGCAGTGATTAATGTCATAAAGTGCACCGTCCTTTGGATCACAACGTTAACTGGAGGCCCCCTTGTGCAGGCAGAACCATCCCCTGTGAAGGTTAAAGAACCCTACCGTAATTACATGATTACTGTGTAGGTTTCATCCTGCAACACTGGAGTGTATGTAAAATACATCGTCTGTGTCCCCTACTGGGGTTAAGGTAAAACCGGAAGAAAGAATGAAAGAAAGAAAGGTTTTTTTTTTTTAATCTGCATTTTCAGTTGTGTCTTATCCCTTTTTGTACCAAATGGAATCTTCCTCTTTATATATAGCAGGAGTCCATTTGAAAAATAAGGGGTGTCAGGCAGTGTTTTCTTCAAAATTGATTAGGAAAATGGCTGAACGTTTTGCAAACAGTGTAGGCCCTGATCAGACGCCGCGTTCTGCGGCGTCTGATCTGGGCCTATACTGTTTGCCCTGGTACACGTTTTGGGGTTTCTGGTACTGAATGGGTTAATACACGCCTTGTTTGTTGTATTTTGTGTGTCTGCCTGTAGGTTACTGTTTCTAATCTTTCGGACGCTTGAGATGGCTGTGCTAGTGTGTTCCTGGATTCATATTCAAAATTAACGATGTCGTAAGTATACAAATCGTTGAACCTTTGATAGTTAAATAGGAAAAATAAACTAATATTTTTGCTGATAATATGTGAGTAGCTATTGCAAATGCACATTATATGGAATGCAACACACATTTTATTTTCGGTAAAATACCACGGTACAAGATAATGTACTGGCTAGAAAGTCGGCCCCGCACATCGGGGCTTGAAGAAATAAATGGGCTGCATGATGCTTCCACGTAGAGCTGAATCCGATCGCACACGAGTACTGGTTAACTACTTAGAGGATCCAAGCCTGTCCCGGCAAAGCAGTGCGAGTCGGACCGTCCATGCTTATAAACACTATTGGCTTCATTGGGCGACAAGGCTTGGGGTGTCATTTCATCTCAATGTGGGGTAAAAGTCCCACAAAATTGGAAGCAACGTCTCCAAAATGACCTATATAGTGGTGTTGACGGGGACTTTAAACATCAAATCAATCAAACAAACAAAACTGGCTAGAAAGTAAACTTTTTGACCACAAAAAGCCCATCAACATCAAGCTGTCAATGCTAAAACTACTAGACCCTGAGTAACATTTTTTTCTTTTCTGGTTTTGCAATTTCGTATGCTTTATTTGGCTTAATGCGTTATGTGACAGACTGCGTGTTTTGTTTGTTTGTTTTAAAGTTTAACGTCCCCGTCAACGCTGAAAAGGTCATTTTTGAGAAGTTGTTTCCAATTTTGTTGGACTTTTACCCGACATTTAGAAAGGTTCATCGAAACACTGGTGCGAGCACACCGAATTCTAGAATATGTGAAACTGTAGGATAGACATACACGTGGCGCTGTGATATTTAGGAAGATAAAGTTGGCGCTGTGATATCTCGGAAGTTAAATGTAAATTTCGAATTTCCATCGATAAAACCTTAAACCCACTGGACATAAGTCGTTTTGGAGGCGTCGCCTCGTCGTGACGTCTCAGTTTCGTCGCATCGGCGTCGACGCGGCGCCATGGTGTAGCGTGGGCGTTGATGCGACGTTGCACACACGTGGTGTGCCCGCTGGGTGTAATTCAACCAACCCATCATTGCATCGTCTGTCGTTGTCATGTTCATGCCGATTTTCAGCCTATTAGAATCGAAATAGATCAGCTCTAGTTTGTGATTTGTTGAGTAATGAATCGTAGTTTGTCGGTCAGTTGTAAGTAGACAAATCACGCGCCTTACGCGCTCGTGATTTGTCTACTTTACAACTGACCTCCAAACTGTGATTTATTGCTCAACAAATCACAGTTTGAGCTGATCTATTTCTCAAATATAAAGTACAAGAAGGAAAGACATTATGTTTACCTTGTCAATATTTTCAACATTTGATGCTGAAAAAGCTCATAACAGACATGCGGCGGTGTAGCTCGCGTATGTTTGACGATGGCTGGGCGTTGTGTGCATCCTAGGAAGTGATATATACCAATCAGACGTGATATCTGTTAAATGTGTATGTCTAAGTCTGGAATATGTTTGACAGGTGGACAAATCGTGTCGTCGATGAGACAGCATTGCGGCGATGCATAGGGGTTGGCGCGTCGTTGCTTGGGCGTGGCATGCCAAACTGGGTCTTGAATAAAGAAAAGCACAAGTATATGGTACAATTTCTCTCTCTCTCTCTCTCTCTCTCTCTCTCTCTCTCTCTCTCTCTCTCTCTCTCTCTCTCTCTCTCTCTCTCTCTCTCTCTCTCATTCCCTCTCTCTCTCTCTCAGGAACTTAATAATTTGACTTAGACTGGTCATGCTATGGATCACTGGGAGTACTATTACGTTTGGCAGTACACACATTAACGTAGCAGCTTAGCCTCAGATGGTCTCGGTGGTTCTCTAGGAGTGATATGTACCTTGGGACTAGGTTCCGGGAAAAAATTATTTTGTCATCCACACTACTTACTCTTTTTAGCAGTTATACTCAATATGCTTCGGTTTAACTAGTCACTCATATGCATTGGTCTGATACTAGCTATCCAACAAAGTTACGAAACCTACAAACATATCAAACGGCCCTACAAGCGCTTAAAAATCAACCCGACCGACAATGAAGGATTCATTCAACTTTTTAAAAAAAAAATAATCGCAGCCGCTATAGTATCGTGGATGCATGCCATTATCCTACAAAGCGGAGAAGCGGAGACAAACCCTGGTCCAGGCTCTGTTGGGGGCAGTACTGATACAAGCCAGCATGACTCTGATCAGATGAGGTCTAATGTAGGAGCTATACTTTGAATATATAGATGGAGTATGCTGAAATGTTCAGAAAGACAATCAAGCGACTGATCAGAGTCATGCTGGCTGGTATCAGTACTGCCCCCAACAGAGCCTGGACCAGGGTTTGTCTCCACTTCTCCGCTTTGTAGGATAATGACATGCATCCACGATACTATAGCGGCTGCGGCAGATTCGTACGATGTACTTGCTTTTACTGACAGTTGGCTTAAACCTGAAATTAGGAATGATAGTATATGCATTGAACACTTTTCGCCTCCTTTCAGAAGACACGGGGGCGATCGTCAAGGAGGAGGAGTAGCTATATACGTTCGAGATACTTTCCCTTGCAAACGCCGTGCTGATCTAGAGATTCAAGGTTTAGAGGCAGTGTGGGTAGAAATTCAAGAAAAGTCAAAGGAGTTACTAGTAGGTGGGTTCTATATACATATCCTAACAGTAATCCATCATTCTTTGACCTCGTAAAGGAAAACTTCTACAGGGCATACACCACAAGTATAATCGACATTTACATCCTGATCGATTTTAACTACAACATGTCCCCAAACAAGAGAATTAAAATAACCGAATTAATGCAAGAATTTAGCTTACTTCAACTAATAACTACACCAACACATTTTACTGAACATTTCTCTAACCTAATTGAATTAATCCTCGTCCGTAAACACACGTTTTGACTAGTGGAGTGGCTGAGAGCTTTACACCTGACCAAGTTAGATACCACTGTCCTACAGTATTGTTCTTACGATTTCTAAGGTCTCCCATGAAAGCATACAATAGACGCATATGGAACTACAGCGTGGCTGATTTTGAAAAAAAAAATAGATGGGTATTATTGGATTACAGATTGGAAGAAAAAATAAAACACATTACTGACATAGATTCTACCGCACAATTTATTACAGACGCCTTGTTTTACCCAGCAAGCCAGTCTATTCTTAACAAGATAGTCACAATAAGACCAACCGATACTCCTTGGATAAAGTGCCACATAAAAGACTCGTTAGGAAACGCAAACGTCAATTTAAATTCTTCAAAAGAACAAACAGTATTATTTTCTTGCAAAAATATAAAATTACCAGAAATTAAATCGTATTTGAAATAAGGAAAGATAAAAAAGAATATTTACTCGGCAACAGCACAAATCCAAAGACATTTTGGAAAACTGCTAAGCAGTTCTTAAAACTGGAAGAAACAACAACTGCTTCACCCACATTGCTGTTTAATAACGAATATGCTGAGAACGATCTTCAAAAAGCAAATCTGTGAAGCTCGTATTTCGTATCTCAAACTACTGTCGACGATAATAACAAACCATTGCCTCAATTAGTACCCCTCCAGTATTATTTTGAATCTATAGATATTACAACCCAAGATAGAAGAAGAGGCAATGACCAGAAATCGATACAATTAACCCAGAGCTCTCATCAGAGACATCAAAGGGACAGAAACACAAACATGAAGCAACAGACCCTAACAGAAACACCAACTTTCCCACTAAATGGCCAAAAGGCTATCCAAAATAAACTAATATAAGCGACACAAACACCCAAAGACAAACCATAACAAAAATAAACCGCGACATAAGAACCGCCTTGGAACGGCCAGCGGAAACGAATTCCACTGGGGGACGGGGGGGGGGGGGGGGGGGTGCTTAAATCGATTTTACGTGGCCACAATTCTCGCCCTTACTTCCGTCGCGATTAAGACAAATAATTTGTTCAGTCCGCATGAAGGCCTCCTAGACGTCAAAGATGTGCTACAAAGATTAGATGTTACTAAAGCTTGTGGACCCGACCTGATCAGTCCTCGTCTCCTTAAAGAAGGAGCAAATATTTTTGCTAGACCCTTATCTATTACATTCAGTCGCACTCTGGCAATGGGGATATTTCCAGCGCCTTGGAAAGATGGAAACGTAACCCCAACTTACAAAAGAAATAATCGCTCCATTCCCTCTAATTACAGACCCATTAAATGACTAAGTGCAGTAGGAAAAGCAATGGAATGTTGCGTTCACAAACACTTGTACAATTATGTCATAGGAAATCATATTATTACTCCTTTACAGTCAGGATTTATTCAAGGCGACTCCACACCGTATAAACTACTACATACTTACCATCAATTCTGTGAAGCGGTAGACAGAGGAAAAGAAGCACGAGCTGTTTTTTGTGATATCAGTAAGACGTTCGACAGAGTCTGGCACAGGGGCCTGATACATAAACTATCAGGCATAGGTTGCTCAGAAAATGTCACTCGTTGGTTTTTATAGTTACTTGTCTGGACGCAGGCAACGAGTGGTATTAAATGGACAAGCTTCAGACTGGGAATCTGTCAACTCTGGCGTCACTCAGGGTTCAATCCTTGGACCGCTCCTTTTATATATTTATACCATTCTTAACAAGGACTAAAGAACCATTAGTAATTGGGCAGAGGAATGGCTTTTAAATTTCAATTCTAACAAACTCACTCTATGATTATTTCTAGAAAAAATGAAAAAGTGAACCATCCACCGTTGGTAATGAATAACACATTCATTGCAAAAACAAAGTGCCATAAACACCTAGGCCTGACTTTCACAAACGCTTGTACATAATCTGAACATTTCGAAATTATTTGTGAAAAAACATGGATAAGGCTAAATTTAATGCAACGACTAAAATTCAGCTTAAGCAGAAAGTCACTTGAGCAAATGTACGTTTCGTTCATAAGTCCACTTTTGGAGTAGTGTGATGCTGTATGGGATAACGCATCCCCAGTAAGCATTCTAGATAAATCTACAGCGGGCCGTTAGCGGCCCGTCAGGGTAGCTGACGGGCCGCTAACGGCCCGCTGTAGATTTCTGTAGAATGCTAGCAGGGTCAACGGAGGCCAAAAATGTCTGGACAGCATACATATTGAGGCAGTTCGTACTGTCACAGGTTCTTCTAAACTTTGTAGCATCGAAAAAATGATCGATGACCTCGGCTGGGAGACATTACAGAATAGAAGGACCAAACATAAACTCATTATCTTTAACAAAATAATGAACGGACTCGCACCCAACTATCTCCGCGAAGATGCCCCCCTTTTGTCAACGAAGCGACCGCGTACAATCTAAGAACCTCAACCCATTCACAGACAATCCACGCCAATACCAACATCTTTTTCAATTCCTTGTTCCAATGTACTATCCGAGCCTGGCACTCACTCCCTGACGACACCAAATTAGCACCGTCACTCGTGTCCTTTAAACATTTCCTGAAGAGGGATATAATGAAACATCCCGTGTACTTTAGTACTGGCTCGGGATTAGGACAAGTAATGCACGCAAGGCTGAGAATGGAATGCCGTGCACTTAAGTTCCATCTTTATAGAAAACATATTGTTCAAAACCCTTCGTGTCAATGTGGCGTCTTTGAAAACAACTACCATTTCTTGTTTGCCTGTCAAAATTACTCCGCAGCTAGTACCAGATATATTCCAAAATGGTCTACACAACTATTCAGTCAACGACCTATTATTTGGAAAAGAGAACGAAGCTACACAAGTAAACGAGGCTCTCTTTCACCAAGCACAGAACATTGTACTCAATTCTTGAAGATTCCTGAACAATGCGTTATCACATCTCAAAAATCAAACTACCCGCACCACATGTACACTTACGTCTAAATGAAACACTTAGTCGGTCGGTCTTCAGATTCTTACAGTGTCTTGTCCTTCTGTTATGGTCCCTGCGGGCACATGGCGTGAGGTTGATTTCGGGTCTTTGCAATGTCATAATATCATGACGTTGCAGCGGCGTTGACTTGGCGTTGCCTGTGAGGCCCCTAGGCAGGACTTGTCTCCGACAAGCCATAACACGATCAGATCCTGTCTGTTTTCTGTCTGTCTGTCTGTCTGTCTCTTTCTTCTTACATACAAAATGGTTTAACGTCTATCGTCATTCATCAACGTTGTATTTTATCCATGTTCCAGTTCAGGAGATGACTTTCATTTAAGCTGCATGCTTACCGTCAAATCCTGTCTTAGCAATGTTGTATGTATCCATATCCGACTTAGCTTCAATGAATACTGTTTAAACCAAACCTTCAACTTGCATTGTGCTATTTTTAATTTCTTACCATGGAATCTAATCGGGTGTTTACCCTATGTCATTTCCTCACTTTGTGGCTACAAGTTTGAGTGACTAGGGACAAAGGGAGACAAAACATTATTTTGAAAAGAAAAACAGAAACCGGGAGATTCGGAGTCGATAGGAAAAAGGTATGAAATCGTTTTTTTTTTTTCATCAACGGAGGGCAAGTCTCACGATAATTTTTTCTTGATAACAACACTCACAATGACTAGTTTTATTTCATACTGTCCCAATGCGGTCGTTTTTATTGCAGTTTCTTATTATTTATCACATTGTTCCTTGTGTTGTGTTTGTGCTTGAATGAACGTGTAGGTAATTGTTTCAGTGTTTCTGGGCACTTCAAATTGCTGTGTTCGTATATGTTTTGGGACCAATCGTTCAAAATTAACATATCGTTAAATCTTTGAACATTTAATATGACAAAATACTAATATTTTTTTCCTGAAAAAAAAAATGTGAGGAGCTTTAACAAACATGTAAGCTACTAACATTTTTTTCAGTATGATACCGCAGTTTTGATATTGTAATCGCTAGAATGGTTGAAATTTTCACCACCAAAGAGCTCATCAAGCTAACAATATAAGCAAGCAGTCTGTCATATAACGTGTAATATTATATTTGTGTTCATTACGATATAGTGCGACATAGTGCAATTTTTCACATCTCCAAAATGACTACTTTTCTGATGAAAATCGATGATATTTTCCTTATTTATAAAGCAAACATAGGTTGTGGATGCTCGTTAGAACCGCCTCATTGAGGCGGTTCTAACGAGTACCCACAACCTATGTCTAGAAGCAGAAATAAGGAAAATAATGCAGACCCCCGTAAACCCCCTGTTTTCTCTATATAAAGTGGGTTGTAAGGGGGTGTTCATTTCACGGACTTGTTGGCGTGATGATTGTTTAGCGTTGTGTGTGGGGCTGGGGCTGGGGAGGAGAAGCTCGTATTTAAGCCATTGAAGTTCACATGTACAGTCGAACTTCAATGGCTCGAACACCTTTGGGACCTCGAAAATCTGTTCGAGATTGGGGTAGTTCGAGCCACTGAGGTGACTGTCAGCAGGCATCACGAGATACTTTTAGATATATTTTCGGTGTTCTCTTAGAAAATGTATGCTGTGTGTACTCATTAGAATCGCCTCATCGAGGCGATTCTAATGAACACACAAAGCATTCATTTGCAAGATAAAAGACTAAATTCTCCTCATTTATCCCCCACTATTTCTTATGTAGAGGATTTCGCTAGGGGCACAAGAATGGGTTCGACACATCCATGGTAAACGAGCCATCGGTGTTCGAGCCATCGAAGTTCTACTGTATTATTAAAATTTACTTACATCTTTCCGCATCTGATCAGCTGATGGTGAGGTAGAACCAAATTTAAATCATTACACCACTTTATGTTTTGGTACAGAGATCTGGCAGATCGACTGACTTCGGGCAAAGGGAGACAACAAGAATATTTTAAAAATAAATACGGAATCAGAAAGATTTAGTCGAAAGCAAAAGGTAAATTCCAAACTCTAGAAGTTATTTTCATCATCGAACTGCACTATTTTGCTGATTGTCATAAGCATAATCAGATAATAGGGTTTTCATTATGTTATTGTTTTATTGGAATTGCGTTTCGATAACTTTTGAAAAATAGAAGTAGAGGCAATGATAAGGAATCGATACAGTTAACCCACAGCTCCCATCAGAGACACCAAAGAGAAAGAAACACAAACATGAAGCAACAGACCCCAACGGAAACACCAGCAGCGGAAAGCAAAAAGGGCAGTTACTTTCCCAGAAATAGGCCAAAAGGCTATGCAAAATAAAATAATATAAGCGACACAAACACCCAAAGACAAACCAAAACAAAAATAAACAGCGACAGAAGAACCGCCTTGGAACGGTCAGTGAAGCCCACCAGTATTTGGTTTGCTCATCGTCACAACATTACGTGAACAAGTGCGTTAAATGAACACCCCCTAAACCCCATTTTGCATGGAGGAAACTTGTATTTACGGGGGTAAACATTTTTTCTTATTTCTGCTCCAATACATAGGTTGTGGGTACTCATTAGACCGCCACAATGCGGTGGTTCTAACGAGCGCCCACAACCTATGTTTGCAGTATAAATAAGACAAAAATGTTTTTGCAGATGTGAAAACTTGTACAGTAAAACTCCGCTGTTAAGACAACCTAAAATTAAGACTAAGCCTGATTTTAAAAACTTATCGAGGAGGTTTCAGTTATTTTTTCTTTGTGTTTTCTATATCTGGTGTCTCCTAATTGGAGACCACCTTTGAGACTGTTCAAAACTGGTCTTAAAGACCACTTTTGAACAGTCCCAAAGGTGGTCTTAGTATAGGAATTTCACTATACTATGTCGCACTGGGGTATTATGGTAATGAGAAGGTCGGGTGTCGTAATGTGGAGCGTGATAGTTCAGTGGTTAGTACACTTGCCTCTGATGCTAGAGGTCCCGGGTTCGATCCCCAGCGGCCGTGTGAAAGTTTCGGTGTCCGAACACGCTCCACTGGCATCATTTGCAGTGATTAATGTCATAAAGTGCACCGTCCTTTGGATCACAACGTTAACTGGAGGCCCCCTTGTGCAGGCAGAACCATCCCCTGTGAAGGTTAAAGAACCCTACCGTAATTACATGATTACTGTGTAGGTTTCATCCTGCAACACTGGAGTGTATGTAAAATACATCGTCTGTGTCCCCTACTGGGGTTAGGGTAAAACCGGAAGAAAGAAAGAAAGGTTGTTTTTTTTAATCTGCATTTTCAGTTGTGTCTTGTCCCTTTTTGTACCAAATGGAATCTTCCTCTTTATATATAGCAGGAGTCCATTTGAAAAATAAGGGGTGTCAGGTAGTGTTTTCTTCAAAATTGATTAGGGAAATGGCTGAACGTTCTGCGGCGTCTGATCTGGGCCTATACTGTTTGCCCTGGCACACGTTTTGGGGTTTCTGGCACTGAATGGGTTAATACACGCCTTGTTTGTTGTATTTTGTGTGTCTGCCTGTAGGTTACTGTTTCTAATCTTTCGGACCCTTGAGATGGCTGTGTGTTCCTGGATCCATATTCAAAATTAACGATGTCGTAAGTATACAAATCGTTGAACCTTTGATAGTTAAATAGGAAAAATAAACTAATATTTTGCTGATAATATGTGAGTAGCTATTGCAAATGCACATTATATGGAATGCAACACACATTTTATTTTCGGTAAAATACCACGGTACAAGATATTGTACTGGCTAGAAAGTCGGCCCCGCTCATCGGGGCTTGAAGAAATAAATGGGCTGCATGATGCTTCCACGTAGAGCTGAATCCGATCGCACACGAGCACTGGTAAACTGCTTAGAGGATCTAAGCCTGTCCCGGCAAAGCAGTGCGAGTCGGACCGTCCATGCTTATAAACCCTATTGGCTTCATTGGGCGACAGGGCTTGGGATGTCATTTCATCTCAATGTCGGGTAAAAGTCCCACAAAATTGGAAGCAACGTCTCCAAAATGACCTATATAGTGTTGACGGGGACTTAAAACATCAACTCAATCAAACAAACAAAACTGGTTAGAAAGTAAACTTTTTAACCACAAAAAAGCCCGTCAATGTTAAAAACTACTAGACCCTGAGTAACATTTTTTTCTTTTCTGTTTTTGCAATTTCGTATGCTTTATTTGGCTTCATGCGTTATGTGACAGACTGCGTGTTTTGGTTGTTTAATTTGAGGTTTAACGTCCCCGTCAACGCTGAAAAGGTCATTTTTGAGAAGTTGTTTCCAATTTTGTTGGACTTTTACCCGACATTTATATGAAATGATATCTCAAGCCCTGCCGCCTAATGAAACCAATAGGGTTTATAAGCAAGATCGGGCCGAATCGCACTGCTTTGCCTGGGCAAGCTTAGATCCTCTAAGCGGTTTACCAGTACTCTTTTGCGGGGGGGGGGGGGGGGGGGGGGGCTTCAGCTCTGTGTGGAAGCATCATGCAGTCCATATATTACTTCAAGCCCCGATAGGCGGGGAGGGGGGCACAGAGACTACGTGTTACATTACCTATTGTTTTGCAGTCACTGCAAAAGCAAGCAGTCTATCGTATAACGTGTACAATTGTATTTGGTTTTGCACAGAGGTTGTGCGGACAATGTATTCGAGTTATTTAAGCTTGACTGTATTTTCGTCCTACAGAATGCAAGAAAAGACCCTTTGAATCCCACTTTTTACAGTAAAACTGGGGTTTACAGGGGTACACCTTATTTTCTCATTTCTGCTGTAAAATAAAGAGTGTGGTTACTCGATAGAACCACCTCGATGAGGCGGTTCTAACGAGCACACACAATCTATATTTTGAGCAGAAATAAGAAAAATATCATATTTAATTCATCTTAAAATTTTAGTTTTTTCGGCAGTTAAGTACATACTGTATTTGCATAGGCGTGTTTTCGTAATGTAAACGAATCGTACTTATTACATTACACCTCTCATCGAGGACACCAAAGCGTAATCAGAGAACCACTGTGTACATACAGAGGATCTTACATGAGTGTTAATGTATTATTGAACTTATTTAACTCGTAATGGAAAAATGCGAAGCCGCCGAGCATTTTATCCCTTTTCCTCAACGAGTTTAATAAATTCAATAATACATGAGCACGAATGCAATATTCTATTTATCATATGGCATTTAAAACGCATTTCATTCACGATTGTTTACAAAAATGTCAATATTCAGCCGTTAGTAAACGCGACGTCGTTAAGGACGTCGTACATGTAACGTTACGGGACGTTTCTAGCTAATTTGCATATTTAATCCACTAGTGGACTATCGAAAATATTACATGGCATTATTACACTCTCAGACGCGACGACATATGATAAACTGACATACAGTTTGTTTCAGGATCAGATGGTAGAAGCCTCCACGCTACTCGCCTTGTAAACCAAGGATTGCAGGATCGATCCCAGGCTTCTCCAGACTTTCGGATGTTTCTATAAACCGAGGTCCCGTCTCCGTATGACCTTAGCTGTTGGTGAGACGTAAAACTCAAACACTCACTCACTCAGGATCAGATGGTAAGATAGAGCTTTCACCTCTTTATCTTCTGCTTCAGGCACTTAGCAGATTGACTGACAAAGGTGGACAACATAGAGGATCTTACATGAGTGCTCATGTATTATTGAATTTATTAAACGAGTTGAGGAAAAGGGATAAAATGCGATTCAATTATACATGAGCACGAATGCAAGATTCTATTTATCATATGACATTTAAAACGCATTTCATTCACGATTGTTTGCAAAAAATGTCAATATTCCGCCGTTAGTAAACGCGACGTCATTAAGGACGTCGTACATGTAACGTTACCGGACGTATCTAGCTAATTTGCATATTTAATCCACTAGTGGATTATCGAAAATAATACATGGCGTTATTACACTCTCAGAAGCGACGTCATATGATAAAATTATATATTTTGTATAATAATACTTATATTACTATTCAGAAACAGAAGATTCGCAGTCGACACTACAAATTTGAGTTATTTTTTTTATCACCGGAGTGCAGCCCCTAGATATCTTTTCAGATAGCCATAATCATAATGAGGTTTACTTTAATATGCTGTAAATATTATTGGCATTGGGAACAAGTGTTGACTTTTCGACGTTTCTTAGTTGGACTCTTTGCCGCAAGAGAGTCTTTACTTTGCAGTTTCGTAATGGTTTTTATCGAACTGTATCTTGAAACTCGCCATAATTTGTTTTGAGAGTCTGTCCACGTGTAGCTGACCTTTTCTTGTTAACCCTTCCGGGTATTTGAGATTGCTATATTCGAAATGACCGGTGTCGATAGAAAACAAATGGATATAATATGAACCGGCGCATGCACTGGCTAGAAAGTCGGTCCCCGCTTATCTACAATACGACCCGTGCGGCCAGCTAAGACTCAGAAGCCCCGCCGATAGGGGCTTGAAGAAATATATGGGCTGCATGATGCTTCCACGCAGAGCTGAATCCGGCCAGCACACTAGTACTGGTAAACCGCTTAGAGGATCTAAGCCTGTCCAGGAACCGCGGTGCGAGGCGGACCGTCCATGCTTATAAACCCTATTGGTTTCATTGGGCGACAGGGCTTGAGATGTCATTTCATCTCAATGTCGGGTAAAAGTCCCACACAATTGGAAGCAACGTCTCCAAAATGACCTTTACAGTGTTGACGGGGACGTTAAACCTCAAATCAAACAAACAAAGCTAAGACTCAGATCAGCCTGCGCATCCGCACAGTCTGATCAGAGTCTTTGTCTCGTATGAGCCCTCTAAAGCCTCTGGGCTATTCATAGGGCAACAAGAGAATGCTCCTACCAGGCTGATCGGATTGGCCGGCTGAACTGAGTCTTCGACCATAGTACGGGTCTTATTGTAGGTTTCGTTATGTGCCGGCTCAATTTTTAGAAACACTACCACTGTATACCACTGTTGTCGAAAGGTAAACAGGCGTCGGTAATATTCAATATATTGCTATTTTGTTGTACACTAGTTAAACATGCAACCTGGCGCAGTGGAAAGACGGCTGACTAATAGCCCGTCAAAGTTTTGTACTTTATAGTTGTGGGTTCGAGCCTTACTATTACATTTTTTTCCTTCTTAAATATTACGTTATACTTTTTATTGTTTAAAATATTGCAATGTCCTTCTCATCTGCTGAGATCAGTAATTCTGTTTTTATGTGCTAAGAAGAAGAAAAACGGAGCAATGTCACGAAGCTGTTGACGATCTACTGCACGAACTTCTTCCACTGATTTCATTAGATTCGTGCAGGTTTCAAAAATCAAAGTTTAACATTCTCACAAAGCTATAAACTTCTGTCGCGTGTCTCAATGCTAATGTACATGTATGCTGATATGATTTCTTAAGACTCCGTCCAGGACACAGCTGAAAGCAACCGACGTCAAAAATATTTAGGTCATTTTTGAGCCGGTCAGTTAACATATCCACACTTTCCCAACATAAGCGGATAACCTGTACAGAAACTGACAAGTGCCCGTCTTGAATCAGTGGAAGGGGAGAATGACCGTAGAAAAGATTTCAAGATCAATCTCCACGAAAGAATGTTATCGAACCTGCGTCGTCATTATAAAATCAGAAGAAAAAACACATTAAAAATATAATAAACTAGAAATGCGTCCATAGGACACGGATGCCCCCGCCTGAAAAGCCCACCCATGAACAACAAAGATATTGAGCGGACACACGAAAAAAAAAAAAACACTTTTCTTTACCTTTGACCTGTAACTATGACCTTGACCTTGGATGTACCAACCTGGTCTTGCGTATGACACACTGACTCGTGATGGTTAACGTTCCTACCACGTAATTTACAAATCCATTCAGAATAACCGGACACAAGAAAAAGACATTTTTTTTACCCTTTACGTCTAAGTATGACATTGACACTGGGTCTTGGGCACGACACGTCGTCTCATAAAGGGTAAGGACCTTGGTTTTGTGCGAGGCAGATTGTCTCCTGATGACTAACATTTCTGCCTAGTAATCTCAAACTCAATTCAGAAATAAGAAAGTTATTGACCATGTTTAAGTTTCGGACACTTATTTTAACCTTTGACCTCTAAGTACGACCTTGACCTTGGAGGTATGGATATGGGTTTTGTGCACGACTCATCGTCTTGTGATGGTTAAGATTTATGCCAAGTAATTTCAAAATTCATCTAGAAATAAGACAGTTATTGGCCATGTTTAAGTTTCGGACCCTTTTTTACTTTTGACCTCTAAGTATGACCTTGACCTTGGAGGTTCGGACCTGGGTTTTGCACGTGACACATCGTCTATGATGGTTAACATTTCTACAAAGTAATTTCAAAATCCATCCAGAAATAAGAAAGTTATTGACTGCGTTTAAATTTCGGACGGACGAACGAACGTACGGACGGACGGATGGACGGAGAGGGGCAACGCTATATGCCCTTCCACCATTCTTCGAATGGCGGGGGCATAAAAACGTTGACCTAAAAAGAATACATAAAATATAAATTTCCATTTAAAAGGACATCAAAGAAAAGGCAGAACTCTATTCACGATCAAAAGAAAAAAAAAAAAAAACAACTCTAATAGGAATCGAACCACGAATGGCCATTTAAACAACCCCAACACTAACCATTTGAGCCATTTCATTTTGACTTGTAAATAGTCTTGATTCTTTTCAATTTATCGGGTGGTTATTCGATTTTTGTCGATGATAACGGTAAAACCCTGTTTCACCTATTAATGGTGGTATAGTCTCAAACGTCACTTTCAACTTATCCTCCGAGTACTGTACTGTTGTCGGAGGATAAGTTGACAGTGACGTCAGCGAATATTTTTGTTATTGAGCATAGTCTCGGTAAAATTCAATATAATGCGATTTTGTTGCATACTTGTTAGATATTCAACCTGGCGCAGTGGTAAGAAGGCTGACTAATAGATCGTCAAATCTTTTGTACTCTATAATTGTGGGTTCGAGCCTCACTTTTAGATTTTTCTTTTTCCTTCTTAAAATTTTACATTCTACTTTTTATTGTTTAAAATATTGCCATGCCCTTTTCTTTTGCTGAGATCAGTAATTCTGTTTTATGAAGAAGAAACACGAAACAATGTCACGAAGGTGTTGACGAGCTACTACACGAACCTCTTTCACGGATTTCATTAGATTCATGCAAGTTTCCAAAAATCCAAGTTTAACATTCTCACATATAAACGTCTGTCTTATGTCTCAATGATAATGTCTGCTGACATGATTTCTTAAGACTCCATCCAGGACACGGCTGAAAGCAACGGGCGTCAAAAATATTTAGGTCAGTTTTGATCCGGTCAGTTTGCTTATCAACTCTTTCCCAACATAAGCGGATAACCTGTACAGAAACTGAAAAATGAATCACTGCCTGTTTTTGAAATTTAAAAGCCTCAGTTTTCGACCAGACTTTTAAATTTCAAAAACAGGCAGTGCTTCATTTTTCTAGGGCGTGGCACCGGCAGTCCAATGCCATTTGCTCTTGTTGGACAAACTGCCACGATTTTAGACCTATGTCTAGTTGTGGAGCAATGGAGTTCTGTCCGCTTGACCATGGCAGACATCAAAAGCCTTAACCTAAGAAAACGAACGAACAAATGAAGAAACTGACAAGTTCCTGTCTTGAATCAGTGGAAAGAGAGAATGACCGTAGAAAAGATTTCAAGATCACTCTCCATGAAAGAATGTTGCCAACACAGGCACATATCGAACCACCGTCGTCATTATAAAATCAGAAAAAATAACATTAAGAATATAATACAAAATCTTTGACCGTAAAGGAACACATAAAATATAAATTACGATATAAAAGAACAGCAAAGAAAAGACAGAACTCTATTCACGATGAAAAGAGAAAAATAAACCCTGGTTGGAATCGAACCACGAATGGTCATTTCGGATTTTAAACAACCCCAACACTAACCACTTGAGCCATTATTCGATTTTTATCGATAATAGCGGTGAAACCCTGTCTCACCTATTGATGGTGGTATAGTCTAAAACGTCACTTTCAACTTATCTGTCGACTACTGTAGTACTGTACTCGGAGGATAAGTTGACAGTGACGTCAGCGAATGTTTTTGTTATTGAGCATAGTCCACTTTTGTCGAAAGGTAAGCAAGCGTCGGTGATATTCAATATAATGCGATTTTGTCGTATGCTTGTTAGACAATCAACCTGGCGCAGTGGAAAGATGGCTGACTGATTGCCCGTCAAAGTTTTGTACTTTATAGTTGCAGGTTCGAGCCTCATTATTACATTTTTCTTTTTCCTTCTTAAAATATTAGTTTATACTTTTTATCTTTTAAAACATTGCAATGCCCTTTTTCTGCTGATTTTTATGTGCTAAGAAGAAGAAACACAAAACAATGTCACGAAACTGTTGACGAGCTACTATGCGAACTTCTTTCACGGATTTCATTAGTTTCATGCAGGATTCCATTTAACATTCTCACAAAGCTATAAACGTCTGTCTCACGTCTCATGATATGATTTCTTTAGACTCCTTCCAGGACACAGCTGAAAGCAACCAACGTAAAAAATATCTAGGTCATTTTTTGAGCCGGTCAGTTTACATATCCACACTTTCCCAACATAAGCGGATAACCTGTACAGAAACTGACAACTGCCCGTCTTGAATCAATGGAAGGGGAGAATGGCCGTAGAAAAGACTTCAAGATCAAT
This sequence comes from Lucinisca nassula, assembly GCA_963580285.1. Taxonomy (NCBI): domain Eukaryota; kingdom Metazoa; phylum Mollusca; class Bivalvia; order Lucinida; family Lucinidae; genus Lucinisca; species Lucinisca nassula. Next base: position 13,651,281 of record OY757019.1, read on the forward strand.
CTCCTTGAAATATTGTTGCCAAACACAGGTACATATCGAACCTGCGTCGCCATTATAAAATGAGAAAAAAAAAACAAAAAAAAACATTAAAAATATAATAAAGTAGAAATGCGTCCATGGGACACGGATGCCCCCGCCTGGAAAAATCTACCCATGAACAACAAAGATATTGAGCGGACACAAGAAAAAAAAAACACTTTTCTTTACCTTTGACCTCTAAGTATGACCTTGACCTTGAATGTACCAACCTGGTCTTGCGTATGACACACTGACTCATGATGGTTAACATTTCTACCAAGAAATTTCCAAATCCATTCAGAATAACCGGACACAAGAAAAAGACACTTTTCTTAACATTTTACGTTTGAGTATGACATTGACCTTGTAGGTACCATCTGGGTCTTGGGCACGACACTTTGTCTCATAAAGGTTAACATTTCTGCCAAGTAATTTCAAAATCCATCCAGAAATAACTGAGTTATTGACTGTGTTTAAGATTTGGACCTGTTTTAATCTTTGACCTCTAAGTATGACCTTGACCTTGGAGGTAAGGACATGGTTTTGTGTGAGGCAGATTGTCTCCTGATGGCTAACATTTCTGCCTAGTAATTTCAAAATCCATTCAGAAATAAGACAGTTGACCATGTTTAAATTTCGGACCCTTTTTATACCTTTGACCCCTAAGTATGACCTTGACCTTGGAGGTATGGACCTGGGTTTTGCACGTGACACATCGTCTCATGATGGTTAACATTTCTACAAAGTAATTTCAAAATTCATCCAGAAATAGGAAAGTTATTGATTGCGTTTAAGTTTCGGACGGACGAACGAACGACCGGACGGAAAGGGGTAAGGCTATATGCCCTTCCACCATTCTTCGAATGGCGGGGACATAAAAACTTTGACCTAAAAAGAGTACATAAAACATAAATTTCACATCAAACAAAAGGCAGAACTCTATTCACGATGAAAAGGAAAAGGAAAAGAAAAAAAAAAAAAAAAAACAGATAGGAATCGAACCACGAATTGTCATTTTATAATATAAAGAACACGAACTCTAACCATTTGAGCCATTTCATTTTGGCTTGTAAAAGGTCTTAATTCTTTTCACTTTATCGGGTGGTATTCGATTTTTAACGAGAATAACGGTAAAACCCTGTCTCACCTATTGATAGTGGTATAGTCTAAAACCTCACTGTCAACTTATCCTCCGACTACTGTAGCTACATGCGATCGCGAAGACTCTGATCAGACAGCGCGAATGCGCAGGCAAATCATAGTCTACGCCGGTCGCTCAAGACTTCTTGTAGATTTTGTCATGCACTGGCTCAATTATGTTTTGCTTCGCGCGCGCATGTTTGTGTGTGTTTGTTATGAGACACTGTTCTCGGAGGATAAGTTGAAAGTGACGTCAGCGAATGTTTTTGTTGTTAAGCACTGTCCACTATTGACAAAAGATAACGACGCTTCGGTTACGATAATTATAACGGTACAATCTGTCTTGCCAACCAATGAAGGGTGTGATAATGATAACGGTACAACCTGTCAAACCTACCTGGTGTGGTATACTCTTTTACGTCACTGTCTACTTATCCTCCGACAACAGTAGGCTGCTTGCTTGGTTGAATATGTATATACTGTTGTCGGAGGATAAGTTGAAAGTGACGTTTAAGACTATACCACCATCGATAGGTAAGACAGGGTTTTACCGTTATTATCGATAAAATCTAGTAACCGTCTGATAAATTGAGAAGAATTTGGATCAAATACAGACCAAGTTGTAGGTAAGACCAAGATAATGATAACGGTACAACCTGTCAAACCTACCTTGTGTGGTATACTCTTTTACGTCACTGTCTATATATATACTTATCCTCCGACAACAGTAGGCTGCTTGCTTGGTTCAATATGTATATACTGTTGTCGGAGGATAAGTTGAAAGTGACGTTTAAGACTATACCACCATCGATAGGTAAGACAGGGTTTTACCGTTATTATCGATAAAATCTAGTAACCGTCTGATAAATTGAGAAGAATTTGGATCAAAATACAGACCAAGTTGAAATGGCTGAAGAGGTAAGTGTTGGGATTGTTTAAAATCCGAGAAGATGACCATTCGTGGTTCGACCCCCCCCCCCCCAACACACACACGTTTTTTTTATCGTGAATAGAGTTCTCCCTTTTCTTTGATGTTCTTTAAAATTGAAATTTAAAAATTTTGACATGCATTTTTGTAGGTCACTGCTTTTATTATATTTTTATTTACTATAGTGTCTTTTTATCATTTTATAATGACGACGCAGGTTCGATTCCTGCCTCTTTCGTGGAGATTGATCTTGAAATCTTTTCTACGACCATTCCCCCCTTCCACTGATTCGAAAAGGTAAGTTGCCAGTTTCTGTACAGGTTAACCGCTTACGTATAAATTGATTGGCTCAAAATGACCTAAATATTGTTGACTGGGCCGTTAAACTCCAATACAAACAAACAGAATACAAAATATACACTCAGCACTTAAACAGACATCCCGTCTGTTTTCACAAGTTTAACATTCTTCTGCAGATTCTGTGTCCGAATAATCGGAGCACTCGGTGGTTGCCGTGTCCGTATCTTCGTCACTGGAGGTCACCTCGATTATAATCTTCTCTACCTCCTCTTCAACTGCTATATGTCTGCTTTCCAGTACACCTTCTCAATATCTTCTACATGTTCGCAGCACGAGAGCCACTCATCTTCCGTCACTGCTTACGCGAGCTTCATCACGTCAGCCACCTTGAAGGTTAGGTTATGCCTGACGATGTAGTCGTTCATCGTTGCCAAGATCAGTTCAATGGCGTTAAGGTCTGCATGGGAGGCAGGGAGTCTCAGGCAGTCATGTCCATGTTCCTTTAATAGATTGCCTAGTACGAATGATGGGGCGGGTTTCTGCCTTTCGCATATCAGGAGCAGCTCTGCCTTTAACATTGTAGAATTAAAGTGCATCTTGTGTCGAGTCATCCAGGCCTGAATGTCTGCCTTTCTGGAAGCCTGTGTAGGGCAAGTGTCTACCTGAAGGTTGTGGTACGGTGCATTATCAATGATGATAACCGACTCTGCTGGCAAATGCGGAATAAGCATGTTTTTACCCATTTGAAGAAGTTGTTCCCATTCATCTCGTCAATGTTGTCTCCAGTACTTGTGTTGGCCTTCCAGATTTCTTCTGACCCTTGATAAATTCAACTCTTGAGCCAGAATGCAAAACTATCAATCTCTCCCCTCTAGAGAATGGAACATTCAGACTAAATTCTGAAGACTGCCAGCTTCTCGACATTGCTCCGTGTTTCTTCTTCTTAACACATAAAAATAGAATTACTGATTTCAGCAGAAGAAGAAGGGCATTGTAAACTTTTAAACAACGACAAGTATAATGTAATATTTTAATGACCCCCCCCCCCCCCCCAAAAAAAAAAAAAGAAAGAAAGATCATATAACAGTGGGGCTCGAACCCACAACTATAAAGTGCAAAATGATTGATTGTCTACTACTCTTATCACTGAGCCAAGTCGAATGTCTACCAGGCTTTCAATAAAATCACATTATATTGAATATTACCGAAGCTTGCTTACCTTTTACCTCTTTGTTACCACTGCAAACATTTAGACAATCAAGTAAACAATTTGTCGCATAACGTGTAAAATTGCATTTGTGTTTGTACGGCGCTATAGTCTTTCAAAACGCAGTGAGACGTGACTGCACTTTCAATTTTTGACTAGTCCGTTGTTTAGATAAGAAGCCTTCAGTTGGAATTTTAATTTGGGAGATATAGTTTCACTGAGATTCGTACTGCATCATACTAACCACTTTGCCACGACTTCTACATAATAGCATTATCAAAAAACTTATTTAAAATTTAAAATCCTGTGAAAAAAGAAATCCGGAGCCTGATTCCCCTAAAACATGGAGTAGTCTTGCCACGCTTGAACATTGAACTCTCAAAGGTCGTTGATAAACTTTAGTGGGCATGGTGTATTCGAGCCATTGAAGCGTTACTGTATTTACTTTCTACAGAATAAAGAACTGTATTTATCATATGACGTCGTTGATAAGCTCTGGATAACGTCGTGTAATAAATATCGTTTGACAACGCGTGTAATAACACTTTGGCGGAATTAAGTAACGTCATGACGTTATCCATGTCAATCATGCTTTGTTTGTGGAAATTTTGTCAAATTAAAAGGGGATAAAATCCAATCTTAAGTGGTTATGTGATGAACAGAATCTTTCACTCGTGGTCATTTCATATGGAATTTATGGAACTCGACGAAGGCTCGTTTCATAAATGTGATATGAAATGGCCACTCGTGTAAGATCCGCTATATACAATATCATTCAGGATCTAACAGCGAAGTAGAAACATATTGAAAAATAGAAGTGGAGGCAATGATCAGGAATCGATACCATTCACCCACAGCTCCCATCAGAGACACCAAATGGAAAGAAAGACAGTCTTCTGATCCAATCATTGAATGCATTCTGGTAGTCTTTTCGAGGTATACTATGAAGGCACTGGAATATTGCAGAACCGAGGTGTTTGCGCTGTACAAATTTTCGACCAGAAAGGTATTTTTCAGCCGCGGGAACAAAAAAAAGTCACACGGGGCAAGGTCAGGGGAATACGGGGGGCGAGGGAGTTCAACAACCTTTTCCTGCTTCAGATAGTCTTGCACAATGAACGCCTTGTGCGATGACGCATTGTCATGTAGCAATCTGACATTGGCCAAACCAGTTACGGGTCTTCGTTCTTTGAAATATTTCTTCAATTTTCGAAGAAATTTATTCTTGTAAAACTTCGCATTTACAGATTTGCCTTTAGGCACAGCAACTTGAATAGCAGGGCCCTGATTTGAAAAGAATATGGCATACATTACTTTCTTGACGCTCATGGTCCGCTTTGCAATGCATGGTCTTTTGCAATACTTTGTTGCCCATATTTTGTTCTGAATCTTTCGTTTTGTCTAAAAAAGTGAACCCATGTCTCGTCACCTGTGACGACATTTGAGAAAGACCGTGCATTGTAATTTGGAAACTTTTTAATCAACTTCTTGGCGCATTGAACGCGTGTCTTTTTCTGCTCATCTTTCAACAGATGGGGAGTCCATCTAGCACAGATCTTTCTCATTTTCAAATCCCGTTTCAGAATTGTATGAGCTGCTCCTAATGAGATGCCAACCATACTTAGTCTAGCTATTTGCCTAGTAGTGTATCGTGCATCGGTAGCAACTATTTCTTTCACTCTAACAGCCGTCTTGGCAGATGTTGCTCTTTTCGGCCGACGATCATGTGGTGCATCTTCTGTTGAACCTAGCCCACAGCTGAATTTCTTACACCAACGAAAAACTTTCGGGAAAGACATTTCATTATGCCAATAAACCGAACATATTTCATCAAAAATGTCTTTGCTACGTATACCAAGAATACAACGATTCTTAATATAGGACCGTATTTCAACGGCGTACTCTGACCTTCTTCCAACCATGTTTTGTATTAGTATACAAGAGTAGACAGTGTTTATCGAACGATATACATGGCTAAAGTGTACGGATTTTAACAGGTTTGGCATCAATGTATAGGTAAAATGTTTTTCTACGCTGTGATATTTATTTCCAGGTAATTTCCGCATTAGTGCATGAGAAAACGTTCTACTTGCATTCATATTTGAACAGTCCTCGTAATACAAGTGCGATACACGCATTGAAAGACAAACTAACAAAAATAAACCGCGACAGAAGAACCGCCTTGGGACGGTCGGTGAAACTAATTCCACTGCGGGGCTTAAATCGATTTAACGTGGCCACAATCCTTGCTCTTACTTACTTCGCGATTTAGACAAATAATTTGTTCAGTCCGCATGAAGGCCTCTCAACTCAGCAGTGCAACCTCTCCGAGAACACAAAAATCATACAACCACAGAAATGAAACAACGATGAGGACTCGACAGCAAGAAAACACTAAAATGCTGGAGCAAGAGAAAAACCAACAGTTAGACTCCGTTGGGCCGCACGATCGAGAGACAGAGAAAGTCACTTTCCAGAAGAATGATTAAACATTATGCAATAAAACAATATAATCTTATACTTGAAGTCACTTCCGCGCATATTGCTGGTAACAACACTGTTTTGAAAACAAAAAGAAAAAAGAGAGTAAAAAAAAAACAAACAAACAACAACAAACAAAATGCAAAAATCCCCCCTCCCCCCCCAACCCCCCCCCCCCAAAAAAAAAAAAAAAAAAAAAAAAAAAAAAACAGAAACTTATCGCAGACGACAGACAAATTGTATAGTCCTTAACCTAGAAGTTAATTATTTACAAGCCTCTAGGTAGATATTTTTGTTGATTTTGATGCTCATAATTAGGTTTTCAATGTGATACAATTGGATATAAGGGCAATGAGCCACACCAACTACCCAGTGTTTGTTTTGCTCTGCGTCACAAGAAGGTCTTTTCTTTGCAGTTCCTTGTTCTTTTTTTGTCAAATTGTGTCTCAATACACACCTTGTGTTTGTGTGATTGTGCCTACGTGCATTTAACTGTGTGTTTACCCTTTCCCATTTTTTTTTCTATCGCCACAAGAAAATTTCTTTTTCATGTTTTTCTTTCTCAAACTATGTCTTAATACACACCGAGTTTTTATGTTGTATGTATCAAACTGTGTCGAACCTTATGGGCTCTTGTGATGACTGTGGTCGTATATGTTCCTGGATCCTTGTTCAAAGTAAGGATGACATTACTTAACAGATTGTTAAATCTCTGATAATTTAATACGACTATGTTTACTGAAAATAGTGTGAATAGCATTTTCAAATGGAAACGCTATACACGTTTATTTTTCAGTAAAAAACAACAACAACAAAAAAAACAAAAACAAAAACAAAACAGTGTATTACATATTCTACTTTAATTAACCACTTTTAAAAGTTAAAAGAGCTCATATTTGTAATGGGTAAACCACTGGGCCCGAAGTCTAAGCCACGACACATTTAAATCATTTCTTCTTATTCTTTCTGGTAGAGGCTCTAGCAGATTGACTGACGCTGGACAAAGGGAGATGACAACAATTTTTTGAAAAGGAAAACAGGGACAATAAGATTCGGCAAATGTTCTAAAAAAAGGGGTAAGCCATTGTTGTCAAAGAATACAGCACAGAACTGAACATTATGGAGTGAACAAGATGTGTTTTCACCAGAATACCTAGTTTAGACAAACTAGGCCGTATCAGTGACCCTCACATATTTCCCGAATTCCGGAGTGAAATTAATGATCCCAAAGGACTCGAAAAAAGAAAAGAAGTCTTAAATTCAAAAGAACTTATTAGCGCTGCCTCAAGATAAAAATCTCTACAGATTGCCACAGTCATAACGAGGTAATGATACTTTGTGTTTGGTCGGGCCCGCCGTAGTCTAACTGTTGGTTTTCTTTGTCTCTAGCATTTCAGTTTAGTACTTATCGTTATTTATCTCTATACAGTAGAGCTTCGATGGCTCGAACACCAATGGCTCGTTTACCATGGATGTGTCGAACCCATTCTTGAGCCCCTAGCGAAATCCTGTACATAAGAAATAGTGGGGGATAATTAAGGCGATTTTAGTCTGTTATCTTGCAAATGTATCCTGTGTGTACTCATTAGAATCGCCTCTATGAGGCGATTCTAATGAGTACACACAGCATACATTTTATTATAGAACACCCAAAAGATGTCTAAAAGTATCTCGTTATGCCTCCTGACAGTAACCTCAGTGGCTCGAACTACCCCTGTCTCGAACAGGTTTTCGAGGTCCCAAAGGTGTTCGAGCCATTGAAGTTCGACTGTATTTGCTTTTGAATTTTATGTTCTCCGAGACTTTGCTCCGATGAGTTTTAGACTAAACCATGACAGAACCAAGGACGAGGATTGTAGCCACGTAAAATCGATTTTAGCCCCCCCCCTTTTTCCCCACCAGTTCATGTACTGACCTTCCTGATGTATTATTGTTTTAGTTTTGTTTGTTTGTTTGATTTGAGGTTTAACGCCCCCGTCAACACTGTAAAGGTCATTTTGGAGACGTTGCTTCCAATTCTGTGGGACTTTTACCCGACACTGAGATGAAATGACATCTCAAGCCCTGTCACCCAATGAAACCAATAGGGTTTATTAGCATGGACGGTTCGCCTCGCACCGCGGTTCCTGGATAGGCTTATATCCTCTAAGCGGTTTACCAGTACTAGTGTGCTGGCCGGATTCAGCTCTGCGTGGAAGCATCATGTAGCCCATATATTTCTTCAAGCCCCTATGGGCGGGGGCCGGTTTTAGTTCGTCTTTGCATGTATGTACTGCTATAGCTAATATCTAACTGACAGTTTTACTTTTCTTGTTCCAAATTACAGGCGTCGTAAGGTACTTTGATAATTTAACTTGTGCTAAAAAATGAAATGCAAAAACTACCATCGGGGCTTGAAGAAATAGATGGGCCGCATGATGCTTCCACGCAGAGCTGAAACCGACCCGCACACTACTACTGGTAAACCGCTAAGAGGATCTAAGCCTGCCCAGGAAATGCGTTGCGAGTCGGCCCGTGCATGCCTATAAACCCTATTGGTTTCGTTGGGTGGCAGGGCCTGAGATGTCATTTAATCTTAGTGTCGGGTAAAAGTCCCAAAAAATGAAAGCAACGCCTCCAAAATGACCTTTACAGTGTTGACGGGGACGTTAAACTTAAAATCAAACGAAACAAAGCAAAAACTACTCATATATTTCCAGTGTAAATACCACTGAGTTTGATAGTGTATAAAAGTCGCAGATAAGATTGACTCGGCGGAGCTATCGTTGGTACCTGCCTTAGGAATATCCCATTAACAAAACGGTTAACCAAGTCACCCGATTGTGTGGATTTCAACTGTAAATCAAACATAGCTGTGGCCCATAAGACCATTTCGTCTGCTTGTAGAAAGCGTGCGAAAAGCACTCCACCGAATCTACTGGTGGACTCAGCGAATTTGATATATATATATTGACAACACCTGAATAGCTCCGCCTAGTCAATCTTATCCGCGACTACTATACTTGCTAGGCCAGTAAACATTTTGACCTGCCGTAAGAGCTCATCCTGACAATGCTGTAAAACAACTTGACCCTGGGTTTTTTATTATGTATTATTGTTTTTTTTCTGCAATTTCAGTCGAGTCCTCACCCTTGTGTCAACTTTGCTTTAATTGTGATTATCGAGTTTATTCACTGATGATTTAGAAAACCTTCACGCGGATCATTTGAACCACATTGAAAGTGAGGGCGAGGGTTAGGATCCCGTAAAGTTAACTTAATGGGAATGGGAACACCTTCAGGGGAGGCAACTCCTGCAAAAGTATTTTTGTCTCCCATGTCAATAGGGGTCAACTCTTAAACGAAAGAATATGCTCCTGAGGAGCAAATTCTTTCCTATAAGAGTAGATCCCTTTTTTCAGTGGGGCAGGGCTTATAGGAAAGCGGACAGGCAGTTCCGAATGTTGTCTCTCTTTCAAAAATGGCGGAAAAATCTGTCAGGTGTTCCCATTCCCCTTAAGGATAGACAACACCATGATATCAAAATTTTCTGCATTTTTCTCAAATTACATTTTTCTAAATACTTTTTATATTTCACATCATATGTTAGAAAGCCTGTCTGCCTGTCTTTTTATTTTAAAATAAGCTTGCAATTTAAAGAAAAATGTAAAAGTAACTGTAAATCTCAGAGATTTGTTTTTGTTTCAAATAAGCCCTTTGGGCGATTTTATTGTGTGAACAAATAAAATATTGGGACATCAGAGACAAGACACAGCTTTGGTTAATGGCCAATAAACTCCCTTGTTTAATTAAGAAATAAATCAGCGTTAACTGATTTGTTGACTTAATAAATCACAGTTTGGAGGTCAATTGTAAAGTAGACAAATAACGTGCGCGTAGCGCGCTTGATTTGCCTACTTACAACTGACCGACAATCTGATTTATTATTCAACAAATCACAAACCAGAGCTGATCTATTTCGAGTCTAACAGGCTGAAAATCGGCAAAAATGCTGTTGTTTCCCTCAAAATCTCATAACTTTTGCCATTGTTAGAAGAAACCAGTGCTTCAGCTGAAGTGCACAACCCGCCGGATGCTTTTAGCCTTATGAGTGTTACCATATATGGGTATGGCGGCCATTTTGGTCATGTGACCTGGACCTAAAATGGTCCCCCGAATAAATGCGCCTTATCGTAAGGAGAAAAAATATATCTATACTTAAGTACTGTATTCTGAATCGTTTGCAGGATAAAATGCATTCTCACTTTTCCAATACAAAAGCATATGTGTCAACGTTTGACCAGGCACAAGGAAGGTCAAGGTCAACCCGGGGTCACCATTTTAGCAATTTATGATGAGCCTACATCCCAGATGCTATTTATCAAGTTTCGTGGAAATCTGCCCAGTGGTTCTGGAGAAGACTATTTTTGAAGGGTTTTTACCATATATGGCTTGGCGGCAATTTTGGTCATGTTACCTGGACCCAATGATCAAATTTTGGTTTCCCCCATCCCATAGAGGCTCCATATGAAATTTGACTTCAATCGGCCCAACGGTTTCCGAGGAGAAGCAGTTCGAAAATTTTCACATTTTTCGCCTCGGCGAGGCTTTACTAAATGGAATGTAATATTTCGCAAGTTCATTGGTTAGATCTCATTGATATCTATCAGTATGCCAAAAATTGGTTAAATATTCCAAGCGGTTAAGTCACTATCACCAATTTTCACAAACGGGTTACGGACAAACAGACAGACTGACAGACTGACAGAATGACAGAATGACATGGTGATTTTAGGGCACTCTTAGAAATCAACCGACTTCAGACGGTCGCTTTTTCTGCGGGTTTTGCAATCCTGCTAAAATTATTGACTGAAACACATGCATTTATATCCTTTTCTAACGTTTTTGATGCGAGAATATGACGTTACACCGTCTAACGTCAAGGAAATCGACCAGTGACTTCGTAAAATCGCAGTTTTTAATGACGTCAATCGTCACACTCTCCTTGCCGTGATTTGTTGTAGAATTAAACACAGTTATTTGTCCATTGCCCATATAGGCGCGCTGTATTAGAATCTTCAATAAATTTGTAAGTCTGTAACTAGCTGTGAAGCCATTTAGCATCGTTTAGCAATTTATGTATACCTATTTGTAGAATATACAAATGTTGAAAAATATACATATTTAATGAATAAAAAATCACATAGTATAATACTTATGTATTTTCTGTAAACACTTTAGTAAATGTGGCAAGGGGCTACTTTATCACCCAAGTCAATCTTATTCTTCCCCGGGGATTATAGGAATGGTATTCGTATGTCCGTCTATCTGTCTATCTGACCGTCAGTCTGGCTATCCGTTACACTTTCTTGTCTGCTCCGTGTCTCCTGAATCATTCGATAGATTTTCCTTAAACTATGGTCAAATATTCCTTTCAATAAGTTGATGCGCAGAACCAATAAATAAACCATGCCGACTCAAGGTCAAAGTCATAGTTGAAGGTCACGTATTTGAATCTTTTAATTTTCATCAAACTTTTAGTCAAATAGCCTCCTCAGTGAGCTGATGTGCATAACCCATAAATAAACCATGCCGACTCAAGGTCATGGTCACAGTTGAAGGTCACGAGTTTAAATCTTTGAATTTTTTGTTCATGCCATTATCCCTGGAAGATTTTTCATTAAACATTTGTCAAGGTCACAGTTGAAGGTATCGAGTTTGAATCGTTGAATTTTGTGTTCGTTCCATATCTTCTTTACCCCTGGAAGTATTTTCATCCAACTTTTGTCAAATACTCTTTTCAGTGAGCTAATTTGCAGATCCCATAAATAAACCGAGCCGACTCAAGTTCAAGGTTTCAGTTGAAGGTCACGAGTTTGAAACTTTAAATTTTGTGATCGTTCCATACCTCCTTTTACCCCTGGAATGATTTTCATTAAACTTTGGTCAAATATTCCCCTCAGTGAGCTAATGTGCAGAACCTATAAATAAACCATGCCGACTCGAGGTCGAGGTTAAATCTGAAGGTCACGTGTTTGAATTTTTGAATTTTGTGTCCGTTCCGTATCTCCTTTACCCCTGGAATGATTTTCATTAAACCTTGGTCAAATATTCCCCTCAGTGAGTTGATGTGCAGAACCTATATAAATCATGCCGACTCAAGATCGAGGTCAAATTTTTAGGTTTGAATCTTTGAATTGTGTGTCCGTTCCGTATCTCCTTCACCCCTGGAAGGATTTTCATTAAACGTTGGTCAAATATTCCATTCAGTGAGCTGATTTGCAGAACCTATAAATAAACTATGCTGACTCAAAGGTCAAGTTCACATTTGAAGGTCATAAGTTTGAATCTTCACATTTTGTATCCGTTCCATATCTTTTTTCACCTTGAAAGGATTTTCATTCAATTTTGGTCAAATATCCCCCTCAGTAAGCTGATGTGCAGAACCAAAAAATAAACAATGCATACTCAAAGTCAAGGTCACAGTTGAAGGTCACGAGTTTAAATCTTTGAATTTTGTGTCCGTTCGATGTCTCTTTACCTCTGAAGGATTGCCATTAAACTTTGGTCAGGTATCCCCCTTAGTGAGCTGATATGCAGAACCTATTAATACACCATGCTGACTTAAGGTCAAGGTCACAGGTGAAGGTCACAAGACTGAACCTTGTTAATAATGTGCAGCGGGGAATTTGCTGTCTCTCAGACTGCTTTCTAGTTTCAAACAGATTTAATGGATAGCAGACGTTTTTTAGCTGTCCTGAAAAAAAAAGAATATTCTGTGAGGTTGGCTCTCTTCAAAGTGATATAATTTCTTCAATCAGTGTCCAAATTGCATAAAGTTTGGCACAAATGAAAGTTGTCATAACTTGATAAAAGTATTTCAGAATTTTGATAGCTTATACTATTTGGTTAAAATGTAAGTAGACAAATCACGCGCGCTACAACTGACCTCCAAACTGTGATTTATTACTCAACAAATCACTATTAAAGCTGATCTATTTCTTAATTAAAAACAGAAACGACCAGGAACTGATACAGTCAGATCCCAAATTCTTCTCACACTATCACCAGGGAAAGAAGTCGAAACATTGAGCGACAGTAAATAAAAACGACCAGAGGCAAACAGAGTCTAAAGCTCTTTCCCAAACAGGTGGTGACTCAAAATATCCAAACCTAACTAAATAGGAGAAATACACATAATAGGGGAAATAATCAGAATCACCAACATGACAAACATTAAACTGGAAGGACAAACGTAACTAAAATGAACAGCCAAAAAGGGGGAAAAATCAGAATATTCAAAGTAACAACATATATGATTAGGAAAAGAATCATAACCACCAACACAAAACATGAAGAAGGAACCACAGCAAAAGCACTGACTTGCAACGGTCAGTAAAAATTACCGGTGGGTTTAAGTTACCTTAACGGGATCCCGACCCTCACCCTCACTTTCACTGTGGTTCAAACAAGTATTTGTTTGGTCCGCGTGAAGGTTTTCTAACTCATCAGTGAATCAACTCGGTAAACAAAGAAATCACAATTGAGGCCAAGTTGACCAAAGTATGAGTACTCGACAGTAAAACGCCATCCGGTGCTGAACACAACGCCACAGGAACACTGGAGCAAAACAAAACCAGCAGTTGAACCCCGTTGGACCAAGCAACACACATAAAAGATCCGGCTCCGACCAACTTATAGATAGCTTTAAGCCAAGCCATCATGGAGTCTGATCCCCGATCCACCGACGTGCAATTAAAGAGGAAAGCATAATGTCTGACCGTGATTGGATCAAACACAATGCATGCAGACTGTTGAATAGAATTTATATTACATCCAATGCGTTTGTATCGATTAATAATTTTCTGAAATTGTTCCGAAAATTTAGGTTAGAGGATCTAAGCCTGCCCTGCCAAAGCGATGCGAGTCGGTCCGTCCATGCTTATAAACCCTGTTGGTTTCATTGGGCGACAGGGCTTGAGATTTCATTTCATCTCAATGTCGGGTAAAAGTCCCACAAAATCGGAAGCAACGTCTCCAAAATGACCTATACAGTGTTGACGGGAACGTTAAACTTCAAATCAAACAAACAAACAAACAAACAAAAACTTGCTACAACATTAAGCAATGATTAGGAATAGATACACTGTAAAAATAGTGTTTACAGATTAAACACTTTCTGAGACGCATTTCTTGTCCCGTTTTTTTATGCGTTTAACGCTTTGACATGTTTCGTTTCTAAACACGTCTAGGAAGGTGTTTAGATATTAAACATGTATAGGTACCTGCACATGTTTAGCTCAGAAACATGTTGAAAATCTAAACATGTCTAGAGGTAAAATCATCAATATTCATGTTGTAATTGTCCATAACGTTTTGTTTCTTTGATCCTGGAATAGTAGAAGATATGGTATCAAACATATTTTTCTTTCAAGGATGAGTGGAATATTGTTGTTTAGTTCTTAATGTAATTAGTTTTCGCGACTCATATTTTCTTTCTAGATCCAAGTTGTGTTCAGCAGACTTACTAATGCCATTTGATAGAAAATTGTGATTGGTAAATGAAACCTGCATATATTTTTTTTATATAAACTGCCTAAAACTGCAAAAAAGGTGAAGAATTGTTGGGGAAAATGCCACAACATGGTCTAAACATGTTTAGCGTAAACATGTTCAAAACCTAAACATGTAAAAGGGGGTCTTTCAAGGTATAGGAAATTTGCATTGATTTCTGCCCACGCTTGGATTTTGATGAAATTATGCACAATAATTGCGATGGGTATATCAATTATAATTACGATGAATTCACTTTTAAATTTCATTTCTGTAGTAAATTTATTACATATTTTATGAAGTCTCTATCACAACAGAGAGTACTCTGATATAAACTTGTCTACAGTATTCAGAGTTTCATATATCTAATGCTGCTATATTTTATGAATTAAAGCCATAATTGGTGAGTTAGTTGATACTATGAATGACCTCATATGTCCAGTAATAGTGGCTGGGCATTCAGTTTTCTTTGATGGTGTCCCCATATTTCAGCTCTTTTTTTGTATTCATTAAAATTTTATATGCATATTTACCATGTTCCAATTTTTGTCAAGACATCATTTTAGCATAAAAACTACCCACATATCTTAGGAACATGTTGATGAATTTTGATGGAAATTGAGGACCGGTAACATTATGTTTTAACAGACTGAATACTGATAGTCCTGATTCAGCAAAATGTGAAATTATATGATTATCATGTTTTGGTCATGCTGTTTAATAATACTTTACTATTGCTTTCAATTTTGGATAGTATAGCATGGTTTGTGTAAGTAGTTCATAGCATAATTATAAGTATTATTTCAAAACAGCCATTTCAGTAAATTTGCCCCCTATGGAACAAACTATTTTGTCTACAGAGCTATACCGCAAAGGTTTTGATGACAAACGTTATCAAACGCACCCATGTAATCATGTGCAAAGTTTTCTTGTCTAATTTGGTAATGGTGCTAAGGTGATGTTTAGATTTAACATTCAAATCAACAACATACCAGTCACTTTAGATGTTGCTTCAGATTTTGTGAGATTTGTTATCCGACTCGAGATAAATGACTCACAAGTCAAACTGTTGTTTGTTTATATAACCCTAACTGTCCATTTAAAAAGAAAGGTTTACTCTAGGGAAAATCAATAACACTTGAGATTACTTTTCCTAAACATTAAGTTTTCAGAATTTGTATCTGCATAGGCACTAGCCAATCTTTTTTTTTTTTTTTTAGTATAGCCCATATGAACAAAATCAAACAGCCTCCTAATTTGAATTTACTTTTAGAATTCACATGGTCGTACATTTGTCAGTGTTCCAAAACTTATGTGATCATGATTGTGTTGTCTATATATTTGTATAGGTCTTTCACTTCATTTACCTATCTCAGCAGTTGTTGCAGTAATTACAAAGCACATTATGTAAGATATCAAGAAGCATTTAAACTGTTGATAATAATTATTCAATATGTGAGTAGTTATCGCATTACTCATAGGATTTTAAATTATTTTCAGTAAATACATTGTGATGCATTTTTCTGTCCAAACACTGCAATGCTCTTTCTAAGCTGAGAGATACATTGCACAGAAATGTACTGGTAATTATTAATGAACAAAAAACAAGCAAGAACAGTGCTTAAAAAAACAGTGAACTTGCATTCAGCAGAAACATTTAAGAAGTGGTTGAAAGTTTTATAAAACTTTTACAGTTTTACAAAAAGTTTTACAGAACAAAATACTAAAAGCTCGCTTCCAATACATTAACCACTATATTGACAAAGTAAAAAGAAAAAATAAGGCACTAAAGGAACGTCAACAGTTACAATACAAATGCAGAAAAGAAACATATGTATGCATGTGTACTATAAGGAAGGAAACTGTTTCTCTCCCTGTCTAACAGCAAAATTTCTCTACGTCATGGGACAGCTTTGTTTACACCAAATATTCTGCGCCTCATCCACCAATATCTTTTGCAACAGAAACTCAATATCAGTAACATTTCGATTTTTGGAAATACTAACAAATAATTACTGTAACTTTTTTGTTAGGATAATAATCCAGCGTTCATAAAGACAGAGTATATCTAAGGCTTAATCTGGCCATGGATGAGGCCTAATTGGCCGAAACTAGCTAGTCTGGCCCAGAAAACATGTACACTCCATATTTTTCACTTCTGTGATGTATTCCTTGCTTCCAAAGGATAACCCTTTTATAGAACATATTTAACTTCACTACAGCTGGTGTGTGGGAATGTGTGGTGGCGGTAAAACGTCTCCCTGCCCTACATCATAGTGTAGATTATATTTTCTTGTCCTTTGGGATCATTGATTCCATTGTGGATTTTTGAAAATATCTGAGGGTCACTGATGGGGCCTAATTGGCCGAAACTAGCTAGTCTGGCCCAGAAAACATGTACACTCCATATTTTTCACTTCTGTGATGTATTCCTTGCTTCCAAAGGACAACCCTTTTATAGAACATAATTATCAACAGAACTATTTTACTAGTAACAACAAACCAAGGACCATTGCGTCCTTGCATACCAGCTTGTTATGGAAATGAAAATAATGGATCACCTTGCCTAACACCTATTTGAGTAGCATGACTTATGCAAAGCCATTAAATCAAGTTGCGCATGTTCACAATAATTTTGCTGCTAATAAAAAAGCAATATAATTGTTAAGTCTAATTTATTGATTAGAATATCTTTTGATTTAGTGTTTTACTATCTACTATTTTGGATAGATCATAGTGTATAAATGAAAGGAAAATATCAGAAATTCATGATATTTTAATAGTTTCTAAGCTAGATCAGCTCAATATGTATTCATTTTGATGTGTATAATATCATTTTTATACTGTAAGTGTTACGAATTGCCTTTTTATAAGGTTCTTGGATGATTTCAATGAAATATTAAATTTTGCAGAAACGACCTACATCCATTAAAGGTGTAAAACTACAATGTTACCGGTTTTGGATTTTCATGAAATTTGGCTTAGCTAAAGAGGATACATATGGCATGTTTTCCTAGCAAAATGAAATCTTGACAAAGACTAGAACATATTTATCTTAGGGATTGACTGTTGATAATTTTTTAAAATTTTAATTAAAAAATGAGATTTTTGATAATTATTTTATCAGAAAATGAAACTTTAATTTATTTAAAAAAGTTTTTTAGTATCAAAGGAATGCCTATGGAGTTCTGCATTCAATCCAGTTCACAGATCTTGAAACTAAATAAAACATAAGATTTAAGACGCACTTATTTAGAGACAGACACCAGCTCATGGAGGGAGTCAGTTAGATTGGCCTTCTGAGTCCTACTTTGATTTATATAATTTATTAAATACATTTTTATAGGTTGCATATGCTGACTTATTAATATACAAAGTTTAAAGAAAAAACATGCGTGGGCACAAATGAAAGACCCCCTTTAATTATGCTTTAAGGTGTAGTGTTCTGCTTTTCTACCAAAGACATCTTAACCTCCAACATGAACTCCCAGATAGTGCACACTGTATGATTGTACTCTAGTTCGCATATTGAAGAGGAGCCTCTGCGTGAAGATAACGCCGCCTTTATAATTTTGACACCCCCCCAACAAACTCTTAAATAAAAGCAGTGAAGGTGAGGGTGGGGTTGGGAACCCGTAAAGTATACTTAAACCCACCAGTAATTTTACTGACCATTCCAAGTCGGTTCTTTTGCTGTGGTTTGTTCCTGTTTTGTATTTGTTGTTCTGATTTTTTCCCCCTAATTACGTATGATATTATGTTGATGATTCTAATTCTTTCTCCCCCCTTTTTTGGTTCATTTTTAGTTGTGTTTGTCCTTTCAGTTAAACGCTTGTCATGTTGGTGATTCTGATTCATTCATTCTCCCATTATGTTTGTTGTTCCTTTTTAGCTACGTTTGGGTATTCTGAGTCACCACCTGTTTGGGAAAGATTTGCTGACTCGGTTTAGCAGTGATCTGTTTGGTTTATTGTCGTCACTCCATGTTTCGACTTCTTTCCCTGGTGATATTGTGGGGAGGATTTGGGATTTGATTGTATCAGTTCCTGATCATTCTATTTTCAATTTAACCAATTTAAGCTCAATGGATTCCTCCACTATCATTTAAATGAGTTCATTTGTTAAATTTGGGATCAAGGGTGATTCTATTTTTATTATTTTAACATAAACTGGTGTATATTTCAAGAAAACATTGAAGACCCAGATGAGATGTGGCGTCCCATCTGGGTCTGCACTGTCTGACTCGCATCTCATCTGGATCTGCACTGTTTGCCCATATCCCATTTACAGGACCGTCAGGTGCCAGGCTTATATGGGTTAAAATAACGAACATTAACCCAAGCTCCATGCTTGTGATATTTTTTAAGATTTCATAATGATATATCTACGCAGATTTAACACATTCTCCACATACTGCCCCATGCTCATGACAGAGATCTAAGACGGTCACCGTCAGTGACTATTATGTTATGAATATCTAAGAGAAAACAATATTTTTTGTGTCCATATCTCTTGTCCACTATACCCAAGCATGCCTCACCTCTCCATAAGTGTTGGGTAAGAGGATTGTTCCAAAAGTCTGTGAATACATTTAAAACTCACCTCTCCACAACAAATAGGTATGAGGATTGACAAACCAAATTTATAAGCAGTTACATATTGTAGTAGATGGTACGACCAGTAATGAATGCAAAAAAAAAAAAAACATTTGTACCTGTATATCCGATTTCTAAATTTATACTGAAAAAGCCAGTGTTGAGATGGATTAAAAAGCATCTTTCGGCTAGACCTGAGAACTATAACCTGATTGCGGCAGTAGCAGGTTGTATCCCCGGTGCCGGCGAGGAATATTTGGTGATAAAAACGCCCTTTTTCTTGCCATTTGCAGTGATACGAAAACAGTTTGTCATGCTTTAGATCGAGACATGAACTCATTACGATAAAACACCTATACAAACTCAGATCATTGTTACGCCAGTAAAAATGAAAATTATAGTCGATGAAAAAATTGGATTAGTTTCTTAATCTTATGTCTGTTTAAAATATTGGTTGTGTGCTCTACATTCTACTCATTAGAACTGCTTCATCAAGGTCCGGGATGAGGTGGTTCTACATGTAGTTCTCCCATAAACACTGCTTTTATTACAGCGTTTGTGGGGGGGTCAAAATTATAAAGGCGGCGTTATCTTCACGCAGATGCTCCCCTTCATTATGCGAAACTAGAGTACAATCATACAGCGTGTACTATTTATGAGTTCATGTTGGAGGTTAAGATGTCTTTGGTAGAGAAGAAGAACACTACACCTTAAAGCATAATTAAAGTTTACGTGTTTAGGTTTTGAACACGTTTACGCTAAACGTGTTAAGACTATGTTGTGGCATTTTCCCCAACAATTCTTCACCTTTTTATTTTGCAGTTTTAAACAGTTTATATAAATATATTTAAGAAAGAATATATGCAGGTTTCTTTTACCAATCACAATCTTCTATCAAATGGCATTAGTCAGTCTGCTGAACACAACTTGGATCCAGAAAGAAAACATGAGTCACGAAAACTAATTACATTAAGAACTAAACACCAATATTCCACTCATCCTTGAAAAAAAATATCCTTGAAGGACTTACCATATCTTCTACTATTCCAGGATCAAAGAAATGAAACGTTATAGACAAATACAACATGAATAATGATGATTTCACCTCTATTTTATGTCTTTGCAGTTCTGCAACTTTCAGCGTTCGTTCAGCGTTCGTCTACGCGGGTACAAGATCGTATCGATTTCAGCAAGTCGTGTTTAGACTTTTGACCTGTTTGTACTCACAAATACGGCAAACAAATTACATGTTCAGAAACAACACACTTTTCTAATCATGATTAGATCTAAACATGTATAAAACACGTTTAATTTCTATACGCTATTTTTACAGTGTACTGTTAACCTTACACCCGCTCTCCAAAACAGAAGCGAAGACAATGATCAGGAATCGACACAATCAACTCGAACCTCCCGTCCAAAACACTAAAAGGAAAGAAACCCATCATCATAATCAAATCGTCACAAGCTGAAAATAAAAAAGCACAGTTTCTCTCCATGCTATCCAAAATGAGCCAGCGCACGACAAAACCTACAATAAGACATGTGCGCCCATCGAAGACTCAGATCAGCCTGCGCATCCATTTAGTCTAACCAGAGACTTCTCTTGCTGCATGAAGGAGCATTGGGCCCTTATCTATCCTTAGAGCGCACAACGAAGATGCGCGGATGCGCAGGCTGATCTGACTCTTCGTTGAGCGCACATGTCTTATTGTAGGTTTTGTCATGCGCTGGCTAAAATAAGATGAAAGTAGCAAATCATACAACCAAAGACAAACTATAACAATTAAGGCACCGCCTTGGAACTGTCAGTAACGTTTTTACCGCGCGCGCGCGTGTGTGTGTGTGTGTGTGTGTGTGGGGGGGGGGTTCAATCAGTTTTGCGTGTCTACAGTCCTCGCCCTTTTTGCTGTGGTGGTTTAGATAAATAACTTGTTCAGTCCGCTTGAATAAGTGCAACATCGCAGAGAACATAAAATACAATGAAACAATGCTGGCGCACAGAAAAGTAAGATTCCGTTGGGTCCGACCAGAGACAGTTAATAAAAGATGCAAGTGAGCATCAACGGGAAAGAGACACCAGCGTAAAACAACGTCATTGTAATTAAATCATCGCTGTTCATACTGAACATCACGTGAATAAGTCCATGAAATAAATTCCCCCTTCAACCCACTTTGTATAGAGAAAACTGGGAGTTACGGGGGTAAATATCAATTTCCTTATTTCTGCTCTAAGACATAGGTCGTGGGTACTCGTTAGAACCGCCTCATTGAGGCGGTTCTAACGAGCACCCAAAACCTAAGTTTGGCGTATAAATAAGAAAATTATCACAAATGTTCCTCATAAACTTATCTTTTTCGAGGTATGAAAAAATGTACTTTACCACACGGATGTGTTATCGTAATGACATACAATATCGATTATCGGTATAGCAGCCGTTTTCATTATAACAACACATCCGTGTGATAATGTGCATAAAGTATCACATGTCCAAAATAGTTGATTTCCTGATGAAAATCGTTATATTATTCTTATTTGTATTTTAAACATAGGCTAAAGATGCTCGTTAGAAGCGCCTCAATGAGACGGTTCTAACGAGTACCCACAACCTATGTCTTGGAGCAGAAATAAGAAAAATAATGAATACCCCCGTATGGCTCACTTTTCTCGACATAAAGTGGAGTATATGTGGGTCTTCGTTTCAAGGATTTGTTAACCCGATAATTCTAATTGTTTCCTGCTACAAGCAGCTGTCAGATTCACTGACATTTGACAACGGTAGACAACAACAATAATTTGAAAAGTTAAACAGAAACAGAAAATTGTAGTCGACCAACAATGTATAACAAAAGTGAAGGCAATGGCCAGGAATGGATACAATTAACCCACACTTCTAGACGCTTTTCTATAAGCCCTGTCCCACTAAAAAAAGGGTATACTCTTAAAGGAAAGAATTTGCTTCTGAGGTGCTGTCCCCTATTGACATGGGAGACAAAAATACTTTTGCAGGAGTTGCCTCCCTTGAAGGAGTTCCCATTCTCCTTAAGTTCTTAAGTTTCAGCTTTTCTGTCAAGCAGTGTCGTCAACTAAGAGACCACCTCTGGAATTATTCAAAAGTAGTCTTAGAGACCACATTTGAACAGTCCCAAAGGTAGTAGGAATATTACTGTAACTGCAAAACATATATATGCCGTTGAAAATGTAGGACATTTTTCTGGTTTGTGCAGGTACTGCAAAGTTTCTAGGTGCTCGTTAGAACCGCCTGATTTGGGCTGTTCTAACGAGAGTCCATAACCTATGTATTTAAGCACAACTGAGAAAATCTCTTTAAACCCCAGTTTTCTCTATATTTGCGGCACTCAATGTGACCAAACGTCCGATGTAAACAAACAAGGAACTTCGACTTCTATCTCATTGCATTCTTTTTATTGATAGTAACACACAAAATATAATGTCGTAGGGAACACTCCTAGGGTTTTGTAACAAATGACCTTCATTAAAACTGCACATCATCGATAGATATTCAATTTATCCAACGATAGGATCAACACCAGTGCTTCTGAAAAATAACACAACACTAGATCAGCAGTCGATGGTATGCCATCGCAAATACCCGCTTTTTCTATGAGTAACACTAATGACTATGTATTAGCTAGCCAAAACTACATGTACGTTAAAAAAAGTTGTACAGAACATTCTAACAGATAAGCAAAGTTTCAGAAGTGTAACTCTTATAGTTTAGAAGATATGGCAAAGTCATACTTTTTACCTTTAACCTTTGGGTTATGTTGAGGTCCACCCAAAGTATCCCAATTTATTCTATATTCCAACAGCCATCAAATAACCAAGTTTCGGAAGTGTAACTCTAATAGTTTAGAAGATATGGCAAAGTTACACTTTTTGACCTTGGCCTTGGGTCGAGGTCACACCAAAAGTAGCCGAACATATTCTATATTCCAAGGACCATCCGATAAGCAAAGCTTCAGAAGTGTAACTCCAATAGTTTAGGAGATATGGCAAATCATTATTTTTGACCTTTGACCTTGGGGTCATATTGAGGTCAAGGTCACACCAAAAGTGTCCGAATTTATTCTTTATTCCAAAGCCCTTCCAATAACTAAAGTTTCAGAAGTGTAACTCTTATAGTTTAGAAGATATGGCAAAATCATACTTTTTGACCTTTGACCTTGGGGTCAAGGTCACACTAAAAGTAGCCCGACATATTCTATATTCCAAGGACCATCCAATAAACAAAGTTTCAGAAGTGTAACTCGAATAGATTAGGAGATCTGGCAAATCATAATTTTTTACCTTTGTCCTTGGGGTGATGTTGAGGTCAAGGTCACACAAAAAGTATCCAGATTTATTCTATTTTCCAAGGGTCATCCAATAACCAAAGTTTCAGAAGTGTAACTCTAATAGTTTAGAAGATATGGCAAAATCATACATTTTGACCTTTGACCTTGGGGTCAAGGTCACACCAAAAGTAGCCCGACATATTCTATATCCCAAAGGCCATCCAATAAGCAAAGTTTCAGAAGTGTATCTCCAATAGTTAAGGAGATATGGCAAATCATTATATATTTGACCTTTGACCTTGGGGTCATGTTGAGGTCAAGGTCACCAAAAAGTTGCCCACTGCCATCTAATTCCATGTACTATCCACTTGCAAAGTTTCAAAAGTGCAACTTCAGTGGTTGCAGAGGAGATCCATTTACAAGAAACGTGGCGGACAGACAGACGGACGTTCTCACGAATGGATACTTAAGTGGCTAGGCGTCGGCATATTGACTACTTAAGCGGCAAATTCTCTTAAGCGGCAAGCCACCTAAGAGACAATTTTTGCCACGTAAGTGTCAAAATAACGGAATAAAGTCCATTTGGACTCACGAATATATACTTAAGTGTCAAACTGTCCAATTTTTTTGCCCCCTAAATGTCATTATGTTGATGCGGACAGACGAACGGACAGACGGACTGACGCCGGACTCAAGTGTGGTACTAAAACAATATACTAGATTTTTCTTCGAAAAAAGCGGGTATAAAAATAAAAGAATCATAACGAAAACACGCCTATGCAAATACATTGTAAATTTTACCACCGAAAAAAAACGACAATTTTCAGATGAAAAATTGTGATATTTTCCTTATTTCTGCTCAACGAGTACCCACAATCTGTCTTTTGGGGCAGAAATAAGAAAAATAAGGTTTACCACTGTAAAACTCAGTTTTACTATATACATGTGGGGTTCAAGGGGGTAAGAATCATTTAGGCATGTTTTCGTGATGGTAATAATTTTAACATAAAAGCCAACTGGTATGGTTGCTTGCTAAACTATAAACTATCTGCCACGCGATTCATTTAGGTTCCAAACTGTTTCAAATCAAACCAGGGGAATGAACATGAAATAAAACCGTGTGTGAGAGAGAGAGAGAGAGAGAGAGAGAGAGAGGGAGACAGAGAGAGAGAGAGAGAGAGAGAGAGAGAGAGAGAGAGAGAGAGAGAGAGAGAGAGAGAGAGAGAGGGAGAGGGAGAGAGAGAGAGAGAGTACCTTATTTCACATATGAATCTGTTTTTGGTGGTGCAATAATCGTCGTTGAACCGGAAGCTCTCAAGACTATGTAACGCCATACAGTTTGCCCCACGTGCATTGTTAGGTTCACTTGGACCCCACGCTAAAACAAACAATCAGGATAATACTTTCATGTACTATCAATTCACTTTATTTGCATTAAATGCTGGTTCCTAGTCTGAAGGTTATCAGTGTTGGAAAAACTGGTAACCAGACCCCCCTGACCTTGAAAGGTCAGGGGGGTCTGGTAACCTGTTTTTCCTATATTGGCAATGTGCAAGCTGGGAGCCAGCAAATAATGCAAATTTGGTGAATAACGTGACATTGCATGACTTCTAAATTGACAGTTTCAAAATCATTGATAAGCTTTGGTGCTCGTTATAGCCGCCATCATACCGTCTGTCTATGTTTTTGAAAAAAAGTCCCATCTTCCCTAATTAAGTATCCCAAGCATCCCTGTCTCCCTGCTGGAATATACAAGTCTCCCGACTTAATACGCGATTCCCCCTTTGAAAGACCCAGCCTTCGAACTTGAGCAGAATAGAAGTAAAGGCAATAATCAGGAATTGATACAATTAACCCACAGCTCCCATCAGAGACACCAAAGGGAAAGAAACACAAACATGAAATAACTAGATCCTAATAACATGAAATAACCAGACCCTTATGGAAACACCTATAGCGGAAAGCCAAAAGGACTGTTACTTTCTCATAAAATGGTCAATTGGCTATCCAAAACAAATCATATAAGCGATACACACACTCAAAGACAAACCATAACAAAAATAAACCACGACAGAAGAACCGCACTGGAACGGTCAGCGAAACAAATGCCTTTGTGTGCGTGTGTATGTGGTGGTTGTGGGTGGGGGGAAGATAGACTTTACGCGGCCGCAATCCTCGCCCTTACTTCCATCGCGATTTAGACGAACAGTTTGTTCAGTCCGCATGAAGGCCTCCTTACTCATCAGTGCAACGACTACGAGAACACAAAAATCAAACAACCACAGAGATGAAACAACGATGAGGACTCTGTAGCTCGGACGAATGCGCTTCTGACTGGTGATCGAGAGGTCGTGGGTTCGGTATTTGCTTGGGTCGGCATATTTGTTTGTTACGTGTGAGTTTACGGCATCCTGCAAACCCGCATGCTGACAAGACGACCAACAGTGATCTCTAACACGTGAACGGGCAACTGTGGGGTAAGGCACAAGAAAGATGTTATATACAAGCCATAAATTATTAACAATATATACAAAAATACCAACACTGAACACTACATTTATTTGGGTCTATAACATTTCACGGCGCACGTGAAACTGGGTTTCGTAAAATCATTCGATATAAAAAGTTTGGGTGCTACATAAATGTTATACGACAGACTGCATGCATGGTAGTTAACCCAATCACGGTTGACAACTTTCTTCCCTCTTTAATTGCAAGCCGGTGGGTCAGACCTCAGATTCTATGACGGTTCCAGCGCAAAGGCTTATATTGGTTGGCTGGTCGGGCCCATCGGAGTCTAACCGTTGGTTTTCTTTTGTTCCAGCATTTCAGTGGTTTCTTGCTGTCGAGTCCTAACCATTGTTTCGCCTCTGTGGTTGTTTGATTTTTGTGTTCTCGGAGATGTTGCACTGATGAGTTAGGAGGCCTGCATGCGGACTGAACAAATTATTTGTCTTAACCGCGACGGAAGTAAGGGCGAGGATTCTGGCCACGTAAAATCGATTTAAACCCCCTAGTGGAATTCGTTTCCGCTGTCCGTTCCAAGGCGGTTCTTCTGTCGCAGTTTATTTTTGTAATTGTTTGTCTTTGGGTGTTTGTGTCGCTTATATTATTTTATTTTGGATAGCCTATTGGCCATTTTGCGCCGACCAGAAAAACAGACTGATCAGTGCATGCGCAAATAACCGCGCAGCAGAACTCAGCTTGACTGTGCAACAAAATATCAGCACCCAGCGCTTGAAACAAGAATACTCAAAATTTATGCCCCTTACTGAGCACAACAGAAATCAATTAGTGCTCACTATAACTGAGCATAATATTCGTGCTCACTACATCCGCACAGGTAAGAGGCAATTGAACAGCCTGCGCCTTTTGCGTTTCCCGGTCACTCGCCAATTACAGGAAACAACCAAAACTCAATTTCATATCCTTCTCCGCGACACGGCTCAGAAATATAGCTATTCACAAATGCATTACATTAACAGCACCTAGGAACTAAAAGGGAAGATTTTATCTATTCTACAAAACGTGTATCAGTATGTGATATGGAACAACACTGTTTGCCGTTTGTCGTATCAAAATCATGAACGGACCTGCATTATTTGCCGTCCAATACTAAGCTAAAATCATTTCCGTATTTGGCAGACACGACGTCAGAACCACCCTTGCGACGTCGATGACGTTGCTGACGTCATACACACCGACCAGGCCGTTAAAACGTATGACGACCAAATACCCTAAGTTATCATCCTACGTAATGCAGTACTCACAAATCAAAATCATGTTCTGTTCTTTCCATGTGCATACATGTACAAACGGATTTCTTAACCAGAAACGGTATCATTACAAAAATGATCTCGTAATTATTCTTGAACAAAATTCTTCCTGCACAACTTGAGCATGCTTGCAATACCAATTCATCACGGTTCACCATCACGGATAACCCGACAGGCTTATGTCTAAGAGTTCGCCCTGATGATGAAGATATGATTAAATCTGTCTTAAATTTTACGTCCCCTCAACACCTAATGTCATATAGAGACGAGACCACTGTTTTCTAGCAACCGGTAGTCAAAAGCTATGCCTCGAACAAGTGACCCGACGTTTATAATATAATGTTATTACTCAAATAATTTCGTATTGGCCCAGTTACAGGTCCGAGGTCTGCTGTATTGGCACGAGGCCGAAGGCCGAGGCCAATACAGCAGACCGAGGACCTGTAACTGGGCCAATACAAAATTACTTGATTAATGACAATTTTATTAATTGATGCAATTAAAAACATGATTTATGATTTTTGAATATTGGTTGACCTTGTGTAATATAGGATAATCAATTAATAAATATATTTTATAAAAGGGTTCTATAAAAAGCCTAAATGAATCCAGAATGAGCGAGTGTCCGAGTTTTACGACTCACCAACATCTAGGGAGACAGGACCTTGATTTCAAGACTCATTCGAATTCTGGAGAAGCCCGGGATCGATCCTTCGATCCCTGTTTATAAGGCGAGTAGCATAATCACACAACTGAGGCTTCTAAAGTGAATCCAGAATAGGCTTCAGAAAATTGGGGTATACTAGGGAGAAAACCCCTCCAAAACCTGCAAGCATGTTCATACAAAAAATAATACTAAACATATATTTAACATACCGTCAAAGCTTCGGCGCTTGGCTCGGCACAATGTTGTGGGTATTCGTTTACCTCTGACCTGCTGCTAACATTACGAAATTTTTCAGGGTATTTATATCTATAAACACTACTGGAAAATCATGCATACCCGTGCTAGCTCGCTAAAATTGTGAGAAGTATAGGTACTAGCCACAATTATAGCCATGCAGCATTTCAGCAGAAAATTGATCTCCGTTACAATTGCATTGGAACATATAATGAAACCAGCCCACAGATCAATGGTATATCTCCCGTCAGTACGAATATCCACAACAATGCGACTGGCTAAAAAATATATATGGCACTAATTGGCGCTTGGCGACTTTTTAGGCAAACTACATGAAAATCAGACTTATAGCGGCCAACTGTATGGCCCCACAAACCGCTCCTGCATACATCGCATGATATATGCACGATTGGTGCGTTGAGCTGCATATTTTGCCTACCATATTTCATCCAAAATACTTTAGTAGCGCTGCTTTGCCATATACCTACTAAAATAATTTAGACCTGCCTAAGCATCAGTTAGGGTTTTTATTCCATGTCGTAACATTGTTCGTGGATGTCATTCTCTCCCCTACGCGGATTCAAGAGGGGCAGTTGAAATAACGTGCACTTTAATCGCAAATGTCTGGTTCAATATTAAAGTGTTGATTTGGCCGATAAACTCCAAATCAAACAACCAAACATGAAAGCCCAAGTCTCCCTTCTTAAAACCCCAACCACCCTACTTGAAAACCCCAGACCCGCGAAAACTACTTATACACCCCACACCCAACCCCGAACGAATTAAATTGATGGAGCGAATTTGGTTATTGAATGTTTATTTCCTCGATGTTATCATCTGATGAATAAGGACATGCCTCACAGTTATAACAAAATTATTCTCAGCTTAATTATATAGAGGATCTTACATGAGTGTTCATGTATTATTGAATTTATTAAACGAGTTGAGGAAAAGGGATAAAATGCGAGGCTTTTATCGAGGCTGAGAATTTTATCCCTTTTCCTCAACGAGTTTAATAAATTGTTGGTAGAGAGGATCTTACATGAGTGTTCATGTAATATTGAATTACAGCCTCGCATTTTATCCCTTTTCCTCAACGAGTTTAATAAATTCAATAATGCATGAGCACGAATGCAAGATTCTATTTATCATATGACATTAAAAACGCATATTATTCACGATTGTTTACAAAAATGTCAATATTCCGCCGTTAGTAAACGCGACGTCGTTAATGACGTCGTACATGTAACGTTACGAGACGTATCTAGCTAATTAGCATATTTAATCCACTAGTGGATTATCGAAAATATTACATAGAGGTTATTATATGTTATAGGTGTGTCTCTAAGTCATATTGGCACCGGTATGTCATATTGGCCCGAGGGCCAATATGACTTCCGGTGCCAATATGACTTAGAGGCACACCTTCACCATATCATAACCTCTTTATTACATCATTTATATAGCATAGTTATATTGCAACGCGAAGAAGTGAAGGCAAAGAGAATATTTACTTTTTAAAGGTTGATGCCGGAAACGTTTCATCGAGTGTGTTGAGGATATATTTTCGGTATCCGCCGAAAAAAAAAAAAAAAAGAAATTCCTTTTAAATTATATAACTGATTAGTAGGCCTACGCTAACCATGCTCTTGGTGATACAGTAAAATAGTAGTGCGCAGCAAATTACGTCACAAGTGACGTCGCAACTGTAAGTTTCAAAACAAAAAAAAATCGCCATTTTAAATACAGAACTTCTGCAGTTCAAAGAATGCTTTTTAAGGTATTTTACAGAATGTTTTGTGCTTATTTGAAGACAATTTTAATTTTAAAGGCTCTTATTGTCATTCATCAAGCTACTGCATAATCGATTCCGTGTGTAGCAGTCGGTCGCGGTGGTTGTTAACGTTTACAAGACAATTTTAGGGGACATTTTTCCCTCCCACAGATTTCTTCCGCACAATTTCCAGCTCCTCATGAGTTCAGGGATCTGTTCGTTTAAGGTTCACCGTTGTTGGCAAGACCTTATTGTTTCAAATGTTGGGACATCCCTGCTGTGCTTTAAATCAACGTCCTTCACAATGCTTCCCAATCGTAAGTGAACTTCTTTTAAAAAGTATTTTGTTTTTCATTTTTCATGCTTGCCACAATATATCAGACTCTTCTCAACATCTATTGTTATCACTGTCTTCTATCGCTCTGTCTAGGTCCGGAAGTCGGGTTGACATTGCTTCAAGTGATTTTTCTGCGGCCATTTTGAAGCTTATGTAGTACGGCATAAGCGTTCTATTGCTATAGTAACAGAGTGGAGCAGTGCCAATATGGAAAGACAGTGCGCAAAATCCATATTATATGGATTTTTGGCCCCGTCACGTGACTGTGCCATCAAAATAGCAAAAAAAAAAAAAAAAAAAAAATTAGCCTGTATTGAAAGATTCTCATGTAATTTTCCTGTAGTAGATATGTAATAAATGGCGTTATCAATATGATTGAAACCCGATCTAAGCTGAACTATGTCAATATCATTCTAGCGGCCCTAACATGGAGCATTCTCAAGAAGCTTTTGCGCCGAAAAAGGACTGATCAAATCTACACTGATTGACAAATATATATATGCCTCACCCCTGCATCAAGGATGAGGGGGATATTGTTTTTGCGTAAATCCCATTTTCGTCGGCATTGGCGTCGGAGGAGCCTCTCTGAAGCACTATATCTGCAGAACCTATGGATGGATTCTGACGAAACTTGCACGGTTACATCACTCGGTTAAGGGAAAACAGTAACTTGGATTTGATGGCTTTGGCCCTATATTTAAGCCGACACAGCTTCGCCCCCCTCCCCCCCCCCCCCCAACACACACAAAAATGTCAATTTCGGGCCACAATGCTTGTCTGCACCCTTTCTAATGGTCGAATCGATGAAAGGGCTTGGCTCGCGAAAGGCAAAAAATGACCCTGTTTCAAAAATTGTTGACATCTTTTGTGTTAACAGAATATGGTGCGGTATCTTAAACAAACGGCAACTTTAAGTTCCAACCTCATGTACTGTGGTTGCTATGGCGACAACAACAAAAAACATCAGTTGAAAACTTCATTTTTGATTTAATTTTATCCAGTTTATTTTGTTTGTTTGAGGTTTAGTGTCCCCGTCAACAATGTTTAGGTCATTTTGGAGACGTTGCTTCCAATTTTGTGGGACTTTTACCCGACACTGAGATGAAATGACATCTCAAGCCCTGTCGCCCAATGAAACCAATACGGTTTATAAGCATGGACGGTCCGACTCGCACTGCTTTGCCTGGGCAGGCTTAGATCCTCTAAGCGGTTAACCAGTACTCGTGTGCAGTCAGTTTCAGCTCTGCGTGGAAACATCATGCAGCCCAACTATTTCTCCAAGTCCCGATGGGCGGAGCGATAATTTTATCAAGTGTGTGGACAGAAAACATACACAGATAACACAAATATTTGTAATAACCAGGTAGAGGCATACCAGGTTCTGCAACAATATATATGGAACAACATATCATTAACATTATGTTGCCATGGTAACGAACGGGTTTTATATGCTTAGCAAATACACATTTATATTACAACATAAGGTGAACTGCCGCGCTCTATCACGTTGTGTGGCTGTTTCTTGATGAAAGATCACGAGACGCGATAATGAATACATACCGTATTCGACCTATTTACCGCACATGCTCCTGATACACGTGATAATTTTGATTTTGAGACTGTAAATTTTCCTTTCGTGGATGGTGATTTTCCTCGTGCGGCATCCTATGGCGTTTATATTTCGCAATTAATTCGATTTGCCAGGTGTCTAGTCATGTAACTGACTTAAACACTGGTAATAGATTTTTAACTGCTAAACTTCTTAATCGGGGTTATCTGTTTCATAAACTACGCAAAGCTTTTTCAAAATTTTATAGAGGTCATTCCGATTTAGTTTATAAATTAAATGCTGGACTTAAATCTCTTCTGCAACAAGATCTATCGGAACCCGAATTTTATGGTTACTTAGTATATAAATTCAGAAAAAAATATATACTTGCAATGCACCCAATTTCGTAAAATCATTCTACGATATAAAACGATTGGGAACATCATAAATGTTAAATGACAGACTGCATACATGGTAGTTAACCCAATCACGGTTGACAATTTTGCTCGAGACGGTTCTAACGAGTACCCACAATCTATATTTAAGACAGAAATAAGAAAAACAAGGTGTACCCCCGGAAACCCCAGTTTTACTTTATAAAAGTGGGGTTCAAGGGGGTCAAAATTATATAGGCCAGTTTTCGTGATGTCTGATTTTCTTTCCCTTTGGTGTCACTTAGAATCAGAATTGTTTACTGGTGATACGCCCTACCGGGATAATCGTGATGGGAGCTGTGGATTAATTGTATCGATTCCTAGTCATTGCCTTCACTAATATGGTAAACATTTGAAAATCTTCCTCTCTGAAACAAGAAGGTCCAGGTCTTTGATATTTGGTATGAAGCTTCATCTAGTGGACCTCTGCCAGGATTGTTTAAATTATAGCCCGGGGGCCAGAAATGGCCCCGCATAGTCCCGCCCGGGGTCCCACTGGTTTTACATGGACATATATAGGGAAAACATTTAAAAAATCTTCTTGTCTGAAACCAGAAGGCCCAGGCCTTTGATATTCATTTAGTACACCTCCACCAAGATTGTTCAAATTAGACCTGAGGCCAAAATCGCCCCATCCCGGGACCCAAATGCAAATCTCTTAGCTCAGGTGAGCTCTATAGGACCACCATGGTCCTCTTGTTTTTCTTCTCTAATTCTATAAAAAAAGTCACATAAAATATACATTGCTACTGCAAACTTCCACAACGGTTAAAATTTTCGTAATTATGAAGAAATTTTTAAAGGTAAAAACATATTTATTGGATGGGTGTTTCATACCCGTTAAAAGTGGAAAATCGCTGATAAATTCACCAATGGCACCAAAAAAAATTCTGAATATGGGGAGATAAAATTTGAAATAGTCCAGCCTATCTGCTACGGAAAAAGAAAGTTTAATACCGTTCCGTATGATTGAACTGAAGACTTAAAATTAAAAAGAAATCTCGATCAGTGTGTTTCGGATCGGGATCGGGGACACACTGGTAAAGGCAAGGCGCAGGGTAAGGAACAAACGCACAGGATAAGGAATTTTTTCAGCTCAGGATAAGGAAGAAAATGGCGAAATCGGCATCACATGTGTAGGTTTGTTGTTGTTCTAGAGCTCGTGTTATGGTTACTTATCAATACGGCTGCTCACATTAGCTTCACGAAAGACACATATTATTCACAAATTTATCTTCGATTGTCCGAATTCGACAGTTACAGCCAGTCAAACGGAGAACCGGACACAGTGGAGCTACTCAACCACGAAATCTCATTATTTTACATGAAACGCTCTTCTGGGAGGATGGCATACATTTTTTTGTTGGTTGTAGACATTAACAAGATAAATCGGACTGTTGCAAATACGATTTAAGGAAAATTTGAAATTTGAAGACCCACAGTGAGAAATCCTAGTTCCATTTTTAACAACGCATATGATAAGACACAAAATTGTCCGGGTAAAAATGGTAGTTGTATGGTCGTAGCACTAGTAAATTTCCATCTCAGATTAGGTTTTCCGATATTAATAATTAGTCCTGCATAGTTTAAAGCACCAAGTGTGACCTTTAGGCAACGTTCAAAGTTATGTGCCTTGTCTTGGCATGTACATTGCTTTGGTTCTAGCAATATAAGCATCCCCTATGGGGGATAGATGGATTGGGTTCATCGCGATCATGAATTAGAGAAATGATATATGTCCATGCAGTATTTCTGGTAGAAAATTGTATGTTTATTTTTTTTTGGGGGGCTGAAAATAAGGTAGATAACTTCGCCAAATTCGTGAGACATACCTATTGCATGGTCATTAAAGGGCCTGGAATGATTTGGCTCCTTTTTGGCCCCCACTCAAATCTTCTTCTGTTTGCATCGTTTCACTTGCTAACAGGCTTAGTTAATGGAAACATTCAGAAACAAATTGTTTTGTCTTCATGTATTTTCAGAACAACTTGACTTTTGATGTGTCTGTACTTTAAGTTGATAAACTATGACGAAAATAGTAAGAAAAGTGTGATAAAAGTATATCCCTTCGAAAGAAAAAGACAATAGATAGTGCCTTTGGAAGCACCTGATTATAGGTTTCAATTGGCGCATAAATATAAAATGTAGCGCTGCTAACCATTTGTACACTAAGTGAGTCGTATCTAGTTACCCCACCCACTTGCATTATCATGGAGATATACGAAAAATGAAATGAAAAAAAAAAAAAAAAAAAAATATTGGATCAAAATGAAACAGGTACCAAATTATTCCTTGGGTTCTAACTAAGAAAATGAGTAATAACAGCATATATTTATCTTTACTATGAACGGAGTTATGGCAATTTATGTTGAAATTTCTGAGAATTACCAAAAATTAAGTTATGAAAAATTAAAAAATAAACACAGAGTCCACCTTTCATTTTTTTTTTTTTTACCACATGTTAACATATCAAAACTTTATCTGTATACAAAATATAAAATATGCACAAGCAAGGCTAGGCTAGAATATTTTGAAAGTCACAAAGGTGGCATTTTTTTTCAATTTTTGTCAAAATCAGCTGGGGGTAGGGGTAAAGTCATGGTAAAAAACTACCTTATTTGTGAATGACCAAACCTTTTTTATTGATTTGGTTTTCTTTGAAGTCGTATCGTTTCATTACACTATATTTGGCTATCACCATAAAACATCATTTATGAACATTAGTACATCTCAAAAATTGTCTAAGTTAAAAAAAGGTGAAATAGGTAAAAAAAATTATTTAAGGATAATGATTAAAGAATATGCACATCTTCAGACCTATATGAAAACACCTGTAAAGTTTCGAAAGGATTGGCCTAGAACTGTAAGAGGAGTTGTGATCACAAGGTAGCTACTCCCTATACATTTTAACATTCGTAGATCTCAAAAATTGTCTTAGTTAAAAAAGGTGAAATAAGTGAAAAACATTATTTAAGGATAATGAAAAAAGAATATGCATATCTTCAGACCTATATGAAATCATCTGTAAAGTTTCAAAAGGATTGACCATGAACTGTAAGAGGAGTTGCGGTCACAAGGTAGCTACTCCCTAAACATTTTAACATTAGTAGATCTCAAAAATTGTCTAAGTTAAAAAAAAAGGTGAAATAAGTGAAGAAAATTATTTAAGGATAATGAAAAAAAAAATATGCACATCATCAGACCTATATGAAAACACCTGTAAAGTTTCAAAAGGATTGACCTAGAACTGTAAGAGGAGTTGCGGTCCCAAGGTAGCTACTCCCTATACATTTTAACATAAGTAGATCTCAAAAATTGTCTAAGTTAAAAAAGTTAAAATAAGTGAAAAAAAATATTCAAGGATAATGATAAAAGAATATGCACATCTTCAGACCTATATGCAAACGCCTGTAAAGTTTCAAAAGGATTGAACTAGAACTGTAAGAGGAGTTGCAGTTACAAGGTACCCATTATCAAATATTACAGACAGACAGACAGACAGACAGACAGACAGACAGACAGACAGACAGACAGACAGACGGAATTCCGGACAAGCCATATCCAATATAGCCCCCACTTTTTCAAAGCGGGGCTATAATAAAATTTCTTTGATTAAAATCTTCTTTAAAATGTTCCTTACACAAGCATTACTGAAAACAAACCCCAAACACTAAATTGTCAATTTGAATTGGATATTATATTAACCTGGCCAAATTGTCCTACCCAATATTTTTGCCGGCCAAATTGTCCTAGGCCGAATTGTCATACATCAAATCGACCGGGCCGAATCGTCCTATATTCATAGTGGGGTGGGTGGGGGTTATATTGCTAGAACCAGAGCAGTGCACATGCCAAGACAAGGCACACAGACTAGGCGAGGATTGTGGCCACGTAAAATCGATTTAAGCCCCCCAGTGGAAATCATTCCACTGACCGTTCCAAGGTGGTTCTTCTGTGGCGGTTTATTTATGGTGTTGTTTGTTACTTACTGTGTGTATCACTTGTGTCTTTTTTATTTTGGATGGTCATATGGCCATCTTGTGGGAAAGTAACTGTCCTTATGGCCTTCCATTGTTTAGGTTTCCATTATGGTCTGGTCGCTTAATGTTTGTGTTTCTTGCCCTTTGGTGTCTTTGATGGGTTGAGTAAGTTAATTGTATCGATTCCTGATCTTTGTTTTACTTCTACTTTGAACGTTTCCTAAAGGTCACACTTGGTGCTTTAAACTATGCAGAACTAATTATTAATATCGGAAAACCTGATCTGAGATGGAAATTTACTAGTGCTACGACCATACAACTACCATTTTCCCCGGAAAAGTTTGTGTCTTATCATATGCGTTGTACCAACTTCCTTGCCCGTGGGCATTGTATTGAAAATGTAACTAGGATTTCTCACTGTGGGCTTTCCAATTGCAAATTTTCCTTACATCGTATTTGCAACAACCCGATTTATCATTTGTATGTCGGCAACTAACAAATCAGGTACTGAAAGTACTAAGGAAAGTTGATTTATGAGGAATAATTATTATGATAACAATGTCAGTCGTAGATCAAGCAGTTATCTAGATATTTTGTTGAGAAGGTCCGAGAGGGTTAAAAGAATTCGATGAAGAAAAAGATGATTCATCCATTGTTTAGAGCGTAACGACAGGTCAACCCTTGTGGATCATTTTTCTCTTCTACAAGAGAAAGGGAGAAAAGAGATAGAAGAGATACTAGAGGAGATGAAAGTGAGGGCTAGAGGAGAAAGAGGAAAATGAATGGAAGTGTAGAAACAGAAGAAATAACAACACCCACCCCCCTCTCTACCGCTACCTGCTGCAAGGACAACAGGCCTTGCCAAAATGTAAGTCAATACCAGCTAGACTCCCCAGTGACACAGGATACACATCACCTTTGCCTTACCCAGCCATCCCAACGAAAGAAGAAGGAAGAAAGATAAACGTGTCTGCTAATTTCTTCATGGCAAAACCATAAATTTATAAATAAGCTCAGTACATTCTGTGCTTCTATCATCTGCTAATAATCTTACTGAGAAGTTCTCCTAGCGGGCACATGACGTCTTAGCAGCGTCGCATCAACGTCGCGTTGATACGAAGATGCACCTATGTTGTGCAGCCGCTCGGAGCTATGTTCCTTCTGGCGTGGGGACTTAAAGAGGAGAATAACTTGACGAAAAAAAAATGATCATTTTAAACCATTTGATTCAGACATTATAACCCTGAGCAGACGCCACGTTTAGCGAACTTCAGACTGTCTACCAAAGGCGAATTAAAATACGTTTATTCCAACCTGTACATTAACCCATACATGCCAATTGTTTCAATACTGGGACATTCGGAAAGACAGATTAGAGGCCACAGAATGTAGCGTCTGATCGGTGTCTTCACTATTTGCTAAAAGTACGGAACTTGATTTAAAACTGACAGCTTAAAGCCTTAAACGACACATACATATTTTGTAATTGAAGCTCTCGAAAGCATGCAGGTGAATAACTGTGTTCGATGTGTCGGTCAGTAAAGGGTAGTTTAGTTGGCAACAGATAAACACAGAGAAGCGAACTAACCCTTTTAACCCTGTAGACCGGTGCAGACGCCGAGGCAATAATACACTGTATCTATGCAAACCTTGCAGATCCTGAGAAGACGGCACATAGCTAGCACATCTCGCCAGAATCTACATGTACACTGTTTGCCATCATGTCAGTGAACTACTCAGAAATCCCTTTCTATAAGAATATATTTAAAGCGAGAAGAGTCCTGTTCAGAAACACAGGGAATGAAAGAGTAAAATCTCAAACCAGTTGCATAAGCACGTAGGAAAATAGTCCCAGAGTATTGTTTTCTTTTCAGAATTAGTCTTTCTGTGCCAATTTATATTAAATCCGTATAAAGTCTCGATAAAAAGGAAATATTTTGAAAGACGTCCATGCCTGCAAAATTAATTTTCAAGAGTTCCTTTGGAATATTTTATGCAGCGAACGAACAGCGGAAGAGGAGTAACGCGGTCCAGTACCGGAAGTAGAAATGTAATGACATAGAAACTTGATTTTAAAAATCAACTTTCAAAAATTGTATGCCATCTTCCCAGAAGAGCGTTTCATGTAAAATAATTAGATTTCGTGGTTGAGTAGCTCCACTGTGTCCGGTTCTCCATTTGACTGGGTGTAACTGTCGAATTCGGACCATCGAAGATAAATTTGTGAATAGTATGTGTCTTCCGTGAAGCTAATGTGAGCAGCCGTATTGATTAGTAGCCATAACACGAGATCTAGAACAACAACAAACCTGCACATGTGATGCCGATTCCGCCATTTTCTTCCTTATCCTGAGCGGAAAAAATTCCATATCCTGTGCGTTTGTTCCTTACCCTGCGCGCTTGCCTTTACCAGTGAGTTTTGGAGAAATCTGTGTTCAAATACGAGTGATTTTTCAACCTTAACAACCGTCCGCGGCCGATTGCTTCACATTTTATCGCTCATTGATTGTCTGGGTGCATGTCACTAGATGCATAAGATGGACTTCAAAAAGCATAAAACATTCCGTAAAATATCTTGAAAGCATTCTGCGCATCCGACTGAACTACCGAGGAAGATTGTAGGAATGAAGCGGTTCTAACGAGCACCGACAACCTATGTTTTTAAGTGAAAAATGAGAACAAAATATCACAAATTTTTATCGGTAAAATGCTTGATCTAGCGATATGATAGACACCGTTTTAGCTCACGCTTGTGATACCGTCATGTGGAGCCGATGCATAAAAAACAAACAAAAACAATATGGTCATATTTACCTGCATAGTCCATAACTTCGTTGTTGCCCCAGACCCAATGACCTTCTTTAACTATATCGTTACCAGATGTCCAGTATGACACAAGGGTATTCGAGGCCACTGTCGGAGAAAACGTTAACGCATTTTGTACCAGAAACCCCAAAATGGGTAGTTGGCAAACAGTGCAGGCGCAGCGGCGTTTGATCAGGGCATACACTGTTTGCTAAATTTTCAACCAATTTCCAAAAACACAAGCTGACACGCCTAAATTTTGAAATGGATTCATGCTATATATGAGGTGGAAGATCCCATTTGGTACACAAAGGGTTAAAAATATGCTTGCGCATAATAAGGACGCAATTTAGCCTGCACCATGGGCACCACTTTAAATTACATTTCTTTGTCACTCTAAAGACATTAATCTATAGCGCTCACAGAAGACTGCAAAGGCTAAACTGTGGTTTCGCGGGGAGCACAAAAGCAAATTTTAGATGACGTTTTTCATAATAGGTATGTACTTTATAATTACAATGATTCCCTTGTGAATTTTACCAGTTTTGTCTGGGCCAGACAAGCTAGTTTCGGCTATTTTCGCTTCATCCGTCACTCCAAAAAAATTTCAAAATTCCACAGTGAAAACAGAATAATGTAAAGGGCTGTAAAATAAAATGCGGACAGGGAGTTTAAATGCGATGGACTGCTTGTAAGTGCTCATGGTGAGCTATTGTGATCGGTCAATGTCCGTCGTCCGTCGTGCGTCGTGCATCGTGCGTCGTGTGTCGTGCGGCGTCAACAATTTGCTTTAAATGCTAACTTTTCCTAAACCCTTGAGCCAATTTCAATAAAACTTCATAAGAATATTGCTGAGGTGACCCTCTACAAATATAGCTAAAATTGTTTCGCTCTGCTGAACAAGATGGCCGCCAGAGCTAAAAATAGAAAAAAATTTAAACGACAACTTCTCCTGTACCTTAAGGCCAAATTCATTCAAATTTTATAGGAATGTTGCTTAGGTGACCCTCTACCAAAATAGCTAAAACGGTTCCGCTCCGATGAACAAAATGGCCGCCAGAGCTAAAAATAGAAAATTCTTTAAACGACAACTCCTCCTGTACCCTTTGGCCAAATTTATTCAAACTTCATAGGAATGTTGCTTAGGTGACCCTCTACTAAAATAGCTAAAACGGTATTGCTCTGATGAGCAAAATGGCTGCCATAGCTAAAAATAGAAAAAAACATCGTAAAATTGGTTCAAACACAAACTCCTCCTCAACCCTTGGGCCAATTTGATTCAAACTTCACAGGAATGTTGCCCAAATGAATCCCTACAAAAATAGCTAAAATTGTTGTGCTTTGACAAACAAGATGGCCGCCAGAGCTAAAAATAGAAAAAATCTTTAAACGACAATTCCTCCTGTACCCTTGGGCCAATTTTATTCAAACTTTATAGGAATGTTGCTGAGGTGACCTTCTACCAAAATAGCTGAAAAGATTATGCGATGATGAGCAAAATGGCTACCACAGCTAAAAATAGAAAAACATCGTAAATTTGCTTCAAACACGAACTCCTCCTTAACCCTTGGGCCAATTTGATTCAAACTTCACAGGAATGTTATGTAGGTGATTCCCTAAAGAAAAAGCTAAAATCTTTCCGCTCTGACTAACAAGATGGCCACCAGAGGTAAAAATAGAAAAAAATCTTCAAACGACTAGTCCTCCTTTACCCTCGGGCCAATTTCATTCAAACTTCATAGGAATGTTGCTTAGAAGACCCACTACCAAAATGGCTAAAACGTTTTTGCTCTGATGAGCAAAATGGCCGCCATAGCTAAAAACAGAAAAACTTTGTAAATTTACGTCAAAACGTGAACTCCTCCTCAACCCTTGGGCCAATTTGATTCAAACTACACAGGAATGTTAGTTAGGTGACTCCCTACCAAAATAGCTAAAATCGTTCAATGCAGCGAACAAGATGGACGCCAGAGCTAGAAAATAGAAAAAATCTTCCAACAACAACTCCTCCTTACCCCTTAGGTCAATATGATTCAAACTTCACAGGACTATTATGTGGTTGACTCCCTACCAAAATAGCTAAAATTGTTCCGCTCTGACTAACAAGATGGCTGCCAGAGCTAAAAAATAGAAAAATTCTTCAAACAACAATTCCTCCTTACCCCTTGGGCCAATTTGATTCAAACTTCACAGGAATATTATGTCGTTGACCCTCTACCACATTAGCTAAACTGATCCCACTCTGATGAACAAAATGGCCACCAGAGCTAAAAATAGAAAAACATTGTAAATTTGCTTCAAACTTCACAGAAATGTTGCCCAGGTGACTCCCTACCAAAATAGTTAAAATCATTCCACTCCGATAAACAAAATGACCACCAGGGCTAAAAATAGAAAAAAATCTTCAAACGACAACTCCTGTATCCTTGGGCCAATTGCATTCAAACTTCATAGGAATGTTGCTTAGATGACTCTCTACCAAAATAGCTAAAATGGTCTCTCTCCGATGAACAATATGGCCACCAGAGCTAAAAATAGAAAAACATGGTAAATTTGCTTCAAATGCGAACTCTTCCTAAACCCTTGGGACAATTTGATTCAAACTTCAAAGGAATGTTGCCTAGGTGACACCCTACCAAAATAGCTAAGATCGTTCCACTCTGATCAATAAGATGGCCACCAGAGCTTAAAATAGAATGTACTATAGACAGTGACATTCAGGTGAGCAAATCAGGGCCCTCTGGGCCCTCTTGTTTACATAGCCATGCTGGTTCAATGAAAATTGAACTAATAGGGATTATGATCAGTGACAAAATCCTCACGGTAACACGTCCCTGTAATCAGGTCTGAGAGTTTAGCTATTTCTAAAGACTGTCCATAAAAAGAAAGACAGTCTTTAAATTTATGGACTCACGTGTCTGTAGAAAGCAATGCAAATCGTACAAATTGTTAAATATTCGACAATCGCGGTACATGTGTTATGCAACCTTCTGTATTACATGGTAATCTGCGTGTAGCTGAAAACTGAGTATGATCCATTGTCTTGTTGATTAATAATTCAAGAAACTAAATAATTAATTCTGTGTAGTTCAGGTTTTCTCCCTTACACTACAAACAATGAAATATGTCACCTGATGCCTGGCACACTTGTTGTAAAGTACATGAAGGGAGAAAACCTAAACACGAATATCTTCCGTAGCCGTTTTATAGAAATCTTCGAAAATTAGACAACAGATTCGAGAAAAATCTTTCTGTGTATGCATTTCGTCATGTAACGAAGAGGTTTAAATAATATATATTCTGCGATTTTCGAATTTTTGAAAATTCTTACGATTTGCATTGCTTTCTAGAGTCACGCGAGTCCATAAATTTAAAGACTGTCTTTATTTTTATGGACAGTCTTTAGAAATAGCTAAAATCTCTGACCTGGTAATGAATAGAACCGTAAGCAACACTTAATATGCAGAACACGTGGGTTTTACAGCGGTAATCATTATTTTCCACATGTATTATCAAAACATAGAATGCAGGTACTCGTTAGAACGTAGCAATAAAGCGGTTCTTACAAGCGCATACAATCTGGGTTTGAAAGAACGTTTGTTCCTGCTCTTCCAAACCTAGATTACAGTAATAAGAATAAAAAAAAACATTAATTTTCGCCAGAAAAATACCATTTTGGGAGATATCCTAATGATAAAGGGCACGACATGCAGTCTGAATGGAAATGGATACAGCCTTAGGCTATGTAAATATGTTTTATAAAAGGGTTATCCTTTGGAAGCAAGGAATACACCACAGAACTGAAAAATATGGAGTGTACATGTTTTCTGGGCCAGACTAGCTAGTTTCGGCCAATTAGGCCTCATCAGTTACCCTCAGATATTTTCAAAATTCCACAATTGAATCAATGATCCCAAAGGACAAGAAAATATAATCTACACTATGATGTAAACCCTTATTAAAAGTACTCTTTGTCTTCTCTTTTGAAATTGGTCAAGTCTGAAACTCCAGCAGGCATATAATGTTTGTTTGAATTCATTACGGTTGTTTTAAAGAGTGATGTGAAAGAATACGACTCAGTGGTTGTCCTTTACGATAACATATCCGCGATATATAGATGTTATGTATTCTTCCATATCTCCAAAAGGGCATTTTGCTGATGAAAAATTGTGATGTTTTTCTTCTTTATACACCAAACATGTGTCGTGGAAGCTCATCTGAGGAGATTCTAATGAGTTCCCACAACCTATGTCTAAGAAAGTAATAAAAAAGATATGTATACCCATGCAAACCTCAAGTATTCTATGCAGAGTGAAATGTACAGAGGCACGGGCTTGCCAAGGCGGTTCTTCTGTTGCGGTTTATTTTTGTTACGGTTTGTCTTTGAGTATCTTGAGTGTTTGTGTCGCTTATATTATTTTATTTTGGATAGCCAGTTGGCCGTTTTGTGGGAAAGTAACTGTCCTTTCGGCTTTCCGCTGTTTATGTTTCCATTAGGGTATGTTGTTTCATGCTTGTGTTTCTTTCCCTTTGTGTCTCTGATAATAGCTGTGGTTCAATTGTATCGATTCCTGAACATTTCTTTCACTTCTACTTTGCTAAATGTGATTTCTTTATTGTTCAAAATAATTCTGAATTTACAAAAGAGGAACAAAACTAAACATAAAGAGAGAGAGAGAGTTTCTTTGCCTTCGAGTTTAACGGCCCAGTCAACACAATTTAGGCCATTTCTGAGTCGGTCAGTTTTCTTATCTACACTTTTCCTGGGTAAGCTTATAATTAAATAATAATGATAATAATAATAAAATAATCGACCTTATTTATAGACGGGTAACACATTTAGTACTAGTACTAATCTTCCATGTGGCCCTCTTTTCCTGGGTAGGAACCAGTATAAGCAATGTGGATAAAGTCTCTCTCTCAAGGAAACAACACTTGGCGCTTGCGGGGATCGAACCGGCTACCTCTCGATCTCAAATCCAATGCTTTACCACTGCACCACAACACTCCATAATTATACGTAAGCGATTGACCAGTACAGTGCACATTCTTTCGCCAGAAGCTGACAACCTCCGGAAGGGAGGTATTCATGATCAATGTCCATGAAAGAAAGTTACCAGCCC
The DNA here is from genome assembly GCA_963580285.1 of Lucinisca nassula. Classification (NCBI taxonomy): domain Eukaryota; kingdom Metazoa; phylum Mollusca; class Bivalvia; order Lucinida; family Lucinidae; genus Lucinisca; species Lucinisca nassula. The sequence goes on from OY757019.1 coordinate 13,695,459, forward strand.
CGTCCTCCTGATCATCAATCAGACGCGCATCCGACTAAACTACCGATGCCGGTATAAAAAGAAGAAAGAGACCAACTCAAAAAAAGAAAGAAAAAGTAACAATAAGAGTAAATATATAATAAAATAATAGTAAAATGAAACGATGAGCCCTACATAAAATAGTTTTATTCTTAGTAAGTAATGTTAATTGTTTGAAATATATCCCGTCCCTTACTGTGAACGAATGCAACTACATCAGTAGAAACATACCTTCTTTAATAATAATGATGATGATGATAATAATAAATCGCACATCTTGCCATGGTGGCTATCTTGGCATTTTTGATGTGGTGGTTTTTAACGGCCCTTTCAAGATTATGCCACTTATTTCATGCCGATCATTAATAAGATGCGGGCCAAAACCCAAACCCGGAGTACCAGGAGAGAAGTACATGTATACTTGACCTTCCGTTACAGGACTTGACGTTTTATATAGGACCCAAGCGAGTCTCGAATACACAGTAGTGAGAGACCTTATGATTAAGAGACAGAACACTTACCCACTGGGCAACTGGGTCACGGAGGTCCATGCCGCTTTGGCAGTCAGATTGCCTCTAGCAATTCTAAATCTATATGTTGCTTTGATAAATAAGTTTCTGAACACATCAATCCGACTTATTGTTATAGTTTGTCTTTTCTAATCTTTTTTTATACAGTAAAAATCTGCTATTAAGACCACTTAAAATTAAGACTAAATTTGCTTTTAAAAGATTATTTGAGAAGGCTTCAGTTATTCTTTCTTTGTGTTTTCTACAGCCAGTGTCTCCTAATAGGAGAACACATTTGGGACTGTTCAAAAGTTGTCTAGAAGACCACTTTTGAACAGTCCCAAAGGTGGTCTTAATATAGGAATTTTACTGTATAAGGGTATCCGTCTGGCCATTTTGTTCGAAAGTTCCTTTGGCTTTCCGATTACGATGGCTATGTTTTATATTGTGTTACTTTCCTTTTGGTGTCTTGGATGGGAGGTGTGAAATTGTATCGATTCCTGATCATGAATATACATGTATAACACGTGTCATAAATGTTTTTAGTACCTGCCATATATTTTTGCACTACTATGCATTTGTAAATGAGCAGGGCAAACTGTAAAGGCAGATGTAGTTTACGATGCTGTGAGTTGCATTGCGTTTCCCTGTATATCATATGTTATTATGAATAAAATGTATATAATATATATACATGCATATATGTCCATTCTGTGTATATGCTAAAATATAATCTGTATATTGAAAGGCAAAAGTTGGTTAGGTTTTTTTTCAGGTACTTGCAGTATTACGTTACTAGACTTGTATTTGCTGTAATTAAATTGTGTTTTATTTTGTGTTTCTCTATGTATAGATAAAATGAATACCTATTGGCCATAGCATAGCGTGCTGTGCTGTTCAGTAGGAGTCATTAATTTGTACACCTGTTCACAACTCTTGAGGCCTCGTGGAAGATAAGCTAATTTATGTAAGTGGCTATGCTAAAAATGTTGCTAACCTCGTTAAATAAACACTTTACTTACTTTCTTATTTACTTACTTAATTACTTAGATATCAGAACAAAACCTCCACGTCAGCCCCGAAGCCCTCGATCTAGTTTCAGCTGTATCTAATTTGCGGGAGGAGATATCATTCAAAGAATTTCAAGATGGCTGTCATGGCATCCATCTTGGATACATGTATCGCAAAGAAAGGATTTTTACCAACTTTGAATGTCTATGTTGCCCCGCTGCCTCCCATAAAGCTTGAGATCGATACGATAAATGGGGCATATTCCCTTCGTTCAAGGGTAGTATTAAAGTAATTTTCATCCTGCTGGAACTTGTTAAGATAACAGGATGTCAGGACAAACAAGATGTCTGGACAATAATTCTGAAATCCTGTTATCTTAACAAGTTCCATTGATTTTAGTACTACGCTTTAAAGAAGGGGATCGGCCGAGTTTGATTACTATTTTCCTACATAGTTTTAGGTTCTTATAAGATTGCGGAAAAGAGGTGATGATGATGATGATGATGATGATGATGATGATGATATTTTCGAGTTTAACGACGCGCCAACCCTCTTTGTGGGTCATTAATGACCAAAAACTATGGAGAATTATGAGGATATTAAAAATTAAAAGAGTCAGAATGATAATGTATAAAAATCTGAAACAACATTAAATCTTATGTAAAAGTTCAATTTCTTTTAAGAATAAAATAATATAATTATCAACAGGTACATCTTGAAATAAATTCTGCAAAGTGTCAGCTTTGAAGTTGCGGGACTGCGAAAAGTCTACACATTCAATTAAGATATGTTTAACAGTGAATGGCTGATCACATCCTACACAAGAAGGCTGATCATCACCATTAAATATATGTATAAAAATGAGTAACTCTAGTATGACCAATGCGCAGTCGCGTTAATACTACATACTCTTTCCTGGAAAACTCTGGAGGAGAGCATTTTCTTCCAACGACAGGTTTAAGGGCATGGAATTTGTTATTTATTGCACCGTCCCATTCGCCTTGCCATTCCGACAAGATGTATATGTTGATAAACGGTTTAAAATTATTAATAGGAATCTTAAAAACAGACGGATCAAGATTGAGCGATTCCTTTGCTTTCTTGTCAGCATATTCATTGCCGACAATGCCAATATGGCTAGGAAGTCAACAAAACAAGATATGGTATTTTTTTTTAGACATTTCATTTTGTTTTTCGATCAAACGGGCCCAGAGGTCACATAGGAAACTTGGCAAAGCCTTGTTTCCAACGTGACCGCTCCTCGGGTTTAGATTTCTCAATCTCCATTGAACAATTATCATCACAAAAGCACGCGTGTAAAATTCTGACCTCCCTTTAACCCCATTGTTATACAGTTTTTGTTTTGTTTGATTTGAGGTTTAACGTCCCCGTCAACACTGTAAATGACATTTTGGAGACGTTGCTTCCAATTTTGTGGGACTTTTACCCGACCTTGGGATGAAATGACAATTCAAGCCCTGCCGCCCAATGAAACCAAAAGGATTTATTAGCGTGGACCGTTTTGCCTGGTCAAGCTTAGATCTTCTAAGCGGTTAACCAGTACTCGTGTGCTGGACGGTTTCCATTTTTATACAGTGGGGTATACAGGGGTATACATTATTTTTTTATTATTTCTGCTCAGAAACATAGTTCTTTGGTACTCGTTAGAACCGCCTCGAGCCGTTTCTAATGAGTTCCATCAATCTATAGTTTGATCAGAAATAAGAACAAATATCAGAATTTTTATCTTAAAATTTTCATATTTTTCAATACATTTTTGAAAAGGCATGATGTATTCTATTGCTCTCAATTTATCATCAGAAAAGGTTTTATCTTGTCATTTTCTCAGAGGGGTAGTAAGAAAAACAATTGTTGAATTTAGTACACAGAGTAATACATATGTCATAAGTACAGTTGAGCATAAACTTTCACCCGACTGCGCGTATCTGCAGATTTGTTCGAGTTGTCACTGATAGCATCTACTTACTGAAGCCTGGGTCCAAGTAAGGGGTATGTCTTCTATGAAGGCGTAGCAGGATGAAGAGTAACTCAGCCAGTCACCTGGACAAGCTGCACCTGCTTTAAATTCAATAATAATAAAAATTTTGCATGAGTGGTCATTTTGTATATGAAATGAAAATTCAGGCGATTCTGATGAGCAGACACAAATGAAATGAAATAAACATCCATAAATTAACATAAATACATGGATACCTGAAGCTATGGAAAGAGCTCTAAGGACCAAATGAACGAACTCGCGTTGGCCATGGTGGGCGAACTCTGTATTCGAATTTTTATGTTCCACTGCATTTCCACGCATGTATATATTGAGTAATTCTACCATTTAATGTACATATTCTCTATCCTAACTTGTTTTGGAGGATCCCAAGTAAGATTGGAAACTGCCAGTAAATAAAGTAGCAAATTAAGTCTTCCCTTTAAGACCAGCCTATGTATGAGTGTGTTCAGGCGTACTTTACTAGTGGATACAGCTCCCATCAGAGACACCAAAGGGAAAGCAACACAAACATGAAACAACAGACCCCAATGGAAACATCAACAGCGGAAAGCCAAAAGGACAGTTACTTTCCCACAAAATGGCCAATAGGCTATCCAAAACAAAATAATATAAGCGACACAAACACCCAAATACAAACCATAACAAAAATAAACCGCGACAGAAGAACCGCCTTGGAACGGTCAGCGGAAACGAATTCCACTGTGGGGTGGGGGGGGGGTTAAGGGGGGGGGGGGGGCTTAAATAGATATTACGTGGCCACAATCCGCGCCCTTAATTCCGTCGCGATTTAGACACATAATTTGTTCAGTCCGCATGAAGGCCTCCTAACTCATCAGTGCAACGTCTCCGTGAACACAAAAATCAAACAACCACAGAGATGAAACAACGGTGATGACTCGACATCAAGAAACCACTGAAATGCCATAGCAAAAGAAAACCAATAGTTAGACTCCGATGGGTCCAACCAGAGACAGAGTATCAAGTAAAACAGGGGTAAACCTTATTTTTCTTATTTCTGCTCTAAACTATAGATTGTGGGTACTCGTTAGACAATCTATACTTTGAGCAGAAATAAGAACAATATCACAATTTTTCATCTCATAATTTTCAATTTTTCGGCGATAAAGGTTACAGTGTATTTGTATAGGCGTGTTTTCGAAATGTATTATAATTCTTCATTGCCTAGTACCTGGTCCATCTCGGTTTAAACAGATTGTTCTTACTTTGCATTACGAAAACATGCCTATACAAATACATTGTAACCTTCATCGCTGAAAAATGAAAATTTTAAGATGAAAAAATACGATATTTTCTTATTTCAGCTCAAAATATAGACTGTGGGTACTCGTTAGAACCGCCTCGATGAGGCGGTTCTAACGAGTACCCACAGTCTATATTTTAGAGCAGAAATGAGAAAAATAAGGTTTACCCCTGTAAACCCCAGTTTTACCATATAAAAGAGGGGTTCAAGGGGGTGAAAATTACATAGGCGTGTTTCGTGATGGCACTCATTTCAAAAAGATTTTTTTCTTACTGTTTAAATAGTCTATTATTTTTATACTATTATTTCATTTTTGATGTATTGTATCGCAAATAAAATCATTCACATTGTCAGTTGATATTATATGTATTTCGACTTTGAAATACATGTAGTTTACATAACGCACATGCGTATTTTGTCCATGCAAAACTCATATAAGAGCTGGCATTACGCCAACCATGCCAGTTTTATTGCTGATTTTTGATTGGCTGTCAGTACCTGTCACGTATTCCAGAAATGACTGAAATGTTAATATATTCACTTCTGATTTACGTTTTAATCTCGAAATTAGATTAGATGGTTCAGAACAATAACGATAATTCCTGATAATGTGACTGAGACCCCCGGCTTGCGGACTATAACAAAATTGTCATCCCTATCAAAAATACCATTAATATTTACCCAGATTTTAGCAGCTAACTTTTTTGGTATTAAATAAACAGGTTATGAAATATAAGGCACTTGTTCATACGGCGGAGACGCATTTGCAAGCTCGTGCGTCCTTCGACATGTGAACTCGTGCCCACTACCAGGATTTATCGTACTATAGGAACTGTCACTCAGGTTATCGATAGGCTCAGGTTATCGAAGGGCGAGGATTGTGGCCACGTAAAATCGATTTAAGCCCCCTGCCCCAAGTGGAAATCGTTTCGCTGACCGTTCCAAAGCGGTTCTTCTGCCGCGGTTTATTTTTGTTATGGTTTGTTGTATTTGAGTGTTTGTATCGTTTATATTATTTTGTTTTGTAAAGCCAATTGGCCATTCTGTGGGAAGTAACTGTCCATTTGGCTTTCCGCTGTTGATGTTTCCATTAGGGTCTATTGTTTCATGTTTATGTTTCTTCCCCTTTGGTGTCTCTGATGGGAGCTGTTGGTTAATTATGTCGATTCCTGATCATGGCCTTTCTCCCTTCCGCTGATTCAAGAAGGGAAGTTGTCAGTTTCTGGCGAAAGAATGTGCACTGTACTGGTTAACCGCTTACGTATAAGCCTGTCCAGGGAAAGTGTGGATAGGTAAACTGACCGGCTAAAAATGACCTAAAATAGTGTTGACTGGGCCGTTAAACTCCAATACAAAGAAACAAACTGATCATTGCTTTCTCTTCTATTTCGCTTAATTCCCTAACCTGTGTAAGATGGTGTATAATTAAGCAGAGTGTGGCACATCTGCCTTTTGTATTTTGTCAAATATAGCTATAATCTGCAAACTGGCAAACTGTGGGCCACTTTTAATAAAATGTCTTTTTTCAATATGTTATCACACAAACTGTAGATATTAAATTGATTTATCAAATGAGAGGTAATAACGAGTGGAGAAGTTTTTAAAAATATGACTTTTGGGCATTTGAATTACGGCTATTGTTCAGTTTTGTTGTAATATACAAAGACTTAATAAGGAAAACCCTAGTAGTATTTATTTCAATCTGGACCATTTTATAAATACATCTTATTCCAACAAATTTGGTATCAAACTGAAGCAGATACATTGTTCGATCGATTGCGAGGTTATAATTATTTCTTGTATAAATGAAAATAATTGATTTAATGGATTAAATGTCTGGTCCCTATATAATTTTATACATTTCCCCATTGTTACCTGTCTGAGAACTAGCGACAAGCTATGACGTCACAGAAGTGACAGATTGGCGGATTAGTACCTGTAGTAAGAGAATTCCTGCATATGGAATATAATAGAAATTCAATAACCTATAAGTACCTATGATTGCGATCTTTCATTTAAGCAGAACTAGCATTTTTCACATTTCTAATCCAAACATAGTTTACGGGTACTGAATCTGATTCGTTACTGGTGATATGTCAAATGACATTCTTTCACCAGGATCTGTGAAAAGGCAAGTTAGTCCCTAACTTTCGCTACAGAAGTAAACTTAGCTACATTATCCTTAGCAACGTTTGCGGATGAAATAACCGAATCTGGAAGGGCATTCCAATCCCTAACTGTATGGGGGAAGAAGGATCCCTTGTAGATGTCAGTTTTTGCAGAGGGCACCTGAAATGCCAAAGAGTTTTGCTTTCTGCCACTCCTAATTGTGGGGAGAAGGTCATCTGTTGGAGCTGGCAGCACCCTTAGAAGTAAAGGTAATGGTCGGGATTCGATACAATTAACCCATAGCTCCCATCAGAGGCACCAAAGGGAAAGAAACACAGACACGAAACAACCAGACTGTAATGGAAACATGAATAGAGGAAAGCCAAAAGACAGTTACTTTCCCATAAAATGGCCGATTGACTATCCCCCCCCCCCCCCAAAAAAAAAAATACAAGCGAATACACACTCAAAAACAAACCATAACAAAAAAAGACCGCGACAGAAGAACCTTCCTAAGTTTTAAGTTTTTACATTTTTCAGTATTCCAGTCGTACTTCTAGTTTCAAAACTATAATGACTCGTAACAAATCTAGCTGCCCTATTCTGAACTTTTTCAATCTCCTCCTAAAAGACTATTCTATCGGGGTCCCAGACACAACTACAATACTCCAAGATGGGGCGAACGAGTCCCTTTTACTCGTATGCTGCTTCATTATTATCTTTGGGGCATTGATAAAGATTTCGCCTCATGAAGCCAAGTGTTCTCATTGAGGCGGCTCGAACCAGTGCCCAGTCTTTGCTTTATCTTGTTGATCCGTACAATGTGGCCATTTCCAGAATTATTTCTGATATGTTTGCCAATGGAAAGCCATAGGAAGACTTCCAAAATCTCGCACATACCCTTCTCGGCATTTACAACTCGTCTTCGTTCGGGTTGATGGGCATGGTGGGCGAAGCTTGCTTACCAAGTAATGCTTACTATCCGCGGACGCCTGATTACACTCTTCTGGAGTCCATGTCTGTTGATCTGAACATCGATATTTGCCATTTTATCTTTGGACTAATGATTTCGGATTAACGCTTTGGTACTACGACCTAAATTACTTTATCATTGCCTACACTTCAATTTAGTAAGAATAAGAAAGATAATTAACACCCCTTGAAACTGCACTGATTGCTTTAAAAAGCGAGGTTTTCATGCTTTTACAGTTTCTTTTTTTCTTTTTACTTCTAACGCTGTTATCACATTGAATGTTTCGAGCAAGTACTACATGAAAAGAAAGTTATACATAGGGATGCTCTTAAGGGGAAAGGGGAACATCTAGCACATGTTTCCGCCTTTTTCAAAGGGAGGCAACATCCAGAACCTCTTGTTCACTTTTCTATAGGCTCAGTCTCACCGAAAAGGGGGTCTACTCTTAAAAAGAAAGAATTTGCTCCTCAGGAGAAAATTCTTTCCTTTAAGAAATAGGAGACAAAAATACTTTCGCAGGAGTTGCATCCCATGAACGTGTTCCTTTTCCCCTTAACAGACGTGTTCACGCGATATTGATGCCATCCCTAGAGATGAAATTAATAAATAAGAATATAATGTAAACTCTTATATTCCCACTTTTTCATTTAAGGGTGTTGAACTCCTGGACTCGAGGACATAATTGTAGTTAACAGAGGATACGCACTCGTGATCATTTCATTGGGAAATTTATGAACCGCTTTTGCCGACTTTCATTAATTTCGTATGAAAAAACAACACGAGTGAAAAATTCTCTCGATTAAAAAAAATAGAAGTGAAGGCAATGATCAGGAGTCGATACAATTAACCCACAGCTCCCGCCAGAGACACTAAAGAGAAAGAAGCACAAACATGAAAAAATAGACCCTAATGGAAACGCCAAAAAGGACAGTTACTTTCCCACAAAATGGGCAATTGGCTATCCAAAACAAAACAATTTAAGCGATACGCACACTCAAAGACAAACCATAACAAAACTAAACCGCGATAGAAGAACCGCCTTGTAACGGTCAGTGGAACGAATTGAACTGGGGGCTTAAATCGAGTTTACGTGGCCACAATCCTCGCCCTTATTTCTGTTGCGATTTAGACAAATAATTTGTTCAGTCCGCACGAAGGCCCCCTAACTCATCAATGCAACATCTTCGTGAACACAAAAATCGATCAGAATTTGAAAATCTATCAATCACAGAGATGAAACAACGGTGAGGACTCCACAGCAAAAAACCACTGAAATGCACCGACGGTTAAATCGGATTTATTACATTTCTAACAATGAATTACCTATTTTTCTCGGTGAAAGAAAACCCGATAATCGTTCAACAGTGAATTATTTCATTTCTTCGTTTCGAACGTTTCGACGTCATAATTGCTAGGCGACGTTGCTGACATTGTTGGTAACAGCAATTACAATAGTTGACGTTTGGCGGGAAATCTTCTGATAAAATCATAGAAATCAGACTTCAATTGTCGCATCCATTTGACGTTTTTGAGGCGAGACCTGCAAGCCGAAGATAACGTATTATTTTCTTGAAAATATAGTTCTAATTTCATGACATTTGTGCATCTGTATTTCAAGGACAGGATGATTTTTGCATTGAAATGAAATCAAGATGGCGAATGATTTTAAAACTAAACCACGCCTCCTGAAATCCATAACCTGACTCAAACTATTTTGGTAGGAAATCAGAATGGTTGAATTTGAAAATTCAAAGGCAAAACACGAATGGAAATGTAATGAACAGTTGATTCCGTTGTTTTGATTGATGACGGAGAAATAAATCACTCATTTTCTAAGGCTTTCGTGTAAAAAAATTCGTTCGCTATCGCTCACTCATTTTTTAATCGGAAGCCTTAGAACAATTTTGAGTTATTTCATCGTAATCGATCAAAAAAAAAAAAAAAAAAAAAATAGACTCTATTTTATTTCCGAAGAATTACAATTATCGAAAACGTAAGGTTGTCATGGACGGCGTCACAACGTTATATTTACATTTCCAGTGTAAAGTCTTATGTAAACCTATAGAAAACAATTGCGTTCATACTTCCATGAACGCATCGAATCACATGATTTTCAGTGACGTTAAGTGACGTCATTCTAAACCATTGTTCTCTACGGGCGTTGATGACGTCAACGCTGCTCCGCTCATTGTAGAAACACAGCGTATAAATGTTTTCAGCTTTAACAATTTGCCCTACAAGCATTTTTTTCGCACAGTGATTAGGGGCAAATAATGTAAATATAAAAAATAAACTTAATTTTTCTGCTTTTCATGAAAGTATGAACGACAGTGGGTCGCTAGCAAAGTTTACATGAACCCCTTCGGGGTTCATTTACTTTGCATGCGACCCACTGCGTTCATACTTCCATGAACTGCAGAAAAATAAAATTCATTTCTTAAATGCAGTAGTAGTCATGTATTATTACACATGAGGTCATATCATTTTTATGACATTACTTAAAAAACGTCGATGTTATGTGCCATGATCAAATAAATTACTTACCAAACAGAATGTAAAACAGAATGTAGAATCTCTTAAAAGCCATCATTTTAATAACGTGGTATCATATGGAGCACCATAAAGACTGTTTGCCCTTTAAATTTCTGCAGAGCTTACGTAGCTGTATCAAACTGATAAGATGGATTTAACCCATATACATGTATGCCTAGTGACCCTTTTCAGGGACATTGGCAAACGGTGCAGACCCTGATCAGACGCCGCAGAACGCGGCGTCTGATCTGGGTCTACACTGTTTGCTGAAAGAACATTCATTTTTTGTAAAATTTGCCACAAACAAAAACAAACCTGACACCCCTATAATTGGAAATGGACCACTCAAAACTTACTAGGTGGAAGAGTCCATTGTCTGCCCACGAGCGTAAACAATTTTAAGGATGGTCTTTGCTCCGGAAGCATTTAAGAAAAGGATGCTATTTTTATCAGCATGTCATCCGTGCTATTGTCTACGTCTGTAGGTGTAGACTGCCTAAGGTTTACTTTTTCTCTCTAGCCTGGCAGTTACCTCCCCTCGCTCGCTCTATTAGCGAGCTTTGAGGACCTAAAATCTTTGATTAGGTCATGCTGTGCGGGACTATTTTCCTCTCTAGACGCATTAAAAAGTTCATTACTGACTGAATGCTATATTCTATTGACTGGTCATCAGTGTTATTTGGTATAATGATTAAAAACCGAGATCGACCGGAACACTTCCGTAAGATCATCACACCCTCTTCGCATACAAAATAAACTTGTTTTCTGGGTTCACATGATGTTGACTTCCCTCCGATGATACAGTACATCTATTTTTGTTTGTTTTCACGAAAAGAAGGCAGATGTATCTGTTCTACTGTTTTTTTTTTTTTTTTTTTTTGGTTCCCTAGTACGAGTGGTTGCATATATGAAATTGAAGTCAACTTTTGGCATCTTTGGCTGTAATCTAAGTTTCCGTTTTTACTAGCATAATTATACAGGATTCACATGAACAGCTTTGTCATTTGACGTTCCAATCTACACAAATTAATGTGTGCTAAGCGTAGACTCAAGCTTTTTGTAAAAGCTAATACTTGTATGGGTTAATCACGGGAATATAGACACCTGCAGGGGAGACGGCGTCTATATGTTTATCTCTTTTATCAATCACTTCTACTTTTACAGGAAAGAATTTGCTACTTTCCTTTGAAAGCAGACCTATTTCCAGAAGTGACTTATTTTTTGGTCAGATACCTTGTTAGAAATTATACAGCATATATATTGTTTTCATTTTCCTTCAAACCTGAGTTTTTTCCGTGGTATTTCGTATTGTTTTGTTCTTTACAGGGGTATCTAATATTGTTATTATTTCTGTTCCAAGGCAAAGATTGTACGTACTCGTTAGCGCTGCCTCGATGAAGCGGTTAAAACGAGCACCTACAACCCATCATTAGGAAAACACGCCTATACAAATACAGTGTTACCTTAATCGCCGAAAAAATAAAAAAAAAAATGATGAAAAATTGAGATATTTTTCTTATTTCTGCTCTAAAATATAGATTGTGGGTACTCGTTAGAACCGCCTCATCGAATATAGAGAGTGGGTACTCGTTAGAACCGCCTCGATGAGGCGGTTCTAACGAGTACCACTATCTATATTTTAGAGCAGAAATAAGAAAAATAAGGTTTACCCCTGTAAACCCCAGTTTTTCTGTATAAAAGTGGGGTTGGAGGGGGTCAAATTTATACAGGCGTGTTTTCGTGATGTTTGAAATATAAATTAGGAAAATATCACGAATCGTCAGAAACTGATAAAACTAAGCTTTTGCTTGTTTGGCGTCAACATATCCATGCTTTGTAAATATTTCAATCATATTTTATTCATATAAAAATAGGAATGGCATTGGGCCATAAGTTCTCATAGTATTATCTACGGCACTTCTAGGTAAAACTAATACATGTATTTTATTTTCACGCAACATGGGCATATATGCGGACGCGTATACTTCTCTATAGATCACGAAATTTATGTCGTCATATCAGGGAATTTTATATTGGGATAAAGATTTAATTTTCTGGAAGCGAAAGAATATCTTCACTTTTAAACTTGTTTCTGTATATTTGACGTTGGAAGATCTCGAGATGCGGATTTATGGCATTTCGAATTAAGAAACACATTTCATAGCTTAATAAAATATGTTAAGATATACTTATATGCCGTCTTCTTTCAAATATATATTTTGGAATGACTTTATGTTTCTGAAGATCTTTTAAAATTTTATCTTACGTTTCATATATATAATTGGTCGTTTTATCATGAAGACTCCTTTATCCTGAAACCTTAATAGATAGAGCGCCATCAGCCGATGCGCAGAAGACAAGAACCATAACTCTGACTTTACTTCTTTCGGCATTATGGCCCTTTGAACAGTGAAAAGTGGTTTTAACAGAAATTGAAAGCGATGTGCCGAAGACAAGAACCATAACTTTGGTTTTAATACTTTTGGAATTACGGCCCTTCGGACATTGAAAACTGGTTTTAGTTACTCCCTGCGTCTGTTATGTTACATTTGAACCGTTTGATGTATGTTCATGAAAATGTATAGAAATAAAAAGCACCGTGCGACGGCATGTGGAAAACAAAAACCATAATACTTGATTGCTTGGTTTTGGGTCATGGCCACCTGAATATTGAATACAGTGCTTTTATTTAATATATTCTATTTTTATTTATTTATTTTATTTACATTCTGTATTTGAAAAGGAATTGAGATGTTTTCATGAAACTTTGACGACATCTAGAGCACCATGGGTGGATGTGCAGAAGACAAGAACCATAAGTCTGGCTTTACTAGTTTTGAAATGAAAATCTCAATTTACAGAACAGCATAGAAAAACGACAAAAGTAACCATTAAAATTTTCAAAAGGCCATAACTCACAAAAGTAGGAAAATTAGTTAGTGTTTCTTGAATTCTGTATCTCGTCTTGAGGTGCTCTAATTTCTGTAAGATGCCATAGAATATCTCAAAAATGCTTTCAAATTACATATGAGGCATAATTAATAAAATAAACCACTAATTTCGATGCAGAAAGAAGCTAATAAGTGGAGATATTTTTCTTCACATCCAGACAAATAAATATCTTTCACAATATAAAATTTCATGGGATGACGACATATACATGTAAGTTGTGATCTAATAAAACGTATACGCTTCTACGTGCAAGCTATTTTGTCATGAGGAATTCACAGATGAAATTTCAAAACCCTGGCATTCATAGTTCTACAATTATACTACGCATCACCAACCACACACAGTACAAATGCCCAAAGTTACAAAGGGCCATATCTCGTGAAGTATGTTTCGGAATTCAGTCAAAAGTTAATCAGGCCATCACCTCCAACCAATTCACCAAATTTCCGGTGCTTAATTAGGATGTGAGATATTTTGCTGACAAGATTCCATCGAACAAATGGCCATGACTATTGAAAGGGGTATAATCTCTACGAGGAAAAAAACATGCGTCCGCAGTTTTTCATGAGGAATCCATATATGACATTTCAAAAGCCTTGTATACATGGTTTTGGTTTTTGGTTTTACGGCCCTTTCAAGATTATTTCACTCATATTGAGCCGATCTTTAATCAGAGGTGGGCGAAAACCGGAGTACCCGGAGAAAAATCACCTGACCTCCCGTTGCAGAACTTGGCGTCTCACATGTGATCCGAGCCAGGCTCGAACCCACAGCGGTGAGAGACTTAATGATAAAGAGTCAGCGCTCTTATCCACTAGGCCACAGAGGCCCTCCCTTGCATACGGGCCCCGTCAAGCGATTTTGGTACTTTTCGCCTATGCGAGCAGCGAAGGTTCAAGCGAGCCTGCGCATCCGCGCAGTCTCGCCAGAACCTTCGCTGCTCGCTCATACAAGCAGTGAAACAAGAGGCCCTTTGAACCATCAGGCAGAAAGCCATATCCCTGGCCCCTCTGAATGGCTGGGCATGCGCAGTTAAAATTTGTCATGACGGAATGCTCGAAGACACATATTCGCTTGGCGGGGCTCATACATAGTTCTAAAGGTATGCCATGCATCTCAAAGCATATACATTGTGTAAATGCCCAACGTTACAAAGGCCTATAACTCAGGAAGTATTTTGGAATTTAGTAAAAAATTAACCAGGTCTTTTACTCACCACCACCAATCTATTCACTAACATTCAAGGCTCTAGCTCCAATAGGTTTTGAGATATTTTGCTGACAATATTTCATCAAATTTTTTTCAATGGGCAATAACTCTTAAAAGAGGCATTAACCCGACGAGAAAAAAATATGTATCGGCTATTTTTCACAAGGAATTCATATATGAAATTTCAAAACCCCAGCATATATTGTGCATCACAAATACATTGTACACATGCCCAAAATTACAAAGGGCGATAACTCATGCAATATTTTTCGGAATTCATTCAAAGGTTAATCAGGCCATCTACTCATCATCACCAATCCATTCACTAACTTTCAAGACTCTATATACCTTCAATCGTTTTTGAAATATTTTGCTGACAAGATTTCATCAATTCTTTTGTCAAAGGACATTAATTCTTAAAAACGGCATAATCCTGACGATTTTGTTTGTTTTTGTTTGATTTGGGGGTTTAACGTCCCTGTCAACACTGTAAAGGTCATTTTGGAGACATTGCTTCCAATTTTGTTGGACTTTTACCCGACATTGAGATGAAATGACATATCAAGCCCTGCCGCCCAATGAAACCAATAGGGTTTAATAGCATCGGCGAGCCGAGTCGCATCGCTTTGCCTGGGCAGGCTTAGATCCTCTAAGCGGTTAACCAGTACTCGTGTGCGAGTCGGTTTCAGAACTGCGTCGAAGCACCATGCAAACCATCTATTTCTTCAAGCCCCGATGGGCGGGGGCGGATAATCCCGACGAGAAAAAAATACGCGTCAGCTATATTTTCATGAGAAATCCATATATGAAATTTCAAAACCCTAGCATACATAGTTCTTAAGTTATGCTACGCATCACAAAGCATACACTACAAATGCCTAAAGTCACTCATGACGTGTTTTTCTTTTGGAATTTAGTCAAAAAGTAATCAGGAACTCATCACTGCCAGTCCATTCAGAGACTCATCAAAAAAAAAAAAAAAACAACAACAAATAAACTTCAACGGTCAATAAGTCTTAAAAAGGACATAATTCCTACGAGAAAAATAAAATATCCGTCAGCATTTTTTTTTCATGAGGAATCCATATATGAAATTTCAAAACCCTAGCATTCACGAACGAACGGACGAACGCCCCAGAAGCAATATGCCCCTCCATCTTCTATGCACCTGTTCAAGCTTATCGCACCCAGTAAACCTATCTTCATAATGTTTAAACACCCGTGTTTAATACATAGTGCATTCTTTCGTATCTCCATATCAGTTGTCTCTGATTAAAAATTTGATATTTATGCTTAATCATATTCCAAACGATAGGCTGTGGGTGCCCGTTAGAACTGCCTCACTGTAGCGATTCTATCGACGTCCCGGGACAGTAATAAGGAGAAAAATGAATTACCCTATAAACCCCACTATTCTCTGTATTAAGTGGGTTTGGTGGGGCGTTCATCACACAGTCTTGTTAACTGGCTCGAAATGCCGTGCGTCCCGTCAAGAAACAATGCGTTTTGCAATTTGCGACGCACAAAATGAGCAGACCAGTCTGTGTTTCCGCGCAGTCTGAACTGCACCTCAGGGTTACGGGAGTATTAATCGTTTTCCTTATTTTTTTTATCTATAACATAGATTGTTGGTGCTCGTTAGAACCGCCTAATTAAGGCGGTTCTAACGAGCACCAACAATCCATATTTGGACTAGAAATAAGAAAAAATATCGAAGATTTTCACACGAAATATGCTAGTTCTGAAGATATCAAAAACACCATTATAGCTCACGGGTGCGTTATCGAAATGTACCTGATTGGTTTGTTTCATCACGTGATCAAGTCCATGAGATGAATACCCCCCTCAAACCCCACTTTATAAAGAGAAAACTTGGGTTTGCTGGGGTATACATTTTTTATTTTTGCTCCAAGACATAGGCTGTGGGTACTCGTTAGAACCTCCTCAACGAGGCGGTTCTAACGAGCACCCACAACCTATGTTTAAAGTATGAATAAGAAAAAAAATCACGGAATTTCATAAAAAAAGATGTGAAAAATGCATTATGTCGGATGTGTGACTTGAGTTTTTAAGTTCACGTTGACACTACGTGTGTCATTTTGGAGACGTTGCTTCCAATTTGGGTGTCTTTTTACATCTTTGTCAGAGCAGAGTAAGACCTTCTAAGCAGTTTACCAGTACTCGTGCGCGGTCGGTTTCAGCTCAGCATGGAAGCAACATGCAGCCAAATCTATTTCGCCAAGCACCCTTTGGCGCGGCCCTTAGATCTAATTAGATAGTACAGTGTGTGTACTAGAGGTTTACGTCCCTCCAACAGTTAAGGTCATATGACGACGGAAATTCGGTTTAAAGACTCTATGGAACGTCTGGGGAAGCCCGGAACTGATTCTGCGACCCCTGATTAATGGGGCGAGTAGCTTATCCACTTTAACACAGAGGTTCTAGTGCAGTACCTATTGATCCTAAATCTAAATTTTCAAGACTTTTTTCAAGTGTGTGCGGCTGATCAGTGACTGAACTTTAAATTAGTATGTTCACTGATATGTGAAATAAAGGTCAAGGTTATAATGAATGACTGTGTTACCTATCCTTTCCTGGTTATCCCATAAGATGCCATTCGCAACAATTGTCGCCTGCGTGTCGTCTGCTAGTACATTAAAAGTCGTTGTAGCAAATAATGTGACCCAGATCAGGCTGATCTGCCTGTATGCAAAAATATGTTAGCAAGGAGATGCAACAAACGACATTAACAGTCGACATTTTCAGATGCAGTATCTCATGGCATCAAAAGGGTGAAAGTTGGCATCGGTATGATCCTTCCAGTTAATTAGTAACGATCCAAATCGCAGAAGACTATGCTTTATCGTCTGCTAAAATTATACAACGAAACAAAACAAAACTTAAGGGGAATTTTGAAAGGGAGACAACGTCCTGTCCGCTTTTCTATAGGCTAAGTCCCACTGAAAATGGGGTCTACTCTTAAAGAAAAGAATTTGCTCCTCAGGAGCAAATTTTTTTCTTTAAGAGTTGACGGCCATTGACATGGGAGACAAAAGTACTTTGGCAGGAGTTGCTTCCCCTGAAGGTGTTCCCATTCCTCTTAAGTAAAAGCGCTAATGCCCCTTTACTGCACAGTACCATAATACCGTCAAAGAGGGCGGTCATCAGACAGCATAGCTCGCCTGGGAAAGTATCTTTGGGGTCATGGGCATAGATGGGAGTATTGATATTTGGTATGAAGCTTCATCTACTGGACCTCCACCCATCGGGACTTGAAGAAGTAGATGGGCTGCATGGTGCTTCCACGCAGAGCTGAAACCGTTCGCACACTAGTACTGGTAAACCGCTTAGAGGACCTAAGCCTGTCCAGGGACCGCGGTGCGAGGCGGACCGTCCATGCTTATAAACCCTATTGGTGTCATTGGGCGACAGGGCTTGAGCTGTCATTTCATCTCAATGTCGGGTAAAATCACACAAAAGTGGAAGCAACGTCTCCAAAATTACCTTTACTGTGTTGATGGGGACGTTAAACCTCAGTTCAAACAAACAAACAAATGGACCTCCCCACCAAGATTGTTCAAATAATAGTCCTGGGCTTAAAAATGGCCCAGCCCCAGGGCCCAGATGTTGTACATGGGCTTATATAGGGAAAACTTTTGAGAATCTTGTCTGAAACAAGAAGGCCCAGGTCTTTGACATTTGGTATGAATCTTCAGATTGTTCAACTTATAGCCCTGGGGCCAAATGGCGCTATCCCGGGTTGTACATTGCCAATATATAGGGAATACCTTTAAACATATTCGTGTCTGAAACCAAAAGGCCTAGATCTTGGATATTTGGTATGAAGCTTCATCTAGTGGACCTATTCCAAAATTGTTCAAATTATAGCCTATGGGCAAAGAATGGCCCCGCCACGGGGCCCGCATGTTTTACATAGGCTTTAGATAGGGAAAACATTTAAGAATCTTTCTATCCGAAACCAGAAGGCCCAGGCCTACAATATTTGATATCAAGCTCCATTTAATGCATCTCTACCAAGATTGTTCAAATTATAGCCCTGAGGCCAAAAATTGCCCCACCCAGGGACCTCGTGTAAGTCTCTTAGCTCAGGTGAGCGATTTAGGACAGTCATGGTCCTCTTGTTTGTTTATTGATGGTTTTACGTCCATGTCGGCACTATATAGGTCATTTTAGAGACGTTGCTTCCGAATTTGTGGAACTTTCACTCGAAATGAAATGAACATCTGAAGCCCTGCCATAGAAACCGCTAAGGGTTAAGGAGCGGTCCTACCTCGCGTGACTTTTCTTGTTACGCGTAGACATAATCGGTGTACCAGTACTCAAGTTTGGTCGGTTTAACATATCCGCGGAAATGCCATGCAGCCCAATCCATTTCTTCAAGCCCCGATGGGGCCCACAATTTATGCTTTTGAAAAAGGAAAAAAAAAATAAACAAGAGCTGTCACTATAAGTGAGCAATGCCCCGTGGGAGCCTTTGTGAGGAAAGGGCCGTAACTCCTTTGAAAATTATAGGACCAACGTGAAAATTGTGTTAGGCATCCCTTCACCTCACAAGGAATGCATGTGCACAGTTTCAGCTCAACCGGTGAAGAAATGTGGAAGTACTTCGCATCACAAACAAGTGCGGACTTACAAACGCACAAACGGACAGTGCAAAAACTATATGCCCTCCTACGGGGGCATATAAAAATCGGTATAATCTCTGGGGTTACAGGTGTGTTTATTACTCGGATTTTTAACCTTGTGCATGAGAACACGAAACATGTATCACGAAAACACGCCTATATAATTCTGACCCCCTTGAACCCCATTTTTATATAGTAAAACTAGGGTTTACAGGAGTAAACCTTATTTTTCTTATTTCTGCTCTAAAATATAGAGTGTGGGTACTCGTTAGAACCGCCTCAATGAGGCGGTTCTAACGAGTACCCACAATCTATATTTTGAGCAGAAATAAGAAAAATATCACATTTTTTATCATCTTAAAATCTAACTTTTCGGCGGTGAAATTGACAATGTATTTGTATAGGAGTGTTTTCGTAATCTCTACATTTATAGTAATTGTGTTTGATTGCATCCTGTACGAAATGCACTAATAGCCCATAGATAACACGCACCATCTTCATTTTAACAACCTTGGAGTGGTCCATTTTAATTATGGGTAACATGCATTAAACTTATTGAACGCATTACAAAATACCCATTAAAGCGAACAGTTGAGATCTAGGTCGGACGCCGTGTTATGCGGCGTCTGATCTTGAGCTACATTGATTGCCAATTTGCAAAAATGGGATTCTCGGTATTAATGGGCTAATTGCACATCTTCAATGAACATAAGTTATGATGAGTGTGTTATTATCTTAGCATGCTGAGTTACATAATATTAAGAGGAATTAATACGAAGAATGCATTTTCCACCATTGTGTTTCACGGGAGACAAATACTGTGACTTGTGGTTTGCTCTGCTATACACCGAGTGCCTCCAAAAAATGGGATCTACTCTGAAAGGAAAGAATTTGCTCCCTAGGAAATGGAGCAAATTCTTTCATTTAAGAGTAGTGGACCACCTCAGACCTGGTTACCGCCCATCAGGGCATGGAGAAATAGATTGGGCTGAATGATGATTCAACGCAGAGCTAAAACCGACCGCACATAAGTTGCAAATAATGTTTAAGCCTGTCCAGGCAAAGTGGTGCGTGTCCCTGCATATAAACCCTATTGATAGGGCTTAAGATGTCATTAGATCTCAATGTTGGGTAAATGTTCACACAATTTGAAACAACATTTCCTAAATAACCTAAATACCGTGACAGGGATGTAAAACCTCGATTAAAAAAGACCACTTTACATCACAAGTGTTAAATGAGATAAAACTGCGTTTGAAACCAGCAGGCACACGTCGCAAGGACAACGTCAAATCAACGTCGATGCAATGTCACGACGTACCGACGTTAATGTGACGTTGCATAAACCTAATGACGTTGCACTGACGTTGACGTGATGTCACAATTACGTCATCTGCCTGCTGGGAATGTGTTAGCTCCCATCAAACTGTATTCATTCCCCTTTATGTGTTACATAATCGGAGTGTAAGGCGAAGTTAGTAACATTGTATAGAATATATCAGAACTTATACTAGAATTTGTTGGATGAGGCTTAGATACAGTGTATTTCTTCAAAAAGTTAATGGCTTACTGCTGGGCAAGGCATGATGTACTTGGAGCAGGTAAGTGTTTGTTTGTTTGTTTGTTTGATTTGAGGTTTAACGTCCCCGTCAACACTGTAAAGGTCATTTTAGAGACGTTGCTTCCAAGTTTGTGGGACTTTTTCCCGACATTGAGGTGAAAAGACATCTCAAGCCCTGTCGCCCAATGAAACCAATAGGGTTTATTAGCATGGACGGTCCGCCTCGCACCGTGGTTCCTGGACAGGCTTAGATCCTCTAAGCGGTTTACCAGTACTAGTGTGCGGGCCGGATTCAGCTCTGCGTGGAAGCATCATGCAGCCCATATATTTCTTCAAGCCCCTATGGGCGGGGGCTTGGAGCAGGTAAGTGCCGACGGAGTGTGTTTCTTTTTCTTTTTTTTTCGGGGCTTGTAGAAATAGATTGGGCTGCATGATGCTTCCACGCAGAGCTGAAACTGACCCCACATGAGTTCTGGTAAACAGCTTTGAAGGACTAAGCCTGCCTAGGCAAAGTGGGGTGAGTCAGACTGTCCAGTGCTGATAAACCCTTTTGGTTTCATTGGGCAGCAGGGCTTTAGATGTCATTTCATCTCAATGTCGGGTAAAAGAACCCAAAAAATTGGAAGCAACGTCTTCAAAGTGACCTACATAGTGTTGACGGGGACTTTAAACCTCAATTCAAACAAACCAAACTGTTCCTTCACCTTCTTTCATTTTCCTCTTTCTCCCCTGCTCCCCACCCCTTTCATCTCGTCTACTATCTACGTTCTCCCTTAGAAGCCTTGGTGGTGCAATGGTTACGCTGCTTGCCTTGTAAACCAGAGATCGCAGGATCGATCCCGGGCTTCTACAGACTTTCGGATGAGTCTTTAAACCGAGGTACCGTCTCCGTATGACCTTAGCTGTTGGTGGGACGTAAAACTCAAATACACACACACACACACGTTCTCCCTTTGTCTGGGCGATGACATAAAATGATCAAGTCATTAACCCTTTTTGTACAAAATGGAATTTTCCACTTTATATATGGCAGGAATCCATTTCGACATTTAGGGGTTTCAGGTTGTGTTTTCTTCAAAATTTATTTGGGAAATGGCTTAACTTTTTGCAAACAGTGTAGGCCCTGATCAGACGCCGCGTTCTGCGGCGTCTGATCTGGGCCTGCACTGTTTGCCTGGGTATCCGTTGCGGGGTTTCCGGTACGTATTGGGATCAGTCAAATGCACTAGAATTACCCGTGCAAGCGCGGTATAGAGTTTTGGTGTAGTTGTAGGTTTTTCGATTTGGTTGGATTTGAAGAGCCAAGTCAAAACTATTACGGCTATGTGAGCCATTCATGTTATTTAACCACATCTTATCCTTGTGTGCGTTATGTTAATGCATGTACAATGTTTATATAGGTAGTCAAAAATCTTGTGCAGTAAATCAACACCTTTATCATCAACGTTTCGCAATTACGGCATAAACAATTGACATAAACGGCGCCTCACGTGAAAACGAAACGTGATGCAGTGCGCCACGCCAACTACGTCACACAAAAATAAGCGGCAATGTTTTGTTTGTTTGATTTGAGGTTTAACGTCCCCGTCAACACTGTAAAGGTCATTTTGGAGACGTTGCTTCCAATTTTGTGGGACTTTTTCCCGACATTGAGATGAAATGACATCTCAAGCCCTGTCGCCCATTGAAACCAATAGGTTTGTAAGCATGGACGGTCCGACACTCACACTTCTTTGCCTAGGCAGGCTTAGTTCCTCTAAGCGGTTTACCAGTACTCGTGTGTGGGTCAGATTCAGCTCTGCGTGGAAGCATCATGCAGCCCATATATTTCTTCAAGCCCCGATGGGCGGGGGCCAGTAAGCGGCAATGTGAGTGAGTGTTTCAGTTTTACGTCCCACCAACAGCTAAGGTCATACGGAGACGGGACCTCGGTTTATAGACTGATCCGAAAGTCTGGAGAAGCCCGGGATCGAACCTGCGACCCCTGGTTTACAAGGCGAGTAGTGTAACCACTCGACCACGGAGGCTTCTAAAGCGGCAATGTACATAGAGAATACCAGGTGAGTGTCTTTTGATAGCGAGTTCATCAGGCAAGGCTTCGAGAACGCTTATAGAATCGCGAGGCTTGTCGAGCGATTCTACATGCGTTCTCGAAGCCGAGCCTGATAGACTTGATATCAAATGACACGAATCTGGTATTCCATACTACTCAAAGTTTGATAGGGATCACTTTTTTAATGCAAAATAATTTTTGGATAAATTAATCAGCTGAATCGAAATTTGATTCATAATGATAGAAAACATATCCTTCACAAAGACTCGTGATTAATTTTATCAACTAGCACTGCATTCAAGCGTGACAACTACAACCGTCTTGGCACCCACACAATTTGCCGTAACACGAAGGGATTTGGACAATTGATTTTTCACAAATTTCCAAATTTGTTTAGACAAACGTGCCTCATAATGTGTATGACGTCCACGGGCATCAATTGCAGCACGACATCGCCTGCGCATGCTCGTAATGAGAATTAGTATCCGGTTTTGTGGAATCAGCCTTCATTCAGCAACCAATGCATCTTTGAGCTCCTGTAAAGTCCTCGGCTGCACAGGTCGGGCTGAAACAGCACGCTGTAGCATGTCCCACGCATAATCAATCGGACCTAAGTCCGCTGATCGAACAGGCCATTCCATACGAACGATTGTCTCACATTCCAGATAGGCATCAGTGACGTGGGCACGGTGGGGCAAGCATTATCGTCCATCAGAATAAAATCCGGGCCTATAGCATAGGCATGTGGTCTCACAAACTGATCAAGAATCTCATTACAGTACCTCACTGCCATTAACGTTCCGTTTTCAACGACGTACAAGTCAGTTTTACCATTCACGATTAACCCAGCCCAAACCATGACTGACCCCTTTCCATACTGTTCGTGATCTGCCATAATCAAGTCATCGAATCGCTCTTTAGACAATCGCCACAGTAATTGACGTTTACCAGTGAAGTCTAGACAGAATCTGGACTCCTCAGTAAACAGTACTGGCGTCCTGTCACGAACCGTCCACCTGACGTGAGTTCTGGAAAAATACATCCGGTCTTGCGCGTGCTTTCTCGTCAACGGTACACGTATAGCAGGCATCCTGGCATTAAGGGGATGCCAATGTACAAAAAGTGGGTGGGGTAATGGTGTGGTGTTCAAAATTTGTTTAATTGAATTTTGCAAAACTGTCAAGTTTTTTGAAAAGTTACTTGGCCCATAATTTATTTCAACTTATTCACATGTTCTATTAGAATTTTTTCAGAAATTCAGGAATTATTGAGAAAAACATACCTCTCTTTATGTGCTTCAATCCATTTGCGTTCATACATATTCTCCATGGTAATAAAGCCAAATAAAATTGCATAAATAGGTTCACAGGTTATTCTACTACAATGTGTGAGAATGTCTTTGCTCAAAAATATTCCACAGTAGAGTATACAGCAAATTTGTGCCCATACTGTGTATCAAAATAATACAATTTCCAGACATATTTGTTGCTAAAAAGTAGTCTAAAAAATAGGTATGGTGGACAATAACTGCTGCAGCTACTACAACTGAATCATTGGAAGTTTTAGTTGTCTCCCTTGTTTTCATGTCACTGTTTTGTTTGATTTGAATTTCAACGTCCCCGTCAACACAATATAGGTCATTTTGGAGAAGTTGCTTCCAATTTTGTGTGACTTTTACCCGACATTGAGATTAAATGACACCTGAAGCCCTGTTGCCCAAACAAACCTTTATAGATAAGAGTAGGTACCTATCTGGAGATGTTGGAGGATGTAGGAGAACCAGGCCCCATCCCTTTCAGTATCACCGTCCTAATGCTTACATGGATTGTTTTAAGAGACAATTGCAACTTGGAATGGCCTTACAATCGAAGCTGTCTATTTTGAGACAGTTGATGGGTTTCAGGCCAAAATATAATATCATAGGGTTGGGCAGGGGATAGGTATGGATTCCTTCTCCTGATGACTTCTTGTAAATAGTTTTAATCTGCTGGTGTCACAAAGCTCTTTTTTGGGGATGGGGATTGAAAACTTTTTGTGCCACACCCCAAACCTGTTATCATGGTCAGAATCGACCGAAAACAGTATTGGGAGAAAAAAAAAGAAAACCAAAAGGGTTTATAAATAAGCATGGAGGGTCCGACTTGCACGGCTTTTCCTGGGCAGTCTTAGATTCTCTATAAAACCGGTTTACCAGTTCTTGTGTGCTTTCGGATTCAGCTCTGCGTGGAATCATCATGCAGCCCATTTATTTTTTCAAGCCCAGATGGGCGGTGGGGGGGGGGGATGATTACTGTGTAGGCTTTCATCCTGCAAACCTGGTGTGCATGTAATGTACACCTGCGAGTAATGGTCATATGTGACCGATCGCAGTAAGTAGAAAGAAAGGATACACATTCAAAGGAGCCAAATTATTTTTGTCTCCCTTATCAATAAGTGTTTAAATAGAAAAGGAACAATTTTGGTCCTGTGGAGCAAATTCTTTCCTTAGATACCCCTGTGGAGCAAATTCTTTTCTTAGATACCATGTACCTTTTTCAGGGCCACATATTTTAATTATAACAACATTGACAGTATGCCACAAAATAATTGCTGAGAGCGCATAACTGCCGTCTTCTATTGACCACCATACATGTTTACATTTGGTCACGAGGTGTAGGTTTACTATCAATAACGTAAATTAGACTAGATGTTGAAACACAAATAAGTGGTGTTTTTTCGACAATCGAACTCTTGAACCTATTCATTATTACAGCAAAATCCATAATCTAAGTCTCTTTATAAATGCTTACCTTGATTCAGCTGTCTACAGTGCAAAATTTGTGAAATTTGTTAACATGTTTTTTTTTCAAAGGCTTGTCAATGAAACCGGAAACACCTAAGGACTTCCATATCTGGTGACACGAACGCAAAAATATAGTCCCAAAATATTCATGTTTTTGAAGAATTACCATTTATTCAAGAACAATTTTAAGCAATTTAAGCACAAAAGTCATTTAGATTTATGAAACAACAAAAACTTTGAGGACATATCGGAATTTTTCCGATGTTTTGTCCTAGTTCCGCTTGAGGCGTAGTAATATTTATGTGATAAAGCCATGACTTCCTCATGCTCAACAACAAATGTTTCCAATCAGCTGTTATGACTAAAAAATGACTATAAAATTGACCTGATGGATGATTAATCGTAAGTTTGTAAAATACTTAAACTTGCACAAAACGATGCAGAAAGGGTTCCTGTTTCACGGCGCATAGTTGTCATGTTACATCGTCGAGCCGATTTGGCGATATGCGTTTCCAAATAAGTGTTGGTATTTTGTTTACAAATCCCATGAATGAAAAATGGCGACCAAAGAACTTATGAAAAATATCTCGTGGTGGCACAAATGTTTCTTAGACAGGAGACAATTTTGGTTAGTAATACTCTAAGACATTGTAGTTCACCCTTCCAAGAACAGTACACTGTACATTTTAGGTCCTGAAAAATTAGATAAATATGACTTTGAGCGCAAATGCTGTCACCCTCATTTTTTGCATCGGCTGTGTAAACCTAGAAGCAGTTTGATAATTGCTTATTAGATAATGTTATGTTTGAAGACGTGTTACTTTCCAGTATATTCAAACTTTTTCTCCGACTCCGTGTTTTGGCTGAAAAGAAAAGTCATGTTGAGGGTCATGTACCCCACCCACTTTTTGTACTTCGGTAAACCCTTAAATCCGAACTCGTGGAGCCTGTTCATGACAGTTTGTGTAGAAATTCGTACTTCAGGTCCGTTCCTAAACTCTTTATGCAAAAGCGTAGCGTTCAGGAACCGTTGACGTCGAGACTGAATCAACAAAATACGGCCCTGATGTTGAGTTGTAGCCCTTTCTCGACCCCGCTGTGTCTGTGTAAAGGATTTCCGTGGTTAAGATGCCGACTCCACGTTAGGGAAACCACGCTCTGAGACACATTCAGAATCCCAGCAACACGACGTTGAGAGACGCCAGATTCCAACATTCCGACGCCACGATTCATTTCTTCGGGACTCAGACGGTTTCTTAGTTGTCCTCTAGGCATTTTAGTGTTTCACGGATCAAATGAATTCCTTTTTATGCTTAGTAAAGCAACACTGACAAGTTTGATTTTTCTGTTGGAATGCAGTGTTACGCAAGATTTTTGGGGTGCACGGATTCATTTGCGAAGTGTGAGAAGTGTGCACTTTCATGAGTAATGAATTGCATTCGACTTTCTGCTTTAGATATTTATCAATATACGGAGTACAAATTCTGTCAAAAAAAAATAAATTTTCAGTGCAAAATTTGGTATATAAAAAATGATCCCTATCAAACTTTGAGTAGTATATTTATCGGTTTAGCCCTTTGTACATTCTTAAATTAGCAATTTACGATCAGTTATCGATGGCCCTTAGTGAGTCCCAACATTCCAGCGGTCGATATATTTTGTATCAGCTGACCATATTTTTTCCTGTAATGTATTTTTACAAGTAATTTTTCCGTTTTGTTCAGTAATAATAACATTTTTGCAATACTCTAGCAGCCCTGTTCATTCATAAAAGTGCAATATCACGTTGACCTGTTCAAGCTCTCTTGTCCTGAGATAGCATATTTTTATCAGGTCAGTGCGCTGCAATGCAATTAATTTAGAGGGTAACTGATACAATTAGTTATCCGGAGCCCAGAAATTCACACACCACAAAGGTATGCAACATGCGAAGACCAAGATCAGCCTGCGCATCCGCGCAGCCTGATAAAAGTCCCCATCGGTCGCATAAAATATAAGGAGGATCCCAACCATTAATAGAGTGCACATCGAAGACCCAGATCAGATTGCGCAGATACGCAGGCTCATCCGAGTCATAGGCGCGAAGGCATATCTTTCTATATTTTGCTTTGTCTACACATTGTTTTTGCCAGAAACTGACAAAGCTATTTTGAAACTAATTTCAACGAAAAACCCGTGGGAATCGTGTCCGCCAGTCGATTACGCCTCCTTCTGAGCCACCGAGGACGGCTGTCTTTGCAGCTTTAGTGGACATTTATATAATTATGTATGCCGCATTACTATACTAAGATCAGATAACATTTTGAGCATCCGCCGTTCCCCACAAAAAAAAGTTCCTTTGACTTTTATTTGGTGGACTGCTTGCTACACAGAATGATATGATATTGACCGAAACGAGATAACTCTGTGGACTATTCTCATAGCATTCCTTCAAGGTGGACAAAACCATAACCAAGGCTGTTCAAGTGCCTTTATGGGGCGCCGTTTTACTATTTAATCCGTATTTATAGATATCCATAATTATTTATGGATATCCATAATTCGAATTATTGATATCCATTATTATTTATAGGTATCCATAATTATTTATGGATATCCATAATTCGAATTTTGGATGTCCATAATTCGAATTATGGATATCCATAAATCGACCTGAATTATTGATATCCACAAATCGAATAATGGATATCCATTATTCGATTTATTATTGATATCCATAAATCGAATTATGGATATCCATAAATCGACCTGAATTAATGATATCCATAAATCGAATAATGGATATACATTATTCGATTTAATATTGGTATCCATAAATCGAATTATGGATATCCATTTTTCGGTTGATTTATGGATATCCATAAATCAAATTATGGATATCCATAAATCGAATTATGGATATCCATAAATCGATTAATGGATATCATTAATTTAGATCGAAATATGCATCACGAAAACACGCCTTTATAAATTTGATTCCCTTGAACCCCTCTTTCAGATATACATGGGTAAACCTTATTTTTCTTATTTCTGCTTTAAAATATAGAGGCGGTTCTAACGAGTATCCACAACCTATGTCATGGAACCAAAATAAGAAAAAATAATGTATACCCCCGTTAACCCCAGTTTTCTCTATATAAAGTGGGGTTTATTTCACGAACTCGTTCACGTGATGTGTGTAATCACTTTCTTTTCATGTACGATTATGCCGGCATTTGTAGCTCAGTCGGATGCGTGTTTTATTGGTGATCAGGAGGACGTAAGTTCGATACCTGCCGGAGTCGGCAACATTCTTTCGTGGAGATTGAACATAAAATCTTTACTACGGTCATTCTTCCCCTTCTGCGGATTCAAGAAGGGCAGCTGTCAGTTTCTGGCGAAAAAATGTGCAGTGTACTGGTTAACCGCTTTACGTATAAGCCTAACCAGGAAAAGTGTGGATAGGTAAACTGATCGGCTCAAAAATGACCTAAATATATATAGTGTTGACTGGGTCATTAAACTCCAGTACAAACAATTCAAACCATGTTCAATTAACAATTTTTTAAATATTGAAGGTAGTTATTGTTCTTGTGTTTCATTCAGATTCAGACTGTTCTTCGTAGACTGAGTATCGTGCGTAGACAGGGCTTCAGGTCTCTGGTCCGGCCCATCGGAGTCTAACTGTTGGATTTCGTTTGCTCAAGCATTTCAGTGGTTTCTTGGACTGAACACGTTATTTGTCTTAATCGCGACGGCAGTTAGGGCGAGGGTTGTGGCCACGTAAATCGATTTAAGCCCTCCCCAACCCACCCCAATAGAGTTCGTATCCGCTGACCGTTCAATGGCGGTTCTTCTGTCGCGGTTTATTTTTGTTATGGTTTGTCTTTGGGTGTTTGTGCCGCTTATATTATTTTATTTTGGATAGCCTATTGGCCATTTTGTTAGAAAGTAATTGTCCTTTTGGCTTTCCGCCATTGGTGTTTCCATTAGGGTCTGTTGTTTCATGTTTGTGATTCTTTCCCTTTGGTGTCTCTGATGGGAGCTGTGGGTTAATTCTACCGATTCCTGATCATTGCCACCACTTCTATCTTCAAACGGATATTGACTTAAAGTTAGGCAACGTCTGCTGTTATTGCAGTAGATAAGAGCTGGGGGTGGGGGTGTCATTATTCTTTACGTAAACACGACTCATCAAATGTATTGCATAACAATAATACACACGTGCGGCACAGTGCATTTCTTCACATCTCTAAAATGGCTACCATCACGAATACATGCCTATATAACTTCGACCCCCTTGAACCCCACTTTTAGGGACTGGAGCCGAGCGATGGTCTCCCTGTTCACCGTCAACGGGGAATAGGGGTACCACCGAACGGCTACGGTGTAATGCCAGCATGGATTCGTTCCCTGGGACCCCCACCAGCTGACGACCCGCGACACGAGAAAACGGGAAAACAACAACCCCACTTTTATGTAGTAAAACTTGGGTTTACAGGGGTAAAGCTTATATTATATTTTAGAGTAGAAATAAGAAAAATATAACAATTTGTCATTTTATTTTTTTTTTTTTTTTTTTTTTTTTTGGGGGGGGGGGGGGGGCGATAAAGGTTACAATGTATTTGTATAGGCGTGTTTTTGTAATGTTTCTAATGGAAATTCGTAATTAGTGTCTTATTTATACTGCAAACATAGGTTGTGGGTGCTATGTAGAACCACCTCAATGAGCCACAACCTATGTCTTGGAGCAGATATAATAAAAAATAATGTATACCCCGTAAACCCTAAGTTTTCCTATACAAAATTGGGCATAGGGGGGTGTTCATTTCACGGACTTGTTCACGTGACGGAAAATTTTACCACCAAAGAAAGTGACAATTGTCAAAAAAAAAAATCTGATATTTTTTTTCATATTTCTGTTGAAACATAAATTGTGGTTACTTGATGGA
Organism: Lucinisca nassula; assembly: GCA_963580285.1. Classification (NCBI taxonomy): domain Eukaryota; kingdom Metazoa; phylum Mollusca; class Bivalvia; order Lucinida; family Lucinidae; genus Lucinisca; species Lucinisca nassula. Next base: position 13,726,026 of record OY757019.1, read on the forward strand.
ACCGCCTCGTTGAAGCGGTTCTTACGAGTACCCCCAATCTGTAATTTTGAGCGGAAGTATGAAAAAAAAAAAAAAAAAAAAAATACAAACAAACCTGTAAAAATGTTAATTTGGGTCCTATTCCTTTTTCCTTATTAATGTCCCTTTTATTGTTCCTTATTTCTTTTTCCTTATTCCTTATTAATGTCCCTTTTTATTATTCCTTATTCCTTTCTCCTTATTCATTATTCCTTGTTTATTTTTCTCACTGATTTTTTTTTTTATAAAGCGCCCAAACGGTAAAGGACCATTTTCGGCCCCATCAAAATAAGTCGACTTCACGTTTCGGCGCCGAACCAAATAAAAAATGTGCTCAAAATAAGGCCATCAATTTCGGGATTATAAACTGCAAATAAGGAAACCAGAAATAAACCAACATTTCTGTGTTGTTATTTCGTTTCCTTCTTCGGTTTTCAGATTTTGTAGAACTTTGCGACTTTTCTGATGAAAATTCATGATTTGTTTCTTATTAATCCATTAGGACAACACGCCTATGCAAATACATTGTAACCTTTGTCGCCGAAAAAATGAAAATTTTAAGATGAAAAATTGTGATATTTTTCTTATGTCTGCTCAAAATATAATTTGTGGGTACTCTTTAAAACCGCCTCATCGAGTCGGTTCTAACGAGTACTCAAAATCTATATTTTAGAGCAGAAATAAGAAAACTAAATTTACCCCTGTAAACCCCAGTTTTACTATATAAAAGCGGGATTCAAGGGGTCAAAATTATATAGGCGTGTTTTCGTGATGTATACTGCAAACATAGGTGGTGGATGCTCGTTAGAACTGCCTCAATGAGCCACAACCTATGTCTTGGAGCGGAAATATTAAACAAAAATAATGTATATTAGAGATGAAGTCGCTGCTGCCTTGAATGAATTTGGTAATCGATGGTGTAAACGAGAGTATGCTGACCATGAAGCCTTAAAAGAATGGAAACTTAGCATTCTGAAACTAGTGAACAAACACATTTCTTTCTACTCTCGAAATAAGAGTATATTACCTCCTAAAACTAAGACGTCTTGACGTCACCTTAAACTAGGTATTCAAGAGTTTCATAAGAAGTTTGTTTTGGCTGCAGCAGACAAGGCCGCTAACAATTTTGGTCATTGTTTGACGGCTTCACTATGTTAACACTCTTCAGCAAGAACTTGGTTGGTACTAAGGCCTATGAACTGCAGCATTTGGTTGTAGAAAGGGCTGTAGTTGATGACCACATTTGTCATTCATTCACCATGTTAGCTGTCTGTATTACAGAAGGCCAAGTCTAGCTTCTTACTTTATATTGGCTACCTAAACTTCATAATAGACCATACAAAGCACGGTCTGTTGCAAATTCAAGCCCTTGTACCACCACTGAACTTTCCAAATTATTAACTTCATGATTTACTGCCATAAAAACATGTGATTAAATATTGCGACAAAGTCTTTAAAAGATCAGAGAGAAATCTATTTTGGTCTGTAAAAAATTCTAATGAAGTTTCAAATAAATTGAAATCTAGACGTCTTCGTGCTTCGAGTCTGTCTACATATGATTTTTCCACCCTTTACACTACATGTCCTCATACCCTTATGTAAGAAAATCTTAATGTTTTAACTGAATGGACATTCCATAGGGAAGACTCCCACTGTCTTCCATGTTATGTAAGAATTTTTTTTTCTTTCACTTCTGAAGAGCATAAAAATTATACTTTATGGTCATGTCAGAAGGTGTGTGAAGCTCTCACCTTTCTACTTGAAAATATTACATACGATTTGGCCCTGAGTTACATGTATTTAGACAAGTTGTGGGTATTCCGATGGGTACGAATTGCGCACCCCTTGTGGCTGATCTGTTCTTGTTTTGTTATGAAAGACTTCATGATATGCTTTCCTTTCTTGAATGGTGATGTTCCTCGTGCGGCATCCTATGGCGTTTATATTTCGCAATTAATTCGATCTGCCAGAGTGTCTAGTCATACAATTAACTTTTTAAAATTTTATAGACGTCAATCCGATTTAATTTCAAAATACAATGTTGGTCTTAAATCTCTTCTGCAACAAGGCATATCGGAACCCGAATTTTATGGTGACTTAGTATATAAATTCAGAAAAATATATAATTGCAATGACTTCAGCAACCTATTTCGTAAAATCGTTATTCGATATCAAAAGATTGGGTACAACATAAATGTTATACGACACACTGCATGCATGGTAGTTAACCCAATCACGGTTGACAACTTTGCTTCCCTCTTTAATGGGATGCCGATGCGTCAGGCCTCAGATTCTATGACGGCGTAAAGGCTTACTCTGAATTAGAATTTAATTTTATGTAATGTTGGTTGGTGGCTGATGCTCTCTCTCTCTGGCCGGGCTCATCGGAGTCTAACTGTTTGTTTTCTTTTGCTCCGCCATTTCAGTGAGTCTTCACCGTCTTTTTTTATGTCTGTGGTTGTTTGATTTTTGTGCTGATTCGTTTCACTGACGGAGTGTGTGTATCGCTTATATTTTTGTTTCGGAAAGCGAGTTGGCCATTCTATGGGAAAGAAACTGTCCTTTTGGCTTTCCGCTATTGATGTTTCCATTATTGTCTAGTTATTTCATGTTTGTGTTTCTTTCCCTTTGATGTCACTGATGGGAGGTGTGGGTTAATTGTATCGATTCCTGATCATTGCCTTCACTTCTATTTTGGTGTACCGCGCATTCATAATCATTTTTACTTTTAAGCAAAATAGAATAGGTTGTCGAATAAGGAATACGGAAATGTTTATTTACAACTGTATGCATTATTTTTCATTCGCATTTGATACTTCCTGAACTAATTTGCATGGAGTAAGCGCTATATGAACAATTGAAGTGAAAGCAATGGTAAGGAATCGATACAATTAACCCACAGCTCCCATCAGTGACACCAAAGGGAAAGAAACACAAACATAAACAAGAGGGCCATGACGGCCCTGGATCGCTCACCTGATTCATAGAGTAACAAGTTGGCCCTGGGGCGGGCCATTATTGACCCCTAGGCTATAATGTGCATAATGTTGAGGGAGGACTAAAAAGGTGACGGTTTATACCAAATATCAACAAAGGCTATAATTTGAACAATCTTGGCAAAGGTCCACTAGACGAAGCTACACACCAAATATCAAAGACCTTGGCCTTGCGGTTTCAAAGAAGGAGATTTTTTTAAAGATATTCCCTACATAAGCCTATGTAAAACCAAATGGCCATAGGGCGGGACATTTTTGGCCTCAGGGGTATTATTTAAACAATCTTGACAGAGGTCCACTAGATGAAGCTTCATACTAAATTTCAAAGACATGGGCCTTGCAGTTTCAGAGAAGAAGAGTTTTAAAGACTTCCCTATATAAGTCTATGTTAAACCAAAGGGTCTCGGGGCGGGGGCATTTTGGTCCCAGGGCTTTAATTTGAACAATCTTGATAGAGGTCCATCAGATGAAATTGCACACCAAATATCAAAGACCTTGGTCTTGTGATGTCACAGAAGATTTTTAAAGATTTTCCCCAATATAAGTCTATGTAAAACCAAAGGGCCCGAGGCGGGGGCATTTTTGGTCTCAGGGCTATAATTTGAACAATCTAGGTAGAAGTCCACTAGATGTAGCTTCATACCAAATATCAAAGACCTAGGCCTTGTGGTTTCAGAGAAGATGATTTTCAAAGATTATCTCTATATAAGTCTATGTAAAACCAAAGGGCCCCGGGGCGGGGGCATTTGTGGCCCGAGGGCTATAATTTGAACATCTTGGTAGAGGTCCACTAGATGAAGCTCCATACTAAATATGAAAGACATGGGCCTTGCAGTTTCAGAGAAGAAGATTTTTTTTAAGATTTCCCTATATAAGTCTATATAAACCAAAGGGTCTTGGGGCGCCGGCATTTTTGACCCCAGGGCTTTAATTTGAACAATCTTGGTAGAGGTCCATTAGATGAAATTTCACACCAAATGTCAAAGACCTAAGCCTTGTGCTGTCACAGAAGAAGATTTTTAAAGATTTTCCCCAATATAAGTCTGTGTAAAACCAAAGGGCCCGAGGCGGGGGCATTTTGGATCTCAGGGCTATAATTTGAATAATCTTGGTAGAGGTCCACTAGATGTAGCTTCATACCAAATATCAAAGACCTAGGCCTTGTGGTTTCAGAGGATAGGATTTTTCAAGATTTTCCCTATATAAGCCCATATAAAATCAAAGGGCCCCAGGGCGGAGTCATTTTTGGCCCCAGCAATATAATTTGAACAATCTTGGTAGGGGTCCACCAGATGAATAAAAATCAAAAATGAGTTCCTTTAAGAGCAACGAGAACATTCATAAGAAAGAAGATGGGTCATACTACGTAGTTTCGGCTCATAAAGCCTCATCAGTGACCCTGTAATGATCCGGCGAAGAAAGCCGGAGGAAACATACTGCAATTTTGCTAATTTCGAATAGGCAGTCGATTCAAAGAGTGATATAAATCAAAATGGGGTCCAAATAATTAAAAACCTGTCTAGAACATGAGTCTAAACCAATAATTTATTTCTGATTTCTCAGAATATTCACGCTGATCTCAAAGGACCAAAAGTAAAATATAAACTGCACTATGGTTGATGTACGGGGAGACGTTTTACGGCCGCCACACGGAACAACACCAGCTGCAGTGAAGGCAAATAAAAATCAAAAATGAGTTCCTTTAAGAGCAACGAGAACATTCATAAGAAAGAAGATGGGTCATACTACGTAGTTTCGGCTCATAAAGCCTCATCAGTGACCCTGTAATGATCCGGCGAAGAAAGCCGGAGGAAACATACTGCAATTTTGCTAATTTCGAATAGGCAGTCGATTCAAAGAGTGATATAAATCAAAATGGGGTCCAAATAATTAAAAACCTGTCTAGAACATGAGTCTAAACCAATAATTTATTTCTTATTTCTCAGAATATTCACGCTGATCTCAAATCTGAAGCTTCATACCAAATATCAAAGACCTGGACCTTGTGGTTTCAGAGAAGAAGTTTTTAAAGATTTTCCCTATATAAGCCAATTAAAAACCCAAGGGCCCAAGGGCGGGGGCATTTTGGCCCCAGCACTATAATTTGAACAATCTTGGTAGGGGTCCACTAGATGAAGCTTCATACCAAATATCAAAGACCTTGGCCTTGCAGTTTCAGCGAAGAAGATTTTTAAAGATTTTCCCTATATAATCCTATGTAAAACCAAAGGGACCTGGGGCGGGGGCATTTTTGGCCCAGGCACTATAATTTGAACAATTTTGGTAGGTGTCCACCTGATGAAGTTTCATACCAAATATCAAAGATCTGGGTCTTAGGGTTTCAGAGAAGATTTTTAAAGATTTTCCCTATATAAGCCCATGTAAAACCAAAGGGCCCCAGGGCGGGGGCATTTTGGCCCCAGCACTATAATTTGAACATTCTTGGTAGGGGTCCACTAGATGAAGCTTCATGCCAAATATCAAAGACCTGGGCCTTGTGGTTGCAGAGAAGAATATTTTTTTTAAGTTTTCGGAGAAAAAAAAAATATATATATATTTTTGGCTCCTGTGACCTAGATGTGCAACGGACCGGAACCATTTGAGCAACTTTGAAAGTGGACCACCTAAGAATCATTTCTGTGAAATTTGGTCAAAATCTGATCAGTTGTTTAGGAGGAGATGTCGTTTGAAGAAAAAATTTACGCACGCACGGACGCACGGACGCCCGACGGACAAAAAGTGATCCCAAAAGCTCACCTCGTCACTACGTGACCGGGGAGCTAAAAACTAGACCCTAATGGAAACATCAATAGCGGAAAGCCTAAAGGACACGTTTAAGCGAAACATACACTCAAAGACAAACCATAACAAAAATAAATCGCGCGCGTAGCGATTTAGACAAATAATTTGTTCCGTCCGCATGAAGGCCTCCTAACCAAACAACCACAGAAACGAAACAACGGAGAGGAGTCGACGGCAAGCTGGAGCAAAAGAAAACCAACAGTTAGACTCCGATTAGACTCAGTAAGTTCTCTGAAGTTAAAAATCGAACAAGGAATAAGAAAAACTTTTTTTTGTTCCTAATTTCTTATTCACAATTGAAACTTGCTGGCTTTCGAAACCTAAACCATTATTCTTAGAAGTTTTTGTTTTGTTTGATTGGAGGTTTAACGTCCCCGTCAACAATGTAAAGGTCATTTTGGAGACGTTGCTTCCAATTTTGTGGGACTTTTACCCGACATGGAGATGAAATGACATCTCAACCCTGTCGCCCAATGAAACCAATAGGGTTTATTAGCATGGACGGCCCGCCTCGCACCGCGGTTCCTCGACAGGCTTAGATCCTCTAAGCGGTTTACCAGTACTAGTTTGCGGGCCGGATTAAGCTCTGCGGGGAAGCATCATGCAGCCCATATATTTCTTCAAGAGCTGATTTATTTCTTAAATAATCAAACAAACAAACAGAAGCCCACCAGTGATTTGTTGAGAAATATATCACTGTGTGGAGATCAGTTGTAAGGAAGATCAAATCAGGAGCGCGTAGCGCGAGTGATTTATCTACTTACAACTGACCGACAAACTATGATATATTATCGACTTTATCGACTAAATATTCTCTCAACATTCCGCCATTGTATGAAGAAATCCCGCCAACATGATTGACTGTAGCGCATGCAGTTACCTGTGTTTGTAACGCACTTTATACGTGAAAAATGCGTTACTCCGTCTAACGTCAAGAAAACGATCGATGACGTCGCAAAACGTCTTTAATCGGCGGCTCTTCGCATCATGCTTTTTCGCCTAGTGATTTGTCACTCAACATATCACTTGATTAAACCATTGGCTATATAGGCGACCAGTGTTTTATTCCAAAAATGATGATATTAAGTTACCCGGTCTGTTTTGAGCATTTTTACGTAGAGTCGACTTAATTAAATAGGGGCAGAAACGTGAAGTCGACTTATTTTTATGTGTCCGACTGACAAGACCCTTTATAAAAAAGCAGGTAGAAAAATAAATAAGGAATATGGAATGGGGGAAAAAAGGATTACGAAGAACGGAATAAGGAAAAACGAATAAGGTAAAAGGAATCGTTTGTTTGTTTGTTTGATTTGAGGTTTAACGTCCCTGTCAACACTGTATAGGTCATTTTGGAGACATTGTTTCCAATTTTGTGGGACTTTTACCCGACACTGTGATAAAATGACACTCCAAGCCCTGTCGCCCAGTGAAATCAAAAAGGTTTATAAGCATGGACGGTCCGACCCGCACCTCTTTTCCTGGACAGGCTAAGATCCACTAAGCGATTTACCAGTACTCGTGTGTGGTCGGTTTCAACTCTGCGTGGAAGCATCATGCAGCCCATCTATTTCTTCAAGCCCCGATGGGCGGGGGCCGGAAAAAGGAATATGATAAAAGGAATAAGGAAACATCTTACCACTCGTCAGTTTTATTATGTGATTAAGGGGGTCAAAATTATAAAGGTGTGTTTTCGTAATGTGTTTAGGTTTTACACTTGCATTCATTTTGATTCTTACTTTCATCTCAACCATCACGTGAACAAGTCCGTGAAATGGACAACCCCTCTAAACGCCACTTTTTATGGAGAAAACTGGTGTTAATGGGGGTATACATTATTTTTCTTATTTCCGCTCCAAGACATAGGTTGTGGGCACAACCTTTGTTTGCAATATAAATAAGAAAAATATCACACACTTTCATCAGAAAAGTAGCCATTTTGGAGAAAAAATTGCACTATTTTTCACGCACGGGTGTGTTATCTTAATGTATCTTTTATATCCTCTATGAATCGACACAAGTGACCAACAACGGTTGACCTGTCGATACACCCCAACAAAATCGATCAGTTTCCACAGATTGATTCTTTGTCCGTTACTGTCCATTACTTCGGGTTGTTTTCACACTTTGAATTTCATTATTAATTAACCCTTTTTGAACCAAATGGAAACTTCCTCCTAATATATAGAAGGAGTCTATTTCAAAATTTAGGGATATCAGGTTGTGTTTTCTTCATTTTTTCTGGCAAATGACTAAACTTTTAGCAAACAGTGGAGGCCCTGATCAGATGCCGCGTTCTGTGGCGTCTGATCTGGGCCTGTACTGTTTGTCACGGTATCCGTTTTGGGATTTCCGGTACTAAATGGGTTAAGACAGCGCACGATAAATATTAGAATAAGTACGTATCTCTCTTCGAATCTATAGGTTCATACTACCATAAAGCGCAGACTGCTCAAAGTCTTCGCTGGTCGTATGAAAACTTCTCTACCCACCAAAGGAGGCCCCACCCATTTAGGGCTAGGAAACTTAGATTAAGCTGCATGAGGCATGCTTCCACGCAGAGCTGAAAATGACCGCACATGAGTATTGGTAAACCGTGCCCGATTGCGAGTCGGAATATCTGCATATACACCGCATTGGGTTGCTTGGGCGGTAGGGCTTGAGAGGCAATTTCATGTCGATGTCTGGGAAAAGTTCTTGAAAATTGGAAGTAAAAGCTCAAAATGAGCCAGCGCATGAAAGAATCTACAAGAAGTCTTGAGCGACCAGCGAAGACTCAGATCAGCCTGTGCATTCGCGCAGCCTGATCAGAGTCTTCGCTGATCGCATGCACCTACTATAGGCTAAAATCTATGCAAAGAGACATAAGCAAAAGGTGTTGTCGTAGTGGATGGGTGCGCAGGTTGATCACAGTCTCTGCTGGTCCCACTGGTCTTATTGTAGGTTTTGTCATGCGCCGGGTCAAATGACATTAATGGTATTGACGGGGACGTTAAACCTTCAAATAGAAGAAAAGACCCAAGAGATGCGTAGACTATCGCTGGTTGCACAGGTGTTATTGTAGGTTTTGTTATGTGTTGGCTTAATTAAAACCAGGTCTTCTAATAAGACAATCGATTTATATATCATGAACTTCATTAGTAGTGAAACGGTAAAATGTAAATGTAGATTGACCCTTCTGGCATACGTTTTCTTCAAGAAAAACGGATTTTATTACTTGTCGTGTTTTTCCGGTCAATATTGACCCTTCGGAAAAAGAAGTCTACTGTTGAAGGAAAGAATCGGCTTTTCAGGACCGCCCTGTATCGATTTGAGAAATTTTAAAGTTTGGACAGATTTGTCTCCTCGGCAAGGGCACTTAATGTCCTTAATGTAATTGTGTATTTCATTTTTTTTTTCTACTTTAAATCAATATATAGTACTGCTGCTTAGTGTGACAGCTTGCCAAGGTACGTGTGATAAATTAATATGATAATGACCTTTTAAGGGGAATGGGAACACCTTCAAGGGAGGCAACTCCTGCAAAAATTTTTGTCTCCCATGTCAATAGGCGTCAACTTTTAAAGGAAAGAATTTGTTCCAGAGGAGCAAATTCTTTCCTTTAAGAGAAGACCCATTTTTTCAGTGAGACAGGGCTTATAGAAAAGCAAAATGGAAGTCCCGAAAGTTATCTCCCTTGGAAAATGGCGGAAAATCTGCGAGGTGTTCCCATTCCCCTTAGCTCGCTACGCGGATGATACAATATTTCTTGATTCCGTATCTACATTGTCAACTATGTAGCCTAGGTAACGAGTTTGTGTATTGCCTGGTCGTTGACCTCGCAGACATGTTTTTTCGTGACTCTGTTCTGTTTACAATCTACTTACAGTATATGCGCGTAAGGTCTTGATTTTAAAATTTATGACCATGCTCAAAGACATATGAGAAGACCTATCTTCGGGAAGACAAACTGATCAAGTTATCTACACAGATTAGCATGCGCATTACGAAAACACGCCTCTACAAATACATTGTAAATTTTACCACCGAAAAATGAAAGTTTTCCGATGAAATTTCGATATTTTTCTTATTTCTGCTCCAAACATAGATTGTGGATACTCGTTAGAACCGCCTCGACGAGTACACACAAACTATGTTTTTGAACAGAAATAAGAAAAATAAAGTATACCCCTGCCAACCCCAGTTTTATTATATAAAAGTGGGGTTCGAGGGGGTCAAAATCACATAGGCGTGTTTTCGTGATGGCTTGTTTTTTTACATGTGCAATTTAGATATATTGTTCTGTACAAGCACATTCTATTAATATATCCGCGTGAAACAATGTATTTGTACATATTTTTCCTGACGAAAATTTGTGGTATTTTCCTAATTTATACTCCAAACATAGGTTGTTGTTATTCGATAGAACGAGAAACCGCAACCTATGTCTTATAGCAGAAATAAGAAAAAATAATGAATACCCCTGAAAAACCCCAGTTTTCTCTATATGAAGTGGGGTTTAGAGGGGTGTTCATAACACGAACTTGTTAACAATATGAGCTAACACTAAGGTGCCGATTAGACTGCGCGGGTGCACAGGCTGATCTAAACCTTTGCTGTTCGCATATGACAAAACAGTTTTTCTCATGAAGCGGGTCATTTTGTGCAATTAAAAGAGTTGGTATGTATAGTGGATTAAGATGTGAATAACCGGATAAACGAATATGTATATGAAAATATATATAAATGAGTGAAAATATATTGAAATGTGTAGGACTAACCGGATAAATAATAATGAGTAGATTTTGAAACACACACACACACACACACACACACACACACACACACACACACACACACACAGAGAGAGAGAGAGAGAGATGCTTCATTTTTTATGTACCAAACAAGATATCGCAAGTAAATTAGGGGATAACTGTATTCAAAATTGACATTTGGGGAGGTAAATCGGAGCTGCGTAAAACCGAATGCTGCGTAAAACCGAATGGCAGCCAATGAAAAGCGACGTAACGTGATGACGTCGGGTTTCCGACAGTATATCGCAGAATATATTGTCGCGAATTTTTGACGTTATCCAATCAGACGTCGCGTTACATACGAAAGTGCATTAGACTTGTGTTTCGATGCCACGTATAAATGAATTAATGTGTTTGTATTCACGTATTCATGAACTAGGCCAATTTCGCGTGGTCAGTTGACATGAGTTTGAAAAACAAAACAAAACAAAACAAAAAAAAAAAAAAATATCCCTAAGCTCAGGCTAGTAATTTTACTGCGTGTAATGTGCGTACTGCATTTCATAATGTGTCTCATTACAATATCACTTCTATGTGTCACAGCAGCAGCCGATCTCCAAAACGGCAATCTTTCTGATGAAAAATTAAACTTAAGTTGTAGGTGCTCTTTAGAATCGCCTGTATAAATGGTGGGGCGGTTTTAACGAGTACCAACAACCTATGTCGTTGAGCAGAAATAAGAAAAGTAATGTACACCGCTTTAATTCCTATTCTCACTCATCATGATCATTATGAACATTTCGAGCTATATGATTCTGGGTTCATTTACTTTGCACGCGACCCACTGACGTTCATACTTTCATAAAAAGCAGAAAAATTAAGTTTATTTATTTATATTTACATTCTTTGGCCCTCATCACTTGGCGGAAAAATGCTTATTGTGCAAACTTTTAAAGCTGAAAAAAAATTACACGCTGTTTTTCTACAAAGAGCGGAACAGCGTTGCCGTCACCAACGCCCGTCGAGAACCATAGTTTAGACTGACGTTACTTGACATCACTGATAATCACGTGACTCGATGCGTTCATGAAAGTTTGAACTACAATGTCTTCTATAGTACATATACTTATATGAGCAAGAATCCCAGAATATCAGATCTATTTCGTCTAGCGACAGGTACAGTGTAGTAATATAACGTGACATCAAAGATTAAAAGATGGACGTAAATGCTAGAAGACAAAACAAATGAGTTGAGCCCGCCATGCGAATTTGTGTTTTCGAGCATTCCGTCATGACAAACTTTAACTGCGCATACCCAGCCATTCGGAGGGGCCAGGGATATGGCTTTCTGTTTGAAGGTTCCGCTTGATTCACTGCTTGTATATATGAGCGAGCAGCGAAGGTTCTGACGAGACTGCGCGGATGCGCAGGCTCGCCTGAATCTTCGCTGCTCGCATAGGCGATAAGTACCAAAATCGCTTGACGAGGCCCAGTTTATAGACTTAACGTTTTGTTCGCTCGGATGGCTATTGTTTGATTTGAGGTTTAACGTCCCCGTCAACACTGTAAAGGTAATTTTGGAGACGTTGCTTCCAATTTTGTGGGATTTTTACCCGACATTGAGATGAAATGATATCTCAAGCCCTGCCGCCCAATGAAACCAAATGGTTTATAGGCATGGACTGACACCGCCTTTACTGGGCAAGCCTAGATCCTCTAAGCAGTTTACCAGTACTCGTGTGCGGTTCGGTTTCAGCTCTGCGTGGAAGCATCATGCAGCCCATGTATTTCGTCAAGCCCCGATGGGCGGGGGCCGTGCTCGGATGAATAATCATTCCGCCATGGCCGTTGGTACCTAAACATACCATTTTGGTGGCAGTTTTAATTTGTCGATGACATTGTTGGAATAATAAGGAATGAATAATCATTTTTGTGGATTTAATAAAACAATGAAATTCATTCCTATGGTAAACCCCGGTTTTCTCTATATAACGTCTCGGACCCAATATTGGGTCCGTGATAACGTCGAGTCGAACCGCCGAAAAATCTATCTAAATTTTAAGATGAAAAATTGCGTCATTTTTCTTAGTCATCCGCAAAAGATAGATTGTGGGTACACTTTTGAACCACCTCATCGATCGAGGCATGTCTAACGGGTACCAACAATTTACATGTACATTTTAGAGCAGGAATAAGAACACTAAGGTTTACCCTGTGAACCACAGGTTTACTATATAAAAGTGGGGTTCCAGGGGTCAAAATTATAGGCGTGTTTTCCTGATGGATTCGGTTGCATGACGTGTCAAATTGTACAGAGGTTTTGTTTACCTAAATCAAGAAATGATCAGATTCTTGAGCTAAGGTACTTGTGTGTGTGTGTGTGTGTGTGTGTGTGTGTGTGTGTGTGTGTGTGCGCGTGTATGTGTGTGTTGAATAAAGCACATGTGCATGGGCACATTAGAGACAGTAACCGATAGAGGACTCAACAGCAAAACGTCTGTTCAAATACATGGTAAATTTTATCGGCGAAAACAACGAAACTTTTCTGATAAAAAATTGTGATATTTTTCTTATTTATGCTCGACAACCTACGTCATAGCAGAGATGTCGTACCCATTTCAGAAGCGGCCATATTGGTGTAAATAAGGTAAATAAAATGCTTCAAACCAGATATGTACATTACGAGTCTTCAGAAAACATACTTCAGCTGGTAACGGACAACATTTGCATCCCACCAGTAAGCTAATTTCACCTAGAAACATTGAAAAGGCTTCGATAGCTTCGCCACAAGATTTGATTAGGCGCAGTAAACAATGGTAGTACCGACATCATTGCGAAATCAGCTTGTGTCGAATTATTTTAAGAAAAGGCCACATTTCTGAGACAGATTTCAGTATGTTTGATTCTTTTGTCCTAATGCACCGACTACGCCTACTTGTTGTGACAATTGCCTTTTGTGTAGTAAACGCCGGTAAGCCTACGAAGGGTTATGACGTCACTGCTCTGACGTAAGTTGTTCCCCCTGTATACATGTATATTGAGGGTGCCTGTTCTAATGAGTACCCACAATCTGTATTTTATAACAGAATTAAGAAAATAAGGTTTACCCCCTGTAAAGCCAGTTTTACTGTATAAATGTGGAGTTGAAAGGCACACGAAGGTCTTTGCTGTCCTGCAGATTGGCCACGTGACGGGTCACATGTTCATTTCCCGGGTTTCTCATTGGTGAATTATTTCCAAAAGAATTGCAAAATCTATGTTTTAGAGCAGAAATAAGAACAAATAAGGTTTCCCCTTGTAAACGGCAGTGTTACTATATAAAATGGGATTAAAACAGGTCAGACTAATATAAGCATGTTATCGTGATGGTCAAGTCATCTATTATCTATTTTTGGCCTTGAAAGATTATAAGAATCTTATATGGGTGTGAGGGGTGGATGGGAAAATCTGTCCCGAGGGACACTGTCCGGTATCACGAGGCTTGCCGAGTGATGCCGGACAGTGATCCCGAGGGACGGATTTTTCTTTCCACCCCTCACACCCATATTGGATTCTTTTTCTTGCATACTTTCCATTCCTTAGCGCAGATTTTTAATGCTGCAGCCTCTTCGGTTACCGACGTCCGCCATATTGTGTTGACCCTGCAGGAATGTTTAGTGACGTCACGTAACGTGCTGTGACGTCAACCTTAACTACGGCGCATACGAGGTCGTAATCAACCAGTGCATTTATCAAACACACGATTATATTCGATTTTGGGTCGGAACACCAGGGTCAGAACATAAATTTCTATCCCAGTGTAAAATCACGGATTTCCTTGTCTGGTGTGCAAGAAAATGTTATATCATATGGACGTATTGTCCGAATGAAGGAGTCGTGTACATATCGGCATTTGGACATCAAAGCGATATTGACTTCCAGATGGACACTGTTAGCTGTCCTTGCACCAAGTAACGGCAAGACGGGACATTATTTTATTTATTCATTTTTCTGTTTCACCCCACCCTCAGTCTAGGTCACAGACGAGGCTCTAACAACCAACTGGTGCCATGACCTTCAAGCCCTAGATAAGATAAAATATCGCAATTTTTCAACTGAATACTGTTGTTTTTTCGGCTGTAAAACTTACAATGTATTTGTATAGGCGTGTTTGTGTAATGTTCCCCAAAGATTGGCCATATTGGGTGATAGGTAGACAAACAGAAGGTATCTTCGACAGGATATAGTCTGCACATGTGTCTCGTTTTTTTTGTTTGTTTTTGGTTTTTGGTTTTCATATATATTGGTATTCAAATCATAAGATGAATTTTGTTTATATTTGGTGTGATGACAGAAAAAGGTCCAAATTTATTCAGTGATACCCAGCCTATGCTGATTACCTCAAGGTCAAGGTCACGGACTTAGATGTCTTATGTTAAAACTTTTAAGAGTTAATAGCTTCGAAACATTTTGATGGGTTTGGTTCAGATTTGGGATGATGACAGATGCTACCTCAAGGGCACTTCTAGGTAGTCTTTGCTGTCTCATGACAGCTCTTGTTTAAATGTACTACTTTCATGAGGGTACGGCGGAGGTTCAGAGAGTAATGTGTGTTACATGTGGGTTTACGGCGTCCCGCAAACCCCCATGCTGACAAGACAACCGAGCGTGATCTCTGACAGGTGTACGGGCAGCTGTGGGGTAAGGCACAAGAAAGATGTTAGATGAATGACATGAATTATTTACAGTATCTACATACAACACTTACTAACATAAAACATCACAATTTGTTGCTTCTGTAGCCAACTCACGACGTCCGCTCCGAAGGCAAAACACTGTTCTGTGCTCGGAACGGGTGACGTGAATACCTACAGAAGCAAACAACAAAAACAACAACAAAAACAAAAAAAGAAACAACACAAAACGCGACTGGCCAGTTTATAACTTAGGGTGAATCCCCACTCGCGTGACACTTCCTCTCGCGAACTAGTAGAACTAGTCTATCAACATAGTTGATAATCTTAGGTTTAGCGATCACGTTTGCTGATCAGAAGTTTAGTGATCGTCTAAATGACCTGCAGGTTAATTGACCTCTTCCATGGTCTCACATTTGTTTACAACGAACAATGATCTAGATTCTGCTTCTACCCTGGTAGGCGCTGATTACGGCGGTCTGTCCGCCCTTGCTGGACCCTAACGCCTAGCGTCGTACCAGTACCTGCTGCTATGAAGCAGGGAGCAGCAGGTCACACATTGTTGTGCCTGCAAATTACGATAACGGGACTAGAAACGAGTCACAAAACATACATGCTATATCATGATCCCCCTCCCGGAGAAGTAAGAATATGTTCATGCATACACCGTTATTGCGCATGCGCCGACAAGACATACAGGCTGATTAGTGCATGCGACAAATAACCGTACAGCAGAACTCAACTTGACTGTGCATCAAATTATCAGCACCCAGCGCTTGACACAATAATACTCAAAGCTCATGTTTCCTTACTGAGCACTACAGAAATCAATTAATGCTCACTACTACTGAGCATGATACTCATCAAATTTGTGCTCACTACATTATCACAAGTAAGAGGCAATTGAACAGACCACGCCTTTGCGCTACCTGGTCAGCTGCCAATTACAGGAAACATAACAATCTCTATTTCATATCCTTCTCCGCGACACGGCTCACAAATATAGCTATTCACAAATTCAATACATTAATAACAGATAGAAACTACAACAGAAGATTTTCATCTATAATCCACAACATTTGTTAGTGTCTCATAAGGGCCAACACTGTTTGCCGTAAATTCTCTCTATTTGGTAGGCACCCCGTCACAACCGTCCTCGCGACGCCGATGACGCAGCTGACGTCATCCCCGCCGCTCAGGCCGTTATGACTTGTAGCGACCAAATACTCCCACTTATCATCATCACGTTCTTTATATGTACATACATGCACAAACTGAGTTATCAGACAAAAACGGCATCATTACAAAATGAACTCGTAATTCTTTTTGAACAAAATTATTTCTAATCAACGTGAACATGCTTGTAAAATAAAATTCATTACGGTTCATCATCACGGATAACCCAACAGGCTCTTGTATGAGTTTGCCCTGATGATGAAGATGTGGTTAAACCCGTCTTAAGTTTACGTCCCCTCTACACCTAATATCATATTGGGACGGAACCACGGTTTTCTAACCACAGCTAGTCACAAGTCATGGATCAAACAAGTGACCCGACGTTTATTAATTACATTCTACAAAAGGGGTCTAAAAGCCTAAATGAATCTAGAATGAGCGGGTGTCCAAACTTTACGTCTCACCAACATCTAGGGTCAGCATGAGACAGGACCTCACTTAGAAAGACTCATTCTACTACTGGAGAAGCCTGGGATCAATTCTGCGACGTTTAGCTGGCAAAGCTAGTAGCCTAATCACTACAGGCCACAACAGTGAATTCAGAATAGGCTTCAGAAAGTTGGGGTATACTAGAAGTAAACCCCTCCAAAACCTACAAGCATGTTCATACAAAAATACTAAACATAGATTTAACATACCTTTCAATATACTTTCTATTTCCCCGTCACAATGTTGTGTTCACTCTTTACAACTTGACCTGCTGCTAAAGTGTCCGTTTTTTTTAGGGTTTATATATCTATGAATACTACCGGAAAATCATGCCTTCTCTTATTACCTTGCTCAATTCGTGGCGAGGTGGAGATACCGGCCACAAACAAAGCCAGATAGCAAAATCGAGTAGATAATGGATTTGCGTTCAAATAGTACATTTCCCATAGGAAAAATTGATGAAACGACCCTATAATCAATGACATGACTCCTGTCAAAACGAACACCCACACAACACGTGACGGGAATAAAAATCATATATGGCACAATTTGGCGGTTGGCGATTTTTAGGCAAATTCTATAGGACTCGGCCTTTTAGCGGCCCCCTGTATTGTAAAAACAGCTCTCTATAAACCACTCATGCACACATCGTATGATATGTGCATGACTTGTTCATGGAGCCGCACAGTTTGCGTACCATATTTCACCTAAAATATTTCACTCGCACCGCCCTACCATATATCTACTAAAATAATTTAGATGTGCATAAGCACCAGAGAGGTTTCCTATTCCATCTCGTAACAATGTGGTATTGCGCCAACATAAGAAAAATCTGTAAAGAAAAATCCAGGCCAGTATCATAACGGAGATTGAACCCAAGACCTTAGTTTACACAGCTAACGACACGACCACCCGGAAATAGGGTCAAAACCCGTTACACTGGCCAGTAATGAACTGATGAACTCAAACTATTATACCTTTATACATACTATATTTACATTATTTATTTATAGTTGTATTATTGGTGTCGAACTTTATTACAAAAGTTTAAAACCACCATTACCAAAACACGCCTATACAAATAATGTGTAAATTGTAAAGCCAAAAAAAAAATGAGATGACAAATTGTGATATATTTCTTGTTTCTGCTCAAAATATAGATTGTGGTACTCGTTAGAACCGCCTCATCGAGGCGGTTTTAACGAGTACATTATGATAACTCACCCGTACGATATAGTGCATTTTTCACATCTCCAAAATGGCTACTTTTCTGATGAAAATCCTTGATATTTTTCTTATAAATGCTCATAACATAGGTTGTGTGTGCTCGTTAGAACCGCCTCATTGAGGCGGTTCTAACGAGTACCCACAACCTATGTCTTGGAGCAGAAATAGGAAAAATAATGAATACCCCCGTAAACCCCAGTTTTCTCTATATAAACTGGGGTTTAGTGGGGTCTTCATTTCACGGACTTGTTCACGTGATGACCCACAATATATACTTTAGAGCAGAAATGAGAAAAATAAGCTTCATCCCTGTAAACCCCAGTTTTTCTATATAAAATTGGGATTCAAAGGGATCACAATTATATAGGCATGTTTTCGTGATGGACATTGTCGTTTAGATATTAATACGAGTATAGACGTTATATTGCTGTCAGGCCTATATTAAATTACATGAATGTTTTTGTTATCATTATTATTTTCAATATAATGTTTTTATCGGTTTACTTTTTTGCACGGTCACAGCAAGGACAATATTAGCAGCTGAGGCAGCATACAGCAGAACTTACCGTAGTTACCTTATGTATTTAGACAGATAAGGCTGAACAAATGTGTAGACCTAGATGAGACGGCGCAGAACACTAATCCAGTCTTTAAACCGAGGCCCCGTCTCCGTATGACCTAAACTATTGGTGAGACGTAAAACGCAAACACCCACTCACATCCGTGTGACAAAGTGTATTCTATAATATCTCTTTCTGATGAAAAGTTGTGATAATTTACTTATTTTTACTCCAAATATATGCTGTAGGTATTCGTGAGACCCGCCTCGTTGAGGCGATTCTAACGAGTACCCACAACTTGTATCTTGGAGCAGACTTCAAATGTAGGTTGTAGGTACTCGTGAGAACCGCCTCGTTGAGGCGGTTACAACGAGTACCTACAACTTAAATCTTGGAGCAGAAATTTGAAAAATAATGTATGGCCCCCGTAGACACCAGTTTTCTCTATATACGAGTAAAGTGGGATTTATGGGGTGTTCATTTCATGGACTTGTTCACGTAATGTTTAGGCTCAACATTTGGTATACAATTTTACTCGTTCAAATTTTAGAGCAAGTAAGGTAAGGAGTTTAAGTGTCCGAATATTTAGGGTAAATACGGTACAATAACACATGACCGAACAGTAAAGGGGTTTAGGTGTCCGAATATTTAGGGTAAATACTGTACAATAAGGCATGGCCGAACAGTAAAGGAGTTTAGGTGTAAGACTATTTAGGGTAAATACGGTACAATAAGGCATGATCGAACAGTTAAGAACCACACCAAACTGTATGAAGCAAGCAAGTCTGGTTTGTCATTTTGACATGTGTGTACTATAGAGGCTACAGAAGGTTCATGCGAGTAGGGGAGACTCAGATCAGCCTGCGCGCATGCGCAGGCTGATCTGAGCCTTCCATACTCGTATGTGTTGTTGACATGCGCCGGACATTTGTTTTTTGTGGTCGGTTTAAATATAACCCGTCATGGTGGTTTCATTTTTCTTCAGGTGTAAAAAACTATGCAAGTTATGACTGTGAAAATGGAAGGAGTTAGTCAATATGGTACACATATAAACAGACTGTATACCTTTAAGCCATATTTTTATTGACTTATGAACATATGTTTTATTTTGCATCATGCGGCCATTGTTGAACAACTTGCAATGTCAGGGAATAAATGAAACGTATTCATCAGAGAAAGGATTTAGTATTTGTTAGATATGTGATGTTTATCTTTGAATTTGCATATGACTATTGTTGTCAATGGTCTTTTTGTCGTCAAAAACATTAACAGACTGGTAAGTATTGCGGCTGAACTAGATCAACATTATTTGAAGAGAAGGTTTAACTTTTTGTTTTCGTTCGCTCCAGCATTTAAGTTATTTCATGCTGTCAAGTCCTCGTCGTTGTTTCAGCTCTGCAGTCGTTTGATTTTTATGTTCTAGGAGATATTGCATGGTGTGTTAAAATGTGTTCATGCGGATCGAACACATTATTTGCTTGGCTCCAAGAGTGAGGACTGTGGTCAGGTAAAATCGATTTAAAGGCATTTATTCTTGATTATTGAGGACTATCATTTAATTACATAATATTATGCAGCCCTCAGTGCTGACTGAAGAGAAGTTCTCTGTCTTCAACAGGCAAGGGTCCCCCTTGGGGAAAATCAATAGTTTACTAACTGTTGACTAGAGTGCGCATTATTGATTTCCCCTTAAGTGTCTCAGTCAAGGGATTCAACAAGAGCTTCTACTCACTCTATTAAGGACCGCCTTTGATCTGCTATAACAGTATATCACAAGGGCAATAAAACAATTATGAACACACGGCGTGTCCTACTGTTACAAGAATAAATGCCTTTAAGCTCCCCAGTAAAAAGAAGTAATGGCTCTTCAGTCATGGTTTATTATTGTTAAGTTCGTCTTTGCATCTATGTATTTCTAATATATTTTATGTTGGGTAACCGTTTGGGCATTTTGTTGGAATGTAACTATCCTCTTGGCTTGCAGTCTATGACCTTTACATTGTAGTGAAGTTTTATATTCGCGTTTCTTTCCCTTTGACATAATGAAAAAACGCCTTTATGATTTTGACCCCCTTGAACCCCACTTTTATATAGTAAAACTGGGGTTTACAGGGGTAAACCTTATTTTCCTTATTTCTGCTCTAAAATATAGATTGTGGGTACTAGTTAGAACCGCCTCGATGAGGCGGTTCTAACGCGTACCCGCAATCTATATTTTGAGCAGAAAGAAGAAAAATATCACAATTTTTCATCTTAAAATTTTCATATTTTGGAGGTAAAATTTACAATGTATTGGTATAGGCGTGCTTTCGTAATGTGTCGTTAGTGGGAGGTGGGTATAAGTATATCGATTCTTGATCATCGCCTTCACTTTTATTTAAATGCCGTATCTACTAGAGTTGTCTGTGACACTCGGAAACATGCCTATATGTATTAAAAACCTTATCACCAAAAACGGAATTTATGACATTTTTCATATTTCTGCCAAAACATAGATTGAAGGTACTAGTTAGAACCGCCTTCAGCAGAAATATGAAACAATTATATATACCCCTATAAACTCTAGGTTTACTATATAAAAGTGGGGTTTGGGGAGTCAATTTTACATGAGCATGTTTTCGTTAAGATATTCCCTTTTAGAGACTAGCTTATTTTATAGCAAAGCTGACCGGAAATCAAGAATATTGTCTCCATTTAAAACATGAAGGAGAATAATGACAGGTACAAAATGAAGATTAATTCTGCTTTAAAAAGCTTATTAAGAATGATGAAGTTATTCTTTCTTTGTGTTTTTCTGCACACAATGTTCCTCGCGTCAGTGACCACCTTTGGGACTGTTCATAAGTGGTCTTAAAGACCACTTTTGAACAGTCCCAAAGGTGGTCTTTATATAGGAATTTTACTGTATGTTAATTCTGATTCGATTCATTTCTGTCGTGTCTTTTTTCAGCAGTACGTTCTTCTTACCAAGAAATGTGACAGGAAATGTGACAGCAAACTAGAGTGGGCTATTGTCTTATAATGGAGCTTTACAAACGATTTCCAAAATTATGTTTGATCTGGTGCTCGATTGAAGTGGCACTGTACGCTGGACAAATCTTTGGCTGGTCAGCTCTGATGTATGTTTTGAAAGAGGAGGGATTTTATGCAAACGTATGTGATGACTTTATTCTGTTAGGCAATGGTTCCCGTAACTATAGCTACGTGGTACACTCTGAAAATGATATAACAACACATGATACTATTGTTGATTTTGTCGGAGGGGTCGATGACACTGAAATACATCATAGCTACACAGTTTTAAGAACAATAAATGGAAGTGGTTCTCTTGATGCTAATGGTATACAACAAACTGTTAGTAAAGAGAATAGTGATAAAGTGATGAGCAACAGCCTAGTGAACAGTAGTGTCTCAGAGAAAGTAATAGCTGGGCAAGAAGGACCGGAGTTCATTACTAGACGCTATTCAAAGTATTGCACGGGACAGGATTCCAGATTGAACCTTTGGTTTTCGATAGCTGTAGGGTTTGCGTATGTAATGTGCGGATTTCTTGGGCCGCTAATGAGCAAAATTGGAATGCGGTTCTACAGGTTATTTTTCATGTAAGTAATAAATGCGTAGTTATATGCAAACCGGTGCCGTTAAGAATGTGCGTTCAAGGAAACTCTGACCCGGCCGCGCAATATGCGCAAGCGGAACCAGAGTTTCGCCGTTCGCTTCGTGGATTTCTGTTAAGCCAAGGCTTAATCATGCAAGCATGACTTTGTCCTTATTTAGATTGCAAGCGGATTTTCGAATCAATTGTTTATCAGTCCACCCAGAGATACTACCTACAGAAGACTGCCGCCTGCTGTTGTTCAAACGAGTCCCTTGAGTATTATACCTATCCATATATTCATGATAATAAAGTAAGAGATAAATTGAGTTCTAATAAACATCCCCGCCCATCGGGGCTTGGAGAAATAGATTATGCTACGTGATGCTTCCACGCAGAGCTGAGCTGACCACACATGAGTACAGGTAAACCGCCTTTATGGTCTAAGCCTGCCCAGGCAAAGTGGTGCGAGTCAGACCGTCCAGTGCATATGACCCTATTTGTTTCATTGGGTGGCAGGGCTTGAGATGACATTTCATATCAATGTCGGGTAAACGTCCCACAAAACTGGAAGCAACGTCTCCAAAATGACATCAAAAGTGTTGACGGGGCATAAAACAACAATCAATCAAACAAACAAATCCTTCAAAGCTCAAAAGATTCCAAGTAAATACTCCCAGCAGTTCACATGTACGACAAGCGAATACCCGGATCATTTTTGATGGTTGTCCGAAAGAATCCATGTGTCTTAGACACTCTTAAAGGCGCTCAACGATAACTATGAATAGACTTAGGGGATATGAGCAGCCTGATCTGAGTCTTCGATGGGTACACATGTTTGTTTGTTTGTTTGATTTGAGGTTTAACGTCCCCGTCAACACTGTAAATGTCATTTTGGAGACGTTGCTTCCGATTTTGTGGGGCTGTTACCCGACATTAAGATGAAATGACATCTCAAGCCCTGTCGCCCAATGAAACCAATAGGGTTTACATGTATAAGCATGGACAGTCCAACCCGTGCGCATCGCTTCGCCTGGGCAGGCTTAGATCCTCTTAGCGGTTTACCAGTACTCATGTGCGCCTTGGATTCAGCTCTACGTGGAAGTATTATGCAGCCCATATATTTCTTCAAGCCTCGATGGGCGAGGGCCGCGGGCAGACATGTAATTTGCAGGAATATAGAATGACTGTTAATGGTAATTTCAACGTTGCTTTTTTTCTGGGGAGGGGGTGGGGGGGGGCTATTTACAATCGACTGCAAATAGCCATTTTAACGTATTTTGGCTACCTGCAGTTGACTACAAATAGCTATTTTAAAGTTGTTGTCGTTGTTGTTGTTTTATTTTTGCTATTGGCAGAAACAGTTGACTGCGAATAGCCTCTTCCAAAAGTTATATTTTATGGTCATGTCAGGCAGTGTGTGAAGCTCTTACCTTTCTACTTCACATTATTTACATAAGATTTGGCTAAGTTATAGACAAATGAGGGTATTCTGATTGGTACAAATTGCCTTTGTGGCTGATCTGTTTTTTTATTATGAAAGAGACTTCATGATGTCCCTGTCCGACGAAAACCAATCTGAAATCATTGAAGGTTGGTTTGATCAGTCAAAATTCCCCACGGAACTTCAGTCAAATAAAGCAAATTCGTCTGCTACCGAAGCCCCGTTCTTGGATTTACATTTATCTATTGTAGATGGGTTTGTTTCCTGCAAATTTATGATAGATGCGATGATTTTGATTTTGATATTGTAAGTTTTCCGTTCTTGGAAAGTGATGTTCCTCGTGCTGCATCCTACGGTGTTTATATTTCGTAATTAATTAGATTTGGCAGAGGGTCTAGTCATGTACCTGATTTCAATACTCGTAATTAATTGTTAACTGCTAAACTTCTTAATATGGGTTATCGGTATTATAAACTACGTAAAGCCTTTTCTAAGTTCTGTAGACGTCATTCCGATTTACTTTCAAAATTCAATGTTTGACTTAAATTTCTTGTGCAACAAAGCTTAACGGAACCGGAATTTTATGGTGACTTAAGGTATAAATTCAGAAAAATACCCCCATAATCCCCACTTTTCTCTATATAAAGTGGCGTTTAGAGGGGTGTACATTTCGCAGACTTGTAAAGTAGAAGTAAAACAAAGATCAGGAATCGATACAATTAACCTACTCCACCCACGAAAGACACCAAAGGAAAGAAACACAAACACGAAGCGACCAGACCATCATGGAAACCATAACAAAGAATGGCCATAAGGACAGTTACTTTCCCACAAAATGGCCAAATGGCCATCCAAAATAAAAAGACACAAGTGATACACACAGTAAGTAGTAACAAACAACAACATAAATAAACCGCCACAGAAGAACCGCCTTGGAACGGTCAGTGGAAAGAATTCCACTGGGGGGCTTAAATCGATTTTACATGGCCATAATCCTCGCCCTTACCTCTGTCGCGGTATACACTTATTTTGTTTAGTCCGCATGAAGGCTACCTAACTCATCAGTGTAACATCTCCGAGGACCTACAAATAAAAAAACTACAGAGATGAAACAAGGTTGAGGACTCGACAGCATACAACAACAGAATTGCTGGAGCAAAAGAAAACCAACAGTTAGACTCGGAGGGGCCCCACCAAAGACGGAGCATCAGGCGCCAACCAACATAAAGAAAAGTAGAAGTAAAACAAAGATCAGGAATTGATACAATTAACTTACTCCATCCATAAAAGACACCAAAGGGAAAGAAACACAAACACCAAGCGACCAGACCATAATGGAAACCTAAACAAAGGAAGGCCACACGGACAGTTACTTTCCCACAAAATGGCCCTATGGCCACCCAAAACCAAAAGACACAAGCGACACACACAGCAAGCAACAAACAACAACATAAATAAATCGCCACAGAAGAGCCGCCCTGGAACGGTCAGTGGAAGACCCCCACTGGGGGGCTCAAATCGATTTTACGCGGCCACAACCCTCGCCCTTACTTCCGTCGCGATTAAGACAAATAATTTGTTCAGTCCGCATGAAGGCCTCCTAACTCATCAGTGCAACATCTCCGTGAACACAAAAATCAAAGAACCACAGAGGTGAGACAACGGTGAGGACTCGACAGCAAGAAACCACTGAAATGCTGGAGCAAAAGAAAACCAACAGTTAGACTCCGAGGGGCCCGACCAGAGACAGAGCATCAGGCACCAACCAACATTACCTTGAATTAGATCTCTCTAATTCTCAATAAGCCTTTACGTTGGAGCCGTCATAGAATCTGAGGCCTGACCCACCGGCGTGCAATTAAAGAGGGAAGCAAAGTTGCCAACCGTGATTGGGTTAACTACCATGCATGCAGTCTGTCGTATAATATCCATGTTGTACCCAATCTTTTTATATCGAAGAATGATTTTACGAAATTGGGTGCTGAAGTCATTGCGGTTATATATTTTTCTGAATTTATATACTAAGTCACCATAAAATTCGGGTTCCGATAGACCTTGTTGCAGAAGAGATTTAAGTCCAATATTGAATTTTGAAATTAAATCAGAATGGCGTCTATAAAATTTTGAAAAGGCTTTGCGTAGTTTATGGTACCGATAACCCTGATTAAGGAGTTTAGCCGTTAATAATTTATTACGAGTGTTGAAGTCAGTTACATGACTACACACTCTAGCAAATCGAATTAACTGCGAAATATAAACGCCATAGGATGGCGCACGAGGAACATCGCCATCCAAAAAAGGAAAATTTACAATCTCAAAATCAAAGTCATCGCGTTTATCATAAATTTTGCACGAAACAAATCCATCCACAATAGATAGATGTAAATCCAAAAACGGGGCCTCGGTATCAGAAGAATTTGCTTTATTTAACTGAAGCCCTAGGGGGTAAATCTGACTGATCAAACAATCAAAATAGGTAATATCAATATTTAATAAATCATCTAAATATCTAGAAGTAGAGCTAAAAGCTTCAATAATTTCAGATTGGTTATCAAATGAGACAAATAGATTGCATTCAATACTAAAATAAAATAAAATTCCATTTATGTTTTTACGCTGGAACCGTCATATAATCTTAAGCCCGACCTACCGGTGTGCAATCAAATAGGGAAGCAAAGTTTCCAACCGTGATTCGGTTAACCACCATGCATGCATTGGGTTAACCTGTTGTATCGATATTTAATCTCGACAAACTGTCTGAAGTGTAAGCGGTTTTGTGTCGAAAGAACTATACTTCATGTATTTAGGAAAATAGCACTTTTGTAAAAAAATATCACCAGCACAAACTTTATTATACTTTGAGAGCTTAAAGTTCTACCTGATAAGGTCAACGACCCGTGCCCCGAAAACTCAGCAGGGAAGCTTTACGAAATAACAACAACAATTGGCAGGTTTAATTATTCAAAGGTAAAAATAAATTTAAATAGATTTTAATGTGATGAATCGAAAACTGACAAACCGACATACAGACAGACAGATATCTTATTAAAGTCTTACTTCCGCATAATGAAAAACAAAATGACACAAAACACAAAAATAATGCGGAACTAATCTTTAAAGATTTATGAGAGACCATACTTTGTACAGTGACCCACGTACGAGTACTCAACTGCTTTTATCATATGACGTCGCGTGTAATAACGCCATGTATCACATGACGTCGTTGATAAGCAGTGGATAACGTCGTGTAATAAAAATCGTATGACCACACGTGTAATAACACTTTGGCGGGATTAAGCAACGTCATGCCTACGCTCATGTCAACAATGCATTTTTCGTAGAAAAATTGTCAAATGACAAGGCGATAAAATACAATTTAAAGTAGTCATATGATAAAGAGAATCTTACACTCGTGGTCATTTCATATGATATTTATGAAACTCGCAGAAGGCTCGTTTCATAAATATCATATGGAATGACCACTCGTGTAAGATCCTCTATTTTTTCGTATGACGTCGCGTCTGAGAGTGTAATAACGTCATGTATTATTTTCGATGATCCACTAGTGGATTAAATATGCCAATTAGCTAGATACGCCCCGTAACGTTACATATACGACGTCCTTACCGACGTCGCGTTTACTAACGGCGGAATATTGACATTTTTGAAAACAATCGTGAATAAAATGCGTTTGAAATGTCATATGATAAATAGAATCTTGCATTCGTGCTCATATATTATTGAATTTATTAAACTCGTTGAGGAAAATGGATAAAATGCTCGGCACAGCCTCGCATTTTATCCCTTTTCCTCAACTCGTTTAATAAATTCAATAATACATTAACACTCATGTAAGATCCTGTATGTAATATTTTCGATAATCCACTAGTGGATTAAATATGCAAATTAGGTAGATACGTCCCGTTACGTTACATGTACGACGTCCTTAACGACGTCGCGTTTACTAATGGCGGAATTTTGACATCTTTGTAAACAATCGTGAATAAAATGCGTTTTAAATGTCATATGATAAATAGAATCTTGCATTCGTGCCCATGTTTTATTGAATTTATTAAACTCGTTGAGAAAAATGTATTTTATCCCTTTTCCTAAACTCGTTTAATAAATTCAATAATACATGAGCACTCATGTAAGATCCTCTATATCCCTCATTAAACATGACCTTTTAAACCTGTCCTGGCTTCAAATACAACAAATCTTACACATAGTTGCGGGTCTCTGACGGAATGATTGAAAACGCCATGACTTGGAGATTAAGTTAATAAAATGGGAACGCATTCAAGGGTAATAAAACGAAAATAAGACATTCAACATTTTCAATAAGTCATGGGGATAAAGTACTGTTGTCGGAGGATAAGTTGACAGTGACATCAGTGAATGTTTTTGTTATTGAGCATAGTCCACTGCTGTCGAACGGTAATATTCAATATAATGCGATTTTGTCGTTTACTTGTTAGACATTTAACCCATATATGACAATGGAATATTCCATCCAGTAAGTTTGGAGTGGACCATTTCCAATTATAGGGGTGTCAGGTTTGTTATTGCTTGTATGAAATTTTACAAAAATGAGTGTTCTTTAAGCAAATAGTGAAGGCACAGATCAAACGCCGCGTTTTGCCACGTCTGATATGTGTCTGCACTGTTTGCCAATGTCCCAGAAAAGGGCCGCGAGGCATATATGGGTTAACCTGGCGCAGTGGAAAGACGGCTGACTAATAGCCCGTCAAATATACTTAATTCTTTTCACTTTATAGGGTTGTTATTCGATTTTTATCGATAATAACGGTAAAACTCTGATTCACCTATTGATGGTGGTATAATCTAAAACGTCACTGTCAACTTATCCTCCGACTACTGTACTGTTGTCAGAGGATAAGTTGAAAGTGACGTCAGCAAAGGTTTTTGTTGTTAAGCATTGTCAACTGTTGTCAAAAGGTAACGACGCTTCGGTAATGATGATTATAACGGTATAATATGTCTTGCCAAACATTGGGGGGTATGATAATGATAACGGTACAACCTGTCAAGTCTACCTGAAGTGGTATTATCTTTTACGTCACTGTCTACTTACCCTCGGACAACAGTAACAGTTATACATGTAATGACAAGAACAACAAAAGAATATCCATTGCGATAACAGTAAAAATTCGCCTACATTACGAAAACACACCTATTCAAATACATTGCCACCTTTATCGCCGAAAAAATGAAAATTTTAAGATGAAAAATGTGATATTTTTCTTATTTCTGCTCAAAATATAGATTGTAGGCACTCGTTAGAACCGCCTCATTGAGGCGGTTCTAACGAGTACCCACAATCTATATTTTAGAGCAGAAACAAGAAAAATAAGGTTTACCCCTGTAAACCCCAGTTATACTATATAAAAGTGGGGTTGAAGGGGGTCAAATTTATATAGGCGTGTTTTCGTGATGTAAAGGCAAATATATATTGCTATCTATACACAGAAGCCTTCGTAGTCATAAATCCTGGATATTGGGCTCGGTTCCGGACTTCTGCAGACTTTCGGCTGGCCCACTACACCGAGAACCTAAGTTGTTGGTTGGACGTAAAACACACATACACACCAGCTCGCCGCGCAGTGTCGTCTCATGTTTTTTGAGCTAGTGTTCGTCCATGCGGGTCATTATTATTGTTATAATGCAGGAATCTTCATTGAAATTGAGGGCTAAGGTTGACAGTTCGTGAACTCTGGCGTTCATTACGATAACATATCCGTGCAACAAAGTGCATTTTTCACATCTCCACAATGGCTACTTTCTGATGAAAATCCGTGATATTTTTCTTATTTATATTGCAACATAGGCTGTAGGTGCTAGCTAGAACCGCCTCATTGAGACAGTTCTAACGAGAACCAACAACTTAAGTAAGAAAAATAATGTGTACCCGCGTAAAATAGAAGTGAAGGCAATCATCCCCAGTTTTCTCTATGAAAGTGTGGTTTAGGCGGTGTTGATTTAACGGACTTATTAACGTGATGTCCACATCCCACCCCTTCCCCTCCCAGTAGTTTTGCGCCTACCATCCCAATGCAGTCAAACAATTGCAGTTTCTTATCTGTTATGAAAACCTGTATCTGACAACGGCGTCTGCTTGTGTGGTCTGTTGAATCTTCTTGCAAACTTTTTAAAAATATTTTTCTATATAGACAAACTGTGAAGACCCAGATCAGCTACTATAAGATGAGCTGTCTGATCTGGGTCCACGCTGTTTGCAAAAATGTTTTAAAGTTACCGGCAGACGACAAAGTAGACGACAATTGTCGTGATTGTCATCTTATGGGATAGCCCATTTTAGACTGTATGGAACCTTCCAACATCTATAAATAGCACAAATCCATTTCAATATTTAGTGGTGTCAGGTTGTGGCTTGAGAAAATGGCTGAACTTTTTGAAAAGAATTCTGAATCAGAGGCTGCAGAACTGATCTTCCAATAGTAGCCATTTAAGGGTTTCCCGCCTGAAAGGAGTTAATGGCGCACGTGGTGATCAACTTTTCGCCGAATGTTCGTTAATCGACACAAAGTACTGCTAAAGGCCACGTACCTACCACTGATTAGTAAGAAATCCAGGTAACTTATTTGCGTTTATTTTATTGCAGTGAGGTCAGCGTGTTGCGTATAGAATCTGGGCTGGAATCATGGATTGGGCTTGGCGGCGTCTGATTAGGGTTTACTCTGTTCGCTTACAATACAGGAATTTAAGGATAACGCGCCGCAAAACGCATTATCTGATCGGTTAGCATATTTTGCTAAAACGTTGGAATACAAGAATTAAACGAAACCAGGTTTCTTTCAAGCCTGGGCGGCCTCGGAAGCCCAGTCGGATGCGCGTCTGACTGATGATCAGGAGGACGCGGGTTCGGTACCTGCCGGAGTCGACAACATTCTTTCGTGGAGACTTATCATGAAATCTTTTTTCGGTCATTCTCTCCCTTCCACTGATTCAAGAAGGGCAGTTGTCAGTTTTTTGGCGACCGGCCCCGATAGCTCAGTTGGTAGAGTGTCCGCTTCGGGCAACGGGAGGTCACGGGTTCGATCCCGGGCCGCGACATACCAAAGCCGTTAAAAATGGTACTAGCTGCTCCTCGCTTGGCACTCAGATTTACGGGGTAGAGCTAGAACTGGTCGACCCAGTGTCAGGATAATGTGACTGGGTGTGGTATCATGTAATGTGTCTGGGACATGATACTTCAGTGAGGCAGCACTATAAAAGTGAGCATTGAGCTCCCTGTCGCAACCAGACACCGTCGTGATATGACTGAAAAATTGTTGAAAGCGACGTTAAACCCGAATTCACACACACACACACACACACACACACACACACACACACACACACACACACACACACACACACACACACACACACACATTTTAGCGAAAGAATGCGCACTGCACGGGATAACCGCTTACGTATAAACCTGTCCAGAAAAAGTGTGGATAGGTAAATGGACAGGCTCAAACATTACCTAAATAGTGTTGATTGGCCCGTTAAACGCCAATAAAAACAAACTTTTCCAAGCCTACACTCAGAGACAACTCCCAGTGCATTGATTGTGTGAATGTCGCTGATCGGTGGTTTGATATTGTGTTCTGTATTCGTAACGAATTACGTTACCTAGTCCGCGATCATCTTTCGTAGGCCACACCTATTGTAAACCTCACCTTATATAGGGACTTTTTAATGAGGCGGTTCAAACGAGAAGCTGCAATGTTTATTTGTAGCAGAAACATGAGATTGACAAGTCCGTGCAAAAAGCATCCCTCTTTTCTCAACTATATATATTGAGACAAGTGGGGTTTCACGGGGTGTTCATTAATTTGTATTTTTTTTGCTCTGAAACATAGATTGTGAGTACTTTTTGGAAGGCGGTTCGAACGAGCACCGACAATCTGTATTTGGAGTAGAAATAAGAAACATCGAACATTTCATATAAAAATGCTAGTATTGGAGCCATCACGAAAACACGCCTATATAATTTTGACCCCCTTGAACCCCACTTTTATGTAGTAAAACTGGGGTTTCCGGGGGTATACCTTATTTTTCTTATTTCTCCTCTAAAATATAGATTGTGGGTGCTCGTTAGAACCGCCTCGATGAGGCGGTTCTAACGAGTGCCCACAATCTATATTTTGAGCAGAAATAAGAGAAATATCACAATTTTTCATCATAAAATTTTCATTTTTTCGGCGATAAAGGTGGCAATGTATTTGTATAGGCATGTTAACGAATAGGCTGTCGAATACGCCAGTATAGCCCAAGGTTGTGATATCGTAATGGGATGAACATGTCCCTCTGGGGCAATGCAAGACTTGATAGCGCATAGCCCGTGGTTAGACCCTTCGTTATATGTTTTATCTATGATTTGGCATTAGGTTAAACGCTGGAGTAGAAGACCCCCCTCCCCACCCAAGTAGCTTTAGTGCCATGTGTCCATTTGCGTTAGTTCGCTTTATCCTGTTGTAGCTCAGCCGTAAAAGAAACTGCAATATATTTTGCTTAAACTACAATTTACTAAATTGCATTTCTTCATTCTGTATTTTCTCTCAGTGGGTTTAGTCATAGCAATTAATCATAGGGGCCTTTGATCTTCGCTGAAGTAGGTAATTTATTTATCGCATTTAATACACTGCGTGTGCTCATACAGAGGTTATTTGCCTTTAAGACCACTGACATACAGATCGCTGGAAATTAAAAGTTAACAAGCTCAGTGCATGTTAGCATGTTTTGTTTATGTGTGTCTAGGTTTTCAGCACTATCTATGCCATTTTGGAGATGTTGCTTCCGATTTTGTGGGACTTTTTCCTGACATTGAGATGAAATGAAATCTCAAGACCTACCGCCCAAAGGGTGCGCGGAAAAGAAGTCACAAGAAAGAAGTCACAGGAAAAAAAAAAAAAAAAAAACACAGGCAAAAAAGTCACACATAAAAATACAGGAAAAAACAATCCACTTAAAAATGCATGTCGTAAATATATCATTTATTTTCTGATGCCCTATTAAAGGTGGTGGCGGTATAGTGTTTATATAACTTGCTCAAAGATGAGAATATTGGTCCTGTCTACCTACTTTGTTATGAATACCACTGTTAAGCCCACACTATATAGAGAAAAATGAGGTTTATATACATTCATTTGCTAAAAAATAAAGATTGTGGGTACCTGTAGGGGCATCTATCCGAGGGGGGTTCTTTTGAGCACCCACAATCTATACATGTATTTGGGATAAAAAAAAAAAATCATCCGAAAAATGCTACTTCTAGCCAAGTTGCCATTTAATATCAAGGGCGTGTCACCGTAATGTGAAGACTCTTATGGGAAACTCTGTTGTCTGTCGTCGTCATTGCCAAGACTTTAGAATCGCACTTTTCAATCAGTACCTTACATAACACAGAACCTTGAGTCATTATTTTCCTTATTTTTAGGCTAAAACAATAGACCAGATGATAATCAGAATATTTTATTTGCCACACATCAACAGACATGTATTCACCGGGGCAAATAATTGGGAGGATCTCGCCAATTTGAATGATACAGCCCGTCTGACCTGTTTGAGCCCGATAAATTCAGGGAAGAAACTTTGCCTATGAGCGATGGTTCTAACATATGGCAACTGCAACGCTGGAGCCCGCTTTTTTACCCACTGAGCATAATTTGGGTCTCTGTGAGGTGTGTGTGTGGGGGGGGGGTCCTTCATCAGTAATATAAGATTTTCTTTTTATAGAATAAAAAGGTCTTGTGTGTGTTTGTGAGAACGCATTCCAGTGATCCATTGAGTGCCACCAGTTGAAGGCACCATAAGAAG
Organism: Lucinisca nassula; assembly: GCA_963580285.1. Classification (NCBI taxonomy): domain Eukaryota; kingdom Metazoa; phylum Mollusca; class Bivalvia; order Lucinida; family Lucinidae; genus Lucinisca; species Lucinisca nassula. The sequence goes on from OY757019.1 coordinate 13,759,585, forward strand.
ATAAATACCTACTGACATGAACATGGAGACACAACACACGCATTGTCAAAAATAGGAAGTCATCACGAAAACACGTCTATATAATTTTGACCCCCTTGAACCGCACTTTTATATAGTAAAACTGGGGTTTCCGGGGGTATACCTTATTTTTCTTATTTCTGCTTTAAAATATAGATTATGGGTACTCTTTAGAATCGTCTTATCGAGGCGGTTCTAACGAGTGCCCACAATCTATATTTGAAGCAGAAATAAGAAAAAAAGCACAATTTTTCATCATAAAATTTTCAATTTTTCGGCGATAAAGGTGGCAATGCATTTGTATAGGCGTGTTTGCGTAATGGAAGGCAGTGATCAGGAATCGATACAATTAACCTACAGTTCCTATCAGAGACACCAAAGGGAAAGAAACACAAACATGAAATAACAAGACCCTAATGGAAACGTTAATAGTGGAAAGCCAAAAGGACAGTTACTTTCCCACAAAATGACCAGTCGGCTATCCAAAACAAAAATATAAGCGATACAGACACTCTAAGACAGCCCATAACAAAAATAAGTATAACAACAGGTCTGGAGCCAATTTCTGAGTTTTTGCAAAATTTCAAGGGGAGATAATTCAGCTAAAAATGACAACAGAGTTATGGTCTTGCTCAGAATATAGCTCTTGTGATGGTGAATAAGTGTGTGAAGTTTCATGGAGCTAGGTCAAATACTTTTGAAGTTATGCTCAAGGTGATGGACAGACAAACAAAGAAACAAACAAACAAACAGACAGACAGGGCAAATACTATATGCCCCCCCCCCTCCCCTAAATCAAAGATTCTCGGTGGGGGGGGGGGGCATAAAAAACTGCAAAGTACATTGTAGATTGTGGGAACTCGTTCGTAATGATAATATTGTATACCCGTATGAACCCCAACTTTACTATATAAAAATGGGGTCAAAATTATAAAGGGGTGTTTTCGTGATGACGTAACTGGAAACACCTAACATTATTGAGGACCCTCATATAACAACAGGATTTGTTCCCTGACAGTATGTCGCTATATCAAATTTGCCGTTATCAAAAATCCCAGTGAGAAAAAGTATAGGCACATGCGCTTGAAGTTTCGTCTATCAAAACGAATTGAAAGTGTCCAAATGTAATGACTCTGATGCAATTTCAAAGAATTTTGATCTTGAACCTTATGAACTACTTTTAGACAGAACTTCAAGCTCCTGTGTGTGGTATAAGGGCTTTCTCTCCTAATTACTCCAAGAAACAAATATCTACAATATCTCTTTTAATCATTTCAACTTGAGGTAAGGATTTGTTTCATTGAATTAACCATTATCATGAGAATGTAATAACGCCACGTAATACATTCGATAATCCAGTAGTGGATTAGTTTATACTAATTTATTTTAGTTCGATTGCGAAGAAAGCTCCAAGCTTATTGCATCGCTGTCGAACGCTCATTCGGATGTTATCACGCGTGCTTGTGGTTAAAATATGCAAGTAGTTAGATACGCACCATAACGTTACATGCACGACGTATCACTGTCGGTCCAACGCCGGTCCGACATTCTTTGCTAGTTCGATATACATTTCATTCGCTTTGTTTTCGTTTTTTCCCTTTCAGAGTCATATACGTCATTGGGGCGCTTTGCATAGGATTCGCCACGCCAGGTAGGAGACTGATTCTAATGTTTTGTAGCTTTTTACTTCGCTCTAATTCGAGAGAGCTTGTTATGTTAGCACAACTAATTTATTCTCGGCAGCATAAGCACAGTCTCGCTAGAACGTTTCTTCTTCGCACTGAGATATAAGAAGATCTTGATGTAGCCGCATGCATAACGGCATGCGCCTGGCCCTTTAAGTTTTCTGCGAATGCGCATTTGAAATACCTGTTGGAGAATGCTTCTATCCCTTTTTTCATGTGTCGGTCCGTTTTATGTTGTTTTTTTTTGATCTTCATACTTTCTGTTCGTTCGGTATCTGTGGATGGTTGTGTTCTTTTATTGTGCTTTTCCTAGATATGTTTTTCTGACTACTTATACTGTACTAACAATGCATTTTATAGACAGTTGTCTAATACATGATATAAGGACTTTATATGTATCAATATGTTGATCAAAATTATTCATGAACATATCGGCAAATGAGAGCACCTGGCCCGGGAGCTGTATTGATAAAAATGAATAGAAGGCTACAGGCAGTAATGGAAACAATTGTTGAACGTATATTTTGCCACGCTTAACACTACACTACATGTAACTCATGATCTTATAAAAGAAAAACTTTATGATTTAATTGAATAGTCATTTCATAGAGAAGTTTCATTCTTGCACCCCAGACAAGGAAATCCGGGATTTTACCCTGGGATAGAAATTTATGTTGTGACCTTGGTGTTCCGACCCAAAATCGAATATAATCGCGTGTTTGATAAATGCACTGGCTGATTATGACTTCGTATGTGCCGTCGTGAAGGTTGACGTCCTATAACGTTACGTGACGTCACTAAACATTCCTGCAGTGTCAACACAATATGGCGGACTTTGGTAACCGAAGTGACTGCAACATTAAAAAGCCGCGCTAATAAATGGAATGGAAAGTATGCAAGAAAAAGAATCCAATATGAGTGTGAGGGGTGGATAGAAAAATCTGTCCCTCGGCAAGCCTCGTGATGCCGGACAATGTCCATCCACCCATCACACCCATATAAGATTCTTATACTCTACATATTTCATACATGTAATCATCAAAATGCTTGTTGTTTACACTTCTGACGAGCATAGGAATTACGCATTACGGTTATGTCAGAACGTGTATGAGACTCTCACCTTTATACTTGACAATATCTTTATCAGATCTGGTACTGAATAATTTGACAGGTTGAGAGAATTCCCATGGGTACGAATTGTTCTCCTCTTGTGACTGTTTTATTCGTGTTCGGTTTTAAAAGGGATTTCACTCTGTTGGGTATTAGTATCGATTTCGTTGTTGCCTTCACTTCTATTTTTCATGATGTCTGTTTTCATGGAAACTCAATCTGAAGCTATTGAAGCTTTCAGCTTTACGTCTAGAGATTTGGATTACTTATTTAATATTGACAATACCTACTTCGATGGTTTGATCAGTCAAATGATCCCTTCAGAATTTCAGCTGAATAAAGCGAATTCTTTTTATATTGAAGCCCCCTTTTTGGATGTACATTTATCTATTTTAGATGGTTTTGTTTCATGCAAAATGTGTCTTAAACGCGGTGATTTTTTTTATTACAAATGCGTTCTTGGATGGGGTTATTCCTAGTACGGCATCCTACAATATTTATATATCGTAATTAATTCGCTTCACCAGAGTGTCTAAGAATGCAACTAACTTCAACATTCCTTATAAGTCATTAACTGCTAAACTTCATTATCAAGGTTGTCAGTATCATAAACTTCGCAAAACCTATTCTAAGTTTATAACCGTCATTTCGATCTAGTTACACTATCCTAATTTAGACTTAAATCTCGTCTGCAACTTGGCCTATCGGAAATTGAATTTTATGGCAACATATTGTAAAATTCAGAACAACATATGCTCATCGGATTCTAACTGCTGGTTTTCATTTACTCCAGCATTTCAGTGGTTTCTTGCTGTGGTTTCGTGGTGAGTCCTCATCGTTGTCTCATCTCTGTGGTTGATTGATTTTTGTGTTCACGGAGATGTTGCACTGATGAGTTAGGAGGCCCTCTTAAACTCCTTAATCAGGGTTATCGGTATCATAAACTACGCAAAGCCTTTTCAAAATTTTATAGACGTCATTCCGATTTAATTTCAAAATTCAATGTTGGACTTAAATCTTTTCTGCAACAAGGTCTATCGGAACCAGAATTGTATGGTGACTTAGTATATAAGTTCAGAAAAATATATAACTGCAATGACTTCAGTACCCAATGTCGTAAAATCATTATTCGATATAAAAAGATTGGATACAGCATAAATGTTATACGACAGACTGCATGCATGATAGTTAACCCAATCACGGTTGCCAACTTTGCTTCCCTCTTTAATTGCACACCGGTGGGATAGGCCTCAGATTCTATGACGGTTCCAGCGTAAAGGTTTACTAAGAATTAGAGAGCATCTAATTTTTAGTTTAAACAATATTGTATTTATTTCTTTTCAATTACATATATATAACAATAATATAACATATTAGAAAGATCAACAGGATTTGAAAACAAGCAAGGTTGCTTATACTAATCATCTCCTGTTATATCTAATTTTATGTAATGTTGGTTGGTGCCTGATGCTGTGTCTCTGGTTGGGCCCATCGGTGTCTAACTGTTGGTTTTCTTTTGTCTCAGCATTTCAGTGGTTTCTTGCTGTCGAGTCCTCGCCGTTGTTTCATCTCTGTGGTTGATTGATTATTGTGTACACGGAGATGTTGCACTGATGAGTTAGGAGGCCTTCATGCGGAGTGAACAAATTATTTGTTTAAATCGCGACGGAAGGAAGGGCGGGGATTGTGGCCACGTTAAATCGATTTAAGCCCCCCCCTACCGCCCCCAGTGGAATTCGTTCCATTGACCGTTCCAAGGCGGTTCTTCTGTCGTGGTTTATTTTTGTTATGTCTTGTCTTTGAGTGTGTGTATCGCTTATATTATTTTGATTTGGATAGCCAATTGGCCAATTTATTGGAAAGTAACTGTCCTTTAGGCTTTCCGCTATTGAGTTGTCTATTAGGGTCTAGTTGATTCATGTTTGTGTTTCTTTCCCTGTGGTGTCTCTGATGGGAGCTGTGGGTTAATTTTGTCGATTCCTGATTATTGCCTTCACTTCTATTTTGCAATGATTTCAGTACCCAACTTCTTAAAAGTTTTCTTCGAAATAAAAGATTCGGTACAACATAATTGTTATACGACAGACCGTATGCATTCTAGTTAATCCAGTCGGGGTTGATAACTTTGCTTCCCTCTTTAATTGCACACCGGCGAATCGAGTCGCAGGGACTATGGCGGTTCCGGCCTAAAGACGCACTTAAGCTTTATGGTGCCTGATGGTTGTAATAACTTTAAGATACTTGTAATATTATGTTTATTAGCATGATAACAGTAGCAGAGTTCAAGACAATTGACGTTACTTAGCAACTGACGTCATTAGTGTAACGTCATAGTGTTGGCTGATTCTAGTACTTTTATACAGGATATTACATTTCTCCCCATTTTTAAAAGAAGGAATGCATGTGTATTGTAGACTTAATGTTTGTATTTCTTTCCCTTTGGTGTCTTTTATGGGTGGTGTAAGTTAATTGTATCAATTCCTGATCTTTGTTTTACTTCTACTTTGCTTAATGAAGAAGTGATCTGTGAAATTCATAATAAATAGGCCCAATCTGTTTATTTTCTCTGTATGTCACTAATCAAAATTCTAAATATTTTGAACATATTCATAGGCTACAATCTAAATTAACTGTATGGACAAAATATGAAGTAAATATAACTTCAAAAGAAAGCTTCAGTTTTGAAGAGTCTTTGGCACTTTCTTCTTTCTTCGTTTCTTCCTTTGTCTAGTCTGCATTTCCTTATGACCTACGTGCTCCTCCTTTTGTCACATTCTTCTGGATCTAGGGGCCCACTGTTCGTCGTTAAAACCATTTGGCACTCTCTCTGTTCGCTCTGATCAGTGTCTGGCATCTCACAAGAGAACCCATCAGTCCTTTTAGTTTCCTCCAAACATGTTCCAATTTGTTCTTGTGTCTCCTTAAGACTATGTTCTACAGTTTGTTGCTGTGTTAATAAAATCTGAATAAGGTGTTTTGTTAAACTCAGTTCTTCTCAAGTCGGCTGACTTTTTCCTGTGAAAGCTCTACGAGTATATCTTTGAATGAAAATTTGTTCATTCCTGTTGATTCTGTCACTGTTTTAATTCTCATATGCATCATAGATTTTTCTATGAAGTCGTCATCAGAACTTGTGTCACTGTTAGAATATACCTCTTCTGCCCTCTTTAAGCAGGATTTCTTCTTCCGCTTACTCTGTGGAGGACTATTCTGATACTCAACCATTGCTTCTTCTTAAATGGTATTTGCTCTGTACACAGACGAAAAATGGTTATACTTCTAACATATGTTACATTGCGTTCCATATTCAGGACATTTTCTCCCTGTTGGGTGTGCTCTTGTTCAACCACATTATGTGCAATATTCTGCGTTTCCATCTCTCTCATTGAATTCTTGATGTATTGATGTCTGGTTTCTTCTTCTGTTCGTTACCTTGCTTATTTCCCGGTACCCTGGATCCGCCTTCATATCATGAACTTGTATCGAAATATCTTCGATCTGTCCGGCTTCCGTCAGAAATTGTTGTAGAGTCCAGCTTTTCGATATGCATTTTTGTATCAGCTGTTGGTTCTCTATGGTTTGAACGAGATGCTCTAATATTCTTTCGTCGTGATTATCGCCAAACTCGCATTCATGCGCTTTCTCTCTAAGTCTCTCGTTGCGTATGCCACTGTTCCTTCTCCTACTTCGGGTCCCGTTTTCGGAAACATATATCTGGCATAATGTTTGTTTTTCTTTGGCAAGAAATAGGCACTGAGCTTGCTTTTTTATTTCTGATAATCATCTAATTCTTGATTAGGGTCTTCAGGATCTGGTAAGCATTTCTCTAGTCTTGCTATCTCAGATCCACCATATATGATCAACGCATCTTTTCTATCTGAAGGTTTAGCTACTCTGAAATATCTAAATTATCTCTCTATGGACTCTAACCAGTCCTCACAGAGTTTCCCTGTTGACAGTTGATCTTCTGTAGGTCTGAATGGTAACGCTCGAAGATTTCTTCCTTCAGATATTATTGTTACTGTACCATCCGCCATATCTAGACCGTATCTTGTCATTTAGCCTCGAAGTCTCTTTATTCTTTATCAAGGATAATAAAAAGTATACTTATCCAGTCTTGATGTTCTCTCAAGTATCTTCACTGATCTCAAAATATTGTTTTTCCTAGTCTTGTCTTCTTCAGTAAGGTATTCTCATATCTGATGGTTTATCTTCTGCTCTAGTATATCTCTGCTATAATTTCTTCTCTTCTGCTTTCCGTTTATCCTCGTCGCCAATGTAATAACTTTAAGATTCTTGTACTATTATGTTTATTAGCATGATAACAGTAGCAGAGTTCAAGACAATAGACGTTACTTAGCAACTGACGTCATAAGTGTAACGTCATAATGTTGGCTGATTTTAGTACTTTTATACGGGATACTACAATGGTGTGTCTCTGGACTGGCTAACAGGAGTCTTATGTTGGCTCGAGCGCTTCAGTTTTTCATCTGTTCGAGTTCTCACCGTTGTTCATCACTGAATTCGTTTGATTTTATTTCCTCGGAGGTTGCACTGATGAGTAAGAAACCCATGATGTGGACTAAACACATTATTTACCTCAACAACGAGAGAACAAAGGGCAGGTTTGTGTCCACATAAAATCGATTAAAAATTGAAAAGGAAAATGATCAGGAACTGATTAGCTCCACACCATCTCACAACCGTTGCACCTGTTAAAAGGAAATTACTGGTCGTTTAAGTTTAATGTTGTTATTGTCTTTGTATGTCCTGATTATGTCTTTTCGTTTCGGATAGCCGTTTGACCTTCCTGTGGTATTAGAATTGCTTCCTGATGATTGCTTTTACTTCTGTTTTAAACCTTTTGCCAACTAGATTATCGGGAAAGACCGACCCACACAAAGCAGCAAAATTATGAATGAAACACTGAAGTAGATAGCCAAACAAACGGTCAACATGACAATGCAGCTGAAGTTAAAACATTAAAAGGTAACATATGCAAAGGTATACAAAAATAAGGACTTTAGGCCCTCACCACTTCGACTCCCCCCTCCCACCGACACACACGAGCGAGCTACCGAATGTTGTATGACTTTGTTTCTGACCTAACGTAGCCACAACCCTTATCCTTTGTTGTGTTATGGTTTACTAAGTAATTTGTTCGGTCCGCGTGAAGGGTTTCGGGCTCATCATTGCATCTTCTCCGAAAACAGAGGAATGAACAAATTCAGGAATGAAACATCGATTAACACTCGACAACGGGAATCACAAAATAAAAGTATAATTCTGAAGCAAAGGCAAACCAAGAGTTGAACTAAGGTGTGCTCAACCAGAGACAGAGCATCACGTGTCGGCCAACTTATTTATTAAAAAAACAGCAATGTACTCTGTATCCTTATTTCCATCACTAGGAGTATATACTCTCCCTTTCCCACGCCAAAGGTGAATTCCTTCTCCTCAAAAACGGCTTTGAATCCATTCATATCCTGATTGTCTGATTGTGTCTATTTATTTTCAGTTATTCCGTGGTTGCTCTGTCCAGGTCTTTGTTGTACGGCGATTGCTGGGATGGCGCTTTATGCTTCTAATTTGCAGGTTACGTTTATCTCCTACACTTTTTAAATATAATTAAGACAAAAATTACTGACCGGCGACTGACTTTCTAAGGATGGGATCATCAAATTAGCAATAAATATCACAGTCATTTACGATTAATTGTTGTGTATTGTACAGGGGGTTATTGGCCCACCGACCTAAAAATAGGATTATTGTATATAAAGTAGAAGGGAAGGCTATAGACATGCATCAATACTATTAACGTAGACACAAACTGGAAAAGAGAGGACACAATAAAAACAAACACAATATAAGTGAAACAGTACAAGTAGAAAGCCAAAACGACAGTTTCGTTCCAAGAAATGGCCAAACGGCGAACCAAAATAAAATATCACTAGGATACACTCGAAAAGACAAAAATGGCAATACTTAAGCACACGACAAAAGTTAAATATATTCGGGAGTGGTGGGGTCGCTTTATTCGAGTTTCAGAACTTCAGAACTTCAGAACTTATTTATATTATCACAAACCCCGCCATTTAATCTGCCGTGGTATAAACTTCTAATTTGTTCAGCCGGCGTTAGTTATTTTTTAAGTAGAAGTAAAACAAAGATCAGGAATCGATACAATTAACTTACTCCACCCATCAAAGACACCAAAGGGAAAGAAACACAAACATTAAGCGACCAGACCATAATGGAAGCCTAAACAATTGAAGACCATAAGGGCAGTTACTTTCCCAGAAAATGGCCAAATGTCCACCCAAAAAAAAGACACAAATGATACACACAGTAAGTAACAAACAACAACATTTATAAATCACCACAGAAGAACCGCAAACGCATCGTCTCCAAGAAGCCACAATCCAAAATTACAGATTACTACCAATGGCACCAAGAGGAAGAGTAACTAACAATGAAGAAAACAGAACAGGAAATCATCACGAAAACACGCCTATATAATTTTGACCCATTGAACCCCACTTTTGTATAGTAAAACTGAGGTTTACAGGGGTAAACCTTATTTTTCTTATTTCTGCTTTAAAATATAGTTTGTGGGTACTCGTTAGAACCGCCTCGATGAGGCGGTTCTTACGAGTGTCCAAAATCTATATTTTGAGCAGAAATAAGAAAAATATCACAATTTTTCATCATAAAATTTTCATTTTTTTTGGCGATTAAGGTGGCAGTGTATTTATATAGGCGTGTTTGCGTAATGGGGAATAGAAATTGCATATATAATAATAGACAACCATACATCACGAAAACACGCCTATATAATTTTGACCCCCTTGAATCCCACTTTTATATATGAAACTGGGGTTTTCGGGGTTATACCTTATTTTTCTTATTTCTGCTCTAAAATATAGATTGTGGGTATTCGTTAGAACCGCCTCGATGAGGCGGTTCTTACGAGTGTCCACAATCTATATTTTGAGCAGAAATAAGAAAAATATCACAATTTTTCATCATAAAATTTTCATTTTTTTTTTTTTGGCGATTAAGGTGGCAATGTATTTATATAGGCGTGTTTGCGTAATGGGGAATAGAAATTGCATGTATAATAATAGACAACCATAAATCACGAAAACACGCCTATATAATTTTGACCCCCTCGAACTCCAGTTTTATATAGTAAAACTGGGGTTTACAGGGGTAAACCTTATTTGTCGTATTTCTGCTCTAAAATATAGATTGTGGGTTTTCGTTAGAACAGCCTCGATGAGGCGGTTCTAACGAGTAACCATAATCTATATTTTGAGCAGAAAAAAGAAAAATATCAATCGAGACGGTTCTAACGAATACCCGCAATCTATATTTTGAGCAGAAATAAGAAAAATATCAGAATTGTACATCTGAAAATTCCGATTTTTCGGAGGTAAAGTTTACAATATATTTGTATAGGCGTGTTTTCGTAATGAACATATACAACATAAAAAGCCACATTATCATAAATAACATTAGAACTACCGCCTCGGGCGGTCAGTAGCGAGAGCCACTGGGGAGTTTAAATCGATTCTTTTGGGCCCAACATTCACTCTAGGTTTTAATATTATTTACAACACACCCAATAGTTGTTCTAAGTAGTAAAGGTTGTAGTACCAAAGCGTTAATCCAAACTCATTAGTCCATAGAAAAAAATGGCAAATATCAATGTTCAGATCAACAGACATGGACTCCAGAAGAGTGTAATCAGGCGTCCGCGGAAAATTAAGCATTACTTGGTAAGAAAGCTTCGTCCACCATGCCCATCGACCCGAACGAAGAAAAGGTGTAACTGCCGCGAAGGGTATGAAGAGAGTTTGGAAGTCTTCCTATGGTTTTCCATTGGCAAACATATCAGAATTCTGGTAGCTTACTTCCTAAATCAATAGACCATCACAGAATCGCATTCAAACGAGAACATACTGAAATACAAATCAAATGAAATAACTGTGGTGAAACAAAGATGAGGGCTCGTAGCTTGTTCCACACTCTGTTAGCCGGGGCTAAAGAATCCCATCAGGTAGACCACGGCAAATCAAGCCAAAGACAAAACATGATTTACCAACCACTGATATAATAACAATCTTAAAGCATCAGATTCAGAGACCTGACCCCCGTCGTGCAGTAAAAGAGTGAAGCGTAGCCATCACCCATGCATGGTAAAAAACTAGACAAGATTTCTGCTGCATAACCTTATATTGTATCCCATCTTTTATGGCCTTTAATGATATTTTTCAAATGATCATGATATTTTTGAAATGATTCGGAAAATCAGATTTCTTCATAATTGTTCGAAATTTATAATAATAATTAAGTAATCGAAATTTATAAATAAGTTCTGACTAGTTAGATCCTTTTGAAGCAAATACTATACCAAATAAACGAAAATAGCAGACTCGGTTTTATTGAGTCAGTTACTGAAATGTGCAACACCGGCCACGCCCTCTAGCACCGGCTTAAGCAGAACTCTATTTTCAAAATGATTCTAAATGAACCCAATGATCCCAAAGGACCAGAAAATATAATCTCCACTATGATGGATGTGCGGGGAGACTTTTTACGGCCGCCACACGACACAGCACCAGCTGCAGTAAAGATAAATAAGTTCTGAATAGTTAGATCCTTTGGAAGCAAAGAATACACCAAATAAACGAAAATAGCAGACTCGTTTTTTTTTTGAGTCTGTTCATAACCAGTACTGAAATGTGCAACACCGGCCAAGCCCTCTAGCACCGGCTTAAGCAGAACTCTATTTTCAAAATGATTCTAAATGAACCCAATGATCCCAAAGGACCAGAAAATATAACCCTATCTCCATAAAACTCTGGTTCTGATATGCCCTATTGCCGAAGTGTCTTTAAGTTAACTTTTTTTTTCGACTGGTTCAGAGTGTCGTCGATAAAATTTTGAAAATGCTTTCCAACGTTTATGATACCGATAATCCTGTTTAAGTCACTTAGCAGTAAGAAGTTTATTCCGGTTATTAAAATTGTCAACTTGAAATGAGACTCGAGCGAAACAAATAAGTTGAGAAATACATGTATATACTCCATATTAAGGAGAATGGGGGACATCCCCGTCTTAGAACGGTAAATTTACGAAATTAAAGTCAAAAGCATCGTGTTTGTCTCATATCTTCGACGATATTAATTAAACAATAGAAGTGAAGGCAATGATCAGGAATCGATACAATTAACCCACAACTCCCACCAGAGACACCAAAGGGAAAGAAACACAAACGTAAAACAACAGACCCTAATGGAAACACCAATAGCGGAAAGCCAAAAGGACAGTTACTTTCCCACAAAATGGCAAATTGGTATCCAAAACAAAATAATATAAGCAACACAAACACCCAAGAAAAACCACAGCAAAAATAAACCGCGACAGAAGAACCGCCTTGGAACGGTCAGTGAAACGAATTTCACTGGGGGGTGGGGTTGGGGTGCTTAAATCGATTCACCGTGGCCACAAACCGTAAGAGAACGAAAAATCCAAATCCAAAAAGGGTGCTGACGTATCCGTGGGATTAGCCCGTTCACGTTTTAGTTCAGACGGATAAATATCGTCAATCATTTGCTCAGAACTAAGATTGTCAGTTTTAAGTAAATCATACAGATGTTTAGACGTTGAATTAAAAGCGCCAATTATATCAGCCTGAGTTTCATTAGAGGGAGACAATAACAATTCGTTCTCATAACAAAATAAAACCACATCTGCAAAAAGACAGAGGCGCACAGTAAGTTCCCTTGGGAATACCCACAATTTTTGTTCTACAGATTTTATTTCCAAATCTGATAAAGATATTATCAGAAAGGTGAGTAAGGTCCTCACAAACTTTTTGTCATGACCTTAGATTATGTTTTTATGTTCTTCTGAGATTAAAAAGCATGTATTTTATTAGAAGCTAATTAAAGTGACCCTTCGCACGTAAATGTCCATTGAATTAAATCAATCACTTTATCTTGTATCAAATTGTGCGGTAGAGTAGTATGCAGGGTGGTATGGAGAGTTATATGTACACACACTAAATGCTCGAAAATCTTTGTATTTAAGTTTATTAAAGTAGAAGTAAAACAAAGATCAGGAATCGATACAATTAACTTACTCCACCCATCAAAGACACCAAAGGGAAAGAAACACAAACATTAAGCGACCAGACCATAATGGAAACCTTAACAAAGGAGGGCCATAAGGACAGTTACTTCCCCACAAAATGACCATATGGCCATCCAAAATAAAAAGACAGAAGTGATACACACAGTAAGTAACAAACAACATCATAAATAAACCGCCACAGAAGAACCGCCTTGGAACGGTCAGTGGAAAGATTTCCATTGGGGGGCTTGGATGAATCTTGGGTGGACCTTTTTCAGATTCCTTTAAGAAATTTTGATCCTCCTAAACTATTGGGCCCGTTGTAACCAAACTTCACAGGAATGTTCCTTACTTAGTCCTCTTCTAAATACCTTCAAAGAATTTTGTTACACCCAAAACTCTGGTTGCCATGGCAACATAACCACACAAAAAATAAAAATCTTTAAAAATCTTCTCCTCCAAAACCACCTGTTTGATTTCATTTTTATTTTGCATGAATGAATCTTGGGTGGACCTTTTTCAGATTCCTTTTGTCCTCGTCTAAATTCATTCAAAGAATTTTGTTACACCCAGAACTCTGGTTGCCATGGCAACAAAACCACACAAAATATTAAAAATCTTTAAAAAATCTTCTCCTCTTAACCCACCTGTTTGATTTCATTTTTTTTTTTGCATGACTGTTCCTTGGGTGGACCTCTTTTAGATTCCTTGAAGAAAGTTTGATCCGACAAAAAACATGGCCGCCATAGCGGGGCTTATTTTCACTATTTAACATATAATATAATGCTGAAAAATCTTCTTCTGCAAAAGTTCTTGTGGGATTTCATTGTAATTTGGCATGAGTGTTACTTGGGTGGACCGATGTCAGATTGCTTGAAAAAAATTTGATCTTACAAAAAAACATGGCCACCATGGGCGAGACTTATTTTCACTATATAACATATAGTGTAATGCTGAAAATATCTTCTCCTGCAAAAGTTCGTGTTCTATTTCATAGTTATTTGGCATGCATGTTCCTTGGTTGGACCTATGTGATAATGTCAGATTCCTTGAAGAAATTTTGATCCGACAAAAACCATGGCTGCAGCTGGCGGGGTTTATTTTCACTATATAACACATAGTGTAACGTTAAAAAGTCTTCTCTTCTTCAAAGTTCGTGTTCATTTATTTATTTATTTATTTATTTATTTACATGAACCTTCCTGTATCTGAATTAATCTCCTCCAATTTTGCTGACTATCACATATCTATAGAGGTCCACCTACAAATTGTCATTCCACATATTCAAAACATCAGAAATTTCACTTGCCCATCACACCCATGATAGAACAGATGTTTTCAACACAAACTCTATTTATACGACTTTATGTTTCAAAATAAATTCAAAATACTGAGGGAGATTGATTTATTAGACCTAATTATACTACAGTGTCAACAGTTCTCCAGATCTCTGAGGGTTAAAATGGCTTAGTTGAAAAGGGAGGCATACCGAGTCCGACGGAGGAAAGGAATAAATAAATAAATAAATAAAAACATAAATAAATTAACACAAACAAGCCTTTTCATCTTTTAGCTCCACTGGCCAAAGACCCGCGGGTCTTATGTTATATGTTATGGCCCTGTGTCCGTTGTGCGTCCGTGCGGTCTTGCTTACATGCGTTAACTTTTTTTCTTTAAACATTTCCTCCTTAACTACTTGGTCGATTGTAACCAAACTTCACAGGAATGTTTCTCACATAGTCCTCTTCTAAATTCCTTCAAAGAATTTTGTTACATGCAGAACAAAATGGCATCGAAACCAAAAAAAAAATATTTAAAAATCTTCTCCAAAACCGCTAAATGGATTTTATTCTTATTTTGCATGAATGTTCCTTGGGTGGACCTCTGTCAGATTCCTTGAAGAAATTCGGATCAGACAAAAAACATGCCGCCATGGGCATGCCCCACATGACTGCCATGGTCATGCCCCTTGGCTCATTAGCTTTCAAAGACTTATAAGGGGAAAAGATTTAAAAACATTCTCCTCCAAAACCGCTCGACTTAATGGATTTCATTCTTACTTTACATGAATGTTCCTTGGGTGGACCTCTGTCAGATTCCTTGAAGCAATTTTGATCAGACAAAACACATGGCCGCCATGGACACACCCATTGGCTAGTTAGCTTCCATAGACTTATAAAGGGATTTTTTTTTTAAATCTTCTCCTCAAAAACCGCTAAATGGATTTCGTTCTTAATTTTCATGAATGTTCCTTGTGTCTACCATTGTCAGATTCATTGAAGAAATTTTGATCAGACAAAAAACATGGCCGCCATGGCCACCACCTTGGGCTCATTAGCTTCCATAGACCAATAAAGGGAAAAACTTCTTCTCTGAAACCATAAAGCCTAAAGCTCAGTCATTTAGTATGTAGCAAAGTAATGTGGTCACCTACTAAGTCCTGCGAACTATGCCTCTGGAGTCCAAATTGGCAATTCCCCGGTGCGTAGTAGCTCCCATAGACTAATAATGAAAAAATCTTGAAACTTTTCTCCTCTGAAACCATAAGGCCAAGAGCTTAGTATGTAGCAACTTGAAGTATTCAACTGCATAAATCCTGCCAACCATTCCCCTGGGGTCCAAATTGGCCACACCCTGAGGCCCATAAGCTCCCATAGACTTATACTGGGAAAACTGACAAAAATCTTCTTCTCTGAAACCATCAGTGCCCAGAGCTTAGATATTTAGAATGCAGCAACGTCAAGTGGTCACTCAAATAAATCCTGCCAACAATGCCCCTGGGGTAAAAAAATTGGCCACGCCCAGAGGCTTATTAGTTCCCATAGACTTATAATAGGAAAAACTAAAAAAAAAGTCTTCTTCTCTGAAACCATAAGGCCCAGAGCTTTAGATATTTAGATCGGAGCAATGCCAAATGGTCACTCACATAAATCCTGCCAACCATGGCTCTGGGGTCCAAAAATATAGAATGGACATTCCTTGGGTGGATCACGTGTTTTTTTTTTACCCATTGCATGCGGGAAAACCCTAAATGGGTACCTTGGCAAACAGTGCTGGCCCAGATCAGACCCCACAGAACACCGTGTCTGATCAGGGCCTGCACTATTTGCTTACAGAATTTTCCATCAAAAATAGAAAAATAGGCCTGAAACCCCTTATATGACAAATGGACTGGTCCAACATATAGCAATAGAGGAGTCCACTAGTATACAATTGGTTAACGTAATAAATATGACAATTGTCTGAAGTTAGCCGGTGGAGCGGCAGGCCCTCTTGGGCCTCTTGTTTGAAAATTCTTATGATTTGCATTGCTCTCCATCGACACGGGAGTCCATAAATTCATTATTTTTATTAAGAGTCTTAGGATGGCCATATGGCCACAGAACACCGTGTCTGATCAGGGCCTGCACTATTTGCTAGCAGAATTATGTGGGAAAGTAACTGTCCTTATGGCCTTCTTTTGTTTAGGTTTCCATTATAGTCTGGTCGCTTGGTGTTTGTGTTTCTTTCCCTTTGGTGTCTTTGGTGGGTGTGGTGAGTTAATTGTATCGATTCCTGATCTTTGTTTTACTTCTACTTTAGAAAAAGCTAAACTCTCAGACCTGATCAAGTTGATCAGGCAAGGCTTCGAGAACGCTTGTAGAATCGCGAGGCTTGCCCATTCATAAAAGTGCAATGTCATGTTGGCCTGATAAAGCTCACTTGTCCTGAGATAGCGTATCTTTATCAGGTCAGTATGTTACATTGCAATTAATATAGAGAGTAACTGATAAAGTGTATTGAGGGTTGTCTGCAAAATATGAACCGAGAAACAGTGTAGACTGCTGCGTCCAATCAGGGAATACATTGTTTGCTTACATTCTGGGAAAAATAAGGGTAAAACGAATCAGTCTAAGTTCCCGTTCAGGACCATTTGTTCAGCCTACACTAAGATATAATAGGCCCACCAGCCTGTAACTTGTATGCTTCATTATTAATGGTTTCAAGCTGATTTCCATTTGTCCTTTACAGGTGTCTTTCCTCTTTATAAGCATCCAGTCAACAATTACAGCGGCACTCGTTGGTTTATTTGATGCCTCTACGGTCATTCAACAGTTTGTAAAGGTAACAATTCAAAACTCTAAAGAAAAGAAAGCAGCCACCTGTCTGTATGTGATGCGCTTTAATTTTTAATGCATATGAGGTAGATTATTTTCCTATATTTACATTCTCAGTGCAAAGCCAGAGCTCAATCATCTCCAAAAATAGCTTTCTACCTCTGACCTGTCTTGTTCTGTCTGTAATAGACATTGTAGAGCTTAAATTGGTCTGATCAGCGACCTTAGAACACCAACAAAAGCATTTCTCGCATTTGATAAAGATTGGTCATTATCAATGATGACACACGAACTACTCTTATATTTACGTTCAGAAAACTCCAGGTCCTATACTTAACTAGTTGGGTGGATTGTTGCTCATATCCCAATGACGGCCTTCGCCCATCGGGGCTTGAAGAAATAGATGGGCTGCATGATGCTTCCTCGCAGAGTTGAAACCGACCCGCACACGAGTACGATTAAACCGCTTAGAGGATCTAAAAAGTAGAAGTAAAACAAAGATCAGGAATTGATACAATTAACTTACTCCACCCATAAAAGACACCAAAGGGAAAGAAATACAAACATTAAGCGACCAGACCACAATGGAAACCCAAACAAAGGAAGGCCATAAGGACAGTTACTTTCCCACAAAATGGCCATATGGCCATCCAAAACCAAAAGACACAAGTGATACACACAGTAAGTAACAAACAACAACATAAATAAATCGCCACAGAAGAGCCGCCTTGGAACGGTCAGTGGAAGATTTCCACTGGGGGGCTTAAATCGATTTTACGTGGCCACAATCCTCGCCCTTACTTCCGTCGCGATTTAGACAAATAATTTGTTCAGTCCGCATGAAGGCCTCCTAACTCATCAGTGCAACATCTCCGTGAACACAAAAATCAAAGAACCACAGAGGTGAGACAACGGTGAGGACTCGACAGCAAGAAACCACTGAAATGCTGGAGCAAAAGAAAACCAACAGTTAGACTCCGATGAGCCCGACCAGAGACAGAGCATCAGGCACCAACCAACATTACCTTGAATTAGATCTCTCTAATTCTCAATAAGCCTTTACGTTGGAGCCGTCATAGAATCTGAGGCCTGACCCACCGGCGTGCAATTAAAGAGGGAAGCAAAGTTGCCAACCGTGATTGGGTTAACTACCATGCATGCAGTCTGTCGTATAATATCCATGTTGCAAAGCGGTGCGAGTCGGACAGTCCATGCTTATAAACCATATTGGTTTCATTGGGCGGCAGGGTTTGAGATGTTATTTCATCTTAATGTCGGGTAAAAACCCCCACAAAAATGGGAGCCACGTCTCCAAAATACCCTTTACAGTCTTGACGGGGACGTTAACCATCAAATCAAACGAAACAAACATATCCCAATAAATACATTGAATCACGTGACATCACATTATCATTTATTGCCATTACGATAACACATCCGTGCGATATAGTGCTATTTTTACATCTCCAAATATGGCTACTTTTCTGACTAAAATATGTGATATTTTTCTTATTTATACTGCAAACATAGGTTGTAGGTACTCGTTAGAACCGCCTCATTGAGGCGGTTCTAACCAATATCCACTACCTATGTCTTGGAGCAGAAATAAGAAAAATATTATTTGTCCCCGTAAACCCCAGTTTTTGAAAGTTGATACTTGTATCAAGTTTATATGTCATTGCATTTCTACTTCCGGTACTGGACCGCGTTACTACACTTCCGTTGTTCGTTCGCTGCATAAAATAGTCCAAATTAAGCACTTGCCTCATTTCCTTTTCAAGCGCATGGATTTCTTAACATTTGCGCTGAAGGCGGAGTTGATTCCACAGGTGTTCCTTCCCTTTCACCCCTCGGTTTCCGAACTGGACATTAGCCCATATATAACTAGCGTCACTTTTTATGGCATGTAAGTATTGTAGGCCCAGATCAGACGCAGCACAACTTGGCGTCTGATCTGAGTCTGCATTGATTGCTAAAAAACATATATTCTTGCAAAACCTACCTTTAAGAAAACAAATCTGACAATCCTGTTCCGAACTTATTTGTTGGAAGATTCCATTGTCATATATTGGTTAAGCAAATTCAGAAGCCACTGATCAGACACCTCATTCTGTGACCTCGAATCAGACCCTTCAGTGTTATAAAAGGAAGCTTTGCATTTTTGGGTGCATATGCACTCGTTTTATAGACACTTGGGAAGACGAATCTAAGTCGAAGCGTCTCCACTGTTTAAAATGTAGAAATTAAAGGGCTCTGCTGTAACGTCTCCGAAAGCAATGTACACTTCATTTCTGGAGACCCATAACTCGCCGAAAGAAAGCAATAGGTTTTAAAGTTCACTCCCGTCCAGTGCTGCAGATAAACAGCGTATTTGCGTAAATACTCAATCAATCAAAGTGCTGAGAGAACTGGTGGATCGATCGTCTCTGAATGTAAGTTTGGAGAATAGTCATGAACTGAGAATCGGACTGTTCGTTTAAGCAGGTACATTAGATCTGATCGGACACCGCATTATGTGGCGTCTGATTATGAAGGTTCTGTTTGCCAATGGCTAGATGCACGAGCACAGTCCTACCGCCCCCGCCCATCAGGGCTTGAAGAAATAGACGGACTGCAAGATACTTCCACGCCGAGCTGAAATCAACCGCACATGAGTACTGGTAAACCGCTTAGAGGATCTAAGCTTGCCCAGGCAAAGTGGTGCGAATCGGACCGTCCATGCCACAAGCCTATTTGGTTTCATTGCGCGACAGGCTTGATAATTATGTCATTTCATTTTAGTGTTGGGTAAAAGTCTCACAGAATTGGAAGCAACGTCTCTAAATGACCTAGTCAGTGTTGACGGGGATGTTAAACCTAAAAACAAGCAAACAAACAAACAAACAAGCACAGTCCAGTATTTTCTTCTGACGTTCCGCTCTGACATCTAAGGGGTGCTATCAATAACCAATACCTGGATTTTGTTCAGGGTCGGCGCCAGTCAGATGGTCAGTGATTGTCACGAGGACAATAACAAGCAACAGGAATTTTTTTCTTAGTCGAACCTGGTTAAACTCCTTTTTCAACCTTGTCAAAAAGATACTTAAAGAACTGTTTAATCTACCACTACCATTTTATCATGGTGAATATACCTCATAAATCAACTTTCCTCAGTACTTTCAGTACTTTGATTCTACATAGAGTTGGGTTTAGGGGGTGTTTATTTCATGGACTTGTTCACGTGATGCGTCAAAATTAACCATGGTTCACTCCAGTATGACTGGACGACGGTTACCTTGTAACGTAAACGGGGCTCTTCCTCTGTTTATATGAAAACTACGTGCAACTGTTTTCTAGTTTCAATGTTATCACCATAACCACACTCGTCGTGTTATAAATGAAAACATATTTAAAAAATAAGTGATAAAGGTTCAAGTGATCTAAACGAATGTTAAATAAATTACATCAATTTATTAAATAACATGATTGTCAAACAACCGTGCATGAAAAAGCAAATGTTCACAGGTGCATTTCATCATGACGACATCCATGACAGCCTGCATTTTCACTGATTCGTGTTATAAAAATGCGTATTAAATTAAATGTACTGCGAACGGTTTCTATCGCACATATCGCAAACGTATGTTATGGTCTTGTATCAGAGTACACGTATTTTAATTGTTGTTATTTTCGGAAATTTTTCTTGAGCAATTTTAAACGTAAAAACATAATATCGTATAAGTCAGGAAAGTGGTTGTTTTGTTTTCAGATAGCATTTTACAACAATATTTCTAGAAGGGCTTCTTATATTTTCCTGGCTATACTCCTTGTGATTCTGGCAGGATTTAGTACATTCGTGTTACTACCGGCCATTAGGCTTGAACCCTTTTCGCCAAAGAGCAAAAGGTCGACTGACCAAAAAGATGATGGAAATAAAGAAGAAAAGTTTATCACTGAGGATTTGTATAAAGAAAAATTGAGTAGTAAGCATGAGTATTAATTTTCATCCAAACTATAAACTCCCGAATAATCTGTTTTGTCACGAGACTTCCGCTCACACACATACACACACACCTAGTACAACATTACGATAAAACACCCGTGCGGCATAGTGCATTCCGGTTCTTCTGTCGCGATTTATTTTTGTTATGGTTTGTCTTTAGGTGTTTGTGTCGCTTGTGTCATTTTATTTTGGATAGCCTATTGGCCATTTTGTGGGAAAGTAGCTGTACTTTTGGCTTTCCGCTGTTGGTGTTTCCATTAGGTCTGTTGTTGCATGTTTGTGTTTCTTTCCCTTTGGTGTCTCTGATGGGAGCCATTGGTTGATTGTATCGATTCCTGAACATTGCCTCCATTTGTGTTTTTCATATCTCCATGATGATCAATTTTCTGATACAACTTGTGATATTAATCTTATTTATAATCAAAACATAGGTTCAAGGTACTCATTAGAACCACCTAAACTACAACCTGTGTCTTGGAACAAAAAAGGAACAAAATGTAAACCACTGTAAACCCCAGATTTCTCTATATGAAGTGGAGTTTACGGGGGTGTTGTTACACGTACTTGCAAACGTGATGATTATTTTGCGCATTCGATCTATTCGCAGTGCGTAAATATAGGTCCTAGAGCTTGACGTTGTAGCTTTCGTACAATTATACCCAGCATGTAAGAAACGGAAGACAAAATAACGCAGGAAAATCCAAGAAACAAAAATTGCCATCAAAAGTCATCGGAAGATGAGAAAGGGTTAGTAAAGTCACCGAAATATGTGTCGATGGCGGCCGTAAAAAGTTTCCCCGTACATCATCAACCTGCAGATTACGTTATCTGGTCTTTTAGGATCATTGAGTCCAGTTACAATCATTTTGAAAATAGAGTTTTGCTAAAGCCGGTGCTAGAGGGCGTGGCAGGTGTTGCACATCTCAGTCCGGGTCATGAACAGACTCAATAAAAATATTTGGTGAATTATTTGCTTCCACTGTATCTAACTATTTATAACTTATTAAGTAACCCAATGACATACATAAACACAGAACACACACAAAAAGCTGTGGGAAATATGCATCTGCAAAAGAAAATCCCCTCGGGAGAGTAGGCAAAAGAGCTATTGGAGAATTTGAACCCGAAAAATGATCCCAGACACTTAATGTGAATTCATCATTTCATATAGAGCACAATGTAAAATAGAAGTGAAGGCAATGATCAGGAATCGATACAATTAACCCACAGCTCCCATCAGAGTCACCAAAGGGAAAGAAACACAAGCATAAAACAACTAGACCCTAATGAAAACATCAATAGCGGAAAGCCAAAAGGACATTTACTTTCCCACAAAATGGCTAATTGGCTATCCATAACAAAATAATATAAGCGATACACACACCCAAAGACAAACCATAACAAAAATAAATCACGACAGCAGAACCGCCTTGGAACGGTCAATGGAACGAATAACACTGGAGGGGGGTGGTGAGGTTAAATCGATTTTACGTGGCCATTGTCCACGCCCTTATTTCCGTCGCGATTTAGACAAATAATTTGTTCAGTCCGCATGAAGGCCTCCTAACTCAGCAGTGCAACATCTCCGTGAACAAAAAATCAAACAACCACATAGATAAAACAACTGTGAGGCCTCGACAGCAAGAAACACTGAAATGCTGGAGCAAAAGAAGACCGAAGCTAGACTCCGATGGGCCCGACCAGAGACAGAGCATCAGGCACCAACCAACATTATATAAAATAAGATACTCTTTAATTCTCAGTAAGCCTTTACGATGGAACCGTCATAGAATTCGAGGTCTGACCCACCGGCGTGCAATAAAAGAAGCACAGTTGCCAACCTTAATTGGGTTTACTACCATGCATGCAGTTTGTCGTATAACATTTATGTTGTACCATAACTTTTTATATTGAAAAACGATTTTACGAAATTGGGTGCTGAATTTATTCATTTATATATTTTTCTGAATTTATATATACTGCAAATTCAGCTAATGTTACAATGTCAGCACCCTGATCAATTCTTTCATTCATACTGTGATTCTCAAAGAATGCATTTATTTGCAATATACGAACCGAACAGCCAATTTAATTTTTAAAACCGCGGCGGAAGATGAGGGTGAAGCTTGGTTGTCGGGAGGGGTGAAAATCGGCTTGACCCCCCCCCCCCCACCCCCTTAATTAATTATTGCAGACCTACCAAGGCGGTACTTTTGTTGCAGTTTCATTTGTTTTATGTTCAGTGCTGTTCAACCCTTAAATGTTTTCATATTGGCAATTTTGAGTGTCATTATTATTTAGTTCAGTAAAGGTAACAAGGTTGCCATCATTGAGCTGCTAGCCTAGCTTGTCTGTGCGTTTGTTGTTTGTTAGGATGTGTTCGTTCATCTTTCCCATTAGTGTTATGGATAGGCCTTGGATCAGTTCCTGAAGTGTAGTTTTGTATGTGAATTCGGCTTTAACGTCGCTTTCAACAATTTTTCAGTCATATCACGGCGGTGTCTGGTTGCGACAGGGAGCTCAATGCTCACGTTTATAGTGCTGCCTCACTGAAGTATCATGTCCCAGACACATTACATGATACCACACCCAGTCACATTATCCTGACACTGGATCGACCAGTCCTAGCTCTACCCCGTTAATCTGAGTGCCAAACGAGGAGCAGCTAGTACCATTTTTAACGACTTTGGTATGTCGCGGCCCGGGATCGAACCCGAGACCTCCCGTTCCCCGGAGCGGACACTCTACCAACTGAACTATCGGGGCCGGTACCTGAAGTGTAGTTACTCATTTTATTAATATATTTCGTGTCGTGTAAACCCTGATAAATAAAATAGAAGTGAAGGCAATGATCAAGATCCACTAAAGAAAACATGTGTATACATTACCGGCAGAATCTTAGTTATAGGTGTGTCAGGTTTGTTTTGTTTGTGAAATGTTTTACAACGATATGTATACCGAAAGCAGAAATTCACACCCAGATCAGACGCCGCGATTTTGACTGATCTAGTTTTAGACTGTCAGTCAGTGTTCCATATGCATATACGGTTAAATTCAGTTTATATAACTGTATGAAGGGTGGTTAGTGTTTATTAGATCGTCATACAAGCGTCCGCCACTGCCCAGTAACAAATAAACTATATCTTATTATAGCTGAAGATCAAAGAAATCGACAGAAAACACAAAAGGATAATACAACACGTAAGTACATTTTTGGTATCGCTAACATATACAGCTATCTGCTATTGTGTATGAACTTTTATGAGAAATAAAGCCATACATGGCACTTTTGGAAGCAAGAGACACAACACAGATAGAAAACTGAAGTATCGGTATTTTAGACACTTCATAAACAGTACTTGCGTAAACTTATGAAGTACTTCATTTCAAAATAATGGGAAACTTGATTAAAAGGTGGTTCATTGCACGGCCTTGTTAACTTAATGTAAGCAAAATCGAGACCTTCAGCTATCATGAAGATTACCAACTTTTGCTACCATGATGAATAATTAAAAAGATAAACAACCAGGAACTGATACAATCGGATCCCAAAATTCTTCCAACAATATCACTAGGGAAACAAGTGGAAACGTGGAGTTACGACAGTAAACGAAGCGGACAACATGTAAACCTAGTCAGTAGCTATTGCCCAAGCAAGTTGTGACTCAGAATATCCAAACCTAACTAAAAAGCACAATATATATAACGGGGTAAAGAATCAGAATCACCAACCACTGGAAGGACAAACTTAACTAAAAATGAACAACCGAAAAGAGGGAAGAATCAGAATAATCAACGTAACAACTTATATGATCAGGGAAAGAATCGGAACAACCAACACAAAACATGATTGAACCACAGCAAAAGCGCCGAATTGGAACGGTCAGTAAAATTTACTGGTGGGTTTAAAGGTCATGTACAAAGGTATAGAAATCCATTAAATTAAAACAGACATTGATTCAAGAAATCCGCATCAAATTATCTATATTAGTTTTCGGGATACTACAATTTGAAGTGTGAAATATTTCATGGACAAAGAGCAACTTCAAACTGCCTCATTAATATTCATGAGGTATTATATGATGTCCTAGATGCACATTGAATTTTTTAAGCTTTTTAAATATGAAATACCTTTTGTTTTAAAGTCCTCAGAAACTGTATAATCCTATATTTGAATTACTGAAACTGATCTCAACAGATATGCTAAACCAGTTTTCTCCTATTTTCAATTGCAAACCTTAAATTCAAACTTTAAATATTTTCTACAATAATTTAAATTCTAGTTTTTGCATTTGTAAGTGGATTAAATAACGCACAGAACTTACTGATCTGTTTAAAAGACATGTCAAACACTTACATTAACTAGTTAAAATGAAATTCTGAATAACATGGTAGTTTTAAACGTTTTGAATAAATACTTTAAATGCAAATATAAGTTTGACTTTCGAAATCAAATTTCTCATTTCTTTCGTAAATTATGACCGACATACACAGTAATCAAAAGGCATCGGAAGACATCATTAGGTAATTGCAAAATGGAAAATATGGTAGTTTGAAATTATTTAAATAAAAATTAATCCACTATGACATCACAGAATATTGTATTGTGGGTTAAAATCATAGAAAAGTCAAGGGAGGTTTCTCTTAGAGGAAAATAGGTATGTATCATATATAAATAAACATTACTTTAGGACGACTGGAATTGTTTCAGGCGGTTTGAAATAAAATGATTCTCTTTGCGTTTACTTTCACTCTGCTTCAAACTCATAAAATTTTAAATTTCTTTGTAATTGCTCTTTAAGTTAACTTTACGGGATCCCAACCCTCACCCTCATTTTCACTGTGGTTCAAACAAGTAATTGTTTAGTCCGCATGAAGGTTCTCTTACTCATCAGTGAATCAATACGATAAACAAAGAAATCACAATTAAAGCCAAGTTGACACAAGGATGAGGACTCGACAGTAAAATGCGCTGAACTATCCGGTGCTGAACACAACGCCACATAACCACTGGAGCAAACGAAAACCACCAGTTGAACCCCGTTAGACCAAGCAACAGACACGTAAGTTCCGGCTCCGACCAACTAATAAATAGCTTTAGGCCAATCCCATCATGGAGTCTGAAGCCCGATCCGACGACGTGCAATTAAAGAGGCAAGTATATTGTCTGACCTTGATTGGGTCGAACACAATGCATGCAGACTTTCTAATAGTATTTATATTATATCCAAAACGTTTGTAACGTTAAATAATATTCTGAAATTGTTCCGAAAAAATTAGGTTTGCCTTTACTTTTTCTTTATTTGTATATAATGTCGCCAAAAGAAACATTGGCTGTGACATCCGCTGCAGCAAAAGTATATTTAATCCTACCTTAAATTTAAACATTAATTGGTAGTGTCGGCGATAAAACTTATAAAATGCTTTTCGAAGTTTATGATATCGATATCCCTGATGTAGCAATTTAGCAGTTAAACTTTTATTACGAGTGTTAAAACCAGCGACATGACTTGACACTCTTGTGAAGCAAATAATCTGCGAAATATAAACACCGTAAGATGGCGAACGAAGACTATCACTATCTACAAATTCGAAGTTAACTATATTAACGTCAAATCATCGCGCTTATCATAATTTTTAATGAAACAAAACGATTTGAAATGTTCAAATACAAATCCAGAAACGTGGCTTCGATATCAGAATTATTGGCTTTGTTTAACTGCAGCTCAGGTGGATAAATTTGATTAACCATTCATTCAGGGTAAGGGTTGTCAATATATATAGTCCTGAGGTAGAGTTAAAAACTACAATAATGTCAGCTTTACTTTGACTAAAATGACATCATAAAATCTCGTTCATAACAAAACAAAATTTAAGCCCCCCAGTGGAAATCTTCCACTGACCGTTCCAAGGCGGCTCTTCTGTGGCGATTTATTTATGTTGTTGTTTGTTGCTTGCTGTGTGTGTCGCTTGTGTTTTTTGGTTTTGGATGGCCGTATGGCCATTTTGTGGGAAAGTAACTGTCCTTATGGCCTTCCTTTGTTTAGGTTTCCATTATGGTCTGGTCGCTTAATGTTTGTATTTCTTTCCCTTTGGTGTCTTTTATGGGTGGAGTAAGTTAATTGTATCAATTCCTGATCTTTGTTTTACTTCTACTTTTTAAAATAAGCTACAAGGGGAGCACAGTTTGTACCCATTGGAAATCTGTAACTTTGTTCCAAATCTAATGTAAATATATCTAAAAGATAAGATAAAGCGTCACATAGAAATCGGACATGGTACCATTCTCACAATTATAGGCACAGGCATATGTTTTTTAATATTCGTGGTGGTGATAAACGCGCTCTGTCATATTTTTCTTGAGTGAGTGAGTGAGTTTTAGTTTTACATCCCACCAACAGCTAAGGTCATACGCAGTCGGGACCTCGGTTTAAAGACTCATCCGAAAGTCTCATATTTTTCTTGAACAACTGATACTTTAGAAAAGGTTTAGCACTGTGGAGTAGCTGTTAATGACCCGAACAGACTAGTATTGTCCATAACACAATTTGAGTAAATTTTAAGTAGTGGAGAATTTGGTTGTAAAATCGTTTTCCCTGTTTTCTTATTTTGTCATTAGCCTGCCTGCTCGAAGAAAGCTACTGAACTATCATTGGCTCCCACGAACTAAATATTTCAAGACGAGTACCAATGTTTTGCTATTGTTCTGCGTTTTCTTCCAGCTCGAGAAAAAACAAGACTTCGTCACTTGGTTTTCTCTAGTCAATATTTATTACATTTGTACTGGATGGCAGTGATGGCGCTAAGATTCGTCTCCTTTATTGGGTTCCTAAATGCATGGCTGGCATCAATGTTTGGAGATATGAAACTCAAAGGTTTGTAATATATCTTTTCCTTGGCCATTGGGCTCTAAACTTGAAAGAAATAATTTGCGCCTTTATGTATAACAAAGAACCAGTATGTTCTGACAGCTGTCTAGATAAGGGGAATGGATAAACTTTCAGGGGAAGCAACTCCTGAAAAATGTGTTTGCCTCCCACATAAATAGGGGTCAATTCTTAAAGGAAAGAATTTGCTCCTCAGGAGCAAATTCTTTCCTTTAAGAGTATACCTCTTTTTCCGTAGGACAGAGTTCATAGATGAGCGAACAAAGAGTCCCGAAGGTATTCTCCCTTTGAAAAATGGCGGGAAAGTATGCTAGTTAACATCTCATTGTTTTCAAAAATACTTCAAGCAGAATTTACGCAACGCAAATGTTTTAGTATGGTTTTGAGATAAAACGTTCATATTTATTATAATGAAAGCTTTCTGAATTCTTTGGGATGATTAACATCATCGGTCAGGTTAACCTTTCTCTTGCTGAATATTCATTTAAGCCACACCCATTTCTGTCTATTAACGAATCAAATTACCTGATGTAATTTATTGCTACAAATTCATAAACTGAATGCCAAACAGTGTAGATCCTGATCAGATGGCTTCTTCAGAAGCCATCTGATCTGGATCTACACTGTTTGCAAAGATAGGGGTTGTCATGAACAGCAAGATAAGGGTTAAACAGAATTTGCTTTTGTAAAATGCCTGCTTTAAAGCAACTGAATCGCTACAGAAATAACACGTATTAGATAATATAGGCTTTATATTTGACTTTTTTCCACATCTGTGCAGCTGCCTTAGGATGTCATAAAACTAATAAAGCAGCCAGCGAGGAGCATCCATACCAACACACATTAATGACACCAATATGTAGAGCAATGCTTCAAATACTTTCCAAGAAATCAAAGTTTGAAATTCGCGATCAAATCCGACGAAAACATCGTGCTGATATACATGTAACTGCAAGCTTACCCGGATGCACTCGAATGGTATTTTGATGACGTTGGATCTCATTACGTCTTACGCCAATGACATAACGCGAAAACGTTGTTACGCTGTCTTGCCTATTCTCACAGAATTTTCTGACGGAATATATATTTTGAAGCTTTATCATATGACGTCGCGTCTGAGAGTGTAATAACGCCATGCAATATTTTCGATAATCCACTAGTGGATTAAATATGCAAATTAGCTAGATACGTCCCGAAACGTTACATGTACGACGTCTCGTTTACTAACGGTGGAATATTGGCATTTTTTGTAAACAATCATTAATAAAATGCATTTTAAATGTCATATGATAAATAGAATCTTGCATTCGTGCCCATGCATTATTTAATTTATTAAACTCGTTGAGGAAAAGGGACAAAATGCTCGGCAAAGCCTTGCATTTTATCCCTTTACCTCAACTCGTTTAATAAATTCAATAATACATGAACACTCATGTAAGATCCTCGATATAACTACTGGTGATGACGCGAAATATTTAC
Organism: Lucinisca nassula; assembly: GCA_963580285.1. Taxonomy (NCBI): domain Eukaryota; kingdom Metazoa; phylum Mollusca; class Bivalvia; order Lucinida; family Lucinidae; genus Lucinisca; species Lucinisca nassula. The sequence goes on from OY757019.1 coordinate 13,788,983, forward strand.
AGCTACACAATGAAAGGGGATTTGCACTGATATTGGTGGAAATTATCCCCCTCTAGGATATCGAAATTCACTAGCAAGCTCGTGTCGCTCGATATCTCAACTCAATATTCACCAATGTCAGTGTAATTAGCAGTGGTAGCCTCTATAGCTTAGTGGTTAGCGCGTTTGACTTTTGATCGAGAGGTTTTTAAACCGGCCACCGGAAGCCACATGTGTCCTTGGGCTAGACACATAATGCCACAGCCCTACGCCACCCACGTGTAAATGGGTAGCGGTGGTGTAAAAGTCTCGCGCCATGTGTATCCGGCCTCGGTAGCTAAGTCGGATGCGCGTATGACTGGTGATAAGAAGGACGTTGGTTCGTTACCTGCCAGGGTCGGCAACATTATTTCATGGAGATTGATCATAAATCATATCTAAGGTGAATCTCACCCTACAGCTGATGCAAGAAGGGCAGTTCACAGTTTCTGGCAAAAGAATGTATGCTGTATTGGTTAACCGCTAACGTATAAAAGCCTGCCCAGAAAAAGTATGGATATGCTAAAAAATGACCTATATAGTGTTGACTGGGCTGTTAAACTTAAATACAAACAAACAAACAAACTCTCGCGCGCACGATAACATCAGAAATGAGTGTTTGAGAGCTATGCAAATAAGCTTGAATCTTTCCTCGCACTCGAACTAAACTAAATTAGTATAAGCTATCAGTGTAATTACCCTGTAAAGATAGCCGATCATCATAATTATAGAAAGATGAAGCCAATGCTGAAGAACAGAAAAACATTTTTACAAGCCAGTTCATGTAAATAAGGAAGAAGCAGAAGACTGATGGCACCAACTTGTATGAAAAGGGAATGCAATTTTTTATCTTTCCTACATATGCTAGTTGACATTTTCACGCGACGAAATGTGTTATGTTACCTGTCGTACATATTAGAAAATATGATTTATTCCGTATCAATGCCGTACATCGTTCCCAAAATCTATGCATAATCCGTACTTTAACCTTATTTGAAATTGTTAGGATGTTAATTTTACAGGGGTTATTTGTGGCATAAAGTTTGTACACTGTAGGTGTCACACCATCGAATAAGTTAAGGAGTGTACTTATTTTTATGCTTATGTACGGCACCCCAAATATTTTACTGCAATTCCATTTGTTCCATACGTGTACCAGACAAGGTCGTCCAGGACTGGTCGATACGAACTATCGGTCTAGTGTGAACGCTGCTTATATTGCTTATATAAGGCGTGTAATGCAACAACAAAAGTGTATGTAAAATGCAACTTTACACATGATTAAGGCGCAAATTCAGCAGTATGCGAAAAGCCCCCGCCCATCGGGGCTTGAAGAAATAGATGGGCCGCATGATGCTTCCACGCAGAGCTGAAACCGGCCGCACGCGAGTACTGGTAAACCGCTTAAAGGATCTAAAAAGTAGAAGTAAAACAAAGATCAGGAATCGATACAATTAACTTACTCCACCCATCAAAGACACCAAAGGGAAAGAAACACAAACATGAAGCGACAAGACCATAATGGAAACCTAAACAAAGGAAGGCCATAATGACAGTTACTTTTCCACAAAATGGCCATATGGCCATCCAAAATAAAAAGACACAAGTGATATACATAGTAGGTAACAAACAACAACATAAATAAACCGCCACAGAAGAACCGCCTTGGAACAGGCACAGCGGTGCGAGACGGATCGTCCATGTTTATAAATCCTATTGGTTTCATTGGGTGGCATGGCTTGACATGTCATTTCATCTCAGTGTCAGGTAAAAGTCCCACAAAATTGGAAGCAGCGTCTCCAAGATGAACTATTTAGTGTTGACGGGACTTTAAACCTCAAATCAAACAAACAAAAAAAAGCAGTATGCGAAGCCTTCAATCAGCCAGTGCAGTCTGACCAGAGTCTTCGTAAGTCTCACGAGTCATCTTGGGGTCCTGGCGTATACACGTAACACAAATAAAGAACCAGCGGGTAGATTGACTTCAAGCGTAGGCTGGGAAAATCTTCTTGAACGGGGACTTAAACTGTTCCTTTTAACCTTAAATTTTTGTATTCTAGACATTGACAAGACGCCGCGTTCTGTGGCGTTTTGTCTTGGGCTACACTGTCTTCAAATGTCCCAGTACATGAGCCCAGACTAGGTTTCGCACATTACGCGCTTTATACAGCACTATGACGTGACATAGACACATATTGTATGGCTAGCTGTTAGCGGACAGCGATAGTGACGTGGACAATCGCATTGGCATACCGATTGGGCTAGAATTCTTGGCTGACCTAGATTTCAAAGGCAAGGTGGTTCATATTCTGACTGACTGTCACCCAGCGATTAAACTGCATTCAGTAGTGAACTGCAAACGAACAAGATTGAAACATTCCTTAGTATTAAGGAGGTCTTAGCAAAGGTAAGGAATTATGGAGAACACTATCAAAGTTGATTGGGTGCCTGGGCACAAAAATATTGAGGGTAATGAGTTGGCAGACCAGCAAGCAATAGCAGCAGCATCAGATATGATAAAAACAATGAGGTAAAACCAATCTTGGACAGGAAAAAGCAGTACGGGAGTGTAGAAGACGGGGTAAGACAAGGTGGAAACGGAGGTAGAAGTGCTCAGACAAAGATAATGTATTGCAGGAAATATTTGAGGACGTTTGAAGAAGGAACTGTCATGGTTATAGGAACAGAAGGACATTCACTGCAATGAATCAGTTGCTCAGTGGGCACTATATATTAAATGATCACCAGATCAAACATAATAACGATTTGTCGAGTGTTTGTGAGGTGTGCTACATGAAAGAGAATGTAGATCATCACCTGTTCTACTGTCAGAAAGGGGTATTTTAGAGCATACTGAGTAGGGAAGATATGGAATGGACAGCATGCATTAACTTGAAAGTGTCAACAGATATGGTGAATGACATTAGTAAACGAAGACAGAAGAAGATTATGACTGTACTGATGAGTTCATCAGGAGTACAAAAGGATTCTGAATTGTAACATATTAACGCACGCGCACATATATCCGCATGGGTTTAGAACAATGTGTAATGCACAAGAGGTTTATCAAAGCATAATAAAAGTGAAGGCAATGATCAGGAATCGATAAATCATCCAACAGTTCCCATCAGAGACACCAGAGGGAAAGAAACACAATCATAAAATAACTAGACCCTAATGGAATCATCAATAGCAGAAAGCCAAAAGGACAGTTACTTTCCCACAAAATGGCCAATTGACTATCCAAACCAAAACTATACAAGCGATACACACACTCAAAGACAAACCATAACAAAAAGTAACAACGACAGAAGAACAGCCTTGGAACGGTCAGTGAAACGAGTTCCATTGGGGGTCTTAAATCCATTTTACGCGGCCGCAGTCCTCGCCCTTCCTCCCGTTGATGTTTAGACAAATACAGCACAGCACGACATAACTAAAATATAAGCCAACATACTGATTCCGGGTGGTCCTCTGTGAACAAGGCCAACTAACTACCCAAAACAAAGGACACCAGCAACACACACCCTTACACGAGAAGTATAAAAAAATTAACCCACAACAGTATAGCCGCATTGGAAGCGATATAATAATGTTTTATAGACACATCCAAACACTTCGTCATTACTCAATAATACTATTTGCAGGTACTTACCGGTGGTTGGCAAAACACGCCGTTTATCACCATTGTAAATGCGATGTTATTTTCTCTAAACTTGTATTTTGTTTTGAATTGAAACGACAATCCTTTAAACTTTTATAATAGACATGCTTTAGCTAGTACTTATTGGTTTCTAGAAGATTTGGGGATGCTTTGATGATTAAATTACATGTTAAAATATGCAGGTAACGACGCAGGACGGTCTTAATTACTTGTTATAAAGATGAGCAAAACGAATGACTAAACGCGGAAGATGCATGAATGAACTCTAAAATATATTTATCTACTCATTTAAAATGTAATTCGATCGATTTTCTGTGACAGTCAACTAAAATATGCCGGTTATATTAAATCTATTTACAATGTGTTTATATGGAACCTGGGGCCTATTGCCAACCACGAAAGATCGTTATCAAACGGAAAAGTAAGTTTGCGCATGCGCAATGACATGGAAACAAGGTCACCTGTCAAAACATTGGATCCGTCTAGAGATAAACAACAAGGACAACCGTGGATATTTTTACTCTGAGCCAGTTGATAAACGATTGACCACAATCGTAAAAATGCTGACAGGGCAACTACATCCATCAGGCAGATTTGAATAGTCGCTGGTCGCATATTCAAAATTGTACCATTTGATATTTTCTTATATTTATCATTTTATTTCAGAAACATACTACCTCGGTGTATTTTCATACACAACAATGGGTACAATCGGTACAGCATTAACAGCTGGCTTGTTACATGACTCTCAGCGATGGAGATACACAGGTAACTTATTGTATATGTGATATCATCCAGTAACGATCGACAGTCCTATGCTCAATCACGAAACCACGCCTATTTTATTTGACCCCTTTAGCCCCACTTTTATATAGTAAAACGTTTAACTTTTTAATTTACAGAGGTATATTTCTGCCCCAAAACATAGATGTTGGCCTCGGAAGCCCAGTCGGATGCGCGTCTGACTGGTGATTAGGAGGACGATGGTTCGATACCCGCTGGGATCGGCAACATTCTGTCGTAGAGATTGATCATGAAACCTTTTCTACGGTCATTCGCTCCCTTCCGTGATTCAAAAATGGCAGTTGTCAGTTTCTGCCGAAAGAATGTGCTCTGTACTGGTTAACCGCTTCCGTATAAGCTTGCCCAGTAAAAATGTCGATAGATAACCTTACCGGCTCAAAAATGACGTAAATAGTGTTGACAGGGCGTTTTAACTCCAATACAAACAAACAAAATCAAAAACATAGATTGTGGATACTCATTAGATCCTCCTCACCTCGCCGCGGCGGTTCTAACGTGTTCCAACAATTAATTGTTTGTTTTGGAGTTTAACGGCCCAGTCAACACTGTTTTGGGTCATTTTTGAGCCGGTCAGTTTACCTACCCGTACTTGTCCTTGGCAAGCTTAAACGTAAGCGGTTAACCAGTACAGTGCACTTTTTCGCCAGAAACTAACAACTTTCCTTTTTGAATCAGGGGAAGGGAGAGAATGACCGTAGAAAAGATTTCATGATCAATCTCCACGACAAAACGTTGCCGGTCCCGGCAGGTATCCACCGCGTCCTCCTGATCACCAGTCAGACTGGCATTCGACTGAGCTACCGAGGCCGGCAAGAAATTAGACAAATATCAGAAGTTTTTATTTGAAAATAAATTCATTTATTGCCGGTAAAATGTTTAATATATTTGAATAGGCGTGTTTTCGTTATGCACATGATATTGCACGTTTCTTGCAATTTACTGTTAGGCGACGATGCATATAGTGACGTCTGACGGCAATGACGCCACGCCAAAATGCGTTTACTGATCATTGCCTCCACTTCCATTTTACACGCATTAGGAAAACATGTCCATGTGAAATAATGGCGTCCCACATGGTGTCATAAATGACAAATGTAAGGGTATAAAAATTGTAACATTTTTCTTATTTCAACTTTCAACATAGATTGTGAGGCGGTTCTAATGAGTACCCACAATCTATGTTTTGAGCAGAAATAAGAAAAATAATAATATACCCCTGCAAACTCCAGTTTTACTATATAAATGTGGATTTCAGGGGATCTAAATTATATAGGCGTATCTTCGTGATGCAGACATACATATTCTGATGACAAGCATATTTAGAGACTAAAACTGGCGCAAATTATTTTTCAATTCTGTAAAATAACGGTTATTGCACTGATATTGGTGAATATTTTCCCTGATTGGGATTTGATAACTCAGTTCGGAATATCTTAATTAGAACAATATTCCTTAACATTTGTACGTCAACATCTGTACGTTAACCCTGTAGTTACACTTCCTTGCGATACATTTGATCTCTTTTTTGTGATATTACCAGATAGAATTTAACGACTTTAACCTGTCGAAATGAAAATGATTGGGATACCGAATCGAATATGTTTGTTCTTGACATTATAAGCTTTTCCAAATATGCCAGACAGAATACAGAGTGTCATACTACATGAGAAATATCTAATTCCGTACACCGTTGGATACAAACTTGGGTAATTGCTAGTAAAGGTGTCGATAACGCAACAACTGTGGTCAAAACAAGCATTTCAGAGACCATTTTTTTCTGTAAAGGAACTTTCGAGGTGTCCTTTTGTCGGGACAGACCTTGTGTTGTTCTTGATCATAAAGATGGCGATGTGTCTTCGCCTTAATTAAACATTATCTCCTTCTCAAGGGGTGCAGTGTAACTACCTATTTCTGGATAGTTAATTGTTTTCAATTTTCCATTTGCAAATGTACGTGCACAGCTATTCGCCTCGACAAGACCTATGAATCATTCATTGTACGAAACAGTGTAAGCTTAGCCCATTATGGATGTGTGAAAGAAACTGGTAATACAGCATCGCTTTCCTTTTCGCTACCCACATAATCTTGAAGGAATAGAAGTGAAGGCAATTAAGGGTTATTACCGCCTGTCTTACAGTACATGTATTTTAGACCTTTTTGCAAAGCATATATTAAGCAAAATATTGGCGGCATTGCAGGACGTGCACTTGCATACTTCTTCTGTCGCGATTTATTTTTGTTATGGTTTTTCTTTTGAGTATCTTGAGTGTTTGTGTCGCTTATATTATTTTAGTTTAGATAGCCACTTGGCCATTTTGTGGGAAAGTAACTGTACTTTTGGCTTTCCGCTGTTGGTGTTTCCATTAGGGGCTGTTGTTTCATGTTTGTGTTTCTTTCCATTGGTGTCTCTGATGGGAGCTGTGGGTCAATTGTATCGATTCCTGATCATTGCCTTCACTTCTATTTTGTATGTCATGTCCGAATAACCTTTGTCAGAAATAATTTCAACATCTGGGTAACACATAAATGGTTTGTGCTAGAACCTTTGAATCAGTGCATGGTGAAAGCAAGAGACGCGGGCAAATGTGTATCATTCCCGCTTTTGTATTTGATGTTGCAAAGTTATGCGCAGTTTTGATTGACATTTTGCATTCTAACGCTATGAGGCATTGAGAGCAAACAAAAGTAGGGTCTTAAATGAAAGGACGGGCTATATGAACCAGTGTCATGACGATAAATATGTACCGATAACGTCTCCAAGTCATCGCAGTGAACAACCTTTGAAAACACCAGTTTATCTAGCGAAAACCAAGGTTTAAAGGGGTATAAATTGCTTTCTTGTTATTGCTCAATATGTAAAAGATAAAGGTGCTCATTTAGACGATCTCATTAAGGCAGTTTAAATATGTACCCACAATATAGGTTTAACTGTTGGAGTCTAACTGTTGGTTTTCTTTTGCTCCAGTATTTTAGTGGTTTCTTGCTGTCGAGTCCTCACCGTTGTCTCACCTCTGTGGTTCTTTGATTTTTGTGTTCACGGAGATGTTGCACTGATGAGTTAGGAGGCCTTCATGCGGACTGAACAAATTATTTGTCTTAATCGCGACGGAAGTAAGGGCGAGGATTGTGGCCACGTAAAATCGATTTTAGCCACCCAGTGGAAATCTTCCACTGACCGTTCCAAGGCGGCTCTTCTGTGGCGATTTATTTATGTTGTTGTTTGTTACTTAGTGTGTGTATCACTTTTGTCCTTTTATTTTGGATGACCATATGGCCATTTTGTGGGAAAGTAACTGTCCTTATGGCCTTCCTTTGTTTAGGTTTCCATTATGGTCTTGTCGCTTAATGTTTGTATTTCTTTCCCTTTGGTGTCGTTTATGTGTGGAGTAAGTTAATTGTATCAATTCCTGATCTTTGTTTTACTTCTACTTTAATCCAGAATTAAGAAAACTGTTGAATGTTACATGAAAGAGAATGTCATGTTTGCAGCCATTGTATCATACACACGGGAATATTATCTTCAAGTGGGTAGTACGTTTACATTTTGATTTTTGAATGAATTACATTTATTGCCGAATGACTTTTGCCGATTGTTTGAATATCAGGGGTAGCTACGTCGGCATTCACTTGCATATTGTTTCATAAAAATGTAGATTCTAGAGACAATATCATTACAAACACTTCTTGACAGTTTGACATCGAGTTCCTGTGAATGGCTATAAAAATATGAGTGACGGCAGCGAACAAGAATCGCTAAAAGTACCTTACACCTTCCAATAAAGACACCAAAGGTGAAGAAGCACAATTATAAAGCAACGTCAACGTGATAAAACTTTTGAAGTAGAAAGTCAAAAGGACAGTTTATTTCCAACAAAATAGCAAACGGTTATCCAGAATACAAAAAATATTATCAGTACAATCATGCAAAGACTATGATTAATGTATTTATTATTGTTTGGCAGAAACATACATGTGTTAGGCGGAGCTAAGGTAGTAGCCCGCCCTTCAGAGATAAGGTTCTTCTCTCTCTGATACTTTTCTGAGAAATTAAGCTTGACAAGTCACTACAGGGCCTAAAGTTTTGTGGCAAGCACTGTTTAGCTGAAATAGTTAAATAATTATTGAGAGATATTTTATATACATATATACATATATTGTTTGGTGAACATTGCGGTGTATTTTCACCTTGTCACTGGACCATACTACTACTACTGTATTAAATCTATGTTATCCAAATGTTTTTGTTATTAATTTATAAATGATTTCTTCGCGTTAGGAAAGAAATGAGTTTAGCGAAGAAAGCAATTTTATATGTACACATTACTTGTGAATTGTAGTCCGTAATTGCAGATAACAAACATCGCCCCTTATGCTTTGCAGTTTGCTAGTTTATAGACACATTTTAACCCTTATCCTGCTCTTGACGCCAACCTTAACTTTGCAAACAGTGTAGATCCAGTTCAGATGGCTTCTGAAGAAGCAAATCTGATCAGAATCTATACTGTTTGTCTTTCCATTTGTGAATTTGAACGAAAACATTATATCGTGTAATCGGATTGGCTGATAGTCAGAAATGGACGTAGCTAATTGAATTATTCAGCAGGCTAAGGTTAATATTAGATTGTACTTCAGGCGAGACGGACTACAAGCGAACACACATGCCAATTATTATACCATTGACGGTGACAAGTCTACTCTCCATTGCATGCACAGTTCTAACGTTTGTACCAGAGGAAGGGTGTCTGTATGTTACATTCATCCTATTTACATTCTTCAGATCATACGTCTACTGTTATGAAGTTACATTTATCAATGATGCGTAAGTAGACGGAAATTTTGTTTGTGGTATTTTTAGAGTTCAGCGGTTCAGTTTACACAATTGAGGTCATATCATGCGGGTCAATGGCTTATACATAAGCGGTAAACAAGTACAGCGCGAGCTTTGGCCACAAGCTGTTAATTGTCCTTCTTGAATCAGAAGAATGGCGAGAATGACAGCAGCCAATATCTCGATCAATCTCTAAGATAGAATGTTGACGTCACGTTTGGGCAGTATCGAACCCGCGACCTGTTGGTAACCAGTGAGACGCATATCCAACTAGTCCAAAGAGGGAGAAATTATACATATACAAACTGCATATATTAGTTGAATGAGAAGTCCAACTATACTCAACCTCGATATGCGCAACAAGTTACTCTAGAGGTGTGCGCAGCACAGGCCCAGTAAAGATTTGGACACTGGGCGGATTTCAGTTACGTGTTGTGGTCCGTTGCATTCCTGGGGTTACCTGATTGTGACACAATTGACTTCAATACAGCTGGTGTAAATTGCATGTGTGGCGGCCGTAAAATATCCTCCTGTCCAGTTATCATGGTGCGAGTTTCGTTTTCTCGTCATTCGGGATATTTGATTCAATTTTGGAATTTCGAACATATTTGAGGGTCACTGATGAGGCCTAACTGGCTAGTCTTGTGCAGTGAAAATGTGTACACTGTACGGTTTTAGTTGTGTTGTAGGTAGTCTGCTTTCTTTACTTCCATGGAAGTACCTTTTTGTAGATCAATCAGTCTGCATACTGATCAGCGTCTTCGCTGTGCACCGCATGAATACTCATTGTTACAGAACTGTTTCTGTCAGACAGACAAGGCCGTATGTTGTCTAAATGAGTTCTCCGGTCGATTTGAGTCTTCGCTGTGCACACGTATCCGAATATTCCTTAACTATTTATGCCTTTCCAACTATCGCGACTAATTCTCAGCGTCAGTTAAAGAAATAGATACAACTCCAGGAAAAAACTACCCTGTAATGCTTTAATTATAACACAATTGCTTTATGTTCGTCCAGTTTCCGTTTGGTGACTTGGATGGAAGGTAAAGGTAGTTGTATCGATACCTGATCATTACTTTCCCTTATACATTTAAGACAACTTTTAAACAAACCAAAACGGGCACTGGGTGTAGAAAAACGCAAAGAATAACTGAAACAGTGTAGATATCTAATCAAAAGCAGAACGAGTCCTAAATTAAGTTGGTGTTAATTATGGAATTTTCACTGTGTTTTGGTAAAAATGCAAATGCTAGTATCAATACCATATACAGGATTTCGTTGGCAAGTTATGATTAATCTGTAATATTTTCAGGTTTCCTCTTATACATTTTACGGAATTATTTGGGATTCTACAGCTGTTTGCCGGAGTTGGCAGCATGCTTCAATATGGTTTATTTGAATGGTTCAGAGCGTACGAATTGGCACCGATGCATGTGAGTATTATGCACTATTTGAGATGTAACACACAATATAAATGTTTGCGTCTGGAATCATATGCGCAGAATAAAAAACAAGGTTAGGGTGTGTATATGCGCAGTTAGAACCAAGTATTCACTGTGCAATATATGGGTGACAGTTAAAACCAAGTAAGTGTAGGTAGACAAGGAAAGCTGCATGATGTATCGCGTCTCATTGCGTTTAAAGTAACCTATGCCGAGTTATTTACTTCGCTAAATTTGATTTCAAGGTCCGTGTAATGGCGGAAGAATGGCATCTCGTACTTCGTCATAGTGTAATATTGTATCCATATCCATTTGGGATCGTTGATCCCATTGTGGTATATTTAAGAAATGAAATTTATTTTTCTGCAATTCATGGAAGTATGAACGCAGTGGGTCGCGTGCAAAGTTAACCCCAAAGGGGTTCATGTAAACTTTGCTAGCGACCCACTGTCGTTCATACTTTCAGGAAAAGCAGAAAAATTAAGTTTATTTTAATAATTACATTATTTGCCCCTCATCACTGGGCAAAAAATGGTTGTAGGGCCATTTTTTAAAGCTGAAAAACATTTACACGCTGTTGTCCTACAAAGAGCGGAGCAGCGTTGACGTCATCAACGCCCGTAGAGAACAATGGTTTAGAATAACGCCACTTAACGTCACTGAAAATTATGTGATTCGATGCGTTCATGAAAGTATGAATGCAATTGTTTTCTATAGGTTTACATCAGACTTTACACGGTAAATGTAAATATTTCAAAATGAAACAAAGGAAAACTTCAGCTGCATGAGGGTGGGGAGTTAGTAGTTCTGTGAATACTTTAATAACCCCAAATTTTCCATTGTCGTTCTGTATTTGATTGATTGATTGATTTGGAGTTTAACGTCCCCATCAACACTGTAAAGGTCATTTTGGAGACGTTGCTTCCAAAATTGTGGGACTTTTACCTGACATTGAGATGAAATGACATCTCAAGCCCTGTCGCCCAACGAAACCAATAGGGTTTATAAGCATGGACGGTCCACCTCGCACCGCGGTTCCTGGACAGGCTTAGATCCACTAAGCGGTTTACCAAAACTAGTGTGCGGGCCGGATTCAGCTCTGCGTGGAAGCATCATGCAGCCCATATATTTCTTCAAGCCCCTATGGACGAGGGCCGTGTCGTTCTGTAATGTACACCTTTGTGTCCAAGGGTAACTTTAATTTATACTATTATTAACCATATCGAAATATTTTGTTTTGAAATCTCTTCTGCAACAACGCCTGTCGAAATCGTTTCATTATATAAATTCAGAAATAAAAACATGCTTGTAATGATTTCAGTACCCAAAAATTAAAATCATTCTTTGATATAAAAAATGATATGGCAAACATAAATCTTATACGACATACTGCAATAATGGTAGTCAACTCAATCACGGTTGTTTCACCTTTTAATTGCACGCAGAAACAAAGGCGAGGATTGTGGCCACGTACAATCAATTTAAAAACCCCAGTAAACGAGTTTTTTACTGACCGTTTTAAGACGGATCTTCTGTAGAGAAAAATGTCGATGTTCCGTCTCTGGTCGGACCCATCGGGGTCCAATTGTGTTTTTTTTTTTTGCTCCGGCTTTTCAGTTATTTCATGCTGTCGAGTCCTCATCGTTGTTTCATATCTGTATAAGTTTGAAAAAATTGATTGTGTCTAAACTGCGACATGATTAAGGCCATGTAAAATAGACTTAAGCCCCCACCCCCCGCCCTCCAAGTGAAATAAATTTTACTGACCTTTTCAAGGCATTTCTTCTGTCGCGGTTTATTTTTGTTATTGTTTGTCTTCAATGTATATGCATATATTGCTTATATTGTTTTATTTTGTGTAGCGTTTGGTCATTTTGTGGTGAAGTAACTGTCCTTTTGGCTTTTCGACTGTGATGTTTTCATTATGATTTAGTTATTTCATGTTCCTTTAGTGTCTCTGATAGGAGGTGTTGGAAAGACTAGAGAGAGACCCTTATAACTACAACAACAAAACTAAAACACGTCCAAATAATAAATAAGCCTGACGGAATCAAGAGTATAGGAAAGCCCATTTCTTTAGACTTACTTTTGAAAACAACCTTGTTTGGTTTACGCACAACAGTACCATCACACAACAAATGGCTTTGATGCAAACAAAACCAATATATCACGAAAACACGCCTGTTTAGTTTTGAGCCACTTTCAAGCCCATGTCTATATAACAAAACTCGGGTTTACAGGGTTTTCATTAATTGTTGACTTTCTGCTCAAAACATAGATAGAGGGTAGTTGCCAGAACCGCCTACTAGAGGAGGTTATAACGAGTTACCACACTCTGTGTTAAGAACAGAAACATGAAGAATATCATTTTTTTATCTGAAAATTATCCTTTTTTTTTGTTGGCAATATGTTTGATCTATTTGAATAGGCGTGTTTTCGTAACGACATGTTAACAAGTCCGTGACATAAACCTTCCTCTAAAGTTTTAAACTAAACCCAACCTTATATAAAAAACAAGTAAGTTTAGGAAAGCTGCATGGTGTATCGCGTCTTCATTGCGTTTAAAGTAACCTGTGACGAGTTATTTACTTCGCTACATTTGATTTCAAGGTCCGTGTAATGGCGGAAGAAAGGCATCTCGTACTTTGTCATTGTGTAATATTGTATCCATATCCATTTGGGATCATTGATCCCATTGTGGTATATTTTAAAATAAAACAAAGGGAAACTTCAGCTGCACGAGGGTGGGGCAGCTTAGTAGTTCTGTGAACAGTTACTCAAATAAACCCAAATCTTCCATTTTTGTTCTGTAATGTACACCTTTGTGTCCAAGGGTAACTTTAATTTATACTATTATTAACCATATCGAAATATTTTGTTTTGAAATCTCTTCTGCAACAACGCCTGTCGAAATCGGTTCATTATATAAATTCAGAAATAAATACATGCTTGTAATGATTTCAGTACCCAAAAATTAAAATCATTCTTTGATATAAAAATGATATGGCAAACATAAATCTTATACGACATACTGCAATAATGGTAGTTTCACCTTTTAATTGCACGCAGAAACAAAGGCGAGGATTGTGGCCACGTAAAAAAGATTTAAAACCCCCAGTAAACGAACTTTTTACTAACCGTTTAAGACGGATCTTCTGTAGAGAAAAATTGTCGATGCTCTGTCTCTGGTCGGACCCATCGGGGTCCAATTGTGTTTTTGTTTCGTTCCGGCTTTTCAGTTATTTCATGCTGTCGAGTCCTCATCGTTGTTTCATATCTGTATAAGTTTGAACAAATTGTTTGTGTCTAAACTGCGACATGATTACGGCCACGTAAAATAGACTTGAATGTTTGATATATTTGAATAGGCGTGTTTTCGTAACGACATGCTAACAAGTCCGTGACATAAACATCCCTCTTAACCAAACCTTATTTAAAGAAAACTGGGGTAGACATTATAAGAATCTTATATGGGTGTGAGGGGTGGATGGAAAAATCCGTCCCAATGGTCACTGTCCGGCATCACGAGGCTTGCCGAGTGATGCCGGACAGTGATTACGAGGGACGGATTTTTCTATCCACCCATCACACCCATATTGGTTTCTTTTCCTTGCATACCTTCCATTTTTAGCGCGGATTTTTAATGCTGCATTCACTTCGGTTACCAACGTCCGCCATATTGTGATGCCACTACAGGAATGTTTAGTGACGTCACGTTAAGTGCATGACGTCAACCTTATTGACGGCGCATACGAGGTCGTATTCAACCAGTACATTTATCAAACACGCGAGAATATTCGATATTGGGTCGGAACACCATGGTCAGAACATTAATTTCTATCCTAGGGTAAAATCACGGATTTCCTTGTCTGGTGTGCAAGAATATTTGTTCTTACTTTTGCTCCAAGATACGTTGTGGGTACTCGTAAGCCCCACAACCTATACTTGGAGAATACATAAAAAAATATATGACAACTTTTCATCAGAAAAGGAACTAATTTCGAGATATGAAAACAAAAACACTATGTCACACGGATGTGTTATCGTAACGTACGGCGTCAAGCAATTTATAATTATACATAAACTAACAAAAATATGAGCCGTTCAGCGAAATGATGTATTTATACATGTGTGCACATGGAGGAAAGGGGTCAACACACAGCCTTCCCGGCCTGTATCATTACGATAACACACCAGTACGACATAGTGCATTTTTTGCACTTCCTCACAATAGCTACTTCTCTGTTTTTTTTACTGCAAACACAGGTCAGCGGCGGTTTTAACGAGTACCCAAAACCGCTGTATTGCAGTAGAAATAAGGAAACTAATGTTTATCACCGTAAATCTGAGTTTTCTCTATATAATGTGGGGGTTTAGGGGTACTCATTTCAAGGACTTGTTCACGTGATGTATAGATAATAGAAGTGAAGGCAATGATCAGGAATCGATACCATCAACCCACAGCTTCCATCAGAGACTTTGAACAATAACACATCAGAGTCACATGATAGTAAATTGTTTCATATCTCAAAATCGGTAATTGTTCTGACGAACATTTGTGATAGTTAGCTTATTTATGTGGGTGCTCAGACGTACCGCCTCAATTATACGATTCTAACAAGAACCTATAATTTCAAGGAGCAGAAAAAATAAACTTTATGTATCTCCCTGTTGATATGGGATCACGGATGCCATTGTGGAATTTTGAAAATATTACAGGGTTACTAATGAGGACAAATTGGCCGAAACTATGTAGTATGGCCAAGAAAACATGCACACTATATACTTTTCAGTTCTGTGGTGTATCCATTGCTTCCAAAGGATGACTTTAGAAATAGATCAGCTCAAACTGTGATTTGTTGAGAATAAATCACAGTTTGGAGGTCAGTTGTAAAGTAGATCAAATCACGAGCGCGTAGCGCGTGATTTGTCTACTTACAACTGACCGACAAACTGTGATTTATTACTCAACAAATCACAGACTAGGGCTGATCTATTTCGATTCTAACACGCTAAAACTCGGCAATAATGCTGTTGTTTCCTTCAAATTCTCACAACTTTTCGCCATTGTTAGAAGAAATCCCGCTAAAATTATCGACTGAAACACATGCATTTATATCCTTTTCTAACGTTTTCGATGCGAGAAAATGACGTGACTACGTCCAACGTCAAGGAAATCGACTAGTGACGTCATAAATTGGTAGTTTTTAATGACGTCACTCGTCACGCTCTTCCTTGCCGTGATTTGTTGTAGAATAAAAGACAGTTTCCATTGCCTATATAGGCGTTAGAATCTTTTATAGAAGATATTAACAGGGATGTTCATTCGACGGCTGTTTATGATTCGTTCATTCTTGTTTTGTTTTCTTCATTCTTATTTGAGCCCCGCCAAGAGAATTTGTGTCCTCGAGCATTCCGTCATGACAAATTTTAACTGCGCATGCCCAGCCATTCAGATAGGCCAGGGATATGGCTTTCTGTCTGAAGGTTCCTCTTGATTCACTGCTTATATGAGCGAGCAGCGAAGGTTCTGGCGAGACTGCGCGATACGTATTTTGTGACTTATTCGTTATAGAAAATTACAACGGCAATAAAAAAACTTAAAACACTTCGCCAGCATACTTATGTACTGCTTCCAATATTCCCGTGTGCTATAATGACCTTTTTATATCTATAGTGCTAGCAATTTCAGATTGCTTGTTATATTTTCCTCATCAGGAAAACACGCTGATATAATGTCGACCCCTTAAACCCCACTTCTGTATAGAAAAAAACAACAACTTCAGTTTACAGTGGTATACATGTTTTTCAAATTTCTGCTTAAAACAAAGATTATGGGTACTCGTTAGAACAGCCTCTACGAGGCGGTTCTATGAGTGCCCACAATTTATGTTTCGTGTGGCGGCCGTAAAAGGTATCCTCGTGCTTCATCAATGTGCAGATTATATTTTCTGTTCCTTTGTGATCATTGAGCCCATTCTGGTTACTTTGAAAATCGAATATCGCATAAG
Organism: Lucinisca nassula; assembly: GCA_963580285.1. Taxonomy (NCBI): domain Eukaryota; kingdom Metazoa; phylum Mollusca; class Bivalvia; order Lucinida; family Lucinidae; genus Lucinisca; species Lucinisca nassula. The sequence goes on from OY757019.1 coordinate 13,805,750, forward strand.
CCGGTGCTAGAACGGGCCTCCGTGACATAGTGGTTAAGAGCGCTGACTCTTGATCATTAGGTCTCTCACCGCTGTGGTTCGAGCCTCGCTACGGAAGGTCAGGTGGTTTTTCTCCGGGTACTCCGGTTTTTGCCCACCTCTGATTAACGACGATCGGCTCGATATGAGTGAAATAATCTTGAAAGGGCCGTAAAACCAAAACCAAAAAAAAAAAAAAAAAAAGCCGGTGCTAGGAGGCGTATGCGCCCTTGCAAACTATATTGCTGTGTATGAAGAGACTCAATAAAACCGAGTCTCCGGGTTTCGTTCTTTTATGTGTTCTTTGTTTCCAAAGACAAACTTTTACCATTTTACTCTACCTCACTGCAGCTGGTGTTTAGTGCCGTGTGGCGGCCGTAAAAAGTCTTCCCGTGCTTCATCATAGTTCATTTCGTTTCCTTTGGGATCATTGAGCCCATTCTGGTTACTTTTAAAAATCGAATATCGCTTAAGCCGGTGCTAGGATATTGATGTGTATGAAGAGACTCAATAAAACCGGGTCTCCGATTTCCGTTCTTTATGTGTTCTCTGTTCCCAAAGGCAGCCTTTTAGATTTTTATTTTACAGAATTACATAAAAAATATCAGAATTTTTATCGGAAAATATTCGGTTTACGGTGGAAAAAATTACAATATATTTGAACAGGCATGTTTTAGTAACGGAATGTCTGCTCTTTATCGATGATTTGAACAAAAGTATGGTAAACGATATATAACCTTTTAAAATAGAAATGAAGGCAATTATGCTTTTACGGTTTACCATACTTTTTTCATGTTTAAGGTGTGATTTACTGGATTATTCATTAAAGGACATGTTACCATGATGATTGCACAGTTTCCAATTTGAAGGAGGAGGGTTTTTTTTTGTTTGTTTGATTTTAGGATCAACGTCCGCGTCAACACTGTATAGGTCATTTTGTAGACGTTGCTTCCAATTTCGTAGGACTTTTACCCGACATTGAGACGAAATGACATCTCAAGCCCTGTCGCCCAATGAAACCAATAGTGTTTATAAGCATGGACGGTCCGACTCGCACCGCTTTGCCTGGGCAGGCTTAGACCCTCTAAGCGGTTTACCAGTATTTGTGTGCGGTCGGTTTCAGCTCTGTGTGAAAGCTTCATGCAGCCCATCTGTTTCTTCAGGGCCTGATGGGTGGGGGCCGTAGGAGTGGTTTGGTCGTGAAATGCGAAATAATGCGATAAGGAATCTTCAATCAGTCAGCAAATGTATGCGATAGATCGGCATATTCCCTCCCTTTTAGTGAAGAGTCGGATGTTCAAGATCATCTGATTCTTTGCTGCTCGCGCATTTTACGAAGTCACAATAGGTTTGCGCTGTACATTAAGAGAACTATTTTCATAACGTAAATTTGATTGTTCCAAAAAGTTTTTGTTTGTTTGTTTGATTTGAGGTTTAACGTCCCCGTCAACACAGTATAGGTCATTTTGGAGACGTTGCTTCCAATTTTTTGGGACTTTTACCCGACACTGAGATGAAATGACATCTCAAGCCCTATCGCCCAATGAAACCAATAGGGTTTATAAGCATGGACGGTCCGCCCCGCACCGCGGTTCCTGGACAGGCTTAGATCCTCTAAGCGGTTTACCAGTACTAGTGTGCGGACGGTTTCAGCTCTGCGTGGAAGCATCATGCAGCCAAAATGTTAGCATAATAGTATATCAGCTAAACAAAATCAATAAAATGAATCCGATACATAAATTTAACTTTAGTAATGAACAATTTGCAAAGAGTATAAAAGGCTGAAACGTTCGGATAACACAGTCATGTCTGAAAATGCTTTAATTTGTTGTTTGTCCTTGTGACATTTATGCTACCTTCACCTATTCGCTAGAAACATACATTAATGGACGATTAGCCACACTTAATATTTTGGGGCAAACACATAATGTATATTCTTCTATACGTAAGCCAGGTGTTGATGCTCCGGCTACTTCAGTTTTTGTCTACATGTACCTCTGATTAATGATCGACTTGATATTAGTAATAATCTCGGAAATGCCGTATTGACCGCATTTTACCTTGTGCAAAGTGGAATTAATTGCACCGAATTTGTAGGAAACACCGAACAACAAACCTATAGTCTTTCAAATCGCAGTGAGACGTGACTGCAATTGTAATTCTGGACTAGTCCGTGTTTTAGGAAAGTCGCCTTCAGTTGGGATTTTAGATTGGGAGATATATAGTTTTACTGAGAGTCGTACTGCATCATACTTACCACTTGGCCACTTCTACATAATCGCATTATTTAAAAAAAACTTATTTATAATTTTAAAATCCTTTGAAAAAAGAAATCCGAAACCTGCTTCCCCTAAAACAAGGAATAGTCTTGCCACGCTTGAACGTTGAACTCTCAAAGGTCGTTGATAAACTATAGTTTCAGTGGCCCATACATAATTTATTCCTTTGCTACCTGATCAATTGCTTGGTCAGTCAAACGTTGATTATTTTTTTGTTTCCATTATTCTCTGTATTCGCGTGTATGCAGACAGGCCACTGACCTTTGTAGGCCATTTGAGCCCCGCCAAACGAATTTGTGTCTTCGAACATTCCGTCATGACAAATTTTAACTGCGCATGCACAGCCATTCAGAGGGGCCAGGGATATGGCTTTCTGTCTGAAGGTTCCTCACTGCTTGTATGAGCGAGCAGCGAAGGTTCTGGCGAGACTGTGCGGATGCGCAGTCTCGCCTGAACCTTCGCTGCTCGCATAGGCGATAAGTACCTAAATCGCTTGACGAGGCCCATCTGTCGTTTATTGACCTGAAACCGGTGTAACTGGAGTAAATGAATGACCTTTGAGAGTTCAAAATCTAAGCGTGGCGAGACTATTCCATTTTTAGGGAAGACAAGTTTGTATACCTTTAAAAAATATTGTGTTTATACAATTTACAGATTGTTACGACTACATGTCTATCTAACACAAAGTAAAAAATAAGAAATAATTGTAACTATCAAACAATGTAAATTGCCAGCTAAAGGCGACTTACATTAAACATGGTCGTGTTAAAAATTGGAAATGCAGTCACTTCTCATTGCGTTTTGAAAGGCTATAATTAATTTTGCAAGTTTTCCTTTGTCAGTTGATTTCTTTCTTACTGATCGAGACAGGGTCCGCAACTTTTCATATTTAAAGAGGTTCGGATAAACTATATGCTCTCCCTGAAATAGTCATTTAGCTGAACTCCGAACATTTGTATTCGTGTTTAGCTTCATACATACATGAAATCTATTTATACATGCACATCTATATAAACATACAGTCGAACTTCGATGGCTCGAACCCCTTTGGCACCATGAAAATGTGTTCGAGACAGGGGATGTTCGAGCCACTAAGATTACTTCCAGGAGGCAAAACGAGATACTTTTGAACATATTTTCGGTGTTCTGGAATGAAAATGTATGCTGTGTGTACTCATTAGAATCGCCTCATCGAGGCGATTCTAATGAGTACATACAGCATACATTTGCAAGATAAAAGACGAAAATCTCCTTAATTATCTCGCACCATTTCTTATGTAGAGGACTTCCCTAGGGGCTCAAGAACGGGTTCGACACATCCATGGTAAACGAGCCATCGATGTTCGAGCCAACGAAGTTCTACTGTATAAATACAAAGGTATAAGTTTAAACATTACAGTAGTTCAAAAACAGATTGTGGGTATTCGTTAAAACTGCCTAAATGAGCAACTAAACTGCCAGACTTCCACAATACAGTAAAACTTCGATTACTCGAACACTGATAGTTTGTTTACCATGGCTAATTCGAACTAGTTCCTGATTCCTTTGAAAAATATTATCCAAAACTCTAGATATCCATATTTGTTTGATTTGAGGTTAAACGTCCCCGTCAACACTATAAAGGTCATTTTGGAGACGTTGCTTCCGATTTTGAGGGACTTTTACCCGACATTGAGACGAAATGACATCTCAATCCCTGTCGCCCAATGAATCCAATAGGGTTTATTAGCATTGACCTAGATATCCATATATTTAGGATATAATATGATTTGTTTTTCTCCAATTTATCTTAAAAACGTATGTTGTGTGTACTCACAACATATCTTTATTTTACAAAATCTTAAAGTTTTCCTTAACTGATCACTATTATGCCTTCTGACCTGTCACTATGAGTAAACCTCGGTAATTCGAACTATCCCAATTTCGAACAAATTTTCATGACCCCAGAGGTGTTCGAATTATTGAAGTTGGACTGTATTGGTAGAAGCGTAAATAATAAAACTTTCATATTTTTATCAGAATACTATCCGTTTTGGGACCTAGAAAGGAGCCTAGTGGTTAAGAGCGCTGACTCTTTATCATTAGGTCTCTCACCGCTGTGGTTTGTTTCATAGTTTTATCAAAACACTATCCGTTTTGGGACCAAGAAAGGAGCCTAGTGGTTAAGAGCGCTGACTTTTGATCATAAGGTCTCTCACCGCTGTGGTTCGAGCCTCGCTGGGGTCACATGTGAGACGCCAAGTTCTGCAACGGAAGGTCAGGTACTCCGGTTTTCGCCCACCTCCAATTAACGAATGGCTCGATATGAGTCAAATAATCTTGAAAGGGCCGTAAAACCAAAACAAAACAAAAAAAAAAAAAAAAAAAAAAAAAGAAAGGGTGACTGTGTCACATCAGTGCATTATCCTGAAGGAATACGCTCCATTAGAATTAACTCTTTATTCTACTGCAAGCAGGACATTTAATATGCTGATGGCTTGATTCCAACATTTGTAAAAGCGATATCATTTTCGTAAAGCTATTTCTATGCATAATTAAGAAATAGATCAGCTTTTGCTGTTATTTGTTGAGTAATAAATTACAGTTTGGAGGTCAGTTGTAAAGTAGATCAAATCACGAGCGCGTAGCGCGCGTGATTTTTCTGTTTACAACTGACCGACAAATCGGCAATCTCACTGAAACTCGGCAATCCTTCTAAATGTCACAAGTTTTCGCCATTGTAAGAAGAAATCCCGCAAACTTATTGACTGTAACACATGCATTTATGTCCTTTTGTAACGTTATCGGTACAAGAAAGTGACATTACACCGTCTAACGTCAAAGACTCTTAGAGTGCAGCTTTTAATGACGTCATTCGTTACGCTCTTCAAAGCTGTGATTTGTTGCAGAATAAAACACAGTTATTTTCCATTGTCTATATAGGCACGCTGTGTTAGAATGCATGGCAATTTCCTTGTTGAGACGTCACCACGCTCCGGCCCCGCTACGTTTATCTGTTTCAGCCCTGGTGGTGTATGCAATATTGTTATTGCCTCATAATGTATTAAGTTGCATAGTAAGAAGCCTACATGTATAGTACACAATCATAATATTTAATTTTTATGGAAACAATAAATAATTTGTTTTTGTACTGAATGTGCTGAGTAGGAGAAATCAGGGGGGTCATAAGCGTAATACCTGTGAACAATTGGCTGACAATTATCCTTGGTGTATCCGGGGTGGTTGGGTGAGGCGCAGATGTCGTGTATGTTACGTCATCAGGGCGTCAAAGTGATATTGCCTTACAACTGAGCAAGGCGTGCTGTCTTTATTGCAAGGGCAAGCTGTTAATTGTTCTATCGTTTCACTTTCATTCCTTTTCTTGGGACTCTCTTGTCCATTCTCATTCATCTGCTCTACTATCTCTTCTACCCCTGTTCTCCCTTTCAATGGAAGACGACACAAAATGAGGCGCAAGTGTTGACATGTGGTTAAAACCCAGAAAAACACTGTCACAATGTATCCATTTGCATTTAAAAATAACTCATTGCAATATTTCACACCACCCACCGTGCCCTCCACCACGAGGAGAGGGGCGTATAGTTTTTGGTGCGGATCCCGTTATGTCGGCGTTTCACTGATGAGTTAGAAGGCCTTCATGCGGACTGAACATATTATTTGTCTAAATCGCGGCGGAAGTAAGGGCGAGGATTGTGGCCACGTAAAAACGATTTAAGCCCCCCAGTGGAATTCGTTTCCACTGATCGTTCCAAGGCGGTTCTTCTGTCGCGGTTTATTTTTGTTAGGGTTTGTCTTTGGGTGTTTGTGATGCTTATATTATTTTATTTTGGATAGCCTATTGGCCATTTTGTGGGAAAGAACTGACCTTTTGGCTTTCCGCTAGTGATGGTTCCATTAGGTCTGTTGTTTCATGTTTGTATTTCTTTCCCTTTGGTGTCTCTGATGGGAGCTGTGGGTTGATTGCATCGATTCCTGACCATTGCTTTCACTTCTATTTTGCTGTGTTGGTACTATTTATCATTAAAACGTACCATAGATTATTTTAAATGTCAGCACCCGAAAACTGTCAATTTTTGGATAAAAGAGTGTCTGTTTGCACCTTTCTCATGACTGAATAAATGCACGAATGAATGAAATTTTGTCAAACTCTGTCTTGGTGGTCTGTCTAGTAGTTTTCTTTAGCTCCACCTTACAGCGTGTGGAGCAAGCTAAGAGTCCTCATCTTTAATTCATCACAGGTATTCAGTTTGGTTTGTGTTTCATTTTGCTTTAATATGTATGCTACTCTGTGCTCATCCATTGGGCCCCGTCAAGCGATTTTGGTACTTATCGCCCATGCGAGCAGCGAAGGTTCAGGCGAGCCTGCGCATCCGCGCAGTCTCGCCAGAACCTTCGCTGCTCGCTCATACAAGCAGTGCATCAAGAGGAACTTTCAGACAGAAAGCCATATCCCTGGCCCCTCTGAATGGCTGGGCATGCGCAGTTAAAATTTGTCATGACGTAATGCTCGAAGACACAAATTCGCTTGACGGGGCTCTATTGATTGAGAATGTTACTTCAGGTGGACCGACTACTTTGTGTTGTAAATAGAGGATCTTACATGGGTGCTCATGTATTATTGAATTTATTAAACGAGTTGAGGAAAAGGGATAAAATGCGAGGCTTTATCGAGCATTTTATCCCTTTCCTCAAAGAGTTTATTAAATTCAATAATACATGCCGTGCTCATGTATTATTGAATTTATTAAACGCTAAGGCGGTCCTAACGAGTACCCACAATCTATATTTTGAGCAGAAATGAGAAAAATATCACAATTTTTCATCTTAAAATTTTCATTTTTTCGGAGATAAAGGTAACACTGTGTTTGTATAGGCGTGTTTTCGTAATGTAACGCTTTGGTCCTACGACCTAAACTACTTTGTCGGATTTTCCGACGGGGGCTCTTCATGTTGTATGTGCTTATGACTGTGTATTAGTATTATTTATTTAATTTACATTAGTTGTGCCTGTTGTACCTTCGACTGTCTTGGATGGGCTGTGAGAGGTAATTGTAACGATTCCTGATCATTGCTGTCTGCAGTCAAGCTCCAGAACGAATTGATGAATGTTGATGAAACTTGGTACAATATATAACTACAACCTATCAAAGATTAGTTGGATTTTGGTGACCTGTACTTGGTTAACCCATTTATGAGAATGGGATATCCAACCTACTAAGATTGGAGTGGTCCAGTTCAAATTGTAGGTGTGTCACGTTGGTTGTGTTTGATGTAAGTTGTAAACAAATGTGTGTACTTTGGGCAAACAGTGTATCTGGTGGCGTCAACTCTACGTATACACTGTTTGCCAATATCCCAAAAAAGGGCCGCTAGTCATATATGGGTTAAAGGCACAGGTTTTCGAAAACTCTCAATTTTGAGCCAAAAATGGCGTTTCTGTACCTAATCTCTAAATTCCCAGATTGTGCACGGATGTGTGGAGCAGGTTATTTGCATTTCAGCATTGCAAAGGCTTGATTTCGTTTCAGTGACATACACCTCATTTTTAATGTCAGATGCGAGTTTACTTTATACTTATGATGGTGGACAGTTGTACTTTTGGTGCGGGACATAGTTTTCATCTGAAAACATTTCTAGTTTCCAAAAGTTGTATAAAACTACTACTTCTCTTCCCAATGAAATTATATTCCAAGAAGGAAAATCCTTTAGAAGCATGGACTCATTATGAAAACACGCCTCCTCAAATATATTGACAATTTTACCACCAAAAAATACAAATTTTGAGATAAAAAAAATCTGTTATTTTTCTTATTTCTGCACAAAACACAGATTATTGTACTTGTTAGAACCGCCTCGACGAGGCGGTTCTAATGAGTACCCACAATCTATGTTTATGAGCAGAAATGAGAGAAATAATATATAACCCTGTAAACCCCAGTTTTACTATATAAAAGTAGGGTTCAAGGGGTAAAAATTATATAGGTGTGTTTACGCGATGTACCCTACAGTAATGAAAAGTGTTGAGTGTGTACGATTGTGTTGGCCAGACTAGCCAGTTTCGTCCGATTAGGCCTTATCAGTGGCCCTAAAATCTTTGTGAAGCCATAGTTGTCTCCATACTGCATGTCTCAATGGAAATAGACCCTTATGTAACATTTTCCGCCATTTCAAAAAGGAGGGGGGGGGGGGGGGGGCATTTTTTTGACTTCTTGAGTGCCTTATTGTCAGCTGATCTGTCCTAAAATGGGGTATATTCTTAAAGGAAAAACTCGCTCCTGCGGATTAAAATATTTCCTACTGACCCCTATTGAAAAGGTGACAAAACGATTTTGAAAGGGTAACATAACCTCAAGGTTAATTAACCCATTGTATGATAGTGGACTCTTCCACTGTTATATTTTGGACAAGTCCATTTGTCAGATAAGGGTGTCAGGCCTATTGTTTCGTTTTCATTCTATTTTTGATGGAAAATACTGTACGCAATTAGTTCAGGCCCTGATCAGAAGCCGCGTTCTGCGGCGTCTGATTGGGGTCTGCACTGTTTGCCAAGGTACCCCTTAAGAGGTTTCCCGCATCCAATGGATTAACATTATCAACTCTGTTATAACAAAGTAATATTGAATAACAAGTTATTGCATAGCAGCGTTAATCTATGTGTAATTTCAATTTCAGGTAAACATATTTCTGCTCGTTCTTGAAGTTTCTACTCTTGCCCATCCCTTAAATATTTGGTACCAGAGCAAACACAAAAACAGTTACTCACAACCGTCCACAGAATATAGACACAGTATTGAGATACCAGGGCCTATATGAACGAAAATACGAAGAACTGTGATAAAAGCTACTGTGATACCTTTTTGTTAGATTTGTTTGTATTGGAGCTTAACGGACCAGTCAATACTATTTTAGGTCATTTTGAGCCAGTCAGTTTTCCTATCCACACTTTTCCTGGGCAGGCTTATACGTAAGCGGTTGACCAATACAGTGCACATTCTTTCGCCAGAAACTGACAACTGCCCATCTTGCTTCAGCGGAAGGGAGAGAATGACCGTAGAAAAGATTTCATGATCAATCTCTACGAAAGAATGTTGCCGACCCCGGCTGGTATCGAACCCGCGTCCTAATAATCACCAGTCAGTCGAGCATCCGACTTTTTGTTAGAGTATATGTTGTATGCTTATGATTTTTATTCCTGCTTTTTTATAATTGCTCAATCTATCCATCACAAAAGCATGCCTATATAACTTTGACCCCTTGAACCCCACTTTTATATGGTAAAACTGGGGTTTACACGGGTAAACCTTATTTTTCTTATTTCTGCTCTAAAATATAGATTGTGGATACTCGTTAGAACCGTCTCGATGAGGCGGTTCTAACGACGAGCTACAATCTATATTTAGAGCAGAAATAAGAAAAATGTCACAAATGCATCATAATTATTTCATTTTTATGGCATCATAATTATTTCATTTTTACGGCAGTAAAAATTACAGTGTATTTGTATAGGCGTTTTTTTTGTAATGAATCTGAATGTTCGGGTGTCAGTCTGTTCGTCCGGCTTCCGTTCAGTGCAATGCGTAGATAAAATATATTTTATCCAAATACAATTTTATCACATGACGTCACTGATAAGCAGTGGATAATGTCGTGTAATAAAAATCGTATGACCACACGTGTAATAAGACTTTGGCGGGATTAAATAACGGCTTGACGACGTCCATGTCAACAATGCATTTTCTGTGGAAAAATTGTCAAACACAAAGGCGATAAAATATGAAATTTATGAAACTCGCCGAAGGCTCGTTTCAAATATATCATATGAAATGACCACGAGTGTAAGAGCCTCTATATATCTTGCTTTGAAATAAGAATTATCATATAATATAATGACGTCGTTGATAAGCAGTGGATAACGTCGTGTAATAAAAAACATATGGCCACACGTGTAATAGCACTTTGGCGGGGTTAAGTTACGTCATGACGACATCGATGTCAACAATGCCTTTTTGTGGAAAAATTGTCGCATTCAAAGGCGATAAAATCCAATTTAAAGTGGTCATATGATGAACATAATCTTACACTCATGGTCATTTTATATGAAACTTATGAAACTCGCCGAAGGCTCGTTTCATAAATATCATACGAAATGACCACGAGTGTCAGATCCTCTATATATTCGATACGGCATTGTTACTTTTGTTGCTATTAACCATTACACATATTTATACATCTTAAATATTTTTACTCGTTTATTTGGAGTATCGGCATTTAACCAGAAATAAAAGCTTTAACAATAGTATACAATTTATTGTCATTTACCCCGACCTAAAGAGTCAATACATTAGTGAAAATTGGGGCCTAGATCTGCATACACGGAATAAAATAAAAAAAAAAACAACAACAACAGAAAAATAAGTGTTCGCTGAATCACGCATGCATCTCTCTGAAATAAATAATCTTTAAACACATGGATTTATTGTGTATACATGAGACACACTGATGGCTCTGAAATAGGTAATCCCTTCGAAATAAAAGTGAATGCAATGGTCAAGAATCGATACAATTAACCCACACCACCCATCAGAGACACCAAAGGAACGAAACACAAACATTAAATAACTAGACCCTAATTGAAACAGCAATAGCGGAAAGCCAAAAGGACAGTTGCCTTCCCACAAAATTGCCAATTGGCAAGCCAAAACAAAAATATATAAGCGATACACACACTCAAAGACAAGCCATAACAAAAATGAACCATGGGCAACACAATAGACTTGAAAATTGTAAATGTACATGTTTTGTTATTCTTCGAACTAGCTAGTTTTTGTTTGTCAATAAGGCCGCATCAATGACCCACAGATATTTACAAAATCTCAACGATGGAATCAATGATACCAACGGACTAGCAAATCTATTCTACGCTGTGATGAAGAATGGGGAGATATTTTGTATCTCCATATAAATTCCCTTAACACCTGGGGTCGGTTGTTTAAAGCATCGTTAGCTTAACGAGGTCGTCAGTGGTCAAATTGTTAACTGTTCTAGCAAGTACGATATCTAATATAGTGTGATTTTTGCTGAAAAAATGAGAGCAGTTTTTGCACCTGCAAAAGCTGCTCTCATTTTTCAGCAAAAAGTATATGTGCCTTGTTAAATGATCAACATTTTAATGATACGTTAGCTAATGACGTTGTTAGTTTTGAACAACTGCCCCCTGTTGTTGTAAAAGTTAATATGATCTAAAAGTTAATCCCTTCGAAGCATAGAACACACAGTGTAACTGAATTTTGTACGAGGTACAAGTTTTTCTGGGCCATAGTACCGAGTTTCGGCGAATGCGTATTAGGCCTCATATGTGACTCAAATGTTTACAAATTCTACATTGAAATCAGTGATCTCAAAGGACCAAACAATATAATCTGCACTGGAGACATTGTCCTTGCCCTTTGGGACATCGACTCCATTGCGGAACCTTGAAAATATTTGAATACCACTGATGAGGCGTAATTGACCGTAACTAGCTAGTCTGACCTAGAAAAAATGTACACTTGATTTTTTTTTCAGTTCTGTGGTTTAGTCTTTGCTTCCAAAGGATAACCCTTTCCTAGAACATATTTGTTCGGCCGCGACACATTCCCATAACACAATCCCTTAGTTTTATACGCTTTAAACCTTTAGTTTTATACGCTTTAAAAATCCTTTTTGGGGGATTGGACAAATAACTTTTTAAACCACGGCTGAACTAAGGACGAGGGCTGTGCAACCTCTCAACCCAACAAACAAATCTTTACTGCGTTTCCCAATGCTAGAGAACCCGCGCTATAACGACAGTATTTGTTCCCTATTATTGTGCCGTTATAATGAATTTGCCGTTATAAAGAATCCCAGTTAGGATTATGATAGGTTATGAAACATCTTATCCACATGAGGCGATTCTAACAAATGTCTATAACATTTGTTTCTTGGAGTATTAAATTACAATAATCTTTCATGACTATGGATCCGATTTGGGCAGTTTGAACCCGCGGAAGCATAAGCCGCTCGAAATCGAGGCTAAACCGAGAGCCAATAATTCGTTCCATTGAAATTGACGTTATAACGAGTTTTGCCGTTATAACGAATGTCGTTTTAACGCGGGTCCTCTGTATTATTGTCATTGTTTGTCTTTGCATATTTGCCCTGGTAATATCTATTTCGGTTAGTCGTTTTACCAGTTTTGGTAAACAAACTGTCCTTTTGACTTTCTATCTGTAAAGTTTCACATCAGGTGAATTAGTCCGTGAAATGAATACCCTACTAAACCCACCTTTTTATAGGAAAAACTTTGTGCCGTTGGTTCATGTTTCGTCTGTTTTTTGTGTTTGCCTCTGTATCACATTCCATGGCTGCGTTCTTGGATTGTGGTCTTTCCTGAGTGACATGTTCTTACGAGTTTGGGTTTTCAGGGGTACTGTTATTTCTTCTCCAAGACATAGGTTCTGTGTACTCGTTAGAACCGCCTCAATGTGACGGTTCTAACAAGCAGTCACAACCTTTCTTTGGAGCATTAATAAGAAAAAACCACGAAGTTTCATTAGAAAAGTAACCATTTTAGAGATATAAAAGAATGCACTATGCACACGCGTGTGTTATCGCAAAGATTCATGGTGCCGTAGTTTTATGCTCATTTCCCCTTGTTGGATTGGATTGAAGGTGTGACGTATTGTATCTGTTGCGTGTACCGGGTCCTCCACGAAGTCAAGCAACGCGGTCACCCATACAGGTACTAACCGCGATCTACGTTGCTTAACTTCGCGAATAAGACATCCCCTCTACCCGCGTCGCTAAAAGAGCCGGCTCCTACAGCCAGGCTGTAGAAGTGGTATTTATCCATAACTGTTACATTTCTCCCCCTCATCTCTTGACTTCGCCCCGAAGTCAGACATGCCTCACAAGGCTAATCCCGAGGGCGGAGACTATGCAACAAACCAACGGCACTGTTTCCAGCCCACCGCTGCTACCAATGTAGCGTGTACCGGGTCGTCCACGAAGTCGAGCAACGCGGTCACCCATCCAGGTACTAACCGCGATCTCCGTTGCTTAACTTCGCGAATAAGCCAACCACTCTACATGCGGCTCCTACAGCAAGGCTGTAGAAGTGGTATTTATCCATAACAGTTACATATCTATTCCTAATCATTGCCGTATTTCGTAGGTGTGTCGATGGCACAGGTTAGATCTACGGAGATAATTTAAATGAGCCAGCTCATAATAAAAGGGGCTTTATCACGTAGGGGCCAGCTCATTAAAGGGGCTTTATCACGTAGGGGCCAGCAAAGGCTCAAGCGAGCATGCACATAAGCGCAACATCACGAAAACACGCCTATATAGTTTTGATCCCCTTGAACCTCACTTTATATTGTAAAACAGGGGTTTACAGGGGTAAACCTTATTTTTCTTATTTCTACTCTAAAATATAGAGTGTGGGTACCCGTTAGAACCGCTTATTGAGGCGGTTCTAACGAGTACTCACAATCTATATTTGGAGCAGAAATTAGCAAAAAATATCACATTTTTGCATTTTAAATTTTTTCTTTTTTTTTCGGCGATAAAGTTAACAATGTATTTGTATAGGCGTGTTTTCGTAATGGTCTCGCCAGTCCCTATGCTGCTCGTAGTCATTAAAAGATGTGCCCTGGGTAGACAGGTTTCTAGCCTTATCTGTTAGCTGCGCGGGCACATTTGAATTACATGAATCGGAGAATGCTAAGGGGAATGGAAACACTAAGCACATGGTCTGCCAGTTTTCAAATGTAGACAACTTTTGAGACTTTCTGTTAGCTTTTATATAAACAAATGGAAGTGAAGGCAATCATTACGAAAACACGCCCGTGCGACATAGTGCATTTTTTTTCACATCTCCAAAATAGCTACTTCTCTGGTGAAAATCTGTGATATTTTCCTTATAAATACTGGAAACATACGTTGTGGGTGCTCGTTAGAACCGCCTCATTAAGGCGGTTCTAACGAGCAGCCACAACCTATGTCTTGGAGTGAAAATATGAAAAATAATGTATACCCCCCCCCCCCCCGTAAACCCCAGTTTTCTCTATATAAAGTGGAGTGTAGGGGGTCTTCATTTCAGGGACTTGTTCACGTGATGGATATTCTGTTCCACGGAAAAAGGGTCTACTCGTAAAGCAAAGAACTTGCTGCTTAGATGCAAAGTCTTTCCTTTAAGAGTTGACCTTATTGACACGGGAGACGAAACTACTTTTGTAGGAGTTGACTCCCCCGAAGGTGTATCAATTCCCCTTGAGGCCATTTACAAATGTGTCCGTTCAAATGTGTCTTCGGTCACATTCGAACAGTTAGAACTGCCTACGTACATGCTTTGTCCGAATAAAACGTCCCATGCACTGTCTGTTTTGTTTCAGTTGCTGTTTTACGTCCCCGTCAATACTATTTGGGTTATTTTGGAACTGTTGCTTTCAGTTTTGTGGGACTTTTACGCAACAGCGAGATGAAATGCAAAACAATAGGTTTTATATGCAGAGACCATCCGATTCGCACCATTTTGCCTGGGTAGGCTTAGACCTTCTAAGCTGTTTACCAGTACTCATGTGTGGTCCGTTTCAGAGCTGCGTGGAAACATAATGCAGCCCAATCTATTTCTTGCAGCCCCGGTAGACGGAGACCGTGGCTCTGTCTGTATGAAAAAACTTTGGTAAATAGGCAACCATTTTCACCCACTAATTTCGCTGAAAGTCAACAGTTATATTCACAACCAAGAACAATACACCATTTCTCGTCTGCCCGAGAAAATGGTGAAACCATAACAAAACAAGTAAAACGTCTGCAATCAGTCTATCTGATTGTATTTGTCGTCGAGCGAAATGACAAATTAACCAGAATTTGATTATCGGAAATAGAACGCTGCTGCAACGGATTTGTTTACCTCTGTCCTGCTGAGTGCGGATATGCCTGGTCTTTCAAACAATGTAGATCCAGAAGCCATCTGATCAGGATCCTCACTGTTTGTCATTTAGTTTATGAATTTGTTGTAATAATTTGCATCAAGTAATCTGATTGGTTGATGATCAGCAGTGGGTGCGGCATATGTAAATATTCAACAGGACAAGGGTAAAGTAGAAGACACGATTGTCCTTGGCACTCGCCTATGTGACCGAAGGCATCTTAAAAGGCTAAATACATCCAGTATAAGTACAGTAAAATTTATGTATTAAGACCACCTTTGGGACTGTTCAAAAAGTGGTCTTAAAGACCACTTTGGAACAGTCCCAAAGGTGGTCCCTGACCAGAGGACATTGTAGACAGAAAACACAAAGAAAAATTCAGTGTACCCTTCAAACTAAGCTTCTAATAGCAAAATTAGTCCTCATTTTAGGTTGTCTTGATAGTGGAAATTCACTGTATATGGCCACTGCAGCTGACAGCTTATAATAGAGCGACAAACGCACCTAAAATATCCCAACATTCCCTTACAGTATGAGACGCCAGGTGCACTTACAGGTATTTTCTACTCTCTAATCTTGGGAGAAAACCCGTTTGTTTCTTTAGTGTTCAAAAAATGAGCCGAGCATTTTATCCCTTTTACTCAACGAGTTATATATATTAAATAATACATGAGCACGAATGCAAGATTCTATTTATCACATGACATTTAAAACGCATTTAAAGATGGATTTCACCATGTTATCAAAATTTTCTGCATTTTCCCAATTTACTGTTTCTATATCTTTTTTTTATATTTTACATCTTGTTTCAAAAGCCGGACATTCTATAATTTAAATAAGCTTGCAATATTAAGAAATCTAAAAGTAACTATAAATCACAGAGATTTGTTTCTGTTTCAAATTCGCATGCTTTGGTCATTTAAGTCTTGGGCCAAATCAGATATTGTACATCAAAGACTAGACAGACACACCCTTGCCATAAAACTCCCTTGGTTCATCTTCAATCAAGTTATAAACAAGATGTGTTTGTGAAACACTGATGCCTCCGGACAGCGCATGTCAAATATGAAAGCTGTATCACTAAGCAATCGAAAGGCATGGCCAATGTTCAAGTCTTATAAAGGAGGTCAAGGTCACAAGGTCAAAACGTCTTGTGACATAGAATGCACATGTACATTTTGAAAGCCCTATCACTTACCAATCGAAAGTTATGGCCAATGTTAATTTTTAAAAAGTAGGTCAAACGTCAAGGTCAAGATCACGAGGTCAAACATTATGATACCACTGGAAAGGTCTTGTGAAAAAACAATGAGCATGTGAAATATGAAAGCCCAATCACTTACCAACCGAAAGTTATGGACTGTGTTAAAGTTTTAAAAAAGTAGGTCAAACGTCAAGGTCAAGGTCAATGGGTAAAAAATTATGGTACCACTAGAAAGGTCTTATGACAAGGAATGCCCATGTGAAATATGAGAGCCCTACCACTTACCAATTGAAAGTTATGGCCAGTGTACAAGTATTTAAAAAGTAGGTCAAAAGTCAAGGTCAAGGTCACGAGTTCAAAATTTATGGTACCACTAGGTAAAAAATATGGTACCACTAGAAAGGTCATATGACAAGGATTGCACATGTGAAATATGACAGCCCTACCACTTACAAATCGAAAGTTATGGCCGATGTTAAAGTTTTTAAAAAGTAGGTCAAACGTCAAGGTCAAGAGGTCAAAAATTATGGCACCACTAGAAAGGTCTTGTGACAAGGAATTCACATGTGACATATGAAAGCCCTCCCACTTACCAATCGAAAGCTATGGCCAATGTTAAAGTTTTTATAAAGACGATCAAAAGTAGGTCTTATGTCAAAGTCAAAGTCACAAGGTCAACATTTATGGTACTTCTGGAAAGGTCTTGTGACAAGGAATGCACATGTGAAATATGATAGCCCTATCAGTTACCATTCAAAAGTTCAAAAGTTATGCCCATTGTTAAGGTTTTTGCGGATAGACAAACCGAGAAACAGACAGACAAACAGACAGACAAACCAAAAACTATATGCCCCCGAACGTTTGATTCCGGGGGCTTACAAAAGAAGTGAAAGCAATGATAAGGAATCGATACCATTAACCCAAAGTTCCCATCAGAGACAACAAAGGTAAAGAAGCACAAACATGCAACAACTAGACCCTAATGGAAACATCAATAGCGGAAAGGCACTTTCCCTCAAAATGGCCAACAAAACAAAATGATATAAGCGATACACACTCAATGACAAACCATTGCAAAAATAAACCGCGACAGAAGAACCGCATTGGAACGTAAACCAAATTTACACGGCCACAATTCTCGCCCTTACTTCCGTCGCGATTTAGACAAATAATTTGTCCAGTCCTCATGAAGGCGTTCTAACTCATCAGTGCAACATCTCCGTGAACACAAAAATGAAACACCCACAGAGATGAAACAACGTTGAGGACACGACAGCAAGAAACCACTGAAATGCTGGAGCAAAAGAAGACCAACAAATAGACTCCGATGGGCTCGACCAGAGACAGAGCATCAGGCACCAACCAACATTACTTAAAATTAGATACTCTCTAATTCCAAGTAAGCATTTACGTTAGAACCGTCAATCTGAGGCCCTACCCACCGGTGAGCACTTAAAAGGGAAGCAATGTTGTAAACCACGATTGGGTTAACTACAATGCATGCTGTCTGACGTATAACATTTATTTTGTACCCTATCTTTTTATATCGAAGAATGATTTTACAAAGTCAGGTGCTGAAGTCATTACATTAATATATTTTTCTGAATATATATACTAAGTCACCATAAAATTCGGGTTCCGATAGACCTCGTTGCAGAAGAGATTTAAGTCCAACATTGAATTCTGTCATTAAATCGGAATGACGTCTATAAAATTTTGAAAAGTTTTTGCGTAGTTTATGATACCAATAACCCTGATTAAGAAGAATTAGCAGTTAACAATTTATTACGAGTGTTGAAGTTAGTTACATTACTAGACACTCTGGCAAATCGAATTAATTGCGAAATATAAATGCCATAGGATGCAGCTCGAGGAACATCACCATCCAAGAAAGGAAAATTTACAATCTCTAAGTCGAAATCATCGAGTTTATCATAAATTTTGCAAGAAAAATCCAAAAACGGGAGATAGGTCACAAAATTGGCCCAAAGATTGAACAGGACTATTTTTGTAACATATATACACATCGTTACATGTGTACATCACATAAACCTAACACTATGATATGGTGTAGCTAAGTTGGACTGATTCAGCCCGATGCACTAGGTACAGGTAGAGAAGGTGTACGATATATATATAGTAGGTGTGCGATATATATATATTTCATTTTCCTTCATTACATGCGTTACAAGCGTTACAGTGCCAAATGAATATGAACCCAATTCCTTAGGTCTCATTACATTGGTTACACTCGCATTACAGACCATTACAACACGTTACACATAGTAGGGTATATGGATATAAGGTGTACGATATATATATATTTCATTTTCCTTCATTACATGCGTTACAAGCGTTACAGTGCAAAATGAATCATTCAAATGAATATGCACCCATCCCCTTAGGTCTCATTACATTGGTTACACTCGCATTACAGACCATTACAACACGTTACACATAGTAGGGTATATGGATATAAGGTGTACGATATATATATATTTCATTTTCCTTCATTACATGCGTTACAAGCGTTACAGTGCAAAATGAATATGCACCCATCCCCTTAGGTCTCAATACATTGGTTACAATCGCATTACAGACCATTACAACACGTAACACATAGTAGGGTATAGGGATATAAGGTGTACGATATATATATATTTCATTTTCCTTCATTACATGCGTTACAAGCGTTACAGTGCTAAATGAATATGAATCCCCTCCCCTTAGGTCTCAATACATTGGTTACAATCGCATTACATACCATTACAACACGTTACACTTGGTAGGGTATAGGTATACAAGGTGTACGATATATATATATTTCATTTTCCTTCATTACATGCGTTACAAGCGTTACAGTGCAAAATGAATCATTCAAATGAATATGCACCCATCCCCTTAGGTCTCATTACATTGGTTACACTCGCATTACAGACCATTACAACACGTTACACATAGTAGGGTATAAGTATACAAGGTGTACGATATATATATATTTCATTTTCCTTCATTACATGCGTTACAAGCGTTACAATCCCAAATGAATATGCACCCATCCCCTTAGGTCTCATTACATTGGTTACACTCGCATTACAGACCATTACAACACGTTACACATAGTAGGGTATAGGTATATAAGGTGTACGATATATATATATTTCATTTTCCTTCATTACATGCGTTACAAGCGTTACAGTGCAAAATTACAGGCGCTAATCCCAATAGGTCTCAATACATTGGTTACAACCGCATTACAGACCATTACAACACGTTACACATAGTAGGGTATATGGATATAAGGTGTACGATATATATATATTTCATTTTCCTTCATTACATGCGTTACAAGCGTTACAGTGCCAAATGAATATGCACCCATCCCCCTAGGTCTCATTACATTGGTTACACTCGCATTACAGACCATTACAACACGTTACACATAGTAGGGTATATAGATATAAGGTGTACGATATATATATATTTCATTTTCCTTCATTACATGCGTTACAAGCGTTACAGAGCAAAATGAATATGCACCCATTCCCTTAGGTCTCAATACATTGGTTACAATCGCATTACAGACCATTACAACACGTTACACATAGTAGGGTATAGGGATATAAGGTGTATGATATATATATATTTCATTTTCCTTCATTACATGCGTTACAAGCGTTACAGTGCAAAATGAATATGCACCCATCCCCTTAGGTCTCATTACATTGGTTACACTCGCATTACAGACCATTACAACACGTTACACATAGTAGGGTATAGGTATAGAAGGTGTACGATATATATATATTTCATTTTCCTTCATTACATGCGTTACAAGCGTTATAATCCCAAATGAATATGCACCCATCCCCTTAGGTCTCAATACATTGGTTACAATCGCATTACAGACCATTACAACACGTAACACATAGTAGGGTATAGGGATATAAGGTGTACGATATATATATATTTCATTTTCCTTCATTACATGCGTTACAAGCGTTACAGTGCTAAATGAATATGAATCCCCTCCCCTTAGGTCTCAATACATTGGTTACAATCGCATTACATACCATTACAACACGTTACACTTGGTAGGGTATAGGTATACAAGGTGTACGATATATATATATTTCATTTTCCTTCATTACATGCGTTACAAGCGTTACAGTGCAAAATGAATATGCACCCAACCCCTTAGGTCTCATTACATTGGTTACACTCGCATTACAGACCATTACAACACGTTACACATAGTATGGTATAGGTATATAAGGTGTACGATATATATATATTTCATTTTCCTTCATTACATGCGTTACAAGCGTTACAGTGCAAAATGAATATGCACCCATCCCCTTAGGTCTCAATACATTGGTTACAATCGCATTACAGACCATTACAACACGTAACACATAGTAGGGTACAGGGATATAAGGTGTACGATATATATATATTTCATTTTCCTTCATTACATGCGTTACAAGCGTTACAGTGCAAAATGAATATGCACCCATCCCCTTAGGTCTCATTACATTGGTTACACTCGCATTACAGACCATTACAACACGTTACACATAGTAGGGTATAGGTATAGAAGGTGTACGATATATATATATTTCATTTTCCTTCATTACATGCGTTACAAGCGTTACAATCCCAAATGAATATGCACCCATCCCCTTAGGTCTCAATACATTGGTTACAATCGCATTACAGACCATTACAACACGTAACACATAGTAGGGTATAGGGATATAAGGTGTACGATATATATATAATTCATTTTCCTTCATTACATGCGTTACAAGCGTTACAGTGCTAAATGAATATGAATCCCCTCCCCTTAGGTCTCAATACATTGGTTACAATCGCATTACATACCATTACAACACGTTACACTTGGTAGGGTATAGGTATACAAGCTGAACGATATATATATATTTCATTTTCCTTCATTACATGCGTTACAAGCGTTACAGTGCAAAATGAATCATTCAAATGAATATGCACCCATCCCCTTAGGTCTCATTACATTGGTTACACTCGCATTACAGACCATTACAACACGTTACACATAGTAGGGTATAAGTATACAAGGTGTACGATATATTTATATTTCATTTTCCTTCATTACATGCGTTACAAGCGTTACAATCCCAATCGCATTACAGACCATTACAACACGTAACACATAGTAGGGTACAGGGATATAAGGTGTACGATATATATATATTTCATTTTCCTTCATTACATGCGTTACAAGCGTTACAGTGCAAAATGAATATGCACCCATCCCCTTAGGTCTCATTACATTGGTTACACTCGCATTACAGACCATTACAACACGTTACACATAGTAGGGTATAGGTATAGAAGGTGTACGATATATATATATTTCATTTTCCTTCATTACATGCGTTACAAGCGTTACAATCCCAAATGAATATGCACCCATCCCCTTAGGTCTCAATACATTGGTTACAATCGCATTACAGACCATTACAACACGTAACACATAGTAGGGTATAGGGATATAAGGTGTACGATATATATATAATTCATTTTCCTTCATTACATGCGTTACAAGCGTTACAGTGCTAAATGAATATGAATCCCCTCCCCTTAGGTCTCAATACATTGGTTACAATCGCATTACATACCATTACAACACGTTGCACTTGGTAGGGTATAGGTATACAAGGTGAAAGATATATATATATTTCATTTTCCTTCATTACATGCGTTACAAGCGTTACAGTGCAAAATGAATCATTCAAATGAATATGCACCCATCCCCTTAGGTCTCATTACATTGGTTACACTCGCATTACAGACCATTACAACACGTTACACATAGTAGGGTATAAGTATACAAGGTGTACCATATATATTAATATTTCATTTTCCTTCATTACATGCGTTACAAGCGTTACAATCCCAAATGAATATGCACCCATCCCCTTAGGTCTCATTACATTGGTTACACTCGCATTACAGAACATTACAACACGTTACACATAGTCGGGTATAGGTATATAAGGTGTACGATATATATATATTTCATTTTCCTTCATTACATGCGTTACAAGCGTTACAGTGCAAAATTACAGGCGCTTTTCCCCTTAGGTCTCAATACATTGGTTACAACCGCATTACAGACCATTACAACACGTTACACATAGTAGGGTATATGGATATAAGGTGTACGATATATATATATTTCATTTTCCTTCATTACATGCGTTACAAGCGTTACAGTGCAAAATGAATATGCACCCATACCCTTAGGTCTCATTACATTGGTTACACTCGCATTACAGACCATTACAACACGTTACACATAGTAGGGTATATGGATATAAGGTGTACGATATATATATATTTCATTTTCCTTCATTACATGCGTTACAAGCGTTACAGTGCAAAATGAATATGCACCCATCCCCTTAGGTCTCAATACATTGGTTACAATCGCATTACAGACCATTACAACACGTTACACATAGTAGGGTATAGGGATATAAGGTGTACGATATATATATATTTCATTTTCCTTCATTACATGCGTTACAAGCGTTACAGTGCTAAATGAATATGAATCCCCTCCCCTTAGGTCTCAATACATTGGTTACAATCGCATTACATACCATTACAACACGTTACACTTGGTAGGGTATAGGTATACAAGGTGTACGATATATATATATTTCAGTTTCCTTCATTACATGCGTTACAAGCGTTACAAGCGTTACAGTGCAATATGAATATGCACCCATCCCCTTAGGTCTCAATTCATTGGTTACAATCGCATTACAGACCATTACAACACGTTACACATAGTAGGGTATAGGGATATAAGGTGTACGATATATATATATTTCATCTTCCTTCATTACATGCGTTACAAGCGTTACAGTGCTAAATGAATATGAATCCCCTCCCCTTAGGTCTCAATACATTGGTTACAATCGCATTACATACCATTACAACACGTTACACTTGGTAGGGTATAGGTATACAAGGTGTACGATATATATATATTTCATTTTCCTTCATTACATGCGTTACAAGCGTTACAGTGCAAAATGAATCATTCAAATGAATATGCACCCATCCCCTTAGGTCTCATTACATTGGTTACACTCGCATTACAGACCATTACAACACGTTACACATAGTAGGGTATATGGATATAAGGTGTACGATATATATATATTTCATTTTCCTTCATTACATGCGTTACAAGCGTTACAGTGCAAAATGAATATGCACCCATCCCCTTAGGTCTCATTACATAGGTTACACTCGCATTACAGACCATTACAACACGTTACACATAGTATGGTATAGGTATATAAGGTGTACGATATGTATATATTTCATTTTCCTTCATTACATGCGTTACAAGCGTTACAGTGCAAAATGAATATGCACCCATCCCCTTAGGTCTCAATACATTGGTTACAATCGCATTACAGACCATTACAACACGTAACACATAGTAGGGTACAGGGATATAAGGTGTACGATATATATATATTTCATTTTCCTTCATTACATGCGTTACAAGCGTTACAGTGCAAAATGAATATGCACCCATCCCCTTAGGTCTCAATACATTGGTTACAATCGCATTACAGACCATTACAACACGTTACACATAGTAGGGTATAGGGATACAAGGTGTACGATATATATATATTTCATTTTCCTTCATTACATGCGTTACAAGCGTTACAGTGCTAAATGAATATGAATCCCCCCCCCCCCCCTAAGGTCTCAATACATTGGTTACAATCGCATTACAGACCATTACAACACGTTACACATAGTATGGTATAGGTATATAAGGTGTACGATATATATATATTTCATTTTCCTTCATTACATGCGTTACAAGCGTTACAGTGTGCAAAAAGAATATGCACCCATCCCCTTAGGTCTCAATACATTGGTTACAATCGCATTACAGACCATTACAACACGTAACACATAGTAGGGTACAGGGATATAAGGTGTACGATATATATATATTTCATTTTCCTTCATTACATGCGTTACAAGTGTTACAGTGCAAAATGAATATGCACCCATCCCCTTAGGTCTCATTACATTGGTTACACTCGCATTACAGACCATTACAACACGTTACACATAGTAGGGTATAGGTATAGAAGGTGTACGATATATATATATTTCATTTTCCTTCATTACATGCGTTACAAGCGTTACAGTGCAAAATGAATATGAATCCCCTCCCCTTAGGTCACAATACATTGGTTACAATCGCATTACATACCATTACAACACGTTACACATAGTAGGGTATATGGATATAAGGTGTACGATATATATATATATTTCATTTTCCTTCATTACATGCGTTACAAGCGTTACAGTGCAAAATGAATATGCACCCATCCCCTTAGGTCTCAATACATTGGTTTACAATCGCATTACATACCATTACAACACGTTACACTTGGTAGGGTATAGGTATACAAGGCGTACGATATATATAGATTTCATTTTCCTTCATTACATGCGTTACAAGCGTTACAGTGCAAAATTACAGGCGTTAATCCCAATAGGTCTCAATACATTGGTTACACTCGCATTACAGACCATTACAACACGTTACACATAGTAGGGTATAGGTGGCACTACAGTAAAAAAAATCCCCTTACTCACAATGTAAATTGGGGCATATTCCATGTTCTACCACATTTCAGCAAGTCTAATGCTTCCATTATGAGGCATATAATTTGACAGGCTGACCATTTACCTTCCAGAAGAAGCTAAAAAATATGTATGCTGTGCGGCATATTTTGGCCTTTTTGGCAGCCAGCGTCAACAAACCCATACCGCAGCGAATAAATCCAGGCATTTCCAGTGGCCAGTCAGCACAATTTTATGGTTCAATTTAAATCAACTGCATTTTGCAATAGCAAATACCTACTAATATTTCTTCTAATAAACAATAATACTTCTCAGAAAAATAATGGCTTAGCACCAGATCCAATCAGAAGCAGCAGAATATTCAATTCTGTACTGAAAGCTCTCCCCAAAGCAAGTGCAGCTTTCATAAAGACCAATTATTTACTGTAGTGCAACCTATACCAAACCCTAATTTCTCTATGATCCACCAAAAGAATTGCCAAACACAAGTTTAGACCATATCTAATAATATAGTCATGCATAATTAATGTTCAGTGACAAAGAATCTTTAAACTTTGCGAAAAAGTTATCGCTTCCAGATTCTACGATGAAAGCCGGACAAACCATGTTTTGTGAAAAAGCGCAAAGTTTACCTCTTTCCAGAATGGAACCCAGAAACCGGCTTGCATCAGTGCTTCTTCTCAGATGTCTTTGGAATACTTTAATCCTAAAATGCACTAAATCATGTCCTATTAGCAGCCATGCTAGAAATTTTGGCTGTTCTCACACCTATACCCCCTAATTTCAGTAAAAATTGGCATTTTGAGGATATTTTGGGGACAAAACTTTGATGAAAATGATTATAAATGCCTTAATGCCATGAGAAATGTCTGAATATATCTATTCAAATCTTGTAACATGAACCCAACCAGTAAGAACTTACAACGGCTGAGAAAACTCATTGCAATATTGCAGCGGGCTGTTCGGAGAGACAATTTTGAAATTTTGCATTGGCTTGAGACCCTTGTCTAATGCCAAGTAACCTCAGTGTTATATTCAATATTGAGTATTTTCTTTTTCTTGTGTTCCTGTTTAGACATTTACTGCAGGTCTGCTTTCCAAACAGACCAATGACAACTGATTTACATGGCTTTTAAGTACCCCCCCCCCCTCCAATTACATGGAACAGAAGCAAAAACTTATAAAATACACCCAGTTAGTCCTAAATTAGCACTAAACTTACAATTTGTACAGTTTCTGTGACAAATTACATGCCAGGAAGATCCACCTTAAGATACAGTATTGGAGGGAACCTATTATGTGTGAAAATATTATGTAATGAATGAAAACATTAGAGGGGAGCTGATTTTTCTACTTTCGGTTTACCAAACCCTAATTTCTCTATGATCCACCAAAAGAATTGCCAAACACAAGTTTAGACCATATCTAATAATATAGTCATGCATAATTAATGTTCAGTGACAAAGAATCTTTAAACTTTGCGAAACAGTTATCGCTTCCAGATTCTACGATGAAAGCCGGACAAACCATGTTTTGTGAAAAAGCGCAAAGTTTACCTCTTTCCAGAATGGAACCCAGAAACCGGCTTGCATCAGTGCTTCTTCTCAGATGTCTTTGGAATACTTTAATCCTAAAATGCACTAAATCATGTCCTATTAGCAGCCATGCTAGAAATTTTGGCTGTTCTCACACCTATACCCCCTAATTTCAGTAAAAATTGGCATTTTGAGGATATTTTGGGGACAAAACTTTGATGAAAATGATTATAAATGCCTTAATGCCATGAGAAATGTCTGAATATATCTATTCAAATCTTGTAACATGAACCCAACCAGTAAGAACTTACAACGGCTGAGAAAACTCATTGCAATATTGCAGCGGGCTGTTCGGAGAGACAATTTTGAAATTTTGCATTGGCTTGAGACCCTTGTCTAATGCCAAGTAACCTCAGTGTTATATTCAATATTGAGTATTTTCTTTTTCTTGTGTTCCTGTTTAGACATTTACTGCAGGTCTGCTTTCCAAACAGACCAATGACAACTGATTTACATGGCTTTTAAGTACCCCCCCCCCCCCCTCCAATTACATGGAACAGAAGCAAAAACTTATAAAATACACCCAGTTAGTCCTAAATTAGCACTAAACTTACAATTTGTACAGTTTCTGTGACAAATTACATGCCAGGAAGATCCACCTTAAGATACAGTATTGGAGGGAACCTATTATGTGTGAAAATATTATGTAATGAATGAAAACATTAGAGGGGAGCTGATTTTTCTACTTTCGGTTTAGGTGGCACTACAGTAAAAAAAATCCCCTTACTCACAATGTAAATTGGGGCATATTCCATGTTCTACCACATTTCAGCAAGTCTAATGCTTCCATTATGAGGCATATAATTTGACAGGCTGACCATTTACCTTCCAGAAGAAGCTAAAAAATATGTATGCTGTGCGGCATATTTTGGCCTTTTTGGCAGCCAGCGTCAACAAACCCATACCGCAGCGAATAAATCCAGGCATTTCCAGTGGCCAGTCAGCACAATTTTATGGTTCAATTTAAATCAACTGCATTTTGCAATAGCAAATACCTACTAATATTTCTTCTAATAAACAATAATACTTCTCAGAAAAATAATGGCTTAGCACCAGATCCAATCAGAAGCAGCAGAATATTCAATTCTGTACTGAAAGCTCTCCCCAAAGCAAGTGCAGCTTTCATAAAGACCAATTATTTACTGTAGTGCAACCTATAGGTATATAAGGTGTACGATATATATATATTTCATTTTCCTTCATTACACGCGTTACAAGCGTTACAGTGCAAAATGAACAGGCGCTAATCCCAATAGGTCTCATTACATTGGTTACAACCGCATTACAGACCATTACAACACGTTACACATAGAAGGGTATAGGATATAAGGTGTACGATATATATATATTTCATTTTCCTTCATTACATGCGTTACAAGCGTTACAGTGCAAAATGAACAGGCGCTAATCCCAATAGGTCTCATTACATTGGTTACACTCGCATTACAGACCATTACAACACGTTACACATAGAAGGGTATATGGATATAAGGTGTACGATATATATATATTTCATTTTCCTTCATTACATCCGTTACAAGCGTTACAGTGCAAAATGAATAGGCGCTAATCCCCTAAGGTCTCATTAATAATCCTAATTACAGTAAATTCGAATTGTATTTGAAAGGTTTCCGGTTTCAGCGGTTGATCGCTTAAGATGACGTATCATTTAGCGAACGGCCTCTTGTTTTTTACTGGCTACCTATGTACCGCCCTTATTTGTTCTTAGAGAGCTGCTGAAGTCACGCTAAGATCAGCTGTTCGGTGTAAATTTTAACATGTTGAAGTTGTGCAGATTTAAAAGTGTGGACCCAACAGGTCTCCTATGGGCACGCAAAAATCCGCCCAAATCTTTTACGGATGAGTTCTTAGTAACCGTCGAGTCGAGCAATTAAGTGATAGCTCAGTGGTTAGTGCACTTGCCTCTGATGCTAGAGGTCCCGGGTTCGATCCCCGGCAGCGGCGATAAAATTTCGGTGTCCGAACACGCTCCATTGGCATCATTTGCAGGGATGAATGTCATAAAGTGCACCGTCCTTCGGATCGGGACGTTAACTGGAGGACCCTGTGCATGGAGAACCATCCCCTGAGCAGGTTAAAGATCCCTACCGTAATTACATGATTACTGTGTAGGCTTTCATCCTGCAAAACCTGGAGTGTATGTAATATACACCTGCGGTAATGGTCAAATGTGACCGACGCAGTATCAGAAGATAGATAGATAGACAAATATTTTTTTATATTTATTTATTTTCTGCTACGGTGGCCAGCTCTTAATGGAAAGAATTTGCTCATGAGGAGCAAATTCTTTCCTTTAAGAGTAGATTCCTTTTTTCGTGGGACAGAGCTTATAGAAGTCCCGAAAGTTGTCCCCTTTTGAAAAAAATGGTGGAAAATGCCAGGTGTTGACATTCCCCTCAAGAAACCAATATTTTTCCTTTTCTGCAAGATTCCATGTGACCAATAACACACTTTAATTACCAATATTTCTGCTTTTCTGTCAGTTTGTTTGTTTGCTTTGAGGGTTATCATTTAATTTTGTGGGAATTTTACTTGACATTTAGATACAATGACATCTCCATCCCTGCCGCCCAGTGAAACAAACAGGGTTTTTATGCGTCTCGTAGTACATACGAACCATAAAAACACACCTATATAATTTTGACCGCCTACCACCCCCTCCCCAACGAAAACTTGACTCAACGTTGGAACAGCGTTTTCAATTCTTTCTTTCTACTATCGGTCGAATCAACATCGGGGCGTTTTCAATTCTAGTTTGATCGGTCACTGCGCGAGCTGAAGCTCCAGGTTTGCAGGATGAAAACATACACAGTAATTAGAGATTTTAACCTGCAGCACATAATGGCCTCCCTGCACGTGCGCCTTCCTGCACGTGCAGGGGGTCCCCAGTTAACGTCCCGATGCGGAGGACGATGCTCTTTGTGGCCTTCACCCGGAGCATGTTCGGACACAACAGTTTTATTACCGCTGCCGGCAATCAAACCGGGAGCCTCTTGCATCATAGGCAAGTGCACTAACCATTGAGCTACCACGCTCAATTCAGTGTCGGGTGCCTGCTCGGCCACTTTAATAATTGTATATACAGGTTTTCATTCATTGTTTCTCGTTTTGGCCCCCGCCCCCCGCCCATCGGTGCTTGAAGAAATAGATGGGCTGCTTGATGCTTCCACGCAGAGCTGAAAACGACCCGCACACGAGTACTGGTAAACCGATTAGAGGATCTAAGCCTGCCAGGAAAAGCGGTGCGAGTCGATGCTCATAAACCCTATTGGTTTCATTGGGCGGCAGGGATTGAGATGTCATTTCATCTCAATGTCGGGTAAAAGTCCCATCAAATTGGAAGCAATGTCTCCTAAATGACCTTTACAGTGTTGAGCAATGTCTCCAAAATGACCCATACAGTGTCTACGGGGACGTTAAACCTCAAATCAAACAAATCAAAAACAAATCTTTCTCGTTTCTGCACCGACATTGTGACTGCTGGTTACGCACACGGATCAGCCTCTAGGTTTTAATGAGTATCCACAGTCTGTTTTGAGCAGAATATAGAATATATATGCCATTTATGTTAAACCTTCTGAAAAAAAAATAATTCTCAACTTTTTATATGATAAATTGTGATATTTGTCTTATTTCTACTAAATACATAGATTGTGGGTGCTCGTTAGAACCGCCACAGTGTCCACAATTATGTTTTGAGCAGAACTAAGAAAACAATGTATACATTTTTAAACCCCTCTTTTCTATATATAAAGTGGGGTTTTCCAGGGTGTTCATTACATGGACTTGTTAAAGTGATGACGCAAAATATTCCTTTAGTAAACATCTCTTAGCCATTTGCTTTTATGTCAACCTGGGGGTCCAGTAGGTTGTGCCGGGGCCATGCCAGGCCCCCAGTACTTCATAAAATGCCTTATATATCAGAAACCTTACAGATCCCCACCCCTAAACCTTATATATTCATGTTCCTTATGATAGGTGCATTAAGTGACACCAACCTGGGGATCCCCACGGATGTGCCGGGGACATGCTCCACCCCCTCCACTTCATAAAATGCCATTTATCTCAGAAACCATTCAGATCCCCACCCGTTAACCATATATATTCTTGTCTCTTATGATAAGACGCACCCAGTGACACCAACCTGGGGGTCCCTCGGGATGTGCCTGGGCCATGCCCCACCCCTCCATTTCACAACAGGCCCCATATTCCAGAAACCTAACAGATCCAAACCCCTAAATGAAAAATATTTTTGTTCCTTATGATAAGTTGCATTCAGTGACACCAACCTGGGGGACACCCTGGATGTGCCGGGGCATGCCCAACCCCCTCCACTTCATAAAAGGTTGGCCCCCGCCCATAGGGGCTTAAAGAAATGAATGGGCTGCACGATACTTCCACGCATAGCTGAATCCGGCCCGCACACTAGTGCTGGTAAACCGCTTAGAGGATCTAAGCCTGTCCAGGAACCGCAGTGCGAGGCAGCCCGTCCATGCTAATAAACCCTATCGGTTTCATTGGGCGGCAGGGCTTGAGATGTCATTGGAAGCAATATCTCCTAAATGACCTTTACAGTGTTGACGGGGCGTACAAACTTCATAAAAGGCCAAATATTCCAAAATCTTACAAATCCCCACCCCTAAACCATATGTATTATTGTTCCTTATGTTAAGAAGCATTAAGTGACACAAACCTTGGGGTCCCCCCAGATGTGCCGGGGACATGCCCCACCCCCTCCACTTCACAAAGTGCCATTTATCTCGGAAACCATTCAGATCTCCACCCCTAAACCAAATATATTCTTGTTCCTTATGATAAAACGCACTCATCGACACCAAGCTGAGGGTCCCCCGGGCTGTGGCGGGGTCATGCCCCAACCCCTCCACTTCATAGTAGGGCAAATATTCTAGAAACCTTACCAATCCCCACCCCTAAACCATATATATTCTTGTTCCTTGCGATAAGACACATTCAGTGACACAAACATAGGGCTCCCCCAGGGCTCGCCCGGGCCATGCTCCATCCTTCAACTTCACAAAAGAGCATATATCTGAGAACCTGTTCAGAGCCCTAACCTCTAAGCCATATATATTCTTGTTCCTTATGTTAAGGCACAATCAGTGACACCAGCATTGGTCCCCCCCCCCCCCCCCCCCCGTGGTGCCACGGGCCATGCCCCACCCCTTTGCTTCATTAAAAGCCATATATCTCAGAAACCGGTCAGATCCCCATCCCTTAACCATATATATTCATAATAATTCCCCACTTCATAATAGGCCATATATCTCAGAAACTCTTCAAATCCCCACCACATAATCACATATATTCTTGTTCATTGTTATTAGACACATTCAGTCACCCCA
Organism: Lucinisca nassula; assembly: GCA_963580285.1. Classification (NCBI taxonomy): domain Eukaryota; kingdom Metazoa; phylum Mollusca; class Bivalvia; order Lucinida; family Lucinidae; genus Lucinisca; species Lucinisca nassula. Next base: position 13,837,868 of record OY757019.1, read on the forward strand.
TCTTGTGGGGTCTGCAGGGGCCATTTCTCTCCCATCCACTTCATAAAAGGGCCTCATATCTCAGAAACTGTTCAGCATTAGGTTGCAACAATCTTGGGCTTTTCTGGAATCCACCATGCCCGAATCCCTCCACTGCTTGAAAGGCCTTACAACTCAGGAGCCATACATATCCCAACGCTAAACCATATATGTCTCTGTTCTTTTTTTTATAAGACACATTTAGTGACACCAACCAGGGCTCAATTGGGTTCATGCACCACCCTCTCTACTGTATAAAACACCTAATATTTCATATACAGTCCACATGAGTGCTCATTTGGGAATGGGGTTTGTTTGGGAGACTTTATATTTGGTAGAATAAAATCATACCATGTTAAAATACATGTCTGCCATTGGGCAGTGCCCATCTGAGCTCCTGTTTGTGAAATTTGGCTCTTTGGTTTGTTTGCTATGGCAAGTTCAGAGTTTCCATTGACTTCTAATGGGGGAAAATATAGCTCAGTTGGTTGAGTGTGACTGGGTGTGGTATCAGTTATGTGTCTGGTACATGATACTTCAGTGAGGCAGCACTATAAAAGTGAGCATAAAGCTCCTTGTCGCCACCAGACACCGTCGTGATATGACTGAAAAATTGTTGAAAGCGACGTTAAACCCGAATTCACACACACATATTGAAATTGGTGAAGAAATTTGGGCGCTAGAGCGATGACAAAATTTTTCTTAAAAAAAAGCCACACGGACCTTCACCTTGAGGTCATGACCTTGAAAGTCGAACTCGCCCGAGTTTTTGTCATAAGGAACATCTGTGCGAAGTTATGTTGAAATTAGTAAAGAAATGTTGGCGCTAGCGCGCTGACAAAGTTTTTATAAAAATAGCCAATGACATTGACCTTGAGGCCATGGCCTTGAAAGTAGAAGTCGCTCGGGATATTTTTATAAGGAATATTTGTGTGAAGTTATATTGAAATTGGTGAAGAAATGTAGGCGCTAGAGCGATGACAAAGTTTTTCTAAAAATAGCCAGTGACCTTGACCTTGAGGGTGGGGTGGTGGGGTGTGTCGGGATGGACCCAATGTCTGTATCAGTCAATGCATCTTATCATAAGGATCAATAAGATATATGGTTAAGGGGTGGGGATATGGATAGTTTCTTGAGATATAAAGACTTTAATGAAGCAAGTGGGGCGGGCATGGCCCAGGGGTGTCATCTCATAAGGAACAATAATATATATGGCTTAGGTTTTCGATTCTGAATAATTTTCAAGATAATTAGACATTTTGATAGTTTTTCATACAAATTCCTATATGACAATTGTGACCTTTATGCAATCTGACCCATGGGCCCATCCAGGGGCACGACCCTGGGTCAACTTTAACATGAACTGATAGGTCTTGGTCTGAGTAAATGTCATACCAAATTTCAACTTTGTAGCACAACAGGTAAAACAATTATGCGCTCCAATGCGAGCCCGAGGTTTGAGCTCGACATTTCAGTTGACCTGTTACGCAATCTGACCCCTGGGCCCACCCAGGGGCACGACCCTGGGTCATCTTGAACATGAACTGATAGGTCTTGGTCTGAGTAAATGTCATACCAAATATCAACTTTGTAGCAAATCAGGTAAAAAAATTATTGCTCCAATGCGAGCCTGAGGTTTGAGCTCGACATTACAGCCCGAGGTGTGACATACAAACGTATGCATGTAACATCACGGTGAGACGCTATATGCCCCATTATGCCAAGGCAGGTGGGGGGCAAAAAAAGTAGGTCAAGGTCACGAGATAAAAAATTATTGCACCACTGGAAAGGTCTTGTGATAAGGTATACACCTGTGAAATGTGAAAGCTCTATATATTACCATTCAAAAGTTATGCCCAATGTTAAGGTTTTTGTAGCTAAACGGACAGACAGACCAAAAACTATATGCCCCCAAATATCGAATCTGGGGGCATAAAAAAGGAAAACTTGTTGGGGAAAATATTTTCATAAAGTTTCTGCCTTCCAGAGCTTATGGTTTCCGAGATGCTTTTTAAACTTTTTTTTTTACTATGGCTCGAACAATGATGGCTCGTTTCGAACCCATTCTTGAGCCCATAGCAAAATCCTCTACATAAGAAATAGTGGGGGATAATTAAGGAGATTTTAGTATTTTATCTTGCAAATGTATGCTGTGTGTACTCATTAGAATTGCCTCATTGAGGCGATTGTAATGAGTACACACAGCATGCATATTCATTCTAGAACACCGAAAAGATGTCAAAAAGTACCTCGTTATGCCTCCTGATAGTAACCTCAGTGGCTCGAACTACCCCTATCTCGAACAGGTTTTTGAGGTCCCAAAGGTGTTCGAGCCATTGAAGTTCGACTGTATTTTGCCATTTGGTTTCCATGGCAACCAGTAGAATTGACCAGAGGGCCTAATTCTCATTTATCTGGCAATCAGGCTTTCTAGTAGCCTAATAAAGGGGGTTTAATAACTGCACGCTATAATCGGTAGCAACCTATAACAGTTAAAATCTTTGCCTGTATTACTTTCCGAAATTTCAGCTAAATTCTATTGCACTCGTTGACGTCACATTATACTAGTGTGCGGCTATGGCACTGAATGTTGTTTAACATGCTATGATGTTTCTGTTGTCTTATTTGCTTAAATTTGCTGAATTATTGCAAAACCCCTTGACTGATTTGAATTGCCGTATAAACTAAATACAAGGTAGTTTCATTAATAAAATATAATCGGCTCGCCATGACAATTTTATAGGGGTCGCTCAAGCTTGTCCCTATAAAATTGTCTAAGGTCACCGATTATATTTTATTATTGAAGACAGTAACCATGTATAGACTATGGCAGGTAGTAGATTGTTTAAGGAACGTTTCTATGAAAGTCTTGTCAAAATATCTGCAAAGGCATGCAGTTAATCCCATTTTTCAATTTTTCCCAATTAGCAAATTTTCAATTCTTCCCATAGCAACCAAACTCATGAGCCGATTTCCCGAAAAGTCAAACTATCAATCCCCTACTACAGACAGAATTTGGGCCGAATCGGCGCAGTGGCTTCAGAGATGTCGCTTGAAAGTGCTGACGGTCGACGACGGACAACTGCTTATCCTATAAGCTTCCACTTTGGCTCTCAGTGGGCCACAGGGCTATAATTTGAAATATCTTGGTAGAGAGTGCCAAGTTCTGCAACGGAAGGTCAGGTGGTTTTTCTACGGGTACTCACGTTTTCGTCTACCTCTGATTAACGATCGGCTGGATAGTCCTGAGTTAAATAATCTTGAAAGGGCCGTAAAACCAAAAAAAAAAAAAAAAAAATATATATATATATATATATAAAACAAACCCAAAATATACAGATTATGACTAACACTTAGCAAGATAAAATGACTAATTATCTGTCAGTTTGACTAGTTATTTCTTTCTGCGAAGGCCATGCTACGAGTCTCGCACGCATACAAAAGTTCTTTAGTCTGGTAAAGTTAGTTCGTTCGTTAAAATTGAGATGAAATGGCAACTGAAGCACAGTCGCCCAATGAAATCAATAGGGTTAATACGCATGGCCAGTCCGACTCGTATTACTTTGCCTCGGCAGACTTGCATCGCACCCCTTGGGGCTGATTTGTTCTTGTTTTGTTATGAAAGAGACTTCATGGTGTCCCTTTCCGTAGAGGACCAATCTGAAATCATTGAAGCCTTTAGCTCGACTTCTAGATGTTTGGATGATTTATTAAATACTGACAATACATATTTCGATGGTTTGGTCAGTCAATTTACCCCCACCCCACCCCAAAGTAAATTCGTCTGATACCGAGGCCCCGTTTTTGGATTTACATCTATCTATTGTAGATGGATTTGTTTCTTGCAAAATTTACGATAAACGCGATGATTTTGATTTTGAGATTGTAAATATTCCCTTCTTTGATGGTGATGGTCTTCGTGGGGCATCCTACGGCGTTTATATTTCGCAATTAATTCGATTTGCCAGAGTGTCTAGTCATGTAACTGTCTTCGTACAAAATTGTTAACTGCTTAACTTCGTAATCAGGGTCATCGCTAACATACACTACGCAAAGCCTTTTCAAAATTTTATAGACGTCAATCCGATGTAATTTCAAAATTCAATGTTGGACTCAAATCTCTTCTGCAACAAGGTCTATCGGAACCCGAATTTTACGGTGATGTAGTACATAAGTTCAGAAAAATATATAATTGCAATGCCTTCAGTACCCAATTTCGTAAAAACATTCTTCGATACAAAAAGATTGGATACAATATAAATGTTATAAGTCAAACTGCTCTGTCTCTGGATGGGATCATCGGAGTTAAACTGTCGGTTTTATTTAGCTCTAGCATTTCAGTATTTCCTTGCTTTCGAGTCCTCACCGTTGTTTCATTTCTGTGGTTGATTGATTCTTGTGTTCACGGAGTTGTTGCACTGATAGCGTTAGGAGGCCTTAATTCGGACTGAACAAATTATTTGTCTAAATCGCGACGGAAGTATGGGCGAGGATTGTGGGCACGTAAAATAGAAGTGAAGGCATTGATAAGGAATCGATACCATTAACCGACAGCTTCCATCAGAGACACCACAAAATTAACCGCGACAGAAGAACCGCCTTGGAAGTGAAACGAATTCCACTGGGGGGTGGGGTGGGGGGGGGGGGGGGCTTAAATCGATTTAACGTGGCCACAATCCTCGCCCTTACTTCCGTCGCGATTTCGACAAATAATTTGTTCTGTCCGCATGAGGGCCTCCTAACTCATCAGTGCAACATCTCCGTGAACACAAATAATCAAACCACCACAGAGGTGAGACAACGGAGATGAAACAACGGTGAGGTCTCGACAGCAAGAAACCACTGAAATGGCGGAGCAAAAGAAAACCAACAGTGAGACTCCGATTTAAGCCCCCCGCCGGCGGAATTCGTTTCACTGACCGTTCCAAGGCGGTTCTTCTGTCGTGGTTTATTTTTGTTATGGTTTGTCTTTGAGTGTGTGTGTCGCTTATATTATTTTGCTTTGTATAGCCAATTGGCCATTTTGTGGGTAAGTAACTGTCCTTTTGGCTTTCCGCTAGTGATGTTTCCATTAAGCCTAGTTTTTTCTTGTTTGTGTTTCTTTTCCTTGGTGTCTCTGAGGGGAGCTGTGGGTTAATTGTGTCGATTCCTGATCATTGCCTTAATTTCTATTTAGTTAGACCTTTAGGCGATTTACCAGTACTCAAGTGCGTTGGTTTCAGCTTTGCGTAGAAGCACCATGCAACCCAAACTATTTCTCTTAGTCCCGATGGGCGTGGGTCTTCATAGGAGTCTATTTGCAATAAAACTATTATGCCTCCACCGTCGCTACCAGGTTCGAACACGTTCTTGGGTCTGAGTCCAGTCAACAAAGAATATCGGACCATCATGGAAAAACGCCTTTATAATTTTGATCCCCTTGAACCCCACTTTTATATAGTAAAAAATGGGGTTTACATGGGTAGTAAACCTTATTTTTCTTATTTCTGCTCAAAAATATAGATTGTGGGTACTCGTTAGAACCACCCCATCGAGGCGGTTCTAACGAGTACCCACAGTCTAAATTTTGAGCTGAAATAAGAAAAATATCACAGTTTTCATTTAAAAGATTAAGTTTCTTCGGCGGTAAACTTTACAATGTATTTGAATAGGCATGTATTCGTAATGCCAACGTTGGCCCGCTGTTTCGTGCTAGCTGTGTAGGGAATACTTCTCGTGGCTCAGGATAACAGACATTAATGTATTATTTAGGGACTGTTCTATTTTTATCTAAAATTGTTTGCCCTTGATTCTCATTAGAATCTCCCCATTGAGTCCAAAAATCTCCCCATATAATCACTCAACTTCAGGAAAATTGCGCTATGATAAAACACTGGCAGGGATGAAAAACGACTGGCCCAAACATGTGTGAGTCATTGTGGTTCGTTGGCATGTGCCTTGTTCTTCATATATAAATAGAACGGTTTTAGCAAAGTGCAAGTGCAAATAATGAATTGGATGATACCTTCGGGCTTATGGTGATATGTAAGATGTTACAAAAGCATCATTTATGGCACTTTTCACATTTCCAAATAAACCGATCCCTCGTTCATAGTAAGTATTTATCACAGGAAAGGGTTTACTACTGTTCGTTATTATGGACATTCCCGGATAATCAGCTTCCAGTCCAGGTAACGACACATCATTATTGGTGTCATGTCCAGATAGAAGCGTTCCAGATCCAGTATCATTTTGATTACCATTAGATTGTTTTAAACCATTTTGTTCCGCAAAAGTATCGATAATCGAAAGATGTGAAGTATCCACTAACGCTGTGTCCAATACAGGCATGGAGAAATCTGGCATAGTTTTGTTATGGACAGTCTTCGTCTTGATAGCCGATGTTATAGGCTTTGATGGTGTTGTTGTTTCTACAAAATACCTTTGTGTTGGGTTGAATGCACTATTCACAGCTTTTGTTGATTCATCCATGGGCTTATTGGTGGTTTGTTTCATTATTGTCTGGACTCCATTTAATGTTTCAAGGTGCGGTAGTTGCAACACGATCTTATTTAGTCTTACTGGTTTTGCTGTGTGGTCTGTCGCTGGAGTGCCAGGTTTCAGCGCAATAGAACCTTTGTCGATATTCCTACCAGACTGATCCGTATTGTATCTATCTAGGTTAGAAAGATTCTGGTTTGAAGTATTTCTGGAAGGCACGTTTGGTTCCGGTGCTACAGTTCCTTTCAAACTATCCGTCAAAGCGTATTCGGGTGAATTCCCACGTGTTGTCAGAAGTAGCGGCAGCGTAGGTATTTTCATACCTGTTATTGAATTTGAAGTCACCTCAGTACTATGTGCTGTGGGGATTCTCATGATACCATGAGAAGTAGGTGTCGTCGGTAAAGTCGTAGTGGTAAGTTCGGTAGTGGAATCAGAGATGGAGCTAGGAGTGTCAGGTACTATTTGTTCCAGCTTGCCACTTGGTTTCGGGGTATTTCCTGAATAAAACATTACACAGCTATGAATGTATGCTAGCTTCTTGTTTTTATAAGATTTTTATTAACAAACGGATGACCTTGGTAGTATGGATTCTTGACGGGCAAATAAATGAAAAAAATTCAAACGCTTCCCAGAACTGAAATTCTGTTTTATAAATGTCCATGTTGCGACCAAGACAGTGCACGAGTCTAACATTCAATAAATCTCGAAGACAACACTTCTTGTTTAAAAAAAAGAGAAAAAAACTGACATACAGTTAAACAGCCGACGCCATAACATGGCCTTAGTCAAACGTTACCAACCAATACATTTGTGACATTGCTTTATTGTGCATGAAGTCAGTTGATCTCGTACTTGAAAAGTTGTGTTGACGCAAACGTTGACGCAAATATAGACGGCTGACGAATAAATGAAGGGACAAATAAGCGACCGATAGAAAGATCGAATAACAAATCCTAGTCATTTTCACCAGATCGAGCTTGAAGTAAGCACGACAGAAATCGTATGTTACTTCCCCTTGTTGATATTTTGCATGTGGTAATATACATTGTACAATCTCCTGTGAACAAAGTGTAGATATGTTGATGTCTCTATATGATATGTGTAGGATATAATTTAGGACTTTGGGGTTTGCTGATCTATTTATCTTCATTGTTGTTTACCCCTTATCTTGCTGTTCACGACAACCCCTATCTTTGCAAACAGTGTAGATCCAGATCAGATGGCTTCTGAAGAAGCCATCTGATCAGGATCTACAATGTTTGACATTCAGTTTATGAATTTGAAGGAATAAATTACATCAAGTAATCTGATTGGTTCAAAGTCAGAGATGGGTGTGGCTAAAATGAATATTCAGCAAGAGAAGGGTTAATACTCACCACAGGCGCAAGTTATGCACCCTGTATAAGTATCAGTTTTCCAGCAGACGGATGGACAGTCAGAGTTGATATATCCACAGCTCATTCCGGGCATGAAAAACTGTTGATGATGTCTCGCGTTGCCTATAACCGGAACAAATTAATAATTAAAGGTGGCAATTAACACTTATCATTACAAAATACGCCTATACAAATACATTGTAAACTTTATCGCCCAAAACAACGGATATTTTAAGATGAAACATTGTGATATTTTTCTTATTTCTGCTTAAAATACAGATTGTGGGTACTCTTTAGAGGCGGTTCTAACGAGTACCTACAATCTATATTTTGAGCGGAAATCGAGACGGTTCTAACGAGTGCCCACAATCTATATTTTGGGCAGAAATAAGATATACCTCTGTAAACCTCAGTTTAACTATATACAAGTGGGGTTCAAGGGGGTCAAAATTATTTAGGCGTGTTTTCGTGATGTCCTGCTGTTAAGAACAAACCTTTACCTTTGCAAACAGTGTAGATCCAGATCAGATGACTTCTGATGAAGCCATCTGATCAGGATATACACTGTGTGCGATGCAGTTTGTGAATTTAAAAATATAATGTATCAAATAATCTGATTGGTTGATAGCTGGTAGTGTGGCTTAATTAATATATTCAACAGGATTGAAGGCAAATATAAAGAAAATTTAAGTCGGCTCTGTAAGCTTTTGTGTATATTATTAATAAGATACCAGCGATGGCAACGCTCAGACTCAATAACCTTCGAGCCTCTGTAGCTCAGTCGGATGCGCATCTGACTGGTGATCAGGAGGACGCGGATTCGATACCTGCAGGGGTCGGCAACATTCTTTCGAGGAACTTTTCTACGGTTATTCTCTCCCTTCCGCTGATTCAAGAAGGGCAGTTGTCAGTTTCTGGCGAAAGAATGTGCACTGTACTGGTTAACCACTTACGTTTAAGCCTGCCCAGGAAAAGTGTGGTTAGGTAACCTGACCAGCTCAAAAATGACCTAAATAGTGTTGACTGGGCCGTTAAACTCCAATATATACAACCATACAAACAATACCTTCCACCTCACATCAAAGACACCCAATGGAGGGGACTGTTGGTTGCAGCAAATGTGACGTGCGTCTCGTGTCACTGGGGCATCCAACTGATACTGACTTACAGTTGGACAAGTCCTGCTTGCCTTGCAGCAGGTTAGGGTAGAAGGGAAATGCTGTTGTTTCTGCTGTCTCTACACTTCCATTCATTTTCCTCATTCTTCACTGTCCCTCACTTTCACAACCCCTACTATCACTTCTATCTCTTCTCCCATTCTCTCGGAGACGTGTTAAATGTCATATGATAAATAGAATCTTGCATTCGTGCTCATGCATTATTGAATTTATTAAACTCGTTGAAGAAAAGGGATAAAATGCTAGGCGAAGCCTCACATTTTATCCCTTTTCCTCAACTCGTTTAATAAATTCAATAATACATGAACACTCTTGTAAGATCCTCGATATCCATCACACTTCGTTGCACTGCTCGTGTCTTCTATAATCTACCTACAATTTTCAAGATCATGGTTTGGAACGTGAATATAGGTTGCATGTATGTATAAACAATGATGAAATTAAAACGAGAAACGAACTTATACAAGTTTCCCACTTAACTAGTGAAAGTAGTCAAAACATGGCATGACAACGATGGACAAAACGGAAATCAGGTAAACCGTGCCAGCAGCTCCTTCCCAAACAGGTGGTGACTCAGAATATCTAAACCCAACAAAAATGGGCAATATACATAAGTGGGGGGAGGGGGGGGGGGGGGGGGGGGAGAGAGAGAGAGAATCAGAATCATCAACGTGACAAACATTAATCTGGAATGATAAATTTACGTAACTAAAACGGGGTAAGAATCAGAATCATCAATGTAACAACATATATGATCCTCAATGAATCACAACCACCAACACAAAACTTATAGGAACCACAGCAAAAACATCGACCTGGAACAGTCAGTAAAATTTGCTGGTGGGCTTAAGTTAACTTTACGGAACCCAACCATCACCCTCACTTTCACTGTGATTCAACCAAGGTCTTGTGTGGTCCGCGTGAAGGTTTTCTAATTCATCAGTGGATCAACTCGGTAAACAAAGAAATCGCAATTAGCGATATGTTCACATATAAAGGTAAGAAAACTTGTGTAATGGTATGGAATTTTGAACATATGTAAACATAGGTTAGACATTAAAGGCCTGGAAACTCTAATCAGGCTACTAGAAGAAGAGGGACAAGTCGAAGAAATATTGCCTATTATATGATAGTGTAAATACTACTGTCTTGATCGGTCTCTTTAAGACCAGCTTACGAGGTTCACTTCTATTATATTATCTTATATTATAGGCCATGCATGTGGTATCTGGTTGTATTGCACTAAATACCGGGAGGTGCCGGGTTTTATCACTTGTGGACCGAGCGGTTAGTTGCGTTCTAAATACCAGACTTGCCTCCATTGTTTTATTTCAATGTGAGACAATTATATAAGGTACTAAAATGATGCATGTTTAATAAATATATCTGCAAGCTGATTTTATATGGTCACCCCTCATTTAAAATGTGGGTTTGTATTTACTCCGTTCTAGTAGGTAAACAAACATGGTTGTCTGTAAGTTGAAAAGGAACAGATCAACATATGGATTTTGCTCATTAACTTGTTGGTCTAGGATGGTTCTATAAACAAGTAAGGTTTGAAAAGTTTTGTATGTGTAATTGTGTGGAAAATATTTAGTGGTAAGCTCCCATTCAGTCAGACTTCTAACGGAAGAAATACATGATAACGTTGATTAATGTATAAAGGAAGATATTTGGTAGCAAAAGGCAATAATTCCCTTAGAAGTTTACTAAACTAGGCTTTAGACTTTACCAGAGTGTGTAATCATGTAACTGACTTCAACACTCATAATAAATTGTTAACGGCTAAACTTCTTAATCAGGGTTATGCGTACCAGAAACTACGCAACGCCTTTTCAAAATTTTATAGACGTTATTTTGATTTAATTTCAAAATTCAATATTGGACTTAAATCTCTTCTGCAACAAGGTCTATCGGAACCCGAATTTTATGGTGACTTAGTATATAAATTCAGAAAAATATATAACCGCAATGACTTCAGCACCCAATTTTGTAAAATCCTTATTCGATGTAAAAAGATTGGGTACAACATAAATGTCATACGACAGACTGCATGCATGGTAGTTAACGCAATCACGGTTGACAACTTTGCTTCCCTCTTTAATTGTACGCGGTGGATCAGGCCTCAGATTCTATGACGGTTACAGCGTAAACGCTTATGTTGGTTGGTACCTGATGCTCTGTCTCTGGTTGGGCCCATCAGAGTCTAACTGTTGGTTTTCTTTTGCTCCAGCATTTCAGTGGTTTCTTGCTGTCGAGTCGTCACCGTTGTTTCATCTCTGTGGTTGATAGATTTTTGTGTTCACGGAGATGTTGCACTGATGAGTTAGGAGGCCTTCATACGGACTGACGGAAGTAATGGCGAGGATCGTGACCACGTAAAATCGATTTAAGCCCCCCCCCCCCCCCCCCCCCCTAGTGGAATTCGTTTCCGCTGACCGTTCCAATGCGGTTCTTCTGTCGCGGTTTATTTTTGTTATGGTTTGTCTTCGGGTGTTTGTTTCGCTTATATTATTTTATTTTGGATAGCCCATTGTCCATTTTGTTGGACAGTAACTGTCCTTTTGGTTTTCCGCTATTGATGTATCCATTAGGATCTGTTGTTTCATGTTTTTGTTTCTTTCTCTTTGGTATCTCTGATGGGAGCTGTGGGTTAATTGTATCGATTCCTGATCATTGCCTCCACTTCTATTTTATAGTGTTTGTATCGCTTATATTAGTTTGTTTTGGATAGCCAATTGGCCATTTTTTGCGAAAGTAACTGTCCTTTTGGCTTTCCGCTATTGATGTTCCCATTGGGGTTTGTTGTTTCATGTTTGTGTTTCTGGTGGGAGCTGTGTGTAAATTGTATCGATTCCTGATCATTGCCTTTGCTTCTATTAATGATTCCAAACAAAATTAACATATACAAGATATGATTATAATCTACCGATTATAAAAAGTAGAAGTAAAACAAAGATCAGAAATCGATACAATTAACTTACTTCACCCATCAAAGACACCAAAGGGAAAGAAACACAAACATGAAGCGACCAGACCATAAAATCTCCCAAACGAACCCCGCTTTCTAAAAAAAATAAGCTCCCACGTGGACAATAACCAAAATATTAGGCCTTTTATGAAGTGGGTGGGGTGGAGCGTGGACCCAACAGAGCCCTTCTTGGTTTTTTGTTTGTATTGGAGTTTTACGGCCCAGTCAACACTATTAAGGTCATTTTTGAGCCGGTCAGTTTACCTATCAACACTTTCCTGGGCAGGCTTATACGTAAGCGGTTAACCAGTACAGTGCACATTCTTTCGCCAGAAACTGACAGCTGCCCTTCTTGAATCAGCGGAAGAGAGAGAATGACCGTAGAAAAGATTTCATGATCAATCTCCACGAAAGAATGTTGCCGACCCCGGCGGGAGTCGAACCCGCGTCCTCCTGATCACCAGTCAGACGCGCATCCGACTGAGCCACTGAGGCCGGCCGCCCTTCTTGGTAACACTGAATGCATCTTAAGGTAAGAAACAAGAATATATATGATTTAGGTGTGGGGCATGACCCAGGGAGAACGGTTCCTGAGAACTAAGGTATTTTAAGCAGTGGAGGGGTGGGGCTTGGCCCAGGGAGACCCAAGGAACAAATGGTTTCTGAGATAGTAGGCCTTTTATGAAGTGGAGGGGTGGGACATAGCGCCGACACAACCATGGTGGGGGTCGAGGTTTGTGCTACTGAACGTGTCTTGTCAAAAGAGCAAGAATACATATTGTTTAGGGGTGGGGGTCTGAAAGGTTTCCGAGATACTAGGCCTTTTATGAAGTGGATGGGTCGGGCATGGCCCCGGCGCACACCCGGGTGTCTCAAGGTTGTCGTCTCTGAATGTGTCTCATCATAAAAAATAAGACTAAGAAGCGCACCAAAAATAATAAATCTTCGTGTGGGAGACTTACTCGTAAATATGCTATGATGAAGTACTGGGAGATTGTGAAAATGACAAAATAATGCAAGAACTAGTTAGATTTGCTCATATGAATTTGGACCATTAAATACATGTCGAACTGTCACATGACGATGACATGACTGAATATTCCGCCTCATGTGTGCATGATCATGTATGTTATTTAGTTGTTATACATGTATTACACCTGTATTGATTGGCCCCGTCCATCGGGGCTTGAAGAAATAGATGGGATGCATGATGGTTCCACGCAGAGCTGAAACCGACCGCACACGAGTACTGGTAAACCGCTTAGAGGATCTAAGCCTGCCCAGGCAAAGCGGTGCGAGTCGGTCCGTCCATGCTTATAAACCAATTGGTTTCATTGGACGATAGGCTTGAGATGTTATTTCATCTCAATTAAAAATCAAAAATGACAAAAATGTCGGGTAAAAGTCCCACAAAATCGGTAACAACGTCTCCAAAATTACCTATGCAGTGTTGACGGGGACGATAAACCTCAAATCAAACAAACAAACAAAATAAACACCAACATTGCATAGTCATGTTTAAGCTCTATAAATATGGGACACATTAAAGAATACATTCACATTTCCCAGTATTCACACTGAAGAATATGTATGCCATATACGTGACAAACATGCTGATGATAATTCATGTCATTTCACAAGCAGATCCCTCGGATGTGCCCATAGTGGCGGATGAGATTATTTATTGATGGGGTATGCCAGGTGACATGGGAGCTGTCTTGGGTACACAGCATGATGTATGCACCAGGCGGTTCTAACGAGCACCAACAACCCATGTTATGAGTTTAAAGTAGAAAATAGAAACACATCACAAATTGTCGTCGGAAAGTAGCCATTTTGGGAAAATGAAGGCTTGCACTATGTCACATGTGTGTTCCTAGCGTACATATGTAGTTACGTTGCTAAACTCAGTTCAGAAAATCTGAATCATCGATTTTTTTTTCGTTTCTTCCTTTAAATACTCGTTTTAGCCCATACATCTCTATAGGAAAGCTTTAGACCTGACCCTCCGCCGACTTCTCCAGCAAGTCGTATGCCTCTGCGACAGTCAGGAAAGGCTGTGATTATTTGGAGAAAATTGCAAAACAAAGAAATGAGACCACAGACGAAGTCCATTTGACGATGATTGTCAGGTAAAATAATGAATATTCAAACCTATGTGATGCACTTTAAAAATAGATATGCAATTACGACACACCTTACATTCGAATGGCTAAATAGAGGCTCACTAGGAACGGGGAGCCACTAGCGCGATGTGCTGTCAACAGTGGTCAAAAAGAATTATACCGATATCAGATGTGGTGTCACAGCTAATGATTTTCCATGAATTGATCGTGCAATTAAAACACAGACGCCCTTGTAATTTACAAAAGCAGTAACCACTTCTACAGTAAAACCGACATCAGTTGTCAGTTTGGTATTGTCAATATTATTGTAAATAAAGGTTATTTTTAAATTTATCTACGCAATTATATGTTATTTTTGGATGATCTAATTTTATTTGTGGTGACTCCCTATTAACGTGATGGTATCAGGCTAAAAAATATCATACCTGCACTGTATCGACGCTAGCCAAGTGGTAAAGTCACGGACCTGTAGAGCTGAAGTTTTTTTTCGCGCCAAAAGCAAAAAATCCTCGATTTTCTCGTGAAGCATGCATTTTTTGTGCTGATATAAATTTTTACTGAACATTCTTTAGTTCATACACGGTAGCCCTGCCGCGAACATGTCTTCAAAAAAGCTTCTTAATGCCGAAAGCAAAGCCATGGCATTGAACATTTTGAAAATTTGCCAAGAAGAAAAGAGGAACGTGGAGCTATTCTTGCCACTTACTAGCCATCTAGCCAGAGCATCGATGCTAACGGGTGTTTCAGAACGAACACTGATCAGGGTTTTTTTTAACCTTCATGTTGCGACAAGATACAGCAGTTATCTTATGATACATTGTACATGTACAGAATTGAAAATTAAAAAAGAAATAATAAAAATGTAAATTCTGAAACTATTTTATAAAAAAATCATCAAGAAAAAAATAAATCATGCTTTTAATAGCTTTATGAAAAAAGATTGTCTGCGAGGATCGAACTTGCGACCCTTAGGAAAGTAAACCAGTCGTTTTGACGCTCCTCGCTACTAGTTGCGCTACGCAACTGATTACGTTGACACTGCAAAATTAAGTGCTTTTGCGTTAGAATATAACCCGTTACGTACCTGTGGAAAACACCGTTGTTTGTTATGATTTATAAATAGACGAGTATTTATCAACATTGAAACCATAACACCGACATATTACGGCAGAGTACCTGTATATATGGTTTAAAAGGGTGTGTCGAACCTGTCAGAATGTATTAGTCTGTGAAAGAAAATATAGGTTTTGCAATTTTCTCCAAATAACCACAGCCTTTCCTGGCTGTCACAGAGGCATACGATTTGCTGGAGAAATCGGCGGAGGGGGAGGTCTAAAACTTTCCCATAGCGATGTATGGGCTAAAATGAGTATTAAACGCGAGAAACGAAAAAATCGATTATTCAGATTTTCTGAACGGAGTTTAGTATTTAAAGCTACCTTGAGGACATTTTTCGAGTATTTTATGGATATTAATTTCTGCTAGGAAACAAAAATAAAAATAAAAAAAACTAGCGTGCATACACAATCTAACGCTTTTGTGAGCAGAATAGTAAGTCAATTGCACTTTTGCACACTCTTGTAAACCAATCGTTTCTCTATATATCTATATATACTTCAGATTGACAATCATAAATGGTGTTCAATTTACGTAATCAATGTGGTATAAAATCGACAACATAGCTCCAGTTAAGGCGCTATATTCATTTGAAAAGTACTGGACCCAGTTGTTCAAAGCATCGTTAGCATAACGAGCTCGTTAGTGGTCATATTGTTAATTGTTCTAGCTAGTACAATAGCTAACGGTTTGGTATTTTTGCAGAAAACATGTGAGCAGCCTTTATTTCAGCAAAAATAAAAGCATATTTGCCATATTAAATGAGCCCCGCCAAGCGAATTTGGGTCTTCGAGCATTCCGTCATGACAAATTTTAACTGCGCATGCATAGCCATTCAGAGGGGCCAGGGATATGGCATTCTGTCTGAAGGTTCCTCTTGATTCTCTGCTTGTATGAGCGAGCAGCGAAGGTTCTGGCGAGACTGCGCGGATGCGCAGGCTCGCCTGAACCTTCGCTGCTCGCATAGGCGATAAGTACCAAAATCGCTTGACGGGGCCCAAATGATCAAAGATTTAACAATACGTTAACTAACGACGTCGTTAGTTTTGAACAACTGGCCTCTGATATTTTTTCTTATTGCTGCATGAAAACCCCATGTTGCGGGTACTCATTAGCAGCGCCTTGGCGAGGCTCTTCTAATGAGTACCCATAACATGTGTTTCCATGCAGCAAGAACAAAAATAATAATATTATGTGAATACCCGCTCTTATCTGGGGCTATGAACCAACGTAAAAAACGAATATCAACATATCCTTACTGTAGCCAATGTTTTGTTTCCCTTGATCCTGTCCACCAAAGTGAGCATACATCAGACCATAACCCGAGTGAGATACAGGCTGATAACTTGAGGCAGTCTGTAGCTAAATAAAAATCATTTTAGCTCACGAGAGAAATGCCAATAAGATGAAGACTAGGCAGAATGATTGTAAACTTTGTTCTCTTCTTATACAGAACTAGGAAAAAATAAAATAAAACAAAACAAAACAATGACTTTAATTACATTTGCAGCTGATATTGTGATGTGTGTATAATATCTATTCTTGCACACCAGACAAGGAAATCCGTGATATTTACCCCGGGATAGAAATTTATGTTCTGACCCTGGTGTTCCGACCCAAAATCGAATATAATCGCGTGCTTGATAAATGCACTGGTTGATTACGACCGTCGTTAAGGTTGACGTCACAGGACGTCACTAAACATTCCTGCAAAGTCAACACAATATGGCGGACGTTGGTAACCGAAGTGACTACAGCATTAAAAATCCGCGCTGAAATGGAAGGTATGCAAGAAAAGAATCCAATATTGGTGTGAGGGTGGATAGAAAAATCCGTCCCTCGGGATCACTGTCCGGCATCACTCGGCAAGCCTCGTGATGCCGGACATTGTCCTTCGGGACGGATTTTTCCATCCAACCCTCACACCCATATAAGATTCTTATATTCAGTACTGAGGTGTATGGTCATCGTGGTTTTAATAAGGTCGCAGCCTGACACCTTTATATGCTCTTCGGGTATGTGGGAAGAACAAGGATGCAGATTAACTCGTGCGTCTTTCTAGCCCCCTGTTTCTATATCTAATTTTAAGGACTAGTCCTAGTCTGTGCTGCTCAGCTGACCAGTATCCTCAATTCGGAAACTTTCGCTCAAATAAAAAGTGTTGACGTGTTTCAAAGAATATAGTGTATACTGTCAAAACAAAAGTGAAGACAATGGTCAGGAATCGCAGTGTGAGTGTGTGTTTTTGAGTTTTACGTCCCACCAACAGCTAAGGTCATACGGAGACGGGACCTCGGTTTAAAGACTCATCCGAAAGTCTGGAGAAGCCCGAGATCGATCCTGCGACCCCTGATTTACAAGGCGAGTAGCGTAACCACTGCACCACGTAGTCTTTTCCGGAATCGCAGCTCCCAGCAGAGAAACCAAAGGGAAAGAAACACAAACATGAAATAACTAGACCCCAATGAAAATATCAATAGTAGAAAGCCAAAAGGACATTTACTTTCCCAGGAAATAGGCAATTGGTTATTTAAAACAACACAATATAAGCGATACATGTACACAAACTGACAGACAAACCATAACACAGAAGAACCGTCTACTTTCAGTTTTCAAACGAAGGCTGAGTATGCAAAAGCGACAATGTACCTGAAATATGTCTACACGGTTGTTATGCTACACGGAAGTTATGTACACGGATGTAATGCTAATTGTTTAAGCTTATATCCCCGCCGATCGGGGCTTGGAGAAATAAATTGGGCTGCTCGGTGCTTCCACGCGGAACTGCATGCGTACTGGTAACCCGCTTAGAAGATTTAAGTCTGCCGAGGCGACATGGAGCGAGTCGGTCCGCCCATGCATACACACTCTTTTGGTTTCATTGGGCGGCAGGGCTCAATATGTCATTTCACCCCAATGTCGGACAGAAGTCCCACCAAATTGGAAACAAAGTCTCCAAAATAACCTAAATAGTGTTGATGGGGACCTAAATCCCAAATCAAACAAACTCCCAAACAAATGCCTAAGCCGAAGGAATTTTCCTATCCCACCAACAGCCCCTTGACCTGTTGTGAGAAATGCAGTGAAGTTGACTGGACATGCATCACGTGAACAAATCTGTGAAATAAACACCCGCTAAAACCCTCCTTATATAGCGAAAACTGGGGTTTATGAGGGAATACATTATTTTTCTTATTTCTGCTTCAAGACATAGGTTGTGGGTACTCGTTAGAACCACCATTGAGAAGGTTCTAACCAGCACCAACAACCTATGTGTGCATTATAAATATGAAAACTACCATGGAATTTTTATCAGAAAAGTAGCTATTTTGGAGATGTGAAAACAATGCACTATGTATCGGAATGTCTGCATTGTTTTACAAGGGAAAAAATTTTCGGGAGTTTTTAATTGCTGATCCCTTTCCTAATCGGGTCTACTCTAAAAGAAACAGAAATGTACCCAGGTGTAAATGTTTTTCTTTTTGAACCCCATCCTCCACCCACACGAGATTATGTTTTGCGGTCCGAGCCTCTTGTGGTTCATTTGATTAAAGGTTAGAAAAAGCAAATTACATTCGCTGACGCAGACATCTCAGGAGAGTAGCTACCACCACCATATGCGTAATTCCTGGGGCCACCACCAGTTGACATTGAAAGCATCTGGCTCCCGGTCTGTACACCTTGCTGAGCTGATACCTTGCTGATATCATTTGAAGCTTTTTGTAGAATGCCTGACAAGGAACCTAAAATAGATTACCCATTATACACATAGGGTCCCTGAAAGGTCTTTCATTTAGCAAACAGTTTAGACTGTGGCATCTGATTCGGGTCTTCACTGTGCATGAAATACAATACATGTATTTGTTTTTTTTATCAAATTTTAGGATAATGCCTAGTGTTCCGAAATGGCCTCTTATTAAGCAAACAATTAAGTCCGCGCGTCTGATCTGGGTCTACAATTTGCTGGAAGTACAAAATTGTATTATTATTTTAATAATGCATAGGGCACCCCAGAAAAAACTATTATTATGCAAAAAATGTAAACCCTGGCCTCTGATCAGATATACACTTTGTTTGAAATAAAAGACGGTTATTAAATGTTAGAGTCAATATACATGCATATACATTTGGAAAGTGGTTCGCTTTGTTTGATTTGTTTGGGGTGTAACGGTCCAGTCAAAGCAGTTTTGGTAACGTCCAGCCGGTCGGTGTACTAAACACGCTGTTTCTGGGCGGGCGTTTAACTACATGTAGATGGTTAGCCAGTAGACTGTTGCTGTAAGCGTGTATTCTTTCGTCAAAAATACAATTAACCTTCTTGAATCAGCAGAGGGGAGGCAATGAACGGTCATGTTGAATCTCTACGACAGGCTGTTGTCGACCTAGCACTGATCGAACACGCCGCCTCCTGACCACCAGTCAGAGGTTCATCCGACTATGTCTCGGAGGCCGGGAGTCTATGTGCCGTATATGGGGCAACATATAGACACGATAATCGTGCATCCGCATATTTGTAGTCAGATTTTGAGTGCTCAATGCTCTGTCTGGTAAATGATATTTTGGTTATGTACCTATGAACTGAAGTGTAATTTTCTGTAGAACTTCATCGAGTCTAAATCAATAGAAAATAACGCTACGTTTCCACCACATATCAATTTCTTCGACACAAATATATTGAACTTTCTACCACCAAAAATATATATATTTCTTTTTGATAAAAAATTCTGATATTTTGCATAATTCTGCTCAAAACATAGATTGTCGGCACCCGTTAGAACCGCCTCGGCGAGACGGTTCTTACGAGTATCAACATTCCTGTTTCTGAGCAGAAATAATAAAAAATAAGGTATACCCCTGTAAACCCCAGTTTTACTTTATGAATGCGGGATTTATGGCCCGGGGTCAAAATTATATAGGCATGTTTTTGCTCTAGGTGTAGCTTTAGCAAACAGTCCTGAATCGAAACTTACACTGTTTCATTTAACACCTAAATTTCAGAATTTAAAACAAAAACTGGAGACCCTGATCATACGTCGTATTCTGTGGCGTCTGGTCTTGGTCTACACTCTCTGCCAAAGCCAGCACATGAGTCCAGTCCAGATTCTATTGATAACCCTTTTTACACAACTCTCTGACCCCGCAGCGACAGGAAATAAGCTGCGTTTTCGTAGAAATCATTGTTAGTAACGCTGACATCAGCTAAACAAAGCCACTGTGCTTAGAAGCGTTGGTCCGATCGACTGACAATAAACCCAAGAAAACATCAGTACGGAATAAATGCAATCTTATCAGAGTATTCGCGGCACGCTATTGGCATGCATTCAGACCCAAAGGTTCTTCGTTCTTTTAACCCATATATGCTTACCGGCCCTGTTTGGGACATTGACAAACAGTTGAGACCCAGATCAAACGCCGCAAAATGCGGCGTCTGATGTGGGTCATAAACAGTGGAGACCCAGATCAAAGGCCGCAAAACGCGGCGTCTGATCTGGGTCTACACTGCATCACGAAACCCACCTATACAATTTTGACTCCCTTGAACCCAACTTTTATATAGTAAAACTGGGGTTTACACGGGTAAACCTTATTTTTCTTATTTCTGCTCAAAAATATAGATTGTGGGTACTCGTTAGAACCGCCTCGATCAAGCGGTTCTAACGAGTACCACAATCTATATTTTGAGCAGAAATAAGGAAAATATCACAATTTGTCATCCTAAAAGTTTAGTTTTTTTTCGGTGAAAAATTTACAATGTATTTGCATAGGCGTGTTTTCGAACTGGTTTGCTGAAAGTGCATACATGTTCATTTTTGCAAAACTAACCGCTGACAAGACAAACCTGGCACCCCTATAATTGGAAATGGAACAGTTCAAACTTATTAGGTGGGAGATTCCATTGTCATATGAGCCCCGCCAGGCGAATTTTTGTCTTCGAGCATTCCGTAATGACAAATTTTAACGGCGCATGCCCAGCCATTCAGGGGAGCCAGGGATATGGCTTTCGGTCTGAAGGTTCCTCTTGATTCACTGCTTGTATGAGCGTGCAGCGAAGGTTCTGGCGAGACTGCGCGGATGCGCAGGCTTGCCTGAACCTTCGCTGCTCGCATAGGCGATGAGTACCAAAATCGCTTGACGGGGCCCATATATGTGTTAAATAGCAGCTCCTCATATGCCACAAAAGGTCACTTGTTTCATTAGACTTACCACAGTCGCATACATAGCAGCCGCCTTTCACTCGCATACAAAATGATGGACACATAAACAGGACCTTGCACTGGTGAGGTTTGCCCATTACGCCTACAAGAAAATGTGTATTGCGATGACGCATCATGTGTATAAAATCTGTCTTTCAGGTCTCTCAAATGAGCCACCGCTCAATAAAGAAAGGAAAATAATGATAAATAAATAAACAAAAAAAAAAAAAAAAAAAAAAAAAAAAAAAAACAGCAAAAAACACAAAACAAAACAACAAACAAACAAAAAACAACAATAAAAAAAAAAAACAACAACAAAAAAAAACACAATAATTGCATCTGTTCGACAAGCAAACACTCAGATCACTCTTTAATAGCAACCAACCAACGAGTTGTTTGCCGCCGAAGGCGGCAAACAACGAGAGTTGGTTGCTTAACGGTAACACGTGTATTTATTTATGAACATACCCCACCCATTCAAACCTCAAAAGCCAACAGGACTAAGGCCAAAAATTTCTTCGTACTTCCGGTTTTACAGCTTCCTGTTGCCGGAAGTAAACCTGATTGGATAAAACTTGAACTTCCTTGTTACCATGGACGCACGTTCATCTTTTCGAAATAAACAAACTTGGCTGTGCTACATCAACTCACAATACAGCTTTTTCCCGTTTAACAGCTACATCTAATTCAATGATAAAAACGTGTCTTCTTTACCCTTTCGCTGGTATATTCCACTGCATGAGGTAATACTACACATACAGTGTCACGGACCGTGTCAAAACTAATAGCCGTTAGTGTTGGCGAGAAGAAGTAAACAAAAGTTTTCCTGCTGTGATGAGTGAATAAAATAATACAGTAGGTACATTTTTCTTGAAACATCTTGCTTAAAAATTGGTGTTTCAGTTCAATGTACCTGTTGTTAAAATCACAGGCGCTTGAAGTTTGGTCCATCAAACGTGCTGAAAATGTCCAAATACAAAAGCTCCAGAAGCAATTTCAAAGAAATTGCCAGGTGTGCAAGCACTGTTTCGGAGCCATTGCGCCTCTGACTTCCGTAACACCGCAGCAAATGTTGCACGGCAACGTCATGAACGTCAAAGTATTCGATGGAAATTTGACGTAAAATAAAAATGGATGACTGCTGTGCTGAAAGACTCATAATTAGCGTTGATGAGACAAAACCTGCATGTCTCTGCACGTTGTGTATTTGGCAACAGCTTTTAATACGCTGCTATAAAATTACAAGTTGCCCCTTTCGAGGTTTTCACTCGTCGAGGTGACATATCTTACTGCACAATGTCTTAAAGCACCTTGCAAATTATCCGGCGATACTGACTGGCAGAGGGTAACTTGAGAGAAAATGCACTACAATGCTCCAAACCTTCACAAATGTGGTTGAAGCAGAGAGACAATGAAACTCTAGAAAGGGTAGCTACTTTAATCGCACACCATCCCCAACCACAACCTAAAAATGATTTAGTAAATCTCAGTTATTACCTGTTGTTTACATGGCATCGGGTCGCATGAAAACAGGAATGTAGGCATACTCATCAGGTAGCGCTCTGCGCTGTCAATATTCGAAGAATATGACATGCGTAGACAAAGAAAAAAAAAACAGTATTCACATCCAGCTACACAGTTCATCCGGTTTCCGAATAGCTAATGTGACCTTTATACTGCATCGATGATCTAAATATGACGTCAAATGTATCACGAAGTATAATCGTACAGTGCATTATAGATAAGTAGCGAGATGCTTTAGTGACATTTGTTTTTAAATAAGAGAAAAACGACAGAACTTATTTTGGCTTGTGTATTTATGTACACTTATCGGGGCTTGAAGAAATAGATGGGCTGCATGATTCTTCCACGCAGAGCTGAAACCGACTGCACACGAGGACTGGTAAACTGCGTAGAGGATAGAGCCTGCAAGTCGGACCGTCCATACTTATAAACCCTATTGGTTTGATTGGGCGACAGGGCTTGAAATGCCAATTTTTTTCATCTCATTGTTGGGTAAAAGTCCCACAAAATTGAACAACGTCTCCTATACAGTGTTGACGGGGACGTTAAATCTCAAATTAAACAAACAAACAAAACAAACATTCCTATAGATCTTGGTTGTCACCATGACAAATTTCTCTGTCACCGTAGAAGCCTCCGTGGTGCAGTGGTTACGCTACTCGCCTTGTAAACCAGGGGTCGCAGGATCGATCCCGGGCTTCTCCAGACTTTCGGATGAGTCTTTAAACCGAGGTCCCGTCTCCGTATGACCTTAGCTGTTGGTGTGACGTAAAACTCAAACACTCACTCACTCACTCTGTCACCGTGTTCCTTCGACTTGTCACCGAGATGAACGCGACAGCTAGCACGACGCACAGGTGTTCTCAGCATGATCTTGTAGCGGTACACACAGCGAGCCAGCGCAGATCAAAAAACCTTTTCCTACCAAGGAAGAATCAGATCCGCCTATTAATCTAGCCAATGTGCTTAAGTCTTTGCGGGGTTGTAAGTCTCATGCGAACAGTGGAGACTTAGTTCAGTCTACGCAGATGTGCAGGCTGATCTCATTTGTCAGTGGTCGCTCATTTCTTATTGTCCTAAACGGTAAACTTCAAGATAGAACCAAGGGCGAAGATGGTGGCCACGTAAAATCAAATTATAGCATCCCCAACCCCCACCTCCGCCATTAATTATTTTTTCACTGACCGTAACCAGTAAAGCGCACATCCT
The DNA here is from genome assembly GCA_963580285.1 of Lucinisca nassula. Classification (NCBI taxonomy): domain Eukaryota; kingdom Metazoa; phylum Mollusca; class Bivalvia; order Lucinida; family Lucinidae; genus Lucinisca; species Lucinisca nassula. The sequence continues at coordinate 13,862,063 of OY757019.1, forward strand.
TCCGCCAGAAACTGAAAAACGCCCTCCTTGAATCAGCGGAAGGGAGAGAATGACCCTAGAGAAGATTTCATGATCAATCTCCATGAAAGAATGTTGCCGACCTCCTGATCACAAGTCAGAAGCGCATCCGACTGAGCTACTGAGGGCGGCATAGGAGAAATGGAGTGGACAAGAAATTCAAGGCTCAAACTCGTGACATAGTTTTTGAACATGGTATGGTAATGAGTTCTGCAAATCGGCTCGTGCCGGCGAATATTTGACGGATTTTTTTTTTTTTTTTCTGTTGGAATAACTTGTATCAACATTGATCCAGAATTATATCCTGTGTCTTCTTTTGCGGCTAGACCCTTGCTGGTCCGTGTCTATGCTTTTCAGGATGCGTGGTGGTTGGGTCAAAACTATGCGTTCTTAGTCTGTTTATAGTCCGATTATGAGCGTAGACGCGTCCTGGCAATTTATCTTCTTTTTTATTTTTTTTTTTTGCGGGCCGTTGTTATTGCCTCTACGGGGGCTGGTGATAGTTTGCCGTGATGCGGCAATTTGTTAGATTTACATGCGTGCGTGGCGGCCCCCGCCAATCGGGGCTTGAAGAAAAAGATGGGCTGCATGATGCTTCCACGCAGAGCTGAAACCGACCTGCACACGAGCTTAGAGGATCTAAGCCTGCCCAGGCAAAGCCGTGTGAGGTGGTCCATCCATGCTTATAAGCCCTATTGGTTTCATTGGGCGACAGGGCTTGACATGTCATTTCATCTCAGTGTTTGGTAAAAGTCCCACAAAATTGGAAGCAATGCCTCCAAAATGACCTATACTGTGTTGACAGGGACGTTAAAAAAACAAAAGATTTACATGCGTGCCCGGCTTTGACTCGGCTCAGCCCGCGCAGTCTGATCTGGGTCTTCGCTGTGTGCGCTTTGGATAGCCGGACAACAAAGCAAACGCATAAAACCACAAGAGACTGGAAGAATTTGTTCACATATGGGCGACAGCATATTCCTGTAACGACCTTTTCGTATGCAATAACCGCTCGTGCTGGAAAATACTCAATGACATCACGTGTCGCTGTAGAATCAACGAGGCACTGCACGAAAATAGTCGCATGAGACAAAATGGAAAACAAACTGTTAGCGCCCCATATAAGGGGTCAATAGTCTGTTAAAAGCGGGTTCACTACTGAAATGCCTCGGTGAGGCTAATCTAACTGAAGATGGCTCATGTCAAATCTGCTCTCACTATTCTTTATATGTATCCTATATCATAATATTTTGTATTAAAGCGATGGTAGATTACTCTCATGCGAACAGCGAAGACTTTGATTTGTCTACGCAAATGCATAGGCTGATCTGAGTTATTATTGGTCGCTCATTTCTTATTGTCCAAAACGGTAAACTTCACGGCGAAGCTCATGGCCAGGTAAAATCAATTTACAGCCCCGACCCCCACCCCTGCCATTGACCGTTACATGTACCATTTCAGCGCACATTCTTTCGCCAGAAACTGACAAATGCCCTTCTTGAATCAGCGGAAGAGGGAGAATCACCCTATATAGAAGATTTCATGATCAATCTCCACGAAAGAATGTTGCCAAGTCCGGCAGGTATCGAGCCCGCGTCCTCCTGATCACCAGTCAGACGCGCATCCGATGCTACTGAGGGCGGCACAAGAGGAAAATTCAAGGCTCAAACTCGTGACCTTAGTTTCTGAACTTAGTATAGTAATGAGTTCTGCAAATCAGCTCACAAAGGCGTATATTTGACTTCATTTTTTTATTTTTTTTTTATGTTGTAATTAACATTGATCCAGTATCATGTCCTTGCATATAAACCCTATTGGTTTCATTGGGCGGCATAGCTTGAGAAGTCATTTCATCTCAATGTTGGGTAACGGTCCCAAAAAACGGTCTCAACAAAATGACCTAAATATTGTTGACGGGTCGTTAACCCTCAGTTGAAACAAACAAACCATCGACGCCTATATTCATGTAATTTCTCGTTCGAAGTCCCAAATTGTACTTGCATGTTTGAGATGGTGCAGATCGTGCTTGTGAATAGTCTGTGCTAATTAGTGAACAAAACGGGTCACATGTGAGACGCCAAGCTCGGAATGTCAGGTGTTTTTTCTTTGTACTCCGGTTAAACGATCAGCTCGATTTAAGTGAAATAATCTTAATCTTGAAAGTAGCTCAGTCGGATGCGCATCTGACAGGTGATCAGGATGACGCGGGTTCGATACCTGCCGGACTTGGCAACATTCTTTCGTGGAGATTGATCATGAATTCTATATAGGCCGTAAAACCAAAACCAAAACAAAAACAATGCGCTTCAATATATTTGTGGGAGAGAGAGAGAGAGAGGGAGAGAGAGAGAGAGAGAGAGAAAGAGAGAGAGAGAATCATCGAATTATTATGCGGGGGCTTAAGAGAGAGAGAGGGAGAGAGAGATCATTCCCGTTTTTTTTTTTTTTTTTTTTTTTGGCTTGCCTGAGAGGGTGTGGCTACCTTTCAAATTATGGCGCTGTCCACACCTGTAAAAAGGTATGAAATATTGCATAGTTTTACCCGTTTTGTACCTCTAATCTAAGATCGACGTTTGGGTGCTTCTGCTATCAAAGCGGCTTTTAAGTAATTGGCCAACAGTGACAAAATGGATATTGCCGCAGCAGGCAAGTAAGGGGCTAATGCGAGCGATGCGACTTTGAATATTGTTCTGTCTGGATCGGGCCTTGATCAGACTGGTCGGATGTGTACTGAGGTTGATCATCTGTCTTTCTTCCGAGCCGTTGAACATTTTATGATAAGCCTGTCCAGGAACCGCGGTGCGAGGCGGACCGTCCATGCTAATAAAGCCTTTTGGTTTCATTGGGCGACAGGGCTCGAGATGTAATTTCATCTCAATGTCGGGTAAAAGTCCCACAAAATTGGAAGCAACGTCTCCAAAATGACCTTTACAGTGTTGACGGGGAAGTTAAACCTTAAATCAAACAAGTGAAACAAAACCTTCTTAATCTGGGTTTACACTGGTGTTTAACCCGCCCGGGAAGATGGGCACCTTTACTTCTATATAAATCTACGGATAGCATAAAAGAAGTGGTCGATGCAATTACCCCAGACAGAAGAGACAAAAACACAAACATGAAACTAATAAAACATCACTAGCGGAATGGTTAAAGGACAATTACATGTACTTTCCCACAAAATGGCCAACCAAAATACAAATACATTGAAGCAAGACGATTTCTAACAAAAATAAACGAAACCGCGACAGAATAGGGTGCCGGGAAAGGGGGGGGGGGGGGGGGGGCGGTTGAATCGATTTTACGTGACCACAATTCTGTCAGACAAATAATTTATTTAATCTGCATGAAAGCTTTCTAACTCGTAAGAAGGGCATCTCCACGAACACACACACACATACATACACTAATGATTATGGAGATGAAGCAATCGGGGAAACCGTGGTGAGAATCACTGAACGTTAGATTCCGGTATAGCATAAGTAACGGTTGTACATTGTGGTTTGCAAACGTCATCAAGACATGCCAACGTCATTATGATGTAGCCGGTGCACTGGTAAACAAAGGCTTTGGAAAACCGTTTTCTATTTTGAATTTAATTTTTCAAAACATGTTCTCGTCTAAGACTTAGGTAAGGATTGCATTTAAATAATCTGACAAACACATAAAAATGACCTGTTTTATTTATCTAATCAATTTTATGTATTTGTTAAAACTGATTTTACCAAAGCGTGACGAAGAGATTTTTCTACCCGAGGGTACCGGAAACTGGACACGCAATGGCTGTCGTCAATTTTGACAACATTTCAATCGTTGTTTATTGCGTCATGCTGATGTGTCAGAAAAAGTTATCCATGCCCCGCATTATAATTTGATATATATTTTCACTGCACACAGTCGGTATTTGCCGAGAACCTGTGGTTGAAGCACTTCAAAGGTGCAGCAAAAACGCTTGCACTCCTGGCCATTTCTTACGAAATGGCTTACTGTCACTTTTGTTTTTGGACATCATGAATTATTTATGGACAGAACTTCAAGCTCCTGTGTTAAAATACAGCCAACAAAGCTCAGTGAGGATTTTTTTCCACTGCAGTCGAAGAAAATCAGGGCCGGACTCTAGCTCTTGTCGAAAATAAGCATGCAGCTACCAGGCTTCTAGCTCGAGATAGTACATGAAAGAAGAAAACTCTGCACACTGATGGCCAGAATCACAGCAATAGGTGAATTGGGATGCAAACATCTTGTTCAAACTTTGGTGTTTCATTTCAAAGTACCTCTTGTTTAAACAAAGCAGCATTGGAGGTCACAGGAGTGAATTGTCTTGGAATCTCAGAAGACACTCCCAGGTATCCAAGTTGTAAATAAGAATGCTTTGTGGTGAGTGACTGTTTCAAAAAACTTTACAAAGGTATTCTCGAATTTGACCCTAGCCCCACCCCAGGGCGTAAACCCAGGGTTATGTTCTCTTTGAACATCAGAAGACCCTCCCAGTAGCCTGGCAGTAGGGCTGGCTAATCAAAGCTGAAAAGATAATCAATTATCATTCCTGTCATTGCGATCGATAATCAATTAGTAATCACTGAAGATTTAGTCATAATTTTACGGTCGGGTATAAAAGCCAAGGCCGGGCCGGGCCAAAAAATGCTGATCCAAAGATTTTATATTTTGTCTATTGTTCTAATTAAGATATATATCTAGGTCAATTGGGTATCAAATTATTATAAATAACATATTTGATAACTGCACGAAGGTTTATCTCTCTTTTCTTGAAATAACCGTTTTCCGAAATCCAGGGTATAAAAGCCAGGGCCGGAAAAAATGATAATATTTCTTAAATCCTTGCAAATCTACAGTTTAAAGTACTTCTTTTTGTACTGAAAATATTTGAATTTGATTATTGTCATCACTTCACCATAGAAAAATATAACAAACATATGAGACTACCTTAAATGATCAATTTTCTTACTTTTTAATTGTTTCTATTTTTAGTTTGACTTAATTAAAGAAAACGACGGAAAAGGACCGAAATGGAAGAAAATTTTGTTTACTGCTAGCTGGAATTAAAGAAAAGTAAAAAATAACATTTTTTCTTTATCATTTTAATACACACATACATGTTAGCAAATATAACAATCAATTTTTATATTTCTTTAATTCCAGCTAGCAGTAATAATACGTTTTTTTACCTTTTTGGTACATTTCGGTCATTTCCTTTAGTAAAGTTAATCTAAACATTACGATAACACGCCCGTATGGCATAGTGCATTTTTCACATCTCCAAAATGGCTACTTTTCTGATTAAAATATGCGATATTTTTCTTATAAATACTACAAACATAGGTTGTGGGTGCTCGTTAGAACCGCATCATCGAGGCGGTTCTAACGAGTACCCACAACCTATGTCTTGGATTAAAAATAATGTTTACCCCTTTAAACCCCAGTTTTCTCTATAAAAAGTGGGGTTTAGGGGGTGTTCATTTCACGGACTTGTTCACGTGATGAATAGAAACCATTAGAAAATAAGAAATAAGATCATTTAAGGTGATTTTGATATGTTTATTTTATTTTCTATGTACACATGATAAAAACTATCAAATTTATCTATCATCAGGGCAAAAAAGAATTTCTTTAACCGATAAAATTGTAAGAAATTAATAAATATTTCCATTTTTACCAGCCTTTGGCACAATCCTTTGGATCCAGACGTTAACTGGAGGCCCCCTGTGCAGGGAGAACCATCCCCCGTGCAGGTTAAAGATCCCTAACATAATTACATCAACAACAACAGCCTGTTTACTATGTAGGCAGCTCCATCCTGCGAAACCTGGAGTGTATATACATGTATATGTAATGTACACCAGGAGTGTTTTGTTTGTTTGATTTGAGGTGTAAAGTCCCCATCAACACCAACCCAAGACCGACGGATTTTGTCTGGTGAAAAGCTGGACCAGGTCAGGTCGCATGAGATCAGTGGCTGACTGGTCTGAATGGTCTACCCTGGTAGTTGAAAATCTGCCACCAAAGTCATAAAAATCCATGTTTTTAGCTCATTGATTATAAAATGGATTTCTGTTTTCAGTATGTTGCAGTAGCTTTACTATGTAAATAATAATAGAAATATTTGTTTGATTTGAGGTTTAACATCCCCATCAACACCGTAAAGGTCATTTTGGAGACATTGCTTCCAATTTTGTTGGACTTTTATCCGACACTGAGTTGAAATGACATCTCAAGCCCTGCTGGCCAATGAAACCAATAGGGCTTTAATATAAGCATGGAGGGTCCGACACTTGCATATTTTCAGTATTAAACTGTATCCCTCATTGTCAGTTTCACTATTATCATGCGTCAGCATTAAGTTTTGTAAAGGCTTGAAAACACGAGCTTGTACTTGCAGCTGTGCCAGTTTCGCAGAACTTTTCAATTTTTCTCAAAAAAGGCACAAATATTTTATATCTAAACTCACTGCATCTAACAACATTGCAGAATAACTAATCAACAACTTATTCAAGTCAAGCCCCATGTTCAAGTAGCTTAAAACTTTTTAGTGCCGTGTTGGGGGAAAAAATTGGTAGTTCCATTTCAAGGGGGTATCCCTTTTCAAAGAATTCTTTGTCCTGTTTGTTAAAAATTCAGAGACCAATTTTCATTGCACATAGTTGGTAGGGAAAGTGTTGCAATGTTTGTGGTGGTGGCTTTGACAAAGTCACATATAAGAACTAAGAACAAAACTCAATGTACACAATCTTACTGGACTGCATCGTAGATCTATTTTTGACCCGTATTTTGACTTTTTACACATTCGGTAAGTTTACTGGGCAAATCAACAGGCCAACTACAAACTCTGTGATATTGAATTGGTCTTATCTATATTCTGATATAGAATTTCCTGTGCCTGCGCAGGTTAGAGATGCCGTAATTACAGAATTACTGTGTAGGCTTTTGAGTGTATGTAATAATGTACACCTAATGTGAGATACTTGTAACTTGTGTGCTAGAAGAATCATGATTCCTGAAGGATCGTCTTCTAGAACCATTTTCCATTCCCATTGAGAGTTTTGTTTGTTTGATTTGATGTTTAACATCCCCATCAACACTGTATAGGACATTTTGATAATGTTGCTTCCAATTTTGTGCTACTTTTACTCGACATTGAGATGAAATGACACTTAAAGCCTTGTATCCCATAAACCAATATGGTTTATAAGCATGGACGGTCCGACTTGCACCGCTTTCCCTATAAGGCAGGCATAGATCCTCTAAGCCGTTAACCAGGCAGTACTCCTGTGCTGTCGGTTTCAGCTCTGCGTGGAAGCATCATGCAGTCAATCTATTTTTTAAAGCCCCGATGGAGTGGGGCGGTGCATGGGGGGCACCTTGGGGAGATGGATTGTTTGTTTGGTTTGAGGTTTAAAGTCCCCGTCAACACTGTAAAGGTCATTTTGGTGACTCTGCTTCCAATTTTGTGGGACTTTTACCCAACATCGAAATAAAATGACATATCAAGCCCTGCCCCGCAATGAAACCAATAGGGTTTATAAGCATGGACGGTCTGACTCGCACTGCTTTGCCTGGGCAGGCTTAGATCCTCAAAGCAGTTTACCAGTACTTGTGTGCGGGTCGGTTTCAGCTTTGCGTGTAAGCATCATGCAGCCCATTTATTCCTTCAAGTCCCAATGTTGGAGGGGGGGGGGGGGGGGAGATTCACCTTATTTGCATTATCTGCTGGTTCCTAGTCTGAAGGTTATCAAAGTTGGAAAAACAGGTAACCAGAACACCCTGACCTTCAAGGTCAGTGGGGAGGGTCTGGTTACCTGATTTTCCAATATTGGCAAAGTGGCAGCAAATAGTGCAAATATGGTGGATAGAATTCTGACATTTCTATCTCTTGAACAGAGATAATAACTCTTCCCTACCCTAAAGTATGGATGCAACTGCAGTTTTCAAAAATAATACTGGTTCTACTAAATACCGATACCATTCTCTGGAAGGAGTGGTTTTTATACCCGCTTTTTCGAGGAAAAATCGGGTATATTGTTTTCGTATCACAGTTGAGTCCGGCGTCCGTCTGTCCGTCGGTCTGTCTGTCCGTCACGTTTCTTGTAAATGGATCTCCTCTGCAACTACTGAAGTTACACTTTTGAAACTTTGCATGTGGATAGACCCTACGTGGAATGTAGATGGCAGTGGGCAACTTTTTGGTGACCTTGACCTCAACATGACCCCAAGGTCAAAGGTAAAAAAATATGGCAAATCATAATTTGTCATATCTCCTTAACTATTGGAGATATACTTCTGAAACTTTGCTTATTGGATGGTCTTTGGAATATAGAATATGTTGGACTACTTTTGGTGTGACCTTGACCCCAAGGTCAAAGGTCAAAATGTATGATTTAGCCGTATCTTCTAAACTATTAGAGGTACACTTCTGAAACTTTGGTTATTGGATGGCCCTTGGAATATAGAATAAATCTGGATACTTTTTGTGTGACCTTGACCTCAACATGACCCCAAGGGCAAAGGTAAAAAAATTATGAATTGCCATATCTCCTAAACTATTGGAGTTACACTTCTGAAACTTTGCTTATTGGATGGTCCTTGGAATACAGAATATGTCGGGCTACTTTTGGTGTGACCTTGACCCCAAGGTCAAAGGTCAAAAAGTATGATTTTGCCATATCTTCTAAACTATTAGAGTTACACTTCTGTAACTTTAGTCATTGGATGGCCCTTGGAAGATAGAATAAATTTGGACACTTTTGGTGTGACCTTCACCTCAACATGACCCCAAGGTCAAAGGTCAAAAATTATGATTTGCCATATCTCCTAAACTATTGGAGTTATACTTCTGCTTATCGGATGGTCCTTGGAATATAGAATATTTTCGGCTACTTTTGGTGTGACCTCGACCCAAGGTCAAAGGTAAAAAAGTATGACTTTGCTATATCTTCCTAACTATTAGAGTTACACTTCTGAAACTTGGTTATTTGATGGCTGTTTGAATATAGAATAAATTGGGATACTTTGGGTGGACCTCAACATAACCCCAAGGTTAAAGGTCAAAAAGTATGACTTTGCCATATCTTCTAAACTATAAAAGTTACACTTCTGAATTTTTGCTTATCAGTTAGAATGTTCTTTACAACTTTTTTTTTTAACTTACATACAGTTTTGGCTTGCTAATACATAGTCATTAGTGTTACTCATAGAAAACGCGGGTATTTGCGATGGTATACCATCGACTGCTGATCTTATTTTTTTTTTCGGTCAACTATCTACTGCACAGTTCAAGTTTAACTTTGTTGCTGTCGACCACCTTTGAGACTGTTAAACTTTAGAACAGTCCAAAAGGAGGTCTTAATATAGGAATTTTGTGGTACTTCTGCAAATGTCCATTTAGAAAACCTTTTCATTTCAAAAAGACCCACCTAATACTGAATGCACAAAATGGGAGGTTTGTAAGCATCAAAACGGTTGGTTGCAGTTAGGTCGCGCCTATTTCATATTAATAATAATAATAAAAATAATAATAATAGTTAGTAATTACAATAATACTTACGATATTGTCTCTACTTTCTAAAGATAGCATATTAAATAAGAAATTATGTAACGTTATGGCCCTCAAAAATAAAATTGAAAAATAAAAGAATAAAGATATAATATGTAACGTATATACAGTATATACGTCACTTAAAAGTATTAAAGCTTGTAAAATAACAACTGAGTGATTATTTTGAAAACTCCATAATTAGTATGAAGTATGAGGAAAAAACTCATAAAACACATTCTTTAAAATGGTTACCCTATTGACCAAATCACGGTAACAATATATCACAGTGTGATATGGTTATGTGTGTATGTTTGCTATTTTCGTCCCACCAACATCTAAGGTCATATAGAGACGGAACCTCGGATTAAAGACTCTTCCGAAAGTTTGAAGAAGCTTGGAATCGATCTCGCGACCTCTGGTTTTTCGGGACGAGTAGTTTATCCATTACACCATGAAGGCTTCTACTCGATGTGGTTAAAATGTTTGTTTTATACATTATATAATGTCATTTTCGGTGTGTCTTTGATTTTCGTTGCAAACAGCACCAAAAATGGGGAGAAGTCTATATATATAAAATTATATAAGCCGTACATACATGCAAAGACAAACTATATGAATAAACAACGTCACTGAAGTATTGCTTTGTTTTGGTTCTGATTGAATTGAGGTTTAACCTCCGCGTCAACACTACATGTATTTATGTCATTTTGGAGACATTGCTTCCAATTTTGTGGGACATTTACCCGACAATATGATGAAAGACATCTGAAGCTAACGCAAAATGAAAGCAATAGGGCTTATATGCATTAGATTTGCACCAATTTGCGTGGGCAGGCTTAATCACCAGTACTCGTGTTCACCACTTTGCAGTGCAATCTAATTCTCCGAGTTCCGCATTTGAACGAGGTATGTCACGGAAAAGTGTGGTAATGGAAACTGGTCGGGTCGAGATGATCAAAACAGTGTTGTACAGGTCGGTAAAAGTAAGACAAGCTATTTTAGAATATTTATGTAGTTTTTCTATAAAACGGATATGCGCCGTGTCGTAGTTTACATTGAGTTTCTTGTATTGCATACAGTTACATATTTTGTTCGAATACAAATACCGTTAATACTGTACATGTAACAGTCACACTTACACAAATACATTGTAAATTTTACCGCCGTAAAAGTGAAAAACTTCAGGTGAAAAATTGTGATATTTTTCTTATTTCTGCTCAAAATATAGATTGTGGGTACTCGTTAGAACCATCGATGCGGTTCTAACGAGTACCCACAGTCTATATTTTAGAGCATTAGAAAAATAAGATTTGTAAACCCCCAGTTTTACTATAAACAGATAACAGTGGGATTCAATGGCGTCAAATTTTTTCACCATATTTGCATTATTTGCTGGCTCCAAGCTTGCACATCGACAACACTGGAAAAACAGGTAACCAGACCCCCTGACCTTTCAAGGTCAGGGGGGTCCGGTTACCTGTTTTTCCAACACTGATAACCTTCAGACTAGGAACCAGCAGATAATGCAAATAAGGTGTATAAACAGATAAAAGTGGGATTCAATGGCGTCAAATTTAAATAGGCGTGTTCTCGTGATGTCAGCTCTAGCAGTGAATTGTTGAGTGACAAAGCACAGTCTTGGGTTCACATTACGAAAACACGCCTATAAAAATACAATGCAAATTTTACCTCCTAAACAACGAAACTTTTAGATGAAAAATTGTGATATTTTTCTTATTTCTGCACAAACTATAGATTGTGTGTACCCGTTAGAACCGCCTCGATGAGGCGGTTCTAACGAGTACCGACAATCTATATTTTAGAGCAGAAATAAGAAAAATAATGTTTACCCCTGCTAACCCCAGTTTTTCTATATAAAAGTGGGGTTGTATGTGTTAAAAATCATCTAGGTGTGTTTTCGTGATGAGTTGTAAAGTTGATCATATCACGAGCGACCAATAACAAACTGTGATTTATTTCTCAACAAATCACACTCCAGAGCTGAATAGTTTCGATTATCCTGATAATAACACAAACAAAATCGACAATAATTTTGTTTGCTTCAATTTCTCCCATTTGTAGCAATTCCGCCCAAAAAAATATTGACTGTATTACTTACTTTTAAATGTCCATTGCCTATATAGGCGTTCTGTGTCAGAAACCGATGGACAAGTCCTCAAAACCTCTGTAGTCCAGGCTTCAAAAAATCAACACTATATAGGTCATTTTTGGTGATATTGCTTCCAATTTTGTGGGACTTCTACCCGACATTGAGATGAAATGACTTCTCAAGCCCTGCCACCCAATGAAACCAATAGGGTTTATAAGCATGGACGGTCCGACTCGCACCGTTTACCTGGGTTGGCTTGGGTTTACCAGTACTTGTGTGCGGCCGAATCCAGCTCTGCGTGGAAGCAACATGCAGCCCATTTATTTCTTCAAGCCCCAATGGGCGGGGGCCGCAACAGTTGGTGTTACGGGATTGTGTAACGAACGTCACTTCTCTCAAAGTCCATCATCATGTGTGGTATTTCTTTTCTAGCCCTTATGGGTCATTGAAACCACTACGGGAAATACAATCGTATATATGAAGGTTCCATTTTGACCGAAATTAGTTTCATGTGGTGTGACCCAGAAACACTTCTATACTCATGATTCGCAGCTCTGTGTCGTAGTCCTTGCTTCCTACGGATTAACGTTCTGTAGAACTGGTTTGTGACGGCGTACCATCACGTGAACAAAACCGTGAAATGAATACCCTCCCCCACTCTATATAGAAAAAAACCTGGGGTTTACAGGGGTATAAATTATTGTTCTTATTTCTGCTCCAAGACATAGGTTGTGGGTACTCGTTAGAACCGCCTCAACGAGGCGGTTCTAACGAGCACCCACAACCTATGTTTGCAGTATAAATAAGAAAAATATCACGAATTTTCATTAGGAAAGTTGCCATTTTGTAGATGTGAAAAATGCTCTATGCCTCACGGGTGTGTTACATGTATCGTCATGCATACTAAAAATGACAAAGTTCAATATTCTTACCAATGTGTGGAATACTTACTGTGATAAAAGCTTGAAACCACCACAACCGTCAGAAAAACCTTCATGTTTTGAGTGTTACAGTAAGTTACCTGTGTTTTCGTGATACAATATTGCTTTCCTTTTTTATCGTTTCCGCTCACGTCATCGTTTCTAATCTAACACCTGCATGTCACAAATTTGATAGTTACAATGTATGAAAAACAGAAAGATTGCAGGAACTAGTTTTTGGCCTGACCTGACCTTGGGTAACCGAAGATAAGTTCGTCACGTTAATGATCACCCTTAACCCATATTATGCCATCACAACAATTAATGTCGGCTTTGTTATCTGCTGTTTTCTTTAACAGTCATTGTTGCAAACAAGGTGGACCCATATCAAACTGGTCCTAGAGGAGCAGTCTGAGCTGGGACCGCCTGCGAAAATATTTTGATGTTTTGCTGGGATGAACGTTGTGACGTCGTGGCGCCACGTCCATGGCGATGTCGTATCAGTGTTGAATAAAGGAACAGTGAAAATCTAGCTTACGTGCTCTTCAACTTGATAAACGCCTATGGCCGATATATTGAAAATTGGAAAAATGTGAAAAAATATTTTTATCAGGTTTCAGACAATGCAATAAACAGACGACATTTTCAGATGCTGTTTTTCTTTGCATCTTTAGTGTTAAAAAGGCAGTTTACAAGGACAAAAGTGTGATTTACAAAAGTAATAATGTATGATTTATGATAATAATTGCCTTATCGTTTCGTTTGCTACACCCCACTTGAACTTATAGGTTGACAAAATAGCATGTCTATATTGCTGTTGTCCAAATGATTTCTCATTACTAATTAAGTTAGACCGTGAACATGCTTATAATTGAATGCCTAAAGAATAATGACTGCCCCCTTTGCAAAAAAAAAAAAAAAAAAAAAATCGACTATTCGCGTCAGATTTCCGATTTAGGTTTGTAATAAAAGCCGGGATTGAGGTGGCGGTAATGTCGGGTAGGCTTAGTGGTGGCCTATGGTTCGGGAGAGATATGTTTTGTTTGGTTTGAGGTTTAACTCCCCTTCAATGTTATTTAGAGCATTTTGTAGACGTTGCTTCCAGTTATGTTGGTCATTTAGCCTTCATTCAGATTAAATGACATCTCAATCCCGCCGGCTTCGGTAGCTCAGTCGGATGCGTGTCTGACTGGTGATCAGGAGGAAGCGGGTCCGATACCTGCCGGGGTCGGCAACATCCTTTCGTGGAGATTGATCATGAAATATTTTCTACAGTCATTCTCTCCCTTCCGCTGATTCAAGAAGGACAGTTGTCAGTTTCTGGCGAAAGAATGAGCACTGTACTGGTTAACTGCTTACATATAAGCCTGCCCAGGAAATGTGTGGATAGGTAATCTGACCAGCTCAAAAATGACCTTAATTAGTGTTGACTGTGCCGTTAAACTCAAATACAAACAAACAAACAAACATCTCAATCCCTGTCGCCCATTGACTCACACGACTTTGTCTGGACAGACTTAGACCGTCTAAACGATTTACCAGTACTCTCAGCTCATGCAGCCAAATCTATTTCTCCAAACCCCAATGGGCGGGGGCCAGGAGATATACCTGAATCTGGCTGGTACCCCATACATCTCAAGTAGAGTATTTGTTTGTTTGATTTGAGGTTTAACGTCCCTATCAACTCTGTAAAGGTAAGTTTGGAGACGTTGCTTCCAATTTTGTGGGACTTTTACCCGACCTTGAGATGAAATGACATCTTAAGCCCTGCCGCCCAAATGAACCAATAGGGTTTTTTAACATGGAAGGGCCGACTCGTACCGCTTTTCCTGGGCAGGCTTAGATCCTCTAGGCAGTTTACCAGGACTCGTGTGCGGGTCGGTTTCAGCTCTGCGTGGAAGCATCATGCAGCCCATCTATTTCTTCAAGCCCCGATGGACAGGGGCCGTCAAATAGAGTGTTATACTGGTGGGTCGACTGTCGCTGACTATAGGTCGGAAAAGTCCTGGACCGCTCTGCGTGGAAGCATCATGCAGCCCATCTATTTCTTCAAGCCCCGATGGGCAGGGGCCGTCAAATAGAGTGTTATACTGGTGGGTCGATTGTCGCTGACTATAGGTTGGAAAAGTCCTGTGACTGCTTAATTTACCCTTGAAATCCGATTTGTAGCTCAACTGTCACGTAGTGACAATGTGAGCTTTTGTGATCACATTTTGTCCGTCGTCCGTGCGTCCGTGCGTGCGTGCGTCCGTGTGTGCGTAAACAATTTCTTGTCCGCATGATAGCATCTTCATTTACGATTTGATTTTAACCAGACTTGCACACAACTTGTACCACCATGAGATCTGGGTTCCTTTCTTGAACCAGCTATATCCCATCATGTGTTACGAAGTTACGGCCCCTGAAAGGGCAAAAATTGCCTATTTTGGTCTTGTCTGCATGATAGCTGTTTCATTTTTGATTCGATTTAAATTGAACTTGCACAAAATTTGTACCACCACAAAATATCTCGGTCAAGTTTGAAAATTGGTCATGTCGGGTCAAAAAGTAGGTCAGCAGGTCAAATCGAAAAAAAAAAAACCTTGTGAAGACACTAGAGGCCACAGTTTTGGTCCAATCATCATCAAACTTGCTCAGAATGATCATCTTGATAATATCATGGTCATGTTTGAATATGGGTCATGTCAGGTCACAAAGTAGGTCAGTAGGTCAAATCATAGAAAAAAACCTTGTGAATACACTAGAGGCCACAGTTTTGGTCCAATCATTATCAAACTTGCCCAGAATGATCATCTTGCTATTATCTCGGTCAAGTTGGAATACGGGTCATGTCGGGTCAAAAAGTAGGTCAGTAGGTCAAATCATAGAAAAACCTTGTGAACACACTAGAGGCCACAGTTTTGGTCCGATCATTATCAAACATGCTCAGAATGATCATCTTGATAATATCTTCAACTTGGTCACGTTCGAATATGGGTCATGTCGGGTCAAAAAGTAGGTCAGTAGGTCAAATCAGAGAAAAACTTTGTGAACACACTAGAGGCCACAGTTAAGGTCATATCATCATCAAACTTGCCCAGAATGATCATCTTGACAATATCTGAGTCAGGTTCGAATATGGGTCATGTTGATCCAAAAAGTAGGTCAGTAGGTAAAATCATAGAAAAACCCTCTGAACACACTTGAGCCACAGTTTTGTTCCGATCATCATCAAACTTGGTGAAAATGATCATTTGACAATATCACAGTAAATTTCGAATATGGGTCAAATCTGGTCAGTAAGTAGGTCAGTAGGTCAGATTGTTGAAAAACCTTGTGGACACACTAGAGGCCCCAGTTTTGGTCCGATCATCATCTAACTTGCTCAGAATGATCATCTTGACAATATCTGGGTCAAGTTCGAATATGGGTCATGTCGGGTCAGAAAGTAGGTCAGCAGGTCAAATCACAGAAAAACGTTTTGAACACACTAAGAGGCCACAGTTTTAGTAAATCATCGTAAAACTTGCTCAGAAAGATCATCTGGACAATATCTCAGTTAAGTTCGAATATGGGTCATGTCAAATCAAAAAGTAGATCAGTAGGTTATTTTGTAATAACTGTTGAACCGTTAAAGACAGAGCCTTCATATTTGGCATGTAGGTTCCTTGTGACAAGGGCTTCCCACTCATATAAAGATTTGACCTGTGACCTTGACCTGCGACCTACTTTATCGTAACTTTTGAACCATATGAGCTAGAGCCTTCATATTTGGCATGTTTGTTCCTTGTGACAAGGTTTTCTCAACCATTCAAAACTTTTGACCCATGACCTTGATCTTTGACCTACTTTGTCATAACTTTTGAAGCATGTAAGATACAGCCTTCATATTTGGCATATAGGTTCCTTGATAGGAGTGAGTGTTTGAGTTTAAGTCTCACCAACAGCTAAGGTCATACAGTGATGGGACCTTTGTTTAAAAACTAATCTGAAAGTCTGGAGAAGCCTGGGATTTATCCTGCTACCCCTGGTTTACAAGGCAAGTAGCATGACCACTTCACCATGAAGGCTTCTAAACTTCATTGGAATGTTGTGTAGATGGCCCTCTAGGAAAATAGCATAACGATTAACAAACGGTCACAAGAGCTAAAAATAGAAAAACAGTGTAAATTTGCTTCAAATGCAAACTCCTAAACCTTTGGGCCATTTGGATTTAAAACTTCACAGGAATGTTGCTTAGGTGACTCCCTACCAAAATAGTTAAAACTCATTCCACTCCAATGAACCAGATGGCCGCCAGAGCTAAAAATAAAAATAAATCTTCAAACGACAATTCCTCCTCTACCCTTGGGCCAATTTCATTCAAACACCGAAGTAATGTTGCTTAGATGACCCTCTACCAGAAAGGCTAAAACAATCCCTAAAAATAGAAAAAAAATATTGTAAATTTGATTCAAACGTGAACCCCTCCTAAACCCTAAGGCCAATTTGATTCAAACTTCACAAGAATGTTGCCTAGGTTACTCCCTACCAAATGAGCTAAACTCACTCTGCTGATGAACAAGATGGCCACCATAGCTATAAATAGAATGTATTCGAGACAGTGACACACAGGTGAGCGAACCAGGGCCCTCTGGGCCCTCTTGTTAAGTATATAGTGTAAATCGTGATCCGACGCCGCATTCTGTGGCGTCTGGTCTGGGTCTTCACTGTTTGCCAAGCCCAAACTATGATTTCAAGATAACCCTCTTACACAACACTCTGACCTCAGTCACTGCGGCTGTTTTCTATAAAAAAAGTTATTCGGACAAGTCTGTGATAGTCACATGGACTGAAGAGCTTTTCTGCTAAGGAATTTTGGGTAGCCGGAAATGGAGCTCACCACGAAAACACGCCTATATAATTTTGAACCCCTTGAACCCCACTTTTATATAGTGAAACTGGGGTTTACAGGGGTAAACCTTATTTTTCATATTTCTGCTCATATACATAAATTCTTGGTACTTGCTAAAACCGCGCGTTCACACAATCTATTGAAACATAGCAGAAATATAAAAAGTATCAGATATTTTTTTTTTTTTCTGAAAATTTTCATTTTTGTTTTTAGGTTACAATTTTCAACTTATTTTAATAGGCATGTTTTCGTAATGTCTGCTGATCAAACCTACTGTTTGTCATGGCATTTGTTAAGAAATATTCGTCTCTGCACATGCGCTTGAAGTTTTGAGCTCAAAACCTAAACAACGGACCTCCGTGGCCTAGTGGTTAACAGCGCTGACTCTTGATCATTAGGTCTCTCACCGCTGTGGTTCGAGCCTCGCTTGGGTCACATGTGAGACGCCAAGTTCTGCAACGGAAGGTCAGGTGTTTTTTCTCCGGGTACTCCGGTTTACGCCCACCTCTGATTAACGATCGGCTCGATATGAGTGAAATAATCTTGAAAGGGCCGTAAAACCAAAAACAACAACAAAAAAAAAACAAAAAAAACTAAACATGAATTTTAATATTGACGTAGTCAATATTCAATTTCGTTATGGCCCTTTCAAACAAATTTGAAATGTTTAAGCATTTAAACTTCAAGCGCCTGTGGTCTTTCCGACAGCATTCTTCAAGAGCATTTGCACAGGTTTACAACATTTTTTTTGCAGTTTAATTTCAATCTGATTTGGCATTTACATGTTCAAGTGTTTACATCAGTGACCAGCCTTGTAGCCTGTTGTGTAAACTAAATATGGGAGAGTTTAGGATGGAGTTATTCTTGGGGATTGTTGCGACTTTAAGACACCAGTTCGCACAAAACATACATTTTTCTTTATGACTCCCAGTGAATTCTGCCTAATATTGCAGATTTCAGTAATAATCATAGAATAAATCATGTATTTTAACAGCAGTACATGAAATGTAGTTTTTATATTTCGTCGACGGCCGAATCAATCAGACTAGGATACCATCGACGGTCGTATTTCTAATAATCGACATCCGTATCCCGACATTTTTCAAAGGTCTCTAAAAACTCCCAGAGTGCATGAATTATGTCAAACCCACGTTGTAGTTGAAGCGTAAATGGTAGATAAAATATGTATGGTGTTTTATTGCTTTCCTACTTTTCATAAAGCATTAGATTAATGATATTCTGTGAAAACTGATTTTTTTTTTAAAGAACCGGTATTTTATAGGGTTTTCAGACTCACGACTCTCTATAAGTGAACAGACAATTAACAGCTTGTCTCTTTAAAACACCGACATCGTTTGTAAATGTTTAAACTAACGTTTTCGCCTCTCCAAGTGCATCAAAATCGAAGACCCTCCTTTGTCGACATCCGTACTGCTCGGTCGAAAACCGTATTTCTCGGTCGACAGCAGCTTTACACAGTACCGGCTCGGTCGACAACACAGGTAAAGAAAATGGTCTTAACCCCGTGGTTATTAAATGTTAGAGTCAATATACAGTAAAATTCCCAACTAAAATTTAAACTAATTCTGCTTTAAGAAGCTTATTTAGTAGGTTACAGTCATTCGTTCTATGTGTTTTCTGTATACAGTGTTTTCTGGTGAGAGACCGCCTTTGGGACTGTTCAAAAGTGGTCTTCAAGACCACTTTTCTTTTGAACAGTCCCTAAGGTTGTCTTAATATAGGAATTTTACTGTATATACATTTGGAAATTGATTCGCTTTGTTTGCATTATGAAAACACGCTTATATAAATACATAATTAATTTTATCGCCATAAAAACGAATATTTTCAGATGAAAATTGTGATATTTGTCTTATTTCTGCTCAAAATATAGATTGTGGGTACACGTTAGAACCGCCTCATCGAGGCGGTTCTAACGGGTACCCACAATCTATATTTTAGAGCAGAAATAAGAAAAATAAGGTTTACCTCTCTGAACCCCCGTTTTACTATACAGAAGTGGGGTTAAAGGGGGTCAAAATTATATAGGCGTGTTTTCGTGATGATTTGTTTAGGGTATAACGGTCCAGTCAAAGCAGTTTAGGAAACGTCCAGCAGGTCGGTTTACCTAACCACACTGTTTCTGGTCGAGCTTTTAACTACATGTAGATGGTTAGCCAGTAGACTTTTGCTGTAAGCGCATATTCTGCCGTAAAAAATGCCAATTTTCCTTCTTGATCCAGCAGAGTAGAGGGAACCAACGGTCATGCTGAATCTCTACGACAGGATGTTGTCGACCTAACGCTGATCGAACACGCCGCCTCCTGACTACCAGTCAGAGGCGCATCCGACTATGGCTCGGAGGCCGGTAGTCTATGTGCCATATATGGGGCAACATATTTGTAGTCAGATTTGAGTCGGTCTTTTATTTGTGTACCTATGAACTGGAGATCGGTGGAATATGTCAAATTGAAGATCTACCTGACACTTTAACAACCCAAGTGTGATTGTCTGAAGAATTTCATCGAGTCTAAATCAATAGACGATAACGCCTATACATTGTAACCTTTATCGCCGAAAAAAATGAAAATTTTAAGATGAAAAATTGTGATATTCTTATTTCTGCTCAAAATATAGATTGTGGGTACGCGTTAGAACCGCCTCATCGAGGCGTTTCTAACCGGTACCCACAATGTATATTTTAGAGCAGACATAAGAAAAATAAGGTCTACCCCTGTAAACCCCATTTTTACTATATAAAAGTGGGGTTGGAGGGGTCAAAATTATATCGGCGTGTTTTCGTGATGACGCTTTGTCAACTTCTTCGAAACAGAGTTTAAACAGCACCTGTTTCCATATGATGCACGCTTTCCTGCACGGATCGATCAAAGCACTGACAGCACTGGTGTGCCGATTGTCCATTACGAAAACAAGTTTATTCAAATATATCGAAATTTTACCACCAAAAATATGAAACGTTCTGATAAAAAAAAAAAAAATCTAATATTTTTCATAATTCTGCTCAAAACATAGATTGTCGGCACCCTTTAGAACTGCCTCGGCGAGACGGGTCTTACGAGTATCCACAACCCCTGTTTCTGAGTATAAATAATAAAAAATAAGGTATACCCCTGCAAAACCCCAGTTTTACCATATTAAAGCGGGTTGGCCCGGGGTCAAAATTAAATAGGCGTGTTTCCAGGTGCTCTATGTGTAGCATTAGCAAACAGTTCTGAATCGAAACTATTGTTTCGTTTAACACTCTAAAATTTCAGAATTTAAAACAGAAAGTGAATACCCTGATGATACATGCACGTCGTATTCTATGGCGTCTGATCTTGGTCTGCACTCTCTACCAAAGCCAGCAAATGAGTCCGGTTCAGATTGTATTGATACTATTTTTGCACAACTCTCTGACCCCACAGCGATAGGAAATACGCTGCTATTTTCTAGAAACCATCGACAGTAACGTTGACATCAGCAAAACAAAGCCACTGTGCTTAGTAGCGTTGGGCCGATCGACTGACAATAAACCCAAGAAATCATCAGTACGGAATAAATGCAATCTTATCAGAGTCTTCGCGGCACGCTATTAGCATGCATTTAGACCCAAAGTTTCTTCATTCTATTAACCTATATATGCTTAGCCGATTTTTTGGGACATTTGCAAACAGTGCAGACCCAGATCTGGGTCTACACTGTTTGCTGAAAGTGCATACATCTTCATTTTTGCAAAACTGACCGCTGTCAAAACAAACCTGGCACCCCTATAATTGGAAATGGAACACTTCAAACCTATTAGTAGGGAGATTCCGTTGTCATATATGTGTTCTCAGTCGGATGCGCGTCTGCCTGGTGATCAGGAGGACGCGGGTTCGATTCCCGCCGGGGTCGGCAACATTCTTTCGTGGAGATTGATCATGATATCTTTTCTACGGTCATTCTCTCCCTTCCGCTGATTCAAGAAGGGCAGTTGTCAGTTGCTGGCGAAAGAATGTGCACTGTACTGGTTAACCGCTAACGTATAAGCCTGCCCAGGAAAAGTGTAGATAGGTAAAGTGACCGGCTCAAAAATGACCTAAAATAGTGTTGACTGGGCCGTTAAACTTCAAAACAAACAAACAAACAAACAAACAAACAAACATATATGTGTTAAATAGCAGCTCCTCATTTGCCACAAAAGATCACTTGTTTTATTAGACTTACCACAGTCGCAAACATAGCAGCCACCTTTCACTCGCATACAAAATGGTGGACACATAAACAGGACCTTGCACTGGTGAGGTTTGCCAATTACGCCTACAAGAAAATGTGTATTGCGATGACGCATCATGTGTATAAAATCTGTCTTACAGGTCTCTCAAATGAGCCACCGCTCAATAAAGAAAGGAAAATAATGATACATAAATAAAAAAAAAAAAAAAAAAAAAACAGCCAAAAACACAAAACAAAACAACAAACAAACAAAAAACAACAATAAAAAACAACAACAAAAAACAACAACAACAATAATTGCAATAAAGAGGACTATGAATGCAACTCAGCATATAAAAACGATTCCGTGATAGATTTCGATGAAAAATTTATTTTGTCCCCTCAAAGTATTCCCCTTTAACAGATATACAAACTTTCAGTCTTCTGATCCAATCATTTAATGCATTTTGGTAGTCTTTTCGAGGTATACTATGAAGGCACTGGAATATTGCAGAACCGAAGTGTTTGCGCTGTACAAATTTTCGACCAGAAAGGTATTTTTTTTCAGCCGCGGGAACAAATAAAAAGTCACACGGGGCAAAGTCAGGGGAATACGGGGGGTGAGGGAGTTCAACAACCTTTTCCTGCTTCAGACAGTCTTGCACAATGAACGCCTTGTGCGATGACGCATTGTCATGTAGCAATCTGACATTGGCCAAACCAGTTGCGGGTCTTCATTCTTTGAAATATTTCTTCAATTTTCGAAGAACTTTATTCTTGTAAAACTTCGCATTAACAGATTTGCCTTTAGGCACAGCAACCTGAATAGCAGGGCCCTCATTTGAAAAGAATATGGCATACAATACCTTCTTGACGCTCATGGTCCGCTTTGCAATGCATGGTCTTTTGCAATACTTTGTTGCCCATATTTTGTTCTGAATATTTCGTTTTGGCTCAAAAAAGTGAACCCATGTCTCGTCACCTGTGACGACATTAGCGAAAGACCGTGCATTGTAATTTGGAAACTTTTTAAGCAACTTCTTGGCGCACTGAACGCGTGTCTTTCTCTGCTCATCTGTCAACAGATGGAGAATCAATCTAGCACAGATCTTTCTCATTTTCAAATCCCGTTTCAGAATTGTATGAGCTGCCCATAATGAGATCCCAACCACACTAGCTATTTGCCTAGTGGTGTATCGTGCATCGGTGTTACGAGATGGAATAGGAAACCTCTCTGGTGCTTATGCACATCTAAATTATTTTAGTAGATATATGGTAGGGCGATGCGAGTGAAATATTTTAGGTGAAATATGGTACGCAAACTGTGCGGCTCCATGAACAAGTCATGCACATATCATACGATGTATGCATGAGTGGTTTATAGAGAGCTGTTTTTACAATACAGGGGGCCGCTAAAAGGCAGAGTCCTATAGAATTTGCCTAAAAATCGCCAACCGCCAAATTGTGCCATATATGCTTTTTATTCCCGTCACGTGTTGTGTGGGTGTTCGTTTTGACAGGAGTCATGTCATTGATTATAGGGTCGTTTCATCAATTTTTCCTATGGGAAATCTACTATTTGAACGCAAATCCATTATCTACTCGATTTTTGCTATCTGGCTTTGTTTGTGGCCGGTATCTCCACCTCGCCACGAATTGAGCAAGATAATATGAGTGGGCATGATTTTCCGGTAGTATTCATAGATATATAAACCCTGGAAAAAACGGACACTTTTGCAGCAGGTCAAGTTGTAAAGAGTGAACACAACATTGTGACGGGGAAATAGAAAGTATATTGAAAGGTATGTTAAATCTATGTTTAGTATTATTTTTGTATGAACATGCTTGTAGGTTTTGGAGGGGTTTACTTCTAGTATACCCCAACTTTCTGAAGCCTATTCTGAATTCACTGTTGTGGCCTGTAGTGATTAGGCTACTAGCTTTGCCAGCTAAACGTCGCAGAATTGATCCCAGGCTACTCCAGTAGTAGAATGAGTCTTTCTAAGTGAGGTCCTGTCTCATGCTGACCCTAGATGTTGGTGAGACGTAAAGTTTGGACACCCGCTCATTCTAGATTCATTTAGGCTTTTAGACCCCTTTTGTATAATGTAATTAATAAACGCCGGGTCACTTGTTTGATCCATGACTTGTGACTAGCTGTGGTTAGAAAACCGTGGTTCCGTCCCAATATGATATTAGGTGTAGAGGGGACGTAAACTTAACACGGGTTTAACCATATCTTCATCATCAGGGCAAACTCTTACAAGAGCCTGTTGGGTTATCCGTGATGATGAACCGTAATGAATTTTATTTTACAAGCATGTTCACGTTGATTAGAAATAATTTTGTTCAAGAAGAATTACGAGTTCATTTTGTTATGATGCCGTTTTTGTCTGATAACTCAGTTTGTGCATGTATGTACATATAAAGAACGTGATGATGATAAGTGGGAGTGTTTGGTCGCCACACGTCATAACGGCCTGAGCGGCGGGGATGACGTCAGCTGCGTCATCGGCGTCGCGAGGACGGTTGTGACGGGGTGCCTACCAAATAGAGAGAATTTACGGCAAACAGTGTTGGCCCATATGAGACACTAACAAATGTTGTGGATTATATTCTATCTGTTATTAATGTATTGAATTTGTGAATAGCTATATTTGTGAGCCGTGTTGCGGAGAAGGATATGAAATAGAGATTGTTATGTTTCCTGTAATTGGCAGCTGACCAGGTAGCGCAAAGGCGTGGTCTGTTCAATTGCCTCTTACTTGTGATAATGTAGTGAGCACAAATTTGATGAGTATTATGCTCAGTAGTAGTGAGCATTAATTGATTTCGGTAGTGCTCAGTAAGGAAACATGAACTTTGAGTATTATTGTGTCAAGCGCTGGGTGCTGATAATTTGATGCACAGTCAAGTTGAGTTCTGCTGTACGGTTGTTTGTCGCATGCACTAATCAGCCTGTATGTCTGGTCGGCGCATGCGCAATAACGGTATATGCATGAACATATTCTTACTTCTCCGGGAAGGGGATTATGATATAGCATGTATGTTTTGTGACTCGTTTCTAGTCCAGTTATCGTAATTTGCAGGCACGACAATTTGTGACCTGCTGCTCCCTGCTTCATAGCAGCAGGTACTGGTACGACGCTAGGCGTTAGGGTCCAGCAAGGGCGGACAGACCGCCGTAATCAGCGCCTACCAGGATAGAAGCAGAATCTTCTAAATCATTGTTCGTTGTAAACAAATGTGAGACCATGGAAGAGGTCAACTTACCTGCAGGTTATTTGGACGATCACTAAACCCCTGATCGTCAAACGTGATCGCTAAACCTAGGATTATCAACTATGTTGATAGACTAGTTCTGCTAGTTCGCGAGAGGAAGTTTCACGCGAGTGGGGGGTTCACCCTAAGTTATAAACTGGCCAGTCGCGTCTTGTGTTGTTTCTTTTTTTGTTTTGTTGTTGTTTTTGTTGTTTGCTTCTGTAGGTATTCACGTCACCCGTTCCGAGCACAGAACAGTGTTTTGCCTTCGGAGCGGACGTCATGAGTTGGCTACAGAAGCAACAAATTGTGATGTTTTGTGTTAGTAAGTGTTGTATGTAGATACTGTAAATAATTCATGTCATTCATTTAACATCTTTCTTGTGCCTTACCCCACAGCTGCCCGTACACCTGTCAGAGATCACGCTCGGTTGTCTTGTCAGCATGGGGGTTTGCGGGACGCCGTAAACCCACATGTAACATTTGGTGTCAGTGAAGTGAGGATTTGATCTCTGGCTGGTGTTCCCGGCTGTGGAACAGCACATTGATACTCTGAATCATCAATTTAAAAAAAAAAATGCATTGACAGCCACATTTAGAAATTAACTTTAATCTTCCTTCCTGCGTTGATGAAGTGCGAAACCCATGTATTCAACTGAATGGATACTGACAAGTCGATAATTTCTGAGCGGGAAGGCAAGGCAAACCCCACTTTTTCTTGGTAACGAAAAATTTAAGTAGACCCCACTTAATTGTGTTACCTGACATTCTACTAAGTTATATTGGAGCTACTAATTGATCTTACCCACACATGGTTCTGACGTAGTGACGTTAACAATTTACTGACGTTGACATAACGGTAGCGTTAATATTTACGCAGTGGCTTGAGGTTAGGTATGACGTAATAGAAACAGTAATGGTGACTTGTTATGATCGGAGTTTTGTAATGTGATGAAACTTCGGATTGTAGCATTTTACTGTAAACGTCGTCGGTTTATGACGTCATATTAGACTACCAGTACGCAACGTCATACTTTGCTAAAAGCATTTGACATTTCAAATCGCGTGTGCTTTAATAACTAACGTTTTAGTTAGATTAACGCGTATAACACATATCTTAACGTTATAGTTAAGCCCATTCAATCATCACTGATCATAACTGATCAGTTTATAGTGGTTTTGATAGTAACGTGAGATTTACGTTATCAATAATGGAGCGTTTAATGCAAATGGGAAAGGACTTAGGTTATGAGGGGAAGGAGTTACAAGGTTTTGTTAAAGAGCAGCAAGATATTGAGCGGGCGGAAAGGCAAGAGCAAAGGGATTTAGAAAGGTTAAGGTCTGAAGAAAAGGAAAAGGAAAGGGAGGAAAAGGAAAAGGAAAGGGCACATGAACTAGCTAAGTTAGAAGAAAAGGAAAAGGAAAAGGAAAGGGCACATGAACTAGCTATGTTGAATGTTAATAAGGAACTTGAAATGGCACGCATTCAGACTGAAAGGGAGGCAAAAGAGGTTAGTGAGGCCCATTTAGAACAAATAAAACATGGGTTTGAGCTACAGCACCAAGAATTAAGGAATCAGTTAGAAATGCAGAGAGCGAAGCTCGAGCTAGAATTTGAAAAGCAAAAAGCTGAGAAGGTGGCGCATGCCCGGGATCCTAAGTTACCTTATTTTGAAGAGGGTAAGGATAAAATGGATAGTTATTTATCTAGGTTTGAGAAATATGCTACGGCTAATAAATGGGATAAGAGTGTTTGGGCCGCGTATTTAAGTGCATTGCTCAAAGGGCGCGCACTTGATGTATATGACCGGTTGTCAAATGAGGATGCGGCGGATTATGAAAAGTTAAACGACGCTTTATTAAAGAATTTTGACATGACAGAGCGCGGATTTAGGAAGCAGTTTCGTTATAGTAGGCCCGAGAAATCAGAAACATTCATACAGTTCAGTAGTAGACTGAGAAGTTATTTAGAAAAATGGCTTAATATGGCAAAGATAGAAAAATCTTTTCCGGCTGTATGTGATTTCATGGCAAGGGATCAGTTCCTGGAGTCATGTAATAGAGAACTGTATGTACATCTGAAGCCAAAACAGTTTGGTAATTTAGATGAAATGGCTAGGGAGGCAGATTTGTTTGCAGAAGCGCGCGGGGGCGTATATAGTTGCATTAATAAGGGGCAACGCGATAATAGAGGCGCAGCGCAGGGTAAACAGGACAAAGTTGACTCGAACAAACCGAGTGGTAGACCGGATATCAAGTGTAGCATATGCGGTAAGGGGCATTTAACATTTAAATGTTTTAAGAACCCCGACAGGAAACAATTGTATAGCGCAGAGGTAGGAGCAACTGGAGTGGGGGATAGCGGTGTTAAAGAAAATTTTAACACGCGCGTAGAGACTTAAGGTTCTCAGGTTAAGAATGAGAATACGCAGAATGTAGGTCGTGGTTATACACGTGGTCGTGGTAATTTTAGAGGGTCTTTTCGCGGACGCGGTAAAAATAATAGCACACCACGTGGCGCAGCACACCAAGTTAGTTTTTGTCAAACGGAAGTAACTAGGAAAGGTGATGAGATTCGAAGTATTTTTGAAAATAAGGTTGGTGATCCTTTGATTTCGGATAGGGAGGAGTGTAGTAAGGAAACTAGGGAAGGTGTCTGTTACTTCTTAAAGGCAAGGTTACCGACGGCACAAGGATTGGTTAATAATAAAAAGGTGGTTGTATTAAGAGATACTGGGTGTACAGGCTGTGTCGTTCGGAGAAGTTTGGTTTCGGATAGTCAGTTAATAGGGAAGGAATCAAATGTTACGTTGATTGATGAATCCACACAAAGGTATCCTTTGGCAATGATTGACATTGATTGTCCTTTTTTCACTGGGAAAACTGAAGCTTTGTGTATGGATGATACGTTGTACGATTTGGTTATCGGTAACATTGATGGATCAAAACTTCCTGATAAATTATGTCTCATTTCTCAGCTGCGGCTGTAACTAGGTCTCAAACTAGGCAGGATGAGAAGCCTTACAGAAAACTTAAGGTTCCCGATCAGATCATTAACGATGACAAGGAGGCTTTCAAGCAAGCTCAGGTTGATGATCCAACTTTGGAAAACATCAGGAAAAGGGTTGTATCTGTGAACAAGACTGTGAGTCGTGGTTTAAACCGAGGTGAAACTAGGTTTATTGAGAAAAAAGGGTTGGCATATAGGGAGTTCACCAAGGGTAACAAAGTCTCTTTCCAACTTGTGGTCCCTCAAAGTTTCCGAGGAAAGGTGTTGAAACTGGCTCATGAAACGTTTATGTCTGGACATATGGGTATTAGGAAGACATTGGATAGAGTTGTAACTGAGTTTTACTGGCCCGGTATTTGCGGTGATGTCGCTAGATTTTGTAAATCTTGTGATATTTGTCAGAGAACTATTCAGAAAGGTCGGGTCACTAAAGTACCTCTAGGAAAAATGCCATTGATTGATACGCCATTTAAGAGGGTGGCAGTGGACATAGTTGGTCCAATTGAGCCTCGATCTGATAGGAAATCTCGGTATATTTTAACCATGATAGATTATGCGACAAGGTATCCAGAGGCGATAGCTTTACCGAGTATTGAGACGGAACGTGTCGCGGAAGCGCTTATTGAAATGTTTAGTAGGGTTGGCATTCCTGATGAAATGTTGACTGATTGTGGATCACAGTTTACTGCTGAGGAAATGAAGGAAGTCAGCAGACTTCTTTCTCTTCAACAGTTAACGTGTAGTCCGAGACACCCAATTTGCAACGGACTGATAGAGCGTTTCCACGCTACGTTAAAGCAGATGTTACGTCGCATGTGTGCTGAACGTCCAAAAGATTGGGATAAATATCTTCCAGCCTTATTATTTGCGGTAAGGGAAGTCCCACAAGAGTCTTTAGGATACTCCCCTTTTGAGTTGTTATATGGACGTAACGTCAGAGGTCCAATGGCAATATTAAGAGAATTATGGGCTGAAGAGGTACGCGATGAGCAAGTTCTTTCGACGTATCAATACGTTATTGAGCTTAGGGAACGGTTAGAGCAGACATGCAAATTAGCGCGTGATAATTTAAAGAAGGTTCAGATTAAGCAGAAAGCTTATTGTGATAAAAGCGCGAGGTCGCGTAAATTTGACGTCGGCGACAAAGTACTGTTGTTACTACCGACAGACAGTAATAAATTATTGCTTCAATGGAAAGGTCCTTATGAAGTGGTTGAGGTAGTGAACAGAATGGATTATAAGATTGACGTCAATGGAAATGTTAACACATATCACGCTAATATACTGAAGCAATATGTTGAGCGTCAGACTGTGACGTCTCATTGTCTGATCTCTAAACCTATTATGTCGACAGACAGTCATGACAGAAATGACGTCGACGAGTCTTCATTTGAAGACAGCAGTTTTGAAACTGCAGAGCAACCGGAAAGTGACGGCGACGTTAGCGTCCCACACACACTAACGTCAGAGGAGAGTGAGGAGACAGAAGGGCTGAGAGAACAGCGCCTTGCAGGACTGACATGTCAGACAGACCAAATTATATGTACCACATTTATGTCAGAACCTGTGAAATCAATCAAATCTGTTAAGCCAGAAAGGCCACCTCCAGTAAGATTAAAACGATATCCGTTTTCTAACAAACAACAGAGTGTCAGGGGAACAGGAAAATTCTGGGGCAAACCACCTTGGCTTACTAGCTAAATTCTACTTAAGAAAATTTGGGGGCAGACTACCTTAGTAGGTAATTCTTCGCACGGTTGTTGTGTAAATAGCTGTCTTGTTTAGATAGGTTCATCCTATTCCATCTCTATACACAAAGAAAAAACATTTCTGATTGTTTTTTCTCCAAAAGGGGAAACCTTTGTTACGAGATGGAATAGGAAACCTCTCTGGTGCTTATGCACATCTAAATTATTTTAGCCCCGCGCCTGCCCGGGGGGTAGAAATATGGCGGCTGCCTTCGGGAGTGTGGCAGAGTGGTAAGACCCCACCGAAAACAGTCCCATTGCCGAGACCACCCGGTGCCTCGAAATAGGTGGCTGCCTTCAGGTTCTGTGGCAGTTGGGTAAAAGCCTCCAACATACAGAACAATCGTCCGTTCAACCGGTATTATTTTGTAATTCAATTTATTCAAATGCATCTTACCAATTTTTTTACAATTCACTACGCGAGATCTATCCTTTTAAACCTTTCCTATCTCATGTTACTACCACGCTACATTTGTATGTGTATCATCATTGCTGGTGGGTCGCGCACCACAAAGAAGAAACCTCATCTGTATATGTTTGTACTGTGTATGTGTCACTTTTTCATGCTCCTTCACTCTGCACATCAATGAAAGATGCATTTTGTATACGTTATTAGATAAGTAACTTGTCATTTCATGTTACCCCAAAGTTATTTTATGTTACATCAATGTTAACAGAATTGGATACTTATCACGAAGTTCTGAAGTGTTCGTCATCATCTAACACAGCTTTATTCTATATTAGTTTATAAAATCCTTCGTTCTCTCTGAAACTTATTACCTCAATAATTTCTTACCATAATCATGGATCTCATATTTAGCAAAGGATCTCCTGTTTTCAAAGCCAAGCTTTTATTTAAACAAACGTTTTCGGCCTCCCTTGTCTGTAGGGAATAAAATATACAGATCACTTTCCTTCTGTAGTGAATGGGGATGAAATTCCTTGTTGAAACAGGAGCCACTTGTTTGCCGTGAGTGGCGTCTCGTATGCTGGAAGAAGGGATCCTGATGATTGAGAAAAGCCCAGGGATCTCCAGCTTTTCAACACATCATTTTGGCCCATATTTCAGATAGAAGAGGGGTTTGGGCTAGATCCGGCCTGAATCAATCGGCTCAGTCGTGCCAAGCTCTAGAATCGCACAGCTTGTCCTTATCTTCCTTCTTTCTTTTTTACGTATCTTTATGGTACAAACCGGGTGTAATTTTGTCTTATTCCTCTATCTTTGAGTGTTATTTGATGGGCGGCGGCTGATGGGTCAATCGGTGGGCTTGTACTGGGGAATTTCAGCAGAAGCTTCTGTGAGGGAGAGAATACGGGTGGGGATGGGTCCCAACTGTTCCTCATTTTTTCATTGAAATCTGGGTGCATAGTTGGGAGTCATAAAACAGAAGTGGAGCGGAAGGACTCTGGTCCTGTCATCGAGTATAATAGCAATGTAGCCTTGGCGTTGGAAATAGGAGATCCATTTCCATTAAAACGTCCCCTTGTAGGGCTCCAAGGAGGGTGGGGCGCATAGCTATCGAATCATTAATTATCAACATGGGATCCAACACTAGGAAAAGAGCATTTTTAGATTTATCTGACGACGACCCGGAACCGACTACTTTCAATTTCAAAGCCAACGAAAATTTCGCTAGATTTTTGGTGGTTTCGAGTAAGGAAGAAAAGGCTGTTACTACCCTTTCACCGTTTGTGATCGAAAAGCAAATAGAATCTATCATTGGTACACCTAAAAACGTTAAAAAATTAAAAAATGGAACTCTTTTGATTGAAACTAACAGGAAAACGCAAACGGAAAATCTACTTAAAATCAACAAATTTTTCAACATGAATGTTTCTGTCACGGAACATAAAACTTTAAACTCTTGTAAGGGAATTATCCGTGACAGAATGTTAAAACAAGAATCTGAAGCCAGCATTATAGAATATCTTAAAGATCAAGGAGTAACGGCCTGTAAACGTTTTAAAATCAAAAAAGACGGAAATCTGATTGACACGAACACGCTTCTTCTTACATTTAGTACAACTTCCTTACCGAAATCACTAAAAATTTTCTACAGGATAATACCGGTTGACATATACGTGCCCAATCCTCTGCGATGTTTCAATTGTCAGAGGTTTGGACACCATGAAAACGATTGCACTGTCCCTGACGGATCTGTTTGTGAGAAGTGTGGTGGTACCGACCATCACACTATCAACTGCAAGAATCCTCCAAAATGTGTGAACTGCGGAAAAGATCATTTATCTAAATCCAATGTCTGCGAAGTTTGGAAAACTGAAAAAGAAATCATGAAAATTAAAGTTACACAAAACGTCACCTATTTGGAAGCAAAGAAAATACAACAAAACAAACCAGAAAACACATTCGCAAAAGTTGTCCAATCCCTTGCCAGCAAACCTGAAACAAAAGAAACCTCCACTCAATTTAATGAAAAAGATTTTGAAATTAAACCCCACTCTAAAGTAATTACCCCTACTGTTAAACCAAAACCCACATCATCACAACCTACTACATCGTCACAACCTACATCTACTCATCATTCAAGATCAGAATCTAGACAAACTTCGCAGACCAGTTCACAACCTAACAGCAAACATTCGAGCAGATCTCACTCCCGATCCACGTCAGGGACAGCGGATCAAAAAGAAAAGAACGGCAAAGAAAAGCATAAAGGATCAAACCCGAACAGTAAAGGGGCGTCGGCTGATCCAGTAAAACTGGCTAATCAGTACGGCGCCCTTGAGGACATGGAGTTGGACAATGATCCCTCCACGTTCTTAAAGCCTAATAATAAAAGATAAAGGATTAAATTCCTTGTTTTAATCTTCTCTCCATTCAACCATGGATAAGAAGTCAATAATTCAATGGAATTGTCGAGGACTGAAAGCCAATTTTAACGAACTTTTAATTTTAACTACACTTTTTTCTCCTAATGTCATTTGTCTCCAAGAA
Organism: Lucinisca nassula; assembly: GCA_963580285.1. Taxonomy (NCBI): domain Eukaryota; kingdom Metazoa; phylum Mollusca; class Bivalvia; order Lucinida; family Lucinidae; genus Lucinisca; species Lucinisca nassula. The sequence goes on from OY757019.1 coordinate 13,894,697, forward strand.
ACTTTTTTGAAAACTACAGATAATATTAATTTCAAAGGTTACAGTATGTACAATCATATCACAACGGACAATCAGAAGGCATCAGGAGGTACATCAATCCTGGTAAAATCTGACGTTCCTCATAGAAAAATAAATGTAAACACTAATTTACAAGCTATTGCTGTAAACGTTACTTTATCCAAATCCATAACGATTTGTTCTGTCTACCTTCCACCACACTATAATTTTTCTAAACAAGATTTAGAAAATTTAACTAATCAATTACCTAGTCCTTATATATTATTAGGAGACTTTAATAGTCACAGCAAATTATGGGGTTGCTCGGATACAAATGACAAAGGAGAAATCATAGAGAATTTTATTGCTGAAAATGATTTATGTTTATTTAATGATAAACAGCCAACATACCTTCATTCTCCCACAAGAAATTATTTTGCTTTAGATCTTTCAATTTGCTCTCCAAATATTTATCTAGATTTTGATTGGTCTGTTGTGGACGATCTCCATGGGAGCGATCATTTTCCGATAGTAATTGAAGAAATTGCATCGACCCATGAGGATCGTCACCCCAGATGGAATTTGAGTAAAGCAAATTGGGAAAATTTTAATCAATTATGTAATGACAAACTCGACCCTGTTTTTTTAAAAACTGCAAATGATATACAAGATTTTACTGATCAATTGATTGATATTGCTGAAAAATGTATTCCTAAATCCTCGACTTTTTCAAAAAGAAACAAACCTTGGTTTAATGACGAAGTTAAAACTTCGATCAATAAAAGAAAATCTGCATTACGAAAATTTAATAAACAACCAACAAAAGAAAATCTTATCCATGCCAAACATATGCGAGCTAAAGCTCGCAAAACAATAAAATCGGCCAAAAAAGCATCTTGGCAGCAATACGTCTCCAAACTGAATACCAGAACACCAACGAAGAAAATATGGGACATGATTCGAAAAATTAGTGGCAAAAACAAATCAAATAAACATGTCCATATCAAATCGAACGGAAATATATGTACAACGGCGAAAGACATTTCCAATGCCTTGGGGGAAAATTTTCAGAAAAACTCCTCTAGCTCGAATTATTCAGAAAGTTTCCAAAATATTAAACAAGAACAATAGAAAAAGAATTAAAATTTTTCCTCATTAAATCACGAAAAATATAATTTGCCTTTCACTACTAAAGAATTATTAGATGCTCTCCATAAATCCCATGATACTGCTGTTGGCCCTGATGACATTCACTATCAAATTTTAAAACATTTACCCAACAAGGCATTGGAAACTTTATTAAATATTTTGAATGATATTTGGATCACTGGAAAGTTCCCCGAAAACTGGAGAAAAGCTACCATTATTCCTATTCCGAAACCTAATAAAGATCATACTGAAGCCACTAATTACAGACCTATTGCTTTGACAAGTTGCTTATGTAAAACAATGGAGAGAATGATTAATGATAGGCTGGTTTGGTTCTTAGAATCAAACCAGCTTATCACTAAATTTCAAGCTGGTTTTAGAAAAAACAGCTCTACTAATGATCATTTGATTCGCTTAGAATCATTTATACGCGATGCCTTTATTAAAAAAGAACATGTCGTAGCTGTATTCTTTGACCTAGAAAAGGCCTACGATACCACTTGGAAGTATGGCATCATGAAAGATTTACACACATTGGGCCTTAAAGGCCGATTACAACTTTTTGTTCAAAATTTCTTATCCGATCGAACATTTAATGTTCGCATGGGAAATACATTATCGGACACATTTGATCAAGAACAAGGTGTACCACAAGGTAGTATTTTATCACCAACCTTGTTCAGCATAAAAATTAATAATATAGTTAAATGTGTAAAAGACCAAGATTGTTCGCTTTTTGTTGACGATTTTGGAATCTTTTATCGATCCAAAAATATGGAAACCATTGAATTTAAACTGCAAAGGTGTTTAAATAATATAGAAACTTGGGCAACAGAAAATGGTTTTAAATTTTCAAAAACAAAAACTCAGTGTGTTCATTTCTGCCAAATTCGAAAGTTGCATTTAGATCCTGTTCTTACTATATACGGCAGTCCAATTCCAGTCGTCACTGAAGCGAAATTTTTGGGTCTTTTATTCGATAACAAATTGTCTTTTATTCCCCATATCAAAGCTTTGAAAGCTAAATGTTTAAAAGCTCTTGATATTCTTAAAGTCCTGTCCAGTTCCGACTGGGGAGGAGATCGCACTGTTCTTTTAAATCTTTATAGGTCTTTAATTCGTTCCAAATTGGACTATGGCTCCATAGTCTATGGATCTGCTAGGAAATCTTATTTAAAATCTTTGGATACTATACATCACCAAGGTTTACGTCTAGCACTAGGTGCCTTTCGCACCTCACCTGTTGAAAGTCTTTATGCTGAATCGAATGAACCATCACTGTATGTTAGAAGGGAGAAATTGTCTCTTCAATATGCTACAAAATTGGCCGCTAATCCACGAAATTCAGCATATGACATTGTTTTTAATCCTAATTACGAACGATTCTACAACAACAAACCATCGGCTATTAAACCGCTTGGCCTAAGAATCAAACCATTATTTATGGAGGCCAATATTAATATTAATAATATTCAATCTTTTACATTACCATCAAAAGAGCCATGGACGTTAAGTGCTCCAACGATTATTTTAGATTTAAGTAAAAATAAGAAAACAGAAGTAGAATCTCATATTTTTAAAAACGAATTTTTAGAAATCAAATCCAATTTTAAACGTCACACTTCCATTTACACTGACGGTTCGAAACAAGATGAGAAAGTTGCTTGTTCTGTTATTAGTCCGAATTTTACTGACAACATTAGATTACCCGATAATAGCTCTATTTTTACCGCTGAAGCGAAAGCAATTGATATAGCACTCTATCATATACGAGATCAATCCGAAAAACAATTTATCATTTATTCTGATTCCCTTTCTGTATTAAAAGCTCTGAAAGACCAACAGCATAGGAACCCCTTGATTCAACAAATTTTACGAAAATATCATTACCTTTCTGTCTACAAGGAGATTATATTCTGCTGGCTTCCAAGTCATGTTAATATTCGTGGAAATGAATTGGCTGACTTGGAAGCCAAGTCGGCATTATCGTTGACTGTTACAAATTTAAAAATTCCTTTCTCTGATTTCAAATCAAACATCAATACATATATAAAGAAAAAATGTCAATCTATTTGGGACAATGAAACTAATAATAAATTAAATAAAATTCAACCTAATTTTTACAGTAAATGCCTATTTTTGAACTATAGCCGAAAAGATCAGACAAAAATTACGAGATGCCGTATTGGACACACACGACTCACACATTCCTACATTTTAAAAAACGAACAAGCACCTTTCTGTATATCTTGTAACGAACCGTTCACTGTTAAACACTTTCTCATCTCATGTATTGAATTTAATCATATACGTTCAAAATATTTTAACATTACTACAATGAAAGATCTTTTTAATAATGTTCCTTTTTACCAATTAATCAATTTTCTTAAAGAAATCGGTCTTTTTAACAAACTGTAATTAATAAAATTTTAATTGTTTAATCTTGCACAATTTTATGAATAATATATTTAACTGTTTTAGACGCTATATGCCCTATTAGGGTTGAGCGTCTTTAAATAAAACATCCATCCATCCATCCATCTAAATTATTTTAGTAGATATATGGTAGGGCGATGCGAGTGAAATATTTTAGGTGAAATATGGTACGCAAACTGTGCGGCTCCATGAACAAGTCATGCACATATCATACGATGTATGCATGAGTGGTTTATAGAGAGCTGTTTTTACAATACAGGGGGCCGCTAAAAGGCAGAGTCCTATAGAATTTGCCTAAAAATCGCCAACCGCCAAATTGTGCCATATATGATTTTTATTCCCGTCACGTGTTGTGTGGGTGTTCGTTTTGACAGGAGTCATGTCATTGATTATAGGGTCGTTTCATCAATTTTTCCTATGGGAAATATACTATTTGAACGCAAATCCATTATCTATTCGATTTTTGCTATCTGGCTTTGTTTGTGGCCGGTATCTCCACCTCGCCACGAATTGAGCAAGATAATATGAGTGGGCATGATTTTCCGGTAGTATTCATAGATATATAAACCCTGGAAAAAACGGACACTTTAGCAGCAGGTCAAGTTGTAAAGATTGAACACAACATTGTGACGGGGAAATAGAAAGTATATTGAAAGGTATGTTAAATCTATGTTTAGTATTATTTGTGTATGAACATGCTTGTAGGTTTTGGAGGGGTTTACTTCTAGTATACCCCAACTTTCTGAAGCCTATTCTGAATTCACTGTTGTGGCCTGTAGTGATTAGGCTACTAGCTTTGCCAGCTAAACGTCGCAGAATTGATCCCAGGCTTCTCCAGTAGTAGAATGAGTCTTTCTAAGTGAGGTCCTGTCTCATGCTGACCCTAGATGTTGGTGAGACGTAAAGTTTGGACACCCGCTCATTCTAGATTCATTTAGGCTTTTAGACCCCTTTTGTATAATGTAATTAAAAAACGCCGGGTCACTTGTTTGATCCATGACTTGTGACTAGCTGTGGTTAGAAAACCGTGGTTCCGTCCCAATATGATATTAGGTGTAGAGGGGACGTAAACTTAACACGGGTTTAACCATATCTTCATCATCAGGGCAAACTCTTACAAGAGCCTGTTGGGTTATCCGTGATGATGAACCGTAATGAATTTTATTTTACAAGCATGTTCACGTTGATTAGAAATAATTTTGTTCAAGAAGAATTACGAGTTCATTTTGTAATGATGCCGTTTTTGTCTGATAACTCAGTTTGTGCATGTATGTACATATAAAGAACGTGATGATGATAAGTGGGAGTGTTTGGTCGCCACACGTCATAACGGCCTGAGCGGCGGGGATGACGTCAGCTGCGTCATCGGCGTCGCGAGGACGGTTGTGACGGGGTGCCTACCAAATAGAGAGAATTTACGGCAAACAGTGTTGGCCCATATGAGACACTAACAAATGTTGTGGATTAAATTCTATCTGTTATTAATGTATTGAATTTGTGAATAGCTATATTTGTGAGCCGTGTTGCTGAGAAGGATATTAAATAGAGATTGTTATGTTTCCTGTAATTGGCAGCTGACCAGGTAGCGCAAAGGCGTGGTCTGTTCAATTGCCTCTTACTTGTGATAATGTAGTGAGCACAAATTTGATGAGTATTATGCTCAGTAGTAGTGAGCATTAATTGATTTCGGTAGTGCTCAGTAAGGAAACATGAACTTTGAGTATTATTGTGTCAAGCGCTGGGTGCTGATAATTTGATGCACAGTCAAGTTGAGTTCTGCTGTACGGTTGTTTGTCGCATGCACTAATCAGCCTGTATGTCTGGTCGGCGCATGCGCAATAACGGTATATGCATGAACATATTCTTACTTCTCCGGGAAGGGGATTATGATATAGCATGTATGTTTTGTGACTCGTTTCTAGTCCAGTTATCGTAATTTGCAGGCACGACAATGTGTGACCTGCTGCTCCCTGCTTCATAGCAGCAGGTACTGGTACGACGCTAGGCGTTAGGGTCCAGCAAGGGCGGACAGACCGCCGTAATCAGCGCCTACCAGGATAGAAGCAGAATCTTCTAAATCATTGTTCGTTGTAAACAAATGTGAGACCATGGAAGAGGTCAACTTACCTGCAGGTTATTTGGACGATCACTAAACCCCTGATCGTCAAACGTGATCGCTAAACCTAGGATTATCAACTATGTTGATAGACTAGTTCTGCTAGTTCGCGAGAGGAAGTTTCACGCGAGTGGGGGGTTCACCCTAAGTTATAAACTGGCCAGTCGCGTCTTGTGTTGTTTCTTTTTTTGTTTTGTTGTTGTTTTTGTTGTTTGCTTCTGTAGGTATTCACGTCACCCGTTCCGAGCACAGAACAGTGTTTTGCCTTCGGAGCGGACGTCGTGAGTTGGCTACAGAAGCAACAAATTGTGATGTTTTGTGTTAGTAAGTGTTGTATGTAGATACTGTAAATAATTCATGTCATTCATTTAACATCTTTCTTGTGCCTTACCCCACAGCTGCCCGTACACCTGTCAGAGATCACGCTCGGTTGTCTTGTCAGCATGGGGGTTTGCGGGACGCCGTAAACCCACATGTAACAATCGGTAGCAACTATTTCTTTCACTCTAGCAACCATCTTGGCAGATGTTGCTCTTTTCGGCCGACGATAATGTGGTGCATCTTCTGTTGAGCCTAGCCCACAGCAGAATTTCTTACACCAACGAAAAACTGTCAGAAAAGACATTTCATTATGCCCATAAACCGAACATTTTTCATCAAAAATGTCTTTGCACCGTATACCAAGAATACAACGATTCATAATATAGGGCCGTATTTCAACGGCGTACTCTGACCTTCTTCCAACCATGTTTTGTATTAGTATGCAAGGGTAGACAGTGTCTATCGAACGATATACATGGCTAAAGTGCACGGATTTTAACAGGTTTGGTATCAATGTATAGGTAAAATGTTTTTCTACGCTGTGATATTTATTTCCAGGCGTCTTTCGCATAAGTGCATGAGAAAACGTTCTACTTGCATTCATATTTGAACAGTCCTCGTATACTCTGTGTCGTAGTCCTTGCTTTCTACGGATTAAAGGTTTGTAGAACTGGTTTGTTACGGCGTAACCATCACGTGAACAAAACGTTGAAATGAATACCCCCATAAACCCCACTTTATATAGAGAAAACTGGGGTTTACAGGGGTATATATTATTTTCATTTCTGTCCCAAGACATAGCGGTTCTAACGAGCACCCACATCCTATGTTTGCAGTATAAATAAGAAAAAATATCACGAATTTTCATCAGGAAAGTAGCCATTTTGGAGATGTGAAAAATGCTCTGTGCCTCCTGGGTGTGTTACATGTATCGTCATGCATACTAAAAATGACAAAGTTCAATATTCTTACCAATGTGTGGAATACTTACTGTGATAAAAGCTTGAAACCACCACAACCGCCAGAAAAACCTTCATGTTTTGAGTGTTACAGTAAGTTACCTGTGTTTTCGTGTTACAATATTGCTTTCCTTTTTTATCGTTTCCGCTCACGTCATCGTTTCTAATCTAACACCTGCATGTCACAAATTTGATAGTTACAATGTATGAAAAACAGAAAGATTGCAGGAACTAGTTTTTGGCCTGACCTGACCTTGGGTAACCGAAGATAAGTTCGTCACGTTAATGATCACCCTTAACCCATATTATGCCATCACAACAATTAATGTCGGCTTTGTTATCTGCTGTTTTCTTTAACAGTCATTGTTGCAAATAATGTGGACCCATATCAGACTGGTCCTAGAGGAGCAGTCTGAGCTGGGACCGCCTGCAAAAATATTTTGATGTTTTGCTGGGATGAACGTTGTGACGTCGTGGCGCCACGTCCATGGCGATGTCGTATCAGTGTTGAATAAAGGAACAGTGAAAATCTAGCTTACGTGCTCTTCAACTTGATAAACGCCTATAGATGGCCGATATATTGAAAATTGGAAAAATGTGAAAAAAATATTTTTGACAGGTTTCAGACGATGCAAAAGGCGACATAAACAGACGACATTTTCAGATGCTGTTTTTCTTTGCATCTTTAGTGTTAAAAAGGCAGTTTACAAGGACAAAAGTGTGATTTACAAAAGTAATAATGTATGATTTATGATAATAATTGCCTTATCGTTTCGTTTGCTACACCCCACTTGAACTTATAGGTTGACAAAATAGCATGTCTATATTGCTGTTGTCCAAATGATTTCTCATTACTAATTAAGTTAGACCGTGAACATGCTTACAATTGCAAGTTAAGTTAGAGCGCGTACATGCTTATGATTGCAAATTAAGTTAGACCGTGCACATGCTTACGATTGCAAATTAAAATAGATCGCGCACATGCTTACGATTGCGAATTAAGATAGATCGCGCAGATGTTTACGATTGCGAATCAAGTTTAGCGTGTACATGTATACAATTGCAAATTAAGTTAGAGCACGCACTTGCTTACGATTGCGAATTAAGTCGGTTAGAGCGCGCACATGCTTACGATTGCAAATTAAGTTAGACCGCACACATGCGTACGATTGCAAAATTAAGATAAGCCGCGTACATGCTTGCGATAGCAAATTAAGTCAGATCGCGCACATGCTTACGATTGTATATTAAGTGAGACCGCGAGAATGCTTACGACTGCAAATTAAGTAAGACCGCGCACATGCGTACGATGGCAAATTAAGTTAGAACGCGTACAAGCTGCGCACATGCTTAAGATTGCAAACTAAGTTAGATCGCGCACATGCTTACGATTGCAAATTAAGTTAGACCGCGCACATGCGTACGATTGCAAATTAAGTTAGATGGCGTACATGCTGCACACATGTTTACGATTGCAAATTAAGTTAGACCGCGTACATGCGTACGATGCAAACTAAGTTAGACCGCGCCATGCGTACGATTGCAAACTAAGTTTGACCGCGTACATGCTTACGATTGCAAACTAAGGTAGACTGCGTACATGCTTTCGATTGCAAACTTAGTTAGACCGCGCAATTGTTTACGATTGCAAATTAAGTTAGACCGCGTTTATGCTGAAAGTTTTGCACCGTTTAACCCATAATATGCCTTAAGTCTCAGTTTTGGGACATTGGCAAAAGGCGTTCACCCAGATTAGACAATAAAGTATTTTTTGTTTGAAGTACTTAATTGGCTTAATAAATGATTATATTGACAAATATGGGCTAACACAAAACCGCGTAAACCCAGCTTTATATAGAGAAAGCTTGGGATTACTGAGATATGTATTATTTTTCGTATTTCAGTTCTTACATGTGTTTCTGTTCTGAAACATAGATTCTAACACAGCGCGCCTATACACGCAATGTAAAATAACTGTTTTATTCTACAACAAATCACGGCAAGGAAGAGCGTGACTAGTGACGTCATTAAAAACTGCAAAGTTATGACGTCACTAGTCGATTTCCTTGACGTTGGACGGTGTAGCGTCATTTTCTCGCCTCGAAAACGTTAGAAAAGGATACAAATGCATGTGTTTCAGTCGATAATTTTAGCGGGATTTTTTCTAACAATGGCGAAAAGTTGTGAGAATTTGAAGGAAACGACAGCATTATTGCCGAGTTTCAGCGTGTTAGAATCGAAATAGATCAGCTCTAGCTAGTGATTTGTTAGGTAATAAATCACAGTTTGTCGGTCAGTTGTAAGTAGACAAATCACGCGCGCTACGCGCCAGTGATTTGTCTTCTTTACAACAGACCTCCAAACTGTGATTTATTACCCAACAAATCACAGTTGAGCTGATCTATTTCTTAATTAAAAAGAGAAACGATCAGGAAATGATAAATCAGATCACAAATTCTTCCCACAATATCACTAGGGAAAGAAGTCGAAACATAGAGTGACGACAGTAAACAAAATGGTCTACACGTAAACCGAGTCCGCAGCTCTTGCCAAAACAGGGGGTGACTTTGGATATTCAAACCTTACTAAAATGAGCAATATCCGTAAGGTGGGGGGATCAGAATCACCAACATGACAAACATTAAACTGGAAATACAAACGTAACTAAAAATGAATAACCAAAAAGGGGGAAGAATCATAATTGTTTTGTTTGTTTGATTTGAGGTTTAACGTCCCCGTCAACACTGTAAAGGTCATTTTGGAGACGTTGCTTCTAATTTTGTGGGACTTTTACCCGACATTGAGATGAAATGACATCTCAAGCCCTGTCGCCCAATGAAACCAATAGGGTTTATTAGCATGGACGGTCTGCCTTGCACCGTGGTTCCTGAACAGGCTTAGCCCCCCAGTGGAAATCTTCCACTGACCGTTCCAAGGCGGCTCTTCTGTGGCGATTTATTTATGTTGTTGTTACTTACTGTGTGTATCACTTGTGTCTTTTAATTTTGGATGGCCATATGGCCATTTTGTGGGAAAGTAACTGTCCATATGGCCTTCCTTTGTTTAGGTTTCCATTATGGTCTGGTCGCTTTATGTTTGTATTTCTTTCCCTTTGGTGTCTTTTATGGATGGAGTAAGTTAATTGTATCAATTCCTGATCTTTGTTTTACTTCTTCTTAGATCCTCTAAGCGGTTTGCCAGTACTAGTGTGCGGGCCGGATTCAGCTCTGCGTGGAAGCATCATGCAGTCCATATATTTCTTCAAGCCCCTATGGGCGGGGGCCGTCAAACAGGTGGTGTCTCAGAATATTCAAACCTTACTAAAAGTAGCAATATCCATAAGGTGGGGGGATCAGAATCACCAACATGACAAACATTAAACTGGAAATACAAACGCAACTAAAAATGAATAACCAAAACGGGGGAAGAATCAGAATCATCAACGTAATAATATATATGATTAGGGAAAGAATCAGACCCACCAACATAAAACATGAAGAAACCACAGTAGAAGCACCGACTTGGAACGGTCAGTAAAATTTACTGGTGCTATTTAGAACCGTCTCATTGAGGCTGTTCTGACGAGCACCTAAACCTGTGTTTGGCGTATACTTTCAAAACATAGATTTTGATAACTCGTTAGAACCGCCGCGGCGAGGAGGTGCAATGAGCGTTTGGAGAAATGGCAGAATGATTAATTGTATAAGAATCTGAGAGGGGTGGATGGGAAAATCCGTCCCGAGGGACACTGTCCGGCATCACGAGGCTTGCCGAGTGATGCCGGACAGTGATCCCGAGGGACGGATTTTTCTATCCACCCCTCACACCCATATTGGATTCTTTTTCTTGCATACCTTCCATTTCTTAAAGCGAAATTTTAATACTGCAGTCACTTCGGTTACCTACGTCCGCCATATTGTGTTGACACTGCAGGAATGTTTAGTGACGTTGCTGTGACGTCAACCTTAACGACGGCGCATACGAGGTCCTAATCAACCAGTGCATTTATCAAACACGCAATAATATTCGATTTTGGGTCGAAACACCAGGGTCAGAAGATAAATTTCTATCCAAGGGTAAAATCACGGATTTCCTTGTCTGGTGTGCAAGAATGCATAATAGTGCATAATATCACACGGACTGTGATAAAACATACTCGTGAGTATGAGGAAGTGATGCTGACATTCTTTTTCAGCCGGGTAAATCAGCCTGCCTGTGTCAACATCAAGTAAATAATTCCGTGTAATGAATACCCCACTGAATTCCACTTTGTACAGAGTACAGAGGTTAACAAGTTATATTTTGCTCTAAGTCACAGATTGTGGTCACTCTTACAAGCACCAACAACCTATGTTTCAAGTGAAAATAAGAACAATATAACAAAATTTCATCAGAGAAATTTCGTCACACAAGTGAATTTATCAGGAAAAGTCTTCTAGCCTACTCTCAGAGAGTGCTGCCAGAGCTTTCATTATATCTAAAGGCCTCCGAAATGTCTATTGGCATCTTTTCAGGAAAATCATGTCATTAATTTACTATAATTGCAGACACTTTATTGCATTTATATCAATTATATTTATGGCTTCCTAAAACGTATCAGTGTCTACAGTCCGACAAATATCACCAAATTAGGTCAATATAATTAAGACCCCTTGAACCCCACTTTCATATAGTATAACTGGGGGTTTCAGGGGGAAACCTTATTTTTCTTATTTCTGCTCTAAAATATTTTAGCGCAGAAATAAGGATGAGGCGGTTCTAACGAGTACCCGCAATCTATATTTTAGAGCAGAAACAAGAAAAACAGCATAATGTTTAATCTAAAAATTTGATTTTTCGAAGATAAAGTTTACAACGTATTTGTATAGGCGTGTTTTCGTAATGTCGATGGCAGTTTCGCAGCTGACTACCGTTACACCCGCAATCTTTACACTGTCCATTACGAAAGCATGTGGTGAGGCCATTGTCTCCTATTTCTTGACGGACAGTATTTGATAGTCTTTCATAAATGTGGATGCAGTCTTTATCGCCTCGATGAGGCGATTAATAATTACTTAATACTTACTTTTATTGCAATGAAAATCGCAAGCAAATTCCTTTATCAAGGTTGATTTTCTAGAGTGCCCTAAAATCACCGTGTCATTCTGTCATTCTGTACATCTGTCAGTCTGTCAGTCTGTCTGTCCGTCCGTAACCCGTTTGTGACAATTGGTGATAGTGACTTAACCGCTTGGAATATTTAAACAATTTTTGGCATACTGATAGATATCAATGAGATCTAACCAATGGACTTGCGAAATATTACGTTCCATTTAGTATAGCTTCGCCGAGGCGAAAAATGTGAAAATTTTCGAACTGCTTCTCCTCGGAAACCGTTGGGCCGAATGAAGTCAAATTTCATATGGAGCCTCTATGGGAAGGGGAAACCAACATTTGCTCATGGGGTCCAGGTCACATGACCAAAATGGCCGCCAAGCCATATATGGTCTGTCTGTCTGTCCGTCCGTAACCCGTTTGTGTAAATTGGTGATAGTGACTTAACCGCTTGGAATATTTAAACAATTTGTGGCATACTGATAGATATCAATAAGATCTAACCAATGAACTTGCGAAATATTACATTCCATATAGTATAGCCTCGCCGAGGTGAAAAATGTGAAAATTTTCGAACTGCTTCTCCTCGGAAACCGTTGGGCCGATTGAAGTCAAATTTCATATGGAGCCTCTATGGGATGGGGGAAACCAAAATTTGCTCATAGGGTCTAGGTCACATGAACAAAATGGCCGCCAAGCCATATATGGTAAAAACCCTTCAAAAATAGTCTTCTCCAGAACCACTGGGCAGATTTCCACGAAACTTGATAAATAGCATCTGGGACGTAGGCCCATCATAAATTGCTAAAATGGTGACCCTGGGTTGACCTTGACCTTCTATGTGCCTAGGTCAAACTTTGACACATATGCTTTTGTATTGGAAAAGTGAGAATGCATTTTATCCTGCAAACGATTCAGAATACAGTACTAAAGTAATGAGATGTAACCAATGAACTTGCGAAATATTACATTCCATTTAGTGTAGCCTCGCCGAGGCGAAAAATGTGAAAATTTTCAAACTGCTTCTCCTTGGAAACCGTTGGGCCGATTGAAGTCAAATTTACTTCTACTTTTCATATGGAGCCTCTATGGGAAGGGGGAAACCAAAATTTGCTCATCGGGTCCAGGTCACATGACCAAAATGGCCGCCAAGCCATATATGGTCTGTCTGTGTGTCTGTCCGCCCGTAACCCGTTTGTGAAAATTGGTGATAGTGACTTAATCGCTTGGAATATTTAAACAATTTTGACATACTGATAGATATCGATGAGATCTAACCAATGGACTTGCGAAATATTACATTCCATTTAGTATAGCCTTGCCAAGGCGAAAAATGTGAAAATTTTCGAACTGCTTCTCCTCGGAAACCGTTGGGCCGATTGAAGTCAAATTGCATATGGAGCCTCTATGGGATAGGGAAACCAAAATTTGCTCATGGGGGCCAGGTCACATGACCAAAATGGCCGCCAAGCCATATATGGTAAAAACCCTTCAAAAATAGTCTTCTCCAGAAACACTTGGCAGATTTCCACGAAACTTGATAAATAGCATCTGGGACGTAGGCCCATCATAAATTGCTAAAATGGTGACCCTGGGTTGAAATTCTTAGTGCCTAGATCAAACTTTGACACATATGCTTTTGTATTGGAAAAGTGAGAATGCATTTTATCCTGCAAACGATTCAGAATACAGTACTGAAGTATAAGATATATTTTTGCTCCTTACGATGGGGGAACCGTTTTAGGTCCAGCTCACATGACCAAAATGGCCGCCATACCCATATATGGTAACACTCATAAGCTAAAAACATCCGGCGGGTCGTGCACTTCAGCTGAAGCACTGGTTTTGTTCTAATTTTACTTACCCAAACATATTTTGTGGGTGCTCGCTAGAACTGCCTCATTGATGCGAATACAACGGGTGCCAACAACCTATTTCTTGGAGGAGAAATAAGAAAACTAGCGTGTCTCTATATGCAGCGGGGCTTCATTTCAAGGACATGTTAACCCGATGTATTTCCCCCATCAAAAAGAATCTGAACGATGCTTCCTAGAAGAGAAATTCTTATCTTTAATGCGACCATTTTTGTAGCTCACCCGGCCGAAGTCTGTAAATGAGCGCAAGGGGAATGTCAGCCATTTTTCAAAGGGAGGCAACTTTCGGGTCTTCCTGTTTTTTTTTATAAGCACAGTCCCACTCAAAAAGGGATCTACTCTTAAAAGAAAGAATTTGCTCCTCAGAGGCAAATTCTTATCTTTAATAGTTGACCCTTATTGACATGGGAGACAAAAATACTTTTGCAGGAGTTGCCGACCCTGAAGGTGTTCCTATTTCCCTTAGAGGATGTTAGTCCATCCTAAGTAGGCTGGAGATATTAGCTCAGATAAGTCTGAAAACTGACAAGGGCGGCCCATAGGTCATTAAGTAGTATCCCCTTTATTGTGTCGATTGTTTACAGTCGAGCCAAATTTACCAAAAGGCAAAATCGGAATTCATGCTGTTGCCGACGTGACCATTGGGGAAACCAATATTATGGTTATTAATAGAAAAAAAACGCGCTATTTCTATCGAGGTTTCATGTAGGCCAGAGCTGTTCATAGAGTCTGGACAGGAATCGTGTATTGGGTTTGGCAAACACCGAATACCCAGATCAGACTTCGCGGAATGTAGAGTCTGATCAGACGGTTGCACAGGAACTTCACCGTTTGCTTAATAGTGGCATTTATGAGTTAAATGAAAAAGTATAAGAATACCAGGTTGCTCACGTAATGAAAGGAAAACAATAGCACTATCTTAATCCAAGCCACGCCACACGTGACGAATTTCGGAACATTCCATTCATAAAACTGTTAGATAGAGTCGAGTGTACAACAAGTAAACAAAAACTTTTCGCACTTCTGCTAAGAACGTAAATTGGTTTTTAAAAGCAAACAGCAAACAAGAGGACCAATATTATCCTGTATCGGTCACCTGAGCTAACAGATTCAATGTTTCAGGAAGTGCCAACCTTAACTGAAGGATTTATTGAAGGACAAGGTCATGGCATGGTAAGCATTTTCCGCAATCAAGTAGAATGTAACTCTATTATAAATCATCTAACTTCACCCGTTTTCAAACTCATTCCAGCTTTTATTACTGACTTGCTTATATGTAACTTTCAAGAAGATCCGATATAAACTGAAGGGGCTATGGTGATGTCAATGTCAAAAATAAGCAATTAACTGCTGCAATCAAAGAGATGTTACTCTATGATAAATTGGCAAACCTCACGAGTTTTCAAACTCTTCCGAGCTTTACTGCCTGACTTACTTGTTCGTAAGTTTCATGAAGATCCGATCAAAATTGAAGGGGCAACAGTGATGACTCCAAGACATAGGTTGTGGGTTCTAACGAGCACCCACAACCTATGTTTGCAGTATAAATAAGAGGATTATCAATGATTCTCTTCAGAAAAGTAGCCATTTTGGAGACGTGTAAAAATGCACTATGTCGCAAGGATGTGTTATCGTAACGTGAAATGCATCACGAAAACACTTCTATATTATTTTGACCCCTTGAACTTCACTTTTATATAGTAAAACTGGGGTTTACAGAGGTTAACCTTATTTTGCTTAAAACATTGTAATTTTTCATCTGAAAACTTCATTTTCTGGCGATAAAAGTTGCAATGTATTTGAATAGGCGTGTTTTCGTAATTGAAAAAAAAAATATGTCAAACATTTTCATCTGAAAAAAAAAACAACAAACTCAAACTGGAGATGAGAGAGACACCGATTTATAGCATGGGTGCGTTATGGTGCAGATACTTTCTCTTGATCGCCTCTTCTTTAATCCGCTTCTTGTCTGGCTTGCCTATATATAGTCTAGTGTATTCGTCAAAGACTCAAATCATTTTAGAAGCAAATCCACTAAACGCTTCATCTGAACCAGTCACATATCTAGATGTGTAAAATGTCTTTAGCTGTTCAACTGCTAACTAGGATCCTGGTTTTGCAATAACGCATGCGCAGACAAACTGAAAGTATGTAGCATCAGATACAGGAACAACTAAACTGAGCATCAGCGACACCAGAATGCGTTTTAATTATCGCTTCTACCACATATGTTTTGCCTCCTTGTAAACTGATGTCAGATTTGCGACCTGTCACCACGAGGTTTCCGTCTACATTGACATGCCTAATGTCACAGGTGTTGAACCATCTACAAACTGACAAAACCTCACTGATTTTCATTTTATACCAGAAATATTTGTTCATCAATGATGGCGACCTAACATAAATCGCCCCAGATTCGCCCCTTTTAACGACGAAGCCGTCCGATTTTACAACCTTTACTTCAACGCCTTGAGTAGGGGTCCCAGTATTGTAATCAACGTTTCCTGTAACGTTGACAACGCTCAGTGTTGTAGCGATACCTGCTTCTGATGACGCATAACAAAAGATTGATTGACTGTGTTGGGATTCGCGCCACGTCAACCTTTGTGTCATTTTGTCTCCCAGAGATAAAAAAGAGAAAAGACTAAATGAAATAGTATAGAGCGAACGAAAAGGAGGGACACGGGAGACTGATGAAAATGAATGAAAGTGTAGAAACAGAAGAAAAAACACCCCACCAACCCTACCTATACCTGTTGCAAGTACAATAGGCTTTGCACATCTGTCAGCCAATATCAGTAGGGCTCCCCAGAGACGCAAGATAAATGGCATCAACAACCCCGGAAATGAACGCTCAACAACAACAACCAGTCGAACGGATGGTAGAATTACTATCAGACACTACACAGGCACTCGTTTCATAAAAGATGCGTCCCCACGCTAAGAAGTACGATCTAGTACCATTTTGTATGAAACGAGTGCCTATGATAAAGCATGGTTGACGAGAGAGAAAGACGTTTTAGAGAGGTTTCAGTTGAGAAAACACACACATTTGTTGAAGACATGAAAAATGTGAAGACTGAAAATGACAAGGCCGGGAATGTCACAACGGGCCAAAACCCCATTTTGTGACCTTGGTTAAGGGTAAAACACTGTACCGAATTCGCATAAAGCAACAACATTTGGTGAATATATAAATATGGTGATCCGCCTATTAAATAGAGAAACGAGATGTGATAAACAGATTATATCATGGGGTTTTATCGCCCGCAGTATCAACCCACGACCATTATCAGCCCAAGAACTAAAACCCCATGTGATAATCTCTAATTATCAGGAATCGATACGATTACCACACACCTCCCTATGAAGACACCAAAAGGAAAGAAACACAAACCTGAGATAACTAAAATAGGAGTGAAGGCAATGATCAGGAATCGATACAATTAACCCAAAGCTCCCAGCAGTGACACCAAAGGGAAAGAAACACAAACAAGGAATACCTAGACCCAGAAGAACCGCCTTGGAACGTTCGGTGAAGTGAATTCAACTGTGGGGGCGAGTTGGGGGAGGGACGGGGCTTAAATCGATTTTTTACGTAGCTGCAATCCTCGCTCTTCCGTCGCGATTTAGACAAATATGTTCAGTCCGCATGAAGACCTCCTAACTCATCAGTGCAACATCTCCGAGAACACAAAATTCAAACTACCACAGAGAAGAAACAACGGTGAAGACTCGTCAGCAAGCACTGAAATGCTGGAGCAAAAGAAAACCAACAGTTAGAATCCGATGGGCCCGACCAGGGATAGAGAAACTTAACCAGGAACTATTCCCAAATGAAAATATCACGAATTAAGATATCACAAGCGGAAAGCCAGAAGGAGAGTAACATGCTTTTCTAAAAGCTGATCATGCATTTCAGGTTAGGAAACCTCTTTATCATATGACGTCGCGTCTGAGAGTGTAATAACGCCATGTACTATTTTCGATAATCCACTAGTGGATTAAATATTCAAATTAGCTGGTTACGTCCCGTAACGTTACATGTACGACGTCCTTAACGACGTCGCGTTTCCTAACGGCGGAATATTGATATTTTTGTAAACTTTCGTGAATAAAATGCGTTTTAAATATCATATGATAAATAGATTCTTGCATTCGTGCTCATGTATAATTGACTTTATTAAACCCGTTGAGGAAAAGGGATAAAAAGGCTCGGCAAAGCCTCGCAGTTTATCCCATTTCCTCAATTCATTTAATAAATTCGCCATTTCCTCAACT
This sequence comes from Lucinisca nassula, assembly GCA_963580285.1. Taxonomy (NCBI): domain Eukaryota; kingdom Metazoa; phylum Mollusca; class Bivalvia; order Lucinida; family Lucinidae; genus Lucinisca; species Lucinisca nassula. Next base: position 13,912,924 of record OY757019.1, read on the forward strand.
CATAAAATAAATTCGCCGGCCTCAGTGGCTTGGTCGGATGCGCGTCTGACTTGGTGATCAGGAGGACGCGGGTTCGACTCCCGCCGGGGTCGGCAACATTCTTTCGTGAAGATTGATCATGAAATCTTTTCTGCGGTCATTGTCTCCCTTCCGCTGATTCAAGAAGGGCAGTTGTCAGTTTCTGGCGAAAGAATTTGCACTGTACTGGTTAACCGCTTATGTATAAGCCTGCCCAGGAAAGTGTTGATAGGTAAACTGACCGGCTCAAAAATGACCTAAATAGTGTTGACTGGGCCGTAAAACTCCAATACAAACAAAACAAACATTTAATAAATTCAATAATACATGAGCACTCATATAAGATCCTTTATTTAGTAAATAGTTGTTAATTATGGATAACGAGCTATCGGAGCTAAAGCAATCAATGTTTCTTTATACACACATAATATAAAACATAAAACAAGCACGAATGCCAACAGTTAAACTTAAATTTAAATGCTTATTTGAAAACAAACCCGAGAGGTCCATGATGCCTGGAATTACTCAACTAATGCATATTGTACAAATGAAACATTAGGTACATGTAATATGAGGTGGAGTAGTTAACTTGTGTAATTGTGGTCGACGGTGACCAAAGGAACATTTCTATGAAATTATTTCACAATCAGTCCAGCTGTTTAGGAGTAGAAGTCATTTTAATGTTGTTTTTTTTTATATATCTTTAGCTTTGGTGGCCATCATATTCAGTGAAGCAAAAGTATTTTGAGCTATTTTGGTAGGGGGTCACCCATGGAACATGCTTATGAAAGTGGTTCATTTCAGAGAAAGTAGTCTTTTAAAGTATTTCTATTTTAAGTTCTTGTGGCCATCTTGTTCAACACAGTGGAACAATTGGAGCATTTTTTGATAGATGGTTACCCAAAGATCCATCCCTGGCATTTTTTTTTTAAAAATCCCCCTGTCTAGGAAAAGTCATTTAAAGGTGTTTTGTTAATTTTTTTTTTTTTCATTTTTTAGGATTTGCAGCCTCCTTGTTTAGCAGAGTGGATCCATTAGAACAATATTGGAAGAGGCCTACACAAGTACGATTCCTGAGAAATATTTTGAAAATTCATCCATCTGTTTAGGAGGAGAAGTCATAAGGACTATGAGTTTGTTAAGCGTTTTGTTTTTCTTTCTATTTTTAGTTCTGGTGGCTATCTTGTTCGTCGATGCTTAACGGTTGGGGCAACTTTGTTAGACGATTCGTGTGAAATAAATTCAATATTCACCCACGAGTTTATGAACAATAGTCTTTTTAATGATTTTCTATATTTATCTCAGGCGGCAATCTTGTTCACTGGAGCAGAATCGTTTGATCAATTTCAGTAGCGAGTCACCCAAGAAAGATTCCTGTGAACTTATTTTTAAACCGATCCACTGGTTCAGGAGCAGAGGTCAATTAAACATTTTTTTTCTATTTTTAGCATGGTAGCCACCTTGTTCATAGAAGCGGAATCGCTCGAGCAACATTGGTTGAGGATCAACTAAGAAACATTACTGTGAAATTATTTCAAAATCCATCCACAGGTTTAGGCAATAAAGATGTTTATTGTTGTTTTTTTCCTGATTTTAGCTCTGGCCACTTGTTTAATCTTAGCTGAACAGTTTGATTAATGTTGGTAGAGGGTAATTCAAGAAACATTCCTGTGAAACTATTTCGAAATCCATCCTCAAGTTAAGGACCTCTGACAGCCAGCTTATGTTTATTGGGGCAGAACAGCTTGAACAGCTACATGCTTAAGCAGGAGCTTGGTGGTACTAAGGCCTATGAACTTCAGCCTTTAGCTGAAGAGAGAGCTATAGTAGATAAACATGTTTGTAAAGTAGAAGTAAAACAAAGATCAGGAATTGATACAATTAACTTACTCCACCCATAAAAGACACCAAAGGGAAAGAAATACAAACATTAAGCGACCAGACCATAATGGAAACCTAAACAAAGGAAGGCCATAAGGACAGTTACTTTCCCACAAAATGGCCATATGGCCATCCAAAACCAAAAGACACAAGTGATACACACAGTAAGTAACAAACAACAACATAAATAAATCGCCACAGAAGAGCCGCCTTGGAACGGTCAGTGGAAGATTTCCACTGGGGGGCTTAAATCGATTTTACGTGGCCACAATCCTCGCCCTTACTTCCGAACAGTGAAAAGCAATTGTATAAGCAATCCCTGATTCAGCCACCAAGTTTGCTGTGTGTATTACCGAAGGCCAAGACAAGCTTCATACGCTATACTGGTTACCAAAACTTCATAAAAGACCTTACAAAGCACGGTTTATTGCAAATTCTAGCTCTTGCACTACTACTGAACTTTCTTAATTGTTAACTTCCTGTCTTACTGCTATTAAAACGCATGTGATTAAATATTGCGATAAAGTCTTTGAAAGATCAGGAAGAAATCTGTTTTGGTCTATAAAAAAATCGAATGAGGTTTTAAATAAAATTGAAGTCCAGACATTTTCGTGCTTCTAGTCTGCCTACTTACGATTTTTCCACTCTTTACACTACACTTCTTCATAATCTTATAAAAGAAAAGTAGAAGTAAAACAAAGATCAGGAATTGATACAATTAACTTACTCCATCCATAAAAGACACCAAAGGGAAAGAAATACAAACATTAAGCGACCAGACCATAATGGAAACCTAAACAAAGGAAGGCCATATGGACAGTTACTTTCCCACAAAATGGCCATATGGCCATCCAAAATTAAAAGACACAAGTGATACACACACTAAGTAACAAACAACAACATAAATAAATCGCCACAGAAGAGCCGCCTTGGAACGGTAAGCTTAATGATTTAATTGAATGGGCTTTTCACAGAGAAGATTCTCTCTATCTTGCATGTTATGGCAGAAATGCATTTTTCACTTCTAAAGAGCATAAGAATTATACACTTTGGTCATGTCGGAAAGAGTGTGATGCCCTCACCTTTCTACTAGACAATATTTATATTAGATTCGGTACTAAGTCATTTAGACAAATTGTGTGTATTCCGATGGGTACGAATTGCGCACCTCTTGTGGCTGATCTGTTCTTGTATTGTTATGAAAGAGACTTCATGTTGTCGCTTTCCATTGATAACCAATCTGAAAGTATTGAAGCTTTTAGCTCCACTTCTATTGAGATGATTTATTAAATATTGATAATACCTATTTCGATTGTTTGCATTTAATGCTCTTATTTTTCCAATCCTCAGGGATTGCTTATGCAATTGCTTTTCACTGTTCCATCAATTGACATCCTTTAGATACCTGTTGAAGGTCATTATTAAACCGATGTTCGTTCCTCGTTGTATAACAACTGCTTGTTTGACATCCCTGAACTTTAAGTAGACTTAGATGTTTTGTGGGCTTTTGTTGTACCTTCCTTCTATTCGAAGGAATTATCTTCAGTAATTTTATATGCTGTTTTACATAATGAAAGGTATGAAGATCGCTTTAGTTTTGACGGTATCATAACCTTCTAAACCCACATGAGTATCACAAATACATTTAAAATATCAATATCACCCCTAAGGTTACACTCTGCTTCTTCTGTACGGATTCCCCATTCTATTAAGAACTTTAATACTATGTTGCCTTCGGTATTGGTTAGACCCTTAAATTTGTCTTCTGTAACTTCAGTTAATCTCAATGGAGCAGGCAATACCAATGTTTTGGGAGTAGTCTTCGTATAAGACTATCTCGTCTCAAATCGCCCATCCTTCGAAAATATACTAATCCGTGGAAAAGAAGTGGAATGTATCCTAGTATTTCTAAGTGCAATGCCAAGAGGTGCAGATGTTGTTCGCATTTAAGTACTGCGTCTACCGTTACTTCATCTGTAAACGGTAGACGGTTCTCTTAGTTAACATGTCTGATTTGACATGACAGTCTACAGATTTAATTTATCTAATTACATGACGTGCTGCAAACTGTAATATGCAGTACGTCGGTCAAACTAACCGCATGCTTAAAACTAGATTGAACGAGCATTATCGTAGAATGAGTAAGCCTAAGAAAACTGACACTTTCTTGTACCGTCACTTTCGACGTACAGGTCATTCTGTAAATAACATTGTTATGCAACCAGTGGAAGAACTTTATTACGATGCAAATTCTACATCGAGATTCAAAATAATCAAAAGACATGTAGCTGAACTGAAATGGATTAAATTGTTACAGATCCCTTTTCCACTGGGATTTAATAACAAAATTTATCATGAGGGTAAAATTTCCAGAATGCCGGACTTTGATATTTTCTCGCTCCTGGAATGTCGAAAACGCAGAACTAGATCTCACGGCACCAGGAAAAATGGTAACTTTAAACGTAAATCACGTGCGTTTAAACGAAACAATACTAGACTGAAGTGACTGTCAATTATATTATTAAATCATGGACGCCACTCTATGCTTTCATTTTTAAGTTCATTACCCGTCTCTGTTTTACGTCTTCTGGACACCGAGGCGAATAAATTCTACGATAGTTCTCATCAGTTATATGATGCGGCTCTCTTAACTAGAGGCTATACTCAGCATACTCTTCGCCATAAACGCCATTTCTTCAAAATATCTTTCATTAATAAGGGTATGGATTTTATAGATTTGCCCAGTATCTTCCGTGAGAGATCGGTGCTTTCTTCCATTCCTGCTTATTTTCAAAATACTGAAACACCTATTATTTGCTATAAATATAACAAAGTAGAAGTAAAACAAAGATCAGGAATCGATACAATTAACTTACTCCACCCATCAAAGACACAAAAGGGAAAGAAACACAAACATTAAGCGACCAGACCAGAATGGAAACCTAAACAAGGGAAGGCAATAAGGACAGTTACTTTCCCACAAAATGCCATATGGCCATCCAAAATTAAAAAAAGACACGAGTGATACATACAGTAAGTAACAAACAACATCATAAATAAACCGCCACAGAAGAACCGCCTTGGAACGGTCAGTGGAATGATTTCCACTGGGGGGCTTAAATCGATTTTACGTGGCCACAATCCTCGCCCTTACTTCAGTCGCGATTTAGACAAATAATTTGTTCAGTCCGCAGGAAGGCCTCCTAACTCATCAGTGTAACATCTCCGTGAACACAAAAAAGCAAAGAACCACAGAGGTGAGACAACGGTGAGGACTCGACAGCAAGAAACCACTGAAATGATGGAGCAAAAGAAAACCAACAGTTAGACTCCGATGGGCCCGACCAGAGACAGAGCATCAGGCACCAACCAACATTACCATGAATTAGATCTCTCTAATTCTCAATAAGCCTCTACGTTGGAGCCGTCATAGAATCTGAGGCCTGACCCACCGGCGTGCAATTAAAGAGGGAAGCAAAGTTGCCAACCGTGATTGGGTTAACTACCATGCATGCAGTCTGTCGTCTAACATCCATTTTGTACCCAAACTTTTTATATCGAAAAATGATTTTACGAAATTTGGCGCTGAAGTCATTGCGGTTATATATTTTTCTGAATTTATATACTAAGTAACCATAAAATTCGGGTTCCGATAGACCTTGTTGCTGAAGAGATTTAAGTCCAATATCGAATTTAGAAATTAAATCAGAATGGCGTCTATAAAATTTTGAAAAGGCTTTGCGTAGTTTATGGTACCGATAACCCTGATTAAGGAGTTTAGCCGTTAATAATTGATTGAGAGTGTTGAAGTCAGTTACATGACTACACACTCTAGCAAATCGAAGTAATTGCGAAATATAAACGCCATAGGATGGTGCACGAGGAACATCACCATCCAAAAAAGGAAAATTTACAATCTCAAAATCAAAGTCATCGCGTTTATCATAAATTTTGCACGAAACAAATCCATCTACAATAGATAGATGTAAATCCAAAAACGGGGCCTCGGTATCAGAAGAATTTGCTTTATTTAACTGAAGTTCTGGGGGGGGGGGTAAATCTGACTGATCAAACCATCGAAATAGGTATTATCAATATTTAATAAATCATCTAAATATCTAGAAGTGGAGCTAAAAGCTTCAATAATTTCAGATTGTTTATCAATGGAAAGCGACAACATGAAGTCTCTTTCATAGCAATACAAGAACAGATCAGCCTCAAGAGGTGCGCAATTCGTACCCATCGGAATACCCACAATTTGTATTAATAACTTAGTACCGAATCTAATATAAATATTGTCAAGTAGAAAGGTGAGGGCATCACACACTTTCTGACAAGACCAAAGTGTATAATTCTTATGCTGTTTAGAAGTGAAAAATGCATTTCGGACATTACATGCAAGCTAGAGAGAATCTTCTCTGTGAAAAGCCCATTCAATTAGATCATTAAGCTTTTCTTTTATAAGATTATGAGGAAGTGTAGTGTAAAGAGTGAAAAATTCGTAATAGACAGACTTGAAGCACGAAAATGTCTGGATTTCAATTTATTTAAAGTAGAAGTAAAACAAAGATCAGGAATTGATACAATTAACTTACTCCACCCATAAAAGACACCAAAGGGAAAGAAATACAAACATTAAGCGACAGACTTAATGTTATATTATACGACAGACTGCATGCATGGTAGTTAACCCAATCACGGTTGGCAACTTTGCTTCCCTCTTTAATTGCACGCCGGTGGGTCAGGCCTCAGATTCTATGACGGCTCCAACGTAAAGGCTTATTGAGAATTAGAGAGATCTAATTCAAGGTAATGGTGGTTGGTGCCTGATGCCCTGTCTCTGGTCGGGCTCATCGGAGTCTAACTGTTGGTTTTCTTTTGCTCCAGCATTTCAGTGGTTTCTTGCTGTCGAGTCCTCACCGTTGTCTCATCTCTGTGGTTCTTTGATTTTTGTGTTCACTGAGATGTTGCACTGATGAGTTAGGAGGCCTTCATGCGGACTGAACAAATTATTTGTCTAAATCGCGACGGAAGTAAGGGCGAGGATTGTGGCCACTTAAAATCGATTTAAGCCCCCTCCCCCCTTCCCCCCCCCCCCAGTGGAAATCATTCCATTGACCGTTCCAAGGCGGTTCTTCTGTGGCGATTTATTTATGATGTTGTTTGTTACTTACTGTGTGTATCACTTGTGTCTTTTTATTTTGGATGGCCACATGGCCATTTTGTGGGAAAGTAACTGTCCTTATGGCCTTCCTTTGTTTAGGTTTCCATTATGGTCTGGTCGCTTAATGTTTGTGTTTCTTTCCCTTTGGTGTCTTTGATGGGTAGAGTAAGTTAATTGTATCGATTCCTGATCTTTGTTTTACTTCTACTTAGACCTTCAAGGCGCTTTACCAGTGTTCGTTTGCGGTCGGTTTCAGTTCTGCATGGAAGCATCATGCAGCTGAATATATTTCTCCTAGCCACGCCCAGAACAATGTAGCTTTGCTGCCGATCATTACATAGTGTTCGCTCTTTGCATTGTGTTATGTGTGAATTGGTTTTGCGATATTTCATTGTATGTTGTTTTGTACGTGCGTCGTTCTGTTCTTTGCTGCACGGTTAAATTATTCATCTGTTATCGTTCTAAATTGTGAGCACAATATATATTGTATGCAGGAATAAGGAAAGTAATACATACCCCTTTAACCATAAAGTGGGATGGGGCTGTATGTCCTGATCATTGCCTTTCCTACTAGTTAAATTGCGGTTTGCATTACGTTGCGTAATTTAAAACCTAGAATTAAGGGGACTGGATACATCTTCAGGGGATGAAACGCCTGCAAAAGTTCTTTTGTACAATGGATCTGACCCCTTTTTTCCGTGAAACAGAGCTTATTGAAAAGCAAACAGGAAGTTCCGAAAGTTGCCTGCCTTTGAGAAATGGCGGAAAAATATAATATACCAGATGCTCCATTCCCTTTAATTACCACTATGATCGTAGAATGAGAAAACCTAAAAAAGTGACACACTTTAACCCATTGTATTCTAGTGGACTCTTTCATTATATGTTGGGCAAGTCCATGTGTCATATAAGGGGTATCAGAAATTTTTTTTCGTTTTTTTTGTGTTTTGTTTTCTATTTTTGATGGAAAATTCTGTTAAAAAATAGTACATGCCCTGATTAGCCTTCTGCTGCGTCAGATATGGGCCTGCACTATTTGCCAAGGTACCCCTTTAGGGTTTCCAACAGGCAATGGGTTAAACATACAGGCCACTCACTTAAAGCTATTTGTTTAAACCAGTGGAAAAATAAACAGCGATATTAATTCGACAGCTTGATTTACAATCATTAAAACACACGAAACACAACTAGAGCTGTCAGAATCTGACAAAGAGCTCCGAACATTGGGAATCCAATGAGATGTGACCCACTTATAGTATCCAAAAGATGAAACTGTGCATTATGGGGCAATTTTGACAGCCATATTGGTACAGGCATAGAAGACATGTTTGCTTGATACAACCAACATCATCTCATATTGAAAAACATGACAGGCGGACAGATTGACGGAAAACATTGTGTATTGTTGTTGGGATCTTATGTAAAAATTGAAGTTGATGAATATGCCGGTTTGCTACATATTAAAAAAATAAAAAATATGCACGGGTGACATGCAAAATTTGGCCAGACATACGATACGGATGGACAGACGGACGGTTGGTTGGATGAATTGTAGTTTAACGTCCCCGCCCAACACTGTTTAGGTATATTGGGAGACGTCGCTTCCAAGTTTGTGGGAAGACATTGAGATGAAATAATATCTCACGCCCTGTCGCTCAAAACAGACGGACGGATGAACAGACAGACAGACAGGCAGACAGAGGAAGACTACCAGAGCCATAGGAGAGATCCGAAAATCCTGCCGAGTAGGAGTGGATACAGCAGAAACTTAACTGAGGCACAGCTTCGAAAGGTGGCCAGACTGGAGGGATTGGAATTACTTAATTTTGTGCTAAGAAGGACAGGAATGCCAATCAAGTGCCGCTAAAATTATCAAGAGACACATGAAAGTGTCTAAGAGAATGAAAGAGATATCCCAAGAGTCTTTCCAACCGGTCCAAGTTGATACTATCGCATCCGGAACGTAGCGTACGTCAAGATTTGCACTGGGTTTAAGGCAATAGAGTATGTTGGAGAAAAAGACACAGAGTCGTGGGAAAGAATAACAGACCCTCTGAGGGACATACGATTTGAGAAGGACAAGCCCATAAACTTATACTACGTAGGAGAATGTCTTTGCAGAGTTTAATCAGGGTTATCGATACTATAAACTACGCAAAGCCTTTACAAAATGTTATAGACGCCATTCTGATTTAATTTCAAAATTCAATATTGGACTTAAATCTCTTCTGCAACAAGGTCTATCGGAACCCGAATTTTATGGTGACTTAGTATATAAATTCAGAAAAATATATAACCTCAATGACTTTAGCACCCAATTTCGTGAAATCATTCTTCGATATAAAAAGAGTGGGTACAACATGGATATTATACGACAGACTGCATGCATGGTAGTTAACCCAATCACGGTTGGCAACTTTGCTTCCCTCTTTAATTGCACGCCGGTGGGTCAGGCCTCAGATTCTATGACGGTTCCAACGTAAAGGCTTATTGAGAATTAGAGAGATCTAATTCAAGGTAATGTTGGTTGGTGCCTGATGCTCTGCCTCTGGTCGGGCCCATCGGAGTCTTACAGTTGGTTTTTTTTTGCTCCAGCATTTCAGTGGTTTCTTGCTGTCGAGTCCTCACCGTTGTCTCACCTCTGTGGTTCTTTGATTATTCGTGTTCACGGAGATGTTGCACTGATGAGTTAGGAGGCCTTCATGCGGACTGAACAAACCGTTTGCCTAAATCGCGACGGAAGTAAGAGCGAGGATTGTGGCCACGAAAAATCTATTTAAGCTCCCAGTGGAAATCTTTCCACTGACCGTTCCAAGGCGGTTCTTCTGTGGTGATTTATTTATGTTGTTGTTTGTTACTTACTGTGTGTATCACTTGTGTCTTTTTGTTTTGGATGGCCATTTGGCCATTTTGTGGGAAAGTAACTGTCCTTATGGCCTTCCTTTGTTTGGGTTTCTATTATTGTCTGGTCGCTTAATGTTTGTGTTTCTTTACGTTTGGTGTCTTTGGTGGGTGGGGTTAGTTGATTGTATGGATTTCTGATCTTTGTTTTACTTCTACTTTTTAAATATGAAAAGATATCACAAATTTTCATCGGAAAAAGTAGCCGTTTGGGGGGAAAGCACTTTGTCACACGGGTGCGTTATCGTAATTTAGAGACTTATGACATCAGGAAAACACACCTATGTAATTTTGACCCCCTTTATCCCCACCTTAACATTATAGAGCTGGGTATTTTACAGGGGTATACATGATTTGTCTTATTTCTGCTCAAAACCATAGACTGAGGGTTAGAACCGCCTCGGAGCAGGTTTATGAAAAATATCAGTATTTTTATCTGAACATTTATATTTTTGGTGGTTTCCAATGTATTTGAATAGGTATGCTTCGTAAAGAGAACGATTTGATGGAGACAAATGTTTCTAAACTACGGAGCCCGGAAAGTGACATTTACTTCTTTTATTTATTGCGTTATATTGAATTATTAATTCGATATTCGAATTATTATATCGTTATATCGAATTAGTATTGCGTTTAATCGAATTATTAATTCGTTATATCGAATTATTATTGCGTTGTATCGCATTATTAATTCGTTATATCGAATTATTATTGCGTTTATCGAATTATTAATTCGTTATATCGATTTATTATTGCGTATTATCGAATTATTAAGAGAAGCTGACTGTAAGCATCGAGCATTACATGGAAAGTCAAAAATTTTGATTTTCTTTATTTTTTGTACATAAGTAGCATTTCGCAAATGATGAAGATTGGTGAAAATTTTTTTGGAATATGTCAAGTAGTTTTCGAGATATTGATACAAATGCTGTTGCCATGGCAACAACGTATTCACATAGATAAAACAGTATTTTTATATGATTTTCAACAACTAGCTATTGTTTCCACTCTCATAATATATACCAATTTACACATGATATCCATAAGGGTATATGTAATGAAGCTATTCATAATATATTGGGCTCGTGAACGTGTTCACATATATTACCATGGCAACGGAATTGAGGTGCTAGTCAAGCACATTGAATTTTTCTGGATTTTCTGTATTTTTGTCTGCATTTTATTCTCAGGGGCAACGACATTGGAAGAAACGGACAGTGGCACTTAAATAACATGTCCTAGTATTAACAAAAACTGTAATGTCTAGGTGTAATCCTATTTCAATGGAAGAAAGATAACTCGGCAACTTTGTCCGTGTTGCACAGACGAATTTTTTGAAAAATAGTAACGGTGTAACTACTTATGTGAAATTCCAGAGCTGGTCTTTGATAAATTAACCATTGCATTGGTCATAAATTATTAAACTAACATCTTGTACAATGTACATAGCCATTAAAATCAATAAAAGACCTAAAATGTATGTTTTTTATGTATTTTTCTGCATAAAAAGATCAACTGAAATTCTGTTACCAGTGTCATTATCATACTTTTGCTTCTTCTATATAAAATCTAATCTATTTCTGATTACTAAATGTGTAATAATTTGGTTTGATTATAATGCCATCTGCTTCAAGTTAATGAATAATTTGAAATTATGAATAATTATAACAATTATGAAGTCTCATTACCCCACCCACTTTATTGTGTACAAAATGATGTTGCATTTCTGGACAGGAAAGCAACGCCCCTATATACTTAAGCCTAGTTAAACTAGGAAATAATGATCATGATTTGAATAGATAAATAGATAAAATGGTGTAGATTGTGTAGTAGCCCTTGTTGCTATGGCAACCGTAACATTCCGTTAAAACTGAATAAATATCTGTTTATGGTTTCACTGTTGTAAGAGATTTTCACTAGCTTTAAAATCTATGAGGACAGAATTGAAAGTTCATATCAATTTAGATTAAATAACATATTTATGATAACATTTTCCATGTTACGGTTGCTATGGCAACACAAAATTTCAATGTTTACAATGAATAGATACATGTATGTGATCCGTTATGGAGAGGCGGGCCTTACGTATGTTTGGAAGTGCTGACTTTAAAACAGAACAAGACGTAATGTAGGAATTAATTTGAGTATGTTAGAATCTTAATTGAATTCCCATGGTCTTTTTGTACGAAAGCACGAGTTAAAAAAAGTATATATATATATATATATATATATATATATATATATATATATATATATATATATATATATATATATATATATATATATATATATATATATATATATATATATATGCGTGTGTGTGTGTGTTTGTGTGTGTGTGTGTGTGTGTTTTGCCTTCATTATTACACTATTTCTGCGTAATAGTTTCCACCTTGAAAATCAGTTCAGCAGTAAATGTTGTCAACAAGTTTTGGGAATACACGTGTGAATAACATGTATAAATTTCTCAGCTGATTGAAATTATTTTGAACTCATTGCCCTTTCAAATCTTTCATCAATAGTATTGCAGCCGTCGAAACTCTTATCAAGTTTACAATTAATTCTTTCTGTTGTCCGACATTATTACGTCTCCCCATACATCACCATAGTGGAAATTATATTTTCTGGTCCTTTGTGATCATTGAGTTCATTTAGAATATTTTGGAAATAAAATTCAGCTTAAGTCGGTGCTATAGGGCGTGGCCGGTGTTGCTTATTTCAGTACTGTTCCTGAACAGACTCAATAAACTCAATAAAACCGATTCTGCTATTTTGTTTATTTGGTGTATTCTTTGCTTCCAAAAGACTCAACCATTCAGAACTCATTTACAATGATATCTGCACTAAACGGGTTTAACATATACATTTGGTCCCTGTTTACGGCGATATATGTTTATTGATGCATAATAGATAGCGTTGCCTGCTTAAATAAGCTACCCTAAAGCTTCTATACCTGGACTGATATCCGCCATTGATGTTAGTGATTTGCCCATGATACCATGCCAAACGCATGCTACATTTTTCTTATGCCAGATCGAACGCATGCGCGTGTGACAACTACAATTCTCAATACATCCAACTTATGGGAGTATAGAATTCAAAGTAACTGATTGCGCAAGGTGGTGCAAATTATAGCCCATTGAAATAGGGTTTATAAGCATGGGCGGACAGACTCGCACCGCTTTGCCTGGGCAGGCTTAGATCCTCTAAGCTGTTTACTAGTACCCGTGTGCGGTCGATTTCATCTCAGCGTGGAAGCATCATGTAGCCCATCTATTGTTAGAGTGTGCATGGATTACCTTAATTGTGGGACTAGTGAAGTAATGGACTGAAAGGCACGTTCCTCTGACTTGAGCCCAATAGAACATGTGTGGGACATTCTTTACAGATGTATCTCATAGGGCGATTATCCACCAATGACTATTCAAGATCTCATAAACATCCTTAGACATGAGTGTGAAACATTAGCTTTACAAACTGTTCAAAGTTTAGTTCAGAGCATGCCTCGGCGATGCCAGGAGTGTTGTGCTGCTCGAGGTGGACATACGCATTATTGGCAGGAAAAACGTGACTGATTTGCGCATGTCTATGACACTTGAAATAATCTGATATAAAGGGGGCGATTTCTAAAAAAAATATGCAAATTCCTCCATAACAGGTTACAGCGTGATTTGTGAACTGGTTGCCCGTGTTTGCCATAAACATGTTGCAGATAGAGTTATTTATCTATCTGAATCGTTGTTTCATCATCATTATTCAACATCTTTATACTGAGGAAATATGTGTTTGCTCCTTTGTTTTGAGCAGTGTATATTTGAAAGACCTGCCTGCCTCCCCTGCATGTGGCCTGTAATGTCAAATTGTATTTGCCAGGTGTGTTGTTCCCTTGGTATAAAACCTTCTGAATCAAGGGAACGTGTTTGCTCCTTTCTTTTGAGCAGTGTATAGTTGAAAGACCTGCCTGTCTCCCCTGCATGTGTCCTGTAATGTCAAATTTTATTTGGCAGGTGTGCTGTTCCCTTGGTATAAAACCCCTTCTGAATCAAGGGAACGTGTTTGCTCCTTTATTTTGAGCAGTGTATATTTGAAAGACCTGCCTGCCTCCCCTGCCGGTGTCCTGTAATGTCAAATTGTATCTAGCAGGTGTGCTGTTCCCTTAGTATAAAACCTTCTGAATCAAGTGAATGAGCTATTTTTCCTCTATTAAAACCGTGAGCAAGTGCAAATTAATTAGCCTATTAGAGTTGATCAGGAGAACGCGGGTTCGATATCTGCCGGGGTCGGCAACATTCTTTCGCGGAGATTGATCATGAAATCTTTTCTACGGTCATTCTCCCCCTTCCGCTGATTCAAAAAGGGTAGTTCTCAGTTTCTGGCGAAAGAATATGCACTCTACTAGTTAACAGCTTAGGTATTAGCCTGTCCAGGAAAAGTGTGGGTAGGTTAACTGACCGGCTCAAAAATGACCTAAATAGTGTTGACTGGACCGTTAAACTGCAATGCAAACATACAAAAAAACAACAAACAAACTAGAAATGCGTCCATAGGACACGGATGTCCCCGGCTGAAAATATGTCTATGTTCGTATTAATCCATAGAAGGTTATTGACGGTGTTTAAGTTTTGGACATCTTTTTCACATTTGACCTCTAAGTATGACCTTGACCTTGGAGGTAAGGACACTGGTTTTGGATGAGGCAGATTGATAGCCAACATTTCTGCCAAGTAATTTCAAAATCCATCCCGAAATAAGAAAGTTATTGACTGCGTTTAAGTTTAGGACTCTTTTTTCCTTTGACCTCTAAGTATGACCTTGACCTTGGATGTACCGGCCTGGGTTTTGCACGTAGTAATTTCAAAATCCATCAAGAAATAAGAAATGTATTGACTGCGTTTAAGTTTCGGACCTTTTTTTTACATTTGGCTTCTAAGTATGACCTTGACCTTGGAGGTACGGACCTGGGTTTTGCATGTGACACATCGTCTCATGATGTTTAACTTTACTACAAAGTAATTTCAAAATCCATACAGAAATAAGAAAGTTATTGACTGCGTTTAAGTTTCGGACGTGCGCACGGACGAACGAACGGACGGACGGACGGACGAACGAACGGACGGACGGACAGGGGCAACGCTATATGCCCTTCCATCATTCTTCGAATGTTGGGGTCATAAAAAACACTAACAATTATCAGAGAAATACTATTTTCGCACTTTGAACTGTTGGTAACCATCTATTGTAGTCGCAGATTAGATTGACTAGGTGGATTTTGTTTTGTTTGATTTGAGGTTTAACATCCCCGTCAACACTATAAAGGTCATTTTGGAGACGTTGCTTCCAATTTTATGGGACTTTTACCCGACATTGAGAAGAAATGACATCTGAAGCCCTGTCGCCCAATGAAACCAATAGGGTTTTTAGCATGGACGGTCCGCCACGCACCGCGGTTCCTGGGCAGGCTTAGATCCTCTAAGTGGTTTACCAGTACTATTGTGCGGGCCGGATTCAGCTCTGCGTGAAAGCATCATGCAGCCCATATATTTCGTCAAGCCCCTATGGGCGGGGGCCGATTGACTAGGTGAAGCTATCATTGACTAGGTGGAGCTATCGTTTGGACCTACCTTAGGAATAAACCGGCCCCGATAGCTCAGTTGGTAGAGTGTCCGCTCCGGGGAACGGGAGGTCTCGGGTTCGATCCCGGGCCGCGACATACCAAAGTCGTTAAAAAAATGGTACCCGTTGCTCCTCGCTTGGCACTCAGATTTACGGGGTAGAGTAGGACTGGTCGATCCAGTGTCAGGATAATGTGACTGGGTGTGGTATCATGTAATGTGTCTGGGACATGATACTTCAGTGAGGCAGCACTATAAACGTGAGCATTGAGCTCCCTGTCGCAACCAGACACCGTCGTGATATGACTGAAAAATTGTTGAAAGCGACGTTAAACCCGAATTCACACACACACACACCTTAGGAATAAGGTAAACCAAGTCACCTGATTGTGTGAATTTAACTGTAACACAAGCATAGCAGTGGGGTATATGACCATTTTGTCCGCTTGTAGAAAGCGTGCAAAAGGCACTCTACCAAATCTTCTGGTGGACTTAGCAAATTTGATATATATTGACAACACCTGAATAGCTCCGCCTAGTCAATCTTATCTGCGACTACTATATGTGGTGTTCAAGACATGCAACTCTCGCAACAATTCTACACTATATATATTTTTTTGACCGGCCTAGGTACACATGTAGCTCAGTCGGATGCGTCTGACTGGTGATCAAAAGGGCGCGGGTTCGATACCTGCCGGGTTCGGCAGCATTCTTTTGTGGAGATTGATTATGGAGCGCTTTGGTGCAGTGGTAGCGCATCGGATTTGTGATCTAGAGGTTGCGGGTTCGAGCCTCACACTGACCAAAGTGTTGTGTCCTTGAGCAAGGCACTTCATCCGCATTGCTTAAAAATAATAATAAAAAAGGACTGGCTACCACCCAGGAAATCCTGCTCGTAATGCTCAGATGTCAGCGAGTAGCAGTAATAGGAGAAAAAATAAAGAAATAAAATGAAATCTTTTCTACGGTCATTCTCTTCCTTTCGCTGATTCAAGAAGGGCATTCTCAGTTTCTTGCAAAAGAATGTGCACAATAGTGGAGCGTGATAGCCCAGTGGTTAGTGCACTTGCCTCTGATGCTAGAGGTTCTGATGCTAGAGTTCCCGGGTTCGATCATCAGCGATAAAATTTCGGTGTCCGAACAGGCTCCATTGGGATCATTTGCAGGGATGAATGTAATAAAGTGCACCGTCCTTCGGATCGGGATGTTCACTGGAGGCCTTTTGTGCTTGGCGAACCATCCCCTGTGCAGGTTAAAGAACCCTACCGTAATTACAAGATTACTGTGTAGGCTTTAATCCTACAAAACCTGGAGTGTATCTAATGTACACCTGCTACTAATGGTCAGATATGACCGATCGTAGTAGCAAGAAAGAAAGAATGCAAAGATATAATCCTGCCCGGGAAAAGTGTGGAAAGGTAAACTGGCCGGCTCAAAAAAGGCCTAAATTAGTGTTGACTGGGCCGTTTGACTCCAAAACAAACATAAATGTTTAAAAAACATGAGCCTAAAAATTTCGGTCTGGCACAGTCTTGAACCACAGTTCCCTTTTTAAGGGAAAAAGTGCCATACCAACTGAGCTATTGAGCGCTGTTGTAAAATTGGCGTTTTATAACCTGATACATACAACAACACAGCCAATTACCGGCAACTGTCTATTTTTTGTTATAAATTCTATGCAAACTTTCTAATTCACAAGATAAAAGGCTCTTGTTTATAGTATTATTAGCAACAGGTGCGCAATAAATTAGCTACGTCAACTATGACGTCGCGATTTTTTCACGTGTTCTCGAAATGATGTAATGCCAAAATCTGATGACGCGTCACATATATTGAATATAAAATAACCAGAATGTAGTAATAGCAAAGACGGTCTTTAAATTTTGCGCAAAAAATGTCATCCGGTTGACACTTCCTTGTTTACCGACCACCTCACGCAAAAGAATATTCAACAAGGGACTTAATCGGCGTTACCGGACAAATCCCGGACATTAGTGTTCGCCGTTATAGTTCTCTCCCTTGGCACGAAACGCCGTATTGATACTATTTCAAAAGCCTATAACGGCACGGTATCAAAAGGATTACACCTAAACTCTGCATATTTTGTATCTTTCAGATATGCTGTAACATATGGTGTTTTGCATTTTCCGTGAAGCCGTTGCCCTTGAGAAGCATAACGGAAAATATATGACCACCAAATCACTGAAACCGAGTGTCATTTCATGCAAATAATCTCATGTACATGTCAGAAATCGATTAATAAATTTGAAACGATCGAATAAAAAAATTCTTAATTCAATTCTGAAATTATAAAAAAACACTAACGTACAAGTATAAATGATATTTATTATACTTTCATAACAATATATCCAAGAGGTATGAATTTTTAGCGAATGGAAACAAAATAGCCGTTTCCATGGAAACGGCGAAGAATCGGTACGAAAAAAAATACCAACGTAACACATGGCACACAGGTAACATTTCCACAAAGTTTCACTGGAATCTGTGATTTTCGCACTTTCCAAGTTTTCATGGACCAATGCTCGATGCTTACAGTCAGCTTCTCTTAATTCGTTATATCGACTTATTATTGCGTTTTATCGAACTCTTAATTCGTTATATTTTATTCGTTATACCGAATTATTATTGCGTTTTATCGAATTTTTAATTCGTTATATCGAATTATAATTGCGTTATATCGTGTTAGTGTTTCCAGTAGCGTCTAGTTATTTTGTGTTTCTTTCCCATTGGTGTCTCTGATGGGAGATGTGGGTTAATGGTATCGATTTCTGATCATTGCATTCACTTCTACATAGCGCCTTTCAAACAATTGGCCCGATAAGGGCGTCTTTTATTTAATTTTTTATACATTAATTCTGAATTTTAGAAAAAATCACAGTTAATTTTATATAATTAAATTGAATTTCATTTGTCAGATTTGTGCCTTTTTACTTGTTTATCTTTTCATATGTCAATAGATATAAAAAAACTCTGCTGAAGGCGAAAGCGCTTAGTTTTTCAATCATATATTTAAAAGGTGAAATGATGCAAGACATCGAACAAAAATCTGTTCGGTGGCACTGGATTCTATGACAGGATTCTCTTTTGAGATAAGTATATAGCTGGATATAACCATAAACACTGCAGAAAATTAAAAAAAAAAAAAAAAAAAAGCGCTTTCAGCTTGAGTCTTCATCATAGTTTTTTTAAATCGCTTTACATGGGGATAAAGAAGCTAGAATGCTAAACAAAACTATGGCTGGGATATAAAAAGTAATTAACGCATAGCCTGAAATCTCTGCGTTTCAGAAAATGATTATGTTGGTTCTGAAAGGCTTCCTTTTACAGACTTGTACACACTCCAAATGTTAAGCTGGCATGTTATGAAATGAAGCTATAGTTTTAAGAAATTAATTCCATGTCTTTGAATCACAGAATACACGTAAAGTAGAAGTAAAACAAAGATCAAGAATTGAAAGACTGAAAATCAACAATCGAGTTTGACTAGCCATTTTGCCAATCTATTGATATTTCTAAACCAATAAAATGTTTAAAAACTAAAAGCATGAGATGCGTTGTTCCGTTTGGTGTAAATTGACATATTCTAATTAAATATACAGGTTACTCTGAAAACATTTGGCTAACAACTTCATGTATTGAATACCTCGCTAAATCCCGGTAGAAAAATGGATTATTCATTGTTTGCTAAATACATAAACTCGTCAATATGGTTACTCGCTAGAACCGCCGCATTGAGCGGTTCAAACAAGCCCCCATAATCTATATTGAAGCTAAAAACAAGACAAATATTACACTGACATCTGAAAATAAAGACAAAACTGCAAGCACAAAACGACGGAAAGACGCCACTTTGTCGAACGGATCCGTCATCACAATAGAAGATTACTCGGAATCCAGATGCTTTCTCTTGATTGCCTCTTCTATGAGCCGCTTCTTGTCTGGCTTGCCTGTATACAGTCGAGGATATTCGTCCATAACTAAAATCATTTTAGGACCAAATCCACTAAACGCTTCATCTACACCAGGCAAATATCTAGATTTGTAAAATGCCTTTAGCTCTTTGACGGTTAACTGCGATCCTGGTTTTGCAATAACACATGCGCAGACAAGCTGAAAGTATGTCGCATCAGGTACTGGAACTACCACAACATCAGCGACATCAGGGTGCGTTTTTATTATCCCTTCCACCTCAGTTGCCAAATAATTGTTGCCTTCTTGCAAAATGATGTCAGACTGACGACCTGACACCACCAGGTTTCCCCCTACATCGACATACCCAGTATCATCGGTGTTGAACCATCTGCTAACTGACAAATCTTCACTTGTTTTCATTTTATCTCGAAAATATCCGTTCATCAATGATGGCGATCTAACATAAATCGCCCCAGATTCGCCTCTTTTAACGACGAAGCCGTCCGAATTTACAACCTTTACTTCAACGCCTTGAGTAGGAGTCCCAGTATTGTAATCAACGTTCCCTGTAGCGTTGAAAACGTCCAATGTTGTAACAATACCTGCTTCTGATGACCCATACATATTACTGATCCGTAAAGCAAGTTTTCGAATACCGTCGTAGCAAACGGCAGCCACTGGCAAGCCTCCAGTTTGGATAACTTTTAAGAGAGGTGAATCGCAATTATGTGGTAAGATATCATTCAGTCCAATAATTGTAGCGGGAAACAGGCAGGCGATTGTACAGTTTTCCTTACTTATAGCATCTAGTGTAAACCTGCAATGTTCTGCTATTGATGGTATTGCGGCCGTTTTAGTGACCACTGTAATGCCGTCATGCAAAAGCATAAATGGAAATCCGCCACCCCAGGCAATCCTTCTCTCCGTATATATGATGTCATCAGCATCGTATTTAATTGATTCCTGAAATTGATGGCCAATTATCATTGTCATGAAATGCGACACAGGAACAAATTTGGATTCTCCGGTCGAACCTGAAGTTAGAAAAATATGTGAAATATCAGATGGGTCAAGCCTAGGCAGGGCCGATTCCCGAGTCAGATCTTGGCCTAAGAGTTGCTGCAAAGTGAAAACATTCTGATCTGCTTCTGCGGTTGATGCAAGAAAGAACTTCAGCGATGGTATCTCAGTACAACTTGCGTTGCCTTCACCGTCGAATGCATCAATGAAATTCATACAGGCCCTGAAGGTTGTAAGTGATGCCCCGGGGTCGATAACCAGTACTTTCGCGCCTACCTTCGACAGAATCACTTTTATGTCACTTCCGTCTTTATTTTCTGACACGGCATTAATTACAATCGCTCCGGAATAAATCACTCCAAATAAACACTGAAGACCCACTAAATCATTTGATAGGCACAATACAACTCTGTCCCCTTTTCTGATCCCTAGCTTTATCAACCCATATGCAATCTGCTTTGATTTTTCATGCAGCGCTTTCGCCGTAGTTGATGTTCTTCTACCATCAGGGTGAAGAAAAACATAAACCTCCTTTTCTCCTTTTGTCCGGGCATGAACTGCTAGTCGTTCTGGGATAGTGTGAAAGCTGTACCTGTACGTGACAGGTGTATGAATATAACTAAGGTTCTCCATGTTTAAACAGAAATGAAGTTCGTTAAGGTAAAGCGTTTTAATTCAAACAGACAGGCTATCGATTTAGAATGGAGAGTCGTATCAACTTATATCATAAGACGATGAAGCTTTGACACAGAAAAATATTCTCGTATGAGCCACGACAAACGAGAATGTGTATTAGGACATATGAGGAGTGAATACAATCACTAAACTCTACGACTATTCATTTCAGATACACCGTCGTTTGAAGTACGTAGCAAGTTTTGACTTAATAGTTGTACATACATGTATATCGCACAACGACGTTTCTTCGCTGCCTTAGACACATTTTGGTTTGTCGGGCTCATATAGTATTTTAATACACTTACCCTACATTCGTGGCTGATTCATAGCGTTCAGGTCTGGCCATTTGTATGTAAATTACTTTTATAATAGAAACCATTTATTTTCCCACATTTCTTACTGCTCATGACGCTCTTTATTAACCTGGATACGAGGGCATAACTTATTTCTGGGTCAGATAGATCTCTTCTTTTTCCATGTAATTGCCCTCTAGAATGATACACTTGGACCGGCGCTGTTCCAGTGCCATCAGCCAAAATTGAAAAAGCAAGGGTCCTTGTCTCCAACCCACTCCTCAACTGCCGCCACGACTTCTTTTTTGAACCGGAAATGATGTCCACGGATATCATTTCTCAAGTTTGGGAATAGGAAATAGTCAAATGGAACTAAGTCAGGAGAATCGGCGGGGTGCGGTATTAGCTTGTACCCGCTCAACAGCATCCATGGCAATTTTGCAAGTGTGGACTCTTGCATTGTCCTGTTGGGGCAGAAACCCTTTGGAGTGTTTACCTCTGCGTTTTTCACTGGTCGCAGATCTCAGTTGGTTGAGCAAATGTGTATAATACGCACCCGTTATGGTACTTTTCTTTGCTACACAGCCCACCATAATAACGCTTTGTGTGTCCCAAAATACAGCTGCCATCACTTTGCCAGCAGAGGGTTGCGTTTTGAACTTCTTTGGCCTCTGAGACCCTGACCCTACCCATTGTCTCTGATGGGAGCTGTGGGTTGATTGTATCCATTCCTGATCATTGCCTCCACTTCTTTTTTGGGCTTTATCTCAGGCTCATAACAATGAACCCAGTTCTCATCTACAGTTACGAGACGTGATGGAAAACCATCTTCTTTTGGCCTAAAACGCTTCAAAACGTGCTATATACTGATGCCCTGGTTGCCATTTGCTCGCCGCTAAAGGATTTGTTTTGGGAACCAACGGGCTGTTAGCTTGCTCATAACCAAACGATCATGTAAAATTGTTAAAACGCTATCATGTGAAATGTGTGATGCATTTCCTGTTTCTTCCACCATAATTCGCCTGTCAGAGTACACAAGATTCCGTACTTTGTTACACATGTCTTCATCGGTGGCATCTGATGGGCATCAGACCAGGTTTTGTCTTCTAAAGACGTTTTACCGCGTTTGAATTCCCCAATCAAGAATTTTATTTGTGCATATGTTAGTGCAGAAGACCCATAAACATTGGTTAACTCGCAATGTATTTCTTTAACTGTTTTCACTTTCTAAAACAAATACCAAATTACAGCATGGTATTCAACTTTTGACGAAACTTTTGCTAGTGCATCGCTAGCCATGTTTGACGTTCTTATGAGTGAATGACACGATAAGGGTGCAATTTTGCACTCATGCCTAAAGCATGTATTGAAACAAGGCATGAAATTCTTGGATGTCTCGGTCAATTGGAAATGGGATAGGTCGGATACTTACTGACTTGCCCTCGTATTAATTATGGTTCATGAGTCATTGACATTCAAGTAATCGAAGTTTCACTCAAAAGGTAAAGCATATAAAATATAGAAGATAATGTGATAATGGGGATGGGGGCATTCTACACATCACGAAAACAGGTCTATATAATTTTGACCCTTCATCGATAAATTAACCCACAGCTCCCATCAAAGCCCCCGCCCATAGGGGCTTGAAGAAATGTATGGGCTGCATGATGCTTCCACGCAGAGCTGAATCCGGCCCGCACACTAGTACTGGTAAACCGCTTAGAGGATCTAAGCCTGTCCAGGAACCGCGGTGAGAGGCGGACCGTCCATGCTAATAAACCCCATTGGTTTCATTGGGCGACAGGGCTTGAGATGTCATTTCATCTCAATGTCGGGTAAAAGTCCCACAAAATTGGAAGCAACGTCTCCAAAATGACCTTTACAGTGTTGACGGGGACGTTAAACCTCAAATCAAACAAACAAACAAAACAGCTCCCATCAGGGACACCAAGAGAAAAGAAATACACACATGAAATAATAACATGAAATACAAACATGAAATAATTATATATATATATGAAAAATAAAGTTAACAGTGATAAAAATTACTATGACCTGATAGCGATAGCGGAGACATAATGTTTTGCCATGTATGCATATTGATTTGTTTGCTCGTTTGTTGGTGGGACAACTCTAACATTGATCATAAATTTTGAACCGTTAGAGCCTTTATATCTTACATGTAAGTTTCTTGTAACAGGAGCTTTCCATTCATACACACGTGACCTTGACCTTGACTTTAGACCTTCTTTAAAGGAAAATGGTCTTGGCCTTGTGAAATTTTCATGTGTAATAAACAAAGTAGAAGTGACAAAAAAAGATCAGGAATCGATACAATTAACTTACTCCACCCATCAAAGACACCAAAGGGGAAGAAACACAAACATTAAGCGACCAGACCATACTGGAAACCTAAACAAAGGAAGGCCATAAGGACAGTTACTTTCCCACAAAATGGCCATATGGCCATCCAAAATAATAAGACACAAGTGATACACACAGTAAGTAACAACCAACACCATAAATAAACCGCCACAGAAGAACCGCCTTGGAACGGTCAGTGGAAAGATTTCCACTGGGGGGCTTAAATCGATTTTACGTGGCCGAAATCCTCGCCCTTACTTCCGTCGCGATTTAGACAAATAATTTTTTCAGTCCGCATGAATGCCTCCTCACTCATCAGTGCAAAAAAAAAACTGTCTGTTTTACTTATTTCTGCTCAAAAACATAGATTTTGGGTACTCATTAGAACCGCCTCGCCGAGTTTATAAATGAAAATGTTTAATTACATGTATTTGTGAAAAAAATCAATATATTTAAATTGGCGTGTTTTCGTTACGAGCCCACAAAGCCCAACAGCCGACACCATGCAGCTGCGTTGAAGTGGAATCAGGGGATAACTGTATTCAAAATTGTCATTTTGGGAGGTAAATCGGAGGTTTTACGGTCGGAAATTTCGTTTGACGGCGACGCGTCAGCGGAGCCGTAAAACGTAATTTGCGACCGTAAAACCCGACGATTTACCTCCCCAAATGACAATTTTCATCACAGTTATCCCAATTCTAATGCACTCATCCACTTGTTCTGTTAAAACGAACTATTTTGCACATAGCGGCACTGTGAGCTGCGTAAAACCAAATGGCAGCCAATGAAAAGCGACGTAACGTGATGACGTCGGGTTTCCGACAGTATATCGCAGAATATACTGTCGCAAGTTTTTGACGTTATCCAATCAGACGTCGCGTTACATACGAAAGTGCATTAGAATGTAGATTTAATTGCCCATTTAAAAACAGAAAAAAACACAATGACAAGAAAATTGTGACACTTTATTTTGATTGTTAACGTACTAATGTGTTTCCAAACAGAACACATGTATGTAATTACGAAAACACGCCTATTCAAATACATTGTAAACTTTATAGCCGGAGAAAAGGAAAATTTTAAGATGATAAATGGTGATATTTTTCTTATTTCTGCTTAAAATATAGATCGTGGGTACTCGTTAGAACCGCCTCGAGGCGGTTCTAACGAGTACCCACGATCTATATTTTAAGCAGAAATAAGAAAAATAAGGTTAACTCCCGTAAATCCCAGTTTTACTATATAAATTGAGTTTGAAGGGGGTCAAAATAATAAAGGCGTGTTTTCGCGATGTTGGGTATAAAAATGAAACATATTGGGTAATCGTAAGATAGTTCCTGAGATAGAAGGGCATTATTGAGAATTTATTTATGTAATCAAAGAACAAAAATAGGAACCAAGGCGGTTCTTCTGTCGCGGTTTATTTTTGTTATGGTTTGTCTTTGGGTGTTTGTGTCGCTTATAGTATTTTATTTTGGATAGCCTTTTGGCCATTTTGTGGGAAATTAACTCTCCTTTTGGCTTTCCGCTATTGATGTTTCCTTTAGGGTCTGTTGTTTCGTGTTTGTGTTGCTTTCCCTTTGGTGTCTCTGATGGGAGCTGTGGGTTAATTGTATCGATTCCTGATCATTGCCTCCAGTTCTGTTTTGGTATAACAAAGAAACACGTTGTGTAAGTGGGCTTTTCTACAGGTTGATATATACATCAATTTAACAAGAATATAGGTTTACACCATGAATGCACATACAGATAACATTGCATGTTTTAATGTCATGATATACAAATGAACATCACCTGATACCTATATGCATAAATTAACCGTGTAGAAGAAACACTAGTACAAGCACAACTGAAGAGTGCCGGAGGAAAATGTCTTTCAGCAAATATGAGCAAAGAACCCTCTTTTAATCGGCCCCGATAGCTCAGTTGGTAGAGTGTCCGCTCCGGGGAACGGGAGGTCTCGGGTTCGATCCCGGGCCGCGACATACCAAAGTCGTTAAAAATGGTACTAGCTGCTCCTCGCTTGGCACTCAGATTTACGGGGTAGAGCTAGGACTGGTCGATCCAGTGTCAGGATAATGTAACTGGGTGTGGTATCATGTAATGTGTTTGGGACATGATACTTCAGTGAGGCAGCACTATTAACGTGAGCATTGAGCTCCCTGTCGCAACTAGACACCGTCGTGATATGACTGAACAATTGTTGAAAGCGACGTTAAACCCGAATTCACACACACAGAACCCTCTTTGATGATGACCTTCGTTCTTTACATCGTCTTTAGTGTAAATTGGTTTGGCGATATTGGTTCGTGTATCTAAGCCTTTCTAAATAGAAGTGAAGACAGTGATCAGGAATCGATACAATTAACCCACACCTCCCATCAGTGTCACCAAATGTAAAGAAATACAAACATTTAATAACTAGACCCTAATGGAAACATCACTAGCGGAAAGCCAACAGGACAGTTACTATCCAACATTATGGCCAATTGGCTATCCAAAAACAAAAAGATGTCCTGTTTGCTGGAAAAACATCACGTTAACAAGTCCGTGAAATAAGAACTCCTCTAAACCCCACTTTATTAGGCCAAAAAAAAAATAGGTGTGTTTCAGGTTTCAGCTAGAAAAAAATTAGGTGGGGAAGGTCGATTTAATTTTTTTTTTTATCTTAATTTTTTATTTTGTTTATACACTGTATAGAGCATTTCTGCGGAAATAGTAGTAGTAAACACCGAAACGCTCGGAAACTGACCAAATTAGAACAAATAAACCGCCCGCAACCGCTCGCGTAGTTCCGAGTCGTTTCGCCCCGCGATTTTTTTTACGAGTCGTTTCGCCCCGCGATTTTTTTTTTTTTTTTTTTTGGCAATAAAAAATTTAGGGTCGGGCCTAAAACTTAGGTAGGGTCGGGAAACCTGAAACACACCTATTTTTTTTTTGGCCTTATATAAAACTGCATGCGGACTGAGCAAATTATTTGTCTAAATCGCGACGGAAGTAAGGGCGAGGATTGTGGCCGCGTAAAATCGATTTAAGCCCCCCAGTGGAAATCTTCCACTGACCGTTCCAAGGCGGCTCTTCTGTGGCGATTTATTTATGTTGTTGTTTGTTACTTACTGTGTGTATCACTTGTGTCTTTAAATTTTGGATGGCCATATGGCCATTTTGTGGGAAAGTAACTGTCCTTATGGCCTTCCTTTGTTTAGGTTTCCATTATGGTCTGGTCGCTTAATGTTTGTATTTCTTTCCCTTTGGTGTCTTTTATGGATGGAGTAAGTTAATTGTATCAATTCCTGATCTTTGTTTTACTTCTACTTTACAGGGGAAAACATTATTTCGCTACTGGACATAGAATGTAGGTAATTGTTGTGGGGAATCGTCAGAGATGGCTCATTGTTCAAACGAGCATCCACAATGTATGTTTAGAGTATACATAAGAAAAATGTATCAAATTTCCATCGAAAAAGAAGCTATTTCGGAGATATGAAAGAATGCTCATTCTTGCACACCAGACAAGGAAATCCGTGATTTTACACTGGGATAGAAATTTATGTTCTGACTCTCATCACGAAAACACGCCTATAAAATTATGACCCCTTAAACCCCACTTATATATAGTGAAATTGGGGTTTACAGAGGTAAACCTTATTTTTGTTATTTCTGCTCTATCTTAAACTGTTCAGGTTTTTGGCGATAAAGGTGGCAATGTGTTTGTTTTGGCGTGTTTGCGTAATGCTGGTGTTCCGACCCAAAACCGAATATATTCGCGTGTTTGATAAATGCACTGTTTGATTACGACCTCATATGCGCCGTCGTTAAGGTTGACGTCACAGCACGTTACATGACGTCACAGCAAGTTACGTGACGTCACTAAACATTACTGCAGTGTCAACACAATATGGCGGCCGTTGATAACCGAAGTGACTGCAGCATTAAAAATCCGCGCTAAGAAATGGAAGGTATGCAAGAAAAAGAATCCAATATGGGTGTGAGGGGGCCACTGTCTGGCATCACTCGGCAAGCCTCGTGATGCCGGACAGTGACCCTTGGGACGGATTTTTCCATCCATCCCTCACATCCATATAAGATTCTTATAATGTCACACGTGTGTGTTATGGTAATGATAGATTAGTACCCGCTGGGACTGTCTCTTGAAGGTAGTTACTAAATATTCGGATAACAATGTCTGCCCATATAAACTCACTCTTCTTTTGTATACTCACCGTTATTAATTTAAAATGGGGTTAACAAGGCATCAACTCTGGTCTTTCGACGGCTTGTCTAGTCATGTAAATGACTTCAACACTCGTTATAAATTATTAACTGCTAAACTTCTTAATCAGGGTTATCGGTATAACAAACTACATAAAGAATTTTCTAAGTTTCATAGAAGTCATTCCGATTAAGTTTCAATATTCAATAACGGACTTAAATCTCTTCTGCAACAAGGCGTATCGGAACCCGAATTGTATGTTGACTTATATAAATTCAGAATATATATTCTTGCAATGACTTTAGTAACCAATTTCGTAAAATCATTCTTCGATATATAAAAAAAGATTGGGTACAACATAAATGTTATACGACGCATGCATGGCAGTTTACCCAATAATAGTCGATTACTTTTCTTCCCTCACTAATTGCACGCCGGCGTATCAGGCCTCTGACCCTATGATGGTTCGAGCACAAAGGCTAACTAAATTTAATGCAATGTTGGTTGTTGGTTGGTACATGGTCGGCCCCATCAGAATCCAACTGTTCGATTTCTGTTGCTCTTAAATTTCAGTTATTTCATGCTGTCGAGTCCTCATCGTTGTTTCATCTCTG
This sequence comes from Lucinisca nassula, assembly GCA_963580285.1. Classification (NCBI taxonomy): domain Eukaryota; kingdom Metazoa; phylum Mollusca; class Bivalvia; order Lucinida; family Lucinidae; genus Lucinisca; species Lucinisca nassula. Next base: position 13,941,615 of record OY757019.1, read on the forward strand.
TAATTGTTTACTTTTTATGTTCTCGGAGATGCTGCACTGGTGAAACAGGAAGCCTTCATGCGGACTGATCACATTAAAAGTAGAAGTAAAACAAAGATCAAGAATTGATACAATTAACTTACTCCATCCATAAAAGACACCAAAGGGAAATAAATACAAACATTAAGCGAGCAGACCATAATGGAAACCCAAACAAAGGAAGGCCATATGGACAGTTACTTTCCCACAAAAAGGCCATATGGCCATCCAAAAATAAAAAGACACAAGTGATACACACAGTAAGTAACAAACAACAACATAAATAAATCGCCACAGAAGAGCCGCCTTGGAACGGTCAGTGGAAGATTTCCACTGGGGGGCTTAAATCGATTTTACGTGGCCACAATCCTCGCCCTTACTTCCGTCGCGATTTAGACAAATAATTTGTTCAGTCCGCATGAAGGCCTCCTAACTCATCAGTGCAACATCTCCGTGAACACAGAAATCAAAGAACCACAGAGGTGAGACAACGGTGAGGACTCGACAGCAAGAAACCACTGAAATGCTGGAGCAAAAGAAAACCAACAGTTAGACTCCGATGAGCCCGACTAGAGACAGAGCATCAGGCACCAACCAACATTATCTCTTTAATTTTCAATAAGCCTTTACGTTGGAGCCGTCATAGAATCTGAGGCCTGACCCACCGGCGTGCAATTAAAGAGGGAAGCAAAGTTGCCAACCGTGATTGGGTTAACTACCATGCATGCAGTCTGTCGTATAATATCAATGTTGTACCCAATCTTTTTATATCGAAGAATGATTTTACGAAATTGGGTGCTGAAGTCATTGCGGTTATATATTTTTCTGAATTTATATACTAAGTCACCATAAAATTCGGGTTCCGATAGACCTTGTTGCAGAAGAGATTTAAGTCCAATATTGAATTTTGAAATTAAATCGGAATGGCGTCTATAAAATTTTGAAAAGGTTTTGCGTAGTTTATGGTACCGATAACCCTGATTAAGGAGTTTAGCCGTTAATAATTTATTACGAGTGTTGAAGTCAGTTACATAACTACACACTCTAGCAAATCGAATTAATTGCGAAATATAAACGCCATAGGATGGCGCACGAGGAACATCACCATCCAAAAAAGGAAAATTTACAATCTCAAAATCAAAGTCATCGCGTTTATCATAAATTTTGCACGAAACGAATCCATCTACAATAGATAGATGTAAATCCAAAAACGGGGCCTCGGTATCAGAAGAATTTGCTTTATTTAACTGAAGTTCTAGGGGGTAAATCTGACTGATCAAACCATCAAAATAGGTATTATCAATATTTAATAAATCATCTAAATATCTAGAAGTAGAGCTAAAAGCTTCAATAATTTCAGATTGGTTATCAATGGAAAGCGACAAAATGAAGTCTCTTTCATAACAATACAAGAACAGATCAGCCACAAGAGGTGCGCAATTAGTACCCATCGGAATACCCACAATTTGTCTAAATAACTTAGTACCGAATCTAATATAAATATTGTCAAGTAGAAAGGTGAGGGCATCACACACTTTCTGACATGACCAAAGTGTATAATTCTTATGCTCTTTAGAAGTGAAAAATGCATTTCTGACATTACATGCAAGATAGAGAGAATCTTCTCTGTGAAAAGCCCATTCAATTAGATCATTAAGCTTTTCTTTTATAAGATTATGAGGAAGTGTAGTATAAAGAGTGGAAAAATCGTAGGTAGACAGACTAGAAGCACGAAACTGTCTAGATTTCAATTTATTTAAAACCTCATTCGAAATTTTTATAGACCAAAACAGATTTCTTCCTGATCTTTCAAAGACTTTATCACAATATTTAATTACATGCGTTTTAATAGCAGTAAGACAGGAAGTTTATAATTTAGAAAGTTCAGTGGTAGTGCAAGAACTAGAATTTGCAATAAACCGTGCTTTGTAAGGTTTTTTATGAAGTTTTGGTAACCAGTATAGCGTAGGAAGCTTGTCTTGGCCTTCGTTAACACACACAGCAAACTTGGTGGCTGAAAGACAAACATGTTTATCTACTATAGCTCTCTCTTCAGCCAAAGGCTGAAGTTCATAGGCCTTAGTACCACCAAGCTCCTGCTTAAGCGTGTTAACATAGTGGAGCCGCCACACAACGACGACGTTGTTAGCGGCCTTGTCTGCAGGGGCCAAAACAAACTTCTTATGAAATTCTTGAATACCTAGTTTAAGATGACGTAAAGACGTCTTGGGCTTAGGAGGTAATAAGTTAGTATTTTGAGAATAGAATGAAATGCGTTTATTCACTAGTCTTAAAATGCTAAGTTTCCAGTCCTTTAGGGCTTTACACTCAACATACTCTAGCTTACACCATCGATTACCGAATTCATTCAAGGAAGCAGCGATTTCATCTCTACATTTACTGAAATCAATTTTAGAAGGAAACCGATATTTCGGTCCTTTAGAAATTATATTTCTTATCCTAGAATCAGGAATAATTTTCAAATTGCCAGTAATTACATGACCAGCAGCAGGATAGCAATACTTTGAGTTTTTACAATCACATGAATCAGGAGTATTAGTATCAATATCAAGATCTGAAACAAGTTTATTGAAATTAAAAATGATAGATCTAACAGGTTTGTTATATTTATAGCAAATTATAGGTGTTTCAGTATTTTGAAAATAAGCAGGAATGGAAGAAAGCACCGATCTCTCACGGAAGATACTGGGCAAATCTATAAAATCCATACCCTTATTAATGAAGGATATTTTGAAGAAATGACGTTTATGATTAATTTCAGAATCAATGTAAGGACGGAGAGTATGCTGAGTATAGCCTCTAGTTAAGAGAGCCGCATCATATAACTGATGAGAACTATCGTAGAATTTATTCGCCTCGGTGTCCAGAAGACGTAAAACAGAAACGGGTAATGAACTTAAAAATGAAAGCATAGAGTGGCGTCCATGATTTGATAATATAATTGACAGTCACTTCAGTCTAGTATAGTTTCGTTTAAACGCACGTGATTTACGTTTAAAGTTACCATTTTTCCTGGTGCCGTGAGATCTAGTTCTGCGTTTTCGACATTCCAGGAGTGAGAAAATATCAAAGTCCGGCATTCTGGAAATATTACCCTCATGATAAATGTTGTCATTAAATCCCAGTGGAAAAGGGGTCTGTAAAAATTTAATCCATTTCAGTTCAGCTTCATGTCTTTTGATTATTTTGAATCTAGATGTAGAATTTGCATCGTAATAAAGTTTTTCCACTGGTTGTATAATAATGTTATTTACAGAATGACCTGTACGTCGAAAGTGACGGTACAAGAAAGTGTCAGTTTTCTTAGGCTTACTCATTCTATGATAATGCTCGTTCAATCTAGTTTTAAGCATGCGGTTAGTTTGACCGACGTACTGCATATTACAGTTTGCAGCACGTCAAGTAATTAGATAAATTAAATCTGTAGACTGTCATGTCAAATCAGACATGTTAACTACAGAGAAGCGTCTACCGTTTACAGATGAAGTAACGGTAGACGCAGTGCTTAAATGCGAACAACATCTGCACCTCTTTGCATTGCACTTAGAAATACTAGGATACATTCCACTTCTTTTCCACGGATTAGTATATTTTCGAAGGATGGGTGATTTGAGAGGAGATAGTCTTATACGAAGACTACTCCCAAAAACATTGGTATTGCCTGCTCCTTTGAGATTAACTGAAGTTACAGAAGACAAATTTAAGGGTCTAACCAATACCGAAGGCAACATAGTATTAAAGTTCTTAATAGAATGGGGAATCCGTACAGAAGAAGCAGAGTGTAACCTAAGGGGTGATATTGATATTTTAAATGTATTTGTAATACTCATTTTGGTTAGTAAGGTTGTGATACCGTCAAAACTAAAGCGATGTTCATACCGGTTATTAAATAAATAAAATTACTGAAGAAGATTCCTTCTAATAGAAGGAAGGTACAACAAAAGCCCACAAAACATCCTAGTCTACTTAAAGTACAGGGATGTCAAACAAGCAGTTGTTATACAACGAGGAACGAACATCGGTTTAATAATGACCTTCAACAGGTATCTAAAGGATGTCAATTGATGGAACAGTGAAAAGCAATTGCATAAGCAATCCCTGAGGATTGGAAAAATAAGAGCATTAAATGCATGTACGGGGAGACCTTTTACAGCCGCCACACGGCACAAACAAAACAGCCCTGATATGCAAAGTAGAAGTAAAACAAAGATCAGGAATTGATACAATTAACTTACTCCATCCATAAAAGACACCAAAGGGAAAGAAATACAAACATTAAGCGAGCAGACCATAATGGAAACCCAAACAAAGGAAGGCCATATGGACAGTTACTTTCCCACAAAATGGCCATATGGCCATCCAAAAATAAAAAGACACAAGTGATACACACAGTAAGTAACAAACAACAACATAAATAAATCGCCACAGAAGAGCCGCCTTGGAACGGTCAGTGGAAGATTTCCACTGGGGGGCTTAAATCGATTTTACGTGGCCACAATCCTCGCCCTTACTTCCGTCGCGATTTAGACAAATAATTTGTTCAGTCCGCATGAAGGCCTCCTAACTAATCAGTGCAACATCTCCGTGAACACAGAAATCAAAGAACCACAGAGGTGAGACAACCACGACAACAGTAAGGGCGAAGATTGCTACCGCGTCGAATCGATTCCGGTCCCACTACAGCAAATACTTTGCACTGACCGTTCCAAGGCAGTAGTTTGTCGCGGTTTTATTTTATTATAGTTCATTATAGTCTTTGGACAGGAAAAAAACCCTGCGTTTGTTTGTTTCCTTGACGTTAAATGGGAATACCGTTTATGTCATATCGAGTCGGCCAGTTTAACCAGCCACACCAACTGGGCAAATTTTACGCATGTGGACTATTAGACCAGTACACATAATTTCGCAAGAAACTGACAACTAACTACTCTTTTTATACTCCCTTTTTGGAAAAGCGGTCGTATTATGCCGGTTTGCCGGTTTTTGTTCACCTCTGGCTAACGATCGGTTCTATATGAGTGAAATAATCTTAAAAGGTCCGTAAATCCAAAAAAAAAAAAAAAAAACAACAAACTATTCTCTCAAGCGCCTAAAATACCTGCTTTTTTCTCTAACCGGAGGAACCCTGCTTTTTCTGATGACCATGCAATTGTAATGGCTGGCCAGAAAAAAAAAAAAAAATAACCTAATATTCTTTAGCAGCATTATTATACAACCAGTGAAAAAACTTTATTACGATGCAAATTCTACATCTAGATTCAAAATAATCAAAAGACATGAAGCTGAACTGAAATGGATTAAATTTTTACAGACCCCTTTTCCACTGGGATTTAATGACAACATTTATCATGAGGGTAATATTTCCAGAATGCCGGACTTTGATATTTTCTCACTCCTGGAATGTCGAAAACGCAGAACTAGATCTCACGGCACCAGTCTTTGAAAGATCAGGAAGAAATCTGTTTTGGTCTATAAAAAATTCGAATGAGGTTTTAAATAAAACAGCCACCAGTTTTTTTTTGCCTCACCAGAAATTAGGCAAACTCACCTAGTCTTTCTAACACTTTTAGGTGGCTTTCAATGCATTTAGGTAATAGCTTAGATCTATACAAATTATTTCTATATGATTTGGTGAAGATAAACACAATGGTTTCTTGGCAAACCGGGGTGAAAGGGTGAAAATCCCGCGGGATTTTTGAAAATCCCGCGGGATTAAAATAATCCCGCAGGATTTTTTCTCCACTCCCGCGGGATTAAAATCCCATAAAAATATCAGGGATTTTTCTCCCACGGGAGAATTTCAAAATTTTAAATCTTGCTTTTAACTATCAAAATGGACCTACTTAACATTAAAATACATGCACAAAAAATATGGCTTCTCCTGCTCTAATTTCAATTTCTCCCGCGGGATTTTTCTCCCATGGGATTTTTTACGGAGAAAAATCCCGCGGGATTTTTTTTATTTTTTAAAATGCTCTGGAATGAAGGTGTAATATCTCTTTTCTATTAATAAGGTCAATTAGAGAAGCTTACAATGCGTAAAGCATGAATATAACTATTTAAAAAAAATCCCGCTGGATTTTAATCCCATGGGATTTTTATCCCATAATCGAAAATAGGATTTTTCTCCCGTGGGATTTCACTAATTTCCAATTACCAATAAATCTGCTTTGTTTGGAAAAAGCTATAATAATTTTGTCCATTTATGTATAAAACATGCATAATTTATTGGTTTAAAAGTAACTTATATTGGCTCCATTGAAATTAACTCCCGCGGGATTTTTATCCCATTTCAGAGCACAGGATTTAAATCCTGTGGGATTATTTTATTTCTTTCGTTTTCTTTTTTGGCTGTTAACCCATTTTTTACCAGAAACCCCAAAACGGGTACCCTGGCAAACAGTGCAGGCCCAGATCAGACGCCGCAAAATGTGGCGTCTGATCAGGGCCTTCATGGTTTGTGAAAAGTTAAGATATTTTCAAAGTAAGTTTTAAAGAAAACACAGCCTGACTCCCCTTAATTTTGGAATGGACTCCTGGTATATATAAGGAGGAAGATTCCATTTGGTACAAAAAGGGTTAAAAGAACAATGTAAGAAAATCAGACTTTATGTCATTCTTTCCAGTTAGTGGATTGGCCTTTCTCAGCTTTTAGGGTAAATTCTGATTTCTTTGTCCGCATCAGGTCAACACCCCATCTAAACACTTCTTTAATAATAGAAGCCTATAAGATACATAAACTTCTGTAGCCATCGAAAGCTTTGAACAGACTGAGTGAGCTAAAATGGCTGATTAGAGTTTTTTTGTTTTTTTTTTTGCCATTACTGTAAAAATCCTAAAAAATCAAACACAGCCAGGAATTGCTGTAATATTCTCCTAAAATTTTAACAAATTTGTTTCATAATCCAGCAGGGGGGGGGGGGGGTCCAATAGGAACAGATAGAATGGCAAATAGTGTTGACACTGATCAGACTGCTTCAGGAGCAGTCTGATCTGGGTCTGCACCTATCTGTACCAATACTTAGGATTATTATGGTACCAGGTTTTCTTTAAGAGTTGCTAAATAATGAAATAGATTTTATTGCATATTGCTATATGATCAGCCTTAGCAATGTGCTTTATGGACAGCCTTGATACAAAGCAGCTTCATCACATTACAATAATATATCCATGTCCTAAAACTTCATTTTATATCACGCTCCAATGAATTTCATTTTGTATTTTTCTGGTCTCTATAGTAAAAACATATGTTGTGGGTGCTCTGTAGTACTGCCTCATCAATTTAGTTCTAATGAGTACCCACAATCTATGTTTTTGAGCAAAAAGAAGGAGAATAAATTAAACCCTAATTTACAGAACCCTGGTTTTCGTTACTAAGTAGGGTTTAGAGGGGTGTCCATTACACAGGCTTGTTGACCTGATGCGGACAAAAAAGTCTGAGTTTACCATAAAAATTCTAAGAATTAGGACACCTTGAGGACTTGCTGTAGTTCTCCTAAAATTTAAAACAAGAGGGCCCAGAGGGCCCTGAATCGCTCACCTGAAAATTAGTGTCTCCAGTACATTCTAGGCCCAAGGGCTATAATTTGAACAAACTATGTAATGGTCCACTAGATGAAGCTTCATACCAAATATCAAAGACCTGGGCCTTCTGGTTTCAGACAAGAAGATTTTTAAAGGTTTTCCCTATATAAGCCTATGAAAAACCAAAGGGTCCCGGGGTGGGGGCATTTTTGGCCCAAGGGCTATAATTTGAACAATCTTGAAAGAGGTCCACTGGATGAAGCTTCATACCAAATATCAAAGACCTGGGCCTTCTGGTTTCAGACATGAAGATCTTCAAAGGTTTTCCCTATTTAAGCCTATGAAAAACCAAAGGGTCCCGAGGTGGGGGCATTTTTGGCCCAAGGGCTATAATTTGAACAATCTTGAAAGAGGTCCACTAGATGAAGCTTCACACCAAATACCAAAGATCTGGGCCTTGCGGTTTCAGAGAAAAGGATTTTTAAAGATTTTCCCTGTACAAACCTATGTAAAACCAAAGGCCCGCAGGGCGGGGGCATTTTTGGCCCCAAGGCTATAATTTGAACAATCTTAGTAAAGGTCCACCAGGTAAAGCTTCACACCAAATATTAAAGACCTGGGCCTTGTGATTTCAGAGAAGAAGATTTTTTAATGATTTTCCCTATATAATAAAATCAAAAATGAGTTCCCTTAAGAGCAATGAAAACATTCATAAGAAAGAAGATGGGTCATACTACGTAGTTTCGGCTAATAAAGCCTCATCAGTGACCCTGTAACAATCCGGCAAAGAAAGCCAGAGGAAACATACTGCAATTTTGCGAATTTCCAATAGGCAGTCGATACAAAGACTGATATAAATCAAAATAGGTTCCAATGTAATGTAAAACCAATGTTCCTATGTAAAACCATAGGCCCCCACGGCGGGGGCATTTTGGCCCCCAGGGCTATAATTTGAACAATCTTGAAAGAGGTCCATTAGATGAAGCTTCACGCCAAATATCAAAGATCTGGGCCTTGCGGTTTCAGAGAAGAAGATTTTTAAAGATTTTCCCTGTATTCCCTATGTAAAACCAAAGGCCCCCAGGGCGGGGGCATTTTTGGCCCAAAGGCTATAATTTGAACAATCTTAGTAGAGGTCCACCAGGTAAAGCTTCACACCAAATATTAAAGACCTGGGCCTTGTGTTTTCAGAGAAGAAGTTTTTTTAATGACTTTCCCTATATAAGCCTATGTAAAACCATAGGCCCCCGCCCCGGGGGCATTTTGGCCCCCAGGGCTTTAATTTGAACAATTTTGAAAGAGGTCCAATAGATAAAGCTTCATACCAAATATCAAAGAACTGGGCCTTGCCGTTTGAGAGAAGAAGATTTTTAAAGATTTTCCCTGTATAAGCCTATGTAAAACCAAAAGCCCCCGGGGCGGGGGCATTTTTGGCCCCAAGGCTATAATTTGAACAATCTTGAAAGAGGTCAACTAGATGAAGCTTCATATCAAATATCAAAGATCTGGGCCTTGCGGTTTGAGAGAAGAAGATTTTTAAAGATTTTCCCTGTATAAGCCTATGTAAAACCAAAGGCCCCCGGGGCGGGGGCATTTTTGGCCCCAAGCCTATAATTTGAACAATCTTAGTAGAGGTCCACCAGGTCGAGCTTCACACCAAATATTAAAGACCTGGGCCTTGTGGTTTCAGAGAAGAAGATTTTTTAATGATTTTCCCTGTATAAGCCCATGTAAAACCAAAGTCCCCCGGGGCGGGGGCATTTTGGCCCCCAGGGCTATAATTTGAACAATCTTGGTAGAGGTCCACTAGATGAAGCTTCATACCAAATATTGAAGACCTGGGCCTTGCGGTTTCAGAGAAGAAGATTTTTTTAAAGATTTTCCCTGTATAATTCTATGTAAAACCAAAGGCCCCCTGGGCGGGGGCATTTTTGGCCCCAAGGCTATAATTTGAACAATCTTAGTAGAGGTCCACCAGGTAAAGCTTCACACCAAATATTAAAGACCTGGACCTTGTGGTTTCAGAGAAGAAGATTTTTTAATGATTTTCCCTATATAAGCCTATGTAAAACCAAAGGCCCCCGGGGCGGGGGCATTTTGGCCCCCAGGGCTATAATTTGAACAATCTTGGTAGAGGTTCACTAGATGAAGCTTCATACCAAATATCGATGACCTGGGCCTTGCGGTTTCAGAGAAGAAGATTTTTAAAATTTTGTTTTAAAAAATCTATTTTTAGCTCCTGTGACCCAGATGTGCAATGGACCGGAACCATTTGAACAATTTTGAAAGGGGACCACCTAAGGATCATTGCTGTGAAGTTTGGTCAAAATCCGATCAGCGGTTTAGGAGGAGATGTCATTTGAAGAAAAAGTTTACGCACACACACACACGCACGCACTGACGACGGACGACGGACGAAAAGTGATCCCAAAAGCTCACCTTGTCACTACGTGACAGGTGAGCTAAAAACCAGATGTGTTTGTGAAACACGAACTTGTCCCCGGGCATGGTCATTTTTTATTCAAAGTTGCTCACAGTTCAAGGTTTCTGTTTGTGTGGGAAGCCCTTGACACAAGAAACTTTCATGCCAAATATGAAAGCTCTATTTTAAACGGTTCAAAAGTTATGAACAATAATATTTTTTTCTTTAAAGCAGGTCAAGGTCACAGGTAAAAAAAAATGCATGAATGTAAAGCTTTTGTCACAAGGAACCCACATGGCAAATATTTAAGGCTCTATCTTAAAGGGTTCAAAAGTTATGAACAATTTTATTTTTTCTTTTAAGTAGGTCAAAGGTCAAGGTCCAAAAATTTTGCATGAATGAAAAGCTCATCACAGAAAACCTACATGCCAAATATGAAAGCTCTATCCCAAACGGTTCGAAAGTTATGACCAAAAATGTTTATTTTTTGAGTATGTCAAAGGTCAAGGTCACAGGTCAAAATTTTTGCTTGAATGTAACGCATTTGTCACAAGGAACCTACATGCTAAATATGAAGGCTGTATCTCAAACGGTTCAAAAGTTAAGACAAATGTTAACTATTTCTTTTATGTCGGTCAAAGGTCAAGGTCACAGGTCAATTTTTTTTGTGTGTATGTAAAGCTCTTGTCACAAGGAAGCTACATGCAAAATATGAAGGCTCTATCTCAAACCGTTCTAAAGATATGACCAAAATGTTATTTTAAGTAAGTCAAAGGTCAAGGTCACAGGTCAAAATTTTTTGCATGAATGTAAAGCTTTTGTCACAATGAACATACATGCTAAATATGAAGGCTGTATCTCAAACGTTTCAAAAGTTAAGACAAATGTTAACTTTTTTATGTAGGTCAAAGGGTCAAGGTCACAGGTCAAAATTTTTTGTGTTAATGTAAATTTCTTGTCACAAGGAACCTACATGCAAAATATGAAGGCTCTATCTCAAACCTTTCAAAAGTTATGACCAAAATAATTTTTTTTTATTTTAAGTAGGTCAAAGGTCAAGGTCACAGGTCAAAATTTTTTGCAGGAATGTAAAGCTTTTGTCACAAGGATTATACATTCTAAATATGAAGGCTGTATCTCAAGTGGCTCAGAAGTTATGACCAATGTTATTTTTTTCTTTTAAGTTGGTCAAAGGTCAAGGTCACACATCAAATTTTTTTGCATGAATGTGAAGGTCTTGTCACAAGGAACCTTCAGACCAAATATGAAAGCTCTATCTCAAAAGGTTCAAAAGTTATGGCCAACGTTAAAGTTGTCCACGTACAAACCAACAAACAAACAGACAGGGCAAAAACAATATGTCCCCGCTATCGCTACCGGGGACATAAAAATGTTTAACAATCCAGCAAGGAGTCAAAGAAGTGCCGCTCGAATGGCAAACAGTTTGAATATAGCAAGGAGTCAAAGGAGTGCAGCTCAAATGGCAAACAGTGTAGACCATGATCAAACTGAAGGAGCAGTCTGATCTGGGTCCACACTGTTTGCCGAGCCTGACTGTCCCAATACTAATGATCAGTACAGTATCCATGCTTGTTATAGACACCTCTGAAGACACATTCTCACTAGATGTGATATTTTTGTTTGTTTGTATATGATGTTGTGAAAACAAATAAATGTGCACTAACTGCCAAATCTTTGTTGTTTTTCACAGTTGAGATATCAAATCAAATTATGATAGACCTGGTGCTCAACCCTTTTTAAGTCATGTCTATCAGGTCTGTAAACCTTTGTTCCGTATAGGCTTATACAGTTGATAATTTCAGAACACTTTCATACACCCCTATCTGCAGTGGCTGAGCCTGAACAGTTTTGTTTAGATTTTGCATCCCAGTCAATTCTATTAAGGTCACTTTGGAAACAATGCTTCTGATTTTGTGCGACTTTTTCCCTGTCATTGAGATGAAATGGCATGTTAATCACTGTTGTTAGAATTCCAACACATTTATTTACTATGTTGAGGGTACATTTTGGAATTGCCTAATCGAGTTGATCCAGAGAGTATCAACAACCTATTTTAGTGGAGAAATATAAACAAATAATCCAAAAATCATACACATGCCCTTAAAACTGCATACACCACAATTTAGCCGGGTTAATAAAGCACGATACAAAAATACAATGTACTTTGCATTTTCATTCCAAAAGAAGTTGCAAATGTTCATGTGTTTAAAGTTTACCCTTATCCCATTGTTGATGAATACCCCTGCCTTTGCAAACAGTGTAGATCCAGATCAGATGGCTTCTCATCAGGATTCAAACTGTTTGACATTCGGTTTCTGAATTTACAGGAATACATTACATCAAGTAATCTGATTGGAACAGAGTCAGAAATGGGTGTGGCTAAACTGAATATTCAGCAGAATAAGGGTTAACACCATGCTCAGTATGTACTGTACTGAAGAATAGCAGATGATCCCGTCTACCACAGGAACTAGAGCCATTACAGTCATGATCAGAGCCCCATGGTAGCAAACATTTTGCAGGGCCGTAATAAAAATTGTTCCCTTTAGGAGGCTGCGGTTTCAACGCCTGCCGGGTCAGCAACATCCTTTGTTACTATTTTAAAAACTTTCCTGTAGTTATTTGCTCGGTTTCTCCGATTCGAAAAGGGCATGCAGTTGTCAGTTCCTGGCGAAAGAATGTGCAGGCTTAAGTATCAGCATTGAAGAAAGTGTGGTTAGATATGCTGACCAGCTCATTATGACCTAAATAGTCTTAACTGGGACTTGAAACTCCAAACAAGCCCTTTAGCGGGTAAATGATTTTGTAGCTTGTTTATAATGATTCTTTGGTTTGCATATATTTTCTCATTATGACAACACTACTGTGCAACCTAGCGTCCTTTGACACCACAGATCTGGACAATTTTTATATCCCCCAATATCAGGACAATAACTCCATAACTTGTTATGCCCATCAAACATGATACATAAACATAAGAGAACAGAATTCACAAGCTCAATTTTACTGAGTTTCTTCAAACATTCAATACGGTAATGATCCTAAGTATTGGGACAGACAGGTCTAAGCAAATAGTGCAGACATAGACCACACTGCTACTGCAGTCTGGTTCAGGGTCCACACTGTTTGCCATTCTGCCTACACTTTTTATCCCCCGACCGAATAGGTTCGGGGGATATAGCGATCAGCCTGGCGTCCGTCCGTCTGTCCGTCCGTCCGTCCGTCCGTCCGTCCGTAGACGCAACCTTGTGATGGCCATAACTCCTATACCCTTTGAGATTCATTGATGGTTCTTGGCACAATTGTTCACAAGGCCGAGACGGCGTGTCATGCGCAAGAACCAGAACTCTGGATGCCATACTTTTTTAGTTATCTCCCCTTTTAATGAAATAGAATGACTACTTTGTGATGGCCATAACTCCAGTACCCTTTGAGATATATTGATGGTACCTGGCACAGTTGTTCACAAGGCTGAGACGGCGTGTCATGCACAAGAACCACAACTCTGGTTGCCATGGTTTTGGAGTTATCTCCCCTTCCAATAAAATAGGGTGACAACCTTGTGATGGCCATAACTCCTATAACCTTTGAGATTCATTGATGGTTCGTTGCACAATTGTTCACAAGGCTGAGACGGCGTGTCATGCGCAAGAACCAGAACTCTGGATGTCATACGTTTTTAGTTATCTCCCCTTCCAATAAAATAGAGTGACAACCTTGTGATGGCCATAATTCCAATACCCTTTAAGATATATTGATGATACCTGGCACAGTTGTTCACAAGGCTGAGACGGTGTGTCATGCACAAGAACCACAACTCTGGATGCCATACTTTTTTAGTTATCTCCCCTTTTAATAAAATAGAATGACTACTTTGTGATGGCCATAACTCCAGTACCCTTTGAGATATATTGATGGTACCTGGCACAGTTGTTCACAAGGCTGAGACGGCGTGTCATGCACAAGAACCACAACTCTGGTTGCCATGGTTTTGGAGTTATCTCCCCTTCCAATAAAATAGGGTGACAACCTTGTGATGGCCATAACTCCTATAACCTTTGAGATTCATTGATGGTTCGTGGCACAATTGTTCACAAGGCTGAGACGGCGTGTCATGCGCAAGAACCAGAACTCTGGATGTCATACGTTTTTAGTTATCTCCCCTTCCAATAAAATAGAGTGACAACCTTGTGATGGCCATAATTCCAATACCCTTTAAGATATATTGATGATACCTGGCACAGTTGTTCACAAGGCTGAGAGGGTGTGTCATGCACAAGAACCACAACTCTGGGTGCCATGGTTTTTTAGTTATCTCCCCTTCCAATAATATAGAATCACTACCTTGTGATGGCCACATCGCCAACACTCTTTGAGATATATTGATGATACTTGGTACAGTTGTACATGAGGTTAAGCAGGTGTGTCACGTGCCTGAAACACAACTCTGGGTGCCCTAGTTTTTTTAATTATCTCCCCTGACAATATAACCTTGTGATGGCCATAACTCAAATACCCTTTGAGATATATTGATGGTACTTGGCACTATTGTATACAACGTTGAGACAACGCTTCATGCCTAAGAACCACAACTCTGGGTGCTATGATATTTGAGTTATCTCCCCTTCCAATTTAACAGTATGACAACCTTGTGATCATCGTACCTTAAATACCCTTTGAGACATATTGGTGGTACTTGTTGATGCATATGTACATGAGGTTAAGCAGGTGTGCCATGCTCAAGAATTACAATTCTGGGTGCTCTGGTTTTTTAGTTATCTCCACTGGCAATATAACCTTGTGATGGCCATAACTCCAACACCCTTTGAGATATATTGAAGGAACTCGGCACAATTGTATATAAGGTATAGAAGGAATGTCATGTGCAAGAACCACAACTGTTGGGGCTGTGGTATTTGAGTTATCTACTCTTCCAAGATAACAGTAGCACCAGCTTGTGATCACCATATCTCCAATACCTTTTGAGACATATTGATGGTACTTTGTACAGAAATACATGAGCTTAAGCAGGCATTTCATGCGCAAGAACCACATTTCTGAGTGCCCTGGTTTTTTAGTCATCTCCCCTGACAGTATAATCTTGTGATGGCCATAACTGCAATACTTTTGTGATATATTGCTGGTTTAATTCTGGTGCACTTCCTATTGGTGAGCAAATTTCTGAAGGCCATGTTGGCTTTTGGTCGGGGGATTTGCCATCTCTTCCGATGGCTATTTTTTAACATCTTGCTGGATAGTGAAATTTATTTGTTATAAGTTTAGGAGAATTAACCCATTTCAGACTGGAAAGCCCATAAAGGGGTACCCTGGCAAACAGCACAGGCCCAGATCAGACGCCGCAGAACACAGCATCTGATCAGGGCCTCCACTGTTTGCAAAAATTTCAGCCATTTTCCAAATAAATTTTGAAGAAAACACAACCTGACACCCCTAAATTTTGAAATAGACTCCTGCTATATATAAGGAGGAAGATTCAATTTGGTACAAAGTCCTCAAGGTATCCGAATATTTAGGATTTTAATGGAATATTCTTCAAGGCTGCATATTCCATCCAGTGCTGGCTTTCAGTTGTTTTCCATTTTCAAAATAACCAGAATCGATTCAATATACCAGTATGTATCATAATCTTTACACAGCACAAAAACTTATGAGGCATTGGAATAACTGAAGCTTGTAGAGTCACTATCTTCCTGGAGATTCTGTACAACTGAATAGATGAGGCATATGACATACACCAAGATTTAATTCTAAAGCAATAACCTCCACATGCAGCAGCAATAATCTGAAATGGAAAGCAAGGCAGTTTTACTCTTACATGCTTTACACCTGTAGAAATACAGAGATTTCTCAGTGAAATAAAAATTGATATTGTCACTCTTTCAAGCAGTGAAATTACGATTTTAAATTTTCACACTTTGTGAATTTGATGTATCATTGAAAAATAACATACATTTTCATAGCTCGTGAGACAGGTCAACTGGAGGCACCAGGCAAGAGACGCCTACCTTAGGACTTATAGGCGTCCCCCACCGAGCCATCATCAGCAAACATGGCCCACACTCCACAGAAATCCTCGGCATCAGGAAGGAGATGTCCAAAGTAGCGAGACTTGCAAAATTTAAAATATATCAAAAAGTGGCAACCAATATTATACCAAGTTAACACACTGGACACATCCAAATAGATGCGAAATCAGCATGAAATTTTTTTTTCCCCATGCTGACGGCTGACTCTTTAAAATTACTTTAATAATTACAGTTTAAAGCATACAAGAAACAGACAATTTTATTTTTTCAGTGTAAGATCAATTTTTATTTCACTCATGAACACCAAAACAAATATTTCACTCATGGCTTCGCCCCTCTTGCAAATATACTTATTTTTGGTGTTCATTCAGCTGACTCTTTAAAATTACTTTAATAATCACAGTTTATTTAAAGCATATAAGAAACAGAACATTTGATTTTTTCATTGTAAGATCAATTTTTATTCCACTCATGAACACCCAAAAAAATATTTTCACTCGTTGATTCCCAATCTTGAAAATACTTCTATTTTGTCACCTTAGCACAAAAAGTCAATAACTCCAATACATTTATATTGGAGTTATTGACTTTTTGCGCTAAGGTGACGAAATTTTGTGTTCATTTGGTGAAATATAAATCGATCTTACAATGAAACAATCAAATAACCCCTATATCTGCCCCAGGTACAGGACTGGAGGATTGCTATATTTTTTTTCAGATCTACTTCAAACTTTTTTGTAGGGTTCTCACTAGAACTCCCTCATATATAAAATGGGTTGTCACGTGACCCAAAGCTATAAGAACAAAAGCTCTTCAGTGCTGATGTTCACAAGTGACTATCACTGATTTGTAGGAAGTCAACATACAGTTATCTCTAGGAAACAGTTGTGCTATACTTGTTGTTGTGACATCAGAGTGCTGTGTAAAAGAAAGATTGTCATACACTGACTTGTAATATGTGCTCGACTTTGGCAAACAATTTAGGACCAGATAAGATGCCACAGATCATGGTGTCTGATCAGGGTCTATTTTTTACCTGGCCCCTGCCCATCTGGGCTTGAAGAAATGGATGGGCTGCATGATGCTTCCACGCAGAGCTGAAACCTATTCGCACACGAGTACTGGTTAACCACTCAGTACTTATAAACCCTATTGGTTTCACTGGGCAGCAGGGCTTGAGAAGTCATTTCATCTCAATGTCGGGTAAAAGTCCTACAAAATTGGAAGCAACATCTCCATAGTGACCTTTACAGCGTTGATGGGGATGCTAGACCTCAAATCAAACAAACATCAGGGTCTAAACTCGTATAAAGTACAGGAATTTATGGGTAAATGCAAATCAGTCTGTTTTTTTCATTAAGGGCCACTTTCCCAGCTTAGAAACAATAGATCCAACAAAGCTTTTTTTTTTTGTTTGTTTTTTTTTTTTTTTGGTTTGGTTTTATGGCCATTAAAATTAATTCACTTATTCTGAGCCCTTTTTTAATTAGAAGTCAGTGATCAAGAGCTTCACAAGTGGGGCATTATTCGCCCACGGCAAGTAATTGTCTGTACATATGACCTTGACCATGGGGGTACTGACCGGAGTCTTGCACGTGACACACTGTTTCATAATGCTTAACATTTGTGAAAAGTAATTTTAAAATCCATTGATGAATAAATGAAGGTGCTTGCGGGTTAAAAATAGCCACAGTGACCTTGACCTTGAGCACAGTACCCTGAAAGTCAAACTCGCTTGAGGTATTATCAAACTCAACCCTTGTATGAAGTTATATTAAAATCCATCAGGAAATAAATGCGCTAGAGCGATGACAGAGTTTTTCTAAAATAGCCATAGCGACCTTGATCTGGACCTTGTAAGTCTAACTCACTCGAGCTATCATCACACCCAACATTTGTGTGAAGCTATATTAAAATTCATCAATAAATGTAGGTGCTAGAACGATTAAGTTTTTCTAAAAATAGCCAAAGTTTTTCTAAAAATAGCCACAGTGCCCTTGAGCTTGAGGCCATGACCTTGAAAGTCAAATTCGCTCGAAATATTATCAAAAGCAACATTTGTTTGATGTTATAGTGAAATCCATTAATAAATATATGCGCTAGAGTGATGACAAAGTCGAACTCACTCAAGATATTATCATAGGCAATATATATTAACCCATTTAGTACCAAATGGAATCTCCCTCCTTATATATAGCATGAGTCCGTTTCAAAATTTAGGGGTGTCAGGTTTTGTTTTCTTCAAAATTTGTTAGGAAAATAGCTGAATTTTTTGAAAACAGTGCAGGCCCTGATCAGACGCCGTGTTTTGTGGCGTCTGATCTGGGCCTGCACTGTTTTCCAGGGTACCCCTTTAGGGGTTTCCAGTCTGAAATGGGTTAATTCTCCTAAAACTATAACATAGCTGAACTTTTTGCAAACCGTGTAGGCCCTGATCAGATGCCGCATTCTGTGATGTATGATCTGGGCCTGCACTGTTTGCCATGGTACCCGTTTTGGGGTTTCCGGTACTAAATGGGTTAAGAGCGATGAAAATGTTTTTTCTAAAAATAGCCACAGTGACCTTGGCCTTAAGGGCATGACCTTGGAAGTTAAACTGGCTCGAGATATTATCATAAGCAACATTTGTGTAAAGTTATTTTAAAATACGTCAATAAATGTAGGCGCTAGTGACGACAAAAGTACATACGTACAGTCAAAATTCTATATATTCCCCCTCACAAGTTTGTTGTGCCAGGGATAAAAAGGATCATACCTCTCAGTCATAATAATTGGCAGATCGAACTTGGCCTGTATTTTATGATTATATACCTGTGTATAAAATATGAATCCAATCCATAAACATGATCAAGGTTTTCAGAGACCATTTCATTCATAATAATTAACGGATTTTACCTGAAATCTAATTTGACCTGTATTTTTTATTATACACCTGTGTATGAAATTTGAATCCAATCTACCCACCTTTTCTAAAGATATCGTGTGTGTGTGTGTGTGAAATCAGGTTTAACGTCGCTTTCAACAATTTTTCAGTCATATCACGACGGTGTCTGGTTGCGACAGGGAGCTCAAAGCTCACTTTTATAGTGCTGCCTCGCTGAAGTATCATGTCCCAGACACATTACATGATACCATACCCAGTCATATTATCCTGACACTGGGTCGACCAGTCCTAGCTCTACCCCGTAAATCTGAGTGCCAAGCCAGGAGCAGCTAGTACCATTCTTAACGACTTTGGTATGTCGCGGCCCGGGATCGAACCCGTGACCTCCCGTTCTCTGGAGCGGACACTCTACCAACTGAGCTATCGGGGCCGGTATCTAAAGATATTGTACCAATCTTTTCTAAAGATATCACAAGGAAACCATTCCGTCAGGGACTTACAGACTGACAGAGGTTATACAATATCCCCACCCCCCATTTTGTAAAATGTTAGGGGCGTAAAAATAATCAAAAGGGAATAACTCGGGAACTAAGGATGGATATAGAATCACACCATAATATGACCTATTTTTCAAAATGGGCATATAATTATGCAGATGGAATATCAAAAAGAGAAGACCTTGATCAGGAGCATTCTGATCTTGGTCTACACTGTTTGCATTAGCCTATATGACCCAATACTTAGGATCATTATGGTATATGCATTATTTCATAACTTACCTGATAAGACTAATTTCATAATGTTGCTCAAGTGTCCATTCTAGTAAACATCTGTTGACATATTGGCCATGCAGCAAGTCTAAAGGAGAAAATGTATGCAACAACTAAAAATGTGTCAATACAACACAGATGCCCCCGCACAGGGGCCCATCTCACCCCCCCCCCCCCCCCCAAAAAAAAACTCATATAACAATAACACACTTTTTCATTGGACAGCATAACTCACCTGGAAAAGTGTCCCTGAGGTCACTGGCATAGGTTGGTGTTGGTGAATTGCTAATTAAACCTTTGAAAAATAACCAAATATGAACTCAATCTATTAAATGGTTTGGAAAATATGAGCTCTTAAAAATGCTAATATTAAAAAATGTTAATATTAAAAACTTCTAAGTCTGCAACCTTGACCTTGAGGTTATGGCTAAATGAAACTTTTGACCTGTACCTATCATCATTTCAAATATGAAGCAAATCCATCAAATGGTTCAGGAAATATGAGCTCTCAAAAGATGTAACATAAAAAAAATCTGTGTCTGTGACCTTGACCTTGAGGTCAGGGGTGTGGGTATGGATGAATAAAACTTTGGACCTGTCAAGACATGTATCTTCATGCGAAATATGAAGCAAATCCATTACATAGTTTGGAAAATATAAGCTATTAACATACTTAAATGTGAAAATTTCTATGTCTGTGACCTTTACCTTGAGGTCATGTTCATTGGTAACCATAATGTTTTGGGAAATATGAACTCTCCAAAAATCAACATTAAAAATTTCTATGTGTGTGACCTTGGCCTTGAGGTCTTAGGCATGAATGTTTTGGAAAAAACTAACTCTTTGAAAACTTTAACATTAAACATTTCTAAGTCTGTGACCTTTACCTGGACTGGATGGACGGGGGTATTGCTGAATGAATATTATGACCTACATCTATCATCATACCAAATATGAACCAAAATCAATTGTAAAAGTTCAGGTTCTATCTGGTACAAATATCTTAACCCGTGTCTTTAACATTAACAATTTCTAAGTCTGTGACCTTGACCTTGAGGTCATAGGCATGAGTGGGGGTATTGCGGAATAAAACTTTGCACCTATTTATATCATCATACCAAATATGATTCCAATCCAACATATGCTTTGAAAGATATAAGTTCTTAAAGAACTAGAAATTGTGTTTGTGAAATACTATGCTCCCAACCATATGCTTGTCTCTAAATGGAACAGTAAACAGTACCTCATGATCATTTGCATTAAAAATAAACCTGTCAAATATTAACAGATTTTAAACAAAAGTTATTCAGGTCATCTATGCCTTAGTAGCAATCAGACTGCCAAATATCATGAGCCTCTAAGCTCAAACGGTTCTCCAGTTATTTTGTTCACAAGGTTTCCCTATAGCCACAATGCATAAGTCCAAAAAGAAGCATAACTCCATTAAATATTTTCGGAATTTCATCAGAAGTTAATCAGGTCATCTACACATTAGACCCAAACTGTATGCCAAATATCATGAGCCCAGCTCAAGGGGTTCTCCAGATATTTTTTTTCACAAGGTTTCCCTAAAGCCACTATGCATAAGTCCAAAAGGGGCATAACTCCATTAAATATTTTCAGAATTTCATTAAAAGTTATTCAGGTCATCTACACATTAGACCCAAACTGTATGCCAAATATCATGAGCCTAGCTCAAGCGGTTCTCCAGATATTTTGTTCACAAGGTTTCCCCATAGCCACAATGCTAAAGTCGAAAAAGTCGCATAAGTTAACTCCTTTCAAATTTTTTGGAATTTGGTCAAAAGTTAATCAGGTCATCTACACATTACACATTAGACCCAAAATGTAAGCCAAATATCATGAGCCTAGCTCTAGTGGTTCTCCAGATATTTTTTGTTCACAAGGTTTCCCAATAGCCATGCATAAGTCCAAAAAGGGCATACCGGTAACTCCATTTCATTTTTTTGGAATTTCGTCAAAAGTTAATCAGGTCATCTACACATTAGACCCAAACTGTATGCCAAATATCATGAGCCTATCTCAAGTGGTTCTTCAGATATTTTGTTCACAAGGTTTCCAAATAGCCACAATGCTTAAATCGAAAAAAGGCACAAAACTCCTTTCAAATTTTTTGGAATTTTGTCAAAAGTAAATCAGGTCATCTACACATTAGACCCAAACTGTATGCCAAATATCATGAGCCTAGCTCAAGCGGTTCTCCAGGTATTTTGTTCACAAGGTTTCCCTATAGCCACAATGCATAAGTTCAAAAAGGGGCATTGTTTGTTTGTTTGATTTGAGGTTTAACATCCCCGTCAACACTGTAAAGGTTATTTTGGAGACGTTGCTTCAAATTTTGTGGGACTTTTACCTGACATTGAGATGAAATGACATCTCAAGCCCTGTCGCCCAATGAAACCAATAGGGTTTATTAGCATGGACGGTCCGCCTCGCACCGCGGTTCCTGGACAGGCTTAGATCCTCTAAGGGGTTTACCAGTACTAGTGTGCGGGCCAGATTCAGCTCTGCGTGGAAGCATCATGCAGCCCATATATTTCTTCAAGCCCCTATGGGCGGGGGCTTTCAAAAAGGAGCATAACTCCGTTAAATATTTCCGGAATTCTGCAAAAGTTAATCAGGTCATCTACACATTAGACCAAAACTGTATGCCAAATATCATGAGCCTAGCTCAAGCGGTTCTCCAGATATTTTGTTCACAAGGTTTTCCTATAGCCACAATGCATAAGTTAAAAAGGGGCATAACTTTGTTATATATAGTCGGAATTTTGTCAAAAGTTAATCAAGTTATCTACAACTTAAACTCAAGCTGTATACCAAATATCATGAGCCAAGCTCGAGTGGTTCTCCAGATATATTGTTCACAAGGTTTCCCCATAGCCACAATGCATCATGCTAACAAGTCCCTGAAATAAACACATCCTTACACCCAACTTTATATAGAGAAAACTGGGGTTTATGGGGGTATACATTATTTTCCTTATTTCTGCTCCTAGACATAGGTTGTAGATACTTGTTAGAACTGCCTCATTGAGTACCCACAACCTATGTTTTGAGTATAAATAAGAATAATATCAAAAATTTTCTTCAGAAAATTGACAATTTTGGAGATGTGAAAAATGCACCATGATGCACGGATGTGTTATTGTAATGCAGTTCAAAATTGGTTAACCCTTCTCCTCCTGAACAAGATAACCCCTACCTTTACAAAAAGTGTAGAGCCAAGAAGCCATCTGATTAATGCAGGAAAGAAAGTCACATGAAAAAACATCACTGAAAAAACTCATAGGTTGGGTATTAACCCATTGCATGCGGGTATCTTGGCAAACAGTGCAGGCCCAGATCAGATGCCGGTCTGCACTATAATTTGCTTGCAGGATTTTCAGTCAAAAATAGAATAAAAACAAAAAATAGGCCTGACACCCATTATGACAAATTGACTTGTCCAACATATAGCAATAGAAGAGTCCACTGGTTAAAACAGAGTCACAGAAAAAGTCACAGAATTGGTTTCAATCATGTTCAATATTTTCTTAGTTCGAGTCAAAACAGATTGTTGGTGCTCATGTTAAATCAGGTTAAAAGAACATCCCTCTACCCCCACTTTGTACAGAAAATTAAGGTCTTCAGGGGTATACACTGTTTACCTTATTTCTGCTCTGAGGCAGGTTGTGGGTACTCATTAGAACCACCTCAATGAGGCAGTTGCCCACGGTCTATATTTGGCCTAGAAATATGAAAAAATTTGCTGCAGAAAATACTAGATCAAGAGATATTAAAGACAAATATATTAATTTAATGAGAAGGGTCTAACAAGTATCCACCATCTTGAACAAAAATAAGAAAATTAATCAATACCCCCATAAAACCACACTTTTCACTTTTCTCTGTATAGGGATATTCATTGCACAGACTTGTTGACCTGATTTTTTTCTAGTAAAAGCATTTATAATTTGTCTGTGAATGAATTTTTTTTTTTTTTTTTGGTTTGGGTTTTACGGCCCTTTCAAGATTATTTCACTCATATCGAGCCGATCGTTAATCAGTGGTGGGCGAAAACCGGAGTACCCGGAGAAAAAACACCTGACCTTCCGTTGCAGAACTTGGCGTCTCACACGTGGCCCGAGTGTCTGTGAATGAATGTCTATGCTCTGTATGCATCACATTGACAAATTAAAAATGAAGGCAATGATCTGTGGAATCAACATCCTTTTAAATCCACTAAAAGTTATATATAGGCAAAAGTCAGATGAGCAGGACCTGGTATTGTAAATATTTTCATTTGTGGTCAACATCCTTTTACCGGTAGTTGAAAATTTCTATACTTTCTTATTTGTGACTTTTCTCTGTAACTTTATTTTTATGACTCTTTTTTCCTGTGACTTTCCTTCCGATCACCTTACAAACAGTGTAGAACCAAAAAGTCATCTGATCTGGATCTACAAGCTTTGTCATGCAGTTTGTCAAGTAATTTAATCAGGATCTACACTATTTGTCATGCTGTTTGTGAAATGCATACATAATATCAATTAATTTGACTGGGGGATAGTCAGAAATGGGTGTGGCTAATTTATTCAGCAGGATAAAGGTTAAACTCTGATCAGCCAGTCCTATTTATCTAAGTTAGTGTCACAAGGTCCCTTTTCAAGTAACATGTGTGACTACCTAGAAGGCTTATCTATTTCATGCACTGGACACAACATTGTAATTCTTATCTTTCATCAATAAACACAGGTGACTGACTTGGACTCCCCACAGGGATTTGCAAGAAGTTTGAGAACTGGTTAACAAAGAGACTTATATAAAGTCTGATGAGATGTGACTTTTTTTTTTACAAAGTAATCCTAAGATGAAAATATGTACCCCTTCCTCAAATCCCTCTTGAGATCAGAGTGTTGTTTTTGAGTCAATCTGGGCTGGATTTGGCAAGCAGTGTAGACCCAGATCAAATGATACAGAGGGTGGCATCTGATCAGGATCTACATTATTTGCATAAAGTATAGGAATTTAACTGTTTCCAAATGGGGTTAAAATGTTAAGAGCCTGAGCATTCCTGATATTCCATCACGAAAACACGCCTATATATTTCCGACCCCCTTGAACCCTACTTTTATATATAGTAAAACTGGGGTTTACAGGTGTAAACCTTATTTTTTTATTTCTGCTCCAAAAAGATAGATTGTGGATACTCATTAGAACCACCTCATGGAGGCCTAAAGTTTACCCACAATCTATATTTTGAGTAGAAATAAGAAAGATATCACAATTTTGCATCTAAAACTTTTGTATTTCCGGCAGTAAATCTTACAATGTATTTGTATAGGGGTGTTTTCATAGAATGTAGGAAAGAAAGTATCAGGAAAAAAAGTATCAGGAAAAAAAGTATCGGAAAAAAAAGAATCCGGAAAAAAAGTACATGTATCAGGAAAAAAAATGTCAGGAAGAAAGTCTCAGTTTAATGTGACCAATTTGTGGGGATTTTACCAACCAGACATTGAGCTGAAATGACACCTCAAGCCCTGTCGCCCATTGCACACAGGTCCGACTTGCACAATTGTTTAATTGGAGGTTTAACATTCCCATCTACACTATATATGTCATTTTGGAGGCGTTGCTTCCAACTTGTGGGACTTTTACCGACAGTAAGATGAAATGTCATCTCAAGCCCTGTCGCCCAATGAAACCAAATAGGGTTAATGAGCATTGAGGTCTAACTTGCACACTTTAGTTTCTTTAATTGGAGGTTTAACATCCCCATCAACACTATATATGTCATTTTGGACTTTTACCAGACATTGAGATGAAGTGACCTCTCATCCCTTTTATAAGGTAAGGATTACAGAGAATTGCAAAATTGATTATTACACTGAAAAACAAATCAAAACATACAAAAGTATCCTAATCATCATATCATTGTAACATCAGAAGCAAATCTGATTAAAACTGAAACTTTGTTTCCAGATACTTTTTTCCTACCCAAAACTGATACTTTTATTCCTGATACTTTCTTTCTGATTACCGTTTTTATAATGCAACCTAAATGACAGTTGCGTGCTTCTAGCCTGTCTACCTACGATTTTTCCACTCTTTACACTACACTTCCTCATAATCTTATAAAAGAAAAGCCTAATGATTTAATTGAATGGGCTTTTCACAGAGAAGATTCTCTCTATCTTGCATGTAATGTCAGAAATGCATTTTTCACTTCTAAAGAGCATAAGAATTATACACTTTGGTCATGTCAGAAAGTGTGTGATGCCCTCACCTTTCTACTTGACAATATTTATATTAGATTCGGTACTAAGTTATTTAGACAAATTGTGGGTATTCCGATGGGTACTAATTGCGCACCTCTTGTGGCTGATCTGTTCTTGTATTGTTATGAAAGAGACTTCATTTTGTCGCTTTCCATTGATAACCAATCTGAAATTATTGAAGCTTTTAGCTCTACTTCTAGATATTTAGATGATTTATTAAATATTGATAATACCTATTTTGATGGTTTGATCAGTCAGATTTACCCCCTAGAACTTCAGTTAAATAAAGCAAATTCTTCTGATACCGAGGCCCCGTTTTTGGATTTACATCTATCTATTGTAGATGGATTTGTTTCGTGCAAAATTTATGATAAACGCGATGACTTTGATTTTGAGATTGTAAATTTTCCTTTTTTGGATGGTGATGTTCCTCGTGCGCCATCCTATGGCGTTTATATTTCGCAATTAATTCGATTTGCTAGAGTGTGTAGTCATGTAACTGACTTCAACACTCGTAATAAATTATTAACGGCTAAACTTCTTAATCAGGGTTATCGGTACCATAAACTACGCAAAGCCTTTTCAAAATTTTATAGACGCCATTCTGATTTAATTTCAAAATTCAATATTGGACTTAAATCTCTTCTGCAACAAGGTCTATCGGAACCCGAATTTTATGGTGACTTAGTATATAAATTCAGAAAAATATATAACCGCAATGACTTCAGCACCCAATTTCGTAAAATCATTCTTCGATATAAAAAGATTGGGTACCACATGGATATTATACGACAGACTGCATGCATGGTAGTTAACCCAATCACGGTTGGCAACTTTGCTTCCCTCTTTAATTGCACGCCGGTGGGTCAGGCCTCAGATTCTATGACGGCTCCAACGTAAAGGCTTATTGAAAATTAAAGAGATAATGTTGGTTGGTGCCTGATGCTCTGTCTCTGGTCGGGCTCATCGGAGTCTAACTGTTGGTTTTCTTTTGCTCCAGCATTTCAGTGGTTTCTTGCTGTCGAGTCCTCACCGTTGTCTCACCTCTGTGGTTCTTTGATTTCTGTGTTCACGGAGATGTTGCACTGATGAGTTAGGAGGCCTTCATGCGGACTGAACAAATTATTTGTCTAAATCGCAACGGAAGTAAGGGCGAGGATTGTGGCCACGTAAAATCGATTTAAGCCCCCCCAGTGGAAATCTTCCACTGACCGTTCCAAGGCGGCCCTTCTGTGGCGATTTATTTATGTTCTTGTTTGTTACTTACTGTGTGTATCACTTGTGTCTTTTAATTTTGGATGGCCATATGGCCATTTTGTGGGAAAGTAACTGTCCATATGGCCTTCCTTTGTTTAGGTTTCCATTATGGTCTGGTCGCTTAATGTTTGTATTTCTTTCCCTTTGGTGTCTTTTATGGATGGAGTAAGTTAATTGTATCAATTCCTGATCTTTGTTTTACTTCTACTTTGATCATTGCCTTCACTTCTATTTTGCATATCAAGGCTGTTTTGTTTGTGACGTGTGTTGGCTTTAAAAAGTCTCCCCGTATATGCATACAATGCTCTTATTTTTTCAATCCTCAGGAATTGCATTTACAATTGCTTTTCATCGTTCCTTTAGATACCTGTTGAAAGTTTTTTAAGAACCTTTGTTCGTACCTCGTTGCATAACAATTGCGCGTTTGATATGTATGGGGTTTTTGTAAGCAAAGATGTTGCTTGGGCTTTAGTTGTATCCGCCTTCTATTTGAAGGATTTGCCTTCAGTTCTTCCGTATACTGTTTATCTTAAGGGCCGGTATGAATATCGCTTTAGTTTTGACGGTATCGCCCCTTTCAACACGCAAAAAAGCCATGCTTTTCGGTTTCAGCTCTGCATGGAAGCATCATGCAGTCCATTTATTTCTTCAGGCCCCGATGGGCGAGGCCATCATTGAACATTGCAATGAATTAACTAGAAATGGTGTTTAAAAAAAACTATACTCCCAACCATATGCTTGCCCCTCAATGCCAAAATGTTCAAAGGGCCGTTAATGTCATAATTTCGAATTTCCTCAAAAGTTAATCAGGCCATCTACTTATCACTAGCAAATCAACTAATAAACTTTAAAGGCTCTCGATATAACAGCTGTTGAAATTTTTGCTTACAAGTTTTCATCCACAGTCTTTCAAAGGGCCATAGCTCAGGAAAAATGCATAATCCTGACGAGAAAAAAAAATGATCTACGTGTCAGTGATTTTTTCATGAGGATTCCATATACATGTATGAAATTTCAAATGACTAGCATACATGGTTCTAAATTATGTTAAGCATCACAAAGCGTAACGGAGAGACCGACGGGCGTTCCAACGCCACAGAAGCAATATGCCCCTCCTGGGGGCATACTTAAGGAGGGGCATACTTATGAGGATTCAAAGGCCTAGGAGTATACGATTTTGCACCGTTCTTTCTCGGTTTACATGTTATTTTGGTTTCTGTTGTATATCCGTGCCACTAAGTTTTCTATTTTTTCCAGACTGCTTGCAAATAAAATGTGTTTGTTCAGTACCACCGCACAAGCGACGGCACAAGTAATATACTTATGCGCATGCTACCATTCAGAATGTCTGCTTTCTGTGGTTAAGTATGCCACATATGGTTAGCTAAGCCAGCGAGTGATGCTTATAACTAGAGTTCTTAGAAGTTCCACTAACGACATATACTTGACAGACACGTTTAGCCATATCAAGTGCTCTCGAGACTTTGACAGACATAATTAGAAAATTTGTTTGAATAACAATTTGTACGCCTCACAGGAAATGACATTACCGGTTTAATGAGACGTCGATTGCCTGAAGAAATATCGAATACTTTCGAAATCTGGCGAGAAAGTCTTTGCAGTCTTTACAGCATATCACGTGAAGGAGACCGTGAAATGGACAGCCCCATAAACCCCACTTTATATAGAGAAAACTGGGGTTTACGAGGGTATACATTATTTTTCTAATTTCTGCTCCAGGACATAGCTTGTGGGCACTCGTTAGACCCGCCACATTGAGGTGGTTATAACAAGCACACGCAACCTATGTTTGCGGTATAAATAAGAAAAATATCAAGGATTTTCATCAGAAAAGTAGCCATTATGGCGATGTGAAAAAATGCACTATGCCGCACGGGTATTTTATCGTTGTGAGCTGCCGCATTATATTATCCCTACACTAGTTTCTTCCTTGCTATGTGACGATGTGCACGCGAATTAGACTGCTGTGGAGTCAGTGTTTTTATTCATCGATCTGGTGCTCAAAATGTTTCTCGCACGCATCACGTGAAGAAGTCCGTGAAATGAAGACCCGCCATACCCCACTTTATTTAGAGAAAACTGGAGTTTAAGGGGTATACATTTGTTCTTATTTTTGCTTCAAGACATATGTTGTGGGTACCCACAACCTATGTTAACAGTATTTGCAATAAAAATATCACGGATTTCCTTCAGGAAAATGGCCGTTTTCGAGATATGAAAAAATGCACTATGTCGCACGGGTTTGTTATCGTAATGAACATACATCTGGTATTTATTGTCTCTCTTCTAATGGTCCTAAGGTGCATATGTCATCTTTAATTTTGAGTTTAAATCCGTTATTTTCGATCAACTCGTATCTCCTGGAAAACCGAAGCGAAAACAATGATCAGGAATCGATACAATGAACGCACACCTCCTATCAGAGACACCAAAGGAAAAACAGAAACAAACTTTATTAAATAACTAGACCCCAATGGAAACATCGATAGCGGAAAGCTTAAAGGACAGTTACTTTCCCACAAAATGGTCAACTGGTTGTCCAAAACAAAAAGATATAAGCGATTCACACACTCAAAGGCAAACCATACCAAAAATAAACCGTAAATGTATATGGGTTTGTTTCGTGCAAAGTCTGTGATTAACGCGATGATTTTGATTTTGAGATTGTAAATGTTCCTTTTTAGGATGGTGATGTTCCTCGTGAGTCATTCTATGGCGTTTATATTTCGCAATTAATTCGATTTGCCAGAGTGTGTAGTCATTAAACTGACTTCAACACTCGTAATAAATTGTTAACGGCTAAACTTCTTAATCAGGGTTATCGGTACCTTAATCTACGCAAAGCCTTTTCAAAATTTTATAGACGTCATTCTGATTTAATTTCAAAATTCAATGTTGGACTTAAATCTCTTCTGAAACAAGGTCTATCGGAACCCGAATTTTATGGTGATTTAGTATATAAATCCAGAAAAATATATAACCGAAATGATTTCAGTACAAATTTCGTAAAATCATTCTTCGATATAAAAAGATTGGTTACAACATTGATGTTATACGACAGACTGCATGCATGGTAGTTAACCCAATCACCGTTGACAACTTTGCTTCCCTCTTTAATTGCACGCCGGTGGGTCAGGCCTAAGATTCTATGACGGTCCCAACGTAAAGGCTTATTGAGAATTAGAGAGATCTAAATCAAGCTAATGTTGGTTGGTGCCTGATGCTCTGTCTCTGGTCTGGCACATCGGAGTCTTTGTGTTGGTTTTCTTTTGCTCCAGCATTTCAGTGGTTTCTTGCTGTCGATTTCTTACCGTTGTTTCATCTCCGTGGTTGTTTGATTATTTGTGTTCGCGGAGATGTTGCACTGATGAGTTAGGAGGCCTTCATGATGACTGAACAAATTATTTGTCTAAATCGCGACGGAAGTAAGGGCGAGGATTGTGGCCACGTAACATCGATTTAAGCCGACCCCCCCCCCCCCCCCAGTGGAATTCGTTTCCGCTGACCATTCCAAGGCGGTTCTTCTGTCGCGGTTTATTTTTGATATGGTTTGTCTTTGGGTGTTTGTCTCGCTTGTGTTATTTTATTTTGGATAGCCTTTTGGCCAGTAACTGTCCCTTTGGCTTTCCGCTGTTGGTGTTTCCATTAGTGTTTGTTGTTTCATGTTTGTGTGTCTTTCCCTTTGGTGTGTCTGATGGGAGCTTTGGGTTGATTGTATCGATTCCTGATCATTGGCTCCACTTTTATTTTACTTATGTAATATTGGTTTGAACTTGATGGTTGCTCTGATGCTGTGTCTCTGGTTGGGCCCATCGAAGTCTAACTGTTGTTTTTCGTTTGCTTCAGCATTTCAGTGGTTTCTTGCTGTCGAGTCCTCACCGTTGCTTCATATCTGTGGCTGTTTGAATTTTTGTGTTCTCGGAGTTGTTGCACTGATGGATAAGTGAGAAATTATTTGTTTTATTCGCGACGGAGGTTAGCGTGGCCGCGTAAAATCGATTTCTAGATCCCTCAGTGAAAGACTTTCCACTGGCTGTTCCAATGCGGTTCTTCCGCCGCGTTTTATTGTTGTTATGGTTTGTCGTTAAGCGTGTGGGTGTATCGCTTATATCTTTTGGTTTTGGATAGCCCATTCGCCGTTTTGTTGGAAAGTAACGGTTTTTAGCTTTCCGCTATTGATGTTTCCATTAGAGTCAGTTATTTCATGTTTTTTTTTTATTTCTTTCTCTTTGAAGTATCGGATTGCAGCATTGGGTTAATCACCAGGGATCCCGGGCTTCTCCAGACTTGCGGATGAGTCTTTAAACCGAGGTCACGTCTCCGTTTGACCTTATGTGTTGGTGGGACGTAAAACTCACTCACTCACTCACTGTGGGTTAATTGTATCAGTTCCTGATCATTGCGATCACTTGTATTTTTCCCTACTATTTCTGCCGCCTTTACGTGGTTATCAACGTAATGTTTTTAACAGAAAAGAGAAACTATAAGGTCTCCAGTTGTAACAAAAAATCATTTTGCGGATATGTTTCCTGGAGCAATTTCATTCTGCAGCACACAAGGTTTTAGGGGTTGCATGTTTGTCCTGGTGTCTGTCTGCAGCAATTGTTTTCAAATTCATGGGGAGGAGGGGGGGGGGGGGGTAGGGGGTAATCCTTCTATGTAAGCCATGTACAAAAAAGCTATTTTATATTGGTGTAACTTGCATTTGTCTTGGGTTTAGTGGGGTATTTGTCCTTGCCCCTATTTCTGTTCCAAACATAGATTTATGAAATTCTCCGATTAAAATATTCAAACTTTCGCTCCTTTTCAGGAGCGATGTATAGAAATCAGACATTATCTTGCCCACCTGTCAGTACTTTCAGTAGATTGACCGTGAAAACGGTAACGAAAATAGTGTATAACCTTGTAATATTCTGTATTATCCTGTTTTCGCTGTTTGTTCAAAGATACAGTTTTGTTTTATTTTATTGTTTTTATTTGTTAAAAACCACATTTTGTGGGCATACACAATCTATGTTTGAAGCAGAAAAAGGAGAAAAAAATTCCATCTGTATAACGTTTCGAATATACCATTATAGCCAATGGTATGTTACCTTAGTGACCACGCTTAAAAGTCTAATCTGTATTCATCTCACATTGCAAATGGCGTTTGGACAACGTTGACGTGCATCGACGTTCATAAAATATTGGCCTCACATGGTATACCCTCTTGCATTAAACTAACAGACTCCATGATGGCTTTAACTTTAAGTAATTATTAGTTGGTCGGAGCCGGAACATTTATGTCTGTTCTTGGTCCAACGGGGTTCAACTGCTGTTTTTCGTTTGCTCCAGTATTCCTGTGGGATTATGTTCAGCACCGGATTGCTCATCGCGTTTTACTGTGGAGCCCTCAACCTTGTTTCAACTTGGCTTTAATTGTGGTATCTTTACTTACCGAGTTGATTCACTGATGCGTTAGAAAATCTTCACGCGGACCAAGCACATACTTGTTTGAACAAGAGTGCAAGTGAGGGTGACTGATCCCGTAATGTCAACTTAAACCCACGAGTATTTTTACTGACATTTCCAAGCCGGTGCTTTTGCTGTGTTCTTTCATGTTGGTGGTTCTGATTCTCTTCCTAAACATATATGTTGTTACGTTGATTATTCGGATTCTTCCACACCTTTGATTGTTCATTTTTAGTTACGTATGTCCTTCCAGTTTAATGTTTTTCTTGCTTGTGATTCTGATTCATTCCTACCTTATGTATGTTGCTCCTTTCAGTTAGCTTTGGATATTCTGAGTCAACACCTTGCTGACTCGGTTTATCAGTTGTCCGTTTTGTTAACTGTCGTCTTTCCTTGTTTCGACTTATGTCCCTAGTTATAATGTGG
Organism: Lucinisca nassula; assembly: GCA_963580285.1. Classification (NCBI taxonomy): domain Eukaryota; kingdom Metazoa; phylum Mollusca; class Bivalvia; order Lucinida; family Lucinidae; genus Lucinisca; species Lucinisca nassula. The sequence goes on from OY757019.1 coordinate 13,974,755, forward strand.
GAAGAAGTTGGGGCCTGATTGTATCAGTACCTGATCGTTTCCCATTTTTAATTTACATAGTGCATGTTAATAGCCTCACAAGTCATATTTCTCTCTGATGCCTGTTCTTTCTGTTTTTTATATTTTTGTTCTGTCGGTGCTCGTTAGAAACGCATGCTTAAGTAGTGTTTTTCGCAGAAAAAGGAATATTTCTTCTTACAAACATCACAATTCCTATATAAAATACAAGTAAAGGCAATCATCAGGAATCGATACAATCAACCAACACCTCCCTTCAGAGACACCAAAGGGAAAAACACGAACATGAATTATATTGACCCTAATGGATGGAAACACAAACAGCGCAAAGCCAAAAGGACAGTTACATTCCCACAAAATGACCAATTGGCTATGGTTTTCAGGCGGGAGGCGCGTTTCATCACACGAGTTTGACGTTTGCCATTAACCACCAATAGAATTATGATCGGTCCTTGCTTGGAACAACAAGGTTAACGTTTTTGTAACGGACATACAGACAAACAAACAGACAAACAGGGCAAATGCTATATGCCCCCCCCCCCCCATCAAACATTCTCGGGGGACATAAAAAAAGAGTTGGTGTTCCAACAACATTTCGTAATAAAGAAATGGTCTTTGATCGAATATGGCATGCAACCTTCGAGACCGCTGATAATTACACAGCGTAACGTGTTATATGAAACAGGCTTAGCACAACGTCACGTTAAAACTAACGAGAAGCTAGGTATTTTTTGTTCAAATGTTACAATTTGAATTGTTGATAAAACCATGCGGCAAAACGTCAGATTCAATAAAAAAATATGTTGTTGCTGTTGTTAACAAACTTTTTAAACATTGTGTATAATTTTCAACAAACTGCGGTAGCATATATCCTGTACAATCTCAGTATAAGTAAGACCGCCTAAAATTAAGACGAATTCTTATTTTTAGAAACGTATTTTTAAAAGCTTCAGGATCGCTTTAGTTGTGTTTACTACACCCAGCGCCACCCATCGCCACTTGTAGGATACGACCTTTGGGAATGTTCAAAAGTAGTCATAAAGGTAGTTTTGAACGACTCCCAGGTAGTCTTAAGTAGTTTAGGTCGTAGTACCAAAGCGTTAATCCAAAATCGTTAATCCATAGACAAAATGGCAAATGTCAATAATCCGATCAACAGACATGTACTCCAGAAGAGTGTAATCAGGCGTCCGCGGATGTTAAGCATTACTTGGTAAGCAAGCTTCGCCCACCATGCCCATCAACCCGAACGAAGAAAAGGTGTAAATGCCGGAATTTCACTGTAATTTGTGTCCGCTGTCCCAGATAAAGATCTGTCACAAAGACACCATCGATCGATGGGACAGGGCCATGATTAGAGAAAGAAAATAACGAGGCAAAATAGAAGTGGAGGCAATGATCAGTAATCGATACAATTAACCCACAGCTCCCATCAGAGACACCAAAGGGAAAGAAACACAAACACGAAACAACAGACCCCAACGAAAACATCAACAGCGGAAAGCCAAAAGGAAAGTTACTGTCCAACAAAATGGCCTATAGGCTATCAAAAATAAAATAATATAAGCGACACTAACACCCAAAGATAAACCATAACAAAAATAAACCGCGACAGAAGAACCGCCTTGGAACGGTCAGCGGAAACGAATTCCACTAGGGGGCTTAAATCGATTTTACCTGGCCACAATCCTCGCCCTTACGTCCGTCGCGATTAAGACAAATAATTTGTTCAGTCCGCATGAAGGCCTCCTACCTCATCAGTGCAACATCTCCGTGAACACAGAAATCAAGCAACCACAGAGATGAAACAACGGTGAGGACTCGACAGCACGAAACCATTAAAATGCTGGAGCAAAGTCGAAAAAAGATTGCGACAACACAGCCTTAATTGCATAAGGATAAAATGGCATTTAATGAATAGTGACTGTTATAGTGAAGAGGAACTTGGCACGTCAATTGATCCTGTTAAATAAATCATAACTATAAATACATCTAAAAGGTGGGCATACGCATTAGATCACAATGAAATTAGAAGTAAAACAAAGATCAGGAATCGATACAATTAACTTACTCCACCCATCAAAACACAAAAGGGAAATAAACACAAACATTAAGCGACCAGACCATAATGGAAACCCAAACAATGGAAGGCCATAAGGACAGTAACTTTCCCACAAAATGGCCATATGGCCATCCAAAATAAAAAGACACAAGCGATACACACAGTAAGCAACAAACAACACCATAAATAAACCGCCACAGAAGAACCGCCTTGGAACGGTCGGTGGAATGATTTCCACTGGGGGGCTTAAATCGATTTTACGTGGCCACAATCCTCGCCTTTACTTCCGTCGCGATTTAGACAAATAATTTGTTCAGTCCACATGAAGGCCTCCTAACTCATCAGTGCAACATCTCCGTGAACACAAAAAATCAAAGAACCACAGAGGTGAGACAACGGTGAGGACTCGACAGCAAGAAACCACTGAATTGCTGGAGCAAAAGAAAACCAACAGTTAGACTCCGATGGGCCCGACCAGAGACAGAGCATCAGGCACCAACCAACATTACCTTATCGTGGTTTTTGGGACTGTCGGAACCTGAGTTTTAAAGGGATCTAGTTTATAATTTCAAAATAATAATAGTAAGAATAATTTTTTTGGCCAATTCAGAAACACTGTTGCCAAATATAAGAAAAGTGGTTATAGCATGAATGTTGTGCGACAGACCGCGTGTTTGGTTGTCGACCCTTTTACAGTGGACAACTTTGCTTCGCTCTTTGGTTGCATGGCGATGGCCCGGAATCAGGACTCTTTGATGACGGTCCCACCCTTAATCTTTTGAATTTGGGAAGGGTTTAGGCGGATATTTCCATGGCCCGACTCTCCGTGATCTAACTGGTGGTCTTCTTCTGCTATGACGTCAGATTGTTGTTAAGTCCTCAACCCTGATTCATGATAATATTAATGTATAAACAACCATTTTAGCATGTATTTTATCATGGCTATCTGTTGAGCTAGAAAGCCTAATTGCGGACCAATTTGTTATAGTTATTTTGTTTGATACTGTACTGGAACTGAGAGAGAGGTTTGAGGCTCCCCAGAAGTTTTATAACTGACCGTCCCAAGGCGGTCGTTCTTTTGCAGTGTTTATTTGCTATTTGGCTTTGTGCCTTTGGTTCATGTTTCGACTGTTTTTGTGTGTGCCCCCGTGTCACTTTCTATAGGTGCTTGAGACGGCTGCGTTTAAGATCGCCTACCCAAAGACAAACCATAACAAAAATAAACCGCAACAGAAGAACCGCCTTGGAAAGGTCAGCGGAAACGAATTCCACTGGGGGCCCAAATCGATTTTACGTGGCCACAATTCTCGCCCTTACTTCCTTCGCAATTAAGACAAACAATTTGTTCAGTCCACATGAAGGCCTCCTAACTCATCAGTGCAGCATCTCCGTGAACACAAAAATCAAACAACCACAGAGATGCAATGATGACTCGACAGTAAGAAATGCTGGAGCCATAGAAAACCAATAATTTGACTCCGATGTGCCCGATTATAGACAGAGCATCAGGTACCAACCAACATAACAGAAGTGGGGGCAATGATCGGGAAACGATACAATTAACCCACATCTCCCATCAGAGATACCAAAGGGAAAGAAACAGAAACATGAAACAACAGAAACTAGTGGAAACATCATAGAGTAAAGCCAAAAGGACAGTTACTTCCTACAAAATGGCATATAGGCCTGACCCACCGGCGTGCAATTAAAGAGTGAAGCAAAGTTGTCTACCATGATTTGGTTAACTACCATGCATGCAGTCTGTCGTATAAGGTTTATGTTGTACCCAATCTTTTTATATCGAAGAACGATTTTACGAAATTGGGTGCTAAATAATTGCAGTTATATTTTTTTCTGAATTTATATAACGTTTATATTGTAACCAATCTTTTTAAAGCGAAGACTGATTTTACGAAATTGGGTGCTGAAGTCATTGAGGTTATATATTTTTCTGAATTTATACACTAAGTCACCATAAAATTCGGGTTCCGATAGACCTTGTTGCAGAAGAGATTTAAGGCCAATATTGAATTTTGAAATTTAATCAGAATGACGTCTATAAAATTTTAAAAAGGCTTTGCGTAGTTTATGGTACCGATAACCCTGATTAAGAAATTTAGCCATTAACAATTTATTACGATTGTTAAAGTCAGTTACATGACTAATCACTGTGGCAAATCGAATTAATTGCGAAATATAAACGCCATAGGATGGCGCACGAGGAACATCACCATCCAAAAATGGAAAATTTACAATCTCAAAATCAAACTCATCGCGTTTATTGTAAAGTTTGCTAGAAACAAACCCATCTGCAATAGACAGATAAATAGCTTTCAGTTCGTCTTCTAGATATTGTCTGATGTATAAAAGTATTGACAATACCTACACCGATGGTTTAATCAGTCAAATTTACCCACCAGACCTTCAGTTAAATAAAGCAAATTCTTCTGATAATAGCCCCGTTTTTGGATTTACATTTATCTATTGTAGATGGGTTCGTTTCTTGCAAATTTATGATAGACGCGATGATTTTAATTTTGCGAGTGCAAATTTTCCTTTCTTGGATGGTGATGTTCCTCGTGCGGCATCCTATAGTACTTGATACCGCATGCATGGTAGTTTACCCAATCACGGCTGACAACTTTGCATCCCTCTTTAATTCCACGCCGATGGGGTCAGGCCTCGTATTCTATGACGGTTCCAGCATATAGACTTACTGAAAATAAGAGAGTTTCTAACATTATGTAACGTTGGTTGGTGCCTGATGCTCTGTCTTTGGTCGGGCCCATCGGAGTTAGGAGGCCTTCATGCAGACTGAACATTTATTTAAATCGCGACGGAAATAATGGCGAGGATTGCGGCCATACTGACCGTTCAAATGCGTTTTTTCTGTCGCAGTTTATTTTTGTTATGGTTTGTCTTTTAGTGTGTGTATCGCTTGTATTATTTTGTGGGAAAGTAACTGTCCTTTTGGCTTTCCGCTATTGATGTTTCCATAAGGGTCTAGTTGTTTCATGTTTGTTCTTCTTTCCCTTTGGGGTCTTTGTTGTGAGATGTGGGTTAATTGTATCCATTCCTGATCATTGCCTTCGCTTCTATTTTTTTTTTGTTCTGTAACTAAGATTGTAATGGAAACGCTAGACCTCGATACCTACTTATAAACTTCTTAACCTTAGCAAACATTTACATCCATTTGCATAGATTTCAAAAGGTTATAATTTTAAGTGACTTCTTCAGACAGTAATAATCATTTGAGACAAACAATATTGATCATGTATCTGAAAGGCTAAAACATTTGCATAAGTCACTCAATCGAGCATGCCGTTGTATTTTCTCACAAATTTCAAAATGCCAACCTACATTATTTTGTATTATCAGAGTGACATAGAAGAATAACATAACAATATTTTGTTATGCTTGTAAATGATCAAGACATGTTCATGCTAAATTGAGTTGGGCAGTTTAAAAACTGTATTTGTGTTTGTGTGATTTGTGTTTATTTTCGCCAAAAAAAAAAAAATAAAAAAATGAAATATAAAAAATGCTGGTACTTGATTGACACTCCGCACACTGTGTAAGGTTGTCATATCAACTACCGCAGTACAAATAGCTAACTATTGATAAATTGCATTAATCTTACACCCCCAGACTTATGAAGTGTTTTTATCAAGGACTTAGTGACGTGATATTTGTTATAATTAAAAATAATGCAGTTTTCAAGCGTGTGTCTTGAGGAAAGGTCAAACGTTTCTGATATATACTTAAACACGTAACACAATGATATACACACCTTTTTACGAAGCGGAGTCCTTCAAGAAATATCAAGTGTTTTTCTTAATCAGCATTATGTCTGTGATCTGTGTAGTCGTGTTCAATGGAATCACTGAAACGTTCCCATTAATGTCCATTAGTATAAATAAGATGAGTAAAGTGCGTTGGAGTGTCGTTTTGCTCGTTATGTAAGGCTCCTAACGAACGAACGTAAGTATTCGCTATTAAGTGATTACTTCTCTTATAACATGCTAAAAGCGCCCTTACTGAACTAGTAAGAAAACCACTCCGGAAAGGCCACGTTCCAAGAACGCAATCGTCTCAAGTCACCTATAGAAAGTGGCACGGAGGCACACACATAAACAGACGAAACATGAACAAACGACACAAAGACAAATAACAAATAAGACATTGCAAAAGAACGACCGCTTCGGGACGGTTAGTAGTAAAACTACTGGGGAGCTTCAACTCCGGAGTTTATCAAATTCAACCCTCGCACTCAGTTCCAATACAGTATCAAATAAAATAACAATAACAAAATGATTCCCAGTGAGTCATGATAAAATACAATTCTGAATCTAACTATTCAGAACTTAATAACCTATATAATACATAAATGTATACAACAAAGATGAATCATTTAATAAGTTGTTGCCAGCGTACAGTGAATGTGCAGTGTCTCTTACCAAAGGTTTTCTATATTGTATTGGTATAATGAAAGCTTAAGTACTGTGTCCAGTGGTGATGTTGACACCCTAGGGGTCTCCGGGTGACCCAACGAAATGTAACTGTCGACGCCGCAGCATGGATTCATCACAGCCTTTTTGTTAATTTTTGTGATGGCATATTGATGAACTAGGAGACACTCATGCAAGCCGAACAGCCAACTTAATTGTGTCAACTGCAGCCTAAGATAAGGGTGAAGATCGGATCCTCATAAATATGTTCTATAAAGGGGTTTTATTAACCCAGGTAATTAACTCATTTAGTACCAGAAACCCCAAAACGGGTAGCCTGGCAAACAGTGCAGAACTCGGCGTCTGACCAGGGCTTCACTGTTTGCAAAACGTTTAGCCATTTTCCAAATAAATGTTGAAAAAAAAAAAAAAAAAAACACAACCTGACACCCCTAAATTTTGAAATGGACATCTGCTATATATACGGAGGAAGATTCCATTTGGTACAAAAAGGGTTATTGGATGGCGACGTCCCTAAGGTTATGTCTTATTGGGTTTTATGTGGTTGTTTGAGACTCAACGAAGTTCGCACAAACAGCTTTTTGACAAGAACAAATATGTTCTATAAAAGGGTTATCCTTTGGAAGCAAGGAATACACCACAGAACTGAAAAATATGGAGTAAATATGTTTTCTTGGCCAGACTAGCTAGTTTCGGCCAATTAGGCCTCATCAGTGACCCTCAGATATTTTCAAAATTCCACAATGGAATCAATGATCCCAAAGGACAAGAAAAAATAATCTACACTATGGTGTAGGGCAGGGAGACGTTTTACCGCCGCCACACATTCCCACACACCAGCTGTAGTGAAGTTAAATATGTTCTATAAAAGGGTTATCCTTTGGAAGCAAGGAATACAAAGACTAATAACCCGATAAATATTTGATTTGTCTTAGACTCAGACTACTTACTCATATGCTGTTATTAATCAAGTTATTTCGTGTAAGCCCAATAACAGGTCCAAGGGCCAATACAGCTGAACAAGGACATGTAAGTGGGTCAGTACGAAAGTACTTGTTTAATCAGTTTTATTAATTGACACTTAAAATCGTGATTATTTATTTTCACCTCTGCCTAATATCACTTGACCTCCGGTTAATATTGGTTGACCTGTGTTGATACAGATGATCTGCGATCAATATGGGATAGTCATTTAATAAAATGTTGTATCACGTTATTACCTAACCACACTTTTCCTGGACAGGCTTATACATACGGAAGCGGTTAACCAGTACAGGGTACATTCGTTGACTGACCGTTCCAAGGCGGTTCTTCTGTCGCGGTCTATTTTTGTTATGGTTTGTGTTCGAGTGTGTGTATCGCTTATATAGTTTTGTTTTAGCTAGCCAGTTGGCAATTTTACTGGAAAGTAACTGTCCTTTTGGCTTTCCGCTGTTGATGTATACATTAGGATCTAGTTATTTCATATTGGGGTGTCTTTCTCTTTGGTTCTCTGATGGGAGCTGTGGGTTAATTGTATCGAATTCTGCTCATTGCCTTAACTTTTCATCAAAACTTGACATCTGCCATTCTCTAACCAGCGGAAGTGAAAGGATGAGCATAGTAAAGATTTTATGATCAATCTCCTTGAAAAATGTAACTGATCTGACAGGTAACGAACCAGCGACCTCCTGGTTACCAGTCAGGCGCGCATCTGACTGAGCTAGGGGACCGGTCATTCTCATCTTAATCAGGATTATCATAATCAGAACTTATTTATGTTCATTGCAGCTCCTGTTGTGTCGCGTGACGGCCATTAAAAGTCTCCCCCTACTCATCACGCGAAAAAGTCCGTGAAATGAACACCCCCTACACCCCACTTTATATAGAGAAAACTGGGGTTTACGGGGGTATAAATTATCTTTCTTATTTCTGCTCCAGTACATAGGTTGTGGGTACTCGTTAGAACCGCCTCAACGAGGCGGTTCTTACGAACACCCACTACTGTCTCCAAAATTTATGATAAAACACCCACTACCTATGTTTGCAGTATTTATAAGAACATTATCACGGATTTTCATCAGAATTGTAGCCATTTTGGAGATGTGAAAAAAGCACTATGTTTCACGGGTGTGTTATCGATATGTCATCATAGTGCAGATTGTATTTTCTGGTGCTTTGGGATCATCGTGTTTATTTGTTTGTTTGTTTTGTTTGATTTGAGGTTTAACGTCCCCGTCAACACTGTAAAGGTCATTTTGGAGACGTTGCTTCCGATTTTGTGGGACTTTTACCCGACATTGACATGAAATGACATCTCAAGCCCTGTCGCCCAATGAAACCAATAGGGTTTATTAGCATGGCCTCGCACCGCGGTTCCTGGACAGGCTTAGATCCTCTAAGCGGTTTACCAGTACTAGTGTGCGGGCCGGATTCAGCTCTGCGTGGAAGCATCATGCAGCCCATAAATTTCTTCAAGCCCCTATGGGCGGGGGCCCTCATTGTGTTTATTAAAAATCATTATGAAAATAGATTTCTACTTAAGCGTGGCCGATTTTACAAATTTCAGTACTGGTCATGAACAGGCTCAGTAAAATTCTGCTTTTTTCGTTTATTTGGTATACTCTTTGCTACCAAAGGATCTAACTATTCAGAACTTACATAACCGATATTATACATAAATGTATACAACAAAGATGAATCATTTAATAAGCTGTTGCCAGCGTATTAACAATGTCCCTTGCCACAGGTCTTTTCTAGATTATGATTTTCTGAGTATAATGGAAACTTTTGCGCCATTGTGACGCCCTAGGGATCTCGAAGTGTATCAACTGTCGAGTCCTCATCCCTGATTCATCACAGCCTTTTGGTTGATTTTTGTGATGACACATTTATGAACTAGGTGACACTCATGCAAGCCGAACAGCCAACTAAATTGTGTGAACCGCGGCCGAAGATAAGGGTGACGATCGGATTCTCATAAATATGTTCTTTAAAAGGATTTGATATACCCCTGTAATTATCCCATTTAGTACCGGAAACACCACAGCGGGTAGCCTGGCAAACAGTGCACGTCCAGATCAGACGCGGCAGAACGCGGCGTCTGATCAGGGCCTCCACTGTGTGCAAACAAGTTTAACAATTTTCCAAAATAATTTGAAGAATACACAACCTGACACCCCTAACTTTTGAAATGGACTCCTGCTATGTATAAGGAGGAAAGTTGCATTTGGTACAAAAAGGGTTGTTGCGTTGCTGTTTCATTTGTTTTGTGTTCGATGCTGTTTAATTTTAAAGTTTTTTTTTTTTTTTCACTTTATCACTTCTGTGTTTCCAAATTATTAAGTTCAGTAAAGGTAACGGAGTTGCTTATTGTGTTGGGAAAGAGCTGCTCACTCAACTTGTCGCCTGAAATTTTGTTGTTTGTTAAGATGTGTTTCATTACGAAAACATGCCTATACAAATACACTGTAACTTTTATCGCCGAAAAAATGAAATTTTTAAGATGAAAATTTGTGATATTTTTCTTATTTATGTTCAAAATATAGACTGTGGGAACTCGTTCGACCCGCCTCATCGAGGTGGTTCTAACGAGTACCCACAGTCTATATTTTAGAGCAGAAATAAAGGAAATAAGGTATACCCCCAGAAACCCCAGTTTTACTATATAAAAGTTGGGTTCAAGGGGGTCAAAATTATATAGGCGTGATTTCGTGATGTGTTCGTCTTTCCCGTTGGTGTCTGGGATAAGGTTTGGGTTCTTATTGGATCATTTTCTGTACATGGCGGAAACCTGCATATACAAATACATTGTAAATTTTACCACCGAAAAATGAAATTTTCAATGAAAAATTTCGATATTTTTCTTATTTCTGCTCAAAACAAAGATTGTGGATACTCGTTAGAACCGCCTCGACGAGGGGGTTCTAACGGGTACCCACAATCTATGTTTTTGAGCAGAAATAAGAAAAATGATATATACCACTGCAAGCCCCAGTTTTACTGTAATAAAAATGGGGTTTAATGGGGGTCAAATTTATATAGGCGTGTTTTCATGATTGTTTCTACTCATCCGATAAGAAGGCACTGCAGTTGTGAGACTGCACTTATACACAAGCTCGCCTGAGTATTTGCAGGCTGCTTTTGCATATATGTATATTTTCCTTATGAGCCGGCCGAAATGATGAAATTTATGCAAATTAGCCAAAACAGAATATACCAAGGGACACAATAATCGTACGCCGATTGACTCTTTTCATCTAATGCTACAGCAGTAAGAATAGACTGACACATCATTGTTTCCAATTCAGTTTGTTTCTTCTCAAAAGCAAGCTGTCTCAGAGAAAAAAAAATTAACACTACGCGAAAATATACAGCATATATTATCGAACTGTTTATATGACTAGTAATAGCCTATAATCGCCTTGAACTGTGCGTTCTATGATATGCAAATCTGTTAAAAAATAAACAAAATATGATTCGAGATATCTGAATCTTTGTGGCCGAAAATGGCGCAATGTATTTTAGCCACATTCTCTGATGAGACACATCAATCATAAGACGGCCTCTAGAGATTTCCGATTCATTCATAGAACCATATATGTGCCAGAGCACAACAATTCTTACATGTGCGCCCAGCGAAGAATCAGATCAGCCTGCGCATCCATAAAGTCTGATCAGAGACTTCTCTTGCTGCGTGAAGGAGCACTAGGCCCTTAGCTATACTTAGAGCACACAACGAAGATTCTTATCAGACTAAGCGGATGCGCAGGCTTATCTGTGTCGTCGCTGGGCGCACACATACATTGTAGGAAATGCTGTACCCAGGTCAATATATGAATGACTGAGATTCAGTATTTGAAATCGCTGTCTTACAACACTCATGCACCAAGATAATGTCGCAATTCGACTATGCCCTGTCAGTACAAATAAGTTAGCTCAGTGCCGTTTACAAAGCATGTGGGATTCCAAAGCTCTAGACAAGAAAACTAAGAGACATCCAGACTACCTTTAAGATACCACAATTCTTGTGTACACAGTATACAGTCACTTTTTTAAACCCAACGTACCAGCAGGCACATGACGTAATTGTTACGTCACATTAACGTCGGCGTAACGTCATGCCTTTAATGCAACGTCGCAACTATGTCGGTGCAACGTCGTGACGTTGCACCGACGTTGATTTGATGTTGCCCTAACGACGTGTGACTGCTGGGAACTGTTCTCTCCACTGAGTGTGAGTTTCATATAAAAATCTGTTATGCTGTTCTGTTAAGGATGGACACAGAACCCATATTATTATTATTTTTTTTTTTTGCACAACGACACTAAGATTTTTCATTTTCTTTCATTTAACGTTCTGGTTTTCGCGCACGATACTTATGTACACTGTAGTTTTGCCGGGTAAGAACACAAGGGTCAGAAAAGAATTTCATCGCCAGGCTTTAACCACGGATTCCGTTATCTGGTGTGCAAAAATGGCATTTATTGCATGGGCATGTTAACATGGTGACTATTCCTAAACAATACTTGTCAGTAATATAGGAGTGCAGGCAAATATCAGGAATCGATGCAATTAACCCACATCTCCCATCAGAGACACTAAAGGGAAATAAATACAAACATGAAATAACTAGACCCTTTTGGAAATATAAATAGCGAAAAGCCAAAAAGAAAGATACTTTCTAGACAGGTTTTTAATAATTTGGACCCCATTTTGATTTATATCAGTCTTTGAATCGACTGCCTATTCGAAATTCGCAAAATTGCAGTATGCGTCATCTGGCTTTCTTTGCCGGATAATTACAGCGTCACTGATGAGGCTTTATTAGCCGAAACTACGTAGTATGACCCATCTTCTTTCTTCTGAATGTTTTCATTGCTCTTAAAGGAATTCATTTTTGATTTTTATTTCCAACAAAATGGTCAAATGGCTATCCAAAACAAGATGTGTTTGTGAAACACTGATGCCCCCGGTCAGTGCATGTTAAATATGAAAGCAGTAGCATTAAGCAATCGAAAGGTTTGGCCAATGTTCAAGTCTTAATGGCAGGTCAAGGTCACAAGGTCAAAAATTAAGGGATTGTTGGAAAGGTCTTGTGACATAGAATTCACATGTGAAATATGAAAGCCATATCACTTACCAATCGAAAGTTATGGTCAATGTTAAAGTTTTTTAAAAAGTAGGTCAAACATCACGGTAAAGGTCACGAGGTCAAAACTTATGGTACCACTGGAATGGTCATGTGAAAAGAATACATATGTGAAATATAAAAGTCCTATCACTTACCAATCGAAAGTTATGGACTATAATAAAGATTTTAAAAAGTAGGTAAAACGCCAAGATCAAGGTCACGAGGTCAAAAATTATGGTACCACTAGAAAGGACTTGTGACAAAGAATTCACATGTGAAATATGAAAGCATTACCACTTACTAATCGAAAGTTATGGCCAATGTTAAGGTTCTTAAATAGTAGGTCAAGGTCACGAGGTCAAAAATTATGGTACCACCGGAAAGGTCCTGTGACAAGGAATGCACATGTGAAACATGAAAGCCCTACCAATTACCAACGAAAATTATGGCCAATGTTAAAGTTATTTGAAAGTAGATCAAAGGTCAAGGTCAAGGTCACGAGGTCAAAACTTATGGTACTACTAGAAAGGTCATGTGACAAGAAATGCATATGTGAAATATGAAAGCCATATCGCTTACCAATCGAAAGTTATGGCCAATGTTTAAGTTTAAAAAAAAAAAAAGAAAACAGTAGGGCAAAGGTTAAGGTCAAGGTGACGAGATAAAAAATTGTGGTACCACTGGAAAGGTCTTGTGATAAGGTAAACACATGTGAACTATGAAAGCTCTATCTATTACCATTCAAAAGTTATTCCCAATGTTAAGGTTTTTGATGACAGACAGGCATACAAACGGACAAACAGACAAAACAGACAAACAGACAGACAGACCAAAACCTATATGCCCCCACCCCGAATCTTAATTCCAGGAGCATAACAAAAAGATCTAAGCGACACACACACACAAAGACAAACATAGCAAACAAACAGCCACCGAAGAACCACATTGGATCGGCCAGTGAAAAGAATTTTACTGGGGGCCTAAATCTCCGAAATACCTCTTTCTTTGAAAACGCCATAGCCAGTCACTTTGGTCTCTAGAAAAGTAGGTGTTAGTTAATTGTTTCGACTCCTGATCATCGCCCTCACTTCTATACCATGCTTCTGCGGTTCAAAGAGGGTCCTACATAAGTGTTCATGTATTATTGAATTTATTAAACGAGTTGAGGAAAAGGGATAAAATGCGAGGCTGTGCCGAGCATTTTATCCCTTTTCCTCATTGAGTTTAATAAATTCAATAATACATGAGCACGAATGCAAGATTCTGTTTATCATATGACATTTAAAACGCATTTTATTCACGATTGTTTTATACAAATGTCAACATTCCGCCATTAGTAAACGCGACGTCGTTAAGGACGTCGTACATGTAACGTTACGGGGCGTATCTAACTAATTTGTATATTTAATCAACTAGTGGATTATCGAATTTATTACATGGCGTTATTAACTTCTCAGACGCGACGTCATATGATAAATAGAGGATCTTACACGAGTAGTCATTTCATATGATATCTATGAAACAAGCCTTCGGCGAATTTCATAAATGTCATATGAAATGACCACGAGTGTAAGATTCTGTTTATCATATGACTGCTAAAAATTGGATTTTATCACCTCTGAATTTGACAATTTTTTCACTAAAAATGCATTGTTGACATGGACGTCATCATGACGCTACCTAATCCCGCTAAAGTTTTATTACACGTGTGGTCATACGATGTTTATTACACGACGTTATCCATTGCTTATCAAGACGTCATATGATAAACAAATTTATTTCGGAATCAATATAAACTATACAAGCAAGTAAATACAAACAGATCATAGGATAAGGACGACAGCACAAATATTTATAGAGTTTTTCTCCTAAGAAAGTATTTATATGCAAAATAGAAGTGAAGGCAATGATCAGGAATCGATACAATAAACCCACGCCTCCCATATGAGACACCAGAGGGAAAACAAAATAAATATCGGAAAGCCAGAAGAACAGTTACTATCCCACAAAATAGACAATTGGCTATCCAAAACAAAACAATATGTAAGCGATACACACACTCAAAAGACAAACCATAACAAAAATAAACCGCGACAGAAGAACCGCCTTAGAACTATCAGTGGTAAGTGAGTTTCAAAGTCATTTAAAAATGAGAAAAACAGAGGCGAAAGCAATGAACAGGAATCGAATTATTTCCTTACACCTCCCATACAAGACACCAAAGGAGAGGAAACCACGAATTTAAAATATCTTCACAATAATGAAAAACAAACAAGCAGAATAGACATGAAGGCAATGTTCGGGAATCGATACATTTAACCCACAGCGCCCATCAGAGACACCAAAGGGAAAGAAACACAAACATGAAATAACCAGGTCTAAGAAAGTTGTTATATTTAAACACTGTCTATAAATTTAAAGCCTGTCTGTAAATTTAACGACTTTTTAATCTTTAAATTTAAAGACTGACACCAATAAAATCATGACAATGGTGTAAAACGGAAAAATCGCGTATTGCTATTTATAGTAATTTGGCCGTTATCTGTGGAATATTTAATAATGTGTAAATGCAAATTATATAGTTGTCTATATTTAATTAAATTCTTTCAACCATAATTGAAGAGTTCTCAGAAAAACAGATTTTTAATAAGATTCATATGTAAAATGAGCTAAGGAATGAATGTGTATTATGCTTTTATCCTTTTGTCAATCTATCGACCACTCGCTTCGACAGACAGCTTTTCTGACGACTAAAATTGATGAAAGTTTCAAACTGACTACAAGACTAAAATGTCCGCAAACGAAATGGCGCCAGTGCGAAACTCATCTTATGTGCGACCTTTGACAGATATTTCCCCCCTTTTTGCGGAGATTCACGGCATTTGTGGTCTAGGGGAAGGAACTGTGTTGTTTTATTTCTTAATTATTTCTATCATTAAAACGATATTTACAGACAATAAAATACATGTAGACTTTAGCAACGCACGTTTTTAAATGAGATGAAGACAAAGGCTACGTATGAGAATGCGATTTTTTCGTGTTTCATTTTTTTCATGATTTCCTTGGTAAATTCCTTGTGTTAGTCTTTAAATCTACAGACTAAAAAGTATTTAAATTAACACGTAGACAGTCTTTAAATTTATAGACAGTCTTTAAATATAACAACTTTCTTAGACCTGATAACTTGACCCTAACGGAAACATAAATAACGGAAAGCCAAACGGACAGTCACTTTCCAAGAAAATGGCCAATTTACTATAAAAAAACAGAACTCCAAAAGGAGAGTTACTCTCCCAGAAAATGGCCAAACGGATATCCAAAATAAACAATATATCAACAATACATACATGCAAAGTCGCACTGTACACTTAAAAAACCTGAACAGAAGAACATCCTTGGAACGGTCAGTAAAAAGTTTTTATAGGGGTTGAACCCGATTTTACGTGGCTACAAATTACCGTAACACACCCGTGCGAAGTAGTGCATGTTTTCAGATCTCCTAACGGCCACTTTTCTAATGAAAATCCGTCATATTTTTCTGATTTATACTGCAAACATAGGTTTTGGGTGCTCGTTAGAACCGCCTCATTGAGGCGGTTCTAACGAGTACCCACAACCTATGTCTTGGAGCAGAAATAAGAAAAATAATGTATACCCCCGTAAACCCCAGTTTTCTCTATATAAAGTGGGTTTTAGGGGGGTTTTCATATCACGGACTTGTTCACGTGATGAATCCTCACACTTTGTTCTATCGTGATTTAGACAAATGATTTGTCCAGTCCGCATGATGGATTTCTAACTGGTCAGAAACATTTGAGCCACGCCAAGCGAATTTGTGTCTTCGGGCATTCCGTCATGACAAATTTTAACTGCGCATGCCCAGCCATTCAGAGGGGCCAGGGATATGGCTTTCTGTCTGAAGGTTCCTCTTGATTCACTGCTTGTATGAGCGAGCACCGAAGGTTTTGGCGAGACTGCGCGGATGCACAGGCTCGCCTGAACCTTCGCTGCTCGCATAGGCGATAAGTACCAAAATCGCTTGACGGGGCCCATTTCAGAGACAATAAAAATCAAAAGAATACAGAGATGAACAGCGATTGGGACTCACAATGCAAATAATTGGCAAGTATGAAGATAATACAAAGAACACTCGAAGACACTCGAAAAGCTTGCAAATATGAAGACAATCGAAACCATTCATAAAACAGCTGGTTAGCTTATTTGAACAACTATGACAGATGCAAAGCCCAAGACGCCACGTCGGTACATAAACTATCCAAGGCGAAACAGCTGCTAGGTTCAAGCGTCTTAACCGTTTGAGACGGCTGCGTTCTTGGATTGTGGCATTTCCCGAGTGACCTTTTCTTACCAGTTTGTTACCATACTGATACTGAGTTTGTAGGAGGTATAAAAACAGGACGAAACGTCCCGCGTTGTTTTGGTTACAGAAGCTTTGAAGTCACAACAGCTGTTGTCTAGGAATGTGTGGCGATTGTAAAAAGTCTCCCTACCCTACATCATAGTGTAGTTTATATTTTCGCGTCCTTTGGGATCATTGGTTACATTGTTGAATTGGGTCACTGATGAGGCCTAAATGGCCGAAACTAGCTAGTCTGGCCTAGAAAACATGTACACTCCATATTTTCCAGTTCTGTGGTGTATTCTTTGCTTCCAAAGGACATCCATTTCTAGAACAAATTTAATCCATACGAAGAATGCGACATATATCTATTTTTGATGTGTTTGTTGATAAACGCGATTGCGATTTTGAGATGGTAAAAGTTCTTTTCTCGGGTGGGGATGTTCCTTGCTCAGCATTCTTTGGTGTTTATATACCACAACAAATTCGATTCACCAGAGTTTCTATTGATACAGAAGTGAATGCAATGATTAGGAATCGATACAATTAACCATCAGAGACACCAAAGGGAAAGAAACACATACATGAAACAACTAGACCTAATGGAAACATGACTAGTGGAAAGCCAAAAGGACGGTTACTTTACCACGAAATGGCCAATATTATTGGCTATCCAAAACAAAATAAAACAAGCGATACACCCATCAAAGGCAAGTCATAACAAAATAAACCGCGACAGAAGAACCGCCTTGGAACGGTCAGCAAGTGGGTGGGGGAGTAAATCGATTTTACGAGACCACAATCCTTACTTCCGTCGCGATTTAGGCAAACAATTTGATCATTCCGCATGAAGGCCTTTTATCTCATCAGTGTAACATCTCCGTGAATACAAAAATAAATCAACCACAGAGACGAAACAAAAGACAGCAAGAAACCACTAAAATGCCACTCACTTAAACACGAGTACTAAATTATTGCTACAAAACTTCTTAATCAGGGTTATTGGTACCGTAACCTTCGCAAAACACTTTCTAGGTAGTAGAGATGGCATTCGATATCTATCGAAAATTCAATATTGGGCAAAAACATTTGCAACAAAACCCATCGGGACCTGCATTTTACGGTGTTCTAGTTTATGAATTTAGAGGCAAACCTTTCAGTACCCATAATCTTTAAATCATTCTTCGAAGAGAGGTTACAACAGAATTGTAAATGGCAAACTGCATGTATGGTTGTTAACCCATTCACGGTTGATGCCTTTGTTGTCCTTTTGAACTGCACGCTGGCCTGTCGGACCGTATACGCAGAGACAGCTCCGGCCAAAAACTTACCTTTTAATGTAGGTCGGTTGGTGCCTAATGCTCTGTCTCTGGTCGCGTCCAGCGGAGTCCATCACGAAAACACGCCTTTATAATTTTGACCCCCTTGAACCCCACTTTTATATAGTTAAACTGAGGTTTCCGGGGATATACCTTATTTTTCTTATTTTGAGCCAACAATCTTTATTTTGAGCAGAAATAAAAAAAAATATCATAATTTTTCATCATAAAATGTTCATTTTTTTTTTCGGCGATAATGGTGGCAATGTATTTGTATAGGCGTGTTTGCGTAATGCAAGCTATTGGTTTTCTTCTGCTTCAGCATTTCAATAATTCAATGGTGTCGAGGCTTCATCTTTGTTTCATCACTGTATTCGTTTGTTTCTTATATTCTCGGAGATGTTGCACTGACGGGTTGGCTATGTTCTCGGAGATGTTGCACTGACGGGTTGGCTTATGAGCATTGTCTATTACGAAAACACGCCTATACAAATACATTGCCACCGTTATCGCCAAAAAAATGAAAATTTTATGTTGAAATGTTTCTTATTTCTGCTCAAAGTATAGATTGTGGGCACTTGTTAGAACCGCCTCATCGAGGCGGTTCTAACGAGTACCCACAATCTATATTTTAGAGCAGAAATGTAATATTTTTCTTATTTCTGCTCAAAATATAGATTGTGGGCACTTGTTAGAACCGCCTCATCGAGGCAGTTCTGACGAGTACCCACAATCTATATTTTAGAGCAGAAATAAGAAAAATAAGGTATACCCCCGGAAACCCCAGTTTTACTATATGAAAGTGGGGTTCAAGGGGGTCAAAATTATATAGGCGTGTTTTCGTGATGTTTACGCGGACTGAGCAAATTATTTTTCTAAACTACGACACAACTTATGGCAAAGATTGAGGCCTTGAAAAAATAGATTTTAGCCCCAAGTAATTGATAAATATCCGTTCCGATAGATGCTTTGTTCGTTTGACTTGAGGTTAACGTCCCCATCAACATTATATAGGTCATTTTGGAGGCGCTGTCATCAGTTTTGTGGGACTTTTACCCGACACCGAGATAAAATGACATCTCAAGCCCTGCCGCCCAATGGAATCAATAGGGCTTATATGCATTGGAGGTCAGACTCACACCAGTTTGCCTGGCAAGGCCTAGACCACCTAAGCGGTTTACCAGTACACATGTGCGGTCGGTTTAAGCTCTGTGTGGAAACATCATGCAGCACAGTCTATTTTTCCAGGCTCCGATGGGCGGGGGCAAACGATCGGTGCTACTGCTGTGGTTAAGTTTTGTATTTGCGTGTATTCGTATGTATCTTCTGCTAAAGTCTTTGTTTCATTTTGAATATCCATTCGGTCATTTGTGGGAAAGAAACTGTTATTTGGCTTTCTGCTTGTGATGTTTTAATAGAGGATCTTACATGAGTGTTCATGTATTATTGAATTTATTAAACGAGTTGAGGAAAAGGGATAAAATGCGAGGCTTTGCCGAGCATTTTATCCCTTTTCCTCAACGAGTTTAATAAATTCAATAATACATGAGCACGAATGCAAGATTCTATTTATCATATGACATTTAAAACGCATTTTATTCACAATTGTTTATAAAAATATCAATATTCCGCCATTAGTAAACGCATGGTCGTTAAGGATGCCGTACATGTAACGTTATGGGGCGTATGTAACTAATTTGCATATTTAATCCACTAGTGGATTACGGATTTTATTACATAGCGTTAATACTCTCTTAGACGCGACGTCATATGATAAATTACGATATTGTTTTGTGCTATCTTTAGTGTATTCGATGATAGGTTTATGTTCATTGTTTCATCAATTCCGGATCATTGCTTTCACTTTTGTAATATTACTAATTCTTGTTCATCAACTACTAATAAATGGTCAAAATTATTAACTTCGTGCCTCCTTGAATTTAAGGAGTTTTTAAGCAAACAATCAGAATCGTGTTTGGTCTCGGGAGACCTCTTGATAAAGTGTAAGGTTTGGCAGTTCAGCCGACTCAATGTCGGCCTTCTCATAAAACTTGTATTAGTTGAACTAAGCCTGATGCAAAATCTTTCGTTTTACCCGTCGGGGTTTAACTGGTGGGTTTTTCTAGCTTTGCCTAACAGTGTAAGGGGTATGGGGTATGCTTCCTCTCAGTGCTCGTTGTTTCATCTCTGTGGTTGTATGCTTTTTGTGTTCTCGGAGATGTTGCACTGATGAGTTAGGAGGCCTTCGTGCGGACTCAACAAATTATTTGTCAAAATCACGACGGAATTAAGGGCGATGATTGCAGCTGCGTAAAATCGATTTAAGCCCCACAGTGGAATTTGTTTCACTGACTGTTCCAAGGCGGTTCTTCTGTTGCGGTTTAGTTTTGTTGCGGTTTGTCTTTGTTTGTATCTATCACTTATATTATTTTGTTTTGGAAAGCCAATAGGCCATTTTGTGGGAAAGTAACTGTTCTTTTGGCTTTCCGCTGTTGATGTTTCCATGTGGGTCTAGTAATTTCATGTTTGTGTTTCTTTTCCTTTGGTGTCCCTGATGGGAGCTGTGGATTAAGTGATCGATTCCTGAGCATTGTCTTCACTTCTATTTTATATAATTATGTCTTTTATGATGCACTGAATTAGTTAGTTAACCATTATGCAAACCGAATGCATGTATTGTGTGAGTAATGTCGGGAATAACACCTGAACCTCAGGCGAAAATTTGCCAGCAGTGCAATACCTTTTACCCGCCCCCGCCCATAGGGGCTTGAAGAAATACATGGGCTGCATGATGCTTCCACGCAGAGCTGAATCCGGCCCACACACTAGTACTGGTAAACCGCTTAGGGGATCTAAGCCTGTCCAGGAACCGCGGTGCGAGGCGGACCGTCCATGCTAATAAACCCTATTGGTTTGATTGGACGACAGGACTTGAGATGTCATTTCATCTCCTTGTCGGGTAAAAGTCCTACACAATTGGAAGCAACGTCTCCAAAATGACCTTTACAGTGTTGACGGGGACGTTAAACCTTAAATCAAACAAACAAATAATACCTTTTACCGCATCTGCCCTGGTAATTCGTGCTGCTGACCGTCCTTAGGCGATGGTTCTGGTGTTGTTATTTCATTGTTGCGTTCTTTTTTTCAACAAAACAGTTTTTCGTTTTGCACTTTGTTGGACATCGTTGCTGCGTGCTTTCTATCGGTCTAATCACCGTTTGATAACGAGATGGCTTATTATTCCGCGTATTACACGCTTGTTTTTATGCTCCTTCTCTGTGAGTAAGTGTTTTCTTTTCCACCTGGTACAAAGGGTGGGCTAGGTTTTGTGGCTGTCTATGGATTTTTAAATTTAAACTCAACATCTTGATATCTTTATGATATTCGCAACAGAGACAAAGCTTAGTTTGAACAGACGGTTGATCAGATATATCCTTCTTAAAAAGAGATAAAAATTTTCGGTCATAACAAGTAGTATTTGTCGCAATTATTTCATAAGAATATGTACGCAACCGTAGCAAATGTTTGGTGTAACTTCATCGCCGCAAGTTATCTGGTCACCAGATTCAACGTCGCCGGACGGTATCATTTGAAGACATCTGAGAAAGTGGGTACACGTTAGAACTGCCTCGTCAACGCCACAGTCTATGTTTATTAAATATTTTGTGGTAACATTTTCAATATCATCACGGAAATCCCCTTGAACCCCACTTTTATATAGTAAAACTGGGGTTTCCGGGAGTATACCTTATTTTTCTTATTTCTGCTCTAAAATATAGATTGTGGGTACTCGTTAGAACCGCCTCGATGAGGCGGTTATGATAAGGCGGTTCTAACGAGTGCCCACAATCTATATTTTGAGCAGAAATAATAAAAATATCACAATTTTCATTTTTTCGGCGATAAAGGTGGCAATATATTTGTATAGGCGTGTTTGCGTAATGATTTGAATAAGCGTGTTTTCGTAATGTTTCTACTCATTGGATAATTTGTCAATGTAATAAATAGAGGATCTTACATGAGTGCTCATGTATTATTGAATTTATTAAACGAGTTGAGGAAAAAGCGAATAAATGCTAGGCTTTGCCGAGCGAGCATTTTATCCCTTTTCCTCAACTCGTTTAATAAATTCAATAATACACGAACACGAATGCAAGATTCTATTATCATATGACATTTAAAACGCATTTTATTCACGATTGGTTACAAAAATGTCAATATTCCGCCATTAGAAAACGCGACGTCGTTAAGTACGTCGTACATGTAACGTTACGGGACGTACATAGCTAATTTGCATATTTAATCTACTAGTGGATTACCGAAAATATTACATGGCGTTATTACACTCTCAGTCGCGACGTCATATGATAAATTGTGTAATACAGTTATAGCTGTATTAACAATCTGTGCCCGCAAAAGATTCCGCATGGAGGTATTCGAGCTCAAAATGCAGTATGCCTGCAACACGTTCCATATGACACCCATTTACGCATCATGCTATCACGGACCAGGATTGAAAACATTTACTCGACTTCGGATCAGAAGAAGAAACAAATCGGTGTAATGTAGGTCGGGTCCTAAGTCTCTTTCGAAGAGATAATATCGTTTGCCCAGACACGTTTGATCGCAATTCTAGTCTTTATTGAATGAACTGAAAGGACATATAAATTGTAAAATATACAATACTTCTAATTCGAAACCTACGATAGGTTAAGTTGTTACGTGGAGATGCGTGCCTTGTTTTATGCTTTGTTGTTAGTCGTGCGTGTTCGCATGCGTGCATATGATTTTATGTTAAAATATAGGCTTTCGCTTATATTGTAAGTTTTGCACAGTATCTTTGTCTCACCGATGTCTACACCAGTGTTTGAAAAAAAAAAAAAAACAGTTTATGACCCCGATGCGATAAATAGAGAATACCAGGTTCGTGTCTTTTAATATCAAGTTTATCAGGCAAGGCTTCGAGAACGCTTGTAGAATCGAGAGGCTTGCCGAGCGATTCTACATACGTTCTCGAAGCCGAGCTTGATCAACTTGATATCAAATGACACGAATCTGGTATTCTGTTTATCAGTTTATCCCCTTCCACAGCCTAAACTAACAATTTACTATTATTTATTGATGATCCTCAGTGCATCCGAGGACTCTAGCGGTCGATATATTTAGTATCAGCTGATCATATTTTCCAATGATATTTTTTTCAGGTAATTTGTCCATTTTTCCCAATAACAATAACATTTTTTGTCATTTTTCCAGCAGTCCGGTTCATTAAAAAAGTGCAATGTCACGTTGACGTGATAAAGCTTACTAGTCCTGAGATAGCATATCTTTATCAGGGCCCCGTTTCACTAAACTTCGTAAGTCTAAGATTTTCTTAAGAAAGTTCGTAAGTGCACTTCTTAAACTTACGAACTTCGTAGATTTAAGAAGTTTAGTGAAACGGGCCCCTGGTCAGTATGTTACAATGCCATTAATGTAGGAGATAACTGATAAAAACGAAATCTGATATGATCTGCCTCGTATCTTTGAAACATTTGCAACGAAGCGGCCGTTGACAGCTTTCTGCAACATTCGGCACTACTTACAACGATTCTTAATACATTCGAGATATTCATTTGTCATATGTAATGCGATAGTTGTGTAGATTTATAGCATCGATTGGAATATACTAAATTGCTTGCTGTCTCTAAGTGAACTGGAATGAGACATGTCAATCAACACACACCATGAAGAAAGCATTAATGCCTTTCCACTCATTGACAGTGATATAATTTACATTCCAAAGATCACAAACCGTTTGATACGCCTGTAAGTGTACTGCTTTTCTGTACACGGGTTCATCTACACCACCGAATAAATAAATAAGCTTTCAACATGCTTAGGTCTGGACTATTGATTGACTGCTATCATTGCATATAAAACCTGGGACCCTTTCGGTCTCCAACCTAGAACTACCGTCCCAAATAATGAAAAGATCTATTACTCTAACAAAGTTCCGAGTCTGCTGTCTTCCGGCTAAGGAAAGGGCAATGCAGATTATTAAGGTGGAGTTACTGACAGCCATTTTGGATTTCCACTTTGAACGGTTTTATCGATTTTGAACTACATGTTGCCTCTAAACAATCGTTTCGAAACATCTAATGACGTTTCCAGTCAACTGGCTTTTCGGTCTAGCGGAAGAAATTCAAAATTAATTTTCAAAATGGCTACCGGTGTCTATTTTGGATTCGGATTTAAAAAATAAATCCGTTCAGAAAATCTAAATAATTGATCGTTGCTTGCTTTAAATACTCATTATAGCCATACATCACAATGGGAAAGTTTTAGTCCTGACTGTCCGCCAACTTCTTCATTTGGAAATGAGACCACAGACGAAGTCTATTTGCCGATGATTGTCAGGTGAAATAATTATCATGTAATGCATGCGGCACACTATATAAATAGATATGCAATTACAGCACACCTTTCAGTCGACAACCTAGATAGGGCTGACCATGGACGGGCTCCATGGATGGGGAGCCCGTCCATAAGTCAGCCATTTTAAAACATCATAGGAAGCATTGTCAAATTTCAGACGGGCTTCCAGTTGATGCGGGAATGAAAATTTGTTCCCATCCATTACCAGTGTGAGATGACAAAGATGGACGCTAGGTCATTCTATGGTAAACATGAATTTCGTCTTCTTTGGAACTAAACTGCGAGCGACATTGAATCTTGTTATGCAGCATTAAAGATTGTGTCCATGCAACTACAGAGTACCCGCGTTATAACGACAGTATTTGTTCCCTATTATTGTGCCCTTATAATGAATTTGCCGTTATAAAGAATCAGTTAGGAGTATGACAGGTCATAAAATGTCTTTTCCACATCATTACTCCAAGAAACAAATGTAATAGAGATTTGTTAGAATCGCCATTCTAACAACTTATCTCGTACATGCGATAAGATGCATTGTCGTCTGTATGCTGCATTTTCTTCAATGCCCTCGATAGTTTGCTTTTGGATTTTGTTTCTGCCGATCAATCGACGGATCATACATTTGCGTTCACATTTGAATTTATTTTGGGTCGTGTATGACAGCCGTTTATACGTATAACTGATCATATTTGTTATGGAAGAAAACATGAATATGGGTACGTCCAGTTCATGCAATTTATTGCATGGCCGAAAAAGACAGTTAACATGTTGATATGTGTCTGAGTACGTGTTTGGGTTTTACATTCCATCAGCAGATAATGTCATACGGATTCATCCAAAAATCTAGAGAAACCCGAGATCGAACCAACGATCCCAGGCTTATGGGGCGAGTAGCATAACCATTATAGCAAGGGGCTTCAATGCTCTGTCTCTGGTCGGGCCCATCGGAGTCAAACTGGGCCCATCGGAGTCAAACTGTTGGTTTTCTTTTGCTCCAGCATTTCAGTGGTTTCTTGCTGTCGAGTCCTCACCGGTCTCACCTTGTGGTTCTTTGATTATTTGTGTTCACGGAGATGTTGCACTGATGAGTTAGGAGGCCTTCATGCGGACTGAACAAAGTATCTGTCTAAATCGCGACGGAAGTAAGGGCGAGGATTGTGGCCACGTAAAATCGATTTATACCCCTCCCCCCCCCCCCCCCCCCAGTGGAAGTATTTCCACTGACCGTTCAAAGGCGGTTCTTCTGTGGCGATTTATTTATGTTGTTGTTTGTTACTTACTGTGTGTATCACTTGTGTCTTTTCATTTTGGATGGCCATATGGCCATTTTGTGGGAAAGTAACTGTCCTTATGGCCAGCCTTTGTTAAGGTTTCCTTTACGGTCTGGTCGCTAAATGTATGTGTTTCTTTCCCTTTGGTGTCTTTGATGGGTGGAGTAAGTTAATTGTATCGATTCCTGATCTTTGTTTTACTTCTACTTTGGATTCTAACTGTTGGTTTTTCTTTTGCGTCATCATTTTAGTTATTTCTTTATGTCGACTCCTCACCGTTGTTTCATCTCTGGTTGTTTGATGTTTGTGTTCTCGGAGATGTTGCACTGCAGAAAGAGAGGAAATATCTGTCAATGGTCGAACATAAGATGAGTTCCGCACTGACGGCATTTCGTTTTCGGACATTTTACTGTTGCAGTCCGTCTAAAACTCATCATCAATTTTAGTTGTCAGAAAAAATCGGTCGGAGCGAGTGGTCGGCATATTGACAAAATAAAATGATAAAAGTGTTAGACACATTCATTATACTTAGCTCATTTTACATGTGAATCTTATTACCAATCTGGTTTTTCTGAGAACCCTTTAATCATGGTTGAAGGAATTTTTATTAAATAAAGACAAATATATAATTTGTTGTTGTTTATTTACACATAATTAAGTATTCCACGGATGTTGGCCAAATTACTATAAATAGCAAACAAGAGCACCGCATGCGGATGCCAACGCTCGGCTGCGACCCCTTTTCATAATGAATAACTAGTCCGAGTTTCAAGTAAATACGTTCAGTAATGACAGAGATATTACAAAATGTCTAAGATTTTGCACGACGACGCAGATGACGCCAGAGCTATGACAATACCTCGTCGTTTTCTTCGAAAACAGCCGAGCTAAAAATTAACAGAAGGACCCAGGGAGTGCCAGAATCACAAGACGTTGCCCACTCTCGACACCAAGAGGAAGCGGAAACATACAACAACAATAACAATTACGTGTGTTCATGAAATGGAACAATCAG
Source organism: Lucinisca nassula (assembly GCA_963580285.1). Classification (NCBI taxonomy): domain Eukaryota; kingdom Metazoa; phylum Mollusca; class Bivalvia; order Lucinida; family Lucinidae; genus Lucinisca; species Lucinisca nassula. The sequence continues at coordinate 14,001,799 of OY757019.1, forward strand.
CCCTCTCTACTCACAACAATTTCGCAGACATACCAAAAAAAATAACAGCAAAAAACCAACACCAAAACTACCGCCTTAGAACGGTCTGCAGCATATGCCAGTGTGTGTATGTGTGTGTGTGTGGGGGGGGGGGGCTGAAAGATCTTTTACCGGCCAAATCTTCGCCCTAGGTTAGGATGTTGTTCCAAACAATAAATATTAAATATTTGGTTTGCATAATGATATCCTACCTCAATCAATACATCATCACAGAGACATCAAATTCAAACACTGGGATGGAGCAAAGATAAGGGCTGCTACCGCTCCCCCCCCCCCCCCACACACACTCTTACACTGTAGGCCGTAGCTAAAGAAAATCATTAGTTAAACCACGATGGTCCCAGCGACGCACGATTATACCGTTTTACCCCATTTTCACGATTTTATCTGTGTCAGTCTTTAAGTTTACAGTCTATAAATTTATAACCTGTCTTTAAATAAAACAATTTTCTTAGACCCGCTGAAAAAAATCGATGTACTGCCAACACCAGTTTTTCTGACATCAGACCTGGTGTCGCAGTTTTATGATTTTCCATGAACTTACCTTTGATATCGTCATAGACACTCTAGTATTTTATGCGTACAGTTACCACTTCCATACATGATGTAAAAGGAAGTGCCTAACCAGTCAGAATGTCTTAGTTCGTGAAAGAAAATTTAGATTTTGCAATTTTCTCCAATTTAAATAATCACAGACCTTCCTGACTGTCGCAGAGGCATGCGACTTGCTGGAGAAGGTTGCGGATGGTCAGGTCTAAAACCTTCCAATTGTGATGTATAGGCTAAAATGAGAAATAAAAGCCAGAAACGAAAGAAATCGATGATTCAGATTTTCTGAACGGAGTTTTTTTTCTTCTTTATACTTTTTTTTACTATTCACGATATTCTCACGATGACTGTTCTGCAACAGGGAGTGTCGGAACCTGAATTTTACGGAAATTTATAATTTTAAATTCAGAAGAATACTAGGTTGTGATAATTTTTCAGGTCAATTGAGGAAATTTTGTTGCAAAATACCAAAAATATGGTTATAACAGGGATGTTATGCAACAGACCGCGTCTTTGGTTGTGGACCCTGTTAATGTGGACAACTTTGCTTCGCTCTTCGGTCGGACCCCGATTGGCTGGACTATAGACTCTATGACGGTCCAATCCTAAATTATTTGAATTCAAGAGGGATGGAGCCTGATATTTCCTTAGTTCAATCCTCCTTTATCTAGCTGGTAATTTTCTTCTGCTCTCACGTCGGAGAGTTGTATTAATCTATACATGAATATTTTACTATGTATTTTATTTTGCCTCGATGTTGATCTATATAACCTCCATGCCGATTAAGCAGGTTTTATTTAAAGACTGTATCTGCGTTTAAAAGTAGAAGTAAAACAAAGATCAGGAATCGATACAATTAACTTACTCCACCCATCAAAGACACCAAAGGGAAAGAAACACAAACATTAAGCGACCAGACCATAATGAAAACCTAAACAAAGGAAGGCCATAAGGACAGTCACTTTCCCACAAAACGGCCATATGGCCATCCAAAATAAAATGACACAAATGATTACACAATCGCATTCTCATGTGCAGCCTCAGTATTCATCTCATTAAAAAGTGCGTTGCTAAAGACTGCATGAAATTTATTGTCTGTAAATATCGTTTTAATGATAGAAATAATTAAGAAACAGAACAACACAGTTCCTTTCCTTAGACCACAAATGCCGTAAAACTCCACAGAAATGGAGGAAATATACGTTGAAGGTCGAAAATAAGATGAATTTTGCTCTCACGACATTTCGTTTTCGTCATTTTACTGTTGTAATGAGTCTGAAACTTTCATCAGTTTTAGTTGTCAAAAACTTTCTGTCGAAGCGATTGGTCTGTATGTTGACAAAATGATAAAACGCTATACATATCCAATCCTGAGCTCTTTTACGCATGCATCTTATTAAACATCTGTATTTTTTTTCTGGGAACGCTTCAATTATGGTTGAAGGAATTTAATTTATTAAAGACAACAATAGAATTTGCAGTTATACATAATATAGTATTCCATTGATAACAGCCAATTACTATAAATATCTAAGTGTGATTTATCCGTTTTACACCATTTTTATGATTGATCATTGCCTTCACTTTTTATTTTATTTGTGTCAGTCTTTATATTTACAGACTAAAATGTCTTGAGATTTACAGACAGAATTTAAATTTATATAGTGTCTTTAAATAAAACAACTTTCTTGGACCTGCTAATTTGTTATTGTTATTATGTTTGATACTGACTTGCCTTGCAGCTGGTGTTGTGGCGTATGGCGGCCGTAAAACGTCTCCCCGTACATCAACCATAGTGCAGTTTATATTTTAATTTTGGTCCTTTGAGATCAGCGTAAATATTCTGAGAAATCAGAAATAAATGATTGGTTTAGACTCATATTCTAGACAGGTTTTTAATTATTTGGACCCCATTTTGATTTATTTCAGTCTTTCCCTTTGGTGTCTTTTATGGGTGGAGTAAGTTAATTGTATCAATTCCTGATCTTTGTTTTACTTCTACTTTGTATCGACAGCCTATTCGAAATTCGCAAAATTGCAGTACGTTTCCTGTGGCTTTCGTTGCCGGGTCATTACAGGATCCCTGATGAAGCTTTATTAGCCGAAACTACGTAGTATGACCCATCTTCTTTTCTTATAAATGTTTTCATTGCTCTTAAAGGAACTCATTTTAGATTTTTATTCAACTTAGGACGAGGGTTGGAATTTTATAAACTCTGGAGTTGAAGCCCCCAGTAGTTTTATTACTGACCGTCCCAAGGCAGTCGTTTTTGCAGTGTCTTATTGTTATTTGGCTTTGTGTCATTGTCCACGTTTCGTCTGTTTTTGTGTTTGCCTCCATGTTACTTACTTCCTTTAGGTGACTTTAGATGGCTGCTTTCTTTGATCGAGGCCTTTCCAGAGTGACCTTTTGCTAACTGCTTTACAAGTCACCCTTCCATTCCAAACCAAGTTTCGAGTTTATCATATGACGTCGCGTCTGAGAGTGTAATAACGTCATGTATTATTTTCGATAATCCAGTAGTGGATTAAATATGCAAATTAGCTAGATACGTTCCGTAACGTTACATGTACGACGTCCTTAATGACGTCGCGTTTACTAACGGCGGAATGTTGACATTTTTGTAAACAATCGTGAATAAAATACGCTTTAATGTCATATGATAAATAGAATCTTGCATTCGTGCTCATGTATTATTAAATTTATTAAACTCGTTGAGAAAAAGGGATAAAATGCTCGGCAAAGCCTCGCATTTATCCCTTTTCCTCAACTCGTTTAATAAATTCAATAATACATGAACACTCATGTAAGATCCTCTATTTATTGACCTTAACATTCAGGAAAAGAGTGTCAAAATAAATGTTCAAAAGTGCTGCTTTCAGTGTGAGCCCCGCCAAGCGAATTTGTGTCTTCGAGCATTCCGTCATGACAAATTTTAACTGCGCATGCCCAGCCATTCAGAGGGACCAGGGATATGGCTTTCTGTCTGAAGGTTCCTCTTGATTCACTGCTTGTATGAGCGAGCAGCGAAGGTTCTGGCGAGACTGCGCAGATGCGCAGGCTCGCCTGAACCTTCGCTGCTCGCATAGGCGATAAGTACCAAAATCGCTTGACGGGGCCCAGTGTCAGCTTGAATGTCTGATCGGAACGGTTTTAATTTCAACGCTTTTTTAATGTCGATGCCTCATCCTTTGGCCAACTTGGAACTAATTGTGATTTCTTGGTTATCCGAACTAATACATGTTTGAACTATAGTGGAAGTGAGGGTGAGAGTTGCGATCCCGTAAATTATACTTGCATCTTCCAGTAATATTACTGACCGTTCCAAGTCGGTGCTTTTGATGTGTTTCCTGCCGGTTTATCATGTTGGTGATTTTGATTCTTTACTCCACTATGTATCTTATTTATTTTTAGTTGCGTTTGGATTAGCTTGGTCACCACTTGTTTGGTAAAGAGCTGCTAACTCGGTTTACCAGCTATCTAATTTTTAATGTCGTTACTACATATTATTTTGACTTCGTTACCTTGTCATGTGTGTGTGTGTGTGTGTGTGTGTGTGTGTGTGTGTGTGTGTGTGTGTGTGTGTGTGTGTGTGTGTGATTACGTATCTGATTGTATCAATTCCTGGTCGACTTCCTCTTCATTTTAGCTAGTTTGTTTTACATAAGATTTGGTACTAAGTTATTTAGACAAGTTGTGGGTATTCCGATGGGTACTAATTGCGCACAACTTGTGGCTGATCTATTTTTGTTTTGTTATGAGAGAGACTTCATGATGTCCCTTTTTGCTGATAACCAGTCTGAAATCATTGAAGCTTTTAGCTCAACTTCTAGATATTAGGATGGTTTATTAAATATTGATACTACCTATTTCGATGGTTTGATCAGTCAAATTCACCCCCCCCCCCCAGAACTTCAGTTAAATGAAGCGAATTCTTCTGATACCGGGGCCCCGTTTTTTTATTTACATCTATCTATTGTGGATTGGTTTGTTTCAGCAAAATTTATGATAAACGCGATGATTTTGATTTTGGGATTGTAAACTTTCATTTTTTGGACGATGATGTTGCACGTGTGCCATCCTATGGCGTTTATATTTCACAATTAATTCGATTTGCCAGAGTGTGTAGTCATGTTACTGACTTCAACACTCGTAATAAATTGTTAACGGCTAAACATCTTAATCAGGGTTATCGGTACAAAGCCTTTTCAAAATTTATAGACGTCATTCTGATTTAATTTCAAAATTCAATACAATACTAGTCTCTTCTGCAACAGGGTCTGTCGGAACCCGAATTTTATAGTGACTTAGTATATAAATTTAGAAAAAAAATATAACCGCAATGACGTCAGCACCCAATCTGGTTAAATCATTCTTCGATATAAAAAAATTGGGTACAACATAAATGTTATACGACAGACTGCATGCATGGTAGTTAACCCAATCACGGTTGACAACTTTGCTTCCCTCTATTATTGCATGTCGGTGGGTCAGGCCTCAGATTCTATGACGGTTCCAACGTAAAGGCTTATGATGGTTGGTACCTGATGCTCTGTCTCTGGTCGGGCCCATTGGAGTCTAACTGTTGGTTTTCTTTTGCTCCAGCATTTCGGATTTTTCTTGCTGTCGAGTCCTCACCGTTGTTTCATCTTTGTGGTTGTTTGATTTTTGTGTTCACGGAGATGTTGCACTGATGAGTTAGGAGGCCTTCATGCGGACTGAACAAATTATTTGTCTTAATCGCGACGGAAGTAATGGCGATGACTGTGGCCACGTAAAATCGATTTAAGCACCCTCCCCTTCGCTTCCGCTGACCGTTCCAAGGCGATTCTTCTGTCGCGGTTTATTTTTGTTATGGTTTGTCTTTGGGTGTTTTTGTCGCTTATATTTTTTTTTATTTTGGATAGCCGTTTAGCCATTTTGTGGGAAAGAAACTGTCCTTTTGGCTTTCCGCTATTGGTGTTTCTGTTAGGGTCTGTTGCTTCATGTTTGTGTTTCTTTCCCTTTGGTGTCTCTGATGGGAGTTGTGGGTTAATTGTATCGATTCCTGATCATTGCCTCTACTTCTATTATGATCTAAAAGTCGCCCTGATGCCACGATTTTCGAGACAATATGTTCCACAGTTTGAAAATATAAATCGCTGATGGGCAAATGTCAACTGGCAACGGCACAGGCTGATCTGCCTTTAACCCTAATTGGGCTTAGAAAACCCTGCATATTCCATAGATTTCAGTTCTGTGCTGTAGTGGTTGCTTCCAAAGGATTACCCCCCGTTTTCAGAGCATGTTACTTCACCAAAGCTGGCGTTAAGTGAATGTGGCATAGTATGGATGATCTTTTCCTAGTCCTTTAACTGTGGAATGTAGGAACTGATTAGGCCTAATTGGCCGTACCTAGCTAGTCTGGTCCAGAAAAATCTTGTAGACTCAGTAGTTTTCAGTTCTGTGCTGTAGTCCTTGCTTAAACAGGATCATCCCGTTTTTCAGAACATTAGAACAAATAATAGCTAGTGATCTGAAGTGTCAAACCAGAAAACGGTTAGACTGACCCATTGAACACCAAAACGTAGTGTTCGTAGACGAATATTAGTTTACAGCAGTCATGTCATGAATGCTGTTAAGTTGTGATGAACAATCAGCCTTACTCAGAAAGTCGTGATCAACAATCAACTTTACTCAGAAAGTCGTGATGAACAATCAACCTTACTCAGAAAGCGGCTTACTCAGAAAGCAACAGTGTCATAAAAATGAATTAAATCCTGTAACGAGAAAATCCTTCCGACTAGCAAGATTCGTGAAATTTCAGAAATAGTAAAATTATCAAGCTGTGAGCACTTACTAGGTATTAATCTTGTTGTTTGCAAATCGCAAAACAATTTTCTGAAGATGAGCCTGATATGGTGTGTCTCTCAAATTAAGGGGAATGGGAAAACCTTGCAGATTTGTGGACTTCCTAGTTGCCTTTCGATAAGTCCTGTCCTACTCAAAAGAGGTCTACTTTTAAAGGAAGGAATTTATTCCCAGGAATTTACACCCCTATTGACATGGGATGCACAAATACTTTTGCAGGAATTGCCTTTCCTGAAGGTGTACCCATTACCCTTAAGCGTATATAATTTCACAATACGCACATCCGTGGTGACATTGTGTATATATGTATCCATATCTCTACAATGGCTAGATTGTCATATCTTTCCATATTTCTACCCAACATAGGATGCGGTGCTCTATAGAACCGCGTCATTAAGACGGTTCAACCTATGTCATAGAGCAAAAATAAAAAAAACCCTGTAAACACCAGATTTCTCTAAATAAAGTGGACTATACAGGGTTTTCATTACACTGACTTGTTATCTTGACGGCCTGCAACAAATAGACAATCTATTACTGTAGTGAACAGTGCCTTTGAGATTGGGTCAGTGAGATATTGTATAATATTTTTGAGTTGTCAAATAAAACCATCATTGCCTGTCTAGTCGTGCAGACAGAAATACATCTTAAGAGAAGACTGAAGGAATGCCAATTTTCCATTGTTGCCTGAATACAGTGAGTTGCAGCCTTAAATGTGCGACAAGCGTAAACTCAAAGCAGCCTACCGTAAGGATTTTATTTTATTTATTCAGCATTTCATGACATGAATACATACAACAAATAAACAAACAAATGCCAAATGGTGGGTTATAGGTACAGCCTATATTTATCCCCTCCTTTATGTTTCGCAAACATATATATATATATTTTTTTTCCAAAACAGAAGTGAAAGCAATGATCAGGAATCAATACAATTAACCAAGTCGTCAAATTTATACAATGTCACTAAATCAAGAAGAAGAAGAAGAAGAAAAAGAAGAAGACAGTTGCTCCGACACACACCAACGAACACCGTGGTGATTCTGATGTAATAGCTAATGATCCAAAATATTGGGACAGACAGGCCTAAGCAAACAGTGCATGGATCAGGGTCTACACTGTTTGCCATTCCGTCTGCAATCTTTGACCCCTGGCTGGATGTAAAACAAATTTGTTAAAATTTGAGGAGAATTACAGCAATTTCTCAACGTGCTCGAGTTGCAAGGAGTTTTCGCTACATACAGTAGAACTTCAATGGCTCGAACCCGATGGCCCGTTTACCATGGATGAGTCGAACCCGTTCTTGAGTCCGCAGAGAATTCCTCCTAATACGATATAGGGAAAATTTAGGTAGATTTTCTTCTTTTAGCTTGCAATTGTTTGCTGTGTGTACTCATTAGAATCGCCTCGATGAGGCGATTCTAATGAGTACACACAAAATACATTTTTTAATATAGAACACCGAAAAGATATCCCACAATTATCTCCATTATGTCCCTGTTATGGCACTCACTAATATTAACCCTCCGTGACTCGAACTGCCGCTGCCTCGAACAAATCTTCATGGTCCGACAGGGGTTCGAGCCACCGAAGTTCTAATGTAATTTTTGCATCGAAATGCCAGTATCCAGGGGTAATCACGACACAACCTAATGTATCAGTTAACAGCTTGATGACTTTTGGTAAGCCCGCATAATTTGTTATAGCCAATATATGCTTCCTGACAAAGTGGGAAGGGGGGGGGGGGGCACAATATTTTTGATACTTTTACTTCAAGATATATGTTGTAGGTGCTCATCAGAACCGCGTCATTGAGGTAACGAGCATCAACAACCTATGTTTGTAGGATAAATAAGACTTGTATCAAAACTTTTCAGCATAAATTAACAGTTCTAGCGGAAGCAAAGAATGCACTATGTTGCACGGATAAGTTATAGTAAGGAGAAAGAAAAAATGCTTGAAAAAAAAAAAAAACATTTTCCATCACGAAAACACGCCTATTTAATTTTGTCCCCCTTGAACCCAACTTTTATAAAGTAAAACTGGGGTTTCCGGGGGTATACCTTATTTTTCTTATTTCTGCTCTAAAATATAGATTGTGGGTACTCGTTAGAACCGCCTCAATGAGGCGGTTCTAACGAGTGCCCACAATCTATATTTTGAGCAGAAATAAGAAAAAATATCACATTTTTTCATAATAAAATTTTCATATTTTCGGCGATAAAGGTGGCAATGTATTTGTATAGGCGTTTTTGCGTAATGTCAGGCCAAATACACCTCCCAACAGACACGCAACGTTGAATCAATAGGAAAAACAATTTTTGAAAATCAGGCTTTACGATAACAACCCCGCATGACAAAGTGCATTAATTCATTTCTCTATTTTGGCTACTTTTCCGATGAAAATGAGTGTTATTTTTCTTATTTTTACCCTAAACATAGGTTGTGGGCGCTTGTTAGAACGGCCTCATTGAGACGGTTCTAACGAGTGCCTATGGCCTATGTCTTGGATCAGAACTAAGCAAAATGATATATACACCTGTAAATCGCAGTTTTCGATGTATATAGTGGGGTTAGAGGGGTATTCATTACACGGCCCTACATCATAGTGTAGATTATATTTTCTTGTACTTTGGGATCATTGATTCCATTGTGGATTTTTGAAAATATCTGAGGGTCACTGATGAGGCCTAATTGGCCGGAACTAGCTAGTCTGGCCCAGAAAACATGTACACTCCATATTTTTCACTTCTGTGGTGTATTCCTTGCTTCCAAAGGATAACCCTTTTATAGAACATATTTAACTTCACTACAGCTGGTGTGTGGGAATGTGTGGTGGCGGTAAAACGTCTCCCTGCCCTACATCATTGTGTAGATTATATTTTCTTGTCCTTTGGGATCATTGATTCCATTGTGGATTTTTGAAAATATCTGAGGGTCACTGATGAAACCTAATTGGCCGAAACTAGCTAGTCTGGCCCAGAAAACATGTACACTCCATATTTTTCACTTCTGTGGTGTATTGCTTGCTTCAAAGGATAACCCTTTTATAGAACATTGTTTACATGATGTAAAGTCAACGATGTGTGCCAAAAACATCACGGGTACCACATCACGGGCACCATCTTACAAAACCAAACTATATGTACACCTCAGAAACTGCAAAGGGACGGGAAAACTAGTGTAGAGGTTGCTTGACTTCTGTAGTGCATGAATAATTAACCAACGCCCTCAATTTTACAAAATAACACTGATAAATCAATGCGCATGCTGGAATCCTGACCTTTACAGTAAACAACGCCAGCAACGCACAGCGAAAAGCATCCATGTACAGCTGAACTTCGATGGCTTGAAAATCGATGGCTCGTTTTGAGTTCGTAGGGAATTTCTGTACATAAGAAGTAAATCGGGATAATTAAAGAGATTTTAGACTTTTATCTCGCAAATGTATGCTATGTGTACTCATTAGAATCGCCTCGATGAGGCGCTTCTAATGAGAACACACAGCATACATTTTTTATTAAAGGACAACGAAAGATGTCCAAAACGTTACCCCATTTTGCCTCCTGACAGAAACCATCAGTGTCTCGAACTATCCTTGACTCGAACAGATGTTCGTTGTCTGTTTGAGTCATTATGCATTAACCCATTGCAAGCGGGAAACCCATAAAGGGATACCTTGGCAAACAGTGCAGGCCCAGATCAGACGCCGCAGAACGCGGCGTCTGATCAGGGCCTGCACTATTTGCTAACAGAATCTTCCGTCAAAATAGAATAAAAAAAGACAAAAATAGGCCTACCACCCCTTATATGACAAATGGACTTGTCCAACATATAGCAATGGAAGAGTCGACTAGTATACAATGGGTAAAGACAATGGTTCAGGATTAAGGACTAAACAAAACTGATCATCGGCTCTTTGGTATGTACAAATAAGTATTATGCGGAGATTATCCGTTGATGATATCTTTGCTGATTGGTGCTTTGGTAAATGTCTTCTGTAGCTCACAATGTTTTTCAGAAGAAGACAAAAACTAATTACGTAGCCTAGTTCTTGGAATTAATAGGAAATATTGTGTTCCAATAATTCAGGTCAACCAACTGTCATCTGCATATTTCCTTCGATATTGAATTGTAATACAGAATTGTTTATTAGTTGTTTTGCTGCAAATTGCATCTTTGAAGGAAAGTAAAAAATCTATACCATTATGCTAACATACCCGTGCGAAATAGTGCATTTTTTTTTCACATCTCCAAAACGGCTACTTTTCTGAAGAAAATCTGTGATATTTTTGTTATTTTTACTTCAAACATAGGTTCTGGGTGCTCGTTAGAACCGCCTCATTGAGGCGGTTCTAACGAGTGCCAACAACCTATGCCTATGAGCAGAAATAAGGAAAATAATCTATACCCCACTAAACCCCGGTTTTCTCTATATAAAGTGGGGTGTAAGGGGTGTTCATTTCACGGACGTGATGCTAGGCTGTTTTTTGACAGTCCCAATATTGGTATCTTACTAAAGGCAACAAACATATACACAAAAAATTATTGAACTTTTCAATATGTTCTTAATATTTAGTTGGGTTTAATGGTGGAGTGAGTGAGTGAGTGAGTGAGTTTTAGTTTAACGCCCCACCAACAGCTAAGGTCATACGGAGACGGGACCTCGGTTTAAAGACTCATCCGAAAGTCTGGAGAAGCCCGGGATCGATCCTGCGATCCCTGGTTTACAAGGCGAGTAGCGTAACCACTGCACCACGGAGGCTTCTCGGTTTAATGGTGGAATCGTGCTGTACATGAGTGGGGTTTATCAAGATTTTTCAGCATATGTCAACAATACCAACAACAGGACAGAATAAGTGAACATATATACACCACGAAAACACGCCTATAAATTTTTTATCCCCTTGAACCCCACTTTTATGTAGTAAAACTTGGGTTTAAAGTGGGTAAACCTTATTTTTCCTAAGTTTCTGCTCTAAAACATACATTGTGGGTACTCGTTAGAACCGCCTCGATGAGGCGGTTCTAACATGCACCCACAATCTATATTTTGAGCAAAAATAAGAAAAATATCACAATTTTCCATCTGAAAATTTTCGTTTTTCGGCAGTAAAGTTTACCATGTATTTGTATAGGCGTATTTTCCTAATGAAAACGCCGAGATGCCTAGTACATGTACATGGCACCAACACCTGCGCATTAAATTATTCCAAATCCTGACTAAGATCCTCATCATGGAATGTCCTCAAGAAGTTGAACGTGGCAAAGATAGCCTTCGGTATACAGAATTATGATATGGGCCCTGTCAAGCGATTTTGGTACTTATCGCCTATGCGAGCAGCGAAGGTTCAGGCGAGCCTGCGCATCCGCGCTGTCTCGCCAGAACCTTCGCTGCTCGCTCATACAAGCAGTGAATCGAGAGGAACCTTCAGACAGAAAGCCATATCTCTGGCCCCTCTGAATGGCTGGGCATGCGCAGTTAAAATTTGTCTTGACGGAATGCTCGAAGTCACAAATTCGCTTGGCGGGGCTCATAACATGACAAAACTCGTGACAACGGCGATTTCAATGGACCGAATCACTGGCTCAATATATTAATTTGTTACTCTAAAACAAATGATGTGGACATTTTGTTAGGATCGTCTCGGCGAGGCGATTCTATCAAATCACCAGAGCATTTGTTTCTTGGTGTAATTGGGGTTGGGTTGAGGATTGGGGTGGGCAAAAAGGCCCTTTATTACATATTCTAGCATTTGTTTCTTCGTGAAATTGGGGTTTTGGTGGGGATCGGGGTGGGAAAAAGCCCCTTTATTACATATTCTACTGCTCCTTACTGTGCATTTTGATAGCGACACTTTCTTTATAACAGTAATGTGCTAAGGAGTATGTCAAAATCAAAGTTCAGCCATTTTCCAAATAAAATTTGAAGAGAACACAACCTGCCACCACTAAATTTTGAAATGAACTCCTGCTATACACAAGAAGGAAGCTTCTATTTGGTTTTTGTTTTGTTTGATTTGAGGTTTAACGTCCCCGTCAACACTGCAAAGGTCATTTTGGAGACGTTGCTTCCAATTTTGTGGGATTTTTACCCGACATTGAGATGAAATGACATCTCAAGCCCTGTCGCCAAATGAAACCAAAACCAATAGGGTTTATAAGCATGGACGGGCCGACTCGCACCACTTTGCCCAGGCAGGCTTAGAGTCTCTAAGCTGTTTACCAGTACTCGTGTGCGGGTCGGTTTCAGCTCTGCGTGGAAGCATCATGCAGCCCATATATTTCTTTAAGCCCCGGATTAAGTTATGATAACTGAGGACTTGGTTTGCATTAATCTGTTAATCAAGGACCAGTTGTTTGAAACTAAGTATGTCATTGCTAATACTTTGTTCATTCACTATGAATTGTGAAATATATGCTCATATATTTGCTGCAAAAAAAAAAAAAAAAAAAACAGGAGAGGTTTTTGAATTTAAAGAAAAACTACGCCCATGTTTACGGCAAAAAAAAAATCAGCGTATTAAAGATATCGTGCTTGCTAGATCAGTTGACATTTTTACCGCTATTGGGCTCGTACAACTACAACTGTTCATCACGAAAACACACCTATATAATTTTTACCCCTTAAACCCTATTCTCATATAGTAGAACTGGGGTTTAGCGGGGTATACATTAGTTTTCTTATTTCTGCTCAAAAGCAAAGATTGTGGCCAACCCCGCCGAGGCGGTTCTAACGGGTTCCCACAATCTAAGTTTTGAGAAGAAATAATAATAATAATAATAAAAAAAAGCATATTTTTCCTCGGAAAATTTTCATTCTTTGGTGGTAAAATTTACCAATACATTTGAATAGGCGTGTTTTCGTAATGGATGTTTTGAGCACATTACGATAATATGCCTATATAAATACATTGTAAATTTTACCGCTATAAAAACGGCAATTTTTAGATAAAACAATGTGATATTTTCATCTTAAAATTTTCATTTTTTCGGCGATAAAGGTTACAATGTATTTGTATAGACGTGTTTTGGTAATGTAACGAGTTCCCACAATCTAAGTTTTGAGCAGAAAGATAAAAAGTATGAAAACATCGGAATTAATATTTGAAAAACTTCATTTGTTGGTGGTAACATTTTACTTATATATTTGAATAGGCGTGTTTTCGTAATGGGTGTGTTGAGCAACTGGCTCAAGAAATGAACTAGAAATGTTCAACAAGCAATACTTCACATCACGTGAACTAGTCCGTGAAATGAAGAACCCCCTATACCCCACTTTTTATAGAGGAAACGGGGGTTTACGGGGGTATACATTATTTATCTTATTTTTACTCCAAGACATAGGTTGTGGGTACTCGTTAGAACCGCCTAACAAGCACCTACGACCTAAGTTTGCAGTATTTATAAGAAAAATATAATGGATTTTCTTCAGAAAGTAGCCATTTTGGAGATGAGAAAAATGCACTATATCTTAGGGTGTGTTATCGTAATAAAATAATCCGGCCCCCGCCCATCAGGGCTTGAAGAAATATATGGGCTGCATGATGCTTCCACGCAGAGCTGAAACCGACCCGCACACGAGTACTTGTGAACCGCTTAATGGATCTCAGCCTGCCCAGTCAAAGCGATCCGAGTCGGCCCGTCCATGCTAATAAACCATATTTGTTTAATTGGGCGGCAGGGCTTGAGATGTCATTTCATCTCAAGGTCGGGTAAAAGTCCCACAAAAAAGAAGAGCGTATCCAAAATGACCTTTACAGTGTTTACGGGGACATTAAACCTCGACAAATGAAATTATCAACAAGTGATACTTCAAATCAACCTGTGCACCCTAGCAGTCTGGTAAGTTTCTGGTTCAAACTCAATACGAAAACGCGCCTTTTCATATATGTTGAAAATTAAAATGCCATTAAAGATGAAACATTCTAGATAGAACGTGTTACTTTTCTTATTTCTTCTCAGAATATAGATTTTTGGTACTTGTAAGAACAACTTCGTCGAGAAGGTTCTAACAATTACCACAGTCTTTGATTTTAAGCAGAAATAAGAAACGTAATTTATACCACTGTTAACCCCAGTTTTAGCTGTGTGAAAATGTTCTATAAAAGGGTTATCCTTTGAAAGCAAGGAATACACCATAGAACTGAAAATAAGGAGTGTTCATGTTTTCTGGACCAGACTAGCTAGTTTCGGCCAGAAGGTGGGGGCTTTAGCGGGTCAAAATTATATAGGCGTGTTTTATGATGCTTCAGGGATTGTTCATGCGATCTTTTAAAGGTCTGATTGGTCTGTGCAGATACGCCTTTCATTGTTACACCCCACCCCCGTCCCACTAGTTTTGTGGATCTTTTATCCTTAGAAGGCTTGTGTTATTTGATCGTAACTTTATCTAAATATTTTCTATTATTTTTTATCTGACTGTCGCATAGTTTTGCGAAATAAAACCTTCAGTGAAAATAGAAGTGGAGGTATCCGTGCGACACAGAACATTTTTCACATCTCCAAAATAGCTACTTTTCTGATGGAAATCCGTGATTTTTTCTCATTTATACTGTAGAAATTAGGAATATATTGTATACCCCCGTAAACCCTAGTTTTCTCTATATAAAGTTGGGTTTAGGGGGTGTTTATTTCACTGACTTGTTCACGTGGTGGACCAGAAAACAATACAATTACCTTACACCGGAAAAGAAAAGAAATACTTTACAAAGGAACAGGTTCGTAATTGAAACACCGAAAGGAACTGCTGCTTTCTACAAATGGCTAAACGACTATCTAAATCAGATATAAATCCACTACATAATGCAAAGTGGGGTTTATGGGGGTCAAAATTATAGCGTGTTTCAGTGTTTACATTGATATACATAGAGGAAAGCATCACGGCGCTATTAATTTCGCTGACAAACATACACAATTGCAAGCTCTTAAAGGACACTTACGTTGTTGAACACAAACACCTTCAACCCTTAAATCATGGCAGCTGTGTTAACAATTACTCGTACATATAACAATATCACAGAACTGTACAATATGTTCATAATCACACACAAAGACAAGATTATCATATGGCGTCGCGCGTGAGAGTGTTAGAACGCCATGTAATAAATTCGATAATCCACTAGTGGAATAAATATGCAAATTAGGAAGATACGCCCCATAACATTACATGTACGGCGTCATGACGGAATATGGACATTTTCGTTAAAAAGTCGTGAATAAGATGTGTTTTAAATGTTATGTGATAATTAGAATCTTTCATTCGTGCCCATGTATTATTGAATTTATTAAACTGATTGAGAAAAAAGGGATAAAATGCTAGGCGAAGCCTTGCATTGTATATCTTTTTCTCAACTCGGTTAATAAATTCAATAATACATGAACACTCATGTAAGATCCTCTATGAAGTGTCTAAAAGACTGGATCGCAACACTAGAATGTCAGTTTCTCTGACAAGCAGGCAAACAGGCAACACCAAAATGTCAGTTTCGCTGACAACAAGCAAAGTAGAAGTAAAACAAAGATCAGGAATTGACACAATTAACTCCCTCCACCCATAAAAGACACCAAAGGGAAAGAAATACAAACATTAAGCAACCAGACCATAATGGAAACCTAAACAAAGGAAGGCCATAAGGACAGTTACTTTCCCACAAAATGGCCATATGGCCATCCAAACACAGAAATGTCAGTTTCGCTGACAAACAAGCAAGACAGAAATGTCCGTTTCGCCGACAAACAAGTAAGACAGAAATGGCAGTTTCGCTGACAAACAATCAAACAGGCAAAGCTGAATTGTCAGGTACGCTGATAGGCACACAGAAAACGGACTGGTCTGACAGTTTCGCAAAATAATTATTATACATCCAAACTTTATATGGGCCCCGTCAAGCGATTTTGGTACTTATCGCCTATGCGAGCAGCGAAGGTTCAGGCGAGCCTGCGCATCCGCGCAGTCGATGCGCAGTCTCGCCAGAACCTTCGCTGTTCGCTCATACAAGCAGTGCATCAAGAGGAACCTTCAGACAGAAAGACATATCCCTGGCCCCTCTGAATGGCTGGGCATGCGCAGTTAAAATTTGTCATGACGGAATGCTCGAAGACACAAATTCGCTTGGCGGGGCTCATATGATAGCTATCCGGGTGAAAAAGCTGATTCTTACATGGCTCAAAACCTGACTTGCTGTGATACATTTTCTGCTTAAACATGAATTATGGCTGCTCGTTAAAACCACGCCATTGAGGACATTCTGATGCGTTCATACAGCCTATGGCTTTTGAGCACGAACAAATTAATAATGTTCGCTCTTGTTCGTAAAGCCAAACTTTCTCTGTATAATGTTGTATAATGTCATGTTTTTTACATGTAATTGTGTTCGTTTCACATACATTCTACCGGGATGTCAGTTTCGCAAGATCATTATAAAACAGCCGACTGTGTCTCCTAGTGTATATGTGCCATGCATGTTTTTACCATCCTTGGTCAGCTGGCCATCACATGTCACAGAATTTTTTCCATGATACTGTTTGACAAAATGCACCTGTCCTGTAGGACTGCGTTGTCCCGCTATTGCAAACGTCCCACGGCCATCTCGACCCTCACCAAGTATACCCGTGCCTTGAAAAGCTATATTCACACTAAACTGGTGAAGTTTCCCGTCTTGAGAAAAATATCCTGTCCATAAACCCTGCGAAAATACGAAATAATAATGGTAACTGGTGTGCATTTTCCTCATACGCCACTTAGTTTATATTATATACAGTAGAACTTCAATGGCTCGAACACCGATGGCACGTTTACCATGGCAGAGTCGAACCCGTTCTTGAGTCCCTAGGCAAATCCTCTACATAAGAAATAGAGGTTTATAATTTAGGAGACGTTCGTCTTTTATCTTACAATTGTATGCTGTGTGTACTCATTAGAATCGCCTCAATGAGGCGATTCTAATGAGTACAAACAGCATACATTTTCATTATAGGACACCGAAAAGATGTCCAAAAGTATCTCATTATGCCTCCTGGCTGTAACCCTCAGTGGCTCGAACTACCCATGTCTCGAACAGATTTTAGAGGTCCCAAAGGTGTTCGAGCCATTGAAGTTCGACTGTACCTAGAGTTGTCCCTGTCATCTTGGTTTGCAGAATCAGATCGGGCTGCATGGTGCTTCCACGCAGAGCTTAAACCGACCGAACATGTGTACTGGTAAGACGCTTAGAAGGTCGAAGACTGCCCAGGCGAAGAGATGCGCTTCGGACCGTGCTGAATAAAAACCCTAGCGGTTTATTTGGGATGTCATTTCATTTCAATGTCGGGTAAAAATCCCACAAAATTGGAAACAGCGCCTCCATGTTAGCCTTAATAGTGTTGACGGAGACGTAAAATGGTACAGAGTGATCTCAATTCTGCGTGAAATTATAAGTTGTGTTGCTGTGTTCGTTCGAAAAGCATGGCAGCGATCCTCAAAAACACAGATACTCTAGGTTCTTAGTTCCTAGTTATAAGACTAATTAGACACATTTTAAAAATAAAGGAACAAATATAGAACACGCTATTCAATAAAGAATAAAGTCGCATCAAGCCATCAAAAGAAGAGAAAAGAAAGAGTCGACAAACACAAAACGTACTCAAATTACATAAAAAATCAAATAACATATAAGACGCTACAAATAAATCACCGTCTTGGGACAGCCAGTTAAAATTTACTCGTTGCTTCAACGGGAGTTTCTAGAGATGTAAAAATATGCTATGTCAATGTGCCCGAAAACAAACAGGCGTCTTCGGATATGTGTGACCTGCGAAGACGCAAACCAGCCTGTACTTCCGCACAGTTTCCAGCGTTTCCACTGCGAGCTACAATGGTATCATATGCCGTCTTATTTCTTCAAACTGACCAAAAAGGCTGTTTAATCCTTATCCCGCTGAACACGAAACAGTGTAGATCCAGATCAGATGGCTTCTTCAGACCATCACGTGAACACGTCCGTGCAATAAAGACCCCCTAAACCCCACTTTATATAGAGAAAACTGGGGTTTACGGGGGTAAACATTATTTTCCGTATTTCTGCTCCAAGACATAGGTTGTGGGTACTCGATAGAACCGCCTCATTGAGGCGGTTCTAACGAGCACCCAAAACCTATGTTTGGAGTAGGAATAAGGAAAATATCACAAATTTTCTTCAGAAAAAAATACCTTTTTTGAGGTTCGAAAAATGCACTACATCACACGGATGTGTTATCGTAATGCATTGGTGGCAATACCCGAAAATGGACAGATTTCTTCCTTTGCTACAGTAACAACGAGTTGTTCTTTATGGGGAAACTTCATGGTGGGCTTCAGATTTGCTGGTGTCCCACAAGGGACAGTTCTGGGTCATTTTCTTTTGCATAAATGCCATTTCTACTGATATTGATTCCGAAATGAGACTTTTCGCAGATGACTGTGTTTGCTATCGTGAAATTAGAAACGCAGACGACTCATCAACACTTCAATGTAATGTTGGTTGGTGCCTGATCTGTCTCTGGTTGGGCCCATCGAAGTCTAACTGTTGGTTTTATTTTGCTCCGTCATTTCAATGGTTTCTTGCTGTCGAGTCCTCCCCCTTGTTTTATCTCTGTGGTTGTCTGATTTTTGTGTTCACGGAGATGTTGCACTGATGAGTAAGGAGGCCTTCATGCGGACTGAACAAATTATTTGTTTAAACCGCGACGGAGGTAAGGGCGAGGATTGTGGTCACTTAAAATCGAAAAAATCGATTTAAGCCCCCAGTGGAATTCGTTATACTGACCATTCCAAGGCTGTTCTTCTGTCGCGGTTTATGTTTTGTTATCGTTTGTATTTGAGTGTTTGTGTGGCTTATATTATTTTGTTTTGGATAGCCAGTTGGCCATTTTGTGGGACAGTAACTGTCCTTTTGGCTTTTCGCTTTGATGTTTCCATTAGATTATTGTTTCATGTTTGTGTTTCTTTCCCTTTGGTGTCTCTGATGGGAGCTGTGGATTAATTGTATCGATTCCTGATCATTGCCTTCACTTCTATATTTCAGAGGGATATAGATAGATTAGGGTGTTGGGCTAGAAATGCAATATGAAGCAGATAACTAGGAAAATTACAAACCAAATTTGGCTTCTTACAGTTTAGAGGGAACGGTCCTCGAAAATATGGATTCCATTAAATACCTTCGTGTGACCATCTCACATGACCTGAGATGGAAAACTCATATTAGCCACATGTATACTAAGGCTAATAAACCTTCTTGCTGCGAAATCTTTATCAATGCCCCAAAGATGTTAAAGAAGAAGCATATAAGGGATTCGTTCGCCCCATCTTGGAATATGCTAGTTGTGTCTGGGACCCCCATAGAATAGTTCTTCAGGAGGAGATTGAAAACGTTCAGAATATAGCAGCTACATTTGTTACGAGCAAATTACAACAGATACTTTGAAACTGGAAGTATGATGGGAATACTGAAACACTTAGGATGGTAGTCTCTCAAGGAAAAGAGGAGAGACAGTGGGCTTATACTCTTGAACAAAGGTGCCAGCATTCCAAAAGATGACCGTGTCCCTCTAATTAGGAGTGGCAGAAAGCATTACTCTTTGGCATTTCAGGTGCCCTCGAGATCTATAGGAACTAACATCTACAAGGGAGCCTTTTTCCCAGCCAGATTCGATTATTTTATCCGCGGAAAGTGCTAAGGATAATGTAGTTACCGTTACTTCTTTGGCGAGAGCTAGGGACTAACTTCCCTTTTCACAAGTCCTATTGAATGAATGTCATTTGACGTGTCACCAGTATAGATGCAGATTCAGATTCGCATTTAATGGTACGAAAGTGCAATTCTATGCATTTCGCATCAATTTGTTATACATATAGTTAGAAGTCTAAAACACCAGGGAAGCAACAAACATTATTCACATTTAATTGAACACGATATCATTTTGAAGGGCACAGACTGAAGTTAATTGCAAACACGTATAATTTTGTACCACTTTCAAAGAACAAATTCAAATAAAATAATATGTAGTGCATTGTGTCAGCTGTTTGGGGACTGGAGCCGGAAGATGGCTTCTCCACTTCCAAGCAAAAGGAAATTGGGAAGCCACTGCGCGGCTACGGAGATAGTCGTTCACTTGGCATTACGACAACATACCCGTGCGACATAGTGGATTTTTTCACATCTTCAACGTGGACACTTTTCTGATGAAAATCTGTGATATTTTTGTTATTTTTACTTCAAAAATAGGTTGTGGGTGCTCGTCAGAACCTCCTCATTGAGGCGGTTCTAACGTGTACCAACAACCTATGTATTGGAGCAGAAAAAAAGAAAAAAAATGTATACTACCGTAGACCCCAGTTTCCCCTTAATAAAGTGGGGTTTAGAAGTGTTCATTTCACGGACGTGTTCGCGTGATGGACCTCCACCAGCTGACGACCTGCGACACTGGGAAACCGGAAACAAACAGTTGGTTTTGTCCAAGTAGCGACATCGACCCAGCGATAACCCTTCACGACTTACAGAGGGTTTTGAGGATTAGTTTGGCATATCGCATATTTGATCATTAATTCCAATTGCGGAATCTGGGAAATATCTGAGGGTCACGGATGAGGCCTTATTTGCCGAAACAAATTAGTCTGACCCAGGCAAACTTAAAATACATTTTAGTTCTTTGGTGTATACCATGGTTCAAAAGGATCACCAGCTATCCTGAAACAGGTCCGTCTTTTTTATTATTATTTGATGAAACAGATATATTCAGCGCAAAAAAGGTAACTGGTAATTAGTTTAAAATTTATTTGTCCTCGGGCCCCATTTACAAATGTATTTCCAGTGACATTCTAGTTTACTTTGGAAACGGGTAACCCTACTTTAAGCAAATTTATATTAAAACCTCCCACCTATCATGTATTTCATTTTAGCTGCTAAAGACATTAAGAGTAGACCCCTTTTTCAGCGCGGCAGGGTTTATAGAAAAGGCAGGGCTTATAGAAAAGCGATCTAGAAGTCCGGAAAGTTGTCTCCCTTTATAAGATGGCGGACAAATCTGCCAGGAGTTCCCATTTCCCTTCGACGAGACCCGTCATGACAAAAACTGTATTCGTGATTTGCGACTAGGTAAGACACTAGCTCTGACTGCACAACTATATGTTAGCAGGACATGTAGCTTTATACAGTCAAACCTCGATGGCTCAAACCCCTTTGAGGCCATAAAAAGTTGTTCGAGACAGCGGTATTTCGAGCCGCGAAGGGTTACTATTAGTTCCACACCAGGCGACATACTGGAGATAATTGTGGAACATCTTTTCAGTGTTCTATGTTATAAATGTTTGTTATGTTTACTCATTAGAATCGCCTCATCGAATCTAATGAGTACACACAGCATACGTTTTCAAGATAAAAGAAAATCTGTCTACGTTATACCTATATCATACGTTGTGGAATTTCCTGCGGACTCAAGAACTGATATGACTCATCCATGGTAAACGAGCCATCGCTGTTCGCGCCATTGAAGTTATATTGTGTAAAGAAACAACAGTTTACAAGATGATGAGAGTGCGCAAATTGATGCGCCGGATTAACTGCACGTTTCTTGTGGGCAAATGTCATTAAACAGAGGTGCGTTCAACGACGCGGGCGCCCGCCGAGCGCTTTTTATTCCATCGTTCTGAAGTACCGAAAGTTGTCTCCCTTTGAAAAATGGCGGGTAAATTTGCTAGATGTTCCCACTCCCGTAAAGGATTACTATCGTATTTACCGGATCGTGGAATTCCACTGTTAAACGTGTATACAAATATATTTGTCGTGCCCTTGTAAATTACAAAGAAAGTTCGTATAAAAGTCGATGCGATTGCGCTGCAAGGGAAATATTCATGCGTATCGTCTAATACTTTCATCATCACCCATCTCAACCCCATTTAATATAGAGAAAAAAGTACAGGGGTATTCAATAGTCTTCTTATTTCTGGTCCAAGATATAGATTATGGGTATTCGTTGGGCTGTGAGCACCCACAGTCTACATGTACATGTATGTTTGGGCTAGCAATGAGAAAAGTATCAAACACACATCATTAGAAAAACGCAAGTTCTAGAGATATGAAAGACGCCATTTTAGGATGTTATCGTAATGACTTTCCCAGGCGAGGACAGTTCAAAGAAAACGAAATACAGTAAAACTTCGATGGCTCGAACACCGCTTGCTCGTTTACCATGGTGAGTCGAACCCATTTTTGAGTCCCTAGGGTATTTCTCTACATAAGAAGTACATAAGAAGTAGTGTGGGACAATTAAGGAGATTTTCGACTTTTATGTTGCAAATGTTTGCTGTGTGTGCTCATTAGAATCGCCTCGTCGAGGCGATTCTAATGAGTACACACAGCATATATTTTCATTAGGAAACATCGAAAAGATGTCTCAAAATTACCCCCGTTATGCCTCCTGGCAGTAACCCTCAGTGGCTCGAACTACCACAGTCTCGAGTAGATTTTCATTGTCCAAAAGGTGTTCGAGCCATTGAAGTTCGTGTGTACATCAGCTAAATTGCGTGACTGGTGCTCTTAGAAAGTATAGAAATATAGAAGTAGCTATTGGTCGGCCATTTTTCGGTTTATAGCGGCATAAATGGGCTACTGTTGATGTCTGTTAAACGTTAGTATTAGTCATCTTATTATTACAGTGCATTCATGTGAGGCATTACGAAAGCACGCCCATACAAATACATTGTAACCTTCTTTGCGGAAAAATGAAAATTTTAAGATGAAAATTTTGATATTTTTCTTATTTCGGTTGAAAATATAGATTGTCGGTACTCGTTAGAACCGCTTCATCGAGTCGGTACTAACGAGTACCCACAATCTATATTTTAGAGCAGAAATAAGAAGAATATGGTTTACCCCTGCAAACCCAAATGTTTTCTATACAAAAGTGTGGTTCGAGAGGGTCAAAACTGTATAGGCGTGTTTTCATGATGGAATGGTGTCCGTAATTGTCCTCAAATGGCATGTGTGTTTTCCGATCAAAATATGTAATGGTCGTGTCGACTGTTTGTCAATCGACCCAAAGTTACTGAGCATAGACACTCGTCAGTGTTAAAGTTTCACGTGACTTTAACTTTCTGTAGGAAATCCGGGCAACGGTTATTTAAAAAACAAAAAATCACGAAAACGCGCCTATATATTTTGGACCCCCTTGAACCCCACTTTTATATACTAAAAATGGGGTTTACAGGGGTATGCCTTATTTTTCTAATTTCGGTTCTAAAATATAAATTGTCGGTACTCGTTAGAACCGCCTTGATGAGGCGGTTCTAACGAGTACCCACAATCTATATTTTGAGCAGAAATAAGAAAACTATCACAAATTTTCATCTTAAAATTTTCATTTTTTCGGCGGAAAAGTTTACAATGTATTTGTATAGGCGTGTTTTCGTAATGAACTGAAGCATTTGTGTATTGCTGTGGAGTCATCGTGTTGTGTAATAAATTACCTATAGAATCTATACTGGAATCCTTGGTTGAGCTTGTCAAAAGGTGTTGACTCCATTACGATAAGACACCCGTGCGACATAGAGCATTTTTCCACATCTCCAAAATGGCTACTTTTCTGACGAAAATCGATGATATTTTCCATATTTATATAGCAAACATATGTTGTGGGTGATATAGATTATCTCAATGAGGCGGTTCTAACGAGTACCAACAACCTATGTCTAGGAGCAGAAATAAGGAAAATAATGGAGACCCCCGTAAACCCCAGTTTTCTCTATATAAAGTGGGGTGTAAGGAGGTGTTCATTTCACGGACTTGTTACCGTGATGAAAATCAGATTCCACAGAACGTGGGGTCTGATCAGGTTCTACATTGTTTGCTTACGGTAAAGCGAAGTTAGGGTTAAAGGACATATTAAAAGTCTAAGTCATCATTCAGGGTCATTTTTCCAGCCTAAACTCACCGTGCTGTCATCTGTTCATTGACTTTAAATGGTAGGTGCTCGCTTGCTAAGGTTTAAATCCCCACGTATCTTCATCTCATTATGAAAACACGCCTGTACACATATATTATACATTTTACCACCCGAAAAAACAAAAATTATCAGATGAAAAATTGTGATATTTTTTATTATTTCTACTCCAAATACAGATTGTGGGTTCATGTTAGAACCGCCTCATCGAGGTGTTCTAACGAGTACCCACAATCCATATTTTAGAGCAGAAATCAGAAAAAAATTGTTTGCCCCTGCAAAGCCCAGTTTTACTATATAAAAGTGGAGTTCAAAGGTGTCAAAATTATATAGGGTTTTTTCGTTGTGTGTTTCGGGAAATCTTAAGCAAAATATGTTCTTGTTAACTCCTTTTTTCTGCTTGTTTCTAATTTGCTTTAATGCAGTCTTAACAGTTTGTTTATATTCTAGTAATATAAAGGATTTTAACCTCCGTATCAGTCTATACATCTGGTGTAATTTGATGATTGAATTATTTCAAACGTAGTCATCCATTTTCTCCTTTTATCCTAACAAATATATACCTACATTTTGTGTTTTTATCGAGTTATTGTGTGGGATAATTGCTATAAAACTCACTGGCCCATGGCAATGATGAAGACGAGACATCTTGTTACAAGATGTATGATATGACAAAACAACACTAGTAGAGGAGGCTCCCTCACTGGGAGGAACGTGCAAGTCGACAGGACTTAAAATGCAGTTTAATTTCTGACTATGCGCGGTCTTACCAAATCGTTTCCATCACGTTAAGAAATATTTGTATTGAATACAGTTACATGTACCATTGTAAACTCTACTTTATAAAAACAAAATGGGATGACAATAATCCTTTAGTTCCACTCAAAACCATAGTTTCGAGCACCCAGAAACAATATTTGTGTTACGTAAGTGCCAGTCTCACCGACAGGTTTTACTACGGTTCTAATCTGTACGTTTGATATTAGCAATACCTACCAAACCCTACTGAAAGGAATAAAACGTAGAACTGTATTACATAAAAGCAAATAAAATCCTTGCAACGTCGCTGAAGATGACCAGCAACTTTAACAGACTAACACAATACGTTTACGGGCCTAAGTGGCATCATGGACATGAGCGTTGCCTCTTAATCATCAAGTCTCTTGCCGCTTCGCTCGGGCCACAGGTGAGGCGCCAAGTTCTGCAACGGAAGGACAGATTTTGTTTCTCCGGATACTCTGGTTTTCGCCAACCTCTGATTAATGATCGGCTCATAATAATTGAAATAATCTTGACAGGGCCGTAACATTAAGAAAAAAAAAAAAAAAGAAAGAAAAGGAAACCACAGGACCATTGGCCCTGTATCGCTCGTTAGTGGATCCGATAATAATTAGCAATATTAAAAAAAAATGTGAAGAAAGGCAAAACATGTTTGTTAACTATATAAATATACTGAACCAAATACATAACGCAACACGGATATGGTTAAATTTTCGTGGTAATGTCTGGTGCAGGATAATCTGGATGACATATGTTGCTGAACTATCACCAATGAAAGATTCGGTTTCATTGATTTCAGTTTCCAGAGCACGGTTCATGGAGGTTGAATCTGATTGGTCAAAATGGTAAGTTTGATTCCATCCGATTCCAGAGACATCTTGAATGCCAATTGTCCCAATAATTCCTTTTAAATGATCGCCCAATAAGGAAAGATGGTTTGATTTTAAAATGTCTTTCCCGTTGTCTCAAAATTTAATGACAAAGTTCAAACGACTGACATGTTGGCATTTATAGACACCAATAGAAAATTAAAGTGGCCCCAAATTCGAACGATGAGATTTTCAAATAAAAACCTTGTGAACCTCGCTTTCTTGTATTGTTATTGGATGTTAGAAAACACAATTCTGTGGAATTATTGCATCAGGACTTAGAACTGTCTTCAACAAATTCTGAAATTGCCGAATGGACCCTTTATGCCAAAGTTCAATAATTTCTTGTCTGGAAGTGAAAACAGGTCGTCGCGTGTGTTCAAAAATTACGAAAACATATTGATTAACAATAATATTAATCATTACTCTAAAAATTCACATCAGTATTCTCAGAAAACGGTTTTCATTTCAGTTGCACGAATGCATGTGACATGCCGCGTTCTTGAAAATCACAATGTGATTCTTTTTTAAGAAACACCCTAGCCCCAGAATATGGTTCGTTTCTTGAACAGATCAAAACAGAATGTTAAAACCAAAGTGCTGGTGGATGCTGGGGACAGTGGCCAGTGTTATTAAATAGACAATTCTTAGAATGTATGTACATTCTGCTCGTTATTATCAATATAAACCACTGTTGCGCTATTGTGTTTGTTTGATTTGAGGTTTAACGTCCCCGTCAACACTGTAAAGGTCATTTTGGAGACGTTGCTTCCAATTGTGTGGGACTTTTACCACATTGAGATGAAATGACATCTCAAGCCCTGTCGCCTAATGAAACCAATAGGGTTTATAAGCATGGACTGTCCGCCTCGCACCGCGGTTACTGGACAGGCTTAGATCCTCTAAGCGGGTTTACCAGTACTTGTGTGCGGGCCGGACTCAGCTCTGCGTGGAAGCATCATGCAGCCCATATATTTCTTCAAGCCCCTATGGGCGGGGGCCAACTGTTGCGTTATATTTTTGGCTCAGTATATCTATAAAAATCCAGGATAATCAATATAGCTGTACATCGGTTGTACCAGTTAAACCCCTCGGCGGGGTTGTTTATGGTTCTAAGGATATAATTTAAATATCTTCGACTTCTTAAAAAGAGTTTCAATAAAGCATTCTGTCTCATCATGCTAACAAGACGGTGAAATGAAGGTCATCGTTAACCCAGCTTACATGTAATATAAAGAAAACAAGGGTTCACAGGGGTATACGTTACTTTTCTTATTTCTGCTTCAAGACACAGGTTGTGGGTACTCGTTAGAACCGCCCCAATGAGGCGATTCGAACGAGCACCACAACCTATATTTTTAGTGGAAATAGGAAACAAATATCAAATTTTCATCGCAAAAGATATGATGGACGCCATTGTAGCACACGTATGTGTTTACGTAAAGCGTAACATGTTTTATGCTTCCAATGGCAAAATAGAAGTGGAGGCAATGCTCAGGAATCGATACAATCAACCCATAGCTCCCATCAGAGACACCAAAGGGAAAGAAACACAAACATGAAACACCAGACCTAATGGAAACATCAATAGTGGAAAGCCAAAAGGACAGTCACTTTCCCACAAAATGGCCACTAGGCTATCCAAAATAAAATAATATAAGCGACACAAACACCCAAAGACAAACCATAACAAAAATAAACCGCGACAGAAGAACCGCCGTGGAACGGTCAGCGGAAACGAATTCCACTGGGGGGGGGGGGGGGGGGGGGGGGGTTTAAATAAATTTTACGTGGCCACACTCCTCGCCTGTATATCCGTCGCGATTTAGACACATGATTTATTCAGTCCGCATGATGGCCTCCTAACTCATCGTGAACACAAAACAATCAAACAACCACAGAGATGAAACAACGGTGAGGACTCGACAGCAAGAAAACACGGAAATGCTGGAGCAAAAGAAAACCAACAATTAGACTCCGATGGGCCCGACCACAGAAAGACTAGAAGGCCTTCTCGGAAGGTAATTAAGCCGCACAGCTCTTTATTTAAAGAATAGGGTAAGTTGTAGTGTGTGGTTTTGTAAGTAATAAATCACCGTTTAGTGGTCAATTGTAAAGTAAACCATATTACAAACGCGTAGCGCGAGTGATTTGCCTACGTTTGTTTGTTTGATTTGAGGTTCAACGTCCCCGTCAACACTGTAAAGGTCATTTTGGAGACGTTGCTTCCAATTTTGTGGGACTTTTACCACATTGAGATGAAATGACATCTCAAGCCCTGTCGCCAATGAAACCAATATGGTTTATTAGCATGGGCGGTCCGCCTCGCACCGCGGTTCCTGGACAGGCTTAGATCCTCTAAGCGGTTTACCAGTACTTATGTGCGGGCCGGATTCAGCTCTGCGTGGAAACAGCATGCAGCCCATATATTTCTTCAAGCCCCTATGGGCGGGGGCTAGATTTGCCTACGTACTTCTGACAGAAAAAAACTGTGGTTTATTACTCAACAAATCACACAATAAAGTTGAACTATTTTAATTCGAACGCACAACAGATCGCATTACGAAAACATGCCTATATAATTTTGACCCCCTTGAACCCCACTTTTATGTAGTAAAACTGGGGTTTCCGGGGGTATAAATTATTTTTCTTATTTCTGCTCTAAAATATAGATTGTGAGTACTCGTTAGATCCGCCTCGATGAGGCGGTTCTAACGAGTGCCCACAATCTATATTTGGAGCAGAAATAAGAAAAATATCACAATTTTTCATCATAAAATTTTCATTTTTTCAGCGATAAAGGTGGCAATGTATTTGTATAGGTGTGTTTACGTAATAGACCATCATTTTGTTGTTTCCTTCCATTTCTTCCAACCTTTCGCAATTGATAGTAAGAATAAATTTAGCCTACGCACACAGATTACGTTTATGATGCGATGCGAGAAAATTACGTTTAAAGAATCTGGCAGGTTTTATGCCGTCACTCGTCACGCTCATCCGCCAAGGGACTTTTTTGCAGATTTAATCACTTATCAAAATAAAAAAAATTCTATTGCCAATATAGGCGCGCTGTTATTTGCATCTAATGTCAAATATCCCAGGAAATAATTTATAGCATATTACATTTTGCTATTGAGATGAAATGATAGTGAAAACAAACAATCGACGATCGGTTATCAGGTCTGTTCTTTACATATATATAAATGGAATGTTTACGCATATTTAAATGCGAGTCGGTGTCTGAACTAGGTTATTTAACTAGATGTTAGTTTGGTACTCATCTAGATTTCAAACTGCAACGGAAGGTCAGGTGGTTTTTCTCCGGGTACTCCGGTTTTCGCCCACCTCTGATTAACGATCGGCTCGATATGAGTGAAATAATCTTGAAAGGGCCGTAAAACCCAAACAAAAAAAAAAAAAAAAAAAAAAAAATTAGACTTCAAACGTGATGAAAGTCGATATCCTTATTTATTTATTTTTGTTGCTTGACCCAGCAGGCTATGACGTAATTGTGACGTCACATCGACGTCGGTACAACGGCATGAACTTTATGCACCTTCACATCTACATCTCAAGCCCTGCCGCCCAATAGAACCAATAGGGGTTATAAGGATGGGCGGTCCGACTCGCACCGCATTGCCTGGGCAGGCTTAGATCCTCTAAGCGAAACGGTTTACCAGTACTCGTTTGCGGGTCGGTATCACCTCTGCGTGGAAGCGTCATGCAGCCACGTCTATTTCTTCAAACCCCGATGAGCGGGAGCCAGTGGCAAATAGTATAGATCCAGATCAGATGGAGTCTATGTCATCTGATATGGATCTACACTGTGTGCAAATGTATTTTTGTTTTGGTTGAGCAGAAAAAGCTTCAACATGTATGTTCTTATCGCAAATAAGCATTACTTTCTCATTACGATTGGGTGATTGATCTATGGACGTTTCAACATTTTTACGATAACACGCCTGTGTGACACGCCTGTGTGACAAAGCACATTCTTTCCTATCGCAACAATGGTTACTTTTCCCTTGAAACTGTTTGATATTTTCCAGTTTATACTTCAAACACACAACATGGGTTGTGGGTGCTCGTTAGAACCGCCTCATACCCCTGTTTTCTCGGTGTTTTTTACAAGGGATTGTTAACATGATGAGCTGTGACTGCCGCTATCAGCAACTGACAATTTTAAATTCGCTCTCGCTTCGCTGTCGAACATCTAATACATGTAGAAACATTTTAAATCTTGTTAAAATGTGTCTGTCTATTTGGTTAAAACGTGTATATTTACCATTTTTTAAATTTTGAACATTCCTGACATAAAACCACAATCTATTGTCGACCACATTTTTAACACGGGTAAAATTAGGAACCGTAAAACATATGAGTATGGCCAGCCATAATGTTCTTTAGTGGAGGTTTAGAAACACCACACAGATAGTTTGTATGGGAAGTCATATTGGTTAAAACATTCAAAAGCACAAACAATCATGGAAATCCAATGTTGAATGGAAAAAGGAATGCCCATAAATAATGAACTTTTTAAAGAGCATTTAAACAGTTTACCTTCACACCGGATGGTGATCATAATGGTATATGCATGCAATATAAAAATTACACACCAGCAGAAGTTTTAAGGAGAGAATTCCGCAGCCAGTAGTCAAATATTTTATTATATGAATAATGAACAAAACACATGTCAGAAACGTAACCTTAGAAACCATGACGATCGACGAAAACTTGGTGGAGCGCAGTGCTGCATCGGATTTGAGATCGAGATGTAGCCGGTTCGACCTCCGGCGCTGAGCACAGTGGTGCAGTGGTAAAGCGTCGAATTTAAGATCGAGATGTAGCCGGTTCGATCCCCGCAAGCGCCAAGTGGTGTTACCCTAAGCAAGAGACTTTATCCACATTGCTTAGTACTGGTTTCTACCCAGGAAAAAGAGGGTCACATGGAAGTTTAGTACTTGCACTAAATGTGTTACCCTCTATAAATAAGGTCGATTTATTATTTATACATATATAGAACGTTACTCTCTAAAATCGGCCCCGGTATCATTTAACGCATACAGAATTGCTTTGTTGAACCTGAAGGTGGGTAGATGGTCAGAAACAACAGCAGTGCAATAACACGGTTGAGCCCGGGTTTGTCTCCAAGGTTTAATGCATTCCACAATAATACGGTTAAAGAAGCATCACGTAAATAAGTCCGTGAAATGAACATCCTCCTAAACCCTACCTTATACAGAGAAAACCAGGGATTACGGGGTATACATTATTTTCCTTATTTCTGCTCCAATACATAGGTTGTGGGTACTCGTTAGAACCGCCTCAATAAGGCTGAGCTAACGCGCACCCACAGCCTAATTTTGCAGAACAAATACGAAAAAATACCGCGAATTTTCAGAAGCCTCCGTGGTGTAGTGGTTATGATACTCGCCTTGTAAACCAATGATCGCAGGATCGATCCCGGGCTTCTCCAGACTTTCGGATGAGTCTTTAAACCGAGGACCCGTCTCCGCATGACCTTAACTATTGATGAGACGTAAAACTCAAACACCCATACCACCGCGAATTTTCACCAGAAAAGTCGCCATTTTGGAGATGTGAAAAATACACAATGTCGCACGGGTTTAGTTATCGTAATGAAAGCATTATACAGTCGAAATTCAATAGCTCGAATACCTTCTGTACTGTGGAAGTTTGTTCGAGATAGAAGCAGGTCAAACAAGTAAGGTTAAAGGTTGAATCATAGCACAGTCCATGCAACATGATGGGGATTACGTAATAATAGCTGTTCGACTTGCTATAAAATAAAGGCATGATGTGCGTACTCATTAGAATCGCCTCATTGAGGCGATTCTAAAGAGCACGCACTACACAACTGTTCACGATTAAAGAAGAAAGAAAACAAAACTCCATAAATTATCCTAAATATATTAATCTCGAGCTATAGGAAACATCGTCGGACTAAAACATGAGTTTGAATTAAACATAGTAAACAAGGCATATGTGATTGAGGTATCGAAGTGTTTCTGTAAATAACATAGGAAATGATTCATAATGAGGCAAACGTCTTTTTTTTCGGAAAAGATTTGTATGGTCATATCACCCACACCTCTTTCCTCTGAGGCAAAAGGGTCTCGGAAATTTCCATGCAGACACATTGTAAATATGTTATTTTCATTAATGCCTGAAGCCGATGAAAAACAAAATAAAAAAAAAAAAAGAAATCTTTTGTCATATTCAGTCGATTTTAGCATAAACTAGGCCCGGCTCATTGATATTAATATTCTGACACTTCTTGTATTTTTAAATTGTTGAATAGGCCTATCACCATCCTCTGAGGATATACAGTAGAACTTCGATGGCTCGAACACCGATGGCTCGTTTACCATGGATGAGTCGAACCCATTCTTGAGCCCCTAGCGGAAATCCTCTACCTAAGAAATAGTGGGGGATAATTAAGGAGATTTTAGTCTTTTATCTTGCAAATGTATGCTGTGTGTACTCATTAGAATCGCCTCGATGAGGCGATTCTAATGAGTACGCACAGCATACATTTTCATAAAAGAACACCGAAAAGATGTCTAAAATAATCTCGTTATGCCTCCTGACAGTAACCTCAGTGGCTCGAACTACCGCTGTCTCGAACAGATTTTCACGGTACCAAAGGGGTTCGAGCCATCGAAGTTCGACTGTAAATATGAAATAAAGTAGAAGTGAAGGCAATGATCAGGAATCGATATGATTTACCCACAGCTCTCACCAGTGACACCAAAGCGAAAGAAACACAACCATGAAACAACCAGTCCTTAATGAAAAAAAAATCAACAGCAGAAAGCCAAAAGGACAGTAACGTTCCCCTAAAATGGCCAGTTGGCTATCCAAAACAAAATAATATATGTGTTACACACCTCCAAAGACAAACCATAACAAAAATAAGCCGCGACAGGAGAACTGCCTCGGAACGGTTAGTGAAACGAATTCCACTGGGGAGCTTAATCCACGAAGGTCTTCGAATTATAATTAATTTAACCTCATACAAAATCAAGCTCAGTTAGGTTTTTTGATACCGAATTCACGTTTGAGGTAAGCATGTTTGTGTGGTGTTCACTAACGACAGTGTTGTTCTGTTAACAGTGACAGCGGCGGTTCTATGAGGATCACGTTTTTTCTATACCCATATTTGATCTAGTATAGATCATGTATAATCATTTAGAACTTTTCATGACATTTAGTTTAACAGCCTATAAACGAGGGATGATGTTTATAGGAATATAACTTTTCATGACATTTAACTTAACAGCCTATAAACGAGAGATGATGTTTATAGAAATATACCCAATTTTGTACTATTTTTGTTACTTGTAAGAACATTCCTCTGAGCTCACAAGTTTATTTTGAACCATAAACATTCGAAATCATTTCACAATGCAATCTGATATAAATGTATCAAATAATTCTGCATTAGTATGAATAAGGTGCCGTGACTCTGCATACAATTAGATAATCTACTTTGATATTTCAATTACGCAACCGCATCGTTTTTTATAAATGATAAATACAAACGACGGGATTTAAGTCAAAGGAAATGGACTCGCCAGCAATACAGTCAAACCTGTGAACAAAGGCCATCTATGGGACAGGACAAATTTGGCCGTTATTCACAGGTGACCTTTATTCGGAGGTTTGAAAATTACCAGCAGGCCGACAGTGTCCAAAAATTCTTACATTTATTGATTAAATAGCAAGCTGTCACTGGATGAAGAAGCATATTGTTTTCCATTTAATTTACATGTTTATTTGTTGCGTCATCTGACGCCAGCAACCCCACACGTGTTTAAATCTTTCATAAAAAATGTTTGGAACCGGTAAAAAATATTTTCTCGATAGCTAAACGGTTGTGAATAGAGGTGGAAAGAAAACAGCGCTGTATAGCTCCCGAATTATCCCTCCGTGTCAATAACCAACAACAGCGTTCGACTTTTCCCTCCGAGCGTCTGCTATTTGGCGCCAAAACATAACCATTCATGAGATCGTAGAGTAGTCCGTTTTTATTATGCAAACATATACCGTTAGATGTAGCTAATTGTCTGAGGAGGATTAAATCATTTTCACATTGATCTTGGATTAGATTTTATGACTGGAGGATAAACGCAAATTAGAGACATGACTTGACCATATTTTCACACCTTATCGACACGCACCGCAGGGTGGCAATTATATGACAGGGATTAACAATAGTGTCATACTTGAACCGTAATAAATACACAGATGGTTTGTCCCTGACCCCTGTTGTGTTGTCGCAATTTTATACAAAGATAGGTTTACGCAACCAAAACGAATGGGGGTTTTGCACGGAAAAATTAAAATTCCAGTCAAAACCAAACAAATGTCATTATGTTAACGTTTGCTGTAACTATGGTGATAGAAACAATTTTATAAGTTAGAAATTTTTGACGTAGTAAATAGACTTTTGGGGCTTTGGTTCTATTCTGAGCTTCTACGGAGTCTCGGATGAGTCCATCACGAAAACACGCCTATATAATTTGACCCCTTGAACCCCACTTTTATAAAGTAAAACTAGGGTTTACAGGGGTAAACCTTATTTTTCTTTTTTTGGCTCTAAAATATAGATTGTGGGTATTCGTTAGAACCGCCTCGATTTATTTCGGCCCAAAATCTGTATTTTAGAGCGGAAATAAGACAAATAACGGTTACCCCTGTAAACCCCAGAGTGGGGTTCAAGGGGGTCAATCTTTTATATTTACATTTCCAGTGTAAAGTCTAATGTAAACCTATAGAAAACAATTGCGTTCATACTTCCATGAACGCATCGAATCACATGATTTTCAGTGACGTTACGTGACGTCATTCTAAACCATTGTTCTCTACGGGCGTTGATATGAAAAATAAACTTATTTTTTCTGCTTTTCATGAAAGTATGAACGACAGTGGGTCGCTAACAAAGTTTAAATGAACCCCTTCGCGGTTCATTTACTTTGCACGCGACCCACTGCGTTCATACTACCATGAACTGCAGAAAAATAAATTTCATTTCTTAAATAGGCGTGTTTTCGTGTTGAGAAGTCAAAACATGGAGCGACGACAGTAAACAAAACGGACAACAGGCAAGCCGAGTCAGCAGCTATTTTCCAAACAGGTGATGACTCAGAATATCCCAAACCTAACTAAAAAGAAGCAATATACATAATGGTAGAATGAATCAGAATCCCCATCATGACAAACATTAAACTGGAAAGACAAACGTAACTAAACATGAACAACCAAAAAGGAGTGAAGAATAAGAATGATCAAAGTAACAACATGTATGATTAGGGTAAGAACCAGAACCACCAACACAAAATATGGAGGAAACACAGCAAAAACACCGTCATGGAATGGCCAGTAAAATTTACTGGTGGGTTTGTTTAAGTTAACTTTACGTGATCCCGACCCTCACCCTCACTTTCACTGTGGTTCAAACAAGTATAATAAAACTGCATTTGAACGCTTACATACAAGAGGATGAACTGTTCATCCCCTAACACACTACAAGCTATAAAACGATTTGGGTTCCCGGCGGCCCTTGGGTTGCCTGATTCAATTTAAAATTTAACAAGAGCACCGCGTGCGGGTGCCAACGTTCGGCTGCAAATATTCTAAGTCGAAAAAGGGGCATAACTGTGCCAAAAATATTTTGAGGGTTACCTCACCTACTGCATTGAGTTCCCCTTTTCCTTTTTTTTTTTTTTTTTGAACAGCTAGTCCGAGTTTCAAAAAAAATATGTTCAGTAATGACAGAGATATTACAAAATGTCAAAGTTTTTGCACGACGACGCAGACGACGACGACGACGCAGACGTCGCCTGAGCTATGACAATATCTCGTTTTCTTCGAAAACAGCTGAGCTAAAAAGTCACACGAACTTAAAATAACAACACTGTAATGACAACATTACAAACGGAAGACCTAAAGAACAGTTACTTTTCCACAAAATAGCCAAATGGCTATCCAAAATAAACATATATTAGCAATAAGTATAATCAAAGACGAACTACCACGATGGAAGAAACGCGTGGAACAGTCATTTAAAGTTGTCTGTGTGTGGTGAGGGGAGAGTCTTAAATCGATTTTACGAGGCCATAATCCACACCCTTGGTTCTGTCGTGGTAAGAAAAAAAATCTGGTCGCACGAAGGATTTCAAATTCTGGTTTTTACATGATGATTAATACATACAAAAAGATCCCCCGATTACTTTAAACATCGTTAATTTATTATTTGAGCCAGCGCATGACAATAGCTACAATAAGACATGTGCGCCCCACGAAGACTCAGATCAGCCTGCGCATCCACGCAGTCTGATCAGAGTCTTCGCTGTGCGATCTAATGATAGCTAAGGGCCAAAATGCTCCTTCATGCAGCAAGAGAAGTCTCTGGATAGACTATATGGATGTGCAGGCTGATCTGAGTCTTCGATGGGCGCATATGTCTTATTGTAGGTTCTGTCATGCGCTGATTCATTTTTTTTTTCGATTACAACGAAATCGCAAAGAACTTATAAATGCTGCTCGAGTGTGCTGGAATTAGGGTCTTATGTAGTGGAGGAAACCGAAGAACCGGAAGAAAATGTCGACCTTGTACAGTATTACGATAACACATCCGTGTGATATTGTGCATTTTTCAAACCTCAAAAAAGGGTCAATTTTTTATGAAAAGTTGTGATATTTTTCTTATTTATACTCCAAGCATAGGTTTGGGTGCAGGTTTGGGTGCTCGTTAGAACCGCCTTATCGAGACGGTTCTAACGAGTACCCACAACCTATGTCTTGGAGCAGAAACTAGGAAAATAAATTTTACTCCCGTAAACCCCAGTTTTCTCTTTATAGAGTTGGGTTTACGGGGGTCTTTATTTCGCTGTTAGATTTGCATTATTACCCATGCGTCGGGTGCATTAAAACTTCTGAATTCATAAGAATAAGAGAATGAATCATGAATGCCTTAAGGGCAAAGTGAAAACGCGCAGTCAGAGATTGGGGTTTTTATTGCATACAACAGATGCACGTACTGTTTATGTTTACTAACTATGCCTCTCCTTGTCAACTATATACAACAATCACTTATGATTCAAGTTCAGCAAATAAAGTACTGGTGTCAAGAGGGGGCAGGCATTAAAATTTCATAAACTCCGGGATTTGAAGCCCCAGAAGCTTTACTACTGACCGTCCCAAGGCGATGGTTCTTTTTCCAGTGTCTCAATTGCTTGTTGGCTTTGTGCCGTTGGTTCATGTTCTGTCTGATGTTTATGTGTGTGCCCCCCATGTCGCTTACTTCCTTTAGGTGACTTTAGATGGTAGAAGACTCCGATGGCCCCAACCAGAGACAGAGCATAGTATTAACGGTACACGATTTTTTCCAATTGCAGTATTTTGACAACGCTTGACAGGAAATTTCAAATAAAAAAGGGAAATGACCCGCTGTTTGTTTGCGACACTGTCTGAACTGGCCGAACATCCAATCGGGATTATATGTAGGCTGGTTCAATAAAATGGTGCTTAAGGCAGTTCTGTCCCGAACAAGAAACTGCTCTGTGCTCAGTCGTTGAAACATTATTTACAAGGGTTAATACTTTGGAAGCAAGGATTTTAACACATATCTGAAAACCGTAGAATGTACAAGTTTTTCTGGGCAAGACTAGCTGCTCACGGCCAATTAGGCCCTATCCGTGATTGTTAGTTAACGAGCCCATTAGTATGTGAATTGTAGCGAGTGCAATATACACGTACTTATAATGTTAACTATGACATTCTGGTATTTTTGCTGGCAAAACCCACTCACAGTTTAGCAATATTACAAGTAAAGTTTGCCATATCAAATGACTGATACAGCCTACGATATCGTCAGTTTTGATTACCTGAACCGTGAATCGTGTAGCAGTTTCAGTGTATGTTAAAGCTGAATTCACATAATCGGATGATTTGGTTAGAATAGTCCAAAGGAAGGTGGAAAAGATATCTCGGCCTTATAGGACTTTACTATAGTATCCCATTGTTGCGGAGTTATTAATGTTTTTTTTTTTTTTTTTTTTGGGGGGGGGGGGGAGCGTGAGGAGGGGTTGGTTTTACGACACTTTCAAGATTATTTCACTCATATCGAGCCGATCGTTAATCAGAGGTGGGAGTAAAACGGAGCACCCATTGCAGAACTTGACGTCTCACATGTTACCCGAAACAAACTCAACCATAGCGCTGAGAGACCTAATGACTAAGGATCAGCGCTCTTTTCTACTAGACTACGGAGGCCGCTCTGTAATTAATATTATAACTTAGCAATACGAGACAAATTACATTAAACAAATAACAAAGGGCACTTAACCTATTGTACATGTTCTTACAAGTGCTTTGTCATGATCGATCATTTATCAAAGAAACAGCCAGAAAAGTCAATAGCGTTGTACCTAATCATATCGTTCTCATATAATAAAGTAAACTCTTAAATAGATCATATAGAAGAATGACCGATCACAAATGCTCATTGTAAAGTCTATGCTTTATGTATCTGCTATTGTGTATATATATATTTGCAATACCGCAAAGAAATTTTCAGGCTTTTGATTAGACTGCGCAAGAGTGATTATTTTCTATATATCCCTTGAGCAAACATATAAATATACCCCTTTCGCGCTTGTCTTCGCTGAATTGCGATGTGCGCCATCTTAGATTTACTGCAGGAGATAAGAAAATTATTTAATATCATGCAACAAAAAAACAAGTAAATAAAATTTCTTTGATTGATTTTCATTCATTCGGTACTTTATTTCCTTGTTTTACGATATAAAACTCTCATTCTAACTCGATATAAATGGTTTCGCACAGAACACCGTGATCAACGTAGTGCATACAGACGGGCGCGTTTGATGACGTCACATGTACTTCTGACGGCGTACGCTACAAAAGAAAAATTCGGAAAATTTTGCAACAATGTACAAAATGTCTTCCAAAATAACTTATAATCATTATATCGGCATCGCATTAAAAAAAACGAAAGAAAAAAAACAACAACAAACAAACAAACAAAAAAAAAAAACTACATAAAAACAAAATGGCTTTGGAAGTAGACTGTAAAATAGAAGTGAAGGCAAAGAGCAGGAATCGATAAAAGTATCTCATATCTCCCATCCAAGAGGTCAAAGGGAAAAACACACAGACATAAAATAACTTCACTGTAGTGGCATGTTAATAAACGAAAAGCCAAAAGGACATAAAAAGTCGAAGTGGAAGCCGTCATACAGTCTTAGGCCAGACCGTCGGCGTGCAATTAAAGACGGAAGCAAAGATACGTATCAAAAGTAATGTTAACTTCCACGCAGGCAATCTGTCATATACAATTCATGTACCCAATTGTTATATTTACATATTTGAGTAGCATCGTTTTAACCCCACGTTTTCTCTTTATAAAGCGGGGTTTAGAGGTATTCATTTCACGGACTTTTTAACGTGATGAGCGATGCTTGTTTGTTTGAGGTTTACCGTCCAAGTCAGGACTATATATGTCATTTTGGAAAAGTTGCTAAAAAGTTTGTGGGATTTTTACTTGACATTGAGATGAAATGACATCTCAAGCCCAGTCGCCCAATAAAACCAGTTAGGTTTATATGCATGGACAGTCCGACTCGCACCGGTATGCCTGGGCAGGTTTCTTATGTCGCGGTTTATTTTTGTTATGGTTTGTCTTTGGGTGTTTGTGTCTCTTATGTTATTTTATTTTGGATAGCCTATTGGCATTTTTGTGGGAAAGTAACTGTCGTTTTGGCTTTCCGCTATTGACGTTTACATTAGGGTTTGTTGTTTCATGTTTGTGTTTCTTTCCCTTTGATGTCTCTGATGGGAGCTGTGGGTTAATTGTATCGATTCCTGATCATTGCCTCCACTTCTACGTAGAGCCTCTAAGCAGTTTACAAGTATTCATGTGCGGTCGGTTTCGGCTCCGCAAGCCTGATCTATTTCTTCGAGTACCGATGAGCTTGGGCTGTGATGAGCGATACATTGTGAAACTAAACCTTGTCATCCTTAAGATACTTTAACTTTGTATGTTCAAGAAGACAATCTGTCTGGCTTGTCCCTTTTAAAAAGGCTATTCTAATTACATA
Organism: Lucinisca nassula; assembly: GCA_963580285.1. NCBI lineage: Eukaryota > Metazoa > Mollusca > Bivalvia > Lucinida > Lucinidae > Lucinisca > Lucinisca nassula. The sequence continues at coordinate 14,041,989 of OY757019.1, forward strand.
GCTATTACACGGTACATTTCGTATCAGTGGAAATTGTCCTCAGAGACAAGAAGCTCTTAACTGTGACGGAACCTCAACTCATTGCACTGGGGACAATATAAAAGCAATAGACACAATAGAAATGCCATTAAAGCCATACTTGCGTATCTATTGGAACTGTTCTTCAAAATTATAATGAACGGGATGATATTGATAACAGTTAATTTCCATTTCCTTGATTGACATGTACCTCGACGCCCCTCTTAAAGCGTTTATAGAGGATCTTACATGAGTGCTCATGCATTATTGAATTTTTTAAGCGAGTTGAGGAAAAGGATTAAATTCGAGGCTTCGCCGAAACAAAAATAAACCGCGACAGAAGAACCACCTTGGAACGGTCAGTGAAACGAATTTCACTGGGAGGCTTAAATCGATTTTACGTGGCCACAATCCTCGATCTTAATTCGCTATTTCGACAGATTATTTGTTCAGTCCACATGATGGCCTCCTAACTCATCAGTGCAACATCTCAGTCAACACAAAAAAAAAAAAAACACAAAACAGCCACAGAGATGAGACGACGGCGAGGACACGCCAGCAAGAAAACTCTGAAATGCAGGGGCAAAAGAAAACCATAATCCAATCCAATCGGCCCGACCAAAGACAGAACATTAGGCACCAACCATCTTTACATAGAATTAGATCCCTCTTATTCTCAGTAAGCCTTTACGCTTGAACCGTCATAGAATCTGAGGCCTGACCCACCGGCATGCAATTAAAGAGGGAAGCAAAGTTGTCAACCGTGATTGGTTTTATCATGCATACACTCTATCGTATAACATTTATGTTGAACCCAATCTTTTTATATCGAAGAATGGTTTTACGAAATTGGGTGCTGTAGTCATTGCTGGTATATTTTTTTCTGAATTTACCCAGCTACAATTGATAGATGTAAATCAAAAAACGGGGCCTCGGACACAGAAGAATTCGTTTAATATAACTGAAGTTCGGGGAGGTGGGGGAGTGGCGTAAATTTGACTGATCAAACCATCGAAATAGGTATTGTCAATAATTAATAAACCATCCAAATATCTAGAAGTCGAGCTTAAGGATTCACTTATTTCAGATTGGTTTCCAATTAAAATGGTCATCATGAAGTCTCTTTCATAAGAAAACAAGAACAGATCAGCCACAAGTAGAAAGGTGAGAGCTTCAAACACTTTCTGACATGACAAAACCGTATAATTTCTACGCTCTTCAGAAGTAAAAAAGCATTTCTTACATTACATGCAAGATAGAGGTAATCTTCCCTATGAAATGTCAATTCATTTAATTCGTTCACTGTTTCGTTTATAAGATGATGAAGTGTAGTGTAATGGGTGAAAAAATCACAAGTAGACAGACTTGAAGCACGAACCTCTGGATTGTAATTTGTTTAAAACTTCATTAGAATTTTTTATAGACCACTTACCTTTCAAAGTAGAAGTAAAACAAAGATCAGGAATTGATATAATTAACTTACTCCACCCATAAAAGACACCAAAGGGAAAGAAATACAAACATTAAGCGACCAGACAATAATAGAAATCTAAACAAAGGAAGGCCATAAGGACAGTTACTTTCCCACAAAATGGCCATATGGCCATCCAAAATTAAAAGACACAAGTGATACACACAGTAAGTAACAAACAACAACATAAATAAATCGCCACAGAAGAGCCGCCTTGGAACGGTCAGTGGAAGAGTTCCACTGGGTGGCTTAAATCGATTTTACGTGGCCACAATCCTCGCACTTACTTCCGTCGCGATTTAGACAAATAATTTGTTCAGTCCGCATGAAGGCCTCCTAACTCATCAGTGCAACATCTCCGTGAACACAAAAATCAAAGAACCACAGAGGTGAGACAACGGTGAGGACTCGACAGCAAGAAACCACTGAAATGCTGGAGCAAAAGAAAACCAACAGTTAGACACCGATGAGCCCGACCAGAGACAGAGCATCAGGCACCAACCAACAAAGATTTTGTCGCAATATTTAATTACTTGTTTTTTTTTTTTTTAAGGCAGTAAAACATGAAGCTCATACTTTGGAGAGTTCAGTGGTGGTACAAGAGCTTGAGTTTGCAATAAACCAAGCTTTGTATGGTCTTTTATGAAGTTTAGGTCACCAATATAACGCAGGAAGCTTGTCTTGGCCTTCTGTTAAACATACAGCAAATTTTGTAACTGAATGACAAATGTGGTCATCATCTACAGCCCTCTCTACAGCCGAAGGCTGCAGTTCATAGGCCTTAGTACCACCAAGCCCTTGCTGAATAGTGTTAACATAGTGGAGCCGACAAGCAAAAACGACATTGTTAGCGGACTTGTCTGTTGGAGCCAAAACAAAATTCTCGACTACCCAGTTTAAGGTGACCATTATATAGAACATATTTAACGTCAATACAGCTGGCGGTAAGGGACTGTGTGGCGGCCTTAAAACGTCTACTCTTCATCATAGTGTAATTTATATTTTCTTGTCCTTTGCGATCATTGATTCCATTCTGGAACATTGAAAATATTTAAGGGTCACTGATAAGCAAAATAGAAGTGGAGGCAATGATCAGGAACCGATACAATTAACCCACACCTCATGTAAGAGATACCAACGGGAAAGAAACACAAACATGTAATACCTAGACCCAAATGGAAACATCAACAGCGGAAAGCCAAAGGGGCAGTAACTTTCCTACAAAATTGCCAAATAGCTTTCCAGAACAAAAATAGATAAGGGATATACACCTTCAAAGACGAACTATTATAAAAATAAACCGCGACAGAAGAACCGCCTTTGAGCGGTCAGTGAATAGTATTTCATTTGTGTCTCTCTCTCTCTCTCTGTGTGTGTGTGTGTGTGTGTGTGTGTGTGTGTGTGTGTGTGTAGTGGGTGGGGGTCTAAATCTTTTTTTTTTCGCGGCCGCAATCCTCCTTATTTCCGTCGGTCCGCATGAGGCTTAAAGGCATTTATTCTTTAACAGTAGGGCATACCGTGTGTTCTTATTGTTTTATTGCCCCCTGTGATATACTCTCTGTAGCAGATCAAAGGCAGCCCCTAAGAGGGTGATTAGTAGCTCTTGTTGAATCCCTGACTGCGCCACATAAGGGAAAACCAATAAGGTACCCTCTAGTCAACAGTTAGTAAACTATTGATTTTTCCCCAAGAAGGCCCCTTACCTATTGGAGACAGAGAGCTTCTCTTCAGTCAGCTCAGAGGGCTACATAATATTATGTAAATCAATGATGGTCCTCAATAATCCAGAATAAATGCCTTTAAGGTTTCCTAACGGTGGTTCAAGCGAAACACATAGTTTTTCCTGATTGGCCTAAACTACATAGTCTGTCCCAGAAAACTGTAGACTCCATGCTTATAAGTTCTGCTTGTATTCTTTGCTTCCAAAGGATAAACCTTTTATAGAATGTATTGAAGAAAAATGTAGATGGACATTATTTTGCAAGTGATATTCCAAAATACTTTTCGTTGCAAAAATGGTACATGTATGTATAATTAGGAAATCACGCCTCAGCTTGCACATATGCGTGTTGACCGAATCACGGTTGATAGGAATGCTGGATTCTTTAATTACACAGCGGCGATTTAGACCCAGCAATAGCCTCAACACAAAGCTCTATTAGATGATTGAGGCTTGATACTTTGTGTTTCGCTGGATCTACCGTGATTTAGCTAGTGGTTTCTTTAACCTTGGCTAATTCTGTTAGGGTTACTGTCAGCAGTCCCCGTCATTGCTTCATCTCAGTTATTGAATTTTGATTAGTAACTGTCTGCGACGATGCATTAATTGAAACCTTTATGCGAACCACATATTTTGTGTTATATGCTTGAAATTAAACCAGAACCTAGGGCAAAGATTTGCCGCCTGTAAAATAGACTCAAGCCTAAAACCCGATGGTTTGAGCTGTCATCAGTTCAAGGGTGGTGATTTTTGTGTTGGTCCTTCACCGTTGCTTTGTTGAATTTCAACTAAATAGAAGTGAAGGCAATGATCAACAATATGTTGCCTGCGTTTCAACAGATGACTTTGCTCCCCAAGATGGAGCGGTAGAAATCATAACTCATTTGCATTTCAGACCCCTACTGAAGAACTGACATTTATAAAGATTCCTTCTTCCCTCAGACCATAAGATATTTGAATGTCCTTACTGATTCTTTCGTTTTCTCAGCTTTAGGTGCAGAGGATAGTGTAGTTAAGTTTTCCTCTTTGGTGCGGGCTAGAGATTAACTTACCATACCACAGGTCCTGGTGTGAATCTCATTGGACGTGGTACTATGTTTATTTAAGCACGAATATTAAAGTACCGGCTGCACTGCCGTTCAGAGAGAGAGAGAGAGAGAGAGAGAGAGAGAGAGAGAGAGAGAGAGAGAGAGAGAGAGAGAGAGAGTGTGAGAGGGAGAGAGTGAGAGAGAGAGAGAGAGAGAGAGAGAGAGAGAGAGAGAGAGAGATGTAGATGTATGGGCCAATTCGACACTTTATCAGTAACCTTGACCAACATTATTATGACATTCAAAGAAAACAAACACCAGACGAATACAGTTCATGGCTTCTTGAGTCCATATGTCAAAGTGCTTAGATAGTCTTTATCGCAGCGTTGCACGCTAACATATCTTCTAACACTCGACATACATAAAGAATACAACTGCCATCACGAAAACACGCCTATATAATTTTGATCCCCCTTGAACCCCAGTTTTAATCAATTAATCAGTTAATAATTTTGGATTAACGCTTTGGTACTTCGACCTAAACTACTTTTATATACTAAAATTGGGGTTTACAGGAGTTAACCTTATTTTTTTCTGATTTCTACTCTAAAATATAGGTTGTGGGTACTCGTTAGAACCGGCTCGTTGAGGCGGTTCTAATGAGTTCCCACAACCTATATTTGGAGCAAAAATAAGAAAATTATCACAATTTTTCATCTGAAAATTTTCATTTTTCGGCGGTAAAATGCAGTGTATTTGAATAGGCGTGTTTTCTTAATGCAACCGGGTCATTACTGTCAAGCGTAACCACAACATTTTTGTCATCCATATCAGCTGTGTCTGTATGTCGAAATCATCTATTCCCGGCGCTGGACGCGAGGTTGCCAGCAGAGATTTCCGGAAACCGCATAACAAATATATTGAAAAAAAAAATTATTTGATGATATAATCCAAGTGATATAAGCAATTAGCATAAATGAGTTGTGCAACATAATGACGTGAAAATAAGTGGATAAAAGGTGATTATCTGCAATCATAGTGTTTTAAAGACGGTACGAGGACTGTTCAAATATGAATGCAACTAAGCACATAAAAATGATTCCGTGATAGATTTTGATGAAAAATTTATTTTGCCCCTCAAAGTATTCCCCTTTAACAGATATACAAACTTTCAGTCTTCTGATCCAATCATTGAATGTATTTTGACAGTCTTTTCGCGGTATACTATGAAGGCACTGGAATATTGCAGAACCGAGGTGTTTGCGCTGTACAAATTTTCGACCAGGTATTTTTTTCAGCCGCGGGAACAAAAAAAAAAAGTCACACGGGGCAAGGTCAGGGGAATACGGGGGGTGGGGGGGGGGGGGTGAGGGAGTTCAAGAACCTTTTCCTGCTTCAGACAGTCTTGCACAATGAACGCCTTGTGCGATGACGCATTGTCATGTAGCAATCTGACATTGGCCAAACCAGTTGCGGGTCCTCGTTCTTTGAAATATTTCTCCAATTTTCGAAGAACTTTATTCTTGTAAAACTTCGTATTTACAGATTTGCCTTTAGGCACAGCAACCTGAATAGCAGGGCCCTGATTTGAAAAGAATATGGCATACATTACCTTCTTGACGCTCATAGTCAGCTTTGCAATGCATGGTATTTTGCAATACTTTGTTGCCCATATTTTGTTCTGAATCTTTCGTTTTGGCTCAAAAAAGTGACCCATGTCTCGTCACCTGTGACGACATTAGCGAAAGACAGTGCATTGTAATTTGGACACTTTTTAAGAAACTTCTTGGCGCATTGAACGCGTGTCTTTTTCTGCTCATCTGTCAACAGATGGGGAATCCATCTAGCACAGATCTTTCTCATTTTCAAATCCCTTTCAGAATTGTATGAGCTGCTCCTAATGAGATACCAACCATACTAGCTATTTGCCTAGTGGTGTATCGTGCATCGGTAGCAACTATTTGTTTCACTCTAGCAACCATCTTGGCAGATGTTGCTTTTTTCGGCCAACGATCATGTGGTGCATCTTCTGTGAGCCTAGCCCACAGCTGAATTTCTGACACCAACGAAAAACTGTCGAAAATGACAATTCATTATGCCCATAAACCGAACATAGTTCACCAAAAATGTATTTGCACCGTTTACAAAGAATACAACGATTCTTCATATAGGACCTATTTCAACGGCGTACTCTGACCTTCTTCCAACCTTGTTTTGTATTAGCATACAGGAGTAGACAGTGTTTATCGAACGATATACGTGGGAAGGCTGAAAAGTTCTGAGCCTGACCAAGATTCAATGGTTTGTCCATGCTGAAAGTGCCTTATTTTTCAACATAGTCTCCATTCCTGTCCACACACTTCCTCCAGCGATGCTGGAGTCCTTGGATCCGAATTGTATAGAAGCTCTCATCTTGGTCCCTGAAAACCTCCTCCACAGCAGCTATCACCTCGTCTGACCGATAATGCTGCCCAGCCAAGTGCTTTTTCATGTTTGGAAACAGGAAATAGTCTGATGGAGCTAGATCAGGTGAATACGGAGGGTGATCGACAAGTGTGAAGCCACAGTCATGCACAGCAGCCATTGCGACAACCGATTTATGAGCAGGCGCACTGTCCTGATGGAACAACAGAAGAGACAGACGACCTTTGCCTTCTTTGGAGGGGGTGAGCCAGGGTACTTCCATTGCATGGATTGTCTTTTGGTCTCAAAGTCATGAACCCAACACTCATCCTGAGTGACAAAACGGTCAAGAAAACCATCTTGGTCTGCTTCAAAAATAGCCAAGTTGGCTTGTGACAGGTTCAGTCTGGTCAACATTTGGTCAGGCGTCATAGGCCGTGGCACCCATCTGGCGGAAACGTTCGACATTCCTAATTCACTGTGTAGAATGTTCTCTACTTGTTCACGGGAGATGCCAACAGTGTTAGCTAACTGATTCACAGTTAAACGCATGTCATCCATGACGACCCTGTGCATTTGGCTGATGGTTTCCCTAGTTATTGCCGTTGTGGGTCGTCCACACCGGTCATCATCTTCATGGCTGTCCATGCCCATCTTAAAATTTGCTGCCCGCCTTTACACGGTTGCATACGAAGGAGCATCAACCCCATATATAGCAACCATATCGGCTTGAATGTCCTTAGGAGCTATCCCCTTTTTATGGAGGTACTTGATGATACCACGATGCCAGATTTTGTCCATTTTCTCAAAAACGTGCTAGTATCAATTTTCAAAGTCTAGAATTTCTACGTTATTGCAGGTAAACTTGAAGTAATTTGAGTCAAATCAAGTAATAAAGGTTTGGATTTAATGCATACAAAATTTCATGGCTGTTCGATGCCTGCTTCTCGGTCAGGCTCATAACTTTTTAGCCTACCCTCGTATATGGCTAAAGTGCACGGATTTTAACAGGTTTTGTATCAATGTATAGGTAAAATGTTTCTCTACGCTGTAATATTTATTTCCAGGTGATTTTCGCATTAGTGCATTAGAAAACGTTCTACTTGCATTCATATTTGAACAGTCCTCATATATATATATATATATATATATATATATATATATGAAAATCAAAGTAAAGCACGATACAGGCAATTAAATAGACAAATGAATTAGCGCACAAAAATCGGTCGCACCGCAACCGGGACTCGAACCACGGATCTCCTGCATTCCGGGCAGACGTGCTAACCATTACACCACCGCGGCCTTCCGACATTGTACGCCAATTTTAACATTTATAAACCTTTAACGTCATTAGCGCTATTTAGAGACCTTTCATTTACCGCCATAGGCGACCCTATCATTTTCGGTTCTTTTTTAGCTCACCGTCACGTAGTGACGAGGTGAGCTTTTGGGATCACTTTTTGTCCGTCGTCCGTCGTGCGTCCGTCCGTCCGTGCGTCCGTGCGTCCGTAAACAATTTCTTTAAACGACAACTTCTCCTCAACCACTGATCAGATTTTGACCAAACTTCACAGGAATGATCCTTAGGTGGTCCCCTTTCAAAGATGTTCAAATGGTTCCGGTCCGTTGCACATCTAGGTCACAGGAGCCAAAACTCGATTTTTTTTCACCAAAAACTTAAAAAATCTTCTTCTCTGAAACCACAAGGCCCAGGTCTTTGATATTTGGTATGAAGCTTCATCTAGTGGACCCCTACCAAGATTGTTCAAATTATAGTGCTGGGGCCAAAAATGCCCCCACCACGGGGCCCTTTGATTTTACATAGGCTTATGAAAATTAAAGAGATAATGTTGGTTGGTGCCTGATGCTCTGTCTCCGGTCAGGCTCATCGGAGTCTAACTGTTGGTTTTCTTTTGCTCCAGCATTTCAGTGGTTTCTTGCTGTCGAGTCCTCACCGTTGTCTCACCTCTGTGGTTCTTTGATTTCTGTGTTCACGGAGATGTTGCACTGATGAGTTAGGAGGCCTTCATGCGGACTGAACAGATTATTTGTCTAAATCGCGACGGAAGTAAGGGCGAGGATTGTGGCCACGTAAAATCGATTTAAGCCCCCCAGTGGAAATCTTCCACTGACCGTTCCAAGGCGGCTCTTCTGTGGCGATTTATTTATGTTGTTGTTTGTTACTTACTGTGTGTATCACTTGTGTCTTTTAATTTTGGATGGCCATATGGCCATTTTGTGGGAAAGTAACTGTCCATATGGCCTTCCTTTGTTTAGGTTTCCATTATGATCTGGTCGCTTAATGTTTGTATTTCTTTCCCTTTGGTGTCTTTTATGGATGGAGTAAGTTAATTGTATCAATTCCTGATCTTTGTTTTACTTCTACTTTATATAGGGAAAATCTTTAAAAATCTTCTTCTCTGAAACCACAAGGCCCAGGTCTTTGATATTTGGTATGAAGCTTCATCTAGTAGACCCCTACCAAGATTGTTCAAATTATAGTGCTGGGGCCAAAAATGCCCCCGCCCCGGGGCCCTTTGGTTTTTACATAGGCTTATATAGGGAAAATCTTTAAAAATCTTCTTCTCTGAAACCACAAGGCCCAGGTCTTTGATATTTGGTACGAAGCTTCATCTAGTGGACCCCTACCAAGATTGTTCAAATTATAGTGCTGGGGCCAAAAATGCCCCCGCCCCGGGGCCCTTTGGTTTTACATAGGCTTATAAAGGGAAAATCTTTAAAAATCTTCTTCTCTGAAACCACAGGGCCCAGGACTTTGATATTTGGTATGAAGCTTCATCTAGTGGACCCCGACCAAGATTGTTCAAATTATAGTGCTGGGACAAAAAATGCCCCCGCCACGGGGCCCTTTGGTTTTACATAGGCTTATATAGGGAAAATCTTTAAAAATCTTCTTCTCTGAAACCACAAGGCCCATGTCTTTGATATTTGGTATGAAGCTTCATCTAGTGGACCCCTACCAAGATTGTTCAAATTATAGTGCTGGGGCCAAAAATGCCCCCGCCCCGGGGCCCTTTGGTTTTACATAGGCTTATATAGGGAAAATATTAAAAAATTTCTTCTCTGAAACCACATGGCCCAGGACTTTGATGTTTGGTATGAAGCTTCATCTAGTGGACCCCTACCAAGATTGTTCAACTTTTAGTGCTAGAACAAAAAATGCCCCCGCCACGGGGCCCTTTGGTTTTACATTGGCTTATATAGGGAAAATCTTTAAAAATCTTCTTCTCTGAAACCGCAAGGCCCAGGTCTTTGATATTTGGTATGAAGCTTCATCTAGTGGACCCCTACCAAGATTGTTCAAATAATAGTGCTGGGGCCAAAAATGCCCCTGCCCCGGGGCCCTTTGGTTTTACATAGGCTTATATAGGGAAAATCTTTAAAAATCTTCTTCTCTGAAACCACAAGGCCCAGGACTTTGATATTTGGTATGAAGCTTCATCTAGTGGACCCCTACCAAGATTGTTCAAATTATAGTGCTGGGACAAAAATGCCCCCGCCACGGGGCCCTTTGGTTTCACAAAGGCTTATATAGGGAAAATCTTTAAAAATCTTCTTCTCTGAAACCACAAGGCCCATGTCTTTGATATTTGGTATGAGGCTTCATCTAGTAGACCCCTTCCAAGATTGTTCAAATTATAGTGCTGGGGCCAAAAATGCCCCCGCCATGGGGCCCTTTGGTTTTACATAGGCTTATATAGGGAAAAATCTTTAAAAATTTTCTTCTCTGAAACCACAAGGCCCAGGACTTTGATATTTGGTATGAAGCTTCATCTTGTGGACCCCTACCAAAATTGTTCAAATTATAGTGCTGGGGCAAAAAATGCCCCCGTCCCGGGGCCCTTTGGTTTTACATAGGCTTATATAGGCAAAATCTTTAAAAATCTTCTTCTCTGAAACCGCTAGGCCCAGGTCTTTGATATTTGATGTGTAGCTTCATCTAGTGGACTTTTGCCAAGATTGTTCAAATTATATCCTTTGTTGATGTTTGTAATGAAGCTTCACCTTTAAGACCTCCCTCAACATTATGCCCTGGGCCCAATAATGGCCCTCTCTGGGGCCCACTTGTTACACTATGGATCAGGTGAGCAATCCAGGGCCATCATGGCCCTTTTGGGATTAATATTAGGATCACTTTTTGTCTGTCATCCGTGCGTAAACAATTTCTTCAAACCACATCTCCTCCCAAACCACTAATCGAATTTTGACCAAACTTCACAGGAATGATCCTTAGGTGGACCTCTTTCAGAGTTGTTCAAATGGTTCGGGTCCATTGCACATCTAGGTCACAGGAGCCAAAAATAGATTTTTTTCACCAAAAACTTAAAAAATCTTCTTCTCTGAAATCGCAAGGCCCAGGTCTTTGATATTTGGTATGAAGCTTCAACTAGTGGACCCCTACCAAGATTGTTCAAATTATAGTGCTGGGGCCAAAAATGCCCCCGCCCCGGGGCCCTTTGGTTTTACATGGGTTTTTATCGGGAAAATCTTTAAAAATCTTCTTCTCTGAAACCACAAGGCCCAGGTCTTTGATATTTGGCATGAAGGTTTATTTAGTGGACCCCTACCAAGATTGTTCAAATTATAGTGCTGGGCCAAAAATGCCTCCGCCCCGGGGCCCTTTGGTTTTACATGGGCTTATATAGGGAAAATCTTGAAAAATCTTCTTCTCTGAAACCGCAAGGACCAGGTCTTTGATGTTTGGTATGAAGCTTCATCTAGTGGACCCCTACCAAGATTGTTCAAATTATAGTGCTAGGGCAAAAAATGCCCCCGCCCCGGGGCCCTTTGGTTTTACATAGGCTTATATAGGGAAAATCTTGAAAAATCTTCTTCTCTGAAACTGCAAGGCCCAGGTCTTTGATATTTAGTATGAAGCTTCATCATTTGAACCTCTACCAAGATTGTTCAAATTATAGCCCTGGGGCCAAAAATGCCCCCGCCCCGGGGTCCTTTGGTTTTACATGGGTTTTTATCGGGAAAATCTTTAAAAATCTTCTTCTCTGAAACCACAAGGCCCAGGTCTTTGATGTTTGGTATGAAGCTTCATCTAGTGGACCCCTACCAAGATTGTTCAAATTATAGTGCTAGGGCAAAAAATGCCCCGCCCCGGGGCCCTTTGGTTTTACATAGGCTTATATAGGGAAAATCTTGAAAAATCTTCTTCTCTGAAACTGCAAGGCCCAGGTCTTTGATATTTAGTATGAAGCTTCAACTAGTGGACCCCTACCAAGATTGTTCAAATTATAGTGCTGGGGCCAAAAATGCCCCCGCCCCGGGGCCCTTTGGTTTTACATGGGTTTTTATCGGGAAAATCTTTAAAAATCTTCTTCTCTGAAACCACAAGGCCCAGGTCTTTGATATTTGGCATGAAGGTTTATCTAGTGGACCCCTACCAAGATTGTTCAAATTATAGTGCTGGGCCAAAAATGCCTCCGCCCCGGGGCCCTTTGGTTTTACATGGGCTTATATAGGGAAAATCTTTAAAAATCTTCTTCTCTGAAACCGCAAGGCCCAGGTCTTTGATGTTTGGTATGAAGCTTCATCTAGTGGACCCCTACCAAGATTGTTCAAATTATAGTGCTAGGGCAAAAAATGCCCCCGCCCCGGGGCCCTTTGGTTTTACATAGGCTTATATAGGGAAAATCTTGAAAAATCTTCTTCTCTGAAACTGCAAGGCCCAGGTCTTTGATATTTAGTATGAAGCTTCATCTTTTGGACCTCTACCAAGATTGTTCAAATTATAGCCCTGGGGCCAATAATGCCCCCGCTCTGGGGCCCTTTGGTTTTACATAGACTTGTATAGTGAAAATCTTGAAAAATCTTTTCCTCTGAAACCACAAGGCCTAGGTCTTTGATATTTGGTATGAAGCTTCAGCTAGTGTACCTCTACCAAGATTGTTCAAATTGTAGCCCTGAGACCAAAAATGCCCCCGCCTTGTGGCCCTTTGGTTTAACATAGACTTATTGTGGCCCTTTGGTTTAACATAGATCTAATTCAAGGTAATGTTGGTTGGTGCCTGATGCTCTGTCTCTGGTTGGGCCCATCGGGGTCTAACTGTTGGTTTTCTTTTGCTCCAGCATTTCAGTGGTTTCTTGCTGTCGAGTCCTCACCGTTGTCTCACCTCTGTGGTTCTTTGATTTTTGTGTTCACGGAGATGTTGCACTGATGAGTTAGGAGGCCTTCATGTGGACTGAACAATTTATTTGTCTAAATCGCGACGGAAGTAAGGGCGAGGATTGTGGCCACGTAAAATCGATTTAAGCCCCCCAGTGGAAATCTTCCACTGACCGTTCCAAGGCGGCTCTTCTGTGGCGATTTATTTATGTTATTGTTTGTTACTTATTGTGTGTATCACTTGTGTCTTTTAATTTTGGATGGCCATATGGCCATTTTGTGGGAAAGTAACTGTCCTTATGGCCTTCCTTTGTTTAGGTTTCCATTATTGTCTGGTCGCTTAATGTTTGTATTTCTTTCCCTTTGGTGTCTTTTGTGGGTGGAGTAAGTTAATTGTATCAATTCCTGATCTTTGTTTTACTTCTACTTTATATAGGGAAAATCTTTAAAAATCTTCCTCTATGAAACCACATGGCCTAGGTCTTTGATATTTGGTGTGAAATTTCATCTTGTGGACCTCTATCAAGATTGTTCAAATGATAGCCCTGGGGCCAAAAATGCCCCCGCCCCAAGACCCTTTGGTTTTACGTAGACTTATATAGGGAAATCTTTAAAATCTTCTTCTCTGAAACTGCAAGGCCCATATTTTTGATATTTGGTATGGACCTCTTCCAAGATTATTCAAATTATAGCCTTGGGCCACAAATGCCCCCGCCCCGGGGCCCTTTGGTTTAACATAGACTTATATAGAGATAACCTTTGAAAATCTTCTTCTCTGAGACAACAAGGCCCAGGTCTTTGATATTTGGTATGAAGCTTCATCTAGTGGACCTCTACCAAGATTGTTTAAATTATAGCCCTGAGGCCAAAAATGCCCCGGCCCGGGGCCATTTGGTTTTACAAAGGCTTATGTAGTCCTGGGGCCAAAAATGCCCCCGCCCCAGGGCCCTTTGGTTTTACATAGGCTTATATAGGGAAAATCTTTAAAACAATCTTCTTCTCTGAAACCGCAAGGCCAAGGTCTTTGATATTTTTTGTGTAGCTTCATCTAGTGGACCTTTGCCAAGATTGTTCAAATTATAGCCTTTGTTGATATTTGGTATGAAGCTTCACCTTTTTAGACCTTCCTCAACATTATGCACATTATAACCCTTGGGGTCAATAATGGCCCTCCCCGAGGCCCAACTGTTACTCTATGGATCAGGTGAGCGATCCAGGGCCATCGTGGCCCTCTTGTTTAACCTACGGACGGCGGCCATTTTATTCTATTTATTTATTTATTTATTAGATTTACAAATGTTCTACTGTATCGGAGTAAGTATATGAAAATCAAAGTAAAGCACGATACAGGCAATTAAATAGACAAATGAATTAGCGCACAAAAATCGGTCGCACCGCAACCGGGACTCGAACCACGGATCTCCTGCATTCCGGGCAGACGTGCTAACCATTACACCACCGCGACTTCCGACATTTTACGCCAATTTTAACATTTATAAACCTTTAACGTCATTAGCGCTATTTAGAGACCTTTCCTTTACCGCCATAGGCGACCCTTTCATTTTCGTTTTTTTTTTTTTAACCTATGGACGGCGGCCATTTTATTCTATTTATTTATTTATTTATTAGATTTACAAATGTTCTACTGTATCGGAGTAAGTATATGAAAATCAAAGTAAAGCACGATACAGGCAATTAAATAGACAAATGAATTAGCGCACAAAAATCGGTCGCACCGCAACCGGGACTCGAACCACGGATCTCCTACTGTATATTGGCTAGCAGCCGCGACAGTTTCTTGTATTGTAAGTAACACAATGGAATGGATAGAACACTAAGAGATAATGTCATTCAAAATATGAAAGGAGCAATGTAATAGAAATCTATGAAAAATATTTGTTATGGCTTGTCTTTGAGTGTGGGTATCGCTTATTTTATTTTGCTTTGGATAGCCAATTGGCCATTTTGTGGTGTCCTTTTGGCATTCCACTAGTGAAATTTTGGTCCTTTGGCCGGTCCCCTGTTTGGTATTCGTCAATGCTCTCCCTGAGGATGGCGGGTCATCTGTCCGTTTGTTTGCTGGTGATTGTGTCCTGTGTGTGTGTGTGGCGGGGGGTGTTTTCTCCTTCTGGCTGTCGCATTTTGCAGGATGGCTGGGGTCGGCTTGCACGGTGGGAGGCGGGTTGGCGGATGGGGTTCAGTGTGGCCGGGTGTCGTTCAGTTGGGTTGTCGCGACACCTTCCGGACAGGCAAATTAGGTGTGTTTATGCACTTCACCGGCGGTGTTTGTAGCAGGTTCGTTCCATCGGATGTCTTGGTGTCACCGTCGCTGGCTGTCTCGATTGGAGTCGGCATGTCTCTGAGATAGCGAATGGGGCGGCTTGGACCTTGGGGTTCCTTTGGCGTGGTTTGGCTTTTACAACTCGGCGGGCAGGGGGTGTTGCGTATGGGGTGTTGAGGAAATGGCCAGATATGACCGACACAGTATGAGAAGATAGATAGATAGATAGAAATTTCCATCAGGGTCTAGTTATTTCATGTTTGTATTTCTTTCCTTTGGTGTCTCCGAGGGGAGCTGTTGGTTAATTATATCGATTCCTGATCATTGCCTTCCCTTCTATTTCTTAAAACAAAACATACCTGTTACAAATATTGAAAGAACATACGAGGGTAGGCTGAAAAGTTCTGAGCCTGACCAAGATCCAAATATTTGTCCATGCTGAAAGTGCCTTATTTTTCAACAGTGTCTCCCTTCCTATCCGCACACTTCCTCCAGCGATGCTGGAGTCCTTGGATCCCAGTGATATAGAAGGTCTCATCTTGGTCCCTGAAAAGCTCCTCCACAGCAGCTATCACCTCCTCGTCTGACCGATAATGCTGCCCAGCCAAGTGCTTTTTCATGTTTGGAAACAGGAAATAATCTGATGGAGCTAGATCAGGTGAATACGGAGGGTGATCGACAAGTGGGAAGCCACAGTCATGCATAGCAGCCATTGCGACAACCGATTTATGAGCAGGCGCATCGTCCTGATGGAACAAGAACCCTTTTGTTAATGTTCCGGGTCGTTTAGCCTTAATTGCTTTTCGAAATTGTTTTAGCAGATCTGCATAATACTCCCCATTAATTGTTCTGCCCTTTTGAAGGTAATCTATGAATATTATACCCTTGGCATCCCAGAACACTGATGCATCACCTTCCCTGCAGAGGAGACGACCTTAACCTTCTTTCGAGGGGATGAGCCAGGGTGCTTCCATTGCATGGATTGTCTTTTGGTCTCTGGCTCAAAGTGATGAACCCAACACTCATCCTGAGTGACAAAACGGTCAAGAAAACCATATTGGTCTGCTTCAAAAATAGCCAAGTTGGCTTGTGGCAGGTTCAGTCTGGTCAACTTTTGGTCAAGCATCAAAAGCCGTGGCACCCATCTGGCGGAAACCTTCGACATTCCTAATTCACTGTGTAGAATGTTCTCTACTCGTTCACGGGAGATGCCAACAGTGTTAGCTAACTGATTCACAGTTAAACGTCTGTCATCCACCACGGATCTTTGCACTTGGCTGATGGTTTCCTCAGTTGTTGCCGTAGTGGGTCGTCCACACCGGTCATCATCTTCAAGGCTGTCCTTGCCCATCTTAAAATTTGCTGCCCAACTGTTCACGGTTGCATACGAAGGAGCATTATCTCCTAATGTAGCAACCATGTCAGCATGAATGTCCTTAGGAGCTACCCCCTTTTCATGGAGGTACTTGATGACACCACAATGCCAGATTTTGTCCATTTTCTCACAAACGTGCTAGTATCAATTTTCAAAGTCTAGAATTTCTACGTTATTGCCGGTAAACTTGAAGTCATTTGAGTCAAATCAAGTAAAAAGATTTGGATTTAATTAATACAAAATTTCATGGCTGTTTGATGCTTCTTGGTCAGGCTCAGAACTTTTCAGCCTACCCCTCGTATAATCCAAATAACATAAGCAATTATTGCAAATAAATTGTGCAACTACATGACTTCAAAACATATTAATACGAAGACGATAATCTACAGTATCTACATATATTGACTCCGGGCTTACACGAAAATATTGTCAATTAGATATTCCAGCATCCTTATGACATCTGCATCAGACTGATCTCGAACAAAGTATGTGTCTTTGTAGCCAAGGACAACATACTGGTAGCTACGGTTACCATTCTTGTGAAAAAAAAACAACATTGATTTAATTGATTTATGATTTCCTTGAGTTTAGATTTCAATTTATCATGAGGAATAATTGTATACAGTTTTGAGCTATCGAAAGATTTTATGCTGTTTACTGAGAGAAAAGACTGTGACTGAAGATGTTATAGAAGCTCTTTGGAGTTTTTCAAGATCCACATCTGATTCACACCACTCCTGGCATGTGCAGTGTCACACTATTTCTGAAGGCCATCTTTAACTGCAGTAAGGATTCGTGTTAGGATCTGTGAAAGAGGCTTGGTTGAGCACTTAGCTGAACCCGCGATATATCTCTGCTTGCACGGATTCTTGTGAAGCTTAGGAATCCAGCACAACTTTGGAAGTTCCATATCTTCCTCTGGGAGGGAAAGGTCAAACGAAAGCATCACCGATTGGTGGTTTTGCAGAATTTCATCTTTGGGTAAAATTATGGATGCAACTCTGTCTCTGGTCGGGCCCATCGGAGTCTAACTGTTGGTTTTCTTTTGCTCCGGCATTTCAGTGGTTTCTTGCTGTCGAGTCCTCACCTATGTTTAATCTCTGTGGTTGTTTGATTATTTGTGTTCACAGAGATGTTGCACTGATGAGTTAGGAGGCCTTCATGCGGAATGCACAAATTATTTGTCTAAATCGCGACGGAAGTACGGGCGAGGATTGTGGCCACGTAAAATCGATTTAAGCCCAACCCCCGTCCTAGGAAATCTTTCCACTGACCGTTCAAAGGCGGTTCTTCTGTGGAGGTTTATATATGTTGTTGTTTGTTTCTTACTGTGTGTATCACTTGTGACTTTTTATTTTGGATGGCCAATTGGCCATTTTGTGGGAGATTAACTGTCCTTATGGCCTTCTTTTGTTTAGGTTTCCATTATGGTCTGGTCGCTTCATGTGTGTGTTTCTTTCCATTTGGTGTCTTTTAGCCGAAACTACGTAGTATGACCCATCTTCTTAGTATGACCCATCTTCTTTCTTATGAATGTTTCCATTGCTCTTAAAGGAACTCATTTTTGATTTTTATTTGATGGGTGAAGTAAGTTAACTGTATCGATTCCTGATCTTTGTCTTACTTCTACTCTACAAAATGCTAATCTGTACCGACTAAGGAACCACAGCGCTGACAACCCGGTAAAATTCACAAACTATGATTCTCATATAGGGTAAAGCAGGGGCACGTTAAGGGAAAATGATCTAGTTTTATCGATTCCTGATCATTGTCTTTACTTCTATTTTCCCTCAATGGATGATTTGAGCAGAAATATGAAAAATGTCAGATTTTTTTTATCTGAAAAGTTTCATTTGTTGTGGCAAAATTTTCAATATGTTTGAACAGGTGTGTTTTCTTAATGACATTTCTAATATGTTCTTTAAAGTTATAATCCTTTTGGAAACTAGAACTGGAAACTGTAGAATGTGCAAAATTTGTCAGAGTGCCTAGACGAGTAAATGACTTCAAAAATCGTAACAAATTTCAAGTGCTTAACTTCTTAATAAGGGTTATCGGTAACATATCGGTAACATACACTACACAAAGCGTTTTCTAAGTTTCATTGTGGGAAGAAATTTGGATCTGATTGCATCAGTTCCTGATCGATTCTCTTTTTAATTCTGATAGACGTAATTCCGTTTAATTTCAAAATTCAATGCTGGACTTAAATCTCTTCTGCAGCAAGGTCTATCGAAACCCGAATTTTATGGTGAATTACTATGTAAATTCAGAAAAAAATATATACTTGCAATGACTCCTGTACCCTATTCCTTAAAATCATTCTATGGTATAAAAAGATTGGGTACAACTTAAATGTTATACTAAAGACTGTATGCATGGAAGTTAACCCAATCACGGTTGATAACTTTGCTCCCCTTTTCAATTGCAGGTCGTTTGGTACCGACTCAGATTCTATGACGGGCCCAGCGTAATTGCTTACTTATTTAATTTTTCGTAATATTAGTTGGTACCAGGTGGTCTGTCTCCGGTGGGGCCCATCGGAGTCTAACTGTTGGTTTTCTTTTGCTCCAGCATGTCAGTTATTTCTTGCGGTCAAGTCCTCACCGTTGTTTCTGCTCCGTGGGCGAAGATTGCAGCCGCGTTAATTAAAATAGAAAAGCGATTAGGAACTGATACAATCTGATCCCTAACTCTTCCCACAATATCACTCGGGAAAGAAGTCGAAACATGGAGTGAACGTAGACAAAACGGGCACCAGGTAAACCGAGTCAGAAGCTCTTTCCCAAACAGGTGGTGACTCAGAATATCTAATCCTAACTATACATAATGGGGGAAAGAATCAGAATCACAAACAGGGCAAACATTAAACTGGAAGGACAAACGTAACTAAACATGAACAGCAATAAATGGGGAAGAATGAGAATCATCATCGTAACAACATATATGATAAGGAAAAGAATCAGAAACGCCAACATAAAACATGGAGGAACCACAGCAAAAGCATTGACTTGGAACGGTTTAAGTTAACTTTACGTGATCCCAACCCTCACTCTCACTTTCACCTTGGTTCAACCAAGTATTTGTTTGGTCCGCGTGAAGGATTTTTAACTCGTCAGTGAATCAACTCGGTAAACAAAGAAATCTCATTTAAAGTAAAGTTGGCACAAGGGTGAGGACTCAATAGTAAAACGCCATCCAGTGCAACGTCACGGAAATACTAGAGCAAAACAAAACCAACAGTTGAACCCCGTTGGAAGGATAGTATTGATCAAGGTCCAATAAAAACAATTTAAGCCCCCCCCCCCCCCCCCGCAAGTGAAAAACTATCCACTGACCGTCTGATCGTTCCTAGGAGATTCTTCTGTCGCGGTTTATCATTGTTATATAGTTTGTATTTGAATGTGTGTATGGCTTATATTCCTTTGTTTTGGATAGCCCATTGGCCATTTTGTGGGAGAGCAAGTGTCCTGTTGGCTTTCCGCTATTGATATTTACATTAGGGTCTAGTTATTTCATCTTTGTGTGTATTTCCCTTCGGTGTCTCTGATGGGAGGTGTGGGCTTCTTCTACCGATTCATGATCATTGCCTTCACTTTTATTTTGGAACAGAAACAAGAAAAAAAATGCATACCCCAGGATATATAAAGTAGGTTAATGGGTGATTGGTTCACGGACTTGCTACCAAAATTTAGAGTTATGGTTCAGTAGAATTCTTATCAGACTGTGAGGATGTGCACGCTATCTGAACATTTGTTGTTCTAAAGTAAATAAAGTAGGTCTTCTCTTATAGTGTTTCATTGCAACATACTCCTCGTAACATACTATCTGAATATTTTTTTAGGTTTTACGACCATTACAAGAATATTTCACTCAAATCGAGTCGATCGTTAATCAGAGGTGGGCGAAAACCGGAATTATACCCGAAAAAAAAAAAAAAAAAAGGCACCTGACCTTCCGTTGCAGGAGTTGGTGTCCAACATGTGACCCAAGCCGCACTCGAAAAAATGATAATTTTAGGATAAAAAATTGTGATATTTTTCTTATTTCTGCTCTAAAATATAGATTGTGGGTACTCGTTAGGACCGCCTCGATCGCCTCATCGAGGCGGTCCTAACGAGTACCCACAATCTATATTTTAGAGCAGAAATAAGAAAAATAAGGTTAACCCCTGCAAACCCCAGTTTTTCTGTGGGGTTCAAGGGGTTAATATTACATAAGTGTGTTTTCGTAATAATTTCCCACATAGTAAAAAAAACGATGTTAGCAGTACAACTGAAGAAGCGCCTTGGAAATTAATTTTAGGTGACTACAATCCTCGTCCTATGTTCCGCCAAGATATTACTATCTAACTTTCTATGAAATACGTTTTCTTTGCGATCAGAAAAGATCTGACAGTCTAGGCAAATAAAATGAACATAATAAGACTTGCCCCTCGGTGTCTAACTGTTGGTTTTCTTTTGCTCCAGCAATTCTGTTGTTGTATGCTGTCGAGTCCTCAACCTTGTTTCATCTCTGTAGATTTTTTATTTGTATGTTTTCGGAGATGTTACACACATGAGTTAGGAAGCATTCATGCGGACTAAACAATATTAGTGTATACCGCGACAGAGGTAAGGGCGCGGATTATGGCCATGTAAAATCGATTTAAGCCTCCCAGTGGAATTCTTTCCACTGACCGTTCCAAAGCGGTTCTTCTGTGGCGGTTTATTTATGTTGTTGCCTGTAACTTACTGTGTGTATCACTTGTGTCTTTTTATTTTGGATGTCCATAAGCCTTCCTTTGTTTAGGTTTCCATTATGGTCTGGTCGCTTCATGTTTGTGTTTCTTTCCCTTTGGTGTCTTTGATGGTGGGAGTAAGTTAATTGTATCGATTCCTGATCATTGTTTTACTTCTACTTTGCAATTCATCGTCATCATCATCATCATCATCATAATCCTCCTCCTCCTCCTCATCATCATCATCATCATCGTCGTCGTCGTCATCATCATCATCAATATCATCATCATCATTATCACCATCCTACAACAGCGTTGATACCACCATGTTTAATTTTGTTCCTGGTAAAAACGCCAACAAGTTATTTTCATCTAAATAAAATAAAATGATCTGTTATGTGAAATTCATGACAGTTCTGTCTTTCATCATTGTATATTGTTTTAGCTTTTAAAATTATAAACGCTTCACGTCAAATAAATCTATTTTATGACACCCCTATTTCACGGTATTGGGGGCGAGTTATTTATCTCGTCAAGTCATGTTGACATTTCCATCATCTTTATTGTTTGATCATCAATTTTATATAAACAGCTCATATCAAAAAAGAATTGTGAAGTCGTAGACAACATTCAAACTGTTGAATTTTATCTTAATTGAAATACATTGCGATCCAATTTTCGAATAATTTGTAACAGTACCCTGTTATTTTCTTATGCCGAGGTTATTAAATAATTTTCATTTTCATGTAATGTGCAGTGCGCTGACATCAAAAGGAACATCATATCATCAAGTGAACACGTCCGTGAAATTAACATCCCCCTAAATCCCAGAAAAATGGGGTTTACGGGGGTATGTATTATTTTTTCTTATTTCTGCTCCAAGACATAGGTTGTGGGTACTCGTTAGAACCGCCTCAATGCGAGCACCAACAACCTGTGTTTGCAGAATAATAAGAAAAATATCACAAATTTTCATCAGAAAAGTAGCCATTTTGGAGATGTGAAAAATGCACTATGTCGCCAAATGGGTATGTTATCGTAATGCAAAATGAAGACGGTAGAAACAGAAAAAAAAAACACTGAGAGTGCTGGTAGGGCTACTGTTGGTGAACTTTGGATAACGCCAGGCAAATATTGCACCTGGTGTGTTGATTTAAATCAGGCTAAAATAAAAATTGGACTTTTGTGTCTTTGATAGGCGGTGTTGGGTAGTTGTATCGCTTCCTGATCATTGCCTAACTTTCGACTTTGAATATAGCAGAGGGTCACTGACGAGGCCTAATTGGCATTGGCCTGCTAGTTTGGTCATGACAATTTGTATTTTTTTTGTGTATTCCTCCCTTTCAAGGAATAAACCTTTTCATTATTTTTCTTATTTTCGCTCCAATACATAGGTTGTGGGTACTCGTTAGAACCGCCTTAATGAGGCGGTTCTAACGAGCAACCACAACCTATGTTTGCTGTATAAATAAGAAAAATATCACAGATTTTCATCAGAAAAGTAGCCGTTTTGGAGATGTGAAAAAATGAACTATGCCACACGGTTGTTTTATCGTAATGTCTTCTGCACAAATATGAATGCACCACCACAATGTGACGCGTTCATCAAGAGAGAGAGAGAGAGAGAGAGAGAGAGAGAGAGAGAGAGAGAGAGAGAGAGAGAGAGAGAGAGAGAGAGAGACTGAATTGTCATCATTATGATAATGATGAGGATGAGGAGGAAGAGGATGGAAATGATAATTATAATGTTGACGACGACGGCGACAATGACAATGATGGCGATGATGATGATGAAGGGGAGACGTCTCACGGCTTTTTCAAGATTAGTTTACTTATGTCGAGACGATTGTTTATCAAAAAAGCCAAAAAAAAAAAAAAAATAGCAGAGTACCCGTAGGAAAACCACATATAGAGAAATCTGCTTCACTTAACAAAAGTAATGTCCCCTGGTTGCCTAGGTAAATTAGACAAGCATAGTTAAACACATTTATTTCCCTTGCCACTTACTGATCTTATTAGGTTGACTTTGCGAATTTACTTCGGTACACAAAGCGTGTTGGAAGCGCAGATTGGGCCATATAGGGAAGCAATTTCTACATTTCTCATTTTTTCTCAAAAATATATCTGTGTTAAGACTGGAATGCAGTCAACATAAAAATACTTAAATAGAAACTTGTGAACACAGAATGATACGTATTATATGGCATGCAAATGCAATTCCATGCATTTCGCATCAATTTCTCTGATACTTAGATAGCAGTGTACAATTTAAAATCTGAACCACCAAATATTCATTTGTTTACAAAAAAGATATTATCTAGGAGGGAAAAGAGTGAATTTTAATGTAAACACTAATAATTTAGTGTCACTTTCCAGGAAAAAGAAATATATTAAATTAAATGTAGTGGCTGCATAAATTTTAGTGCATTTCGTCAGTTAGCAAGCTCCAAATTGTTAACTCCCATTTTGAGGATCATTAGGAAAGCACACCTGCGCGACATAGTATATTTTTTTCACATCTAAAAATGGCCATTTTTCTGATGAAAATCCATGATATTTTTCTTATAAATACTGCAAACGTAGGTTGTGGGTGCTCGTTAGAACCGCCTCATTGAGGCGGTTCTAACGAGTACCCACATCCTATGTCTTGGAGCACGAATAAGAAAAATATTGCATACCAACTTAAACCTCAGTTTTCTCTATATAAAGTGGGGTATAGGGGGTCTTCATTTCACGGACTTGTTCACGTGATGATTTTGACATATGCATGGCCTTCCTTTGCCAGAACTAAGCGCCTAACACGTGAACCTA
This sequence comes from Lucinisca nassula, assembly GCA_963580285.1. NCBI lineage: Eukaryota > Metazoa > Mollusca > Bivalvia > Lucinida > Lucinidae > Lucinisca > Lucinisca nassula. The sequence continues at coordinate 14,065,958 of OY757019.1, forward strand.
ACGAGGCTCGAACCTACAGCAGTGAGAAACCTAATGATTAATACCACTTGGCTAAGGGGGCCCGTTCGACCTTGATGACCTCGATGAATATATAGAGGATCTTACATGAGTGTTCATGTTTTATTGAATTTATTAAACGAGTTGAGGAAAATGGATAAAATGCGAGGCTTTACCGAGCATTAAATGCCTTTTCCTCGACGAGTTTAATAAATTCAATAATACACGAATACGAATGCAAGATTCTATTTATCATATGACATTTAAAACGTATTTTATTCACGATTGTTTCACAAAAATGTTGATTTTCCGCCATTAGTGAACACGACGCCGTTAAGGACGCCGTACATGTAACGTTACGGAGCGTATCTAACTAATTTACACTTGATTATCGAATTTATTACATGGCGTTATTACAATATCAGACACGACGTCATATGATAAAATGTTGATGATGATAATGATTAGGATGGTTATGATGAAAATGCTATGTTTATAATGATGAGGAGGGGGTAGAGGATGACAATGCTATGATTATGATGATGACAAGGTTATGTTTATGATGATGAAAATGGTTATGTTTATGATGATGAGGAGGAGGTAGAGGATTGCAAGGTGGAGGTAAAGAGAAGAAAAAATATTTAACCGTGAAGTGAATATGATTTTAAAGTTGCTAAATATACAATGGTGGAAGACAGAACCGTTCATTGACATATAAAAGAAGAATTTCAGACCGCACAGTAATGTGTTGTGTGTGTTTGAATTCGGGTTTAACGTCGCTTTCAACAATTTTTCAGTCATATCACGACGGTGTCTGGTTGCGACAGGGAGCTCAATGCTCACTTTTATAGTGCTGCCTCACTGAAGTATCATGTCCCAGAAACATTATATGATGCCACACCCAGTCACATTATCCTGACACTGGGTCGATCAGTCCTAGCTCTACCCCGTAAATCTGAGTGCCAAGCGAGGAGCAGCTAGTACCATTTTTAACGACGTTGGTATGTCGCGGCCCGGGATCGAACCCGTGACCTCCCGTTCCCCGGAGCGGACACACTACCAATTGAGCTATCGGGGCCGGTAGAGTAATGTGTTGTACTTTTGTCTTTTATGTCTTTTAAGGAGCGAATTCACACATCATTATGACAAAGGTGTTGGTGAGAGAGAGAGAGAGAGAGAGAGAGAGAGAGAGAGAGAGAGAGAGAGAGAGAGAGAGAGAGAGAAAGAGAGAGAGAGAGAGGGTGAGAGAGAGAGAGCAAAGACTGATTTTTTTCTGGCTGATGACGATGATGATAATGATGATGATGTAATTGTTGACGATGATGATTTTGGTTGTGGTTGAGATGAACATGAATGATGGTGAGCTGGAGGAGGAGTAAGATGATGCATGCTAACATAGCAGGTGAAAATGATTATGAAGAGGGTGGTGGTGGTGGTGGTTTGAGTTTAACAACCAAAACGATACTATTTACGTCCGGTTGATAAAGATACATGTACCAAACCACCTTTTTCTAGGAAGGTTTGTTCAAAAGCGATTAATCAGGACATGCGCATTCCTCCACCAGAAACTGACAACTGTTCTTCTTGAATCAGCGAAATGGAAAGGACGACCGTAGAAAATATCCCCATAAAGGAATGTTGCCGACCCGGCTGGTATCGAACCCCCAACAAACTGATTACCGATCAGACGCTCTTCCTACTGAGATAACGAAGCCGGCGATGATCACGAATGATGATTGATTATGTAGATGACGACGATCGATAAACAATAATAATAATAATAATAATAATAATAGTAATAGATGATGATGATAATGATGATGATGATGATGATGATGATGATGATGATGATGATGATGATGATCGAGAAGAGGTGGATAATGATTTTGACGGTGATGACGATGACGACGATAATGATGATGATTGCTGCTGCTGCCGCTGGTGATGATGACGATGATGATGATGATGGTGATGATGATGATGATTGCTGCTGCTGCCGCTGGTGATGATGATGATGATGATGTTGATGATGATGATGATGATGATGATGATGAAAACGATCGATCATCGTCTTAATTGACATCACAGTCAATCCTTACCCTCTCCTCCTCTCCTTCTTCCTCCTCAGTATCGTCGTCAACATCTTCCTCTTGTTCTTGTTCTTTTGCTTTTCTTACATCATGAAAACACGCCTATACAATTTTGACCCCCCCCCCTGGACCCCACTTTTATATAGTAAGACTGGGGTTTGCAGGGGTAAACCTTATTTTTCTTCTTGTTTCTGCTCTAAAATATAGATTGTGGGTACGCGTTACCCACAATCTATATGAGGCGGTTCTAACGAGTTCCCACAATCTATATTCTGAGCAGAAATAAGAAAAAATATCACAATTTTTTATCTTAAAAGTTTAGTTTTTTTCGGCGATAAAGTTTACAATGTATTTGTATAGGCGTGTTTTCGTAATGGACGTAGTGGCAGTCTCATTCCTCGTCCTCCTCAATCTCGTTTGTACGCCCCCGCCCTTCGGGGCTTGGAGAAATAAATTGGGCTGCATAGTGCTTCCACGCAGAGCTGAAACCGACCGCACATGAATACTGTTAAACTACTTACAGAGTCTAAGTCTGCCTAGTAGGCAACGAATTGCGAGTCGGACTGTCCATACATTATAAACCCTATCGGTTTCATTGGCGCCAATGGCGGCAGGGCTTGAGATGTCATGTCATCTCTGTGTCTGGTAAAATGCCCACGAAATTGGAAGCACATCTCCAAAATGACCTATAAAGTGTTGATACGGACGATAAACCTCAAATCAAAGAAAACAAAATCAATTTCCTTTGTACCTCGTATTTCTTCTACTCCTCCTCCTCACCCTCCTACGTCTCATCACAATCAACATCATGGTCGCAGTAATTGGTTACAGTTGTAGTAGTATTAACAGCATAACCTAAGGATACTAACACGTTGCTCAATTAATACTGTATATTCATTACGATAACACATCCGTGTGTCAAACCTCAAAAAAGCCATTTTTCTGATGAAAATTTGTGATAGTTTAGGCGGTTCTAATGAGTACCCACAACCTGTGCCTTGGAGCAGATATAAGGAAAATAATGTTTACCCCCGTATATCCCAGTTTTCTCTATATGCAGTTGGGTTTGAGGGGGGAGGGTCTTTATTTCACGGACTTGTTCACGTCATGTGTAAGAAAATACCTTTGAAATATATTTGGTTTTGATTTGGGGTTTAGATTTCTTTCAGTCATACTAAGTATGCATTACACAGACAACCGCATATCTTTACAGACAGCTGCCAGTTGATCAAAATAATAACCGATTTAGTCCGATTTCATTGTCCAGTTTTGATAACGCTGAAATTTCGCAAACCCAGACATAAAACCTTCAAACGTCACATATGGTTATATGATAGAGGAGACTATAATCTTTATCGTACTAAATTACGTCTTATAAGTTGGGAAGATATTTTTGTCTCAGGGAATATAAACGAAATCTCGGAAAATATAACTGATCAAATAATTACGACAGCTAAAGAAAGCGTACCTAATATGACTGTTACCATTAGACCAAACGAGCCGGAATGGATTAACACAAACTTAAAAAAGGAAATAAGACAACGAAAAAGGCTATTCAGGAAAGCTAAAAGAACCGATACTTTGCAAGCCTGGAATAAATTCAAATCCAAAAGAAACGAGGTCACTAAGCATCTGCGACAGTGTAAACGAAATTATTATGAAAAGTTAGCCAGCGACCTAAGGAATAATTCTACTAACAGTAAATCATGGTATAAAACTGCATCCAAATTCCTATTGTACGACTCTGATCAGCGGAATATACCTATACTTGAAACCGGAACCGGTCTAATTGAGGATGATATTGATAAAGTTGAAGTTTTAAATGACCACTTTGTTAAACAGGTGACTGTAGATGATTCCAATACCCAACTTCCTGAACTCGTAGAACCTAACTATAACCTGTTAACAGATATCCCTCTTAGCCAACAGGACGTTATAAATGCAATTAATGATTTGGATGCCAATAAGGCCTGTGGGCCAGATTTAGTTAGTCCACGATTGATTAAAGAAGGAAAACATGAACTAGCTGACCCATATTCAAAAATATTTAATTTATCCTTAAGTTTACATAAATTCCCCGCTTCATATAAACAGTCAAATGTAACGCCAGTATACAAAAAGGATAGTAGATCAAACCCTAACAACTATAGACCGATTTCACTCAATAGTATTCAAGGAAAAGTATTTGAAAGAGCAGTCCATAAGAAACTGAACACTTATCTGATTAATAATAATGTTATCTCACCCTATCAGTCTGGTTTCCGTCAAGGTGACTCAACTATTAATCAACTTCTCTTCCTATACAATGATTTTGTAAAAGCTTTAGATGACAATAAAGAAATACGAATTGTATATTGTGATATAAGTAAAGCATTTGACAGGGTTTGGCATAAGGGATTACTATTTAAACTACGTAGCATTGGTCTGTCTGACAATGTCGTTGAATGGTTCAAAGACTATCTGTTGAATAGGACGCAACGAGTTTGTATTAAGGGTATTGCATCTTCCTGGAAAACCGTATCGGCTGGAGTACCACAAGGATCAATTTTAGGTCCAACATTATTTCTTATATATATAAATGATATAATCAATGGTCTAGGCTCCAACATTCGACTTTTTGCAGACGACACCACATTGTATGTTATTGTGGATAACCCAGTTAATGCAGCCAGACAGTTGAATATAGATCTATAAACAATATACAATTGGGCCGGAACGTGGATAGTCGACTTTAATGCGAACAAAACAGAATCGCAGATTGTATCTAAGAAGCGTAACAAACCTTATCATCCCCGCTCTTCATGGGTAACACACAAATCAAAGAAGTCAACACGCATAGACATTTAGGGCTTATATTTAGTAGTGACTGTAATTGGTCTCATCACATATCATACCTGGTGGAAAAGGCTTGAATATTCTGAGAAATCAGAAATAAATTATTTGTTTAGACGCATGTTCTAGACAGGTTTTTAATTATTTGGACCCCATTTTGATTTATATCAGTCTTTGAATCGACTGCCTATTCGAAATTCGCAAAATTGCAGTATGTTTCCTCTGGCTTTCTTTGCCGGATCATTACAGGGTCACTGATGAGGCTTTATTAGCCGAAACTACGTAGTATGACCCATCTTCTTTCTTATGAATGTTTTCATTGCTCTTAAAGGAACTCATTTTTGATTTTTATTTGCCTTCACTGCAGCTGGTGTTGTGCCGTGTGGCGGCCGTAAAAAGTCTCCCCGTACATCAACCATAGTGCAGTTTATATTTTACTGTTGGTCCTTTGAGATCAGCGTGAATATTCTGAGAAATCAGAAATAAATTATTTGTTTAGACGCATGTTCTAGACAGGTTTTTAATTATTTGGACCCCATTTTGATTTATATCAGTCTTTGAATCGACTGCCTATTCGAAATTCGCAAAATTGCAGTATGTTTCCTCTGGCTTTCTTTGCCGGATCATTACAGGGTCACTGATGAGGCTTTATTAGCCGAAACTACGTAGTATGACCCATCTTCTTTCTTATGAATGTTTTCATTGCTCTTAAAGGAACTCATTTTTGATTTTTATTTGCCTTCACTGCAGCTGGTGTTGTGCCGTGTGGCGGCCGTAAAAAGTCTCCCCGTACATCAACCATAGTGCAGTTTATATTTTACTGTTGGTCCTTTGAGATCAGCGTGAATATTCTGAGAAATCAGAAATAAATTATTTGTTTAGACGCATGTTCTAGACAGGTTTTTAATTATTTGGACCCCATTTTGATTTATATCAGTCTTTGAATCGACTGCCTATTCGAAATTCGCAAAATTGCAGTATGTTTCCTCTGGCTTTCTTTGCCGGATCATTACAGGGTCACTGATGAGGCTTTATTAGCCGAAACTACGTAGTATGACCCATCTTCTTTCTTATGAATGTTTTCATTGCTCTTAAAGGAACTCATTTTTGATTTTTATTGGAAAAGAATAGGGTCATTACGAAGAAATAAATTCTTATTGGATAGACTCTCATTACTAAAACTTTACATGACATATATAAGGTCACTATTAGAATATGCTAATATTATATGGGATAACTGTTCTATCGAAAATAAACGACATCTAGAAAGTATCCAACTTGAGGCAGCCCGAATTATTACTGGTGCCACCAAACTATGCAGTATTCAAAAATTATATGATAACACAAACCTACAAACGCTTGAGTCTCGGCGAAACAACCAGAGGTTATTTCAGTTATATAAAATGATAAACGGACAAACCCCACAATACTTGCAGTCACTTATCCCACAGAGAATAGCTAACACTTCCAGATACCAGCTTCGTAATATGAACGATTTTATCGTCCCAAGCGCCCGCACAGCTTCATACGCTAATTCTTTTTTGCCATCAACGATCAGAGATTGGAACACATTAGAAGTAAATGTAAGAAACTCATCATCGCTTAATGTTTTTAAGATGCATATTAATCGTATTAATAATGGTTACCCGAAGTACTTTGATACTATCCAGACCACACGCCTTGGTCAAATATACCATTCACGATTACGAATGGAATGCAGCAGTCTTAAACAACACTTGTACAATAAAAATATTACGGGTGATCCTTTGTGCTCATGTGGAGCAATCGAAACTACTTCTCATTACTTGCTGTCTTGCGTTAACTATCAAACTTTGCGAACCCGTTATATAAATAGTATCCCACCCCCACTGTCGGTTTCAAAATTGTTACATGGAATCACTGAGGCATCACTTGAAGAAAACAACTACATTTTTAAACAAGTTCAACTTTATATCTTAGCCACGAAAAGATTTGATACTGTCGTCACCACATAAACAATACACACGGATGAAAACTGGTAGAACTGCACTGGATAATTATTTTTGTTGGGGGTGGAGGAGACGGGGCTTGGGGAGGAGCCAGGTGTGGACCAGAAACTTCTCAATGTTTATTATTATAATTTTATTATTATTATTATTATTATTATTATTATTATTATTATTATTATTATTATAAGACTTTATTCTAGATAAATTGTGTGTCTTTATTTTCCTTCTTTCTCTGAAACCTGCTATACAAGTTCTCATAATTTGTTTAAACATAACTGCCAAAGTATATTTGTATGATCAATGTTATTATTCAGTCGTGTTATTTCGCCACTTACTTATTCGCATAATATCCTTTGAGGAAATGGACTCTATAAGCGTTTTTGCTTCCGTCCAAATCCTGTCATATCTTGTACCTGTATATGTATGTATGTCAACTTGTTACTTCTGAATAAATATGTTTAAACCAAAATAATAACGGCATTAGTTCACATATCGTTATTTCTTACTGTTTGATATGGCAAGTTACTAAAATTCTGCTGAAAAAATGTGAGTTATTTTGACAAAAATGCAAAGCTACTCACAGTATTTTTGTTTTCAGAAAAATATACCTCAGTCAGAACTTGTACTTGAAAAGATTACATTTGATCAGTTGCCTGCTTGTTAAGCTTACGTTGCTTTCAATTTCAACTACATTTAGCGTTTTTAAAGGTCACCTATCTAATCCGACGGTTACGTTTTCAATAAACTCCGGATGATAAAAGAAGTCCTTGTCGATATAAAACACGCGTCGCCGCATTTGCTTTTAAAGGAGCAAACTCTAAATTAAGAAAAAATGTTTTATAATGTTTCGATGATTAGCATTATATCACACGTCAACCGAGATAGAAGTGAAGGCAATTTCCCCTCTACCCTCACCTGTTGCAAGAACAGCAGGCATTGTCTAGCTGTAACATAGAAGGGAAGGCAATGATCAGGAATCGATATAATTAACCCACGGCTCCCATCAGAGACACCAAATGGAAAGAAACACAAACATTAAATTACTAGACCCAAGTGGAAATATCAAAAGCGGAAAGCCAAAATGACAGTTACTTTCCCACATAATGGCCGATTGGCTATCCAAAACAATGCACACACACAAAGACAAACCATAATAAAAACAAACCGCGACAGAAGAACCACCTTAGAACGGTCAGTGAAAAGAAGTTGGAGCTTAAATCGATTTTATGCGGCGGCACTCCTCGTCCTTATTTCCGTCGCGGTTTAGACAAAGAATCCTAAGGCCTCCTAACTCATCAATGCAATATCTTCGAGAACACAAAAAAAAATCCTAAAAAACGACGAGGATTCGACTGGAGCAAAAGAAAACCAACAGTTACAATCCGTTGAGTGGTCAAACTTGGCATATTAATAGTCTACGAAGGGTAGGAGTTATCGTAGAAAAGAGCATCCATCGACACGTGAACAAGTCCTTGAAATTATGACCCCTACCCCCTAAAATAAAAGTGGAGGCAATGATCAGGAATCAACCCACAGCTCCCATCAAAGACACATTATATTTCTCTACTTTATATAGAGAAAACTGGGGTTTACGGGGGTATACATTATTTTTCTTATTTCTGCTCCAATACATAGATTGTGGGTACTCGTTAGAACCGCCTCACTGAGGCGGTCCTAACGAGCACCCTCAACCTATGTTTTGAACATTTATAACAAAACTATCAAGAATTGCCATCAGAAAAGTAGCAATTGTGGAGATGTGAAAAATGCACTGTATCACACGGGTGTGTTATCGTTATTAATCTAGGGACCCGTCAGAGGCCAAACACTGTGAAATGGAAGAAAATGCATTTTAGTGTCTTCTTTGTTTTATTTATTTATTTATTTTTTTTTTTTTTGCTTGCACATTTTATGCACAGTTGAGGCTTGAGCCTTTTGTAGTCGATTACTTTATGAGAAACTAGGTTTTGATAAATCCAGTACCTACTTTGGGTTTCCTTGACATCATTTAATTCTTTGATTATCTGTCAAATAAACACATTTTTCCATGCACAACATAAATGAGCCTTCTGTCATACATGACGAATATAACTGCTGATCTGTCTGTAAGATATGAGTTACCGTAAAATCCTAAAGGCTTGGACACCTTGGAGACTTGCTGCATTTCTCCAAATCCAAACGGAGCAGACGGAATGGCAAACCGTGTAAACCCTGATCAGACTGCTCCTCTGATCAGACGGCTCCTGAGGAGCAGTCTGATCTGGGTCTACACTGTGTGTTTATCAAGCGCAGTCTGATCAGTGTCTAGACTGTCTACTTAGGCCTAGTATAGTAGTCGCAGATAAGATTGACTAGGCGGGGCTATTTAGGTGTTGTCAATATATGTCAAATTTGCTGAGTCCACCAGAAGATTCGACAGAGTACCTTTCGCATGCTTTCGGCAAGCAGACCAAATGACCATATACGCCACAGCTTTGTTTTGTGTTACAGTTGAATTCACACAATCGGGTTACTTGGTTTACCTTTTTGTTAATAGAATATTCCAAAGGTAGGCGCAAACGATAGCTCCGCCTAGTCAATCTTATCTGCGACTACTCTATTGACCTGAGACTGGTGAACTCTATTAACATAATTTTACACACGACTGAATGCATATACATATCTTCGTCGTTTTCCGAAGATGGCGATATTGTCATACAATAAACAGAGGTCGGTAAATGAGCCGCTATTCACGTGATGCCGAAAATTCACGAGAAGTTTACGAAAGCCGACGTATTAGGCGATAGCATTGACTAATTTATTCCTTGCATAAATGTCAGTTTTGTTTGATTTGAGGTTAAACGTTCCCGTCAACACTGTAAAGGTCATTTTGGAGACGTTGCTTCCAATTTTGTGGGACTTTTACCCGACATTGAGATGAAATGACTTCTCCAACCCTGTCGCCCAATGACACCAATATGGTTTAATAGCATGGACGGTCCACCTCGCACCGCGGTTCCTGGACAGGCTTAGATCCTCTAAGCGGTTTACCAGTACTAGTGTGCGGGCCGGATTCAGCTCTGCGTGGAAGCATCATGCAGCCCATATATTTCTTCAAGCCCCTATGGGCGGTGGCCAACATAAAGGTCAGTCTCATGTCAATCGGTTGATTTGAGGTTTAACGTCCCCGTCAACATTGTAAAGGTCATTTTGGAGATGTTGCTTCCAATTTTGTGGGACTTTTACCCGACATTGAGATGAAATGACATCTCAAGCCCTGTCGCCCAGTGAAACCAATAAGGTTTATTAGCATGGACGGTCCGCCTGGCACCGTGGTTCCTGGACAGGCTTAGATCCTCTAAGCTGTTTACCAGTACTAGTGTGCGGGTCGGATTCAGCTCTGCGTGGAAGCATCATGCAGCCCATATATTTCTTCAAGCCCCTATGGGCGGGGGCCCCAGTCTCATGTCAAATTGTTCACACTATACTAAGGATTTTACGGTAATACCTAAATGCCAATAAAATAGGCCACACTTTATTTATGACCCGGTTGTATCTATAAACTGTCTGGTGACGAGTCTTCCATTTCCTGTCCTTCATGGTATCCTTCTCGGTTGTTTGTTTTGGTCTGTTTCCTCCCGACTGTTCCCATCTGAGCCAGCGCATGACAAAACCTACAATAAGACGTGCGCCAACGAAGACTCAGATCAGCCTGTGTATCCACGCAGTCTGATAAGAGTCTGAGTTGTGCGCTCTAAAGATAGCTAAGGGCCCAATGCTCCTCCATGCAGCAAGAGAAGTCTCTGGTTAGAGTCTTCGGTTGGCGCACGTCTTATTGTCGGTTTTGTCGTGCGCTGGTTCATTTATATGAAGACGCTTCAGAAAAACCCAATGATTACAGGTCACAGTTAAACAATGGTAGCATTTGGAAGTGAAAAATAGCAAAAACAATGTTACATTAACCCATTCATTTTTTACCGAAAATCGCCAAACGAGTACCCTAGCAAACAGTGCAGGCCAAGATCAGACGCCACATAACGCCCGGTTAATAGCCCGGTTACGCATATAACGCAAGAGCGTAATTTAATCCGTTTGCAACAAAGAAAAATCAACAAACATTACGATAACACACCCGTGCGGTATTTGGCCCCGCCCATAGGGGGTTGAAAAAATATATGGGCTGCATGATGCTTCCACGGAGAGCTGAATCCGGCCCGCACACTAGTACTGGTAAACCGCTTAGAGGATCTAAGCCTATCCAGGAACCGCGATGCGAGGCGGACCGTCCATGCTAATAACCATATTGGTTTCATTGGGCGACGGGACTTGAGAAGTCATTTCATCTCAATGTCGGGTAAAAGTCCCACACAATTGGAAGCAACGTCTCCAAAATGACCTTTACAGTGTTGACGGGGACGTTAACCCTCAAATCAAACAAACAAACAAAACATCCGTGCGGTATTGTGCATGTTTTCACATCTCCAAAATGGCTACTTTTCTGACGAAAATCCTTGATAATTTTCTTATTTATACTGCAAACATAGATTGTTGGTGCACGTTAGAACCCCCTTATTGGGGCGGTTCTAACGAGTACCCTCAACCTATATCTTGCTGCAGAAAATAATTTATACCCAGTAAGCCTCAAAACATGCACACTCGTTGTTCTTTAGTTCTGTGGTGTAGTCCTTGCTTCCAAAGGATAACCCTTTTATAGAACTTAAATTTAACGCCACTACAGCTGGTGTCTGGGAATGTGTGACGGCCGTAAAATGTCTCCCTGCCCTACATCATAGTGTAGTTTATATTTTCTTGTCCTTTGGGATCATTGATTCCATTGTGGAATTTTGAAAATATCTGAGGGTCACTGATGAGGCTGAATTGGCCTAAACTAGCTAGTCTGGTCCAGAAAACATGCACACTCCTTGTTTTTCAGTTCTGTGGTGTATTCATTGCTTTCAAAGGATAACCCTTTTATCGAACTTACATTCTCTATGTAAAGTGGGTTAGTGGGTATTCATTTCATGGACTTGTTTACTTGATGAATACCAGTGTTTTCCAAAACATACTCGAAGGGCTGTCCTTACTTATTTCTCTCTCTTGTGAGATTTCCCATCCTCGGAAAAAAGATGGTTGAACAAAGATTTTATTCGTTTTGCGTAATAATATTTTTGTTCTGGCTGCACAACGGAGGTAGTATGATATTTGTCCTTCTTGTAGACCTTTTAAAATGAATGGCAAGACCATTTTTTTCTTAAGCAGCATAGACGGATTTGTTTCCATAGTGTCTGTGCATGAGCGTATAAAGCATGAAAAATGTTTTCTGTTCTCCAGGTTATGATTCAAAAATAATTTGTGTCATCACGAAAGCACGCCTATATCATTGTAACCCTCTTGAACCCCACTTTTTATCGTAAAAAGGGGTTTAGGGGCGTTTATTTTATATTTCTAAATTTTGCTCTAAAGTATAGGTCATAATAAAAGCATTTAAATTGCCCAGATGTTTTGTTTGTTTGTATGATTTGAGGTTTAACGTCCCCGTCAACACTATTTAGGTCATTTTGGAGACGTTGCTTCCAATTTTGTGAGACTTTTACCCGACAATGAGATGAAATGACATCTCAATCCCTGCCGCCCAATGAAACCAATAGGGTTTATAAGCATGGACAGGCCGACTCGCTGCAATTTTCCTTGGCAGGCTTAGACGGATTACCAGTACTCATGTGCGGACGGTATCAGCTCTGCGGGGAAGCATCATGCAGCCCAAACTATTTCTCCGAGCTCCGATGGGCGGGGGCGATGCCCAGATGTTACGAGTATGTTATAACCAATATGATCGAAAGGATAAAACATTTTGTGGTCATCCGGGTTATGTTTGTCATGCACTAACGCTTATCCTGTTGCATAAATTAACCCTTGTCCTGCTGAGACTGGATATGCCTTATTTTCCAAACAATGAAAATCCAGATGATCGTCAGAAGCCATCAGATCAGGATCAACATTGTTTGCCATTCAGAGTGTGATTTTGTTGCAATAATTTGCATCAAGTAATCTGATCGGTTTATAATCGGTAGTGGGTGTGGCATATATAGATATTCAGCAGCTCAAGGGTTAATTAACCCGCACCCGTTGCTGAATATCAACCAGTCAATTTATTTGATATAATACATTTGTTCAATTTACATACTGCACGACAAACAGTGACGATCCTGATCGGATGGCTTTTGAAGAAGCCATCTGGTCTGGATCTACAGTGTTTCCTAGGTAGGAATTGTCGTATTCCGAAGGCTGTGGGTAAACATTTCCATGTTCTCTTGGAGGATGATTGAAAGCAACACCACAAACCGAGTAATCAAAGTATTTTCAGAGGGACTCAGGAAATGTTATTGCATAAGATTGATACAAAGAATGGTGTTGAGGATTTGTAAGTAAAAGAACATGATCAAGCAGCTGGTGAACTCCATGAATTTAAAAGTTGAACATGGCTTCAAGTCGATTCTTCAATGGCTTCAAATACATGTAGCTATGCGACTAGGTATTTATGTAAGGATAGGATGAATAACTAGGTAAGTTTATGGTTAACTGCATTATAAGTAAACAAAGCGGGGTGTGCAGAAGTGCCCAGGCTGTGTGTGTGTTTTTTTTCTGCGAATGAATGCGACTTGATGCTCCGTCTTTGGTCGGGCCCCTCGGAGTCTAACTGTTGGTTTTCTTTTGCTCCAGCAATTCTGTTGTTGTATGCTGTCAAGTCCACAACCTTGTTTCATCTCTGTAGTTTTTTGATTTGTATGTTCTCGGAGATGTGACACTGATGAGTTAGGAAGCCTTCATGCGGACTAAACAAAATGAGAGTATACCGCGACAGAGGTAAGGGTGAGGATTATGGCCATGTAAAATCGATTTAAGCCCCCCCCCCCCCTCCCCCCAGTGGAATTCTTTCCACTGACCGTTCCAAGGCGGTTCTTCTGTGGAGGTTTATTTATGCTGTTGTTTGCTACTTACTGTGTGTATCACTTGTGTCTTTTTATTTTGGGTGACCATTTGGCCATTTTGTGGGAAACTAACTGTCCTTATGGCCATCCTTTGTTTATGTTTTCATTATGGTCTGGTCGCTTCATGTTTGTGTTTCTTTCCCTTTGGTGTCTTTGATGGGTGGATAAGTTAATTGTATCGAATCCTGGTCTTTGTTTTACTTCTACTTTGACTTCAGTGTCTTGGGGGAAGGGTGGCTCCTGATCATTTCACGTACTTCTGTTTCTTTTCACACGGGACCTATTATCCCCCAACCGAATAGGTTCGGGGGATATAGGGATCAACCTTTCGTCCGTCCGTCTGTCCGTAGACGCAACCTTGTGATGACCATAACTCCTATACCCTTTGAGATTCATTGATGGTTCTTGGCACAATTGTTCATGAGGCTGAGACGGCGTGTCATGCGCAAGAACCAGAACTCTTATAGGCATACTTCTTGAGTTATCTCCCCTTTTAATAAAATAGAATGACTACTTTGTGATGGCCATAACTCCAACCAATACCTTTTGAGATATATTGATGGTACCTGGCACAGTTCACAAGGCTGAGACGGCGTGGCATGCACAAGAACCACAACTCTGGCTGTCATGGTTGTTTTAGTTATCTACCCTTCCAATAAAATTGAGTGATAACCTTGTGATGGCCATTATAGATAACCCCAATACCCTTTATGATATAATGATGGTTCCTGGCACAGTGGTTCACAAGGCCGAGACGGTGTGTCATGCAGAAGAACCACAACTCTGGACCCCATGGTTTTTTAGTTATCTCCCCTTCCAATAAAATAGAATCACTACCTTGTGAGGGTCACATCTCCAATACTCTTTGAGATATATTGAAGGTACTTGGTACAGTTATACATGGGGTTAAGCAGGTGTGTCACGTGCAAAAACAACGACTCTGAGTGCCCTGTTTTTTTAATTATCTCCCCTGACAATATAACCTTATGATGGCCTTTGAGATATATTGGTGGTTCTTGGCATAATTGTATACAAGATCGAGACGACACTTCATGCCTGAGAACCACAACTCTGGATGCTATGGTATTTGAGTTATCTCCCCTTCCAATATAACAGTATGACCACTTTTCGATCACCGTACCTCCAATACCCTTTAAGACATATTGGTGGTACTTGATGCAGATGTACATGAGGTTATGCAGGTGTGTCATGCTCAAAAATTACAACTGTGGGTGCTCTGTTTTTTAGTTATCTTCCCTGACAATATAACCTTGTGATGACCATAACTCCAACACCCTTTGAAGGAACTTGGCACAATTGTATGCAAGGTACAGAAGGGGTGTCATTTGCAAGAACAACAACTTTTGGTGTTGTGGTATTTGAGTTATCTACCCTTCCAATATAACATTATGACCAGCTTGTGATCACCATATCTCCAATACCCTTTGAGACATATTGATGGTACTTCGTACAGAAATACATGAGCTTAAGCAGGCATGTCATGCGCAAGAACCACAAATCTGAGTGCCGTGGTTTTTGTGTTATCTCCCCTGACAGTATAATCTTGTGATGACTCGAATATGTTTGTGATACTCGTATTGCTGGTTTAATTCTTGTGCGCTTTCTATTGGTGAACAATCTTCTGAAGGCCATATTGGCTTTTGGTCGGGGGATTTGCCATCTCTTTCTATGGCTATTCTTTTATGGGCATTCAGAACTGTCACAAAAAAAAAAACTTCCTTAGGTATCTGAGACCAGGAATGACATCCCCGCCTGTTCAGTTGCACAAAGAAGAATGAGTGTTAAAATAATTGAACTGAAACCAAGAGGTTTAGTTCTATCACAGAAGCAAATACTTACATGTATGTGCTGATCAGGCTGTGCAGATGAGCAGTCCCATTTGCACTAATTTATTTAAGTTCGATTCCGATGGAACCTTCAAGCTTATTTGAATCGCACTCGAACACTCGTTCCGGTGTTATCACGCACGGGAGAGAGGCAGCGACTTTTACACTACTGCTACCCATTTACACCTTGGGCAGTGGCATTACATGTTTTGCTCCAAGACACAGTTCGCCTCCGGTGGCCGAATTCGAACACACAACCTTAACCTCTCGATCATAAGTCGAACGCACTAACCACTCAGCTATCGAGGCTGTCCCCATTTAGAGTTCGCATATTGTAAAAGAAGCTTTGTCCTGACCTATCTCATAAACTAACTGTATCTTCTATTTCTCTTTGGTAACTGTTTATTCTGGATAAACCATAAAATCCTAATCCAAAAGGTGCCCTCTAACAGACAGAATTCAGGCAATACGACTGGTTTCTGTGCCTTCAGACAACAATGACATCACGTGAACAAGTCCGTGAAATGAAGGGCCCCCTAAGCCCCACTTTATATAGAGAAAACTGGGGTTTATGGGGGGTATTCATTATTTTTCTTATTTCTGCTCCAAGACATAGGTTGTGGGTACCCGTTAGAACCGCCTAAATGAGGCGGTTCTAACGAGTACCCACATCATATGTTTTGAGCTTCAATAAGAAAAATATGAAGGAGTAGCCATTTTGGAGATGTGAAAAATGCACTATGTTGTATGGGTGAGTTATCGTAATGAAATAACACGACCAGAACCACCACCTCGGAACGATTAACAACACAAACCAACAGGAGTGCTGGTGGTGGTGGTGATTGGAAAGGTGGTTGTGGGGAGGGCGGTGCACGGAGCTTAAGAGCAATACACTACTGGTAAATATTCGCCCTAGGTCCAGGTTTTATTTCCAACATTAAACGCAAACTATTCAGTTAGAACAATGGTTTCCGTACTCAATCAATTAAGGCGTAACTATACCAAATTTAGTGACACAAAGGCCTTTCTGATATTTAATCTTCATCAGTGTGTCTCAACCCCAAAGTTCTGAAACCAAAACGGATGATGGGCAAGACCCGGAAAACACAGCACATCCCACTCCGAGCACACACCGACCGACGTAGCTCATGAGACAGGACCACTGGAGGCATCAGGCAAGAGGCGCCTACCCTAGGACTTATAGGCGTCCCCACCGAGCCAACATCAGCAAACATGGCCCACACTCCACGGAAGTCCCGGGCATCAGGAAGGAGATGTCCAAAGTTGCAAGAGTTGCAAAATGTAAAATATAAGAAAAAGTGCCAACCAAATCCTCTAAGAAATATGTCTCACCTGACAAGTCAGTCTTAGTTTTAGAAAAAAAAATAGAATTTCATACTGCAAATATTAAAGATATAATATAATTATTTAAATTAGTACTTGAGTACTGACGTCAACACCGCAGTATCAACCTCAGCACTGAGGAACTGATACTGAGCTGATGATACCCTCGGGGACGAACGAATCACCCACCAGCAGAGAAACTGACCCAGTGGTTGCAATTAAGGCGTAACTATACCAAATTTAGTGACACAGAGACCTTTCTGATATTTAATCTTCATCAGTGTGTCTCAACCCCAAAGTTCTGAAACCGAAATGGATGATGGACAAGACCCGGCAAACACAGCACATCCCCCTCCGAGCACACACCGACCGACGAAGCTCATGAGACAGGTCCACTGGAGGCATCAGGCAAGAGACGCCTACCCTAGGACTTATAGGCGTCCCTAATGCATATAAATCAATTTCAATTACTAGATGACGCAAAGATGAGAACACTACTTTTATCGCATACTTATATTTTGAAAACACCAGTTTTATGGCATAATTATCAACGCTTGTTGTTACTAAATTGGAAATATTGTAGCGTAAGGAATAATTTGTGGAGAAACATGGACTATGAAGTCGTGTAGGTTATGACACCGTTTTGAGTTTAAATTGAATTATTTCTAATATTAATTGAAAAATTTCAGCTCTTACGCAGTAGTTATTTTTTGCAGCAGTATACACATTTTTAACCAATCATAAATTATAATTTATTCAATCGAGACTTATATCAATATGTAGGTCAAGGGCCAGCTAATACAGCTACGCCGAAAAATAATTTTCTGGAGCGAAGAACATATTGACACTCGACTCTATTACGCAAACACGCCTATACAAATACATTGCCACCTTTATCGCCGCAATAATGAAAATTTTATGATGAAAAATTGTTATATTTTGCTTATTTCTGCTCAAAATATAGATTGTGGGTGGTTCTAACAAATACCTACAATCTATATTTTAGAGCAGAAATAAGAAAAATAAGGTATATCCCCGGAAACCCCAGTTTTACTATATAAAAGTGGGGTTCAAGGGGGGCCAAAATTATATAGGGGTGTTTTCATGATGTCAAAGAAATAACTTTATAATCATAAAAGCTCTTAAACGGCTCATGGTAATGTCACTACCTCAGACCTACATGTATTGCATTCAGACTTTCGGATGAGTCTTTAAACCGAGGTCCCGTCTCCGTATGACCTTAGCTGTTGGTGGGACGTAAAACTAAAACTCACTCTCTCACATGTATTGCATGCAATCACACTCAGTGTCAATCGACTCAAAGAACTAACTTCATAAACACAAAAGCTCTTAAACTGTTCATGGTAACGTCACTACCTCAGATCTGTTACCTGTAATCACACTCAGTGTCAATCGACTCAAAGAACAAACTTTATAAAAACAAAAGCTCTTACACTGCTCATGGTAATGTCACTACCTCAGACCAACATGTATTACGTGCAATCAAACTCAGTGTCAATCGACTCAAAGAACTAACTTCAACAACACAAAAGCTCTTAAACTCTTCATGGTAACGTCACTGCCTCAGATCTATTACGTGTAAACACACTCAGTGTCAATCGACTTAAAGAACTAACTTTTTAAACACAAAAGCTCTTAAACTGCTCTTGGTAACGCTACTACCTCACGCCTACATGTACGATAACACACCCGTGCCACACAGTGTCATTTTTTTCACCTCTCGAAAATGGCTACTTTTCTGATGAAAACCCGTGATTTTTAATGGCAGATTCAATCTGTCATTTCTAGCTATCCTGCATGTTTTAAAGTAAGACCGGCTTTCTACCGGCTTTGATCGCCATAGAAATATGAGTCCGCATAAAATGTAGTCCGGTTTGGCGCAGTAATCAAAATTGTACAAGCTATTAGTTATCCAATAGGAGCAATACAAACTTTTGAAGCAGACGACTTGACGATTTTATCTTACCTTTCAGAGAATCGATTCAGCATTTAATATTAATCAGCTGCGACGGGTTTGGCAAAGACTGTATACCCAGATCAATGCGGCATCTGCTCAGCCGTCTGCTCGGGTTTTAC
The DNA here is from genome assembly GCA_963580285.1 of Lucinisca nassula. NCBI lineage: Eukaryota > Metazoa > Mollusca > Bivalvia > Lucinida > Lucinidae > Lucinisca > Lucinisca nassula. The sequence continues at coordinate 14,085,121 of OY757019.1, forward strand.
ACTGCTTTCTAACAGTGCTGTCAATATTTAATCCCTAAAGACCAGTCTGCTGTTGGACCAGATCAGCTACAGACAAGAATATTAATGGATTTTCTGACTTTCGAGGTCAAGTCTTGGTCAGTCACAACTTAGGTGTATATTAGACTTTGCGTGGAGAAATTGGAAAGAAAGGCTGTCCCTTTCAACCCTGGAATATGGTACAGATACTTATGCAAACAGTGTAGGTCCTGTGATATAATTCTAGGTGCCATATTTAGCAGTATGGACGAGCCCAACTTCAGTGATGGAAGAGTGCACTCCAGAAACTCAAGGCAGTTAATAAATCAAAGCACTGACAACACTCGTGCCGATTGTCTCTGAACGCAGGCTGGTCATGAACGGGGTTTTGTACTGATTCGTTGAAACTTAAGGTGTTATGAACTAATGCAAAACAGTGTAGAACAAGATCAGCACCGTGATCTGCGGCGTTTGTCTGAGTCTACATGTACATTGTTTGCCGGATCCAACTGTGCAGATTTTACAGATAACACTTACATGTACCCAACACTGACAAACGACGCGGCTATGTTTGGGTTGATTGTTTGACATTCGACCCGAAGTTGCTAATAAGAAAAGCACTTCAGTGCTAACGTCCACGTGACTATCACTGACTTGTTAGAATAACCTTTTTCTTGTAGCAAATAGCCGCAGTGAGATCAGGGTATTCCATAAGACTGAAGATGGTTATCCTGGAATCATTGGGTGAGTTTGGCAAACAGTGTAGACCAGGATCGGACGCTGCAGAACGCGGATTCTTATCAAAATCTCCACTATGTGTTTGGAATTTCAGAGTAAAATTAAACAGTTTAAATCTCAGCCCAGGACAATTACTCTAACCTACACTCCACCAACACTCTCAGTGCTTTGATTCTGAAACCAAACAATTGCAAGATAACAACACGCTTAGACACCATGCCCTTAAGCTAAAAAGGTTAAATCAATCAACCGTGACTTCTGGTTACCAGTCCGGCCACGTCGATCCGCCAGACGCATATGCGAAACAGATTACCGCCGGCAGCTGCTAGAATGTCCCTGTAGATAAACAAGGGTCTCAACTACCGACTAATAAGCACTGACACTGTTCGTCGCCCTTAAGCGATGCACGTTTGAGAGCTAGACGTTCCTGTCGTGACCAAAGTTAACGCGTCGACACAGTACGGAACACTTACACTGGTGCATGAAATACGTAAATTGGCGTCTAAGCGACTGACGTCATGCGTTTCAGTGACAAATCGCGCTTCAGCGTGAATCACGTCGATTGTCGATTCCGGGTGTTTCGACGTATAGGTGTAAGGTATGCCGAAGCGACGCGTGCGTAATAGAGCGTGACATATCGGGTGGAACAAGCGTAATTGTGTGGCGTGGTATTGCATGCAGTTAGCGAACGCAGCTTAGTGACATTAAGAACATTCAAGATCATGGCTGGACCTGAACTGAACAGCGAGACGTTACATCGATCAAGTGCTTCGGTCTCACATGGTTCCATTTATTTATTTACGCTCAGAATCCGGGATATCTTATCCAGCAGGATTACGCGCGGGCTCATAGTGCTGTTCTTACTCAAACATTTCTTCAAGCCAATGGAATTCATGTACTGGACTAGCCAGCCTTTCTCCTCCGATCGCTTTCCCATAGAGTATCTTTTGGGAGAGGTATCCACAACCGACCAGAGAAAAACTGTTACTTATGGACAGTTGCATTGTAAAAACTTGAATTTTAATGTTTGGTTTTGAAAACGTACTGAATAGTTTCTTTAAAAAAAAAATGAAACATGGTATTTCATAATACCACCGGTGTATAGACGTCTGCAAACATATAATATAATGGAATTCGGAGAACTACTTTTCTAAATTTTAAGATCTTTTAAGAAAGATTTTCTGTGAGTTTTCACAGCGTTATGATTTTCTCATAGAATATGTCATTTCAGTGCCTTTGGCGCTTTGATTTTTCTTATTTTCTTATTTTTACTGCAAACATAGGTTGTGGGTGCTCGTTAGAACCGTCTAATTCAGGCGGCTCTGACGACTACCCACAACTTATGTCTTGGAGCATAAATAACCAAAAATGTATACACCATAAACATCAGATATTTATATGTAAAAATGGGTTTTAGTGGTGAATGGGAGTGGGGTTCAGTTCACGGACTTGTTCACGTGATGTGGACCGTGCATTTGTGGTCGAGAGCAACTGAGGAATAATCAAAGCGTCAGTTCAGGAGGCATAATGAAGATAATATTTATCTCTTGTATACCTTGTATTAGTAAAAAAAAGCGTCCCGCTTATCAGGACTTGGCGGCCCCCGCCTATTGGGGTTTGAAGAAATAAATGTGCTGCATGAGCTGAATCCGACCGCACACTAGTACTGGTAAACCGCTTAGAGGATCTAAGCCTGCCCAGGCAAAGCGGTGCGAGTCGGACCGTCCATGCTTATAAACCCTATTGGTTTCATTTGGCGACAGGGCTTGAGAAGTCATTTCATCTCAATGTCGGGTAAAAGTCCCACAAAATTGGAAGCAACGTCTCCAAAATGACCTTTAAACTGCTGACGGGGACGTTAAATATCAAACAAACAAACACTCATTAGGACTTGGAGAGACCGAACAAAAGTACTGGAAAACAAACTGGAATTTCTAGGCATGCTAAACGGACATACCCTGGTCATAAACCATAGCGGTATCTTTGGACGGTAGGGCTTGATATCTCAATGTCAGGTAAAGGTCCCACAATATTAGAAGCGGACCTAAATAATGTTGACGGGGACGTAAATAATAAGTACAATTTAACATACTTTTTCAATTGGGATCCCTAACATATCTGGAGGTATTTGAAAAAATGTCTGGGGATCAAACATTACGACATATTGCATATTTCTCATCTCCAAAATGGCTACTTTTCTGATGAAAATCCTTGATATTTTTCTTATAAATACCGCAAACATAGGTCGTGGGTGCTCGTTAGAACCGCCTCATTGAGGCGGTTCTAACGAGTACCCACAACCTATGTCTTGGAGTACTACTTGAAAATAAGAAAAATAATGTATATCCCCGTAAACCCCCGTTTTCTCCATATAAAGTGAGGTAAATGGAGGGTCTTCATTTCACGGACTAGTTCACGTGATAGTGAAGACAATGATCAGAAATCGATGCAAGTACCTCACACCTCCCATCCAAGCGATCAAATGGAAAGAAACACCAACATAAGACAACTTCATAATGAAAAGGCAAACGGTTAGTTACTTTAACTCGGTCCCCGCCCATCGGGGCTTGAAGAAATGGATGGACTGTATGATGCTTCCACGCAGAGCTAAAACCGACCGCACACGCGTACTGGTAAACCGCTCAGAGAATGCGAGTGGGGCCGTGCATGCTTATAAACCCTATTGGTTTCATTGTGCGACAGGGCTTGAAATGTCTTTTCAACTCCATGTCGGGTAAAAGTCCCACAAAATTGGAAGCAACGTCTCCGAAATGACCTACACAGTGTTGACGGGGACGTTAAACCTCAAATAAACAAAACAAACAAACAGTTACTTTCCCACAAAATAGCCAAACGGCTATCCAACATAAAAATATATATGCAGTGCATACACTTAAAGACGAACTGTAAAAATAATAAACGAAAACAGAAGAACCGCCCAAACGTTTTCCATTTGCTGTCTGGGATGGGAGATGTGGGCTAACCGTATCGATTCCTGGCCATTGTTTTCACTTCTATTTTTGCTGCGGGGCCTTTACCGTTTTTATGTAGCCACAGTCCTCGCTCTTGCTTCTGTTGCACTTTAGACAAACATCACGTGAACAAGTCCGTGAGATGAAGACCCCCTAAACCCAATTTCATATAGAGAAAACTGGGGTTTACGGGTGTATATATTATTTTTCTTTTTTCTGCTCCAAGACATAGATTGTGGGTACTCGTTAGAACCGCCTCACCCACTATGTTGCACGGGTGAGTTATCGTAATGTAATCAAACCACTGTGAATGAGTTATCAGTGTTCGAGCCATTTAAGTTTTAGAGTACATTAAGATACCACACCGTGTGGCAATATCCATATTTTCATTCATTTCACCGTCGGTCGGTGTGTGCTCGGAAAGGGTGGGTGGGTGCTGTGTTTGCCGGGTCTTGTCCGTCATCCTTTTCGGTTTCAAAACCTTGGGGTTGAGACACACTGATGAAGATTAAATATCAGAAAGGCCTCTGTGTTACTAAATTTGGTATAGTTACGCCTTAATCTCCAAAATGGTTACTTATCTTACGAAAGTTTGTGAAATCTTCATTATTTAGACTCCAAACATAGGTTGTGTGTGCTCTCATTGAACCGCCTCATTGAGGCGGTTCTAATTAGTACCCACAAGCTATATCTTGGTTGTAGATGCTGGTTAGAACTGCCTCCTTGAGATGGTTCTAACGAGTACCCACAACCTATGTCTTGCATTTGTTTGTTTGTATTGGAGTTTTACGGCCCATTCAACACTATTTTAGGTTATTTTCGAGCCGGTCAGTTTACCTTTCCACACGTTTCCTGGGAAGGCTTATACGTAAGCGGTTAACCAGTACAGTGCACATTTTTGCCAGATACTGACAACTGTCCAAAGGGAGATAATGGCCGTAGAAAAGCTTTCATGATCAATCTTCACGAAAGAATGATGCCGACCCCGGAAGGTATCGAACCCGCTTCTTCCTGATCACCAGTCAGACGCGCATCCGACTTAGCTACCGAGGTCGGCCCTATGTCTTGGAGCAGAAGCAATGAAATAATGTAAACCCCAACTTTCTCTGTATAAAGTGGGGTTTAGAGGGATATTCATTACACGGACTTGTTAATCTGATGAGATACAAAATGGCAGTAATATGCAATCTCTGTATCCTTGCTACTAAAATAGTTGAACTGAAATTATTAATGATAAATTCACTAACGTATTGGAGTTTCTTCTGCAAGGACAATGATTCCTGTCCAGATTTTATAGATAACCATCTGATGTCGCAGCGATACGTATAGTGTGGATTTTCTTTAAACAATAGTTACCTTGATTTTGTACAAATAAGTTTTAAGTACGTGGGCATCATAAAGTTAATGTGCTTAGAAAAGTTCATAAACAATCGACCAAAAAGTATCAATAGGAACAGTGGTATGCACTTTGATTGCATTACAATAACACACGTACGACATAGTGCATTTTTCATATCTTCGAAATGGCTACTTTTCTAATGAAAATCCTTGGTATTTTTCTTATTTATACCGCAAAAATAGGTTGTGAGTGCTCGTTAGAACCGGTTCTAAAGAGTAACCACATCCTATGTGTTGGAGCAGAAATAAGAAAACTGATGTGTACCCCCCGTAAACCCCATTGTTCTTCATATAAAGTCGATGTAATGTGGAGTTCAAACCAGTAAGAAACGATTACGCAGGAAAGACCATAATCAAAGAACGCAGCCATTTCAAGTAACCTAAAGAAAATACGTGACATGGAGGCACACACAAAAACAGACGAATCATGAGCCAACGACACAAAACAAATTAACTAATAAATGTAAGACACTGCAAAAGAACGACCGCCTTGAGACGATCAGAAGTAAAAGTACGGGGTGGCTTCAACTCCGGAGTTCATGGAATTTCAACACTCGGCCTTCCAAGGTTGAAGAAAATAATAACTTCATAAAATCTATCTACGGGATTATAAGAATCTTACATGGGTTCGAGGGACGGATGGAAAAATACGCTCAGAGGGTTACTGTCCGGCATCACGAGGCTTGCCGAGTGATGCCGGACAGTGATCTCGAGAGACGGATTTTTCTTTATCATATACTTATTCTTGTATTGCCCTTGAGACAACAGATTTTGCACCCCCTATCTCACTATGCTAGTGACAGACGTCTCGCCTTCACAGTCTAACTAGCTGACTCGAGGGCCGGGACAGACTTTAGAGGGCCGGGACAGAAGTCTGTCCCGCCCTTGAGGCAACCTGTCGGCCCTGCAAATAATAATGCATGAGAAATGGCATAAAATGTTCAAATGACAATAATAAATAGCTGGAGAAGACAAAAAACATTGTTTTTCATTCATTTTTGTGTTATTTTTACATACATTTCAGCTAAATTCTTACCTTCTCCGGCTTTCCTAGTTTGAATGGTCCGTTGGGATAATTGCGCACTGCTACTGCTGTTGCACCTGAACCTCGAAAATAATTTCTAAAGCTGAAATTAACTATTTATTTGCAGATCTTCATACAGAATGTTAAGCGCTTAGAAACTTTTATTCGAGCGTCCATGTTGTTTCCTACATCTCTGTGGCGCGGTGACGTCAGAAACTTTGCACTCGTTGACGTCACGTTAAACTACATGTACGTGTGCGCGCCATAGCACTATGAAATTATCTAAGGCTCACCGATTACATTTTATTATTAAAGACACTAACCATATATTTACTATATCTCAGAATTACTATATCTTAGAATATTTTTACGGAAATAAGTATATGATAAAAAGAACACAACACGGTTATTTTGATATCGGCCCTGGCCTCGGCCCTCGGCCTGTCTCAGCCCTCGCCGTTCCGGCTCGGGCTGAGACAGGCAACTCGGGCCAAGACCAGGGCCGATATCAAAATAACCGTGTAATATTCTATATATCCACCCCTACACCTATGTAGGATTCTTTTTCTTACCTGCCTTCCATTTCTGAGCGTGGGTTTTTAATACTGCAGTCACTTCGGTTGCCGACGTCCGCCATATTGTGATGACACTTAGGCACAGTGATGTTTAGTGACGTCGTGTAACGTGCTGTGACGTCAGGCTTATCGACGGCGCATATGAGGTTCATTTATCAAACACGCGAGAATATTCGATTTTGGGTAACAACACCGGTGTTAGAACAGAATTTCTATCCCAAGCTAAAACTATGGATTTCCTTATCTGGCGTGCAAGAAAATGTTTACAATCAGTGGCATCAAAATATGGAACAGTATAAAAACTCAATTATGCAACATTGAGATTGCAATATGCAATTTTGATATTGTGTTATGCTTTATTCAGTTACAATTGTGCAACACTGCATTATGATATTCATTTTTGTAGTCTGATTTTGGAATTTGTGTAGTTTTCTTTCTGTTTCTCGTCCTATTTTGCAACTTGAAATTCCGATTCTGCTTCTTCTAGTTCCCATTATTCTCGTTCAGTGGCGCTGTGATCGTTCTTTCGTACCGTTCCCGTAAACGTCCGCCTGTATTCGGCAGATACCCAAAAAATCTGCAAGCGTATTGGTGACACGGAGGAGTGAAAGAAATGAGAGAACTATATTTTTGGCATAAAACGGACGATTAAGGGGCACTACACCCTTCCCGATAAAATCATTTACACATAATTTTTATTTTATATGTCCGACCAGGAATCAGCTTTGCTTGGTTTGTTTTGTGTCCAAGTTTTATCTAAATATATCGCAAATTTGTTCAGGCCATTGCACCTCTAAAATATAAATTTGTTGTAAATACTTATACTAATTTTGTATGGCACAGAGAGGCTCCTGTCCTAATCGTGTAGACTTTTGTGAGACTGTTCCTTTATGATCACTTGAAAGCAAACATAGCTACAACTCTCTTTCGTGAAAATGCTTTCAGATGAACTACGACTTACGTTCCCTCTAACATTTATTTCTGATTTAGGGCATATCCAACGGAATTTCTAAAACTAGGCATTTTGGTTCTGTTGTTTGATTTGATGTTTTAATGTCACCGTCAACACAATATAGGTCATTTTGGAGACTTTGCTTCCACTTTTGTGGGACTTTTACCCGACCATGTTGAACTTTTTCCTTCATTCGCCGGAAATTACCGAGTTGAATATCGATTTCCGTAGGAAATCGGCAGTTAAAGTTACCTGTATATTTTGAAGGGTTTTTATATTAAAATTATGAAGGAAAAAAATCTTAACTCCTCGTATCTTATTTATCCTTAACACTAGAAAAAAAGTCACTGTTATCCTCATGTAAGAAAATTATTCAGTTTTTATTTGGTGCATTTCAAAGTGATGAATAATTAATTCTTATTGCTTCCATCTGCAATTTAATGTCATGCCTATATGCTCCATAGACGGCAATGTATTTAAAAAAAAACGCTCAGATTTCCATGTTTGGTTGCCAATATTAAATAGAAATGATTTGTTATGAATTAAGTCACTGTTATATACTGTTAGACTGTTGTTCAAAGTTTACGATGATATAAAGTTTTTTTTCTACTAAAAAATGATAAATTGCTTCCCCGAGAGCTTAAAAATCGTTTATAAGCTGTTTTTCAGTACTGCAGTTCATGATGCGAAAATCGCTAAGTCCACATTATATGTACCAGAAATCGTATCAAACCTGTAAAGCGTTTTTTTTTTTTATTATTAATTTTGTAATTACTAGTAATAAACAACATGCGGATAATGTACTTGATACAGTGGTTATATTTCTCGGATTTCTTTATTTTATTTTGTCTTAGTTTTATTACATTTATGTTTTCATTCATTATGTAGGGGCGGCAAATATGTCAAAAAGGACAAAATTTGTCGAAATCATTAACTGTGAAATGGCGATATAATGGCGATTAAAACCACCATGAAAAGTTAATTGGCAGTCTGAAGCCAGAAATTGATTTTTGTTTGTTTGTTTGTATTGGAGTTTAACGGCCCAATCAACACTATTTAGGTCAGTTTTGAGCCGGTCAGTTTACCTGTCCACACTTTTCCTGAGCAAGCTTATACGTAAGCGGTTAACCAGTACAGTGCACATTCGCCTCATCGAGGGGGTTCAAACGAGCACCAACAATCTATGTTTTGTGCAGAACACTGTATGCTATTCTGTTAATTTCTGTTAACGAGTTTCAACACTGTATGTCCGCACAGTTACTTTGCAAACAGTGTAGAGCATGGTGCGACTGCTCAGGATGAGCCGTCTTTTCTCCAGATCTACACTGTTTGCCATTCGGTTGATGACTTTGACTAAACCACCGTCAATAAAAATGGAATTGTCTAAATTCACATTACGAAATCACGCCTATACTGACAAATTTTACCACAAAAAAAAAAAAAAAAAAAAAAAATGAAAATGTTTAGATAGAAAATTCTGCTATTTTTCATACTTCTGTTCCAAAAATAGATTATAGGAACTCGTCAGAGCCGCCTCGGTGAGGCAGTTCTAACTAGTATCCACAATCTTTGTTTTGATCAAAAATAAGAAAAAAATAATGTATACTACTGTAAACCCGAGTTTTACTGTATAAAACTTATTTATCTTCACTGCAGCTGATTTGAGGTTTTAGAGTAACAGTCAAATAAATAATGTATACCCCTATAAACCCCAGTTGTACTATATAAAAGTGGGGTACACGTGGGTCAGAATTATATAGGTGTGTTATCGTGATGACGCAGTTAACAAACGTGCTTTAATTTAACAATGAGTTGGCGCGTGCCCGTCGTCCCCCACTATGTGTTACTCTTTAAAGTGTCAATCATCTGTAACCCTTAAAGTGCCAATCATAATATTGAAGATAACAATTTGATTAATTAAATTAAATAAATAAATAAATAAATAAATAAATAAATAAATAAATAAATAAATAAATAAATAAATAAAGTAGCAGTCTCATCATTGTTCACTTTTTGTGATTGATTTGATAGACAATTTTTGTGGTGTCTTGATTTATGTACAGTTTTATTAACTCTTAAAGTGTAAATCATAACTAGTGCAGATGACATTTTCCAGGTTTTGAGTTGATTAATTTCGAAAACACGTCTATTAAAAAATATTGAAAATTTTACCACCAAAAAATGAAAGTATTCAGATAAAAAAAATTGCTACTTTTCGTATTTCTTCTGGAAACATAAATTGATGGAATCATTAGTTCCACCTCAGCGAGGCGGTTCTTACGACAAACAACAATACATGTTTAAGCAGAAATAAGAAAAATAATGATCCATATTTTACTACATAAAAGTGGGTAATATGGGGTGTTTTGTGATGTGATCATAAAACTATTGCAGCCCATTCACATATTAAGTGCATGCCTCATTTTAATAAATAAATAAATGAATAAATAAATAAATAAATAAATAAATAAATAAATAAATACATAAATATGCCGTAACTGTAATCACCTTCTGTGACCGACTTTTAAGGCACTTTTTAGATCTTTCTTGAATTCTTAAAGTGTCAACCATAGCTAGACAAAAAACATTTTTCGAAATTGTGTTAAAATTGTTTAGGACAAACATTACAGCCGATTCAAATATGAGTGAAATGCCCTTTATAATAAATAAATAAATAAATACATAAATAAATAAATAGGCTTATCTGTGTTTACACTTTCTGTAACTTTTATGACGTCCTTTCAAGAGCTGAGATGAAATGACATATCAAAGCCCTGTCGCCCAATGAAACCAATAGGGTTTGTAAGCACCGCTTTGGCTCGGTAGACTTAGATCCTCTAAGCGGTTTACCAGTACTGGTGTGCGGGTCGGTTTCAGTTCATGCAGCCCATCTATTTCTTCAAGCCCCCTGGGCCGGGGGTCTGATTCCCTGTTTATTTTGTCACATGTTTATATAGATGTTCGTTACTGTTTGTGTTAACTGCATTCATTAATTTATAAGAAAATAGAAAACTATCTGACTTTTTATACTAGATTTTTGGCTTCAAGTGACAAAACGCAAAGGTTTCCACCTTTTTGACAAAACACAACGCGAAGCAAATACTTTCATACCGGAGTGCAGGTGGAAAACCCGCACCTGCTACAATGTAACATATCAAGCGCTGGAAGCCTCTGTGGTGTTGTGGTTATGCTACTCGCCTTAGTAACCAGGGATCGCAGGATCGACCCCGGGCTTCTCCAGAATTTCGGATCAGTCTTTAAACCCAGGTCCCATCTCCGTATGACCTTAGCTGTTGGTGAGACGTAAAACTAAAAACGCACTCACACACCAAGCGCATCCCACCATTAAACACATCTTTATAATTCTGACCCCCCCCCCCCCCCCCCCACACACACACACTTGATCCCCACTTTTATAGAGTAAAACTGCTGGGATTTACAGGAGTAAACATTATTTTTCTCATTTCTACTCCAAAATATAGATTGTGGGTACTCGTTAGAACCGCATCGAAAAGGTGCTTCTACGTGTACCCAAAATGTATATTTTAAGCAACAGTCAGAAAAATATCATCACGACTTTTCATCTTACAATTTTTGTTGTTGTATTTTTCGGCGGTAAAATGTACAAATCTAATGCATCAAAAACATTTTTTCTAGATTCTGTACACTTTAATAATAAGTGAATAAATAAATAAATAATGTCGTTAAGTTCCGCCAGGTAAACCTGGGTACGCTGTACGCGGTCTAACTGTAATAAAACAAGAAGATAAAACTTTGGCGTAGACCTAATACATGGAAATACATGTAAGTACAAAATGGTTTGGATTCAGCCACTCCATTTGCCAAATCGTTACATGTAGAACTTGAAGAAATATGTAGTAGGCTGGTTAAGACAGTCGCGACACTAGCTCTGGCTGAAGAGAGACGGGCGGACGAACTGACAGACTAGCTTTTTAGCTCACCTGAGCCGAAGGCTCATGTGAGGTATTAGTATACCACGAGCCGGCGTCCGTCGTCCGTCGTCGTCCGTCGTCGTCGTCCGTCGTCGTCGTCCACACTTTCAAAGAAGTATATCTCCGGAACCAGTGGGCCAATCTTGATCAAATTTCATGTGAAGCATTATCAGGTAGGGGGAAAGGCTGCATACTGTTTTCGGGCAGATCGGATTGGAACTCTGGTTGCCATGGCAACAAATAGCTCCCATAGACTTAACATAGGAAAAAGCTTGTCATCACTCTAGCTCCGTCAATTTTTTTCTGATCGACTTCATTCTTGCAGATAACGAGGACAGGCATGAAATCTCGATCAAGTTCGATTTTGGGCTGAATCGGATTATTCACTCAGGAGTTACGTGCCCTTGAGCGTTCTTAACATAGGAAAAAGCTTGTCATCACTCTAGCTCCGTCAATTTTTTTCTGATCGACTTCATTCTTGCAGATAACGAGGACAGCATGAAATCTCGATCAAGTTCGATTTTGGGCTGAATCGGATTATTCACTCAGGAGTTACGTGCCCTTGAGCGTTGAAAAAATTGCCTATTGACTTAACATGGGGAGAATGTTGTCATCACCGTAGCTGCTTCAATTATTTTCAGATTGGCTTTATTCTTGCAGATAACCAGCACAGCCATGAAATCTCGGTCAAGTTCGATAACTGGCAGAATCGGATCATTCACTTAGGAGTTACCTGCCCTTGTGTGTTTTTGCATTAGGGTTAATGGGAATTTCAAAAATGTATATCTTAAAGACTACTTGGCCAACTTCGATCAAATTTCATGTGTCGCATTATTGGGCAAGTGGAAAGGCTTCATTAGGTTTTCAGGCAGATCTGAGTGGAACTCTGGTTGCCATGGCAACATCTAGCTCCCATAGACTTCACATAGGAAAAAGCTTGTCATCACTCTAGCTCCGTCAATTTTTTTCTGATCGACTTCATTCTTGCAGATAACGAGGACAGGCATGAAATCTCGATCAAGTTCGATTTTGGGCTGAATCGGATTATTCACTCAGGAGTTACGTGCCCTTGAGCGTTCTTAACATAGGAAAAAGCTTGTCATCACTCTAGCTCCGTCAATTTTTTTCTGATCGACTTCATTCTTGCAGATAACGAGGACAGGCATGAAATCTCGATCAAGTTCGATTTTGGGCTGAATCGGATTATTCACTCAGGAGTTACGTGCCCTTGAGCGTTGAAAAAATTGCCTATTGACTTAACATGGGGAGAATGTTGTCATCACCGTAGCTGCTTCAATTATTTTCAGATTGGCTTTATTCTTGCAGATAACCAGCACAGCCATGAAATCTCGGTCAAGTTCGATAACTGGCAGAATCGGATCATTCACTTAGGAATTACCTGCCCTTGTGTGTTTTTGCATTAGGGTTAATGGGAATTTCAAAAATGTATATCTTAAAGACTACTTGGCCAACTTTGATCAAATTTCATGTGTCGCATTATTGGGCAAGTGGAAAGGCTTCATTAGGTTTTCAGGCAGATCTGAGTGGAACTCTGGTTGCCATGGCAACATCTAGCTCCCATAGACTTCACATAGGAAAAAGCTTGTCATCACTCTAGCTCCGTCAATTTTTTTCTGATCGACTTCATTCTTGCAGATAACCAGTACAGGCATAACATCTCGGTCAAGTTCGATTTTGGGCCGAATCGGATTATTTGCCTTGGAGTTACCTGCCCTTGAGCATAAAAAAATACTTTGTGACCACGATAGCAACTTTATTTTTATTCAGATCAGCTTCAAACTTGCAGGTAACGTGGACAGGCATAAAATCTCAGTTAAGTTCGAATCGGAATATTGACCTCGGAGTTACATGACCTTGAGCGACAAAAAATTTGCCCATAGACTTTACATAGGGAAAATGTTGTGACTACGATGGCGACTTGAATTTTTTTCAGATCAGCTTCAAACTTGCAGGTAACGAGGACAGACATAAAATCTCGGTTAAGTTCGATTTTGGGCCGAATCGGATTATTTGCCTTGGAGTTACCTGCCCTTGAGCATAAAAAAATACGTTGTGACCACGATAGCAACTTTATTTTTATTCATATCAGCTTCAAACTTGCAGGTAACGAGGACAGGCATAAAATCTCGGTTAAGTTCAATTTTGGGCCGAATCGGAATATTGACCTCGGAGTTACGTGACCTTGAGCGACAAACAATTTGCCCATAGACTAAATTAGGGAAAATGTTGCGACTACGATAGCGACTTGAATTTTTTTCAGATCAGCTTCAAACTTGCAGGTAACGAGGACAGACATAAAATCTCGGTTAAGTTCGATTTTGGGCCGAATCGGAATATTTGCCTTGGAGTTACCTGCCCTTGAGCATAAAAAAATACGTTGTGACCACGATAGCAACTTTATTTTTATTCATATCAGCTTCAAACTTGCAGGTAACGAGGACAGGCATAAAATCTCGGTTAAGTTCGATTTTGGGCCGAATCGGAATATTGACCTCGGAGTTACGTGACCTTGAGAGACAAAAACATTTGCCCATAGACTTAACGTAGGGAAAATGTTGTGACAGAAATAGCGACTTGAATTTTTAGCTCACCTGAGCCAAAGGCTCCAGTGAGCTGATAGTATACCAAGGCTCCGGAGTCCGTCCTCTGTCGTCCGTCCATCCGTCGTCCACACTTTCAATGAAGTATATCTCAGAAGGCAGTCGACCAATCTTGTTTAAATTTTATGTGTAGCACCATTGGGCAAGGGGAAAGGCTGCATTAGGTTTTGGAGCTAGTCTGGTTCATTTGTTCCTTCATTCTTCTTTCTCTCCATATAGAGATAATAGACCAATGTTAAATTTTTAATCAAAGATTTCTCAGAAACTATAAAAGCTAGAAGCATCAAATTTGGTATTCAATAGAATAATGATGACTTATTTTGTGTAAGAGACATTGGGCTTTCTCAGCTTATTTGTTCATCTGTTCTTTCATTCTTCTTTCTCTCCATTTTGACCAATGTTAAATTTTCGTCAAAGATTTCTCAGGAACTATAGAAGCTAGAAATCTCAAACTTGGAATGCAATGCAATAATGATGACTTATATCCTGTAAGGGTCAATGGGCTGGATTCTATTAGCAGATTTAGTAGTCAAGTCTGTGAATTGTTAAAACTTAAGTTCCTCAGGTGAGCGGTTTAGGCTCATTGAGCCTCTTGTTTTGCGTTGTGATTCTGTTGGATGAAAGCCATCATGCCCAAGTCTAACTTATGACGACAGACGGATACATGAATACGACAGCTGTCATTGTGACCATAGTGCGTTTCTATGGTTGTGGGTCGGGGCTGAGTATGAGTAAGTAATGTTCATCAGAGACACAATGGGAATAGAGGCACTGGTTGTTGTTTACCAGTTTCCCGCACGGTCAGCTGGTAAGGTCCCAGGGAACGAATCCATGCCCGCGAACAGGGAGACCATCACGCAGTTACTTCCTGAGCGGACATATACATACTTCTATAATATCCTAGCATTTTAGTTTTTCGTGAGGTTGCAATTAGTAACTAATATCTTTATAAGTAACACCTCAGAAGGATCAGATTTATGAAAATAGTATGAATTAATCAATTTTAACAATCTATGCTCATTTCAAATCCATGGATTCGGCACATGGTAATTTATTTTAGTCCATATTCAACGATAGAGTACTTTCCCCTTCGTCAAACAAGTATTAACTTTTAAATAAAAATCCTGTTTCTCATAAATATATAAATAAGGAACCCCGCTGTAAATTTTTTTTAAAGATGCAAACGTACACATTATTGTAAATATCCGAATTATTATATAGCCGGATAAAATTTATTGCTGCTGGCTTGAATTTTGCCCCTGGAAAAGCGAATGCGATCTTCTCAAACGGACGCTTGTCATCGGAAAAAATACGGCAAATCCACGGACATTACCGAACGTTACCGTCACCTCAATGACTGGTACCCCGTCTAACCACAGCAGAATCGAAACTGAATATTGCAAAATAGGACGTCCAAATGCCATATTTAAATACAAAGGTCTCAAATTAGAATGTGCATGTTGCATATTCGAATAAAGTAGTAAGATATGGAAAGGTTCATAATGCAAAGTGCGGTTTCAACAATTCATTTTGTAATTGCACATTGCATAATTGAGTTTTTACCTTAATACTGTTCCATATCAAAAGGTGGTACATTGCAGGATAAAACTATATTTTAAATTACATCAAAATGTTGCCATTCCTATTTCCATGTGCGATCGGAAATCATTTTTAACAGTGATGAATTGTTTTGTATCACGTCCTGGGTTTTGACCCTCTTTGACCCGATTGTAGGTTTTCTTCTGTGATGGTTGAATCCTCTAATCTGGTTCATGAATGCCACAATCATTCATTTTTCAAACACGGTTTTGCACAAATTATTTGTCTTAACCACGACAGAACCACGGGAGAGGATCGGGGCCACGCAAAAAATCAGTTTTAGCCTCAAGTAAAAAACGTATTACAGATCGTTCCAGGCGGTTATTCTGTTGTGATTTATTATTCATATAGTTCAACTTTGCATACATGTATTTCGGATAGCCGGTTGGCCATTTTGTAGGAAAGTAACTCACAATGTGCAGGCTGAAGTATATTTTCGTTCATTTTACTGTAGGATGTGTAACGTCTCGAATTAGTTGTCTAAAGCCAATTGCGCCTACACTAAGTGACAGAACATTACGAAAATACGTCTATTGAAATATATTGAATTTTTTTCCTTCAGAAAAAAAAAGAAAAAGAAAAAAGAAAAAGAAATTTATATGAACAAACAAAATAAAAATAAAAGGACATTTCACATAAAAAATCTAATAGTTTGCACATTTCGGCTCAAAACATAAATTGTTGGAACTCGTTAGAACCCCGTCGGTGAGGCGGTTCGCACGAGTAGCCAAAGTCTATGTATTTCAATGGTAACAAGAAAAATACATGTAACTATACCCCAGTTTTACTGTATAAAAAGCGGTTCAAGAGGGTCAAAATTATATAGGCGTGTTTACGTGATGAATGAGTTTGAAGGCATTGTAATTTTAAACTAATGTTTTTTTTTTAGACAGCTAGATGGAAGTGATGCATTTTATCTACAAAGAGGAACGCTTTATCTTCTAAGAGCAATGCCATCAAATAATCATTGCCATTGTCCCGCTATGTTACCGGCCCCGATAGCTCAGTTGGTAGAGTGTCCGCTCCGGGGAACGGGAGGTCACGGGTTCGATCCCGGGCCGCGACATACCAAAGTCGTTAAAATGGTACTAGCTGCTCCTCGCTTGGCACTCAGATATACTGGGTAGAGCTAGGACTGGTCAACCCAGTGGCAGGATAATGTGACTGGGTGTGGTTTCATGTAATGTGTCTGGGACATGATACTTCAGTGAGGCAGCACTATAAAAGTGAGCATTGAGCTCCCTGTCGCAACCAGACACCGTCTGTTATGACTGAAAAATTGTTGAAAGCGACGTTAGACCCGAATTCACACACACATTGTCCCGCTAGAATACAGCAAGCACTAAATGTGGCTTACTGCCTACATTGTTTTTCATCTAAGTGTAGATAGGTAAACGCTTAAGCTATTATTTTTGGTGGGGGGGGGGGGGGGGGGGGGTGGGGTGGGGGGTATAGGGGGTTGGTTTTACGGCACTTTCAAGATTATTTCACTCTTATCCAGCCGATCTTTATGTGGGCGAAAACCGGACCATCCAGAGAAAAACCACATGACTTTCCGTAGCAGAACTTGGCGACTCAATTGTGACCGAGCCAGGCTCGTTATAATCTAACATAGGTTGTGGGTACCCGTTAGAACCGCATCAATGAGGCGGTTCTAACGGGTACCCACAACCTATGTCCTGGAGCAGAAAATAAGCAAAATAATTTATACCCCGTAAATCCCACCTCTCTATATAAATTGTGGTTTTGGTTGGACTTTATTTCACGGACTTGTTCACATGGTAGGGTGTTCATTAAACGGACTGTAATGGGTGGTGTTGGGTAGTTATATCGATTCCTGATCGTTGCTGTTTAACGTGATGTATACTTCAAGGGGTACACTATTTATTTTATTCATTGTTTTTAGAAATAAAAAACTAAAACTGGTGCTGTAAATACTGTTTTTGACATCTCAAATATATGTGTCATGAATTTAAATTGACAAAAATACAAAAAAAACAACAAAAAAACTGTTAATTACAGTTCTATTGCAGAAAAATTCGTCCGTATGCATCATCAGCAGCTTCATTTTGTTATCAACTTTAACCTGTCTGTCATTATCAGTCGGTTAAGGCGCCAAGCACTGGTGATTTTGATTATTACAGTGGCGAACTAGAGGGTGTCAGACAAGTACTTCTCGTTAGATATGTGTAAAGCCAAAGCTTATGTCATCCTTGAAAATACAGTGAAATTCCGCTATTAAGACCACCTAAAATAAAACTTATTCTGCTTTATAAAGCTTATTAAGAAGGTCTTCATGTTTTCTGCATACACTGTCCTCTGGTAAGGGACCGCCTGTAGGACAGTTCAAAAGTGGTCTTAAAGGAGGCAATGACCAGGGATCGATACCAGTAACCCAAACCTCCATCAGAGACACCAAGAGAAAGAAACACAAACATGAAACAACAAACCCTAATGGAAACATCAAAAGCGGAAAGCCACTACAAAATGGCAACTGGCTAATCAAAACATTGCCTTCACTTCTATTTTGAAAAAGATGGCGGTATGTCTAAGTATGTTTGAAAGACATTACGAAGACACGCCTATACAAATACATTCTTACATTTATCGCCGAAAAAAAATGAAAATTTTAAGATGAAAAATTGTGATATTTTTTCTTATTTCTGCTCTAAAATATAGATTGTGGGTACTCGTTAGAACCACCTCGACGGTTCTAACGAATACCCACAATCTATATTTTAGAGCAGAAATAAGAAAAATAAGGTTTACCCCTGCAAACCCAAGTTTTACTATATAAAAGTTGGGTTCAAGGGGGTCAAAATTATATAGGCGTGTTTTCTTGATGAGATGGCAGTAATCCTATATAAAATGTTCAATCTACGGTTTCAAATTATCCCTCTCAATTACAACGTGTGTTACGACGTAATACTTAAGCAACAACAAAGGTTATCACAGCCCTAAAGCTCAGTACAGATACGTATGCAAACAGTGTAGTTCCTGATGTGATGGCTCTGGGCCATTTTATCGGGGTAAATATTGCTTACCATTCAACTAGACGCTCTATTTAGTAGGATGTACCCAATTTCAGTGATTGAATAGTGCACTACAGAAACTAAAACGGGAGAGGTTTTTCATCACGAACTTGAACACGCCTATATAATTTTGACCCTCTTGAACCCAACTTTTATATAGTAAAAACTGGGGTTTCTGGGGGTATACCTTATTTTTCTTATTTCTGCTGTAAAATAAAGATTGTGGGTACTCGTTAGAGCCGCCTCGATGAGGCGGTTCTAACGAGGTGCCCACAATCTATATTTTGAGCAGAAATAAGAAAGATATCACAATTTTTCATCCTAAAATTTTCATTTGTTTTCGGCGATAAAGGTGGCAATGTATTTGTATAGGCGTGTTTGCGTAATGGAGGGTAGATAAACCAAGGCACGGACAATACTGACACTCCCATTGTCTCTGAGAGCAGGCTGGGAAAATGGTCATGAATGGGGACTTGGACTGTTTCGGTAAACCCCTTAAGTTCTTGTAGACAGTGCAAACAGTGTAGATCCAGATCAGACGGCGGCGTATGATATGGATCTACACTGGTTGGCAAACCCAACACATGATTCCAGGACAGATTTTACAGATAACTATATTACATGTACGCAAACACTCTGACCTCAGACTGAAACAAATAACACGGCTATATTTGGGTCGATTTCGGGTCGGTTATCCATCGACCCAAAGTTGCTAAGCAGAAAAGCTCTTCAGTGCCATAGTCCACGTGACTATTACTGACTTGTCAAAATATTTTTTTACAGAAAATAGCCGTAGTGAGGTCAGAGTGTTGCGTAAAAGGGTTATCTCGGAATCATAAATTGGGCTTGGCAAACAGTGTAGACCCAGACCAGATGCCAAAGAACAGCGTCTGTTCAAGATCCATACTATATTTGCTTAAAAGCCGATATTTTAGGGTTAAATGAAATATTAGGACTATTGTTTGACCTACACTCAGAGACAATCGACCCAACAGTACCCTCATTGGTTTGATTATTGTGTCGCCTTTATCGCGAAACAGCGCCTGCTCAGAGAAACTGATAAACACGTGACTGATTCTTTACATTATCGCCTATAATAATCATTTTAATGTTGGTTTGTATGACACTTATATATGGGAATGGAAAATCGCTGTTATTTGCGATCAGAATCGCTAGACTTACAGCAAATAATATAGCTTATCTCTGAAACCCACACAGGCTGTGTGATAGTCTATATAAACATGAAAGCAATTATATATTTGGACTGCTCTGGTCAAAAGACGTTTTATTAACTTTAGTCCGATAGGAGTCAATGAACTGCGTATGAAATGCAAATGTCTTATCTGCTATCGGAAATGTTTGTGGATATAGTGTGAAGTTGCCTGCTAAGCCCTAAAGTTGACAAGGATCTTCCAGTACAGATGGTATTAGCTATGCAGTGGTATTCCTCTATTCAGACCACATAAAATTAAGAATAATTTGCCTTTAAAATATGTTTAAAAGGTTTCAGTCATTGTTTCTATGTGTTTGCTGCACCCAGTGTCTTCTTGAAGGAGACCACCTTAGGGACTGTTCAAAAGTGGTCTTAAAGACCACTTTTGAGCAGTCCCAAATGTGGTCTTATTGTAGGAAGATTACTGTATTGGGGTTACTTTGCATCCACTCAATGCCGATGATCTGCCAATAATAATAATAATAATAATAATAATAATAATAATAACAGCAACAATCGAGACGAGTACATGTTATGAGTTGCAAATACCACTGTAAATGCAATTTGCCACAGTAATATAAAAAAGCGGGTCTGCCATGGATGTAGTATCATGATTATAATTATGTTCTTATTGTTTTCAAAACTTGGATTGTGGGTAAATGTAAACATAGTATAACTGACATAATTTCATTCGGCATTAAACCTAGTACATGTGTGTATATGAATATAGCCTTAATTATTCCTAGAACCACACATACATGTACGTTCACAAATCTCCCCAAACATAAAATATCTAAAAGTTGAGTGAATACAATATATATCATAGGATAAGATGCATTAATCACATACTATGGAACGTCACAACTGTCTTATGTTGACCAAATGTAAGACATGATGTTACTATTTCGTTACATGATGTCAGCTGTTCTTTATATAATGCCCATTGTTCTTTATCTGATGTCATATAAATAAATTATGACATCAGATAAAGAACAATGGGCATCAGATAAAGAACAACGGGCATCATATAAAGAACAGCGGACATCATGTAAAGAAATAATGACAACATGTCTTACATTTGGCCAACATAAGACAGCTGTGGCGTTCAATAACATACACCGAACACAAAGTTAATGTATTGATTAATACCCTCGATATACAAAACAGTGAAATTTACACCCCCACCCCCACCCCCCCCCCCCCCCCCGAACATCAATTAAATAAAGCAAATTCTTCCGATGCCCGTTTTCTGGATTTTAATCTATATATTGTAGATGGTTTGCTTCCTACCAAATTTATGATAAACGCAACGATTTTGATTTTGAGAGTGTAAAATTTCCTTTTTTGGATGGTGATGTGCCTCTTGCGGCATCATATAGCGTGGCAGAGTGTCTAGTCATGTAACTGACTTCAACACTCGTAATAAATTGTTAATTGCTAAACTTCTTAATCAGGGTTATCGGTATCATAAACTACGCAAAATAGAAGTGAAGGCAATGATCAGGAATCGATACAATTAAACCACAACTCCCATCAGAGACACCAAGGGAAAGAAAAACAAACATGAAAAAACTAGACCCAAATTGAAACATCACTAGCGGAAAGCCAAAAGGATAGTTATTTTCCCACAAAATGGGCAATTGGCTATCCAAAGCAAAATAATATAAGCGATACATACACTCAAAGACAAGCAATAACAAAAATAAATCACGACAGAAGAACCGCCTTGGAACGGTCCGTGTAACGAATTCCACTGAGCGGTGTGTGTGTGGGGGGGGGGGGGGGTCTTGAATCGACTTTACGTGGCCACAATCCTCGCCCTTACTCCCGTCGCGATTTAGACAAATAATTCACCAACCAACATTGCATAAAATTGGATTCTCTTTAATTCTCTTTAAGCCTTTACGCTGGAAAGTCTTTTCAACATTTTATAGACGTCATTCCGATTTAATTTCTGAAATCAATGTTGGACATAAATCTGTTCTGCAGCAAGGTCTATCGGAACCTGAATTTTATGGTAACTTAGTATATAAATTCAGAAAAATATATAATATATATCATTGCAATGACTTCAGCACCCAATTTCGAAAATCCATTCTTCGATATAAACAGATTGGGTACAACATAAATGTTGTACGGCAGCCTGCATGCATGGTAGTTAACCCAGTCACGGTTGACAACTTTGCTTCCCTGTTTAATTGCACGCCGGTGGGTCAGGCCTCAGATTCTATGACGGTTCCAGCGTAAAGGCTCACTGAGAATTAGAGATAATTTCATTTTAAGTAATGTTGGTTGGTGCCTGCTGCTCTGTCTCTGGTCGAGCCCATGGGAGTTTAACTGTTGGTTTTCTTTTGCTCAAGCATTTCAATCGTTTCTTGCTGTCGAGCTCTCACCGCTGTTTCATCTCTGTGGTTGTTTGATTTTTGTGTTCTCGGAGAGGTTGCACTGATAAGTAAGGAGGCTGTCATGCGGACTGAACAATCTATTTGTCTAAATCGCGAGGGAAGTAAGGGCGAGGATTGTAGCTGCGTAAAATAGATTTAAGCCCCAAAGTAGAATTCGTTTCACTGACCGTTCCAAGGCGGTTTTTCTGTCGCTGTTTATTTTTGTTTGTTATGGTTTGTCTTTTGGGTGTGTGTATCGCTTATAGTATTTTGTTTTGGATAGCCAATGGGCCATTTTGTGGGAAAGAAACTGTCCTTTTGGCTTTCCGCTATTGTTATTTCCATTAGGGTCTAGTTGTTTCATGTCTGTGTTTCTTTCCTTTGGTGCCTCTGATGGGAGTTGTGGGCTAATTGTATCGATGCCTGATCATTGCCATCACTTCTATTGTATCTAATATGTAAAGGCTGTCTCGTGGGTTTGGTTCTGTTTTCATAGTGTGAAAAATATAGTTATGCGTACATAATAGTCAAATTGTCATGGTTCAATCAGTCTTTTGTACACAAATAAGATACAAACCATACCATTCATATAGTTACATTAATTTTGAGACTGTTCAAAAGTGGTCTTTAAGATTATTTTTCGAACAGTCCCATAGGTCGTCTCTTATATGACATAACGGAAATCATTTTCTCGCATAGTTGTTATATTCTACTCCAGAGGACAACCAAAGGGAAATACACAAATTATATTATAATGACCAAGCATACATCCGCGTGTGTGTACATCTAATTGCGAAATAGTAACATTAAGAAAACATGTGTGAAATAATGGCGTCAAACATGGTGTCAGAAATGACAAATCTGAGGTAAAAATGATAACATCTTCCTTATTTCTGCTTTCAACATAGATTGTGGGTGCTCGTTAGAACCGCCTCATTGAGGCGGTTAGAACCGCCTCATTGAGGCGGTTCTAACGAGTACCAACAACCTATGTCTTGGACTAGAAATAAGAAAAATTATTATACCCATTAAACCCCAGTTTTTCTGTATACACTGGGTGTTTGGGGGTGTTTATCACGTGATGGAAAGTAGAAATGTGTCAATACGACACGGATGCCCCTCGACCAGAGGTCATCCGTGACAAGAAACAAGCATTTTGCAATAAATACCTTATTTATAAAGGGTAACACATTTAGTACTAATCTTCCGTTTGACCCTCTTTTTCTGGATACGAACCAGTAGTAAGCAATGTGGATAAAATTTCTTGCTCATGGAAACAACACGTGGCGCTTGCGAGGATCGAACCGGCTACCTCCCGATCTCAAATCCGATACTTTACCACTGCACCACAGCGCTCCACGAGCTGTCATGCTGTCATCCGACCGCAAGTACAAGATGGAGAGTCAGTCATGTTTTTTTAACAAAATATCAATTTTAACAGTCTAAAATTACTTCTCAGGCGAGCATACATGACATCCCATTTTCTCTTACCTTGAAAATATTTGTTTAATAAAAATTGCCTTCTGACTCATTGATTCCATTGTGGAATTTTGAAAATATTTGAGGGTCACTGATGAGGCCTAATTGGCCGAAACTAGCTACTCTGGTCCAGAAAACATGCACACTCCATTTTTTTTCTGTTCTGTGTTGTATTCCTTGCTTCCAAAGGATAACCCTTTATAGAACATACTTAACGTCCCTACAGCTGGTGTCTGGGAATGTGTGACGGCCGTAAAACGTCTACATCATAGTGTAGTTTATATTTTCTTGTCCTTTGGGACCATTGATTCCATTGTGAATTTTGAAAATATTTGAGGGTCACTGATGAGGCCTAATTGGCCGAAACTAGCTTGTCTGGCCCAGAAAACGTGCACATACCATGTTTTTTGTTTTTCAGTTCTGCGGTGTATTCCTTGCTTCCAAAGGATAATCCTTTTATAGAACATATTTAAAATCAAACTGAACAAATGTCGTTTTGCATTGGTCTTGGCGCCATTTTGCAATATAATAGTATAGATTTAATTATCACATAGAACTGGCACTTCGATATATTTATGTTCTTATTTATCTAGCTTACAAAATGGGGATACACGTGGTCTTAACTGGAACTTATTAATGAATATATTGTTCTATTACAGTCATGTTTTCAGAATAATTGTGGAAATCATGTTATTGTTTCCTCAATTGTACTCTGCCGCGATAAATACATCAGCCTAATTTTCTCAGATCCACCATTAAATCTTTCTGACAAACAGAAATCCCATGTGGGTTTGAAAGATAAAGCGTTAATACATCAATTCATCACATTTCACGCAGTTTGACTTCAGTGTATGTGGTGCATACTGACTGAAATGATGACTGGTCATCTGTTTGACCAGTCTAGTATTAATACATGTATAAGCATCTTATATGGGTGTGAGGGGTGGATGGAAAAATCCGTCCTGAGGGTCACTGTCCGGCATCACGAGGCTTGCCGAGTGATGCCGGACAGTGATCTCGAGGGACGGAGTTTTCTATCCACCCCTAACACCCATATAGGAATCTTTTTCTTGCATACCTTCCATTTTTAGCGCGGATTTTTATTGCTGCAGTCACTTCGGTTACCAACGTCTTCTTGCAAGCGAAATGTTGACTGATCATCTGTTTGACCAGACTACTATTTAATATATTTCCCCTGCACCAAGTCTTAAACAAATGTTGTCCCTACCAGGCGCCTGGACTTAAGAAAGACATAACGTGAACATGTCCGTGAAATGAAGACCCCACTAAACCCCACTTTATATAGCGAAAACTGGGGTTTACGGGGGTATTTTTCTAATTTCTGCTCTAAGACATAGGTTGTTGGTACACGTTAGAACCGCCTAAATGAGGCGGTTCTAAAGAGCACAGGTATCCTATGTTTTGAGCATTTATAAGAAAAATATGATGGATTTTCATCAGAAAAGTAGCCATTTTGGAGATGTGAAAAATGCACTATGTCGTACGGGCGAGTTATCGTAATGCTACCAGGCGCCTTGACTTAAGAAAGAGTTGCGCCTACTTTACATTGTGTAATGGAGCGACTGAGTGTCTTGTTTAATCGTTAAATGACTTTTTTTGCGTTGAAAATATGCAAAATCGATACTTTTGTTCTTTCTATCTGTTTTACGGTTGACCAGTTCAGTGCAAATTATTCCGACACCGGCTTATAACAGCCCTTCGGGTAGAGACAACATTTCATAATGTCCATATCTTCTTACAGGAAAACTAGGCCCGACGACATTTGAGCCAGCACATGACAAAGCCTACAATAAGACATGTGCGCCTAGTGAAGACTCAGATCAGCCCGCGCATCCATATAGTCTAACCAGAGACTTCTCTTGCTGCATGGAGTAGCATTGGGCCCTTAGCTATCCTTAGAGCGCACAACGAAGACTCTGATCAGACTGCGCGGATGCGCAGGCTGATCTGAGTCTTCGTTGGGCGCACATGTCTTATTGTAGGTTTTTTTCCTGCGTTGGCTCATTTAGGACTGACGTCTTAGCGGCAGCAACAATTGGTATTTAAGCCACGAAGAAGAAAACATCTTAAATAAATATCTATTCTTTGTCTGTTTGTTAGATTTGAGGTTTAACGTCCCCGTCAACACTGTAAAGGTCATTTTGGAGACGTTGCTTCCAATTTTGTGGCACTTCCACCCGACATTGAGATGAAATGACATCACAAGCCCTGCCGCTCAATGAAACCAGTAAGGTTTATAAGCATGGACGGGCCGACTCGCACTGCTTTGCCTGGGCAGGCTTAGAACTCATTTTTGATTTTTATTAGATCCTCTAAGCGGTGTTCCAGTACTCGTTTGCGGGTCGCTTTCAGCTCTGCGTGGAAGCATCAGGCAGCCCATATATTTCTTCAAGCCCCGATGGGCGGGGGCCTATCTATTCTTAGACAAGTGATATTTGAGCCACATCAGGAGAAACAGAAGTGCAGGCAATGATCAGGAATCGATACAACCCACAGCTTCCATCAGAGACACCAAAGGGAAAGAAACACAAACACGAAACAACAAGACCCTAATGGAAACATCAATAGCGGAAATCCAAAAGGACAGTTACATTCCCACAAAATTATAGGCCAAAAACACGTTTTACATAACGGAAACACGCCTATATAATTTTGACCACCTAGAAACGAAATTTTATATTGTAAAACTGGGGTTTACAGGGGTAAAACTTATTTTGCTTATTTCTGTTCTGAAATATAGATTGTGGGTACTCGTTAGAACCGCCTCGATGAGGTAGTTTTACTGAGTACCACCGATCAATATTTTGGGCAAAAATAAGAAAAATATCACTATTTTCGATCTTAAAAGTTTCGTTTTTCGGCGGTAAAGTTTACGATGTATTTGTATAGGCGTGTTTTCGTAATGACCATGCTGATTATTCTTTGCTTCTGTGCAGTCTGAGCACCACATTGTTGCTAACTGCCTGGATAGTATTATGATAACTATAAACAGTAAAATCCTATATTAAGACCATCTTTGGGTTCAAAAGTGGTCTTTTAGACCACTTTTGAACAGTCCCAAAGGTGGTCTCTGTTCAGAGGACAGTGTATGTAGAAAATACAAAGAAAGAATAATGCAACCTACTAAATAAGCTTCTAAAAGCAAATTTAGTCTTCATTTTTGGTGGTCTCAATTTTTCTGTATAGACACCAAGTATTATGTGTACTAGAGCTGACCAGTTCGCGCCGTACTAACGTAACAAGTCTCACAGACAAGTTTTCAAGAGGCATGGCTTATATATCCCGAGGGAGGATTTTTCTATCCACCCCTAGCGCAACATGTAGGATTCTTTTTCTTGCATAGCTTCCTGGGTAAGAGGAGAATTTTTATCCCAGGCTATAACCACGGATTTCCTTATCTGGTGTGCAAGAAGGGCCGTTCAACACAATGTGTCCCCAGACGAAACGTATTATGTGCGGTGATACTTCACTTATCTACAATGGCTTAAGGCCATACTTTAATAGGTTTACAGTGCCATTTGCAAATATAAATCAAATAACTCGGACAAAAATGTCTGCGATATGAAGCCGTATATTGCTTAATCAGTCGGGGATAAGTAGTGTTCTTGCACAATCTATCGTGGAACAAATTCGTACCAGAATAGCTTCTGATTACGGCACATGAAACTGACATTTTAAGATAGAATGCACTTCTGCCTTATGTGCAGAGCTAAGTACCGTAATTACCATAAGAATTGAGACAGAAAGGCCTCAGCAAACAGTGCAGACCCAGATGAGTCTGCTCAGGGTCTAAACTAAGAGTCATTTCGTCTGCACGTTTTGCGCTCCTTGCTGGATCGTGACAGACATTTGTTAAAAGTTTAGGAGAATTACAACAAACTAGTCAGACAAGGCGCAGCCGTCTCAAGTCACCTATAGAAATTGACACGGAGGCACACACAAAAACAGACGAAACATGAACCAACGGCACAAAGCCAAATAACAAATAAGCGACAGCTTTGGGACGGTCAGTAGTAAACTACATGGGCGCTTATGAAATTGCAACGCTCGCTCCAGTACGTTATCAAACAAAACAACAATAACGCATTGGCCCGCACGGAGGCTTTCGTCTGTCGCGGTTGAGTTTTGTTATGGTTTGTCTTTGGGTGTTTGTATCGCTTATATTAATTTATTTTGGATAGCCTACTGGCCATGTTGTGGGAAAGTAAATGTCCTGTTGGCTTTGTGCTAATGATGTTTGCATTTGGGTCTGTTGTTTCATGGTTGTGTTTCTTTCCCATTGGTGTCTCCGATGGGAGCTGTGGGTTAATTGTATCGATTCCTGATCATTGTCTCCACTTCTATTTTCTGTTATAATAAAATACATAGCAAGTCCTCTAGGTGTTCGAATTTTTATGATTTTTACGGTTTGGACTGATATTAACCAGAAATTTTGCTGTTCGATTTCCTGAGTCTTCATCTCAAACCACGTCTAATATGTTCGTTCGATGTATGTGCGAGGAACGAAGACATCGTTATAATACATAGAAGCGGTGAACATTCTCTAATGCACGGTGCATGTGAATTTGAACGCGTACTTCTCTTCGTCTCGGCCCATCGGGACTTGGAGAAATAATAAGGGTGCATGTTGCTTCCACGCACAGCTGAAGCCGACTTAAAAATTCAAGTAACGGTAACTCTCTGGTGTATGAATGTCGTTTCACGTATCAGTAGTAACAATTCTAAATAGAAGGACTAAATATGTTCTAGAAAGGGCTATCCTTTGGAAGCGAGGAATACACTACAGAACTGGAACATGGAGTGTACATGTTTTCTGAGCCAGACTAGCTAGTTTCGGCCATTTAGGCCTCATCAGTGACCCTCAAATATTTTCAAAAATCCACAATTGAAT
Organism: Lucinisca nassula; assembly: GCA_963580285.1. Taxonomy (NCBI): domain Eukaryota; kingdom Metazoa; phylum Mollusca; class Bivalvia; order Lucinida; family Lucinidae; genus Lucinisca; species Lucinisca nassula. The sequence continues at coordinate 14,113,970 of OY757019.1, forward strand.
CAATGATGCCAAAGGACAAGAAAATATAAACTACACTATGACGCAGAGCAGGGAGACTAAGCCTGCCCAGACAAAGTGATGTGAGTCGGACCGTCCTTGCATACTAATATAACCGGGACATCGGGGTTTGAATGATCATTTCACATCAATGTCGGGTAAAAGTCCCACAAAATTTGAAGCAACGTCTCCAAAATGACCGGACGTAAAACCTGAAAAGAACCAAACAAATAAGCAAGTTCGTCTCCGAATCAATGTTATTACATCTATTACGCGTAGCTTGTAATTATCTGTAAAATCCTAACTATAATTTCAGTTTAATCTTTATTTGCCGTACGATTACAAGTATGAGGTAATTTATTGTTTTCGTAACACTACACTTACGTTTAATAACAAACCTTCTTCACTCACATGACTGGCAGCTTAAATCAGTATTATCAGATTATATAGGCAGCGTTGTAAGAAAACACTTGTTATGGCATTTGGAAACAGAAATGGCACTGACCAGCCTACGTAAGCGCACAGTCTGTCTTTCGCTTGGATAGTACAATTGGGGACTACCACAATAATGAGTTATCTACCCGATTACTTCCCTTGTCCGCTAGGATGCGCCAATATTGAGTAGTTCCGGTTTCATGTTGTTTACATAAACAAAGAATTGATTCATTAGTTTGAGGTTTAACTTCACGGTCGACACTGTATAGAAGTGAGTCTTTGTAGATCGTTTTTTTTTATCAGCGGCGAAGAGATTAGTCTGCGCATCCATGCAGTCTGATCTGTCTTGTCTAATATGTCGGTGATTGTATGCGCCTTGCATAACCGCAGGACTATCAGATATAAGGAAACAGAGATTGTGCATGTTGATCTGAGTCTTTGCCGGTACGGTTGGGTGTGACCAACAAAGACGCAGCTCTGCCTGTGAATCCAAACAGTCTGATTAGTGTCATCGATGATCGTATGAGCCTTACAAAGCCGCACGGATAATGGATAACGCAACAGAAATAAGCGAAATCCAGTAGCGTATATTGATATAGGCTAAGTTTATGCAGGCAACTGAACGACCATCCAAGACGCAGCTTTGCCTGTGCATCCGTGAAGTCTGGTCAGTGTCTTCGATGATGGCATAAACCTTACAAAGCCGCACGGATAATGGATATTGCAACAGAGACAATCAAACCTCGAGTTGCCCATGTTGATATAAAGCCTAAGAAATAGCCTTGTTTCCGCTAACCCAACCGACCCTGCTTTAGACCCCCCCCCCCCCATCGACTCTACTATTTTTATCAATAAAAGAGCAACATAAAAATTAAAACACCAACCCTACCATTTTCAATTTCCGACCATACCCAGTGTCGTTTTTGCATTTTCCCATAGTAATTTCGCGTTTAAGTACATTTTTGTAGTTTTTGGCATTTAGTACCTTCCAAAATACAGAGCTGACATTTTTGAGCATCTAAACTAATTCGTGGCGTCCCTAGTGAAAATCAGGAAACCACTGTTTTGGTGATATGAAAGAATGCACCATGGTGCACGGGTGTATTATCGGAATGAATTAAAGGTTCATGCTAAATGTATTGCATTACAATAACATGTCCGTCCGACCCAGTGTATTCTTTCATATCTCCAAATCAGTTAATTTTCTGATGAAAATTCGTCATATTTTCCTTGTTTCTACTTAAAACATAGGTTGTGGGTACTCGTTAGAACCGCCTCAAGGAGGCGGTTCTAACAAGTACCCACAACCTATGTCTGGGTGCAGAAATAAGGAAAATAATGTTTACCCCAGTGAACCCCAGTTATCTGTGTATAAAATGGGGTTTAGGGGCTGTTCAATACAAGGACTTGTTGACATGTCGGTAAATAGTTGAGGAGGCTGGGCTGTGTCTTACCTGGTAAAAAATCCGAAGACGGGACTCAAATATAATCAACAGGCACTGTTGACGAGAAACAATATTTGTAAAATATCTGTATCTGCATTCTCTCTCGAAAAGAATGGGATTTGACAAGTCATTGATTTTTTTTTATTTTATTATTATTTTTTTTTATTCTACGGCCATTTCAAGATTATTTCACTCATATCGAGCCGATCGTTAATCAGAGGTGGGCGAAAACCGGAGTACTAGGAAAAAAAACCACACAAGTCATTATTGATTAACTACTACATGTATATACACTACTAGACAACGTTTGTGTTTAGAAAAGTCGGATAGATAGGGTAGAAACGGTAAAGATATGGTAGAAGTGATAGCGGATGACCTCGGAGGTTACGGAAGTTTAAATTAAATAGCACTTGAAGACGCGAAACAGCAATGCGGAAATGCATTGATGTTGATGGCCGGCACTTCGATCTTCCAGTGCCGAGTTCAGAGTAAACTATAACCGAATGTGCGCCTGGCTCAGACCTCCACAATACCGAAACATAAAAGCCAGCGGAGAAAGATTCAAAAGCGTTTCGACAGAGGACTGCGACGAGTTTGAGACGCTAATGTCAACAAAACACAAACTACAAAACAACCAGTGAGTTATCTCACTCTCCTGCATTGGTACTCTGCTAATTGTAAAATAACCCGTTTTGTACCAAATGTATTCTTCGTCCTTATATATAGCAGGAGTACATTTCAAAATTTAGGGCATCAGGTAGCATTTTCTTCAAAATTTATTCGGGAAATGGCTTAACTTTTTACAAACAGTGTTGGCTCTGATCAGACGCCGCGTTCTGCGGCGTCTGGTCTGGGTCTGCACTGTTTGCCAAGGTACCCCTTTAGGGGTTTCTGGTACTGAATGGGTTAATTACAGCTTTCATCGGACCTCTAACTAGGCCAATACGAAATCAGTTAACAAATAACATAACCACGGGCGTAGACAATTTTAAGGATGACTTTTGCTCCGGAAGCATTTAAGAAAAGGTCATGACTAGTTGAATGTTATTTTCTATTAGCATGCCATTCTTGTTATTGTCTACGCCTGTGGGTGTTCTCTACCTAACGTTTACGTTTGCTTCAAGTTTCCAAGTTTATTCATTTTCTCAGGTTATACATACAAAATACATATAACAACATGAGACGCATTACTTATAGCAAATACAAACGATTTCATGGCAGAGAGAGAGAGAGAGGGAGAGAGAGAGGGCAACGGTCTTTGTGATATAGACTTTTAAACAACACAACACATAATAAACCTTGTAATCTTATGACATTCATAAGCTTCCATATTTCTTCTTCACGCATTGTATCTTGTTTACAAATATTATACAGGTGTATGCGTGGAAATCATAATTTTCAGGTCTGAATGAAAACTCGTTTGGTCATTGATAAGAGGACATTTTTAATGGGTATGTGTGTATTTGTTCTGTTTTGTTTGTTTGATTTGAGGTTTAACGTCCCCGTCAACACTGTGAAGGTCATTTTCGAGACGTTGCTTCCAATCCTGCGGGGCTTTTACCCGATATTGAGATGAAATGACATCTCAAGCCCTGTCGCCCAATATATTTGTTCTGTTTATGATTAGGTAAAATTTGAGATTTCCAAGAGCGATTTCCATGCAAAACATCTGTACTATGACATTTCGACCGATGTTGAAGCGATGTCAGCTCTCACAAGATATAGCATTATGGTAAACACATCCGTGTGGAGTTGTGCATTTCTAAAATCGTTTACATCCCGATGGCAATTTGTGATGTCGTCGCGCTTCCAAAACACGGGCCGAAGGTGCTTCTGCCGAGCACCCACGGCCCATGCCCTGGGGCAGAAATAACAGATATAATGGATACTCGTACAAACCCCATTTTTGTCCAAACAAATGGAGGTCTGTCGGGGTGTACAGTACATGACCTGGTTAACGTAATTCAGAAAAACAGATATTAGTTCAAGTAATGCAATAAGAGATGCACCTCAATTATTACGAATATTCTAAAAAATTATTACTATAGTATTAATGTTTTTCGCGTCCAATAGTTAACCATTCTCCCGCTGAATATCCAACACGCCACACCCACTTTCTAATTATCTCCAATCGGATTACTATATTCAAATTATTGCAGCAAATTCATAAATTAGATGGCAAACAATGAAGGTTCCGGTCAGATGGCCTCTTCAGAAGCCATCTGATCGGGATCCACATTGTCTGTAAGGTAGGGCGTATCTGGGCCCACCAGGACAAGGGTTAACTAGCTTGCATAGTTCTATTAACGCTATGGAGGCAACTTTGAAAAATGCCATCACGCAAACATGTAAATAATATTTTGACCCCCTAAACCCCACCCCTACATAGTAAAACCAGAAGCATTAAAGAAAAGTTCATTACTAGCTGAATGCTATTTATATTGACTGTTCATCATTGTTAATTGTTATATTGATTAAAAAACGGGATTGACCGGAACACTTCCGTAAGCTTATCACACCCTATTCACATACAATATAAACATGTTTTCTGGGTTCACATGATGTTAACTTCCCTCCGTTGACACAGTACATCCATTTCTGTTTATTTTCACTAAAAGAAGGCAGATGCATCTGTTCTACAGATTTTTCGTTTCCTTGTACGAGTGGTTGTCATAGTAAAAGATTGCAGTTTTGCTTATGTATGAAATTGGAATCAACGTTTGGAATCTTTGGCTATTATACAAGTTTCCGTATTTACTGGCACACTTATACATGAATAGCTATGTCATTTGACTTTCTAATCCTTTGACTACACAAATTAATGTGTGCTAAGCGTAGACTCAAGCTTTTTGTAAAAGCTAATACTTGTATCAGGCACGATTGGTTCTTAAGTTATATATTGTTACAGAGAGTGGCACGCCAGTTGACAGAAATACTCTGGTTGCCCGACAGGCGAAACCAGTTTGCCTATTCCCTGCGAGTGACTGACTTTTCCGTGTTTTGACATGCTGCGGTTAAAACTAAATGTCTTAACGCGACAAATATCTGGTACATACGCAACTTGCATCAATAAATATTTTTTACATTTAAGCATATACCATGATGGGTTCGCATACGTTTATCATATTATTTCGCGCGATGTGATGATAATGTGTGAATGAGTGAGTGTCTGAGTTTTACGTCCCACCACCAGCTAAGGTTATATGGAGACGGTACCTCGGTTTAAAGACGCATCCGAAAGTCTGGAGAAGCCCGGGATCGATCCTGCGACCCCTGGTTTACAAGGCGAGTAGCGTAACCACTACACCACAGAGGCTTCTGTGTGTGGTATGAAATGGTTTGGTGGTGTATGTGCTGAATGATATGTTACGTTTTACTGTCTATGATGCACTAGGTTATGCTGTACTATACTATGCTGTGCTGTGTTGCGCTGCGCTATGTTAATCAATTTTCATGAAACCTAGGCTTAGCTGTCGGCTGGTCTGGGCTTGGCTAAGCCGGGCCTGTCCGGGGTATACAACACTACACAACACTACACTATTGGTAAAATTTCCTTTTTGAGTATTTATCAATTTTTAAACTTCGCCAAATCACTCGCAAGCTGCATGTGCGTCATCTTAAGTTTGTGAGTGATTCGCCGAGGTTGCACATCGATAAAATCTACAAAAATAATAATTTTTGTTCCTTATAATTCAAACTTTGTCATCGAGATGTTAAAAATGTTAATAAAAATGATAAATTTTAGTAATTCTTTCGAAAGCGTCAGAACGAACTTACCAACAGCCACGGCGGAATGATTATTCATTTAGAAGTTGACATCTAAAAAGAAACGCAAAAGTGGGGTTTGTGAGTGGGGGTAGGAAACATCGTCTTTAAATTCCGTTTATTTGTCTCCTAACATTTACGTTTTCAATAGTTGTCCATCCTTTAATGGAACGCTGTTGGCGTCTCCTCATCTGCAATAATTTCGAAACCACGCCTATACAAATACATTGTTAACTTTACCGCCGAAAAAAACGAAAATTTTAATACGAAAAAATGTGATATTTTTCTTATTTTTACTCAAAATATAGATTGTTGGTACTCGTTAGAACCGCCTCATCGAGGCGGTTCTAACGAGTACCCACAATCTATATTTTAGAGCAGAAATGAGGAAAATAAGGTTTACCCCTGTTAACCCCAGTTTTACTATATAAAAGTGGGTTAGAGGGGCTCAGAATTATATAGGCGTGTTTTCATGATGATGACGTAACGTGCGGGTTTTAAACGTGCTCTTTGACGTCATGTTCTATTACTATCTGTCTCTGTGCGAAATACTTCTGAGATTCTTGCTAATGGGATTTTTCGAAGTACAAAACTTTTATTTCAACCAATCAAATCGCTCGAATTGTACATTAAAGACATTTATTCTGCAATAGTAGAATACACTGTGAGTTCATAATTGTTTTATTCCCCCCTAGTGAAATATTTTGTCTGTAGCAGATCAAATGCCGTCCCTAATAGGGTGATAAGTAGCTCTTGTTGAATCCCCTGCATGAGGCACTTAAGGGGAAAATCAATAATGTACTCTAGTCAACCTTTAGTAAACTATTGATTTTCCTCCAAGGAGGCCCCTTACCTGTTGAAGACAGAGGGGATCTATCCAGTCAGCACTGAGGGCTACATAATATACTTAGTCAAAAAAGTAACTATACCAACTTTCGGGTGAAACTCACTGAATAACTGGCAGCTATTGAGCTAAATTTGGCTGTATACATTTAAATCGGACGTTAACTAGAGAATGCTCAAACTTGCATTTGCCCATACCTTTCTGCTCCAGAGTTGTCTTGCAATATGTGCCTAGAAAGATTTTGGTAGAAAATGGACATTGCGCATGCGCAGAAAGTTCTTTTTGTCTAAGATGGAAGACAATATTCTCTGAACATCGGGTGACACTTTACTTTTACAATATCACATGATCTCGCATTATAAGCGAGGTTTAAATTTGTAAAATTCTTAAATTATCTCCCTTGCAATTAAAAATATAGCAATTTTCGAACTGCTGTAATTTTCATTCCTGTCACTCAATTTTTGCCATTTTTTCAAACAACGCTTTGAGTCCACCATTGCTGTTCATCATGATGGTACAAAATACAGAAAATTTATGTAGCATGTAGCACTATCGATTGCGATTTTCTATGGAGTTCCCATTGAAAGCGGCATTTGCACACAACTTCTAAGAATTGGAGGTCAATATGTGATAGCCTGTTTCTCGTAGCTGATGCAACTAAAGTTCCAAATCTTTTGTGAATAGACGCAAATGGTATCGAAGGAAATGCCACATAAATAATCAAATTTTAGAAATGTAGGGTACAGGGAAATTTCGTGATATTAAATCATAGCATGTTTTAATGATTTTGTCTGCGAAAATGACACAGTGACCCCTTGGGTGTTTAAAAAAAATAGTCTACGGTGATGTGTTTACGAAAACAAAAACGACTGGTGCTTTTGCACGAAACATAATGGGTCTTCTTATCAAAATATAACAGACTTTGTGTAGTTTTTATCTGTAGTAGCTATAGTAACAGAAGCAATTTTAGGTATAGAAACTTTTTTGACTGAGTATATTTGGTAATGAAATGATAGTCCTTAACCATTAAGAATAAATGCCTTTAAGATGGAGAATTGGAATTATCACTGATTATTGCACTACACTTCACAACCGTACACTACAGAACACAACACTATTCTACACGACATTTTTCTACACCATTTGTATGATTGCTGAGCAGTTCCCTATCAAACATTCCCTTATTTTCTCTCAGTACAGATTTTAGATAATGTTTAAATCCTTAAAATATTGAACAGTTCAGCCAATGTAAGCTAGATCTATCTGCAAATTTCTCTTTAATATTATATTCTGGATACTTGTTTAACCGCAACTGTATATATTATTCTTCATATGCCATATATAAGAACTGAGAGTATTAATGTACATATCATATTCGGTTCTCTTCTCTTCTGGTCGTATATCAATTTATACATCGATTTGTTTTCACAGCAGTACGGGTTTACCTAAAAATTGGCAAAAACGTTCTTTATTTAACGGATCCTGAGAATGGAAAGAACAGACCTGAGAGTCTGACCCAGAAAAATCTTCTCCCCTTCATGGATTCCAGTTCTGTGCTGTAGTCCTTGCTTCTAAAGGATTACCTTTTTTAGAACATTTTTTTATATAAATTAATAAAACAGATTCGTAGGAAGTGCCACAATCAAAGAACACAGCCATGAATTCAAGTCCATCAAGCCGTCGAAAGACTGAAAGACAATAAACTTCATTTTTCTTTATAATAAACGAAGCGATCGAGTACATCACGTGAACAAGTCCGTGAAATGAGCAACCCCCTAAACCCCAATTTATATAGAGAAAACGGGGGTTTAAAGGGGTTTACATGATTTTTCTTATTTTCGCTCCAAGACATAGGTTGTTGGTACTCGTTAGAACCGCCTCAATGAGACGGTTCTAATCAGCATCCACAATCTATGTTTGCAGTATTTTTAAGGAAAATATCACAGATTTTCATCAGAAAAGTAGCCATTTTGGAGATGTGAAAAATGTACCATGTCGCATGAGTGTGTTATCGTAATGACTTCACCACAGAATCTACTCTAACTTATTTGTAAATGACGCTAACAGTGTGCAGCTGTCTATCTGACTGATGTTCAGTTATTACTTTCATGATTATGATTTTGTTGCCACAATAAAGGAAGCAAACTATGTCAAACTGTCTAATTTGTCATAGAACTGAAAGTAAAGAATTGAAAATTCTTCATTTTAGCAGGTTTCGAACCTGCGTCCTCCTGATCACCAGTTAGACGCGCATCCGACTGAGCTACCGTGACCGGCTTAACAGGTATGAAAGTAAGATTTACACAGTATAGTGTTTAATTCTGATGCAAGCATTAATGTTATCATTTCGAAAACACTCCTTTTCAAATATGTCGAAAATTTTATCACCGAAAAAAAAGTATAATAATAAAAAATAGAAATGATGGCAATAATGACGAATCGATAAAATTAACCTACAGCTCCCATCAGAGACACCAAAGGGGAAAAACCCAAACATGAAACAACATACCTAATGAAAACATCAATAGCGGAAAGCCAAAAGGACAGTTACTTTCCCACAAATGGCCAATTGGCTATCAAAACATTCAAGCGAAACCCACACACACAAAGACAAACCATAACAAAAATAAACCGCGACAGAAGAATCGCCTTGGAAGGTCAGTGAAACGCATTCCACCGGGGGTCTTAAACCGATTTTACACTGCCCCAATCCTCGCCCTTACTTCCGTCACGATTTGGACGATTAATTTGTTCAGTCCGCATGAAGGCCGCCTAACTCATTAGTGCAACATCTCCGAGAACACAAAAATCAAACAACCACAGGGATGAAACAACGGTGAGATCTCGACAGCAAGAAACCACTGGAATGCTGGAGCAAAAAGAAAACCAACAGTTATACTCCTTTCATTCCTATCATTAGACATTGGTATGCCCTTCCCGATTCGATTATTTCAACAGCTGAAGGGGCTGAGGATTGTGTAGCTAAGTTTACCTCTTTGGCGAGAGCTAGTACTAGCTTCCCACTGGTCATGCTCCCAGTTTCAAAGCAGGAATTGCTTGTTACAAATCTAGCGGCTCTATTCTGAACTTTTTCAATTTCTTCATTAAGGACGACTCCGCTTTGGTCCAAAATACAACTACCATATTCCAAGATTGGGCGAACAAGTCCTTTATTTGCTGCTTCTGATGAAGATTTCGCCTCAGGAAACCAAGCGCTCTATTTGCCTTGAAACACATGTTGCTGATATGTGTATTCCATTCAAATCGTGTGTGAGTGTCATACCAAGGTGTTTAATGGAATCCACGTTCTCGAGGACCGTTCCCTCTAAGGTGTAAGAAGCCTCATTTTTGTTTGTTCTCTTCCTAGTTATCTGCATAATATTGCATTGAGCGGGATGGAATCTCCTGCCCCATTTTCGCGCACAACATCCTAATATCTTTCCGAAATTTCAGTGAGTCCTCTGTATCTCTAATTTTCCGGTAGCAAACACACTCGTCTGAGAACAGTCTTATTTTTGAGACAATAACAGTGGAATTATCATTGATGTACAAGGAGAATAACAGTGGACCAAGAACAGTCCCTTATAGAACTCCAGACAAAACTGGTGCCCATTCTGAAGATTCACCATCAACAACAACGCTCTGTTTTCTGTAGCAAGAAAGGAATATATCCCTTTGAGGGAATTTCCCCAAATTCCATAACCAAATAACTTAGATTTAAGTAGTTCATGTGGCGGGGTGTCAAAAGCTTTCTCTAAGTCAAGAAAAAAAATGTGTCTACCTGTTCCCATTTGCTCAAGATGTTTGCCCAGTCATTAATATCTGTGCTCCACTAAGTTTTTCAACTATGCCTTGTCCTAAATGCATGTTGTTTGTCTAACAAAGGTTTATGTTCATCCAAGTGGGTCATGATATTTGAGCAGACTATATGCTCAAGTAATTCACACAGAACAGAACACACGTCAGAGACACAGGGCGAGAATAACGGACAAGAGGCCTATCTCCTTTTTTGAAGAGTGGCCAAATGTTCGCTAGGAACCATTCTTTGGGAATCAGCCGTATCAAGAGACTGTTGAAACAGGTGTGCAAAACTGGACCTAACTCTCTTGCTACTTCCTGGCTCATCAGGTCCTAAAGCTTTAGTGGGGTTTAAGCCTTTAAGTAACTTGATCACTCCTGTCGATGACACAACAATATTTTTCCATGAATGGGGCCGATCTTCGAGTAAATGGAACCTCCGTGAACTCAGTTTTATAAAACGCATCAATGAATTGACCAACTAGTTCCTCTGCCCTTTCAGAGTCTGATTCAGCAACCCTGTTCCCTCCTCTTTTATTACGGGGCGGGATACCTTGCCTGTCTTTCTTCTGACATGATATATCTATAGACGTCTCTGGGATTTGCATTTACATCACCTACCAAGTTATTCACATACAAATCATGCTGATTTTTTTATATATCAGTCTCAAAATTTTATACACGTCATTCCGATTTAATTTCATAATAATTCAATGTTGGACTTAAATCTCTTCTGCAACAAGGTCTATCGGAACCCAAAATTTATGGTGGCTTTGTATATAAATTCAGGAAAATATATAAATGCAATGACTTCAGCACTCAATTTCGAAAAAATCATTCTTCGATATAAAAAGATAGGGTACAATATAAATGTTATACGACAGACTGCATGCATGGTAGTTAACCCAATCACCGTGGACAACTTTACTTCCCTTTTTAATTGCACGCCGTTGGGTCAGGTCTCGATTCTATGACAGTTCCAGCGTAAAGGCTAAATGAGAAGTAGAGAGTTTCTAATTTGATGCCTGATGCTTTGTCTCAGATCGGGCCCATTGGAGTCTAACTGTTGGTTTTCTTTTGCTCCAGTATTTCAATGGTTTCTTGCTGTCGAGTCCTAACCGTTGTTTCAGCTCTGTGGTTGTTTGATTTTTGTGTTCACGGAGATGTTGCACTGATGAGTTTGGGAGGCCTTCATGCGGACTAAACAAATGCTTTGTCTAAATCGCGACGGACGTATGGATGAAATAAGTTATCAAATCAAAGTTCTCCTGGAGAGACCAAGCATCTGAATGACCACTTAAGTATTTCTCTTTGCAAATCTGAGCGCATCCTTCCTCGTAGATTCATAGTTACCTTTTTGATATGAGCACATCTTCCGCCGAGGTTTTCTAATGGTGGAATGTGTATTTTTAAATATTCGGAAACAATATCATGCCCACTTAGTTTTTCTGGAGACTGAATGTCTTCAAACTGTCATGGGAAAGTTTTAAGAATCAGATCCAATGTGTTCTTAATCACGAGTTGGGAAGTTAACAATTTGTTCTAAGCCAAGATCATTCATCATGACAATTAATATTTGTTCTTCAGGCTGACTCAACATTGTGCTTTGTTTGCTGAGTATGTCGGGCCAAACAATGTCTCTGAAATTGGCCAAACTTGATCTAGAACATATGAAGCCGGAAGTTTTTACCCTTGTGTTGTAATTTAATGCACCCAAGCTGATCTTTAAACAACTGAACGTTTTCGACCGTAGCATGTGGTGGTCGATACCAACTTGCTATGAAGTGAGAAGTTTTATTTACAAACGCATACCAATTCGGTGTCGTTTTCCATTTCCATTAAAGGCATGTGAGAGATGTCTTTGTGAAATAGCAACATCACCCCACCGACATGAGAAGTCCTACCTTTTCTATATATACTGTACTGACAAGTTTCAGGGAAAAGCTCAGATGTGGTTTCATTGGGCGCCAGGGATTAAGATATCATTTCATCTCAATATGGGGTAAAAGTCCCCAAAAATTGGAGACAACGTCTCAAAAATGACCTAAATCTTGTTGAGGGAATGTTAAACCTCTAATCAAACCAAATCCATTGCGGCTCTTTTGTCATGTTTTTTTTTATATAATTCGTCTTTGAATGTGTGCATCGCTTAAATATATCGTTTTGAGTTGGATAGCCAATTGGCAATTATGTGGGCAAGTAACTATCTGTTGGCTTGCCGCTATTGGTGTTTCCATTAGGGTCTAGTTTTTCATGTTTGTGTTTCCTTCCGTTTGGTGTCTCTGACGGGAGGTGGGGCGATTCCTGATTATTGCCTTCACTTCTATTTTAAGTGTGTGTGTGTGTGTGTGGGGAGCGTCAAAATTATATAAGCATTTTTTCGTGATACCGATCCACAAGCAAAGAACACATGTACCCCTTTCCAAATGTCATAAAAATTAAACATAATATGTTTTTTTTTATTACAAATCAAATTAATTTCTTTAACGCGGCTGTCATTTGCAGACTGTCCATTAACAAACGAAACTTGTGTTTGGCTTCTGATATTTCTTGATTAATTAAAACAAAACTATCAGCTTATGATATCAAAATATTAATAGAAGTGTGAACAATAGTGAATTACAAATATGCTTTTATTCAGTAAATGCACATCGAATATAAATATTAGGATAACAACTCCGTGTGGCGTGTCAATGCATAACTAAAATGACAACTTTTGTATACAAAATTGTTACAATTTTCTTTTTTATTCCATTGACGGAATTGGGGAGGCTGGTTGAGGCGAATGTGAACAGGTTCATGAAACAACCTCCCGCTAAACCCCACATTAAATAGAGAAAACTGGAGTTGACGGGGTACACATTATATTTCTTATTTCTGTTCCAAGACATAGGTTGTGGGTGAGGCGGTTCTAACGAGCACCCACACCCTATATTTGCAGTACAAATTAGAAACCAATGTCACGAATGCTCATCTGAAAAGTAGCCATTGTGGAGATGTAAAAAATGCACTACGTCGCACGTGTGTGCTATGATGTGTACCTTGCGTCACCAGGGCGCCCAAGTGATATTGGCTTACTAATGGGCAAGGCATGTTGTCCTTGCAGCAGGTAAGGGTAGGGGGAGAATGTTGTTATTTTGTCTGATTCATTACTTCTTTCATTTCCTGCTTCCTTCCCTGTCTCCATTACGAGAACACGCCTATACTAACACATTGTAAAACTTTACCCCCCTTAAAAACGAAAATTTTCAGTTGAAATACTGTGATATTTTTCTTATTTCTGCTCAAAATATACATTGCGGGTACTCGTTAGAACCGCCTCATCGAGGCGGTTCTAACGAGTAGCCACAATCTATATTTAAGAGCAGAAATAAGAAAAATAAGGGTTACCCCTGTATTTCCCAGTTTTACTATATAAAAGAGGGGTTCAAGGGGTCAAAATTATATAGGCATGTTTTCGTGATGCTCTATCTCATCTCCTCTACTGTTTCTTCTATCTCTTTTCTCCTTTTCTCATGAAGACGACTAAATGACCCGCAAGGCTTGACGTGTCGTTACTTGAAACCCGAACACAATCTATTGATAGAATATGGGTGTTTAATAAAACCGACTCAATGACAGTAGGGCGGCATCCAAGGCCGATGCTATGATTCTATTCGCAATCTGCTTCCGCCGGTTGGGACAATATTTTGTCAAAAAAAAAAAAAAAAAAAATAAGGAAGAAAATCACAAGAACTTCCGGTAATTTATAGGCCATTACATTTTGTTACGAGTTGTAGATTGGAGAAAAATGAAGGACAATTAATGAGAATGATCTTTTCTGAGGTCTATAGAAAAGGGAAGAGAGTGTGAAGGCTTAAACCGACTTAGCAGACGCCGCGAAACAATGTCCCCTCAATTTATTGATGTCAAAGTACTTTTGATACACATGTTGGGGAAAGATGGCACAAAAAATGCTCCCCTCCAGATTAAGATTACTTTTTGCACATTTGTCAAGGACATATCAGTCCGTCTTATGAACTGAGTGGGAGTTGTCGCGAGCGTGGTACATTAAGAAAATCCTTGTTCAACTGAGAGCCAATTCTGCTTGGAGTTATGAAGAGTACGCATACGCGTTTCGATATCTTGTCAAGTCATTCTTTTCTCGCATGATTCAGGATTACGGGGGACATTATTGAATATGCTGTGCTGTCTGATGAGATGAATTATTTTGGTAATCTAACCATACTTGAGAGAGAGAGAGAGAGAGAGAGAGAGAGAGAGAGAGAGAGAGAGAGAGAGACCCAGCCAGCAGAGCATGTCGGACCACAGGCGCTTGAAGTTTGGTCCATCAAACGTGCTGAAAATGTCCAAATACAAAAGCTCCAGAAGCAATTTCAAAGAAATTGCCAGGTGTGCAAGCGCTGTTTCGGAGCCATTGCGCCTCTGACTTCCGTAACACCGCAGCAAATGTTACGAAATGGCTTACTGTCACTTTTGTTTTTGACATGAATTATTGATGGACAGAACTTCAAGCTCCTTTGGTCGGACCAACGTCAGGCCGACAGCGATACGACGTGTCTGTCCGGGCCCGACGCTGGTCCCCTTTTGATGCTAGCAGGAGAGAGAGAGAGAGAGAGAGAGAGAGAAAATCAAAATGAAAGCTTACAGATACGCGTAAGGAATGCACCATGAACCGAAAGAAATGACGACGAGAGAGAGAGAGAGAGATCGAAATCGAGAGAGACCAATCTGTCAGTTAAAAAAAAAATCAGCAGTGTGCGAACTTTGATTTAGTCGATAAGATTTACTGACGTCATTTAATATGACGTAATTTAATATGATTTCGTCACACCAAACTGTCTACACAGCTGTGTCATGCTTGTGTAAATATACTGTACATTCAGTGTATTGACAAAATTATTGATGTAAATTATAAACAAACATGGCTGAAAGGTGGATTGTTCAGTGAAGAAGATGAGTATGGTACCACAAGACTTGTATTCAACTCGCTTTTAATTCGTTGTTATCAAATGCAGGGAATTCTGTAAGTTTCACTTAAAACTTTTAGCCGGCAAACCTGCCATTTTGGAAAGAAAAAATAGTTTTGTACACAAGTTTCGACCGGAAGTGGGTAGAAAAACAATGGCACAAAAAATGCTCCCTCGCCGATTTTGGCACAAATTTCAAGGTGAACAGATTAATATATATCGGAATTGATGATATAGGTGAGAATAAGCGCGAGGAATATTATAATAGTTTATTTTTGTTTTCCCCGATGGTACCGACATGGTTGAAAATTCGCCATTTTTAAACCCTTGGTCTGCCGACACCAAAATGCTAATTCAGGTTTTAGTCTTTATATTGGATACAGCAATATTTATATATATCGCTTTTATCTTTGTCAAAGCTAAAACATAAACGACAACCACGTAATTTGATGTGAAAATAGTTGGTCGAATGGGAGCATCAAAATCGGAAGTAGTCCCATCGAATCGATGTACGAGAACTTTGTTTTTAAATCTACCCAAGCTGGCCAGTCTGGTGCCCTACTGTGAGGCGAATCTATCTCCACTCTCAACCTATGTTTTGGAGCAAAACTGTGTATTCATAGCACGGACGCGTTAAAAAAGCACGGTATCTTTTCCCTGTCATACAATAGAGGATATTTGTTTTGTTTTGTTCGTTGTTTTTTTTTTCAGTGTAAGATCGATTTTTGTTTCACAGCATGAATACTAGAAGACGAAAATACTTCTTTTAGTGTTCATAAGTGAAATAAATCAATCTTTATGCATGTTTGCACTACTTTTCTGATTAAAATTTTGACATTTGCTCAAAACATTGAATGCACTCGCCTCATTGGTGTTTCTGTATCACGCCATGTTGCTTACTTATATTACAAGAAGTAACTAATAACGAAAGCTGGCACCTAATGATGTTTGTACTTGCTGTCCATCCTAAAGCCTATACGTATCTGAAATTAATAATCTTTTGTAGCAAATCCAATTCAAGATGATTGTCGGCAATGATGTTTGTGGGAATGTGATGTTTGTTCATGTACCAGACCATCTTATCGCGTTAACAAGTGCAAGAAATGAATTATTTTGTTCGCCGACTTGTGATATAGGAATGTGGGTTTATTAATTCAAACATTTGTCCTTGTTTTGTTTTGTCAAAATCACGCATCATGTGAACGAAACATTTTAGAAATTGATGTCTATGAAAAACCACAGTCAAAGATTACAGCCTACCAATGGCACCAAGATGAAGCGTATCTAACAACATCACGAAATCACATCTATATAATACTGACCCCCTTGAACCCAACTTTTATATAGTAAAACTGTGGTTTACAGGGTACATGTATACCTTATTTTTGTTATTTCTGCTCTAAAATATAGAGTGTTGGTATTCGTTAGAACCGCCTCATCGAGGCGGTTCTAACGAGTACCAACAATCTATATTTTGAGCAGAGATGAGGCGACTCTAACGAGTACCAACAATCTATATTTTAGAGCAGAAATAAGAAAAATATCACATTTTTTCTTCTAAAAATTTAAGTTTCTCCGTTGGTAAACTTTACAAGGTATTTGTATGGACGTGTTTTCGTAATGGAAGAAAACAAAACAGAAAATAAACGTACCATAAACAGCATGGCAACCACATCACGAAAACACGCCTATATAATTTTGACCCCCTTGAACCCCACATTTATATAGTAAAACTCGGGTTTCCGGAGTATACCTTATTTTTCATATTTCTGCTCTAAAATATAGATTGTGGTACTCGTTAGAACCGCCTCGATGAGGCGGTTCTAACGAGTGCCCATAATCTATATTTTGAAGAAAAAATATCACAATTTTTCATCATAAAATTTTCATTTTTTCGGCGATAAAGGCGGCAATGAATTTGTATAAGCGTGTTTGCGTAATGAGCTCCCTCTTCCACACAAGCAACAGGCACAAGCAATGAAAATGAAAATCAAATAGAGAATCTTACATGAATGTTCATGTATTATTGAATTGATTAAGCGAGTTGAGGGAAAGGGAAAAGTGCGAGGCTTCGTCGAGCATTTAATCCCTTTTCCTCAACGACTTTAATAATTTCAACGAGTTAAGGGAAAGGGATAAGATGCGAGGTTTCGCCGAGCATTTTATCCCTTTTCCTCAACGGGTTTAATAAATTCAATAATACATGAACACGAATGCAAGATTCTATTTATCATATGACATTTAAAACGCATTTTATTCAAGATTGTTTTACAAAAATGTCAATATTTCGCCATTAGAACTCGAGACGTCGTTAAAGGCATTTATTCTTGTAACAGAAGGACACACCGTGTGTTCATAATTGTTTTATTCCCCCCCCCCCTGTGATATACTGTCTTTAGCAGATCAAAGGCGGCCCTTAATATGGTGATTAGTAGCTCTTGTGGAATCCCCTGACCGAGGCACTCAAGGCAAAATCAATAATGTACACTCTAGTCAACAGTTAATAAATTATTGATTTCCCCAAGGAGGCCCCTTACCTGTTGAAAACAGAGGACTTCTCTTCAGTCAGCACTGAGGGCTATATTATATTATGTAAGGAGATGATAGTCCTCAATAATCACGAATAAATGCCTATAAGAAAGCCGTACGTGTAACGTTACGGCACGTATCTAACTAATTTGCATATTTAATCCACTGGTGGATTACGGAGTTAATTTCACGATGTTATTACATGTACACTCTCAGACACGACGTCATATGATAAATGAATAATAATACACAATCATAGGCACATATAACATGAAAAGCCCATGCAGAAAATCCTACAAAGCTTCATAAAAATAAACAAATTAAGATTGATCAAACCGTTGATTTCAAATTACCAAATAACTTGATGATTTGGAATTTAATGCCAATCCCCGAAGCCCTGTATTAAACAAGCAAACTGTTGACGTAATGCACACAATTTATGAGCCATTATGTAATGTAGCATTTTCTTAAAAGTCCATTAAAATATATTTACATGGCTTCTTCCCTTTACGTAATTGGATTTAGAAAGCAGTTAACCAGCCTTGCTCGACTCACAAGAGCCTCTAATTATAGCTAATGATGGGTTCATAACAGTGAAGTGTTCTTGAAAAAGGTACTGAGCGCGGGAAAACAGACGAACAATATCCGCTGTACGTTTGACTCTCTTGGAATTGCGCGCAACCACGAACGTTACGTAGAAAATGTGTATGACTGCATTCTTGGGGTACCCAATTACCGTTGATAACTTTGCTCAGATTCTATGACGGTTCAAGCGTAAAGGCTTACGTAGAATTTTCTAATTTAATTTTGTGTAATGTTGGTTGGTACCTGATGTTCTGGATATGGTCGGTCCATCGGCATCTAAATGTTTGTTTTCTTTTGCTCAAGCATTTCAGTCATTTCTTACAGTCAGGTCCTCACCGATGTTAATGATCAACTTGAATGGGTTTCCATGGGGAAAGACCCCCACTACCTTACATATAATGTAAGAAATACGTTTTTCACATACGTTTATTTCACTTCAAAAGAGCATAAAAAATATTCTTTATGGTTATGTCAGAAAGTGTGTGAAGCTCCCAACTTTCTACTTGACAAAATGTACATAGGATTTGGTACTTATTTAGTTAGGCAAATTGTGGATATTCCGATGGGTACGAATTTCGCATCCCTTGTGGCTGATCTGTTCTTGTTTTGTTATGAAAGAGTTAGGAAGCCTTCAAGCGGAATGAACAAATTAATTGTCTAAATCGCGACGTAAGTAAGGGCGAAGATTGCGGCCGCGAAAAATTGATTTACCATCCCCTCCCCCCCCCCCCCCCCCGTACACAAAAACACACGCCCACAGTAAAATTCGTTTCACTGGCCGTTCCAATGCGGTTCTTCTGTTGCGGTTTATTTTTGTTATGGTTTGTCTTTGAGTGTGCATATCGCGTATGTATTTTTTTTTTGTTTTGGACAGCCAATTAGCCATTTTGAGGGAAAGTAACTGTCCTTTTGGCTTTCCGTTATTGATTATTCCACTAGGGTCCAGTTAATTCATGTTTGTGTTTCTTTCCCTTTGGTGTCTTTGATGGGAGCTGTGGGTAAATTGTAACAATTCCTAAAAATTGCCTTCTATTCTATTTTACATGATGTCGCTTTCCGTTGAAAACCAATTATTGAAGCTTTTAGCTCGACTTCCAGTAATTTGGATGATTTATTAAATATTGGCAATACCTGTTTCGATGGTTTGATCAGTAGAATTTATCCCCCAGAACTTCCGTTAATTAAAGCAAATTCTTCTGATACCAAGGCCTCGTTTTTGGACTTACATCTACTTGTTGTAGGTGGGTTTGTTCTCTGAAAAATTTGTGATAAACGCGATGATTTTGAAATTGAGATTGTTAATTTTCCTTTCTTGGCTTATGATGTTCCTCGTGCGGCATCCTTTGGCGTTTATATTTCGCCTTTATTTCGATTTGCCAGAGTGTCCAGTCATGTAACTGTCTTCAACACTCGTAATAAATTGTTAACTGCTAAGCTTCTTAACCAGGGTCATCGGCATCATACACCACGTAAAGCATTTTCTAAATTCTATAGACGTCAATCCGATTTAATTTCAAAATTCAATGTTAGATTTAAATCTCTTCTGCAACAAGGTCTATCCGAATCCTAATTTTATTCGGACCTAGTATATAAATTCAGAAAAAATATACTAGCAATGCCTTCAGCACTTAATTTTGTAAATGTATTCTTCGATATAGACAGACTGCATGCATGGTAGTGAACCTAATCACGGTTGACAACTTTGCTTACCTCTGTAATTGCAAGCCCGTGGGTCAGGCCTCCGATTCAAAATACCAACAACAAATTGATCCGCAAGTAGGCTTTCGAGCTGATAATATAGATGGTAAAACGGTTATGTATAGATTAATATTATCATGAATCCGGGTGAGGACTCAGCAACAATCCGACGTCAGAGCAGACGAAAACCACAAGTAAGATCACAGAGGGTCGACCCAGGAAATATCTGGCTCCAGCCTTTCCAAATTCAAAGGATTTAGCGTGGGACCGTCATCAAAGAGTCCGGAGTCCGGCTCTTGCCGTGCAACCAAAGAGCGAAGTAAAGTTATCCACTGTAAAAGGTACGACAACCAAACACGCGGTCTGTTGCATAGCATCCATGCTATAACCATTTTTCTTGTGTTTAGCAACATTTTTTTCTGAACTGACATGAAAAATTATCACTTTCCAGTATTCTTCTAAATTTATAAACTAAATTGTCATAAAAATTGGGTTCGGACATTCCCTGTTGCTGAAGTGTCTTCAAAAAATGCCATGTTTAAAAATAATGTCGTAATGTCGACGATAAAAGTTTGACAACGCTTAAAATTTAGAAATTTGGAAAAAAATAAATTTTGAACATTTTGAAAAAGTTTGCTCAGCAAAAGAAAAAAAACAAATGTTGGAGCGAAACATGCCATGCGTCCTTTGATATGTTTAAACCCATACTAGAAAGTGAGCCAGTTCTCTTAGCACCAATCTTTGGTGTCACTGATGGGAGCTGTGGGTTATATATCGATTCTTGGTCATTGCCTCCACTTCTAGGTTACTATCTTGCATGTATTGTAACAAATGCTTGTTTCACTTCTGAAGAGTATACAAATTATACTTTATGGTCATGTCCGAAAGTGTGTGAAGCTCTCGCCTTTCTACTTGACAATATTTTCATAAGATTTGGTACACGGTTATTTAACCAAATTGTGGATATTCCGATGGGTACAATTGTTCACCCTTTGTGGCTGATCTTTTCTTGTTTTGTTATGAAAGAGAGTTCATGATGTCCCTTTTCGTTGAAAACCAGTCTGAAATCATTGAAGCCCAGAACATCAGTTAAATAATGCATTTTTTCTGATACCGAAGCCCCGTTTTTGGATTTACATTTGTCTATTGTAGATGGATTTGTTTCTTGCAAAATTTATGATAAACGCGATGATTTTGATTTTGAGATTGTACATTTTCCTTTCTTGGATAGTGATGTTCTTCATACGGCATCCTATGACGTTTATATTACGCAATTAATTCGATTGCCAGGGTGTCTAGTCTTGTAACTGACTTCAACACTCGTAATAAATTGTTAACTGCTAAACTTCTTTATCAGGGTTAATGGTGTCATAAACTACACAAAGTCTTTTTAGCTCACCTGAGCCTTTAGGCTCATAGGTGAGCTTATAGTATAGCCATGGTCCGTCGTCCGTCCGTCCGTCCGTCCGTCCATCGTCCGTCCGTCCGTCCGTCCACCATTTTCAAAGATCTTCTTCTCCTATACTGCAGGACCAATCAAAGCCAAATTTCATATGGAGCCTCAGTGGGATGGGGGAACGAAAGTTTGTTCGCGGGGTCTGAATCACATGACCAAGATTGCCGCCATGCCCATATGGTAAAAAGCCTTCAAAAATCTTCTTCTCCTGAACCATAAGGCCAGTGGCCTTGAAACTTGGCATGTAGCATATGGTACTCGGGCCCATCATGGTTTGTACAAATGGTGACTCCGGGTTGACCTAAACCTATTTTACAGCAATGTCAAATTTGCCGAAGTAGGCTTTTGCATGGGGCAAAGTGAAAATAATGGATTTATAGGAAAACCATTGAAGACAGTGTCACCAAAATTTGTAGATCAGGTAAAGTAACTGAATACATGAAGATCTATGGGTCAGAAAGGTCAAGGTCATTCATTGGCCTTAGACCAAGGTCATTCAGGATCCATATTTCAAACATTTTTTTCTCCAAAACTGCTGAGCCAATTTAAGTGAAATTTAATATGGAGCCTTTGTGAGTTGAACAAATGAAAAAAATGCCAATACGGTCTAGATCACATGACCAAGATGGCCGTCACGCCTATATATATGGTAAAAAGCCTTAAAAATTATTCTGCTCCAGAACCGTAAGGCCAATGGCCTTGAAACTTGGCATGTAGCATATGGTACTCAGGCCCATCATAGTTTGTACAAATGGTGACCCCGAGTTGACCTTGACCTATTTTACAGCAATGTCAAATTTGCCGACTTAGGCTTTTGCATGGGAAAAAGTGAAAATTTTTAGGTAACCATTGAAGACAGTGTCACCAAAATTAGTAGATAAGGTAAAGTAGCTGAATACATGAAGATCTATGTGTAAGAAAGGTCAAGGTCATTAATTGACCTTAGACCAAGGTCACGAAGGTTCCATATTTCAAACATTTTTTCTCAGAAACTACTGAGCCAATTGAAGTGAAATTCAATATGGAGCCTTTGGGAGTTGAACAAATGAAAAGCTGCCAACATGGTCTAGATCACATGACCAAGATGGCCACCACGCCCATATATGGTAAAGAAACTTCGAAATTCTTCTTCTCAAGAACCGTAAGGCCAATGGCCTTGAAACTTGGCATGTAGCATATGGTACTCGGGCCTATCATATTTTGTTCAAATGGTGACCCTGGGTTGATCTTGACCTATTTTACAGTAATGTCAAATTTGCTGACTTAGGCTTTTGCATAGGAAAAAGTGAAAATAATGGATATTTAGGGAAACCATTGAAGACAGTGTCACCAAAATTTGTAGATTAGGTAAAGTAACTGAATACATGAAGATCTATGGGTAAGAAAGGTCAAGGTCATTCATTGACCTTAGACCAAGGTCACTCCGATTTTATATTTAAAAAAAAAAAACATTTTTTCTCAGAAACTATTGAGCCAATTTAAGTGAAATTCAATATGGAGCTTTTGTGAGTTGAACAAATGAAAAGTTGCCAGTACGGTCTAGATCACATGACAACGATAGCCGCCACGCCCATATATGGTAAAAAGCCTTCAAAAATTTTCTTCTCCAGAACCGTAAGGCCAATGGCTTTGAAACTTGGCATATAGCGTATGGTACTCGGGCTCGTCATAGTTTTTACAAATGCTGACCCTGGGTTGACCTTGACCTATTTTATGGCAGTGTCAAATTTGTCAACTTAGGCTTTTGCATGGGAAAAAGTGAAAATAATGGATTTTTAGGAAACCATTGAAGACAATGTCACCAAATTGGTAGATCATGTAAAGTAAATGAATACATGAAGATTCATGGGTAAGAAAAGTCATCATTCAGTGACCTGGGACCAAGATTAACCAGGTTCCATATTTCAAACAGTTTTTTCTCAGAAACCGCTGGCCCAATTCAAGTGAAATTTGATATGGATCCTTAATATGATGAACAAATGAAAATTTGCTCATATGGTCCAGGTCACATGACCAAGATGGTGGCCGTGCCCATATATGGTAAAAACACTTCGAAATTCTTCTTCTCCAGATCCGTAAGGCAAATGACCTTGAAACTTGGCAGGAAGCATCTGGTACACGAGCCTATCATAATTTGTTCAAATGGTGACCCTGGGTTGATCTTTACCTATTTTACGGCAATGTCAAATTTGCGGACTTAGGCTTTTGCTTGGGAAAAAGTGAAATATGACAAATGGAATAAACCATAATGAAAGCATGGCCTTCGAACTGTCAGAAAGGTAGGAATAGTTGGAAAATTTTATCACATTGTTAGACATCAAAATTTTGTCCCCACAAGTTGTGTACCCCTGCTCTGAGGCTATATACATATATAAAAACATTAAAATGTACACCAGGACCAGGTGTCAGGTGAGCGTTTACAGGACCACTGGTCCTCTGGTTTAAAATTTTATAGACGTCATTCCGATTTAATTTCAAAATGCAATGCTGGACTTTGGGATCATTGATTCCATTGTGGATTTTTGAAAATATCTGAGGGTAACTGATGAGGCCTAATTGGCCGAAACTAGCTAGTTTGGCCCAGAAAACATGTACGCTCCATTCGTATTTTCATTTCTGTGGTGTATTCCTTGCTTCCAAAGGATAACCCTTTTATAGAACATATTTAAATCTCTTCTACAACAGCGTCTATGGGAACCCGAATTGTTTGGTAACTTAGTATACAAATTCAGAAAACATTTATAATTGCAATAACTTCAGCAACCAATTTCGTAAAATCATTCTTCGATATTAAAAGATTGGATACAACATAACTGTTATACGACAGACTGTGTGCATGGTAGATAACCCAATCACGATTGACAACTTCGCTTCCCTCTTTAATTGCACGTCGGCGGGTGAGGTCTCAGATTCTATGACAGTTCCAGCGTAAAGGCTTGCTGAGAATTAGAGATAGTTTAATTTTATGTAATGTTGGTTGGTGCCTGATGCTCTGTCTCTGGTTGGGCCTATCGGAGTCTCACTGTTGGTTTTTCTTTTTCTCCAGCATTTCAGTGGTTTTTAGCTGTCGAGTCCTCACCGTTACTTCATCTCAGTGGTTGTTTGATTTTTTGTGTCCTCGGAAATGTTGCACTGATGAGTTAGGAGGCCTTTTCGCGGACTGAACAAATTATTTGTCTAAATCGCGACGGAAGTAAGGGCGAGGATTGCAGCTGCGTAAAATCGATTTAAGCACCCCCCACCTTGTGGAATTCGTTTCACTGACCGTTCCAATGCGGTTCTTCTGTTGCGATTTATTTTTGTTA
Source organism: Lucinisca nassula (assembly GCA_963580285.1). NCBI lineage: Eukaryota > Metazoa > Mollusca > Bivalvia > Lucinida > Lucinidae > Lucinisca > Lucinisca nassula. The sequence continues at coordinate 14,138,797 of OY757019.1, forward strand.
TGGTTTGTCTTTGATTTGAGTGTGTGTTTCGCTTATATTATTTTGTTTGGATAGCCAGTTGGCCATTTTGTCGGAAAGTAACTATCTTTTTGGATTTCCGTTGTGGAGTTTCCATTTGGCCTATTTATTTCACGTTTGTGTTTTTCCCTTTGGTGTCACTGCTGGGAGCTCTGGGTTAATTGTATCGATTCATGATCACTGCCTTCACTTCTGTTATATACACTGCCTTCACTTCTGTTATATAAAGTTGTTTTAGCTTACTGTCGGTGTTTTATTGCGGGAAGACGATAATAATGTGCACATCCAGTTTGTTACATTTCCAAAAGCATCAGAGAAATTACTCTACCATAGAGAAAGGGTGTTTGTCTCTAAAACTTGCTCAGCAACATTTTGAAGTTTATCTCACCTCTTCAGTTACACCCATGTTTATTTTTCAGTGACCACAATCCACTGACTTCATGCTTAAAATGAAAACAAAAATCAGGGGTTATTCAGGAGGAGTCGTACGTTACAAGAGTATAATATAGACATAAGGCACATCAGAGGGAGGTATAACGAAGTCATTATCCCGGATTCCATTTCAAGAGCTTGAGCTGTATCAGGAGTTGTTTTTGTCTACCATACTAAAGTGGATTGGTTGTATATAACATATGTGATAACTGTGACTGTATGTTTATTTTTTTTAATGGCAAAATTTATGATAAACGCGATGACTTTGATTTTGAGATGGTAAATGTTCCTTTTTTGGATGGTGATGTTCCTCGTGCGCCATCCTATGGCGTTTATATTTCGCAATTAATTCGTTTTGTTAGAGTGTGTAGTCATATAACTGACTTCAACACTCGTAATAAATTATTACCGGCTAAACTCCTTAATCAAGGTTATCGGTGCCATAAACTACGCAAAGCCTTTTCAAAATTTTATAGACGCCATTCTGATTTAATTTCAAAATTCAATAATGGACTTAAATCTCTTCTGCAACAAGGTCTATCGGAACCCGAATTTTATGGTGACTTAGTATATAAATTCAGAAAAATATATAACCGCATTGACTTCTGCACCCAATTTCGTAAAATCATTCTTCGATATAAAAAGATTGGGTACAAAATGGATGTTATACGACAGACTGTATGCATGGTAGTTAACCAAATCACGGTTGGCAACTTTGCTTCCCTCTTTAATTGCACGCCGGTGGGTCAGGCCTCAGATTCTATGACGGCTCCAACGTAAAGGCTTATTGAGAATTAGAGATCTAATTCAAGGTAATGTTGGTTGGTGCCTGATGCTCTGTCTCTGGTCGGGCCCATCGGAGTCTAACTGTTGGTTTTCTTTTGCTCCAGCATTTCAGTGGCCTCTTGCTGTCGAGTCCTCACCGTTGTCTCATCTCTGTGGTTCTTATATTTTTGTGTTCACGGAGATGTTGCACTGATGAGTTAGGAGGCCTTCATGCGGACTGAACAAATTATTTGTCTAAATCGCGACGGAAGTAAGGAGTAAGGGCGAGGATTGTGGCCACGTAAAATCGATTTAAGCCCCCCAGTGGAAATCATTCCACTGACCGTTCCAAGGCGGTTCTTCTGTGGCGGTTTATTTATGGTGATGTTTGTTACTTACTGTGTGTATCACTTGTGTCTTTTTATTTTGGATGGCCATATGGCCATTTTGTGGGAAAGTAACTGCCCTTATGGCCTTCCTTTGTTGAGGTTTCCATTATGGTGTGGTCACTTAATGTTTGTGTTACTTTCCCTTTGGTGTCTTTGATGAGTGGAGAAAGTTAATTGTATCGATTCCTGATCTTTGTTTTACTTCTACTTTTTATTTCAAAAATCTTTCTTTTCCTTAAAGAAGGGGAGTGTTATGTATAGGATTATTTTCTGGTTTTCACATTATACCCACTGCAACTGGGTAACCCAGTTGCAGTGGGTATAATGTGAAAACCAGAAAAAAACTTATAGTATGTAATATATTGTATATAAACTTTTAAAAGGAATTATCCAGAAAATGAGTCACAGCATATTTATAGGTTGTACATAATTTTCTTACTATTAAACTTCAAAATAGAAAATTCTGGAATACTGAGTCAGAGAATATAAGAAATTTGTAAATATGATGTTTACAAGATAAGGGAATTAAAGAAGTACCTAGAAGATTCCAGATCGCATTATTTTTAGCATATGAGCACATTTATTTCTACAAAGTTCCAGAATCTCCCTTAAGTCTTTAAAAGGGGTAACAATTTCCCTTGAGCTTCAGTTTGGTTTTCAAGAAGGTCTTTGATGGGTGGAGTAAGTTAATTGTATCGATTCCTGACCTTTGTTTTACTTCTACTTTTCATTCTAAATTCTGTGTTGGCTTTACTTGAGGGTTATTAAATATACATCACGAAAACACGCCTATATAATTTTGACCCCCTTGAGCCCCATGTTTATGTAGTAAAGTAGAAGTAAAACAAAGATCAGGAATTGATACAATTAACTTACTCCACCCATAAAAGACACCAAAGGGAAAGAAATACAAACAATCAGCGACCAGACCATAATGGAAACCTAAACAAAGGAAGGCCATAAGGACAGTTACTTTCCCACAAAATGGCCATATGGCCATCCAAAACCAAAAGACACAAGTGATACACACAGTAAGTAACAAACAACAACATAAATTACTCGCCACAGAAGAGCCGCCTTGGAACGGTCAGTGGAAGATTTCCACTGGGGGGCTTAAATCGATTTTACGTGGCCACAATCCTCGCCCTTACTTCCGTCGCGATTTAGACAAATAATTTGTTCAGTCCGCATGAAGGCCTCCTAACTCATCAGTGCAACATCTCCGTGAACACAAAAATCAAAGAACCACAGAGGTGAGACAACGGTGAGGACTCGACAGCAAGAAACCACTGAAATGCTGGAGCAAAAGAAAACCAACAGTTAGACTCCGATGAGCCCGACCAGAGACAGAGCATCAGGCACCAACCGACATTATCTCTCTAATTTTCAATAAGCCTTTACGTTGGAGCCGTCATAGAATCTGAGGCCTGACCCACCGGCGTGCAATTAAAGAGGGAAGCAAAGTTGCCAACCGTGATTGGGTTAACTACCATGCATGCAGTCTGTCGTATAATCTCCATGTTGTACCCAATCTTTTTATATCGAAGAATGATTTTACGAAATTGGGTGCTGAAGTCATTGCGGTTATATATTTTTCTGAATTTATATGCCAAGTCACCATAAAATTCGGGTTCCGATAGACCTTGTTGCAGAAGAGATTTAAGTCCAATATTGAATTTTGAAATTAAATCAGAATGGCGTCTATAAAATTTTGAAAAGGCTTTGCGTAGTTTATGGTACCGATAACCCTGATTAAGGAGTTTAGCCGTTAATAATTTATTACGAGTGTTGAAGTCAGTTACATGACTACACACTCTAGCAAATCGAATTAATTGCGAAATATAAACGCCATAGGATGGCGCACGAGGAACATCACCATCCAAAAAAAGGAAAATTTACAATCTCAAAATCAAAGTCATCGCGTTTATCATAAATTTTGCACGAAACAAATCCATCTACAATAGACAGATGTAAATCCAAAAACGGGGCCTCGGTATCAGAAGAATTTGCTTTATTTAACTGAAGTTCTAGGGGGTAAATCTGACTGATCAAACCATCAAAATAGGTATTATCAATATTTAATAAATCATCTAAATATCTAGAAGTAGAGCTAAAAGCTTCAATAATTTCAGATTGGTTATCAATGGAAAGCGACAAAATGAAGTCTCTTTCATAACAATACAAGAACAGATCAGCCACAAGAGGTGCGCAATTAGTACCCATCGGAATACCCACAATTTGTCTAAATAACTTAGTACCGAATCTAATATAAATATTGTCAAGTAGAAAGGTGAGAGCATCACACACTTTCTGACATGACCAAAGTGTATAATTCTTATGCTCTTTAGAAGTGAAAAATGCATTTCTGACATTACATGCAAGATAGAGAGAATCTTCTCTGTGAAAAGTCCATTCAATTAAATCATTAAGCTTTTCTTTTATAAGATTATGAGGAAGTGTAGTGTAAAGAGTGGAAAAATCGTAGGTAGACAGACTAGAAGCACGAAAATGTCTAGATTTCAATTTATTTAAAACCTCATTCGAATTTTTTATAGACCAAAACAGATTTCTTTCTGATCTTTCAAAGACTTTATCACAATATTTAATTGCATGCGTTTTTATAGCAGTAAGACAGGAAGTTAATAATTTAGAAAGTTCAGTGGTAGTGCAAGAGCTAGAATTTGCAATAAACCGTGCTTTGTAAGGTTTTTTATGAAGTTTTGGTAACCAGTATAGCGTAGGAAGCTTGTCTTGGCCTTCGTTAACACACACAGCAAACTTAGTGGCTGAAAGACAAACATGTTTATCTACTATAGCTCTCTCTTCAGCTAAAGGCTGAAGTTCATAGGCCATAGTACCACCAAGCTCCTGCTTAAGCGTGTTAACATAGTGGAGCCGTCACACAACGACGACGTTGTTAGCGGCCTTATCTGCAGGGGCCAAAACAAACTTCTTATGAAATTCTTGAATACCTAGTTTAAGATGACGTAAAGACGTCTTTGGCTTAGGAGGTAATAAGTTAGTATTTTGAGAATAGAAAGAAATGCGTTTATTTACTGGTTTTAAAATGCTAAGTTTCCAGTCCTTAAGGGCTTTATGCTCAACATACTCTCGCTTACACCATCGATTACCGAATTCATTCAAGGAAGCAGCGATTTCATCTCTACATTTACTGAAATCAATTTTAGAAGGAAACCGATATTTCGGTCCTTTAGAAATTATATTCCTTATCCTAGAATCAGGAATAATTTTCAAATTGCCAGTAATAACATGACCAGCAGCAGGATAGCAATACTTTGAGTTTTTACAATCACATGAATCAGGAGTATTAGTATCAATATCAAGATCTGAAACAAGTTTATTGAAATTAAAAATGATAGATCTAACAGGTTTGTTATATTTATAGCAAATTATAGGTGTTTCAGTATTTTGAAAATAAGCAGGAATGGAAGAAAGCACCGATCTCTCACGGAAGATACTGGGCAAATCTATAAAATCCATACCCTTATTAATGAAGGTTTTTTTGAAGAAATGGCGTTTATGATTAATTTCAGAATCAATGTAAGGACGGAGAGTATGCTGAGTATAGCCTCTAGTTAAGAGAGCCGCATCATATAACTGATGAGAACTATCGTAGAATTTATTCGCCTCGGTGTCCAGAAGACGTAAAACAGAAACGGGTAATGAACTTAAAAATGAAAGCATAGAGTGGCGTCCATGATTTAATAATATAATTGACAGTCACTTCAGTCTAGTATTGTTTCGTTTAAACGCACGTGTTTTACGTTTAAAGTTACCATTTTTCCGGGTGCCGTGAGATCTAGTTCTGCGTTTTCGACATTCCAGGAGTGAGAAAATATCAAAGTCCGGCATTCTGGAAATATTACCCTCATGATAAATGTTGTCATTAAATCCCAGTGGAAAAGGGGTCTGTAAAAATTTAATCCATTTCAGTTCAGCTTCATGTCTTTTGATTATTTTGAATCTAGATGTAGAATTTGCATCGTAATAAAATTTTTCCACTGGTTGTATAACAATGTTATTTACAGAATGACCTGTACGTCGAAAGTGACGGTACAAGAAAGTGTCAGTTTTCTTAGGCTTACTCATTCTACGATAATGCTCGTTCAATCTAGTTTTAAGCATGCGGTTAGTTTGACCGACGTACTGCATATTACAGTTTGTAGCACGTCAAGTAATTAGATAAATTAAATCTGTAGACTGTCATGTCAAATCAGACATGTTAACTACAGAGAAGCGTCTACCGTTTACAGATGAAGTAACGGTAGACGCAGTGCTTAAATGCGAACAACATCTGCACCTCTTGGCATTGCACTTAGAAATACTGGGATACATTCCACTTCTTTTCCACGGTAAACTGGGGTTTCCGGGGGTATACCTTATTTCTGCTCTAAAATATGGATTGTTGGTACGCGTTAGAACCGCCTCGATGAGGCGGTTCTAAAGAGTGCCCACAATCTGTATTTTGAGCAGAAATAAGAAAAATATCTTCATTTTTTATCCGAAAAAGTTCATGTTTTTCGGCGATAAAGGTGGCAATGTATTTGTATAGGCGTGTATGCATAATAAAAGACTCAGTGTATGCTCTGTGGGATCTGAAAAGGATAGATAATAAAGGATAGGTAAAATCTGAGAAAAGTACACCTTTGTTTATTATAGTTTAAAGTTAAAAGATTTTGTCAATAAATTTTGTTAATTTTTCAAAGGCTCAGGGTTATCGGTACCATAAACTACGCAAAGCCTTTTCAAAATGTTAAAGACGTCATTCCGGTTTAATTTCAAAATTCAATATTGGACTTAAATCTCTTGTGCAACAAGGTCTATCGGAACCCGAATTCAGCAAAAATATAAAACCGCAATGACTTCAGCACCCAATTTCGTAAAATCATTATTCGATATAAAAAGACTGGGTACAACATAAGTGGTATACGACAGACTGCATGCATGGTAGTTAACCCATTCACGGTTGATAATTTTGCTTCCCTCTTTAATTGCACGCCGGTGGGTCAGGCCTCAGATTCTATGACGGGTCCAGCGTAAAGGCTTATTGAAAATTAGAGAGATCTAATTCAAGTGTTATGCATAAGAATTTATTTTTCTGATTCCCACTTTCACCCCACTGTGACCTAATAGTGTTATGCATATCTTGTTAATCTTCTTATAGAAGATTCTAGAAAACTGAGTCACAGATTAATTTCATTTTTGTAAACAACATGTTTACAAGTAAAAGTACTTCAGAACCTTCCAGAAAGTTCTGGGTTGCATTATTTTTAGAAAATTACCTCATCTTATTCCACAGCCCTCTGGAATGTTCTAGAGAAATCTTAGGGACTATAAAAGAGCGTGATTTTTCTCATTGAGTCAGACTTTGGAGTTTCAAGTTTGGGCTTAGAAGAAAAGTTATTTCTAAATTATGTGTTGGATTGTTAAAGGATATTCCTTTTCATATTGGACTGTGAATTCTGTGGGATCAAGGAAAATAGATTCATTCAGGATATTTCATTCAGAGCTAAGTACATTTAATTTTCTTACTTCTACAGGTTAAAGTTAACTTGTAAATAAATTTTGTTAAATTTTTCCAAAAGGCTTGGTTGGTGCCTGATGCTCTGTCTCTGGTTGGGCTCATCGGAGTCTAACTGTTGGTTTTCTTTTGCTCCAGCATTTCAGTGGTTTCTTGCTGTCGAGTCCTCACCGTTGTCTCACCTCTGTGGTTCTTTGATTTTTGTGTTCACGGAGATGTTGCACTGATGAGTTAGGAGGCCTTCATGCGGACTGAACAAATTATTTGTCTAAATCGCGACAGAAGTAAGGGCGAGGATTGTGGCCACGTAAAATCGATTTAAGCCCCCCAGTGGAAATCTTCCACTGACCGTTCCAAGGCGGCTCTTCTGTGGCGATTTATTTATGTTGTTGTTTGTTACTTACTGTGTGTATCACTTGTGTCTTTTGGTTTTGGATGGCCATATGGCCATTTTGTGGGAAAGTAACTGTCCTTATGGCCTTCCTTTGTTTAGGTTTCCATTATGGTCTGGTCGCTTAATGTTTGTATTTCTTTCCCTTTGGTGTCTTTTATGGGTGGAGTAAATTAATTGTATCAATTCCTGATCTTTGTTTTACTTCTACTTTGTTTGTTTTTTTTCTTTCTGCTACGCCTGGCTCGTAACAGAAATTGGGGGCTCGTCCGGGATAAACCATTTCGAGCATTTTAAAACCGACATTTCATGTGACAGCAGGTAATTGTCATTTCTTATCAAATAGACTTGGCAGTTGCTTCACAAGATTGGTATTTCCCTATAGGCATATAGGAGATTGTCATTTCATGTGAATTGTCATTTCAGGTGAAATAGTACTTGTCATTTCATGTGAAATTTTTGTTGGGCTTGTCATTTAAAAAAAAAACTTTGTCAAATTAACCTCAATCTGTATTGCCATAAATACTTTATAAAACAAATAAAAAAGCAAACATGTCGTTTGATTTGAGAAGCTTTTTGGCTCAGCCTACTCAGGAGTTGTTTAATCTGGCCAAAAGGACAGATTTGCTAGATATTGCTTCCCATTATGTGGTCAGTGCTGTTAAAACGAGCATGAAAAAACATGAAATCAAGAATATTTTGGTACAGTTTTTTGTTGATGAAGAACTTTTCGATCCATCTGCTTTGTCTCTCATTATGGTTTCACATACTGAATTACAAATGAGACAAATTGAAATAGGAAGGCAAATGGAATTAGAGAAATTAAGGTTAGAGATGGAAGAACGCATACAGAAAGAAAAAAAATGAAAAGGAAGAAAAAGAAAGAGAAATGCAGAGACAAATGCAGATGGAAAGATTAGAAATGGAAGAACGAGAGAGGGAAAAACAAAGAGAAATGGAGGAACGCCTTCAGAGGGAAAAATTAGAAAAAGAAGAGCGACTTGAAATAGAAAGAGAAAAATGGCAATTTCAATTAAAGATGAAGGAATTGGAACTCCAGGGTCAAGATAGGGTGAAACATACCCCTGTTTTTGACTCTGGTAGTTACTTTGATGCCACAAAGCACATAAGGTTAGTTCCGCCATTTCAGGAAAAAGAGGTAGATAAGTATTTTTTGCATTTTGAAAAAGTTGCAGAAAATTTAAAATGGCCAAAAGAGCATTGGACCTTACTTTTGCAAAGCGTTGTTGTCGGAAAGGCTAGAGACATTTACACTCAGCTAACTGTCGAGCAAAGCTCAGACTATGATCTGGTAAAGGAACTTATTCTTAAGGCATATGAGTTGGTCCCTGAGGCTTATAGGCAGAAATTTAGGAACTGTAAAAAAGAAATTTCCCAGACCCATGTAGAATTTGCTCGAACTAAAGAACAGTTATTTGATAGGTGGTGTTCTTCTAAAAACGTAGGCTCTGATCATGACAAACTTAGACAGCTTGTCCTTGTTGAAGAGTTCAAACGGTGCATAAATTCAGACATTAAGTCTTTTCTCGATGAGAGACAGGTTGAAACTTTGGAGGAAGCTTCTCGTTTGGCAGATGATTATGCTTTGACTCATAAAGTCTCATTTGTGAACAGGCCTTATCCTCGAAAACCTTATAATCCACAGACAGGTCCAAGATTCTATCCCAGTAATCCTTCTGGTAGTTATAGCCATATATCTAGTACTATGCCCAAACTTTCTGGTGAAAATAAAAGCCAGAATCCTTCCAAACCTTCTGGTGAAAACAAAAGCCAGAATTTTTCCAAACCTTCTGGTGAAAACAAAGACCAGAATCCCTTATCTCAATCTCAAGTAGTTTGTTATTATTGTAAAAATACAGGTCATTTGATCTCTGAATGTTTAAAATTAAAGCGAAGAAAAGAAAGAGAAATACAAGAGGAACTTAAGCCTAAAGGTTTGACTTCTATAAGGCCAAAACCACAGTCTTGTGTAAGGGAGGAAACTCTTTCTGATACCAAATTATCTGAGACTGATTCAGTTATGGAGATTTATGAACCATTCTTATCAGATGGTTTTGTGTCACTAAATGGTGACAGTTATGCCCATCCTATCCCTATTAAAATCTTACGAGATACCGGAGCTTCTCAATCTCTTATTCTAGCAGATACTCTGCCTTTTTCTGAGAAGACTTCTTTGGGCCAAAGTGTCCTTATTCAGGGTGTGGAATGTGGATTTGTTAATGTTCCGCTTCATAACGTTTATTTGTCATCCGACTTGGTATCCGGTTCAGTGGCTGTTGGTATTAGACCTTCTTTACCTTTTAAAGGTGTTCATTTGTTGCTAGGCAATGACTTAGCTGGAGATAAGGTTGTGGTAAACCCACTTTTGACTACTAATCCTTGCATAGACCAACCGCCTGATCCCATTGAGCAGGAAATCCCTGATCTTTATCCGTCTTGTGCAGTCACAAGGGCTATGGCACGTAAGGCCAAGCAAATTGATGGGAAACAGGATTTTGATTTCACTGATACCTTTTTGGGTCAGTCTTTTAATGACGAGATAACAAGATCTCTGTCTTCAAACCTGCCTGATAAGCAGACAGATTTTCATGAGAATAACTCATCTTTCGATCTAGGCATTGACAAAATGTCCGGGTCTCAACTAGCTATAGAACCGCACAAGGATCCTGAAATTTCGCCTTTGTTTGAAAGGGCTTTAGATGAACAGGAAGTATCTCAGGTCCCAGTCTGTTATTATGTCAAAAATGACATTCTTATGAGAAAATGGCGTCCACCAGACGTCTCAGCAGAAGACGAGTGGGCTGTCAACCACCAGATAGTGGTTCCACGGGTTTACCGTCCCGAAATATTAAACTTGGCACATGAAACTCCCATGTCAGGACATTTAGGTGTAAATAAAACCTATCACAAGATTCTTAATCATTTTTACTGGCCTGGGTTAAAGTCAGATGTTTCTCAGTATTGTAGGTCCTGCCATACATGCCAAATGGTAGGAAAACCCAATCAGACTATACCTAAGGCTCATTTGCAGCCTATCCCTGCTTTTGATGAACCTTTCAGTCGAATAATTATAGACTGTGTGGGTCCCTTGCCCAGAACAAAGTCTGGTTGTGAATATCTATTGACTATTATGTGTGCTTCCACATGTTTTCCTGAAGCCATTCCACTAAGAAATATTAAAACTAAGACAATCGTCAAGGCCTTAGTGAAGTTTTTCACATTTGTTGGGCTTCCTAAATATATTCAGTCAGACCAAGGCTCAAATTTTATGTCTGGAATATTTCAACAAGTAATGCATGAACTTGGCATTGTACAGTATAAGTCATCAGCCTATCATCCTGAAAGTCAAGGCGCCCTTGAAAGATTCCATCAAACATTGAAAAACATGATAAGATCATATTGCTTTGACACAGAGAAGGATTGGGATGAAGGCATACATCTTTTATTTGCTGTTAGAGAATCTGTGCAAGAATCTCTTGGCTTCAGTCCATTTGAATTAGTATTTGGCCATACTGTTCGTGGTCCTTTGAAACTTCTCAAAGAGAAATTTCTCTCAAATGATGACACCTCCCTGAATTTACTTCAGTATGTGTCTGATTTCAAAACTAGACTTTCAAAAGCTTGTGAGGCTGCTCGGACCAATCTTCAGTCAGCCCAAAGGAAAATGAAACAGCTTTATGACATAGGGACAAAAGAAAGGAATTTTAAACCAGGTGATAAGGTACTAGCTCTTTTGCCTATTCCGGGGAAATCTTTGCAAGCCAGGTATTATGGTCCATACACAGTAGACAAAAAGATCAGTGACGTAAATTACATAATAAACACTCCTGGGAGGCGCAAGCTAAAGCAGCTATGTCATATTAACATGCTTAAGGAATACATAGATAAGGACAATGCATCTTTAACATCAGTCAATCTAGTTAGCTCTGTTCCACTTAATTCATGTGACAATGACTGTGAGGATATTAATTCAGTGAAGTCGGATCCCACATCATCAAAACTTCAGAATTCTCACATTCTACGGAATCTTGACCAGAAACTGTCACATCTAGAGCCAAATCAGCGGAATGAACTGAAACAGCTGATATTTGAATATGAACACTTATTTCCTGACATTCCAACACGGACAGACAAAATATTTCACGATGTGGACATAAATGGGTCTAAACCTGTAAAACAACACCCATACAGGATGAATCCTGTGAAACAAAAATATCTTAAAGAAGAAGTTCAGTATCTATTAGACAATGACTTTATTGAACCAAGCCAAAGTGAATGGAGTTCTCCTTGTATTCTAGTACCAAAACCTGATGGGACATATCGTATGTGTACAGATTTTAGGAAAGTTAATTCCTTAAGTAAAACAGATAGCTTTCCTATTCCAAGAATGGATGACTGCATTGATAACATCGGGAATGCCAAATACATAACGAAATTCGACCTTCTGAAAGGATTTTGGCAAATTCCACTCACAGATAGAGCAAAGGAGGTTTTGGCATTCACAACACCAGACGGATTATTTAACTATAAAGTCATGCCATTCGGAACGAAAAACTCTCCGGCAACATTTCAGCGCTTAATAAACATGGTAATTGCGGGACTGGAAGGCTGCAGTGCTTATATCGATGATGCTATCATATACAACGACCAGGGGAATCAACATCTTGGAACTATTCGAGCATTCTTTGATAGACTGAGCAATGCCAAATTGACAATCAATCTTGCTAAAAGTGAATTCTGCCATGCAAGTTTGACATTTCTAGGTCATGTTGTAGGTCAAGGTCATGTGAAACCCATTGATGCTAAAGTTGAGGCTATCTCAAATTTTTCCGTACCCACGTGCAAAAGACAGCTGATGCGATTTCTTGGTATGGCTGGTTATTACAGAAAGTTCTGTAATAATTTCTCTGTCATTGCTGAGCCGTTGACAAATTTGCTCAGCAAAAGAACAAAATTCCATTGGAATGCAATATGCCAAAATGCTTTTGATAAACTTAAAGCCATACTCAAGAGAAACCAGTTCTCTTAGCACCAAACTTTGAAAAGGAGTTTAAGCTAGCTGTAGATGCTAGTGACGTAGGTGCAGGTAGTGTTTTGTTGCAGGAAGATGAAAATAGTGTGGATCATCCAGTTTGCTACTTTTCCAAAAAGTTTAATAAGCATCAGAGAAATTACTCTACCATAGAGAAAGAGTGATTGTCTCTGATTCTTGCTTTGCAACATTTCGAAGTTTATCTTACCCCTACTACTGCACCGATTGTTGTTTTCAGTGATCACAATCCACTGACTTTCATACACAAAATGAAAAACAAAAATCAGCGGTTGCTCAGGTGGAGTCTCATGCTACAAGAGTATAATTTAGACATAAGACATATCAGGGGGAGAGATAACATTATCCCTGATGCCCTTTCAAGAGCTTGAGCAGTGTCAGGAATTTTGTTTTTCTTTCATACTGAAGTGGATTGTAGATACATGTAATTGTATATGCTATGTTCAATATTTTATTAATCTTAAAGCAAAAGAAAGCTTTATTACATAAATCTTTTTTTTTCCTCGAAGAGGGGGAGTGTTTTGCATAAGAATTTATTTTTCTGATTCCCACTTTCACCCCACTGTGACCTAATAGTGTTATACATATCTTGTTAATCTTCTTATAGAAGATTCTAGAAAACTGAGTCACAGATTAATTTCATTTTTGTAAACAACATGTTTACAAGTAAAAGTACTTCAGAACCTTCCAGAAAGTTCTGGGTTGCATTATTTTTAGAAAATTACCTCATCTTATTCCACAGCCCTCTGGAATGTTCTAGAGAAATCTTAGGGACTATAAAAGAGCGTGATTTTTCTCATTGAATCAGACTTTGGAGTTTCAAGTTTGGGCTTAGAAGAAAAGTTATTTCTAAATTATGTGTTGGATTGTTAAAGGATATTCCTTTTCATATTGGACTGTGAATTCTGTGGGATCAAGGAAAATAGATTCATTCAGGATATTTCATTCAGAGCTAAGTACATTTAATTTTCTTACTTCTACAGGTTAAAGTTAACTTGTAAATAAATTTTGTTAAATTTTTCCAAAAGGCTTGTTTGTTTTTTTTTCTTTCTGCTACGCCTGGCTCGTAACACAAGGTAATGTTGGTTGGTGTCTGATGCGCTATCTCTGGTCGGGCCCATCGGAGTCTAACTGTTGAGTTTCTTTTGCTCCAGCATTTCAGTGTGGTTTCTTGCTGAAGAGTCCTCGTCGTTGTTTCATGTATGTGGTTGTTTGATTATTTGTGTTCACGGAGATGTTGCACTGATGAGTTAGGAGGCCTTCATGCGGACTGAACAAATTATTTGTCTAATTGCCACGGAAGTAAGGGCGAGGATTGTGGCTACGTGAAATCGACGTAAGCCCCCCCCCCCCCCCCCAGTGGAATTCATTTCCGCTTACCGTTCCAATGCGGTTCTTCTGTCGCGCTTTATTTTTGTTCTGGTTTGATTTTGGGTGTTTGTGTCGCTTATATTATTTTGTTTTGGATAGCCTATTGGCCATTTTGTGGGAAAGTAACTGTCTTTGTGGCTTTCCGCTATTGATGTTTCCATTAGGTCTGTTGTTTCATGTTTGTGTTTCTTTTCCTTTGGTGTCTCTGATGGGAGCTGTTGGGTGATTGTATCGATTCCTGACCATTGCCTCCACTTCTATTATTTGCATTACGCAAACACGCCTATACAAATACATTGCCACCTTTATCGCCGCAAAAAATGAAAATTTTATGATGAAAAATTGTGATATTTTTCTTATGTCTGCTCTAAAATATAGATTGTGGGCACTCGTTAGAACCGCCTCATCGAGGCGGTTCTAACGAGTACCCACAATCTATATCTTGGAGCAGAAATTAGGAATCTAAGGTATACCCCCAGAAACCCCAGTTTTACTATATAAAAGTGGGGTTCAAGTGTGGTCAAAATTAAATAGGCATGTTTTTGTGATGCCTTTCTCTTTCTTCCCGGCTTGGCTTGTAACAATAGATAAAATCTTGGGTAAGTACAATTTTGTTTATTGCTGTTTAAAGCAGATTTTCTCAATAAATTGTGTTAATGTTTTAAAAGGCATGTTTGTTTTTTTCTTCCTGCTATGTTTGGCTTGTAACAATAAGAATAGTATTACATATAGACTTAAGTGGAATTCATTTTACTGACCGTTCCCAGGCGGTTCTTCTGTCGCGGTTTATTTCTGTTATGGTATGTCTTTGAGTGTGTGTATCGCTTATATTATTTCGTTTTGCATAGCCAATTGGCCATTTTGTGGGAAAGTAACGGTCTTTTCTGCTTTCCGGTATTGTTGTTTCAATTAGGGTCTAGTTGCTTCATGTTTTTGCTTCTTTTCCTTTGGTGTCTCTGATTGGAGCTGTTGGTTAATTGTATAAATTCCTGATCGTCCATTGCCTTCTCTTCTATTTTACATATACCTTATACGGGCAGGTACAGCGGTTGGCTCAACTGAGAGTTCAAATCGGATAATAATAATAATAATAATAATAATAATAATAATAATAATAATAATAATAATAATAATAATAATTAATAATAATAATTTAATAAACGTGTCTCCTTTTTTCATTCCATAGGTAAGGGGGTATATAATAAATCTTGTTGTGTATTATCACGCGCGTACGGTTCTTTATGCTTCTGGAATGCTGCTTAAATTAATAGTTTGATTAAAAATTCTTAACCTAATCCTTGGATAAGGTTCTAGTTCAATATGTGTTTGCCAAGCAGGATGCCTATGATTTTTGTTGTACAAACGTGTACTCACAGAAGTGTGTATGTCATCTGAATTCAGACTAGTGGCCGGTTTGCCTGTCTGGCAGAATTCGTTTGCATCACGAAAATACGCCTATATAATTATGACCCCTTGAACCCAATTTTTATATAGTAAAATTGGGGTTTACAGGGATAAACTTTAATTGTCTTATTACTGCTCGAAAATTTAGATTGTGGTTACTCGTTAGAACCGCCTCTATGAATAAAAATCTATATTTTGAGCAGAAATAAGATCGAGTCCCCTAAATCTATATTGGCGGTTCTAACGAGTACCCACAATTTATATTTTGAGCAGAAATAAGAAATCGGGGCGGTTCTGAAGAGTACCTTCACTCTTTATTTTAGAGCAGAAATAAGAAAAATATCACAATTTTTCATCTTAAATAAAAATCAAAAATGAGTTCCTTTAAGAGCAATGAAAACATTCATAAGAAAGAAGATGGGTCATACTACGTAGTTTCGGCTAATAAAGTCTCATCAGTGACCCTGTAATGATCCGGCAAAGAAAGCCAGAGGAAACATACTGCAATTTTGCAAATTTCGAATAGGCAGTCGATACAAAGACTGATATAAATCAAATTGGGGTCCAAAAAATTAAAAAAATTGTCTAGAATATTAGTCTTAACCAATAATTCATTTCTGATTTCTCAGAATATTAAAGTTTTAAATTTTTCGGCGATAAATGTTACAATGTATTTGCATAGGCGTCTTTTCGTAATGAGCGTAATCTTGTCAGCGGTTTGATGAATAGAGACTTCCATCTAATAACCTTGTAGTGTGTCTGATATATTCTATTTATTGCCAGTCAAAATACTTTAAGCACATACTGAAGCCACTGGTCAGTCGCAGCTTTTTTCACTGCTTGCATGTATTATCGCCATACAGTAAGAAGTGTGCAAAATATTGTATCGTGAAAGAAAAAATATACACCAAAATAGATGTGCAGACAATGATCAGGAATCCATACAATTTACTCACGGCTCCTATAAGTGACACCAAAGGGAAAGAAACACAAACATGAAATAACTAGACCCTAATGGAAACATAAATAGCGGAAAGCCAAAAGGACAGTTACTATTCCACAAAATGGCCAATTGGCTATCCAAAACAAAATAATATAAGCGATACACACACTCTCAAAGACAAACCATAACAAAAATAAACCGCGACAGAAGAACGTCCACTGGTGGGGGTGTTTAAATCGATTTTACGCAGTTGCAATCCTCGCCCTTACTTCCGTCGCGATTTAGACAAAAAAGGTTGTTTTGCATCTGGCTTCAACAATATCAATGCATTTACAGAAAAATCAACTGTTTTCCTGGTCCAATTTAGTATGTACATGTATATGAAAGGAGCCGGATGAAGCTGAACAGGTTGTGGGCTAGCGAAAGGAAATAAATAAATAATAAAAAAAATAAAATGAAAACCTTGGCGGAAAATGCTACCAGTGCAGCACCAAGAACGTCATGTTTGTTTTCAGACAAAAATGGACGGAATACGTCTATTGGGGCGCTTTAACGAGTACCCACAGTTTACACAATAGAGCAGAGATGCTAACTGCCTGCTAATCTTCATATGATTATCACTGACCATGTACATAACCAAGGTACCGGTTATTTATAGCAGCGTCAGTCCTTTCCCTATGAGCGGTGTGTAAAAAGTAAAATCTGGACTTGGCTCATTAACTGGGGGCATTGGCTTCCTGTGGATACCTAATCAGACACCTAAAATACAATAATTTAAGGATTAAAAGTAAAGTTTAAGTCTCAGTTCAGTTATGTTTTCCAAGCATACACTCAGAGAGAATACTCAGTGCATTGATTGATACTTTTCTTATTTCTGGTCAAAACATAAATTGGGCCATCCATCGAGGCTTGGAGAAACAGACTGGGTTGCACGATGCTTCCACGCAGAGCAAACACCGACCGCGGACGAGTATGGTAAATGCACGAGTATGGTAAACAGCTTCGAGACAGAGGTGAAGGCAAAGATCAGGAACCGATACATTTCAATTAACCCACAGCTCCCGGCAGTGACACAAAGGAAAAGAAACACAAGCATGAAACAACTAGATCCTAATGGAAACATTAATACCGGAAAGCCAAAAGGACAGTTACTTAAAAATGGCCAACTGATCATCCAAAACAAAGTAATACAAGCAAAACACACAATCAAAGACAAACCATAACAAAAATAAACCGGGACAGAAAACCGCCTTGGAACGGTCAGTGAAACGAATTCCACTGGGGGCCTAACTCGATTTTACGCAGCTGCGATCCTTGCCCTTACTTCCGTCGCGATTTAGACAAATAATTTGTTCAGTCCGCATGGAGGCCTCCGATGTCATCAGTGCAACATCTCCGAGAACACAAAAATCAAACAACCACAGATATGAAACAATGGTGATGACTCAACAGCAAGAAACCACTGAAATGCTGGTGCAAATGATATAACAGTTAAACTCGAGTCTGCGAGTTCGACCGTCCCTACATACAAGCCCTTTTGGTTTGTTTGCTTGAAATGCCATTTGATCTCAATGTCTGGTAAAATTCTCACACAATTGGAAGCAAAGCCTCCGAAATTACCTACATAGTGTTGTAGGGGACATAAAATGTAGAAGTAAAACAAAGATCAGGAATCGATACAATTAACTTACTCCACCCATCAAAGACACCAAAGGGAAAGAAACACAAACATGAAGCGACCAGACCATAATGGAAACCTAAACAAAGGAAGGCCATAAGGACAGTTACTTTCCCACAAAATGGCCAAATGGCCGTCCAAAATAAAAAGACACAAGTGATACACACAGTAAGTAACAAACAACAACATAAATAAACCGCCACAGAAGAACCGCCTTGGAACGGTTCAATCAAACCAAATTGAAGCCTCAATCAAACCAAACAAGAGCTCCGCAAGCGACTTGGCAAGTAATCGACCGTAACACACATAGCCAGAAACTAAAGTTTACAATTTTCCAAGGGGCACAACTCTGATATTATTTTATAGACCGTAACCCCGAAACAATTCGGGCTGCTTTACATCGTGGTCTTACAATATATAAAGTTTCAGTAAAATGAAGAAGGAATTACCCGGAAACGAAATGTTTACATAAATTTTCAAAGGGGCATAACTCTATTACAAGTATTATTTGGTGGACCGTAACCTCGAAACAATATACGCTGCTCCAAAATATTATGTAAATATAGGTACAGTCGAACTTCAATGGCTCGAACACCTTTGGGACCTCGAAAATCTGTTCGAGGCAGGGGTAGTTCGAGCCACTGAGGTCACAGTCAGGAGGCATAACGAGATACTTTTACTCATCATTTCGGTGTTCTATAATGAAAATGTATGCTGTGTGTACTCATTAGAATCGCATCATCGAGGCGATTCTTATGAGTACACACAGCATACATTTTTAAGATAAAAGACTAAAATCTTCTTAATTATCCTCCACTATTTCTTATGTAGAGGATTTCGATAGGGGCCCAAGAATGGGTTCGACACACCCATGGTAAACGAGCCATCGGTGTTCGAGCCATCGAAGTACTACTGTACGTTTATCATGTTTCAGCTTATCGATGTACGAGTTATCGGAAAAAGATAACAGACGGATGGACGGACGGACACCGAGGGGCAAAATCTAATACGACCTTTTTCAGAAAGGCGTATAAAATAGAAGTGAAGGCAATGATCAGGAATCGATACAATTAACCCACACATCCCACCAGAGACACCAAAGAGAAAGAAACACAAACATGAAATAACTAGACCCTAATGGAAAAATCAATCTTGGAAAGCCAAAACGACAGTTACTTTCCTACAAAATGACAAATTGTCTAACCAAAACAAAAAGATATAAGCGATACACGTACTCGAAGACAAACCACAACAAAAATAAACCGCGACAGAATAACCGTCTTGGAAGGGTCAGTAAACAGAATCTCACTGGGGTTGGGTGGCGGCGGGCTTAAATTGAGTTCAGGATTTAGGTCGTCAAATGAGTAATGATGTCTGAACGTTCAGATTTGTGAAAAAGTAAAAGATAAATAGGCATTTCAGAACGGTTTCGAACCTAAAATATGAGTACTGGTTAGAACCGCCTAAAGAAAACCACCTCATTTAGTACCCACTACCAACAATCATTGGTTTTATCTATGCTCTTAACCCCAATTTTTCCCTGTATAATATGGGACAGGCAAGGGTGTTACAAAATTAATCATGCTATCTTCAGAAAATGTCGGCGGCGGCGACTATTTGGACCTTGAAACTGATAGAGACACACACATGGTCAAAAACATATTTAGAAGCAAGGAATATGCCACAAAACTAAACCTTGCGAAGGACTCGTGATTTTCTGGGCCATACAAGATAGTTTTCGACCTCTTAGACCTCATTCGAGACCCACACATATTTGTAATATTCCACAATTGAACCAGTGACACCAAATGACAAGAAAATGTAATTCAAATGAAAGAGACCTGCAGTACATCGTTCAGTAGGCACTAGCACTGAAGGGCCTATTTACCTTTTACCTTTCCGCAATTCTGCACGTTCAGACATTACTCAATTGTCGACGTAAATTAATTACAAATCACTTACCCTTTGAAATCTGTTGCCTATTCTTCTCTTCAATTTAGCGACTGATGAAAAATAGTTGGCTTCAGCACTTCATGTCTATTTGTTCTACACTAAAAGTGGATTCTGTATTATATTGTGAAGTGTTGGTAAATGAATTCTGAAGACAGAAATACTCTTGAGTTGCTTGTTTCTAAAAATCTATTATATTGGTGACGACAAGGAAAAAAGGGTGTCTTCGAGCATAAGCACTCAGCGAAGCCCGTTACTATTACGAAAACACACCTATACAAATACATTGCAAACTTTACCGCCAAAAAACGAAAGTTTTTAGCTGCAAAATTGTGATATGTTTCTTATGTCTTCTCAAAATAGATTGTGGGTACTCGTTAGAGCCGCCTCATCGAGGCGGTTCTAACGAGTACCCCCAATCTAAAGTTCAGAGATGGAATATGAAATATAAGGTTTACCCCTGTAAAAGTTCAGATTTACTATAAAAAAGTGGGGTCCAAGGGGATCCAAATAAGATAGGCGTGTTTTCCTGATGGGTAACACATCCGTGTGCTATAGAATCGCATCGTTAGAACAAGCATTTTTAGATGAAAATTTGTTATATTTTTCTTTTTCCACTCAAAACATATGGTTTGGGTGCTCGTTTGAACCGCCTCATCGAGGCGATTTATTTGTTTAAGCGAAAAAAAAAAAGAAAACAATACAAAATAGAAGTGAAGCCAATTATCATGAATCGACACAATTAACCCACAGCTCCCATCAGAGACACCAAAGGGAAAGAAACACAAACATGAAACAGCTAGACTCTAATGGAAACATCAAAGCCAATAGGGCAGTTAATTTACAACAAAATGGACAATTGGCTATCCAAAACAAAATAATATAAGCGGTGCACACACTCAAAGACAAGCCATAACAAAAAAATAAACCATGACAGAAGAGACTCCTTGGAATGGTCAGTGACATGAATTTCTATTGGGGACTTTAATCGATTTACGTGGCCACATTCCTGGCCGTAAACCCAATTTTTCTTTATATCAAGTGGGATTTAACGTGGGGGGGGGGGGGGGGGGGGCGGTCATTTCGCTGACATTTCATCATGATGAGTCTGCGAATATAATAATTTCAATGTACACCTTCCCCCACGGCATGAAGATGAAGATCCGCTTGTTTGAGTTGAGGTTTTACATCCGCGTCAAAACTATTTAGATCAATGCGGAGGCGTTGCTTCCGATTTTGTAGGACTTTTACACGACACTGAGATTAAACATCATCTCTAGCCTTATCAACAAAAGAAACCAGTAGGGTTTATAACTAAGGACGGCCCACTAGCATCACTTTGCCTGAGCAGGTTTAGATCTTCCAAATGGTTTAGAATGTAGCATTACTCATGTGTGGTCGGGTTTAGTTTTGCGCTGCAACACCATACGGTCCTTTCTATTTCTCCAAGCAGCGATGTGCGGGGTGTGGGATAATATGACCATGTTATTTTCAAAGAAGGAGCCCGTGCTGCAGTTTGTTGGCTTGTTTTTCGTATAAAATAAAAAGAAAATTGTCTTTTGTTTCGATATATACCAAACATATTTTCATCTCGTGTGTTGAAAACATCAGAATTATGAGGTTTTCAACATACTCTATGAAATAGGTTTGGTATTCACCTCAAATAACTAAATATCATCTAATGTAATTAATAGCTGGATGTTTCTGACACTTAATCTTCACATACCGAGTTTGTGTAAGTGTATGAAGTTGGCTTGGAGTTTGGAGTATGGAGTTTGGAATTCGATTTATTCCGTAGTAGTAGAGTATAGTGAAACATTGGTGAATGTAAGGCAACATCGATATTCCAAGCCGCGAATCCCAAGCCAAGTCCACACACTCAGTTGGTGTCACCTTGTCAAAAAAAAACAACTTCAAGACCCACACAATGTTTTACAGAATAGCCACAAGTGTATTTAGGCAATATACCAATTGAAAACGTATGATATTGATTCCAAAAGCAAACTGACAGACTGGAGCCAGTTTCAATTTTTAATAAATCTTAACTTGTTATTTATTTGATTTACCGTATGTAATGCGGCTGATTCTTCAAACTGAACAGACATCTGACAACTACTTTCTTGGTCAGAATATATAACGTTTTAGCGTAAGACTACTAGAATTAGGATACCTAAGATTCGACGACGGTAGCTAGATAGCTCGCCTATCTAGAGTAAAGAGGGCACTAGGTCGTCTCACGAAATAGCTTGAAAATTCAATAAAAATTCCGAATCGTTCCTTGCCACCACAGAAACTAACGAAATAGACAAAGGGGTGGAGAGTCTGTTTGCCTATAAACTATTAGTACAAACTGACAAACATATTAAGTGGAATGGGAACACCTCCAGATTTTTCGCCATATTTTCAAAGGGAAACAACTTTCGGAATTTCCTGTTTGCTTTTGTTTTAACCCTGCCCCACAGAAAAGGGGGTCTACTCTTAAAAGAAAGAATTTGCTCTTCAGTAGCAAATTATCTCGTTTAAGAGTTGACCCCTATTGACATGGGAGACAGAAATACTTTTGCAGGAGTTACCTCCCCTGATGGTGTTCCCATTCCCCTTAAGCGGTACAGCATAAAGGGTTTGGACGACAAGCAAAGGTTTTTTCTTCGTTTTTCGGCGATAAAATTTACAATTTATTTGTATAGGCGTGTTTTCGTGATGCTTTGCTTTTCACAGAGCTGTAGAGAAGACCTTAGATAGCTTCATGAAAAAGCTCATGCGTCTTGCCTTACTAGTTGTCTGCACACGCGCATGGGCTAACAAAAGTCGGATTGTACTAGGGACCATCACATGAGTCGAACGTGTTTTGGTGGTCAAGTCAGTGGTATTTCTACTTAAGATAATGGGATTTTAATTCTCGTCGTCATTTACGATGTAGTAATACTACGTAAACGCAATAAAAGTGTATCCACATGGAGAACGAAGACAATTATTGTCAACACATCTATCAGGAATCAAAGTACGGTAAAAGTCCGCTATTAAGACCACCTAAAATTAAGACTAAATCTGCTTTTAAAAGCATATCGAGAATGTTTCAGCTATGCTTTCTTTGTAGTTTCTACACCCAGTGTCTCCTCATAAGAGACCACCTTTGGTACTGTTCAAAAGTGGTCTTAAGGACAACTTTTGAACAGTCCCAAAGGTGGTCTTAATATAGTAGTTTTACTGTGTAGGACATAATTAAAATAATCTGATGTCTAACAATATTCAACCTGAAATAGTTTGAAATATCGATCGTAAAACAAACTGTTTTCTATTTGTGTGCCATCCGAAGAATGGCGGAAAAAGTATATAGTGGTACCAATGTCCGTTCGTCCGTATGCGCCTCCGGCCGCGTCTCAGTCCAAGTCCGTGTTGAGTCTAACTGTTGGTTTTCTTTTGCTCCACCATTTCAGTGATTTCTTGCTGTCGAGTCCTCACCGTTGTCTCACCTCTGTGGTTCTTTGATTATTTGTGTTCACGGAGATGTTGCACTGATGAGTTAGTAGACCTTCATGCGGACTGAACAAATTATTTGTCTAAATCGCGACGGAAGTAAGGGCGAGGATTGTGGACACGTGAAATCGATTTAAGCCCCCGAGTGAAAATCTTTCCACTGACCGTTCCAAGGCGGTTCTTCTGTGGTGGTTTATTTTTGTTGTTGTTTGTTACTTACTGTGCGTATAGTGTCTTTTTATTTTGGATGGCCATATGGCCATTTTGTGAGAAAGTAGCTGTCCTTATGGCCTTCCTTTGTTTAGGTTTCAATTATGGTCCGATCGCTTAATGTTTGTGTTTCTTTCCCTTTGGTGTCTTTGATGGGTGGAGTAAGTTAATTGTATCAATTCCTGATCTTTGTTTTACTTCTACTTCGAGGTGGTGATAGCAATTTGTGTTTAACTTTTCTTAATTGCGCGACATGTACGAGGCTGGGCATCTATATGTTTTGAACACTTTTCTAGCTATAATATAATGTTATTAATCAAATAATTTCGTATTGGCCCAGTTACAGGTCCGAGGTCTGCTGTATTGGCACGAGGCCGAAGGCCGAGGCCAATACAGCTGACCGTGGACCTGTAACTCGGCCAATACGAAATTACTTGATTAATGACAATTTTATTAATTAACACAATTAAAAACATGATTTATGATTTTTTAATATTGGTTGACCTTGTGTTATATAGGATAATCAATTAATAACATAACTTATTAATTTTTAATATTAATGTCTTTCAAATGTTTTTATTTCTTCTGATCACTGTTTGGTTTAAAGTGATATCTAGATGCGTGACTAACTTCTTTAGACTGCATGTTTGGGTCGAGTGTTGGTAATTGATCGAAAATGAACAGCTCCGTTGACCTTCAACCGTGCATAAATTATATGTGTTTTTGCAGAGCCAGTATACGTACTGTAAGCACGCAAGACCTCGACCAAACACCACAACAATACTAAAACACGTTTATTCAAATATATTGAAGATTTTACCGCCAAAAATCACAGTTTTCAGATAAAGAATTCTGATATTGTCCATATTTCTGCTCAAAATATAAATTGTGGGAACTCGTTAGAACCGCCTGGTGAGCCTCGGTGAGGCGGTTCTAACTAGGATCCTCAATCGATGTTTTGGGGCAGAAATAAGAAAAATATTGTACACCCCTGCAAGCCTCAGTTTTACTATGCTAAAGTATGGTTAAAGCCTATTGGTCATTTCGTGCGAAAGTAACTGTCCTTTTGGCTTTCCGCTATTGATTTTTCCATTAGGGTCTGTTGTTTCATGTTTGTGTTTCTTTCCATTTGATGTCTCTGATGGGAGCTGTGGGTTAATTGTATTGATTCCTGATCATTGCCTCCACTTCTACATTTTACCACTTTCTGGGCTGGTTCAGCAGACGACAAATTGCTGATAGTTTTAATGTTTGTCCCACAAAATAGGACTTGACATCTAATTTGCACATGCCAAAACCTGTTATCTGGTGAGAATATGAAACAAAGTGGGCTATTGGAAAAACATCCTTGCTTGCAGAGCGTTAATAAACAGAAAACAATAACAATAAAGCTTCTGGATGTATGAGAAAACACTACTTGTTGGATATGCTTTTTGGTTCTCAGCAAACGACATTTTGAACTAATTTTCTTATTTTTCCCAGAAAGCAAGACATCACGAAAACAAACCTATATAATTTTGACCCCCTCGAACCCCAATTTTATATAGTAAAACTGGGGTTTCCGGAAGTATACCTTATTTTTCTTATTTCTGCTCTAAAATATAGATTGTGGGTACTCGTTAGAACCGCCTCGATAAGGCGGTTCTTAAGGGTGCCCACAATCTATATTTTTGGAGCAGAAATAAGAAATATATCACAATTGTTCATCATAAAATTTTCTTTTTTTTTCGGCGAAAAAGGTGGCAATGTGTTTGCATAAGCGTGTTTGCGTAATGTTTGACCTTTCATGCATATTATCTCCTAACAAATACAATTCTCCTGTGGAGACAATTTACATGTGATTCCAAGTCCTGATTTCTGGGATGAGAAGAAAACTGCAAACAAATAATCGTCTGTTGAAAGTTACACTAAACAGTCTTAGATCAGATTTACGCATTACGAAATCATGCCTTTACAAATACATTGTAAATTTTACCGCCGAACAATCAAAACTTTTAAGATGAAAAATATGGTTTACATGTTTACCCCTGTAAGCCCCAGTTTTACTTTATAAAAATGGAGTTCAAGGGGGTCAAATTATATAGGCTTGTTTTCGTGATGAATATCGTCCAGCCTAACCTCAGACACAGTCGATACACAAGTGTCATGAGTGCTTAATTTAATGTTTAATTCGAAAGCATACACTTCGCGGACTAAACCAGGCTACTGTTAGCGTCATATCAACACGAAAACACGCCTATATAATTTTGACCCCCTTGAACCCCACTTTTATATAGTAAAACTGGTGTTTACAGAGGTAAACCTTATTTTTCTTATTTCGAGGCGGTTCTAACGAGTACCTACAACCTATATTTTGAGCAGAAATAAGAAACCTTATTTTTCTAATTTCTGCTCTAAAATATAGATTGTAGGTATTCGTTAGAACCGCCTCATAACGAGTACCTACAATCTACATTTTGAGCAGAAATAAGAAAAAATATCGCAATTGTTCATCTTAAAATCTCCTTTTTTTTTTTTTTTTTTTTTTGGATGATAAAACTTTTTTTTTATTAATTATTCTTTTATTTCAGAAATTACATCGTACAAGCATATACAACTTTACATACCTTATACAATACATACTTTATACAATAATGTAACAAATCTATAATTTGTACAAGTTAAACGTTTAACTAAAGGAATCAATCAAAGCATTTGGGATTTTGAAACGTAATTTTGTTTTACTGATTTTCAGTGGTATGCTTTTACAATACAATTTCGGAAACATTTTTGAAAAAAAAAAAAAAAAAAGAGAGGAAAAAATATACAAAAAAGAAAACAATGGAAGAAAAAAAAAGAAGAAGAGGAAGAAGAAGAGAAGATTTTCTGCTGCCTTTAGTATGCTGTCAAATTTATCCAAGGAATTAATCTAGTAAAGCGATCATAGTATTCCATTTCCTATTAAACTGGGTAATCTTATCTTTCATAAAATATATCTGTTTTTCAATGTTTAGTTTCTGCTTTAGGTACGGTATAAAATGCACGAACAATATTGGAGTTTGCTGACATTTGTTTTTAAATATAAAGTACTTTCCCAGCAGTATGATATAATTTTGTACTTGAGTTTTTGGCTCAGCACAATTTACAGTAATACCAAAGGTTATAATCTTTTGGTTAAGAGTAATATCAAAACTATGGTCCTTTAAGAATTTTGATACTTCTGTCCAAAATTGTTGAACGAATAAACATTCCCAAAAGAGATGGTTAAGTGTTTCTATTTCCATTGTGCAAAATTCACACAGTGTGGATACGGCAAGGTTACATTTCATCAGAAATTTATTTGTTGGTATGATTCGCATCAAGAACTTATATTGAAAGTTTTGAAGTTTTATGTCCTTTGTTGTTTTTAACATGTTTGTATACATACATTTCCAGTTTAAAGTACTATCACTAAATTGATTTGTCCACTTTACTTCAGATTTTATTTCTATCTTTGCTATGTTTTTCATTAAAAGGTGGTAAACATATGTATTTGTTTGCTTAGATATTATCACTTGACTTATTGTTGAAGGTGTTTCGGGGATATGTATATTTTCGTGTTTGATAGATGTTTTCCATATTTTTGGTATGCTGCATATAAGTGTAAAATATCTTAGATAGTCACGGTCTGGTAAATTGTAGATATCCTTTAATTTATTTGCCGAGTCATCGTATATATGTTTAAGTTGTTTAATGCCATTCTGGTACCAATTAAGATATACCAGTGACTTTCCATCGGCTTTTATATGAGTATTATTCCATATTCCATATTATTTCATTTCTATAGTTCAGTATCGCAGTTTTGTTGTTGCAGGAACACCATGCAAGAAGGTTATCTTTTAAAAAATTGTTATTTTGTGCACATGTCTCTACGTCCTTTTCAGTAAAATTACATTCGAATAATAGTTTCCCGCCAAATGCAGTCAATCTTTTTAGGTATAATTTATTTAGTATTCCATTTATGTCTGATTCGATTATACGTTTTATCCATGTTACTTTGAGAGATTTAATAAATATTTCCAGATTGATCATTTTTAAACCCCCATTTTCATAGTCATTAGTTAAAATATCCCTTTTGATTTTTTCTGGCTTGCCGTTCCATATAAACTCATACATTAGTTTCTTGATTCGATTTATTGTTGATTTTGATGGGTTTGGTAGTGAGGTTAAAACATATATAAGTTTTGGAAGCACGTAGTTTTTTATTACTTTAATTTTCCCCATTAGTGTTAATTTACGATGGTGCCACTGTTTTAGACATGCTTCAAAAAGTTTTATTTTAGATTCTAAATTACTTTGGAAAGTGATGTTTTTGTTATTGTTAAATGTCATACCAAGTGAACTTGCTTCGGATGAACTCCACAGAAATTTTCGCTTTTTTAAATAAACAGTTTCATTTTTTACCATGCTTCCGATTCGCAGAACTTGACATTTCTTTGCATTAAGATTTAAACCGGATATTAATGCAAAATCGTCTAGTACACCAATAAGCGTTTCAAATGATTTTAGCGAGCCATCTAGAATAAACGATGCGTCATCTGCAAAAAGCGACCTCTTGAATTCCTGGTTTAAGTAGTATATGCCTTTAATATCTACACAAGTACAAGTGGATGATAAAACTTACTAAGTGTTTGTATAATGCACGTGCGGTTGGATGATAGTAGTACAGCTTTGCATATATATACTGTCCGATAACCTTCCTAATGCTTGCTACATGTATCTAGGACAAGGCTAATGATTATTTTTTTACTTTATGTACATATATATTACAGCTCGATGAGCAATTATTTACAGCCGTTCTAAAGTTGCCCTTGTGAGATGCCTGAGTGTTGTCATTTAAAACACAACAACAAAAAACAGCAACAGCAACCAAAAAAAAAACAACAAAAAAAAAAATGGACTTGGCTCGTGTACTGGGACACTGACAAACAGTGCAGACCAAGATCAAACACCGCAGAAATGCGATGTCTGATCAGGGTCTACAGCGTTTGCTTAAAGTACAGGAAGTCAATGATTAAACGAAACAGTCTTAGTCCCCCCGTTCAGGACCCTTTTCCCAGTTTCCCAGTCCACACTAAGATACACCCGACCCACCAGTGCTGTCAGTGTTTTGATCTTTTCTTGTGATATGGCGTTGTGTGTGGACGGGGGAGGGGGTGGGAGGTGGGGAAAGCGGGGAGCACTGACATCCTGCAGTGATTTGTAAATGATGTTATTAATTGATTATCCTATATTACACAAGGTCAACCAATATTCAAAAATCATAAATCATGCTTTTAATTGCATCAATTAATAAAATTGTCATTAATCAAGTAATTTCGTATTGGCCGAGTTACAGGTCCTCGGTCAGCTGTATTGACCTCGGCCTTCGGCCTCGTGCCAATACAGCAGACCTCGGACCTGTAACTGGGCCAATACGAAATTACTTGATTAATAACATTGTAATAATAAGCAATAACAGCTGCTCACTAACAAGAACTAGAAATTACAAATGTAAATGTTTTATGTGATTTGTTAAGTATAAAGGGGAATGGAAACACCTTCAGGGGATGCAACTCCTGAAAATGTATTCTGTCTCCCATGTCAATAGGGGTCAACTCTTACAAAAAGAATTTGCTTCTAATAGAGCAAATTCTTTCCTTTAAGAGAAGATTACTTTTCAGTGAAACAAGGCTAAAAGAAAAGCGAACAGGAAGTCCCGAAAGGGGTCTCCCTTTGAAAAATGGCGGAAAAATATGCCGGGTGTTCCCATTCATCTTAAGTATTAAACCTAGGTTTTTAACGGAACTCTAGTGTGAAACTGAAACAAAAATCGGGGTTGTTGTTTTGTTTCTTTTCATGGTGAATTTAAATTCATGGCACATCACAATATCGAGTCCGTGTAACGAAGACCCTCTAAACCCCACTTTATAAGGAGAAAATTGGGGTTTACGGGGGTATACAATATCTGCCTTATTTTTTGCTCAAAACATAGATTGTGGGTACTCGTTAGAACCGCCTCATTGAGGCGGTTCTTACGAGCACCCACAATTTATGTTAAAAGCAGAAATAAGGAAGATTTAATCACATTTACCAAAAATGTATAATTTCTGACGCCATGTTGGACGCCATTATTTCACACGGACATGTTTGACTAATGAGCAATTAATTGTTCAACTATTAAACTACATGTAACAGTTAATGTTTACCAATTGTTTCTTCATCATAACTGTTACCATGCTTGACCTTTGTGACCTTTCGTGATGAAGGTTGTTGTGAAGATACACATGGTTTGATAACATTTTTGGTGCAATGTTTGGCTGCATTAACAATAAAGCTTATCCGGCAGTGCTATTTACACAGGTATCAGATACTACACACAGCATCATTGGGTACAAACTCTGACAGCTGCTGTATGAATCTAATGGATTTTCAATGGAAATAGTCTGACCTTGGTACACTTTTCTTAGTTTATTTGGCTAATTAATGATATTAGGACGAATATGAGTTCTACAAACTTTAATATAAAGTCTGTCAAAGAGTTACAGCAGTTTTTGAAGAATTGCGGAGTCATTTTCAGTGATCAAAAGAAGATTGATTTGGTAGAACTTTGTGAGAATTGTGTCAAACTTAACATGAGATAGACCCTGATGGTTTGTTGGAAGTTAAGGGACAAATTATATCTTGCAGATGGGACAGTATTGGCACAATATAGACCCTGATCAGCCACGATGACATTAGATTCATCCCATATATTTTTACTGTTTTGTTTGTTATGAGGTCTAACGTCCCCATAACATTTTGGAGACGTTGCTTTCAATTTCATGGGACATTGAGATGAAACGACATCTCAAGCCCGAACGCCCTATGAAACTAGAAGCGATATTTATATTATAAAAGATCAATCGCTTTATCATGAATAACTGTCATAATTTTGAACTCGCACAATTTAAGTCTACAAGTGACTCAAATCAGCCTTCTGGCAAACGTTCTTTGTGTCACTTCAATGAATCTGATGTGCATTAATTCTCAATGTGACAGTAGAAACACCGATCAAACTGTGCAAATGTGCATGTTGCATAATAGTCTTTGCTTGGCAAGTAAATTGTAGGAATTTCTGTGCTCCACCTAATAACTATCTTTTATAATATGCATACCCAATGATGATTGCCAATCATATATGTGATCAGTTTTTCATTGTGTCTTGCGCAGATTTCGAAAACACGCCTATTCAAATATATTGAACATTTTAACACCAAAAATTGAATTTTTTTAGATAAGAAATTGATATTTCAAATTTCTTCTCAAAACATAAATAATGGGAACTCGTTAACACCGCCTGAGCGAGGCGATTTAACGAGTATCCACAATGTTAGTCTCGGTTTTCGAGCAGAAATAAAAAAATATATACCTCTGTAAACCCAAATTTTACTTTATTTAAAGGGGGAGTTTAAGGGGGGCGGGCAAAATTATATAGGCGTATTTTCGTGATGACGCTTCGATCCATAATCTACATCTATCAAGTTTCATCCGTGGCTTTGGAAATGGGTGGAAATATTATACTCCCTCCATGTGTGCATTTCGTCTGTAGCGACTATCACTTCTACATTTTCCCCGCCCCGGCCTATCGGGGCTTGCAGAAATAGACTGGGCCGCATGGTGCTTCCACGCAGAGCTAAAACTGTCCACACATGAGTACTGGTAAGCCGCTTAGAAGGACTAAGCCTGCATAGGCAAAGCAGCGCGAGTCTTTTGGTTTCATTGAGCGACAGGGCTTGAGATGTCATTTCATCTCAATGTTGGGTAATAGTCCCACAAAATTGGAAGCAATGTCTCCGAAATGACCCAAATAGTGTTGACTGGGACGTTAAACCTCAATGCAAACAAACAATTCCACATTTCTCCCAAGCACACCTATTATAGTTAACAATGTCTTGTATAAGATATGCACATTAAATCGAATAAAAAACCAGATGTTAAATTAAATTCATAATTCCTTCCAATAGTATCAAATCACTCTTTTATGAATGAAATATATCTTCTATCAGGTCAATATTAACAGACAAAACTAAACAAAGAAAGGAATTTGACAGACTTCTCCTAGTGCATAGCTATATAAAATTCTAGCTGTTTGTACCCAATGAGGTAAACTTTACACATAGCATATGCTTATCAGCTACTACCGGAGTAGGCCTATTGGTTTATAAGTGTATGTGTTAATTTTGAAAATTTTATGTGATATGTTACGTTTTTTTATAAGTTGTTGAAGAAGTTGACCTTTGTGACCTTTCGTGAAGATTGTTGTGAAGATACACATGGTTTCATAACATTTTGGTGCAATGTTTAGCTGTATTAACAATTGATTTATAAGTGTATGTGTTAATGTGAAAATTTTATGTGATGTGCTACGCTTTTTCATAAGTTTTTGAAGACGTTGACGATGGAAGGAGATATTGGTTCTGTTTGTGCCGCTAAGTTGGAACAGATTTGCCCTATTTTGGGCCTCACTGAAATTGTGCTTTTGGCTGCCGATCGTGGAAAGCATTGATGGTTTGATAAAGTTTGATACGTCATAAGTGCATATTTGTTTTTGATGATGAACAACGTTTGAAACCATCTTACGTACCACTCTGACCTCACTGCGACTAAATTCTAGAAAACGTTATTACGATATGTCAGTGATGGGCACGTGGACTTTTGCACTGAAGAGCTTTTCTGCTTAGTAACTTTGGGTCGATTGACAATCGACTAAAAAAGCCGTGTTCTTTGTTCCAATCTGAAGCCAAGAGTTAGAGTAAGAGAGTTACCTGTAAAATTTGGTCTGGAATCATCTGTTGGATTTGTCAAACAGTGTAGAGCCAGATCAGATGCCGCTGAAGCGGCGTCTGATCAGGGTCCTCACTGTTTGAATGACGAGTAAGAACTTAACGGTATTACCGAGAAAGTCCAATTCCCCGTTCATGGCCGTTTTCACAACAATCGTCAAGTGAGTACTGTCAGTGCTTTGATTTATGTACTCTCAAACCCCTCTCGACATGGGGTTTCTGGAGTGCAATATTTCATCACTGAATTTGGTCACGTCCATTCTACTAAAAAGGGGGTTCAGCTGAATGATAAGAAAAGCTCTCGATAAGTTGGCTCAGAGCCATTACATCAGGATCTACTCTGTTTGCATAAGTATCTGCACCGGGCTTTGGGTTTTGTAAGGGATAACTTTTGTTGTTGCTTAATTATTACGCAGTAACGCATTGGAATCGAAAGGGGTAATTTGAAACCGTAGATTGCACATTCTATATTGGAATACTGTCATCTATTTCAAACATGCATAGACAGAACCGTTATATATTTCAAACACTGAATATTAATTTTGATAAAAATACCACAATGGAATATCATGACAGCACTAACTGCAATCATCGGTGCTTGGAGAAATAGGTTGGGTTGCAGGATGCTTCCACGCAGAGCAGAAACTGACCGCTATTGAGTACCGGTTAACCGCTTAGACTTGCCTATGCAAATGGTGCGAGTCAGACCGTCCAGTGTATATAAGCCCTATTGGTTTCATTGGGCGGCAGGGCTTGAGATGTCATTTCATCTCAATACCGGGTAAATGTCCCATAAAATTGGAAGCAACATCTCCAAAATTACCTAACTAGTGTTGATGGGGACGTTAAATAACAATCAAAGAAACAAACGTTAAACAAGAATCAAAGAAACAAACTAACAGAAATTAAAACAATCATCAAAACCGTGCACCCTTTCGATTAAAGGAAAGAAATTTTATGATGATTATATCATTGAATTGACAGCTGAGACATATACCTTAAATGCCAGTATTTAAAGCAAATGAGCAGCTGGCTAAGCAGACGCCGCATTTTGCGACGTCTGATCTTGGTATACAGTTTTGCTTAACGACTCCAGCACCAAGCAACACTCTGACCTACATGTAACATCGATAAAAAAGTGCGACTATTTTCTATTAATAACAGTAAAGTTGGTTTCCCCTAATCAGTGAAAGTCACTTGCAAATTCTGTCATTAATAACTTTAGGTCAATTGTAAAACAGTAGACCCAACACGTGGAGCTACGGAGTACTGTCTGCTTGACCATGACCGTCACGAAAACATGCCTATATAATTTTGACCCCCTTGAACCCCACTTTTATATAGTTAAACTGGGGTTTACAGGGGTATAACTTTATGTTCTTATTTCTGCTCTAAAATATATATTGTGGGTACTCGTTAGAACCGCCTAATCGAGGCGGTTCTAACGAGTACTCACACTCTATAATTTGAGAAGGAATAAGAAAAATATCATAATTTTTCGTCTTAAAATTTTCTTGTTTTCCGGTGGTTAATTTTACAATGTATTTGTATGGGCGTGTTTTCGTAATGCAGAAAAAAGCCTCAACCTGAACGAACGAATTAACGTATATTGTGAAAACAGGTATAAAAAACAGAAGTAGAGGCAATGATCATGAATCGATACAATTAACCCACAGCTACCACCCATCAGATACACCAAAGGGAATGCAGGCGTCACACTGTCCCGAAAATGACACCAGGTGGCCATACGAATATGGAATTTTGAATTTCGCGCGAAGATCGCTGCGAACATGGTCAAAAGCCAATCTCTAGCCGAAGCAAGTACGATGCACGCAGAAGGTCACAAGATGGCATCCGAACAACACAAGAAGGCAACACGAAGATGTGGTTTTTTATTACGAAGTTTACCCGCAGGCCAAACGAAGGTCATACGACGGCTTCACGACGTCGTATTGAGAGTACGATGCGTTCGAACTAGGTCCCGAAGACGACACGTGACCTCCCGATGTTATTAAATCTTCGGCCGACCGTTTGAAATTCATTTGATGATCGGAGAGTACGCAGTACATTTCAACTCTCTTAAATTTGATTCAACTTAAAACCAATTTAAAATGCCACCCAAAGAGAAGACCACTTTTTCAGAGAGACTTGGTTTATAGGACAATAAGATCTACTCATCTTGTTCTCTAAGGTGCATCAAAAGAAGCAATGCTACTGCCTTCTTTTTCCTGGTTGTCTCATCATCAAATTATGCCATTCTGCAGGAACGGAATTGTCAATAATTATGACTGAAGCTTTGGGAGTTACACAAGCCTATGCTCTGCAGAGTTGCTCATCAGGACTGACTGAGGAAGATGCTCTGAGATTGGCCTTTTATATGTCTACGTTACCATGACACATTGGTATCGCTTGAGGTACTTAAATTCAGCTGTCTTCGTCGACACCGTGGTCCAATCTCAATGTCATCGTACTATAATACGATGGCTACACGACGTCATTGCGAGGGTTTCACGTATTCGTATTGCCTTCCTAAGACAATCGGACGACTTCTTGTTTCCCTCGTATTATCTTCGTGAGGCGTAAAATGCCCGAGACCACCGATGATCACACGAAGAAAAGACGAAGATGACACGATTTGACAAGATGCCCTCACGATGGCCTTATGCTATGTTCCCACTATCACGATTCGCGCCACGATTGCAATCGTGTTCTTAATCGTGGACTAATCGTGGTGATCCTATCAGATCTTATCAGATCTTGAGGTCAGTCGTGGCAATCGTGTTAATCGTAGAAAATTTTTGAACGGTTCAAAATTTTTCCACGATCAACACGATCGATTTCAAATCGGGATCATCGTACCACATCGTGTTGCATCGTAACAAAGCGCGACGGATCGCATCTAATCGTGCTTCCAAATCGGGGTTATCGGGGCCAATCTTGGACAAAACAAGCATCGCGTTCTGTTGAGATGTGTTGCGATCTCACAAGATCTGACACGATTTGTTACGCTCTGTCGGGTCCCATTGCTCAAGACCTGTCACGAATGACTCGTGATCAGATACGAGATGATACGAGTAAATGCGATTAGATACGAGTAGGCTACGTTTTTATACGAACGTTCACGATCTATTACGAGTTCTCAAGATTTAATGTGACTCATTCAGCGATCTGCTCATGAGTGAGTGAGTGAGTGTATTTCAGTTTTACGCCCCACCAATAACTAAGGTCATACGGAGACGGAACCTCGGTTTCTAGACTCATCCGAAAGTCTGGAGAAGCCCGAGATCGACCCTGCAATCCCTGGTTTATACAGGCCTTTGCTAGTATTTTTAAAGCCTATGAAAGATGCCAGCCAAGGGTAATGGAACCTAAGAATGGAAAAGGCAAGCCTTAACCATTCCAGCCAGAGAAATTGCCACATTGTCATCATCCGCAACTCCTACAATCATCAATGGTTGGGGGTCAGTGTTTATGCTGTAAAAGTTCAAGAAACAATTAAGTCCAAGGTCAGCTCGGCTGTATATATACCAGTCGGGGTCAAGTCGTAGCTCAAATCGTGATCGCCATCGATCATGATCGTGAAAAACATCGAGACGACAGTCGTATGCTATCGTAACGGAGCGCATCGGCTCGTGGTGAGCGTATAAGAACTTATCTGTACGTATCAGATCGTCCCAATTCGGGGTACTCGATCGTGATGATCGTTCCAGATCGAGACGAAGTCGTAGACTCGATCGCAACAATCCTATCGGAACGCATTTGGTCGTATCTGAACGTGAGAGCAGACCTTGGCTGATCGTGATACCTGAAATTGACAAATCGTGATTGGATTGCATCCGAGCGCAACGAATCGCACCAGAACGTATCGACTCTCATCACCTCGTATCCAAACCTGAACTTTCAGAGAATATGCCACGACCAGCTACGAAAGGCCAATCGTGGCGTTCGTAACGGATCGCACGACAGTGGGAAGGGCAAGATGGACAAACGAATTCAACACGAAAATGAACCTTCGCAAGGTCTTCCGGCAATTTTTTGGCATGCCAAAGATTTTGCTGCCGCTCACGAAGGTGCTGCCGGAGCCTCAGAAAATCCGCCGGCGATCATATGATGGCTTTAGATGTCCTCACGAATGGCCCGATGTTTTCACGATCACCGCCGAATTAGAACATTTCCTTTATCGTGTTTCCATCTGGTGTCAATTTCGGGACAGTGTGACGCCTGCAGAAAGAAACACAAACACGAAGAACAGACCCCAACGGAAACACCAACTGCGGAAAGCCAAAAGGACAGTTACTTTCCCACAAAATGGCCAAAAGGCTATCCAAAACAAAACAATATAAGCGACACAAACACCCAAAGACAAACCATAACAAAATTAAACCGCGACAGAAGTACCGCCCCGGAACGAATTCCACTGTGGGGCTTAAACCGATTTTATGTGGCCACAATCCTCGCCCATTTTATAAAACCTGCATTACTACAATGCTGGAACAGGTACATGAATCAGACAGATATAAGATCAGAAAAAAAAAATTATCCCACCATTATATCTCATATTATATAAGCATTTATTAATTAGAATGTATTTTATACGTCATGTTTTTCAAAACATATACATAAGCGTTCGTATTTCTTTCAAATACCAATTCCCACATCATTCAAAATACCGCCCATTATAACATGTTGTAAAACATGTGATACTTTTCTTGTTATAGGTCATTTTTTTCTTTCTGCCGACACAGCGTGAGGGAGATACGGATAAGCATTTCATAGAAACTAATGTATACTCATCGGAAATACAAAATATACACTCATTTTTAAATTGTCACTGTCATAACAGTTTAATGAAATTTAAATTCCATCATCAGTGGCATGACTGATTTATCGAATAAAATGTTTAATGATAGCTACCATTTAACGGGTAAAGCGAGCGATTCAAGGAAAGGTCAAAATCTTGGGTGTTCAAGTTGCCATTGAATAAATCATTTTGTATCGCGAATGCGATTCCCATTTTTACCAATTTTTACTCATCATCTAACGCTGGGAATATTGTTTACAAAATGAAAAATTTCGCAATGGTTGAAATGGTATCGATCTTTAAATATTGGGCCAAACCACCGGAAGTGCTAGAACGATTGAAGGCACTTTGGGGTCGATTTTTGGCTTGAAACATTATTTTGAAAATTTCGCTGAAAAAAGCAGTTTTTGAGATTTCAATAAAATGTTTGTTTCTCGATAATTTTTAGATGTTAAGTTAGTTTTTATTACTTGCTTTTAACTTATTAACTATACGCAAAAGTGTTGAAGTCAAAATTCGATTACAAACATTTTTTATGAAAACTGCTCTTTTTTACATTTTCTCCAAAAGCTTTGATTTTGAACACCAGATTTTCTTTGAATTGTCACATGATTCATGTCTATAGCTAGTCAAATCCTTAATCCGTAATTTTTAACTGAATTATCTACTTGTTTTGTCAGGCGAGACAATTTGAAACAGTATACGAGGCATGTTCGAAAAGAATTGCTTATGGTGCTCTTCTAGCTCGATATCCACATGGGGCACGATCAAAACCAATACATATTTGTATAGGGCTATTCAATATCTACACAATGGTGTATACATGTACATGTTAGACTAAGTGTAAGACATAAACTTTGCCATTTGAATACACGCAGTCATTGATCACTGCAGTAAAAGTGGTTGGTAGAAGCGTCGACTAAAAAGATGTAAAACGGGCTTGCATCAAAGCTTGCTCAAAACTTTGTTGCTCTTTGAAGAAGCTGATGACTGAAATTTCTATTGCTTTTGGACCTTCTTGTATGTCTTATGACACAGTTCGGCGGTGGAGAAAGAAATTTTAGTCTGGTGTAGAGGCCATCAAAAATGCACCGAAATCAGGTAGGCCAAAATCTGCATCTCATAAAGAAATCGTTTTCAAAATAAAGGAAACCAGGAGCAGATGCCAGATTTACAGTTCTTGATATTGCACGAACGGTAAGCATATCAATGTCAACGGTTCACCTTATTTTGAAAAAGCATTTGAAAGTCAGAAAGATTTCTGCTAGATGGGTGCCACATCTGTTGACTGACGAGCAAAAGAGGCAACGGTTTAAAGTGGCCAAAAAGATGCTTCAAATGTTTCCAAAATATGACAAAAAGCAGTTTGCCGATGTCGTCACAGGTGATGAAACCTAGGTCCATTATTTTGAGACCATCAGAAAGGTTAGCAATAAATTCTGGGCCACTAAACACAGCAAACGCCCAATAATTTGCCAAACTTTCAAGGAGTACAAAGAAGGTTTATTCTAATTTAATTTCAAAATTCAATGTTGGACTTAAATCTCTTCTGCAACAAGGTCTATCGGAATCCGAATTTTATGGTGACTTAGTATATACATTCAGAAAAATATATAACCGCAATGACTTCAGCACCCAATTTCGTAAAATCATTATTCGATATTAAAAGATTGGATACAACATGGATGTTATACGACAGACTGCATGCATGGTAGTTAACCCAATCACGGTCGGCAACTTTGCTTCCCTCTTTAATTACACGCCGGTGGGTCAGGCCTCAGATTCTATGACGGTTCCAACGTAAAGGCTTATCGAGAGTTAGAGAGATCTAATTCAAGGTAATGTTGGTTGGTGCCTGATGCTCTGTCTCTGGTCGGGCCAATCGGAGTCTAACTGTTGGGTTTCTTTTGCTCCAGAATTTTAGTGTTTTTTCGCTGTCAAGTCCTCACCGTTGTCTCACCTCTGTGGTTCTTTGATTATTTGTGTTCAAGGAGATGTTGCACTGATGAGTTAGGAAGCCTTATGCGGACTGAACAAATTATTTGTCTAAATCGCGACGAAAGTAAGGGCGAGGATTGTGGCCACGTAAAGTCGATTTAAGCCCCCCCCCCCCCCCCCAGTGGAAATCTTTCCACTGACCGTTCCAAGGCGGTTCTTCTGTGGCGGTTTATTTTGTTGTTGTTTGTTACTTACTGTGTGTATCACTTGGAGTAAGTTAATTGTATCGATTCCTGATCTTTGTTTTACTTCTACTTTTCTTAAAAGTGAGACGGTCGTCGTGTCATGGCTCGACGTAATTAAACATTTTCCATGCTCAACCCACTGCTCGAGCATAAAATTTTGAATGCTTAAAGATATCAGAATACATATAAAATATGTATTTTACTGCTTAGACCAGTATTTTACAATGTTAAACTTACTTGAGTGCTCATAAATATAAAACAAAGATCGAATATGTCAGTATATTACATGCAAAACAAATTAATTCCATGATTTCTCAATGTGATCACCTCCGGTCTGGGAATATTTATTTCCTCTAAGAAAATATTTCTCTGTAGCTCGAGCTATTTTTTTCAATAGAATAGTATAGCTATTTACCCTTTCTTTTGAGACTATTTCTTTTTAAGGTGGGGGTTGGGATTCCGTAAAGTATACATAAGCCCAACAATATTTTTACTGACCATTACGATAACATATCCGTGTGACATAGTGCATTTTTCATACCTCAAATAAGGTATCTTTTCTGATGAAAATTTGTGATTTTTTTTTCTTATTTTTACTCCAAACATAGGTTTTGGGTGCTCGTTAGAACCGCCTCAATGAGGCGGTTCTAACGAGTACCCACAACCTATGTCTTGGAGCAGAAATAAGGAAAAGATGTGTACCCCCCTAAACCCCAGTTTTCTCTATATAAAGTGGGGTGTAAGGGGGTGTTCATTTCACGGACTTGTTCACGTGATGCCGTTCCAAGTCGGTGCTTTTGCGGTGGTTCCTTCCTGTTTTATTCTGGTGGTTCTGATTCTTTCCCCAATTATGTAGGTTATAGTTGGTGAATCTGATTCTTCACCCCTTTATAGTGAAGAAAAAGATCAGCTCTAGCTGTGATTTGTTGTGTAATAAATCACAGTTTGGAGGTCAGTTGTAAAGTAGACAAATCACGAGCGCGTAGCGCGCGTGATTTGTCTACTTACAACTGACCGACAAACTGTGATTTATTACCAATCAAATTACTGGCAAGAGCCGATCTATTTCGATTCTAACAGGCTGAAAATCGGCAATAATGTTGTTGTTTCCTTCAAAATCTCACAACTTTTCGCCATTGTTAGAAGAAATCTCGCTAACATTGTCGACTGGAACACATGCATTTATATCCTTTTCTAACGTTTTCGATGCGAGAAAATGACGTTACACCGTCTAACGTCAAGGAAATCGACTAGTGACGTAATAAATTTGGAGTTTTTATTTTGGATGGGCCGTTTTGTGGGAAAGAAACTGTCCTTATGGCCTTCCTTTGTTTAAGTTTTCCATTATATTCTGGTCGCTTCATGTTTGTGTTTCTGTCCCTTTGATGTCTTTGATGGGTGGAGTAAGTTAATTGTATCGATTCCTGATCTTTGTTTTACTTCTACTTTGTATGCAAACATTTTCTTTGGTGAAGGAGTCGCAATAAAAGTGCCAGATAAAAAAGGTAAAATCATTACCGGAAAGTACAACAAAGACGAAGTACTGAAGAAACTGACGAAGTATTATCAGAAACGACGCCCTGTTACTGGTTTTAAACATGTCCGTCTTCTACATGCCAATGCAACCACTCATACCTCCGCAATAGCTGCGGCGTTTTATGAAGAAAGAAAAAATAACTGTTTGCCCCCCCCCCCCGCCCCCCGTATCCCCCATACCTTGCCCCATGTGATTTCTTTTTGTTTCCAAAATTGAAATCATTCCTTGCTGGGCGGAAATACCAGTCCCGACAGGCACTTGGATCTGCCATTCATTAGTACCTTATTACTGTGCCCAGATAAGCGTACCTTGACGCCTTCAAGAAGTGGATACATCGGCTGAAACTTTGCATTTCTAGCCAAGGGTGTAATTCGAGGGCATGAAATGCGCATTTGTGGGCTAACTTCAAATTTGAAGTCTCCAGAAATAAGCAATTCTTTTCGAACATTCCTCGTAGTTTCTACTTCTGGTCAGTGTATAAGCGTGCTTAAACAATCGGAAGGTAAACGTGCGTCACTCCCTGGAAAAGGGTAATGCTTTTCTGTTTAAAAATGACTGTAATCGACTGGAAGATAGATTGATGAGTTCCACTTTGAAATTATCTGGGGATCAAAAATATTTTCAAGAAGAAGAAATTGATTATTCATCACTGCCAAATGCTACAACTGTTCTTGGCTATACAAACTAATTAGTAGAGAATTCAAACAATGACATTTCTTCCCTGATTGTGTAATAGTAAAAAAAAATGTTCTGTCTATATCTCTATTGTTTGGCATTATTATCTCACCCTGAACATGCTTGGAAGCTTGGTTTTATATAGGTACATGTTGGGTTTACAATTGTATTGACTATTGTTGATTGTTCAAAAGTAATAGACAAGTCTGACCAGTCTGTGATATGAACACACCCAAAACCCCACTTTATATAGAGAAAACTGGGGTTTACGGGATACCTATTATTTTTTCTTGTTTCTGCTCTAAGACATATGTTCCAGCGAGTATCCACAATGTATGTTTATCGTATAAATAAGAAAACTTATCACAGATTTTCATAGGAAAAGTGGCCATTTTGCAGATGTGAAAAAATGCACATGTCTCACGGGTGTGTTAGCATAATCGGAAACAAACAAGCAAACAAAAATAATAATAAGAATAAATAAAAACATGAATAGTTGTTATTCGTTATAACGGCTTTAACGTCTAGTATACAGTTACGTCAGTCTGGGACCAGTTGTTTAAAGCATCGTTAGCTTAACCCTTATCATGCTGTTCACGACAACCCTTTTCTTTGGAAACAGTGTAGATTCAGATCAGAAGAAGCCATCTGATCAGGATCTACACTGTTTGACATTCAATTTATGGATTTGTAAGAATAAATGGCATCAAGTAATCTGATTGGTTCAGAGTCAGAAATGGGTGTGGCTAACTTGAATATTCAGCAAGAGAAGGGTTAACGAGCTCGTAGGCGGTAAAAACTGATAACTGTTCTAACAAGTAAAACATCTAATATAGTGTTATTTTGCCATATTAAATGATCAAAGTTTTAACGATACGTTAATTAATGACATCGTTAGTTTTGAACAACTGGGCCCTGGAGTATAGTCAAAACTATTGCCCCCAGGTGATGTGGACGACTTGATGCAATATTGTTCGAGGCCGAAAGCCGAGGTCGACGACAATAGTGCAGCAGGTCGTCCACAGCACCGAGGGGCAATAGTACTGACTATACTCCAAGCTGTCACGACTGTTGTATTGCCCTCATGTTCGTTTACCAAACAAAACCCTGCAAAAGACGCTCTAGACGCCAATATTGTTCACTGTGACAATAGTCACGTGATTTGGGTTCCGGCTTTTTTTGTTACATCACTTATAAAACAATTCCATACTATCCGGTCAGCAGAACCGGCCAACACTCAAAGGAATATCATTGTCTACGCCCACGGGCGTGAACTATCTTAAGGCTGACTTATACTCCTGAAGCATTTAAGAAAAGGTCATGCGTATTAGCAGGTCATTTGTGTTATTGTCTACGCCTGTTGGTGTAGACTACCTAAGATTTACACTTGCTCCAGAATCATTAAAGAAAAGGTCATTACTGGCTGAATGCTATATTCTATTAAGTGATCATCAGTGTTATTTGTTATAGTAATTAAAAAAAACGGGATTGACCGGAACAC
The DNA here is from genome assembly GCA_963580285.1 of Lucinisca nassula. Lineage (NCBI taxonomy): Eukaryota > Metazoa > Mollusca > Bivalvia > Lucinida > Lucinidae > Lucinisca > Lucinisca nassula. The sequence goes on from OY757019.1 coordinate 14,181,957, forward strand.
TTCCGTACGCTTATCACACCCTGTTCGCATACAATATTAACATGTTTTCTGGGTTCATATGGTGGTGACTTCCCTCCTATGATACAGTACATCTATTTCTGTCGGTTTTCACCAAAAGAAGGCAGGCGCATCTGTTCAACTGAATTTTCGTTTCCTTAGTACGAGTGATTGTCATAGTAAAAGATAGGTAGTTTTGTATTAATATGAAACTGGAGTCAACGTTGGAATCTTTGCCTATTATACAAGTTTCAGTATTTACTGGCTCGCTTATACAGGATACAACTGAACAGGATTGTCATTAGACTTTCCAATCATATGACTACACAAATTAAGGTGTACTAAGCATAGACTCAAACATTTTGTAAAAGCTAATACTTGTAACACTTAATTTTAGGGATTGGATAATAATTATAATTACACATCATGATAACAAGTCCCCTTAAACCCTACTTTATATAGAGAAAAGTGGTGTTTATCAGGTCTGAGAGTTTAGCTATTTCTAAAGACGGTCCATAAAAATAAAAACAGTCTTTAAATTTATGGACTCGTGTGACTCTAGAAAGCAATGCAAATCGTAAGAATTTTCAAAAATTCGAAAATCGCGGAATATATATTATTTAAACCACTGTTGTCTAATTTTCGAGTATTTGTATAAAACGGCTACGGAAGATATTCTTGTTTAGGTATTCTCCCTTCATGTACTTTGCCAGGTCTTAGAGTTTAGCTATTTCTAAAGACTGTCCATAAAAATAAAGACAGTCTTTAAATTTATGGACTCACGTGTCTCTAGAACGCAATGCAAATTGTAAGAATTTTCAAAAATTCGAAAATCGCAGTACATGTGTTACGCAACCTTCTTTATTACATGATAATCTGCGCGTAGCTGAAAACTGAGTATGATCCGTTGTCTTGTTGATTAATAATTCAAGAACTTACATAATTGATTCTGTGTAGTTCAGGTTTTCTCCCTTACACTACAAACAATGAAATATGTCGCCTGATGCATGGCACACTTGTTGTAAAGTACATGAAGGGAGAAAACCTAAACAAGAATATCTTCCGTAGACGTTTTATATAAATACTCGAAAAGTAGACAACAGTTTGAGACAAAACTTTCTGTGTATGCAATTCATGATGTAACGGATAAGATTATATAATACACATTCTGCGATTTATGAATTTTTGAAAATTCTTACGATTTGCATTGCTTTCTAGTGACACGTGAGTCCATAAATTTAAAGACTGTCTTTATTTTTATGGACAGTCTTTAGAAATAGCTAAACTCTAAGACCTGTTTACAACAAGTGTGCCACGCATCAGGTGACATATTTCATTGATTTTAGTGTAAGGGAGAAAGTAGAAGTAAAACAAAGATCAGGAATTGATACAATTAACTTACTCCACCCATAAAAGACACCAAAGGGAAAGAAATACAAACATTAAGCGACCAGACCGTAATGGAAACCTAAACAAAGGAAGGCCATAAGGACAGTTACTTTCCCACAAAATGGCCATATGGCCATCCAAAATAAAATGACACAAGTGATACACACAGTAAGTAACAAACAACACCATAAATAAACCGCCACAGAAGTCATTTTATCTTAATGTCGGGTATAAGTTACACAGAAGTGGAAGCAGCGTCTCCAAAATGGCCTAAATAGTGTTGACGGGGACGTTACGCATATGTATCGATTCCTGATCTTTGTTTTACTTCTACTTTGAAGGCAATGATCAGGAATCGATACAAATAACCCAGAGCTCCCATCAGAGACACCAAAGGGAAAGAAACACAAACATGAAACAACAGACCCTAATGGAAACATCAATAGCGGAAAGAAACCAAAAGGCTTATTATGCATTGGACGGTCTGACTCACTCCACTTTGCCTGGGCAGGCTTAGTCCTTCTAAGCGGTTTACTCATGTGTGGTCAGTTTCAGGCGATGTGGAAGCATCATGCAGCCCAAGTCCCGATGGGCGGGGGCGACTGAAAAATGGTTACTTTGATGGTGTAAATTCGTGATTTTTTTTTTGTTTTGTTTCTGCTCAAAATTTAGGTTGTTTGTGGAAGCTCGCACCCATAACCTATATCTTTGAGCAAAAATAACAACAATAATGTATACCCCCAGTAAACCCAGTTTCCCTATATAAAGCGGGGTATAGAGGGGTGTTCATTACACAGGATTGTTAACATGACGAGAGCCTTTTCTACGGAACCCGCAAAGGGACATGATTTTTTTATCTATATTGTGCATAGTATCTTGTTCGCACAACATATTACATTGTGCACACAAGATGTCTTTTGCAGACAACATAATATCTTGTTCACACAAGTTATTATCTTGTGCGCACAAGATATTACGTTGTGCGAACAAGATATTATCTTGTCCGCACAATATAATATCTTGTCCACACAATATAGATCTTGTGCGGACAAGATAATATTTTGTCAGCATTATCTTGTGCGTGCGATATATTATCTTGTTCGCACAACTTAACATATTTTACGCACAACATATTATCTTGTTTGCACAACTTAATATCTTGTGCGGACAACATAATATCTTGCGCGCTCAAGATAATATCTTGTTCGCACAACTTCCCAAGATCTATGTTATGCAGACAAGATAATATGTTGTGCGAACAAGATAATATTTTGTGTGCGCAACATATTATTGTTGTCAGCAATATCCTGTGCGCACAACATATTATCTTAGGTGCGCAAAATAATATCTGGTTCGCACAACTTACATGTAATATATATATCAATTGCTGAACATATTAAAAATAAAATTGAATGTCCCTTCCCGGGTTCCGTACTTTTCTGCTAGTTTATGTATTTTCTTCATGAGCTGATCCAATAACCTTGTGTGGTTGCCTGTCCCATGGAGAGTACATCACAATTCGTATAAAATATACAGCCATGACATTTTGGACAGCTTTAATGCCTCCCTTGGGCACGAACAAATGGTATTCAAATGATATTAACAGGGAATCCTTGTCCAAATTCGACCACGTCCAATAGTATATAACAGTTAATCTATCCTACAAAGGAAAACATTAAAGACGGGAATAGAGAGGTGCTCATGCATGTTTACGAGGCATTTGTTTATGAAATGGTCTTCTTGTGACAATTTATTTATTTATTCATTTATTTATTTCATATTATGTCTTTCTGCATTTTGAATATTGTTAAAACCCAATATACATCCGAAACGGTGATCGCGGTCGGGTCGGGATGGGGTGGGTGGGGGGTCGATTATTGGTCAAACGAAAAAAAAGTAACTCCGCGCAGGAGCTTTACTTCCCTGATGGCCATATGACAATCGCTGACTTATGCAAAATCTATGTAATGGTTATTTGTAGCCGCGCTATTTTCATCGGTGTCAGAATGTTGCGTAACACACAACAAATACTCTCAAAAACACACCCATTCAAATATATTGAAAAAAAAAAATACCGCCAAAACTTGAAATGTTTCTACGGAACACGTGAAGGGACATGATTTTTGTTTATAAGTTGTGCGCACAAGATAATATCTTGTCTGCACAACATAGATCTTGTGCGGACAAGATAATATCTTGTTCACACAACTTCCCAAGATCTATGTTGTGCAAACAAGATAATATGTTGTGCGAACAAGGTAATGTCTTGTGCGCACAAGATATTAAGTTTAGCGAACAAGATATTATTTTGTGCGCACAAGATAATATGTTGTCCACCCAAGATAAATTATGTTGTCCGCACAAGATAATATCTTGTGCGCTCAACATATTATCATGTCCGCACAGGATGATATCTTGTTCGCATAACATAATATCTTGTTCGCACAACATATTAAAAAAAAATCATGTCCCTTCCCGGGTTCCGTAAGTTTCAGATAAAAATATGTTGTTTTTTCATATTTCTGCTCGAAATACAGATGCTGGGAATTCGTTAGAACCACCTCGGTGAGGCGGTTCTAACAAGTATCACACAATCTGTGTTTGGAACAGAAATATGAAAAATATTGTATACACCTGTAAACGCCAGTTTTATTATATAAAAGTTTTGATGTTTCCATTAGGGTCTAGTTATTTCATGCGTGTTTTTCTTTCCCTTCGGTGTCTCTGGTGCGATGTCTGACTGGTGATCAGGAGGACGCGGGTTCGATACCTGCCGGGGTCGGCAACACTCTTTCGTGGAGATTGATCATGAGATATTTTCTACGGTCATTCTCTCCCTTCCGCTGATTCAAGAAGGGCAGTTGTAAAATTCTGGCGAAAGAATGTGCACTGTATTGGTTAACCGCTTATAAGCTTGTTCAGGAAGTTTTGCTTTTGTTTGATTTGAGGTTTAACGTCCCCGTCAACACTGTAAAGGTCATTTTGGAGACGTTGCTTCCAATTTTGTGGGACTTTTACCCGACATTGAGATGAAATGACATCTCAAGCCCTGTCGCCCAATGAAACCAATAGGGTTTATTAGCATGGACGGTCCGCCTCGCACCGCGGTTCCTGGACAGGCTTAGATCCTCTGAGCGGTTTACCAGTGCTAGTGTGCGGGCCGGATTCAGCTCTGCGTGGAAGCATCATGCAGCCCATATATTTTTTCAAGCCCCTATGGGCGGGTTGTTCAGGAAGACTGGATAGGTAAACTGACAGGCTCAAAAATGACCTAAACTAGGCCGTTAAACACCACTACGAACAAACAAAGTCACTGGTGCGATGTGTGGGTTAATTATATCGATTCCTGATATGTTGTGAGCCTAATATTGAAGGAAATGAATTTCTTCGGACATATTGTATTATTTTTTAACATCACCCCCTTCAGTATATGTGCACTTCTTCCAGCGGTGCTTCAGGAATTCAATCCACTTTCATAGAACTTCTTTTCTTGGATGTTCAGAATATCATCCACTGCATATATGACGTCATCCTCGGACTTAAAGTGGTTGTTTTGTTTTGGAAATATGTGAAAGTCTGATGGAGCGAGATCAGCCGAAATAGACGGATGCTCAATCGATTTAAAGCCACAATCGTGAATGGCAGCCATAGCAATGACAGACTTGTGAACAAGAGCATTGTCCTGAAGGAACAACACACCCTGTGTGAGCTCTCCGTGACCCTTAAGTTTATTATTTTCCCGAAACTGCGTCACAGGTGAAGCACAGTAAGTCGAACTTCAATGGCCCGAACACCTTTGGGACCTCGAAAATCTGTTCTAGACAGGGGTAGTACGAGCCACTGAGAGTTTATGTCAGGAGGCATAACGAGATTTTTTTATTCATCTTTTCGGTGTTCTAAAATCAAAATATATGCTGTGATTCTAATGAGTACACAAAGCATACATTTGCAAGATAAAAGACTAAAATCCTCTTAATTATCCCCCACTATTTCTTATGTAGAGGATTTCGTTAGGAGCTCAAGAATGGGTTCGACACATCCATGGTAAATGAGCCATCGATGTTCGAGCCATCGCAGTTCTTCTGTATGTGCCATTGATTGTTGTCTCTTATGCAGATAATCTACTAGCAGAATACCATCTGCATCTCAGAAAACCGAGACCATAACCTTCTCAGCTGATGGAACAGTCTTTGCGTTCTTTGGCGGGGGTGAGCCAGTTTCGATTGCTGTTTGGCCTCTGCGGTAAAATGATGGACCCATGTTTCATCCATAGTGACAAATCTCTGAAGAAAGCTAGCAGGATCTTCCTCACAAAGGTTCAGCTAAGCACGCGATAATGTGCGCCTGGTGTGCTTCTGATCAACTGTCAGAAGTCTTGGTACCAATCGGACCGAAAGCTATTGCAGAATGGAATGTACTCTTTCCTGTGAAATGCCACCTCTACTGACTTTATATCTTTTTTGACTCGTCTGTCAGTCATAATTATTGACCATTTCTGATGTTGCATCATTGACAGGCTTTCCAGGACGGGGGTTATCCTCAAGGCTCTATCGGCCGCGCTTAAATTCCGCCACCCACCTTTTCACTGTAGCATATGAAGGGGAAACCTTCCCCTAGTGATGCTACCATATCATGATGGATATCCTAAGGTGTTAAACCTTTTTATGCAAATATTGAATCACTGCTCTTTCACAATTTTTGTCCATTTTGTCCATTTTGCAAAAGCTGCTCGTCCTGTTAACTTAAGAGTGCTACCTCGTCGATATAAACTTACCAAATGAGACCAGTCCTTAGGTACACGGCCCTATATAGTCAGTGAATAGTAGGACTTAAAAAAGAACATCCCTGCGTACCTCCTTCAATACGAGGCTCACGACATTTCACTCAGCGCTCGTATTTTGTAGTTCAATATGAAAAGAAGAACTGTTTTTGAAGTATAATCTTTATAACGAATTCAAAAACAGTATAAAAAATCGAAAAAAAAAAAAAAAAAACAACAAAAAAAACGGGGCCTCGGTATCCGAATAACTTGCTTTATTTAACTGAAGTGGTAAATTTGACTGAACAAGCCATCGAAACCGGCGTTTCAATACAATTCACCTGTGTTAAACAAGCACCTGCCTTAAGCAAGCACTTTTTGAATATCCCAGAGGTGCTTGCTTAATACAGATTGGACTGTATTTAATAAATGACCCAAATATCTACAAATCAAACTATATCCGATTGGTGTTCATTGGACAGGGACAATCATCACGAAACCACGCCTATACAATTTTGATCCCCTTGAACCCCACTTTTATATAGTAAAACTGGGGTTTCCGGGGGTATACCTTATTTTTTCTTATTTCTGCTTTAAAATATAGATTGTGGGTACTCGTTAGAACCGCCTCGATGAGGCGGTTCTAACGAGTGCCCACAGTCTATATTTTGAGCAGATATAAGAAAACTTTCACACTTTTTCATCTTAAAATTTTTTCGGCGATAAAAGTGGCAATGTATTTGTATAGGCGTGTTTGCGTAATGGAGAGCTTCACACCATTCTGACAAAACCATAACGTATAATTTTTATGCTCTTCGGAAGTGAAAAAAGAAACAAACAACAACAACAAAAAAAAAAATATGCGTACATTACATGCAAGATAGAGGGAATCGCCCCATGAAATGCCAATTCAATTAAATCGTTAAGTTTTTCTTTTGTAAGATTATGAGGAAGTGTAGTGTAAAAATAGAAAAAAAATCAAAAGTAGACAGACTTGAAGCATAAAAACGTCTGGATTTCAATTTATTTAAAACAAACCTATACTCAGATTCAATGAAAACGCACCACTGGTACTATACCTCAAATTTTAATTGATTCACAATATTTCCAGCATTTGATCACGTAGCCGGGGACATATAACTCATTTTCGAAAATTTAATTAGTCGGCGGTTCGAAAGGATAAACTTACCTGAAATGGATAGATCAAAGTCTAAACTTTGTAATTCTGGGTGTTGTCGCATTTGTAAGTAGGTCTTCAAAACGGACCCTTTTGCTAACCACCCGAATTATGTAAAAAATGTTCAAAACATAACAGCGCTTTTTTTTTCAAAACTTCAGGAAATCCTATAAAATCTGTTCATGTCCCGTAATTTGGAATACATTGCGCCAATGTTCATTGCAGTTTATGCCATTTAATACCAAACCATATTCTTTAAAATAATGTCTGAAAATGAACCCTCTCAATGGTAAAAAATATGCATTGTATTTTTCTAAGGGGACATAACCAATGGATCTAAATGATTTTATTTGCTGTCATATAAAGGGTATGTATATCTGTAATTGACAGTAGAAAAATGGTGCGAATACGTGAGTAGTTTGTCTAAAAATGAAATTTAGTAAGCATACCCCATTATTTCATAATTCATTATTGCGTTTTTAAAGGTTTAATTCGTATCGAAATAAAATAAAAGCCTTACTGGTTACAGTACCGTGAGTAGCTTGATAGTTAAATGTCACAGGTGTACGGAATAAACATCCCGGTAAATAAACAGAGTGCATTAGTAATGTCATAAATGCAGCGCTACGACTCGATATATAATGAAGTACCGTTACGGCCCAAAAAATAAAAGAGTAGAAGTAAAACAAAGATCAGGAATTGATACAATTAACTTACTCCACCCATAAAAGACACCAAAGGGAAAGAAATACAAGACCATAATGGAAACCTAAACAAAGGAAGGCCATAAGGACAGTTACTTTCCCACAAAATGGCCATATGGCCATCCAAAACCAAAAGACACAAGTGATACACACAGTAAGTAACAAACAACAACATAAATAAATCGCCACAGAAGAGCCGCCTTGGAACGGTCAGTGGAAGAATTTCCACTGGGGGGGGGGGGGGGGGGGGGGCTTAAATCGATTTTACGTGGCCACAATCCTCGCCCTTACTTCCGACGCGATTTAGACAAATAATTTGTTCAGTCCGCATGAAGGCCTCCTAACTCATCAGTGCAACATCTCCGTGAACACAAATATCAAAGAACCACAGAGGTGAGACAACGGTGAGGACTCGACAGCAAGAAACCACTGAAATGCTGGAGCAAAAGAAAACCAACAGTTAGACTCCGATGAGCCCGACCAGAGACAGAGCATCAGGCACCAACCAACATTATCTCTCTAATTTTCAATAAGCCTTTACGTTGGAGCCGTCATAGAATCTGAGGCCTGACCCACCGGCGTGCATTTAAAGAGGGAAGCAAAGTTGCCAACCAGTATTGATTAAATCGAATCTAAGTCATTAATACTACGCTACAAACTGAAAAAAAATACATGAAAAACAAGTATAGGTGTGCACGTGGGAATCGGTGTATGCGTATATTCCAACATTAAAGTTTTGTAATCTGCTGAAGCAAGGTAGAAGTGGAGGCAATGATCAGGGATAGATACAATTAACCCACAGCTCCCATCAGAGACAGCAAATGGAAAGAAACACAAACATGAAACAATAAATCCTAATGGAAAAATCAATAGCGGAAAACCAAAAGGACAGTTACTTTCCCACAAAATGGCCAATAGGCTATCCAAAATAAAATAATATAAGCGACACAAACCCTCCAAAACAAACCATAACAAAAATAAACCGCGACAGAAGAACCGCGTTGGAACGGACAGCGGAAACGATTTTCACTGGGGGCTTAAATCGATTTTACGTGACCACAATCCTCGCCCTTACATCCGTCGCGATTAAGACCAATAATTTGTTCAGTCCGCATGAAGGCCTCCTAACTCGCCAGTGCAACATCTTGAACACAAAAATCAAACAACCACAGAGATGAAATAACGGTGATGACTCGACAGCAAGAAACCACTGAAGTGCTGGAGCAAAAGAAAACCAACAGTTAGACACCGATGGTCCCGACCTGAGATAGAGCATCAGGTACCAACCAACAGAAGCCTTTACGCTGGAACCGTCATAGAATCTGTGGCCTGACCCGTCGGCGAGCAATTAAAGAGGAAAGCAAAGTTGTCAACCGTGATTGGGTTAACTACCATGCAAAGTAGAAGTAAAACAAAGCTCAGGAATCGATACAATTAACTTACTCCACCCATCAAAGACACCAAAGGGAAACAAACACAAACATGAAGCGACCAGACCGTAATTGAAACCTAAACAAAGGAAGGCCATAAGGACAGTTACTTTCCCATAAAATGGCCAAATGGCCATCCAAAATAAAAAGGCACAAAGAATACACACAATAAGTAACAAACAACACCATAAATAAACCGCCACAGAAGAACGGCCTTGGAACGGTAAGTGGAAAGAATTCTACTGGGGGGGGGGGGGGGGGCTTAAATCGATTTTACATGGCCTCGCCCTTTAACTCTGTCGCGATATACACTAATTTTGCTCAGTCCGCATGAAGGCCTCCTATCTTATCAGTGTAAAATCTCAGAGAACATACAAATCAAAAAACTACAGAGATGAAACAAGGTTGAGGGACTCGACAGCATACAACAACAGAATTGCTGGAGCAAAAGAAAACCAACAGTTAGACTCCGAGGGGCAAGCCTAGGAAACGCATTATATTGTAAACACCCAATGTAGTTTGCCTTCCTGTCACACTATACGGGCCTCCGTGGCTTAGTGGATAAGGGCGCTGACTCTTAATCATTAGGTCTCTCACCGCTGTGGGTTCGTGCCTCGCTCGTTTCACATGATAGACGCCAAGTTCTGCAACGGATGGTCAGGTGGTTTTTCTCCGGGTACTCCGGTTTTCGCCACACTCTGATTAAGGATCAGCTCGATATGAGTGAAATAATCTTGAAAGGGCCGTGAAACCAAAACAAAAAACAAACAAACAAACAAAAAAAAAACTCTAGACTGTAATACGACATACATATACTGTAATTTGTAGGCACCCCCTATGTTGGTCTTCTTGTCTAGCTGGGTACTTTAACCAAATATTTCTGGCGTGTTTTTTTCTGTCTTTTGTCTCCTCTATCGGTTTCTTTCTTTTTCTCTTTTTTAGATTGTTCCTTATACAAACGGGTCAATAAATGATTGAACGTAGGATGTTCAGGTCACTATTTTCTTACATGCAAATGTTGTACCGAAAAGGCAAATCAAATTTTTATAGAATGTATCTGTCTCATTGTTGATTGTTAACATAACGAGTCGTAGCCCGCCCAGAAACACTAGCCTGCCTATAAGTGTTAGTAATTTACTGCATATGTGAAACTACAAAGAATTAAGTAATGGTATGCTCTTCCAACACCTTTGGTAGTTCGTTAAAATTGTTGCCAAATAAAAAGAGGCGCAAAAGTATGAACTGAACGAGGTGTATCAAATGTCAAACAAACAGTGATGAAAAACTTAGAGACGTTCTGGATAAAAATATAAAATTGAAATGACTTCAGCACCCAATTTCTAAAAATCATTCTTCGATATAAAAAAATTAGGTACAACATAAATGTTATACGACAGACTACATGCATGGTAGTTAATCCAAATCACGAGTGACAGCTTAACTTCTCTCTTTCATTGCACGCCGGTGGGTCAGGCCTCAGATTCTATGACGGTGTCAGCGTAAAGGCTTACTGAGAATTAGAGAGAATCTAATTTTATGTAATGTTGGTTGGTGCCTGATGCTCACTGGTTGGATCCATCGGAGTCTAATTTACGATGCCTTCATGCGGACTGAACAAATTATGTGTCTAAATCGCGACAAAAGTAAGGGCGAGGATTGCGGCCGCATTAAATCGGTTTACGCCCACCAGTGGAATTCGTTTCACTGACCGTTCCAAGGCGGTTATTCTGACGAGGTTTATTGGTGTTATGGTTTGTCTTTGAGTGTGTGTATTGCTGATGTTCTTTGTTTTGAATAGCCAATTGGCCATTTTATCGGAAAGTAACTGTCCGTTTGGCTCTCGTGTTCCATCAGGGTCTAGTTATTTCATGTTTGTGTTTCTTTCCTTTTGTTGTCTCTGGTGGGAGCTGTGGTTTAATTGTATCGATTCCTGATCATAGCCTTCACTTCTTTTTTACATCCTTAAGGGTGTTTACCTTGGGGAGGTAAAGAGACGTGTGTGCCATCATTTTATGAAACAATATGGCACAAACTAAAGCAGTCCAACAATTAAACCTCTCTTCTAGACATAGAATTTGTTAGGGTAGGAGCATACGCATTTACGAATTACTAGCAGTTCTCAATCTGTAGATATTAATTTCTTGTCCGACCTTATGTGTTCTGTTATACAAACTGATATGAATATCTCTTTATATCAGACATTTCATTTATGTTTTATGAATTTTGTTATATGAGCTGTAATGCTTAATATAGTTTTTGTCCTCCAAATCTGTTGTATCATGATAATGGCACTTTTTTTCAGGGAAAAGTAGGATTTTATATAGTAATAGTAAAATGTATGCATTGTCAAAAATGTAAGTTTTTGGTGCATTGTTCCCATTATTTCTTTATCAAACTAATAAAAAATATTTCCACAACCTTTCTACAACATTTTATAACAACATTTATTCTTTTTCTACCCTAAAGGTACAATTGGTTTACAGTTGTTATGACTTTTGTGATAATTGCTATTTATTGGGTACTGAGTTATCTCCCTTAATTTCAACAACTTGTCCCTACTTTAAGATGCGACAACACCCCGAATCTAAACAGGTAAACATTATTCTTTGATATAGAGGTATTTTTATCCTTTCGAATCGATGGCTAATTAAAAAGTATTTCTAGAGGGTTTCTGAGATATATGTCCCCGGCTAACGAACTTATCCATAGACTCACTACAGAGTTACAACATTTCATTGGATGCAGAGATACGGAGACTCGAATAAGCCCACACACCCGAAAATTCAAAATTACATATACCAGGTATGTCTACCATTAGCATCAAGTGTTGCTTGGCATCGACGCCTCATGCTTCGAATTAAAAGTTATGGGCTTGTGTGATGTAATCCCATTCTTCCTGTAGCGCCATGTCAAGCTGCTGACGGTTAATTGGCGGATGACGTCGGCTGTACAAACGTTTTCCGAGCTGGTCCCAAAGGTGCTCAATTGCGTTTAAACCCGGCGAAAACGCATGCCAAGGAAGAACTTGCACACCATTTTGATTAAAAAAGTCCATGGATAGACTCGCAGAATGAGCACGTGTATTGTCCTGTTGGAAAAGCGAAACGTCACCATTTTTGCGTAAAAACATACCATATCAGGCTCTTAGATTTCATCGATGTACCGACGTGCCGTCAAATTGTCGTTGGGTTTTGTGGGGCTATGAGATCCCTCTCCACACCATTACGCATCCACCACCCCAACGTGAAACCTGTTTAATACAACAGTCTTGAAATCGTTCCATACGTCGACGCCATACTTTACGCCGCCTATCAAACAATTTTCAACGCAAACATGGGATTCGACCGTGAACAGTACACCACGCCAACGCTGTTGTGTCCATCGGATACGCTATCGACACCAATTAATGCGACTGATTCGACGTACCGCCGTCCAAACGTTCCCTCTATACGTCTTATGGCTAGAAATACCGCGTTTCTAGAGACGCTGCCGTGCAGTTAAGGCACGTGCGCGTAGGTTATGGGTTCCCACTGTCTCCTGGGCACCTGAATCGGTCACGCAAATGACTCAAAATAATGTGCCGGTCCTGCTGACGTGTAGTAACACGTTCACGACCAGGGCGTGGTCTATCGTTCACAGATCCCGTAGCGTTGTGCCTTTCAACCAATCGAGCAATCGTAATGTGCGAACACATGGTTGAACCCATACGCTCTGCAACTTGGCGATATGAAAGCCCACCTTCAACCATCGAGGACACGATGACGATCGACGTTACTTAGACGTCCCATTGGCGTGTTCTTATGGAGTGTTTCGATGTATTTTAAAGAATCCGGACCTTATAATGACATTAAAGAAAGTGCCAACAATACCGTGATTACGAAAATTTTGCAATTTTTCCATTTTGCACGTGCACATTCACAACATGAAAATTACGCAGTATTCCTGTCAAACAAATGCATGCTTCAGTAACAATTTTACAATACCGTATGTATGTTGAAAAAGTCAGTCAATTTACCTTAAACAAACGAAATCAAAAATCTAAAAGTGGTGCGTTTTCACTGATTGAATCCGAGTATATTTGGGTTGTTGAGTAAGGCAAAGGTGGGATGCATCTTGCGTTACTGGGACGTCCAACTTAGAGTTTGGTTACAGTTGGACGAGGCCTGCTGTTCTTTCAGCAGGTAAAGGTACAGGAGGAGTGTTGCTATTTCTTCTGTCTCTACACTTCCATTCATTTTCCTCATTCTTCACTGTCCCTTACTTTCATAACCTCTACTATCTCTTCTATCTCTTTTCTCTCATACTCTGGAAGAAGACACAAAATGGCCTATAAATTTTGACGTGTCGTGTAAATCAAAACAATCAATCAATCAATCAATCAATCAATCAATGTATTTCCTAGTTAAATATATGTTGCCAATATTTCTACCAAGCTAAAGGCAAAGGCAATGTTCCTGAGATTTTACGTTCCTTTTTTGCACATCATAGAAAGTACATGATAATTCCGATTTATGGTCTGGTCGCTTAATGTTTGTATTTCTTTCCCTTTGGTGTCTTTTATGGGTGGAAAAGTAACTGTCCTTGTGGCCTTCCTTTGTTTAGGTTTCCATTATGGTCTGGTCGCTTAATGTTTGTATTTCTTTCCCTTTGGTGTCTTTTATGGGTGGAGTAAGTTAATTGTATCAATTCCTGATCTTTGTTTTACTTCTACTTAGTTGAGAGAAGAGAAGTTGAACCCATCCGTTGAACAACTGTGATAGAAACGCGTATTCTATTTAGAAAGCTTCAACTTGTAAATTGCTGGAGATTTGTTTCCCTTGTAAGAACAGTCAAAATGCGCTCTCACAGAATAGTCTCATGTGTCAAACCTTTGTCTGTTAAATTACGACAACACACCCGTGCAACATAGTGCATTTTTTTACATCTCAACAATGGCTTCTTTTCTGATGAAAATCCGTGACAGTCTTCTTATTTATACTGCAAACATAGGTTGTGGGTGCTCGTTAGAACCGCCTCATTGAGGCGGTTCTAACGAGTACCCACAACCTATGTCTTGGAGTAGAAATAAGAAAAATAATGTATACCCCCTTAAACCCCAGTTTTCTCCATATAAAGTTGGGTTTATGGTGGTGTTCATTTCACGGACTTGTTCACGTGATGATTGTACATTTCTTATCTACATGTATGAAAACATAGTCGATTGATAAATTAATTGTTAAAAAGTACTGCAATGAAATGTAAAATTCAGTATTTAGTTATCTTAAATAGCTTACATGTATAGCTGTTATTGACCAGTTTGATTTGAAATTAATGAAATTTAAATCAGTGTCTCAACTTATCGCTACCTTTTTTACTGAAGTATACACATTTTTAACCAATCGCAAATTACAATTTATTCATTCGAGACTAATATCAATAAGTAGGTCAAAAGCCAGCTTATTCAGCTACGCCGAAAAAAATATAGTCCCACATATTTGAAAGTCGTCAATACAACATACGGATGTATAATCTTTCCCTGCAGGCACGCAATATTGACTCAACATTGAATCAACGTTGAAACAACGTTGGGTGCCTGCTGGGTAGTGACATGACTTGTAACTCTCAGCCCATGTCAATACCTGGGTTTATGCATTTTGCCAGCAGAGCTTTACAGCAAGAGAAAACTGACACATACATGCCTAGTCTAGCGACGCCCCCCAAACACCCCTCCCCCACCCCCCCCCCCCCCCCCCCACCAAAAAAAAAAAAAAAAAATGGGCACTGGCAAAACTGAAGACCCAAATTAGACGCTACAGAACCCGTCGCCTGATAAGTGTCTTAATGATTTTTTTCTTTATTTTTCTTTTTGTTTAAGTACAGGGGTGTTTGTAAAAACCTAGAAACTTAATAAATCAGGCTCTACATGTAATTCTTTTAAATGGGTTAAGTGGTAATGTTATTCTTTATTTCAGTAGCTGCCTAAATATTCCTAACACTTCAGAGAAGCCTCCGTGGTGCAGTGGTTACGCTACTCGCCTTGTAAACCAGGGATCGCAGGATCGATCCCGGGCTTCTCCAGACTTTCGGATGAGTCTTTAAACCGAGGTCCCGTCTCCGCATGACCTTAGCTGTTGGTGGGACGTAAAACTAAAACTCACTCACCCACTCCTAACACTTCAGCCTGTGATAAAGAATATCGAATCATCTTCTGAAAGATTGAATATTAGCTAGAACCTCCAGACATCATAAAACATAATCATTACGGTTTCCAGTCCTTCTGACATTGTACATCATTTCGTTTTTTCCAAAACTGTTTATTTTTTGTTTTGTTTTTCATCACGTGAACAAGTCCGCGTAATGAACACCCCCGTAAACCCCACTTTTAATAGAGAACACTGGGTTTAAGGGGGTATACATTATTTTCCTTATTTCTGCTCCAAGGCATAGGTTGTGAGTACTCGTTAGAACCGCCTCAATGAGGCGGTTCTAACGAGCACCCACAACCTATGTTTGCAATATTAAAAGGAAAAATATCACGGATTTTTTATCAAAAAATTAGCCATTTTTGAGATGTGAAAAATGCACTATGTGGCACGGGCGTGTTATTGTATGTTTTTTTTTTCCTCATGAAAATTTGCGATATAATTTTTTCTTATTTCTACTCCAGACATAGCTTACGGGTGCTCATTAAAACCGGGAGGCGGTTTTAACGAGAGTACACACAACCTTATGCCCCCCGCCCATTGGGGCTTGAAGAAATATATGGGCTGCATGATGCTTCCACGCAGAGCTGATTCTGGCCCGCACACTAGTACTGGTAAACCGTTTAGAGGATCTAAGCCTGTCCAGGAACCGCGGTGCGAGGCGGACCGGCCATGCTAATAAACCCTTTTGGTTTCATTGGGCGACAGGGTTTGAGTAATTTCATCTCAATGTCGGGTAAAAGTCCCACCAAATTGGAAGCAACGTCTCCAAAATGACCTTTACAGTGTTGACGGGGACGTTAAACCTCAAATCAAACAAACAGACCACCTTATCACGAAACAGAAATAAGAAAAATAACGTTTACCCCTGTAAGGCTCAGTTTTCTCAATAAAAGTGGGGTTTACAAGGGCGTTCAATACATCGACTTGTAAAGGTGATAAAAATGTCATTAACGTTCGAATCCCGTCAGGAGAGAAAACATACCGCCAGGAAATACACGCCTATAAAATTCTGACCCCTCGAATCCAACTTTTATATAGTAAAACTAGGGTTTACATTTTTTTTTCTGATTTCTGCCCGAAAATATAGATTGTGGGTACCCATAATCTAAATTTTGAGCAAAACTGAGAAAAATATTACAATTTTTGATCTGAAAGTATTCGTATTTTTTTTTATTTTTTTTTTTTTTTTGTTTTTTTTTTTTTTCGGCGGTTAAATTGGTAAACCTTATTTTTTCTGATTTCTGCTCGAAAATATAGATTGTGGGTATACGTTAGAACCACCTCATCGAAAATATATGTAGGATTAAGATCGAGGGCCGGTCCCAGATCGTGGGCCGATTTCCAAATCATTGGCCGATTGTGTCGCAAATCGAGGGCCGATAATGTTCTTCCCAAATCGTGGGACGAATCATGCAGCCCATTTATTTCTCCTTTCCTTGATGGGTGGAGGCCTAATTTTGGACTGTACTTAATATAATAAAGTTTATACACTCAGTTGCCCGGCATGCACATCTCATTATAAGCTTACGTGTTCAAACAATCAGAATATCCTGCCAGTAACAAACATTACGATAACACACCCGTGCGTCATAGTGCAATTTTTTACATCTCCAAAAGGGTCAATTTACTGATGAAAATTTGTGATATTATCCGTATTAATACTCAAAACATAGGTTGTGGGTGCTCGTAAGAACCGCCTCATTGAGACGGTTCTTACGAGTACCCACAAACTACCTCTAGGAGCAGAAATAAAGAAAATAATGTATACCCCCGTAAACCTCTGTTTTCTCTATATTAAGTGGGGTGTTAGGGGTGTTCATTTCACGGACTTGTTAGCGTGATGTAAAAGCAAAGCACTGAGAGTACTGGTAGGTCGAATTAAACTGTTCGTTGAATAAACTCTGAATAGTTAGATCCTTTGGAAGCAAAGAATACACGAGATATAAAACGAAAACAGCAGACTCGGTTTTATTAAGTCTGTTCATGACCAGTTTTGAAATGTGCCTCGATGAGGCGGTTCTAACGAGTACACACAATACAGTCGAACTTCGATGGCTCCCTTTGGGACCATGAAAATTTATTCAAGACAGGGGTAGTTCGATCCACTGAGGGTTACTTCCAGGAAGCATAAAGGGGTTAATTTTGGGACATTTTTTCGATGTTCTATAATAAAATGTATGTTGTGTGTACTCATTAGAATCGCCTCTTGAGGCGATTCTAATGAGTACACACGGCATACATTTGCAAGATAAAAGGCGGAAATCTACTTAATTATCCTGCATTATTGCCTATGTAGAGGAATTCCCTAGGGACTCAAGAATGGGTTCGACTCAGCCATGGTAAACGAGCCATCGGTGTTCGAGCCATTGACGTTCTACTGTATATATTTTGAGCAGAAATACGAAAAATATCACAATGTTTCATCTTAAAATGTTCGTGTTATTTGTTTTCTCGGCGGTAAAGTTTACAATGCATTTGTATAGTCGTGTTTTCGTACTGTTCAGCGATATGAGGATTACGCGTTTAACCTCTGCGGCATCAATGTTCAGCTCATTAAGATAAACACCCCTTGAACGGAACCCCGTAAGTGACATTTCTGTTCCAGAATCTATCAGAACAGAAATTAAAACAATAAAATTAGAGTGGGAAAAAAAAACAAGATAAAATATATTTCTTATTTTCATTTCCACTCTGACCGGCCCCGATAGCTCAGTTGGTAGAGTGTCCGCTCCGGGGAACGGGAGGTCACGGGTTCTATCCAAGGCCGCGACATACCAAAGTCGTTAAGTATGGTACTAGCTGCTCCTCGCTTGGCACTCAGATTTACGGGGTAGAGCTATGACTGTTCGACCCAGTGTCAGGATAATATGACTGGGTGTGGTATCATGTAATGTGTCTGGGACATGATACTTCAGTGAGGCAACACTATAAAAGTGAGCATTGAGCCCCCTGTCGCAACCAGACACCGTCGTGTTATGACAGAAAAACTGTTGAAAGCGACGTTAAACCCGAATTCACACACACACACACACACACACACACACACACACACACACACACACACACACACACACACACACACACACACACACACACACACACACACACACACACACACATCTAGCAGAACAGAAATTAAAACAATAAAATTAGAGTGGAAAAGAAAACAAGATAAAATATATTTCTTATTTTCATTTCCACACTGAAAAACATAGGGTGGAATTTAAAACAATAAAATTAGAATAAAACAAACGACATATTTATTGTTTTCCTTTCCACGCTACTTATTTAGAGTGGAACAGAACAGAAACGCTCACTTGGAATACAATGCGTCTTTTGTCTATCAGATCTCATTGCCTTGAGAAATTCTGAAACTGCATGTTTAAATAATCTTGATGCTTCTGAATAAGGTCCTGAACAGCTTTGACTGATTTATGATTCAGGAAGCGATAATGTTGATGCAGCGTGGAAGTGTATAGTTTGGCAGGCCAGAACTATCGTTTGCAACTGCCTTTGGCATATTCGGATACCCAAAAAGTAAACAAAGTCAACCAATCAAGCGAGTACAACTGCAACACAACGCTATGGTGTATTCGGCCGCTTACTAAAAAAAGCCACAAGAGCGATTCTTCTTCTGGACTCAGCGGGTTGTCTTTGGTCGGGCCCCTCGGAGTCTAACTGTTGGTTTTCTTTTGCTCCAGCAATTCTTGTTGTTGTATGCTGTCGAGTCCTCAACCTTGTTTCATCTCTGTAGTTTTTTTATTTGTATGTTCTCGGAGATGTTACACTGATGAGTTAGGAAGCCTTCATGCGGACTAAACAAAATTAGTGTATACCGCGACAGAGGTAAGGGCGAGGATTATGACCATGTAAAATCGGTTTAAGCCCCCCGGTGGAATTCTTTCCACTGACCGTTTCAAGGCGGTTCTTCTGTGGCGGTTTATTTATGTTGTTGTGTGTTACTTACTGTGTGTATCACTTGTGTATCTTTATTTTGGATGGACATATGGCCATTTTGTGGGAAAGTAACTGTCCTTATGGCCTTCCTTTGTTTAGGTTGCCATTATGGTCTGGTCGCTTCATGTTTGTGTTTCTTTCCCTTTGGTGTCTTTGATGAGTAGAGTAAGTTAATTGTATCGATTCCTGATCTTTGTTTTACTTCTACTTTGACATACATGTATACGGACAACAACTGAGCTGCCCCTCCCTGTAAATCTTATATGCAATTAATATACAGGTGTTTTGAAGAATTTCAATATTGTCGCCATCTTGGGTATGAAATTGCAACAATTTTAACAATTCGGTATATCCATATCACCTTAATGTCAAGCACCAATTTCAACTCAATGCAACAGACCATTCTATAGCAGATGTGGTTTGAAGATTTTCCAGATGGCCAACAGGACAGCCATCGGAGATATTAGCACATAATGGTTCTAAGCAGTCTGAATCTCCATGTTACCCCAATGCATCTCATTAAGCTTCGGCTCAATTCAACTTGATGTGGTTTGAAGATTTTCAAGATGGCCAACATTGAAGCCATCTTAGATAACAGAAAAAGAATACTTTCAGCAATCCAATCAAGTTTCAGCTTCATTCGACATTTGGTTCACGAGGAGACGTAGATTGAAGAATTTAAAGTATATCGGAATGGAACGATTCTAGCAAATCCGAATCTCCATGTCGTCCCAATGCCTGTCATGAAGTTTCAGCTTGATCTGACCTCTGGTTCGGGAGGAGATGTCTTTTGAAGAATTTCCAGATGGCCTCTGTGCGCAACCATCTTGGATATCGGAACAGAACAATTTAAGATAAATCAGAATCTCCATGTCGCCCCAATGCCTTCCATTAAGTTTAAGCTTTATACAACCCTTGGTTCGGGAAGAAATGTCATTTGAAAAATTTCAGGATGGCAGCAATAGTGGCTATCTTGGATGTCGGAACGGAACAATTTTAGCAAATCTGAATCGCCATTTCGCCCCGATGCCTTCTATGAAGTTTCATCTTGATCCAACCTCTAGTTTGGAAGGAGGTGTCGTTTGAAGATTTTCAAAATGGCTGCTTTCAGAATGGAATGGGTTTAGCCAATCTTAATCTCCATGTCGCCCCAAATGCCTCCCGTCAAGTTTCAGCTTGATCAGAACTCTGGTTTGGGAGATGTCGTTTGAAGAATTTCACGACGGCAGCCATGGCGGCCATCTTGGATATCGGAATGGAGCAATTTTAGCAAATCTAAATATCCATGTCACCCTAATGCCTCCCATTAGGTTTCAGCTCAACTGGACCCTTGGTTCAGGAGAAGATGTCGTTCGAAGAATTTCAATATGGACGCCATGGCGGCTAGTTTGTATATTGGAACGAAACAAATTTAGCAAATCTCCCCGATGCCTACAATCAAGTTTTAGATCTATTCGATCTTTGGTTCGGAAGGATATTTCGTTCGAAGAATTTCAAGATGGCTGCCATGGCGGCCATCTTGGATAAAGGAACGGAACAATTTTAGCAAATCTCAATTTCCATGCGAACCTGATACCTCCCGTCAATTTTCAGATCATTTCGACCTTTGGTACGGGAGGAGATGTCGTTTGAAGAATTTCAAGATGGCCGCTACGGCGACCATCTTGGACATTGGAACAAAACGATTTGAGCGAATCTGAATCTCCATGTCAACCCGATGCCTCCCATCAATTTCAACTCAATTGGACCTTTGGTTCGGGAGGCGATATCGTTTGAAGACTTTCAAGATGGCCGCCATGGCGTCCATCTTGAATATCAGCGGAACGATTTTGAAAAATCTGAATCTCCATGTAACTTTGATGCCACCCATCAAGTTTTAGTTCAATTCGGCGTGTGGTTTGGGAGGCGATGTGGTTTGAAGAATTTCAAGATGGCTGCCATGACGGCCATCTTGGATATCGGAAAGGAACAATTATAGCAAATCAGAATCGGCATGTCACCCCGATGCCTCTCATCAAGTTTCAGTTCGATTCAACCTTTGGTTTTGGAGATGTCGTTGGAATAATTTCAAGATGGCCGCCATCCAAACGGAAACATTAGCAAATCTGAACTGTAAACCTTACCCTAACCATGTCGACCTGTCAACCCTGTCGACCCTGTCAACATGATAGGTTTGGCAGATCGATTGACAGGTCGATAGAGTCTACAAGGCTTACAGGTAGACAGGGTTGTCTGACCCTAACCCTAACTGTAAACCAACACTAACCCCGTCGACCTGTCAACCCTGTCGCCAATGTCAACCTGTCGCAGTTTCAATCCTGTCGACTTTTCAACCCTGTCGACCTGTCAGCCCTGTCGTCTTGTAAACCCGTCGACCTGTCAACGATGTCGGCCTGTCAATCTTGTCGACCTGTAAACCTGTAAGCCTTATGTCAACAATGCGTGTTTGTCATTACATAATATCATTTCAAAGAAATGTAGATTCTACTAATGGCACTTATGGCTTTCTAAAGGTTAAACCGCATAACATACCACTATCCGCTTGAGACTTTTTTATTAGTCTTTAACATTTCTTGGTTCCACTCAGGGCTTCTTATTAAATTATTTTAAATGTATTTATTTCTTTGTAAAGCAGCCCCCGCCCACCGGGGCTTGAAGAAATAGATAGGCTTTATGATGCTTCCACACAAAGCTGAAACCGAACCGCACAGGAGTACTGGTAAACCGCTTAGAGGATCTAAGCCTCCCCAGACAAAGCGGTGCGAGTCGGACCGTCCATGCGTATATACCCTATTGGTTTCATTGGGCGGCAGGGCTTGATATGTCATTTCATCTCAATGTCGGGTAAAAGTCCCACAAAATTGGAAGCAACGTATCCAAAATGACCTTTATAGTGTTGACGGGGACGTTAAACCTCGAATAAAACACAAATACTTTGTAAAGGTAAAACCGCGTAACATACCACAGTCCGCACGGGACTATTTTAGTCTTATAAAACACTTGACCCGAAATGACAAATATTTACGGAACCCGGGAAGGGACATGATTTTTTTTTTTTATAAGTTGTGCGCACAAGATAATATCTTGTGCCGACAAGATATTATCTTGTACCGACAACATATTATCTTGTGCGGACAAGATATTATCTTGTGCGGACAAGATAATATCTTGTCCGCACAACATAACATCTTGTCCGCACAAGATATTATCTTGTACGGACAACATATTATCTTGTGCAGACAAGATATTATCTTGTCCGCACAAGATATTAAGTTGTGCGAACAAAAAATTATCTTGTCCGCACAAGATAATATCTTGTCTGCATAACATAGATCTTGGGCGCACAAGATATTATCTTGTCCGCACAAGATATTATCTTGTCCGCACAAGATAATATCTTGTCTGCACAAGATAATATCTTGTCCGCACAACTTCCCAAGATCAATGTTGTGCAAACAAGATAATATGTTGTGCGAACAAGATAATATCTTGTGCGCACAAGATATAATGTTGTGCGAACAAGATCATATCTTGTCCGCACAAGATAATATCTTGTCCGCACAAGATAATATGTTGTCCGAACAAGATAATATCTTGTCCGCTCAAGATATTATCTTGTTCGCACAACATAATAAAAATAAAAAATCATGTCCCTTCCCGGGTTCCGTAAATATTAGTTGAGATTTGTAACCTTTTTCTTATTTCTGCTTTCAATATAGATTGTGGGTGGTCGTTAGAACCGACACATTGAGACGGTTGTAACGAGTACCCACAGTCTTTGTTTTGAAACCCCACTTTTCTTTTTATAAATTGGGGGTTAGAGGCGTTTTCGTTTCGCGGACTTGTTAGTCGGATTATGAAAATATCATATCTTCAAAACGAAGAAAACAAATACAGTAGAACTTCGATGGCTCGAACACCGCTGGCTCGTTTACTATGGCTGAGTCGAACCTTTTCTTGAGTCCCTAGGGAATTTCGCTACACAAGAAATAGTAAGGGGAAAAGTTAGGCTATTTTCGTTCCTTATCTTGCAAATGTATGCTGTGTGTACTCATTAGAATCGCCTCAACGAGGCGATTCTAATGAGTACACGCAGCATACATTTATGTTATAGAACACCGAAAAGAGGCCCCAAACTATCCCCTTTAAGCCTGCTGGCAGTAACCTTCAGTGGCTCGAACTACCCCTGTCTCGAACAGAATTGCGTGGTCCCAAAGGTGTTCGAGCCATCGAAGTTCGACTGTAATTGGATCTATTTTAGCTACACTGTCGATTACGTTTTAAGGTTTAACTAAGATCTGACTGCGTGCTGAAGCATCTTTGGCAGGAACTCATGCTGCAAACTTTTAATAACATAACAGTAAGGTCGATATTCCATGCAGAAAGTAAAAAGAAAAGTTTTAATTGGTATACTGTACACTGCGAATCCTTTCTGCGTATCAATGATTCTCATTACGAGAACATGCCTTGGCCCCCGCGCATTGGGGCCTGAAGAAATAGATGGACCGCATGATGCTTCCGTGCAGAACTGAAACTGACCGCACACGGGTACTGGTAAACTGCTCAGAGGATCTAAGCCTGTCCAGGAAAAGCGGTTCGAGTAGAACCGTACATGCTTATAAACCCTATTGGTTTCATTGGGCGACAGGGCTTGAGATGTCATTTCATCTCAGTGTCGGGTAAAAGTTACACACAATTGGAAACAACGGCTCCAAAATGACCTATACAGTGTTGACGGGGACACCCATATTCAAATATAATGGTAAAATTTTCCATCCAAAAAATGAAATTTTCCCGGTAAAAATCCTTATATTTCTCTTATTTCTGCTCAAAACATAGATTGTTGGTAGTCGTTAGAGCCGCCTCGGCGAGGCGGTTCTAACGTGTATCCACAATCAATGTTTTTGAACAGAAATAAGTAAAAATAATGCATACCCCTGTAAACCCTGGTGTATGAATGTTACTTGGCGTGTCACCAGTAACAATTCTGAAACCCCAGTTTCACTATATAAAAGTGAGGTTGGAAAGGGTCAAATTATATAGGCGTGTTTTCATGACGGAGAGAGTAATTGATAATGATAATAATTTAGAGAAGTGAGAAGTTGCTCAAAAACATCTGAAATGAGCACAATGAACAGATTTAATATTGTCAAGTATGTGTTTGCATGTATGTCCTGATAATATAGTTTGTTATTTTGGATAGCTGATTGGCCATATTAGGAAAATACATCACGGAAACATGCTTACATAATTTTGACCCCCTCGAATCCCACTTTTGTACAGTAAAACTGGGGTTTACAGGGTAAACCTTATTTTTATTATTTCTGCTCTAAATATAGACGGTGGGTACTCGTTAAAACCGCCTCATCGAGTTCTAACGAGTACCCACAATCTATATTTTGAGCAGAAATAAGAAAAGTATCACCTTTTTTCATCTTAAGTCCTCTTTTTCCCAATGGTGTCTTGGTCGATAAGGGTAACGTCGTTTCGTCTATTTCTGATCATCGCCTTCCCTCCTTTGTTCTATCTTTCTTTCTTTTAGTCCCCGCCGATCGGGGCTTGAAGAAATATATGGGCTGCACGATGCTTCCACGCAGAGCTACATGTACATGTAAATCAGACCCGCACACGAGTACTGTGTGTGTTAATTCGGGTTTAACGTCGCTTTCAACAATTTTTCAGTCATATCACGACGGTGTCCGGTTGCGACAGGTAGCTCAGTGCTGACTTTTATAGTGCTGCCTCACTGAAGTATCATGTCCCAGACACATTACATGATACCACAACCAGTCACATTATCCTGACACTGGGTCGACCAGTCCTAGCTCTACCCCGTAAATCTGAGTGCCAGGCGAGGAGCTGCTAGTACCATTTTAACGACCTTGGTATGTCGCGGCCCCGGGATCGAACCCTAGACCTTCCGTTTCCAGGAGCGGACATTCTACCAACTGAGCTATCGGGGCCGGTCACACACGAGTACTGGTAAACTGCTTGTAATAAGCATGAACGGTCATACTCGCACCGCTTTGCCTGGGCAGGCTTAGCTCCTCCAAGAGTACTGGTAAACTGCTTTGCGGAGCTAAGCCTGCCCAGGCAAAGCGGTGAGAGTCGGACCGTCCGTGCTTATTAACCCTATTGGTGACATTGTGCGACAGGGCTTGGCATGTCATTTCATCACAATGTCGGGTAAAAATCCCACAAAATTGGAAGCAACGTCTCCAAAATGATCTTCACTGTGTTTACGGGGACGTTAAACCTAAAATCAAACAAACAAGCAAACAAACAATAAATAAATCTAATACTAATATAAATGAAATTTACAAAGATATCCAGAAACCAGATCAGAGATTGCCATAGGAATCGCCACAATATACACTGTGGCGAACGCAGTAAAATTTCACTAATAAGGCCAACGAACATTAAGACTAATTCTGCTTTTAAAAGCATATTTGAAAGGTGCCAGGTCATCATCACGTGAACAAGTCCGTTAAATAAAGACCCCCCCCCCCCTAAACCCCACTTTATATAGAGAAAAAGTGGGGTTTACGGGGGTAAACATTATTTTCCTCATTTCTGCTCCAAGACATAGGTTGTGGGTACTCGTTAGAACCGCCTCAATGAGGCCGGTTCCAACGAGCACCCAAAACCTATGTTTGGAGTATAAATAAGAAAAAATATTACAAATTTTCATCAGAAAAATTACCTTTTTCGAGGTTTGAAAAGTGCACTTTATCACACGGATGTGTTACCGTAATGTATTACGACTGTGTGTTTTCTACATTCAGTGTCTTGGTTTTCCTTGTATTTTTGTGTGAATCTGCCCATAATTGTTGTATTGTTTGTATCTAAATGTCATTCTCCGGTTATTCCATTTCTTTTCGAGCAATATACACTTGTTTTCTGCTAATCTGCAGTAAAAAACGAATTGGATCGGCTTACGCGCTTCACAACGAGTGACTAAACCTACAAGAAGTCTTGAAGCGACCAGTGAAGACTCCGATCAGCATGTGCATTCACGCAGTCTGATCAGTCTTCGCTGATCGCATGTACCTGCCATAGGCTATTATCTATGCAAAGAGATATAAGTTTAAGGTCTTATCATAGTGGGTGGGTGCGCAGGTTGATTTGAATCTGTGCTGGTCACACCGGACTTACTTTAGGTTTTGTTATGCGACGGCTCATAAAAGATTGACCAAGCCGTAAGCTCACTCAGTATGGACTGCATCGAGCACAAAGAGGTCTTCGGGCTTACACGGCCTGTGAATAAGCTGACTAGTGCATTCGCCCTGCGTTGTATGGATGGACATCGACCTTCATACAGAATGTAAATTTTGAATTCTAACCAATTTCGTGTACAGGTCACTGAAAACATGTCTTCAGAAAATCCCATTTCTATTTTCGCAGGCCAAATGTTATTTACCTCGTCTCGCAAGATTACCGTGTCCATTTCCCATAAGCCTTTTTTGCAGCTGCCACACGAGAAAAGAACCATAAGCATTCTTCAACTTTTTGTTCAAAGCATGTGTAGTATGACTAGATACTTCACATCATATCTGAGATATACCCCGACGTCTTTTTTACATTCCTCAAACTGCAAGGCTCTGGCGAAACTGCGAATGCGCATGCGCAGTCTCGCAGGAGCCTTTGCAGATCGCCAATGCGATGAATATTATTTTCTCACGAGCTTACTCATCTGTTCCAGTGGAAACAATAAGACGCTAATGGACCATTGAAATATAAGCTAACAAGCAGTAGGAAATTGAAAGGCCCTATTGCCGTTCGACTTCATTTAAACATCAGTTGATCAGAGATATTTCATACCTTCGTGTAATCACGAATAGTTTCCATTTTATCATTTTGTTAATAATTTGTCAGCTTTGTCGGCTTAATGCATGTTTTTTTTTTTTGTAACATATGGGCCCGTCAAGCGATTTTGGTACTTATCGCCTATGCGAGCAGCGAAGGTTCAGGTGAGCCTGCGCCTCCGCGCAGTCTCGCCAGAACCTTCGCTGCTCGCTCATACAAGCAGTGAATCAAGACGAACCTTCAGACAGAAAGTCATATCCCTGGCCCCTCTGAATGGCTTGGCATGTGCAGTTAAAATTGTTCATGACGGAATGCTCGAAGACACAAATTCGCTTGGCGGGGCACAATTATGATTTGAGGGCGCACTTGATAGTACATGTTATTCCCCGTTCCACTCCCGTTTCAACGTAAAACTCAAAATCACACACACTCCAGTATTAATATTCCGAGTAGGGTACCCCACTCGGAGTACTCCGATGGGTGTATCATTCAAGTTTGTAGGAGTCAGTACAAAGAGGAGGCAAAAATCTCCTGTGAATTGTTAGGGAGCTTTCCACTAACTGTTTTCCATAGGCGACAATAGTAAGCTTTTACCTTAGCAACCAAACTAAACAGCCGAATTTCATAAAAAGCACAAAACATGGTGATTTTTTTTTTCAATAAAGTATCAGCGCATCCGTAAGAAATAATGGCGTCCAACATGGAATCAGAAAATAATAAATATCAGGTAAAAATGATAACATCTTTATTATTTCTGCTTTCAACATAGACTGTGGGTGCTCGTTATAACCGCCTCAATGAGGCGGTTCTAACGAGAACCCACAATCTATGTTTTTGAGCAAAAATAAGGCAGATAATGTTTACCCCCGTAAACCCCACTTTTCCCTGTATAAAGTGTGGTTTTGGGGGGGGGGGGGGTCTTCGTTTCACGGACTTGTTATCGTGATGGTATGGTTTCTGAGAAGATTATTTTTTAAGTATTTTTTTTTTTTTTTCATTTTAGTTTCCAAGGTAACCATTAAAAATAAACAGTAAGCCATAAATCATATTGCAGATAGGAGATTGCTTAAGGAACATTTCTATGACAGTTTTGTCAAACTATCTGTAAAGGCTTGTTATTTAATACAGTTTTACTGTCGAGTCCTCACCGTTGTTTCATCTCTGTGGTTGCTTGATTTTTTGTGTTCACGGATATGATGCACTGATGAATTAGGAGGCCTTCTTGCGGACTGAACAAATTCTTTGTCAAAATTGCGACGGAAGTAAGGGCGAGGATTGTGGCCACAGAAAATCGATTTAAGCCACCCAATGAAATTTGTTTCGCTGCTCGTTCCAAGGCTGTTCTTCTGTCGCGGCTTATTTTTGTTATGGTCGGTGTGGGTTTATTGTAACCAGATCATTGCCTTCACTTCTATTTTTCATTTTTTTCCCATTATAAGTCAATGGAAACTCAAAGTTTATCACACTTAAGAGCTGAACTTCACAAAAAAAACAAAAAACATAACACCTGTTGCGGCCCATATTGTGAATATTTTCATAAAGTCCCGCCTCATAGAGCAGATGGTTTTTGAGGAGACGATTATTTAAGTATTGTTTTTATTTTTTAAATTGTGGTTATCATGGCAACAAATGAAATTGAGCAGTAGGCCTAGCATCATATGACAGACAGTAGATTGCCTAAGGAACATTTCTATGAAAGTTTTGTCAAAACATCTGCAAAGGCTTGACAGTAAATTTTCCTCATGATAAAAAATAGAAGTGAAGGAAATGATCAGGAATCGATACAATTAACCCACAGCTTCCATCAGAGACACCAAAGGGAAAGAATCATAAACATGAAACAACAGACCCTAATGGAAACATCAATAGCGGAAAGCCAAAAAGACAGTTACCTAACCACGAAATGGCCAATTAGCTATCCAAAACAAAATAATATAAGCGATACAAACACTCAAGGACAGTTACTTTCCCACAAAATGGCCAATCGGCTATCCAAGTCTATGGAAAAAGTCTATGGAAGCTCTAAGTTGCAATAGCAACCAAACCAAAGAGCCGATTTTCATGAAAAAAAAATCCACTAGCCCAAGGCTGCTTCAGATGCAATTTGGACCCAGTGGCTTCAGAGGAGAAAGTGTTAACCCCACATATACGATATACGACGACGACGGACAACTTACTATCCTATATGCTCCCCCGGAGCCTTCGGCTCTGGTGTGCTAAATATATCTCAGGAAAAATATGGTGAGCTGATACAAAATATATCGACTGGCGGGATGTTTGGACGCACTGAGGACCAACGTTATCGGATCTTATATTGCTAATTCAAGAGTGTACAAGGGGAGAAACTTACATATAAAATACCTGATTCGTGTCATTGAATATCAAGTTTATCAGGCTCGGCTTCGAGATAGCATGTAGATTCGATCAGCAAGCCTCGCGATTTTACAAGCGTGCTCGGAGCCTTGCCTGATAAACTTGATATCAAAAGACACGAACCTGGTTTTCTCGGAGCAAGTGCAGATATATAAGCAAACATCATAGCCACAGATAAATGGAGAATACCAGGTTCGTGCCATTTGATATCAAATTTATCAGGCAAGCCTTTGAGAACGCTTGTAGAATCGCGAGGCTTGCGTTCTCTCGAAGCCGAGCCTAATAAACTTGATATCAAATGACACGGACCTGGTATTCTATTTATCAGTTAATCCCCTTGTACATTCCTACAGTTTGGCTATTTTTTCCAGTGGTCCAGTTCATAGAAGTGCAATATCACGTTGACCTGATAAAGCTCACTTGTCCTGAGATAGCTTATCTTTATCAGGTCAGTATGTAACAATGCAATTAATATAGGGGATAACTGATAAATGGCAAGCCTCGCGATTTTACAAGCGTGCTTGGAGCCTTGCCTGATAAACTTGATATCAAAAGACACGAACATAGTTTTCTCGGAGCAAGTGCAGATATATAAGCAAACATCATAGTCACAGATAAATGGAGAATACCAGGTTCGTGCCATTTGATATCAAATTTATCAGGCAAGCCTTTGAGAACGCTTGTAGAATCGCGAGGCTTGCCTTCTCGAAGCCGAGCCTAATAAACTTGATATCAAATGACACGGACCTGGTATTCTATTTATCAGTTAATCCCCTTGTACATTCCTACAGTTTGGCTATTTTTTCCAGTGGTCCAGTTCATAGAAGTGCAATATCACGTTGACCTGATAAAGCTCACTTGTCCTGAGATAGTTTATCTTTATAAGGTCAGTATGTTACAATGCAATTAATATAGGGGATAACTGATAAATGGAGAATACCAGGTTCGTGTCATTTGATATCAAGTTTCCCAGGCAATTGTAAAAGTCGCAAGGCTTGCCGAACGATTCCATATGCGTTCTCGAAGCCGAGCCTGACACGAAGCCGGTATTCTATTTATAAGTTAACCTCCTTGTACACACTTACATTTTTGCCATTTTTCCAGTAGTCCAGTTCATAGAGTTCATAGAAGTGCAATGTCACGTTAACCTGATAACGCTCACTTGTCCCGAGATAGCATATCTGTATCAGGTCAATACGTTACAATGCAGTTAACATAAGGGGTAACTGATAAATAACAAAAAACGCAGACATCAGTGACGTCTGATCAGGATCTCCACTGTTTCAAACTTAATGCAGGTAATTAATTGCTAAACGGAAAAGCCAAATTTTCTTTCAGGACCTTTTTTTCAAGCACAGAGACAAATTATCTGGCCGATGCTGGCAGTGCTGTGAACTAACGAAGTCGTTAGTTAAGGTATCGTTAAGTTAAAACTGCGATCATTCATTTAATATGCAATTGTGTTAATATATTTGCTGGAAAGTGTGAGTAACTTTTGCGAGAACGAATAGTCAACATCAAAATTTTTCATCGGAAAATGTAGCCATTTTGGATAAATGGAGGAACGTACTATGTAACACGGGTGTGTTGTCGTAATTTAAAACTTTGGCAGATGGGGTACACGCCACCGAAATGAACTCTCTGAAGTGTTATATTTTTCTGGACTAGACTAGCTGGTCCTAAGCAGTGACCATCAGATATATCAAAACTTTCAAACCTGGAATCAATGATTCCTAGGTACAAGACACTTCTTTCAAACAGTGTTTGTTTCTTTTGTCAGCAAGCGTGTAATCTTTAATGACACAAACGGTAGGAGAATTAGTTTCTTTCAATAGGAAGGTTTCGGTCAACAGAAAGTGTACGGATTGTCGTAAAAATGCCGGGAACCTCTCCAGTAGCACATGCATCCATTACCCTAAGCTGTGTGCAATATTCAGCAAATAAGCAACAGCTGGACAGGAAAATGCTCTATCAAAGTCCAATAAACTTCAAGCAAATAGTGGTTGTTATGTCTTACCAGGTCTAATAAAATGTAAACGTCATGTAACATTATAGGTCAGCTCCTAGATAAGTGACAACTTTCAGAAAAAAATAAGGACGTTAAAGCCAGTGTATGACAAAACCGACAAGAAGACCGCTGCGTCTAGTGAGGACTCAGAGCAACCTACGTATCCATCCACTTTGTCAAGAAAGCACTCGATAGCATGGAGGCTATAGAACGTTCATGCGATAACCGAAGGCTCTGATCAGCCTGCACGAATGCTCAGGCTGTTCTGTGTTTTGGCTTCTTGCACAAGTCCTATTGTGAGTTGTAGGTTTCATCGAGCGATGACTCACTTGTAATAGGAATGAAGAGGTCATTACGAAAACACGCCTATACATATGTATTTTGAACTTTACCGCAGAAAAAAACACGAAAATTTTAAGATGAAAAATTGTGGTATTTTTCATATTTCTACCCAAAATATAGAGTGTTGGTACTCGTTAAAACCGTCTCATCGAGGCGGTTCTAATGAGCACCGACAATCTATATTTAGAGAAGAAATAAGTAATACAATATTTACCCCTGTAAATCCCAGTTTTACTGTATAAAAGTGGGGTTCAATGGGGGTCAAAATTAAATCGGCGTGTTTCCGTGATGTGAACAAGGACCTACCAAATTAACATGAACCTAGACGAGCAGAAACTAGCGCTGTCTCGTACGAAACACAGACAGAAGGTAGTCATGCACACAGTCACAAGCTGTCCTTAATGTAGCCAAATAAGAAATAGTCAACTAGTCACACCGACCTACGGCAATATATAATTACATTAAACAACTTCTGACCGATCTTTAATATTTGTACAGGATTTGAAAAGGCTGATCTGTTTAAAATATAACTATCTTTTTTTTTTTCTTTTTTGCACGATTTCCATCTGCCTTCCAAGCGACTGTTATGCAGTGTCACCGGAGAGATTCTGTTAAACTATCGAAACCCACATGATCCCCATTTTGTGGGAAACAAACTGTCCTATTATTTGGCTTTCCACTCGTGATGTTTTCATCAGGGTTTAGTTATTACGTGTTCGTGTTTCTTTCCCTTTGGTGTCTTTGATGGGATATGTTGGATAATTGTATTGATGCCTGATAATTGCCTTAAAAAGTTTACTTCCGTATTCCATGCGAAATATATATATACAGTAGAACTTCGATGGCTCGAACACCGATGGCTTGTTTACCACGGATGAGTCGAACCCATTCTTGAGTCCCTAGCATTATCCTCTACATAAGAAATAATTGGGGATGATTCAGAAGATTTAGTCTTTTATCTTGCAAATGTATGCTGTGTGTACTCATTAGAATCGCCTCGACGAGGCGATTCTAATGAGTACACACAGCATACATATTCATTATGGAACACCGAAAAGATGTCTAAAAGTATCTCGTTATGCCTCCTAGCAGTAACCCTCAGTGGCTCGAACTCCCCCTGTCTCGAACAGATTTTCGAGGTCCCAAAGGTGTTCGAGCTATTGAAGTTTGACTGTAGGTATTTGGTTTCGTCACCAGTACATCAAGGGCCTCTATTACAGTTTTATTTGCGGATACCATCCAGGGAACTTATTTCATAGCTATTTGTGGTTCTTCTGTTAACTTTCGATGTCCATAAATGCGAGCCTTTGTTTGGCGTTATATTAAATGGAGGTGTGATCAGTTTTGAGCAGCATTATGTTTAGTTAGCAATGAAAATGGTTCAAATAGAATAAAGCGACCTCATTGACTCGGTTCATATCTAACTGTGAGACATGTTTGCCAATAATTGATTCGTTCCGAATAGCTCTTGCTAATCATTTAGACTATGTTAACTGTCGGGTAAGTTCGTATTCCAGTTCCTTTGCTGCTGTCAGCATGCAAGGTTATACTTTCTCAATCCATTTAGTACCGCAAACCCTAAAATGGATACCCTGGCAAACAGTTTAGCCCCAGATCAGACGCCGAAAAACGCGGCGTCTGATCAGGGCCTACACTATCTGCAGCTAATTGCCAAATACATTTTAAAGATAACACACCTGACACCCCTAAATTTCGAAATGGATTCCTGCCGTATATAAGGAGGAGGATTCCATTTAGACAAAAAAGGGTTAAGTTAACTCCTTCAACCCTGTAGGCCTATTCAGCTACCTATGTATAAAACGTAGATCCAGATTTGAGGCTCATCATGATCCGTCCCGTTACTATCTCAAGTGAGTCTCGCGTGATGTGACGATATTTAATCATTCGAGTCGCAACCACCCGACTGAACGGACGTGTTTTTTGGAAGTCTTACTTTATGTGGAGCACGTGGTCGAGATGTAAGTTTTGGATTTTGAAATTGTAGGCAAGTTTTTCTTAGCCTGTTTATTTATGCAGTCAGTAGATACGGTTGAAGACTGCCATTGTTTTTTTGGCAAAATTTCAGGCGGAAATTTGTTCGTTAGGTCGAGTAAAACTTTTTGGTGTAACAGTATGTTCAGAAGGAATTGAGCACTTGTTTTCAATTATAGTTATGGAGCCGCTTGAAGTTACATGTATTTTTGGCGGAATGTTTTTGTGCAATCAGTAGATACGGTCGAAGATTGCAAAATTTTAGGCGGAAATTTGTTTCGATAGGTCCAGCAAAACTTGTTCGGTGTAACAGTATGTTCAGAAGGAATTGAGCAGTTGTTTTGAATTGTAGAGTTATGGAGCCGCTTGAAGTTACATGTATTTTTGCCGGAATGTTTATTTGTGCAATCAGTAGATGAGGTCGAAGATTGCAAGTGTTTAGGCGGAAAGTTTGTTACTTAGCTGGCAGGCTGGAGCAAAATGTTTTCGGTGTAATGTTCATGTTTGAGAGAACATTTTAGAGAGCTGTTTGATTTGTTCCTATGTGAAACACAGGGTATAGAACAGCTGATTTGACTTATTGAGTGTTGAACCCGCTTGTAGTTACATGTATTGTTGGCGGAATGTTTTATTGTGCAGATTGCCACGGTTTGTTGGCCGAAAGTTTGTTTGATAGCTGGAGCAAAATGTTTTCGGTGTAATGTTCATTTGTGAGAGAACATTTTAGGGAGCTGTTTGTTTTATTTCTATTTGAAACACAAGGGATTGAACAGCAGATTTGACTTTCCGCTTGAAGTTACATATATTTTGGCTGATATGTGTGTATCGGTGGGTCAGGCCTCAGATTCTATGACGGCTCCAACGTAAAGGCTTATTGAAAATTAAAGAGATAATGTTGGTTGGTGCCTGATGCTCTGTCTCTGGTCGGGCTCATCGGAGTCTAACTGTTGGTTTTCTTTTGCTCCAGCATTTCAGTGGTTTCTTGCTGTCGAGTCCTCACCGTTGTCTCACCTCTGTGGTTCTTTGATTTCTGTGTTCACGGAGATGTTGCACTGATGAGTTTGGAGGCCTTCATGCGGACTGAACAAATTATTTGTCTAAATCGCGGCGGAAGTAAGGGCGAGGATTGTGGCCACGTAAAATCGATTTAAGCCCCCCAGTGGAAATCTTCCACTGACCGTTCCAAGGCGGCTCTTCCGTGGCGATTTATTTATGTTGTTGTTTGTTACTTACTGTGTGTATCACTTGTGTCTTTTAATTTTGGATGGCCATATGGCCATTTTGTGGGAAAGTAACTGTCCATATGGCCTTCCTTTGTTTAGGTTTCCATTATGGTCTGGTCGCTTAATGTTTGTATTTCTTTCCCTTTGGTGTCTTTTATGGATGGAGTAAGTTAATTGTATCAATTCCTGATCTTTGTTTTACTTCTACTTTACACTGGTAGCTTGAGTAACACGTGGCGAGATTTTTCATGCTCAACCAGTGATCATTCAGGTCACAGGTGTTTACAAATGACTGCGGCGGAGTATTTTCTCTTTATTGGGACGTTTTAGGTGCTAGGTTTGTGTTGTGGTTCAGCTGCTATTTTGGCTGTTTGGGCCTGCTTCGGACCGGTAATTACGATAAAACATCTTGTGCTTGTCTTGCTAGGTGTTTTAGGGCAAGTAATTTCCACTGTTTACCCTTTACACCCTCCCATGAACTTGTCCACTAGTCCTTGGTTTCGGGTGTCTACTGGCAATTTTGGACCAAAGATGCCTATTAGAGGGGGTGACAGGTAGGCAATAGGCTTATTTGTCAGGTTTTTAATTTTGGTGGTTTTTAATAGGGACGACCCTTGTCCTTACCCAGGAGTACTAATCTCCCAGTGATTTTTTTCACGCGGGTTGGGGCTGGGTGTTTCTCTGATTTGTTTTGGTCATCTTTAGGTTCATGCAAATAACTTTTTTTCTAGTAATTCCTTATTTGGGGAAGAGTTTTTGACCCAAGTTCTGTGTTAAATAGTCAAGTGGAACATTTGGTTAATTTTTCGCGGAGAGACGACCTGACCTCAACTCGCATGCCTTCAGCGGAGGATGTTTGGACTCGGTTTTCCAAAACCCGCTATAAACATTTGAGTCGGTATTTAGGCCGCCTGTTTGAGTAATTACTTGTTTGGAAGCGCGCATAATTCGGATCCCAGTAAATGTAATGTAGTGAGAATCTACCTGTATTAAGCAAGCACCTGTCTTTTACAAGTACGTTTTGGCAATTTCATAGGTGTTTGTTTGAAACAGTTTGGACTGGAAGTTTGCTAACTACAGGTCTACTTTAATATTTAACATTTGTAATCAAGGTAGTAGAGCTTATATGCTTTATCGGAGCAGGTTCATATACACACAGATCTTTTACGGTATGCTATCCATGGCTAAAAAGGAGTGTTTGGAGTGTTGGGTGTTTTGTAGGGTCTTCGTGGCGAGATGAGTGTTTAGCAGCTGAGAGGAAGTTGTTCATTCTCTATTCCCCCAGTACTTAAATAAACTTGAGTCACATTGAGCGCAGGGTCACTTGGGATAATATTATATCTCAAGTGAGTGTCGCGTGATGTGACGATATTTAATCATTCGAGTCGCATCCATCTAGTACAGGTTAGGAGGTGTTTAAGAGCACCTCATTGTTATTTGTTGTTTGGTACCCTTATCGGGCGTTTTAGACCCCGTAGTAAGGACTGACATTTGTGGGTGTCCTTTTTTCCCATAGGCAATTGGCAGTTGAAGTGCTCTTCCCGTTTGATCGCTTCCGTGGCTGGGGGTCCTGAGGAGTGTGTGGCTTGGTTCCCCTCTTTGGCGGGTGTTTGGGGCTGGCTTCCCTTGTCGCGGATCCTGGTGTGTGGATGTCGTTTGGCGTGTCGCCGGTGACAGTTCAGATTATGAAATGGCATTTAAAAAAAATAAAATAAAAAATAATAAAATAAGTAGCACATTGAATATGCATGTTTGATTTTGCATTCTGTGATTCAAGTTTTCACTCTCTATTCCCCAGTACTTAAATAAACTTGAGTCACATTGAGCGCAGGGTCACTTGGGATAATATTAGATCAACACTGTTGGCCATGCTAATTAAAGCTAAGGAATTGAAGTTTAATATAGATCTTCTTCTTTTCGGTCTGTCTTATAGGACATGTACAATGACCACTGTTCATATTATTTTCACGTTTTTCCCGTCTTATATGATGCCTTTTGGGTGATGTGAGTTTATTGGTTAACTTAAAAGGTCTTGAACGGTTTTCTCGTCAGTCGACCGCTATACTCTACAGAGAATAGAAGGGAAGCTTTGTCTTTAGACCAAAGTTCATGAATCAGACTTTTTGACAGGCAGCGAGACTTGATGTTTGAGTTTGTTTCAAAATTTGGCTACACCATCCGGAAGTGTGTTGCTGGAACAAAACAGGAGCAAGTGCTGAGAAACCAGAGTCAGGGCCAGCTAAACGGAATGAAGTCGAGTATACGTTTTTAACTGTAACAATTAGGTTATTTGAAACATTTGAGGTCCGCACAAGAGAATAGTCTTTTTACCTGCCAGAAAGTTTTGTTAGTAGTAAAACGAGGTTTCAGGGATCGCCAGGAAAGTCGCAAAAGTAGCAGGAAAATATCCCTATGCCATTGGCATTTGGTAACTTTTGTCAGATTATAATCAGGTGTTT
Source organism: Lucinisca nassula (assembly GCA_963580285.1). Lineage (NCBI taxonomy): Eukaryota > Metazoa > Mollusca > Bivalvia > Lucinida > Lucinidae > Lucinisca > Lucinisca nassula. The sequence continues at coordinate 14,219,758 of OY757019.1, forward strand.
GTGCTTAGCAGACTGGTATTCGATCATTGAGCTTTCAAATTCAGCCTGTGAAGATTAAAAGTTGGGAATCCAAATCCCGTCGTTTTTTTTTTTTTGTTTTTTTTGTTTTGGTTTTTTTTCGGGTGCTAGCAATTCCGTTGATGTTGTTGTTTTGGTAAGAACCCAGAAATGCGGCCACCCAATACACAATTGGTGATTTGACAAAAAGCAAAACTCTACCTATAGAGAGTTAAATGCTTGTTTTTAAGCGCTCGTGTGATTTAGACATTTGCGAGGGCAAACTGATCAGACTCTACACTGATAATCGTATCTGGAAAATGAGTAAGCAAAGGTAGCATAGTTTATTTGCTGCAATTGGTTGCTAAAGAAAGACTTTAGAGCTTTGACTAATGAGGGAAACGGGCTCCATTTACTTTCGACAACTGTGCAGATTTTAAAGATTCTAAAGTTCAGAAATTCCAAGTATTGGTCACCTGATACTATCGGAGTTGAGAAGCCTCCGCGGTGTAGTTATGCTACTCGCCTCATTAACAAGTGGTCATGGGTTCGATCTCGAGCTTCTCCAGACTTTCGTATCATCGGAGTCTTGAAACAGAGGCCTCGTCACAATATGACCTTAGATGTTCGTGTGACGTAAAACTCAAACACCCGCACTATCGGAGTAAATGCTTTTGCATATGGTTGGAGTCGGAATTTAAAGTGGATTGTTCCCCTTGTTTTTCTTAATTCTGAAAGCCTTGATCTATATGCTTTGTATGAAATCGAGGCGTTTTCATACTTCCCAAATCCTTGGCCCCTACGGGTCGCTATCGAACTTATGTTCTGTAAGTGGCGTTCTATATAACTGGGTCAGATTCCAGGAGTCTATTAGCTATGTCGTCTTTTGTAAGTAATGTTCTGTATTTATATGCTAGACGGTTACTCTAGTGCTCGATTACAAAAAAAAAAAAAAAAAAAGAGAAGGAAAAAAGAAAAAGAAAATAAAAAAGAAATGAAAGACAGAAAATCATAAACAAAGACATTGCCGTCGTTATACCGATTTGTTTCACACTGTTTGTTCTGCAAGGTGCTACCGGAGATCGACACATGTACTTTTCGTTCATATTTTTATTTACCAGAAAATGCCTTTTAATAGGCTATTTGAGTACGTTATGAGATTTCATTAGAATTAGCACGTTTTCAAGTAAAAATGTTTGATATTTTTACTTACGTTTTGTACGGATATGGATTATTGGTGCTCGTTAGAACTGCCTCAATGAGCCGGTTCTAGTGGATACCCGTGGACTGTGTTTGGGTTGGAATTGGGAAGGTGGTGAATACCCTCGTAGACCCCACATTCGCCATACGGAGTCGGGTTTGGGGTGTTTACAATGTCTAGTTAACTTTACATTTAATATACGTTGCGATTCAGCGCCCAGCAGCTATTTGTCATTTTCTTAAAGCTCTGTAACAACGCGGATTCAATATTGCAGCAACGTTTCTGTCGTATTGAATTCAAATAATAGCAGCTCGTGTGGAATTTCACTATTTTATATTGCCTAGAAAGAATGCAGTTAATTGTTCGGTAAATTTACGTTAAGCGAACTCTTTTACATCCATATATCCATTCATAATTCTAACAAACATCTTGTGCGTGGACAACAGTATGTTCTAGTCCTTGTCAGAGTACTGGTTTTCTAACATTTTATTGCCGCGTATTTTCTCTTATCTTTCTTTCCATACTACAGTTACCATCGCGAGGAACATATGCAGGCTAGTTGCGACTTATAGTCCAACTGCAAGAACGATAACACAACAGCAACACAAAGTAAAAAGGCGATAGTGTTGCATTAAAAATTTAAAGAACAAATCAGTGAAAAGCATTATGGCAGAAGTTGGTCCAGGGAAAGAACTGCCACACTGAACTGGTCAAGTGTAGACTGCTTTTCTGTATATATGCTTTCTTTGGTTCAGTGCGCATTCATTCATGGCAACCTGGTGTTAAAAAAAAAAAACAAGTATTGGGTAGTAGCCCAGAGATTGGTACCGGGTAGTAACCCAGAGAGAGAGAGAGAGAGAGAGAGAGAGAGAGAGAGAGAGAGAGAGAGAGAGAGAAGTCACGTAGATGTAACCCACTGAGAGAAAAAAAAAAGATTGAAAAAAAAAGAATAAGACAGAAGTCATGTAGATATCTTATAACAAGTAGCAGCTTTCTGCAATAGTTCAAGCTTTATAAACCTGAGATTGTTTCCCCGAGTCTTACGTCATGTGTCATTTATCGTATCCTTAATTTTTACAGTATGATAATACTATAGTGCGTTATTCTCTGAGAACATTCTTGGGTTTATATTTTAGTTTCGATGAAGAAGCTTAAAAATAATTTTGTGTTTTAAAGATTCCTTTTCAAAGCGAACTATGGAGTTCATGAGTTAGACGCCTAAACGACCACCCTGGCCTCGGAGATGCAGCAAAACGAATATGGGACAGTGTTACATTCTAGAGCAGACAGAACGAGCAACAATTTCTACTGTTAAGTGAGTTTGGTTCTACATGGTGCCAGTCAATACGTTAGTCACTACAGGCTTCATTGGAAGTTCTTTGTGTGCTTCTTAGTCATCTAGTGAAGTCAAAAGTATCTGTTTCTGCGTAAAATTTTATATCTACGCAATAAGTTGGAATCATAAGTTCGCTTTAATGTCGAACCCTCGACAAACAGTCGGTGTATATGGCCTTGGAAGGATTGAAGCGCATAATGTCAGCACCCTTCAGGAAGAGTTCTATCACTGTGGATCGTCTACATAAGGGGAAATTCATGTTCTATTTCTTAAATAGTGAAAACATAAAAAGCGGATGTGTATGGTCTTTGCGCACTACAGGGTTTTCCAGGTTCTTCATATTCAAGTAAATTATCTAATATTAACATGCGTGGCATGAGTTTGTGTTTTGTGTAAAAGTCTAGTAAAACGATCAGTATAGAATGGTCATCAATATTACACTGGCACCGATTCACGGCAGTTCTATGGTTAAACAGACATACAGCCGCTTCAAGGTTACAGCCGAAATCCGATCATTTTTCACTTAGGGTCTTCAGTATAACAAAACTTTTTGCTTTAAAGAAAGTTATCATATAGAGCAAGAGAATATTTATTCGCGCTTTAGATTTATTGAAGGCAAAACTAATCGTTGCCTCCATAGTCTTGGAAGCAGCTTCAAATAGCAATGGAGAAGGGAGCTTAGTAATGGCTCACGGTCATTAGAAACTTTTTTCGTCCAAAAGATGCCTTTAGTATCGTAAAATATAGTTTTATAATTTTGCTTAAATCCTGGTTTCTCATAAACTATGGGTCGTGGGTTCAAGCCCTGGCTTTTCTAGACTTTCGGAAGAATTTTAAAACCGAACTCCTGTTTCATTATGACATGAGCTATTGGTCTGACGTAATACTTATATATAGGCACATACACACCATTCTGATTTAAGAATCCGTTACCTGGTACCCCTTCTTTGATTTTAAGTCGATCTGTAGCGTTCAGCGGCATCTCCAATCAATCGTTTTCTTACTTGAATTCTTATTCTGTAATGTGACAGATTCTCGCATTGTGACCACAAAGCAAGAGTTCGACCCAAGACAGCATAGAAAAGACTACTATTATTTTCGGACGAACGAAGTGAGGGAGAAAATAAATCTTCTTCTTTTCGGTCTGTCTTATAGGACATATACAATGACCACTGTTCATATTATTTTCAAGTTTTTCCCGTATTATATGTGAGTTTATTGGTTAACTTAAAAGGCCTTGAACAGTTTTCTCGTCAGTCGACGGCTATACGCTACAGAGAATAGAAGGGAAGCTTTGTCTTTAGACCACATTTTTTATCGAAAATACAGTAATTAATGATCGGAACATCGGCTGTTTCCAACTAACAAAGTCAGAAGTCATTGACCAACCCATACATGTTTTACGTGATCTTGACAGGGGAATGAGACGGTCAACAAAATATTTAGAATCGTGAACGATTTACAAGAGTTGAAAAACGTTTCGCCAGTTCTAGCGAGCATTTCGAACAGCCAATACCACATTCAAGGATCTTTATACATGTATATTTAACATATCTAAATGCACAGTGTGAAATATAGAAAGTCACTGAATAGATTTTGACACAAGTTTTCAGCTAAGCTGTTTTTTGCTGGATGTCGTGCGCTTTTAGATGTGGACATTCTGTTTTATAATAACTACTCAGTGCTCTTGCCACATTATTTATGCATTGCGGTAGTATAGAGCTTCTGCCGTGACGTCACAGAACAGGTCTTTGTCGAGAGTTGTCTATATTAGTTCGGGGTTAAACGGTAGTATCAGAAATTGTTTTCAATATTCATATTTTGCACCTTATGAGATTAAAATTCTTCCAATTATCGAATGAAAATAATTTTAGAATTCGTATTGATAATTTATAAAATGATTTTTTTTTTTGTTTTTATGACTGTTGAGTTTAATGCCGGTTTTATTCAGTATCGCGCAAATACCATAGACGAATTATGCAAGTTTTTCGTACTTTAAAAAAAATGCCATTAGAAATCATTGAATGGATGTATAAATAAGTAGAAAATTACAATCTGAGAAGATTTTTATTTTATTCAGTTAAATCGCGGTTTAAATTTCCGAAAATTTTTCTATCGACTATGGTCCAGTTTCTCCTCAGATAAGATAGATAGCTCTGTATTGATCAGGTATTTGACGTCACGGGATTTCGTTCAACTGTCGTTTTTAATACGAAGTATGGACATGCATGTTAAGATTCCATAACTTCAATTACGATTAGGATTTGACTGCTTTGGCAGTCATGTGATTACCAGAACAGCATAGTGTAGTATGTTGCATTGTTACAAGTTGATAATAAATGGAAATCGTCAATCTGTAGCGTTCAGCGGCATCTCCAAATCAATCGTTTTCTTACTTGAATTCTTATACTGTAATGTGACAGATTCTCGCATTGTAACCACAATGCAAGAGTTCATTCCAGGACAGAATAGAAAAGACTACTTTTATTTTCAGACGAACGAAGTGAGGGAGAAAATAAGCTATTTTATATATACTAGTATATATTGTGAAATAAAGGTGTATTGATGCTATTAAACGAAAATTAAAAACAAAGGAATATTTTACATTTTGGGATTCATTTTTATACCGTTTGCTTGAAAAAGAGCCGTTTTCCTTGGATCGGCATCACAAGTACATGCTCTACAATATTGTATCACAGATGCTTGCTTACCTCGTTTTAAAGAAAGATTTTGCAATTTGTATTTTCTGGAACGAAATCAATTGGTCTTTCTAAACAAAAGTTTAATTGTATCCAAATGGAATGAGATATCCTAATTCTGAGATACAGTTATAAAGTTGTGACTTTAAAGCATACTTGCGCCAAATATCATGCAATTTGGGCGCTAATTTAAGAAACTGAACCACTTGAAGACAGGCACCCACACAGAATTTTCATTTTTCAGGAAAGCTAAAAAACGTCTGCTGTCCTTTAAAACTACTTTGAAAAGGATTGATTGGGCTGATACAGCAGTCCCTTGCCCAATTTATCAATCAGCGTTCACAAAACTTCATCGGTATTATTCTTGGTGTGTTTTAATTCATTTAATATGTAGTTTGCTAAAACTTTTCATTTTCTACTCATAGACATTCATCAACTGCCGACAGGTAAATTATTGGCCATGATGCTAAATGAGTGCATAATGGCTTCACACCTTGGTACAGACTTATAAACTTATTGAAGATTTTCTGGCAAATAACCAATATTGTGTCTAGTCTTTGATGTGCAATGTCTAATTTGTTCCAACAATTAAATGGCCTGAGCCTGCTAATTTGAAACAAGAACAAATCTCTGAGAGTTACAGTAAATCATAACGCAGACACGCCAGGCCCTATACAAATACATTACCACCTTTATCGCCGAAAAAATGAAAATTTTATGATGAAAACTTGTGATATTTTCCCTAATTCTGCTTTAAAATATAGATTGTGGGTACTCGTTAAAACCGCCTCGATTGATATTTTTCTTATTTCTGCTCTAGAAATACGAAAAATAAGGTATACCCGTAAACCCCAGTTTTACTATATAAAAGTGGGGTTCAAGGGGGGTCAAAATTATGTAGGCGTGTTTTCGTGATGGAAATGAAATATAAAAAGGATTTAGAAAAATTAATGTAAATTGTGAAAAATGCAGAAATTTTTGATATCATGGTGCAGACTATCCCAAACCAGCGAATAACTATTATAATGAATGTGCCCAGCTTCGTAAATGGACGAGATCACTTCAGACACTCAGGGCGAAAGGGTTATAGTGTGATTCACATGTCAAGGTCAGTCTGTGCAGTGGTATTCTGTAAAATTCATTATGTGTAGACGTGTCTGTCGAACAAGAGCGATCTGCTGCATTTGAGTCATGTCTGGACAAAGTATATACGGTAGTGATTACGTCCCCCGCCCATCGGGGCTTGAAGAAACAGATGGGCTGCAGGATGCTTCCACGCAGAGCTGAAACCAACCGCACACGGGTACTGGTAAACCGCTTAGAGAATCTAAGCTTGCCCTGACAAAGCGGTGCGAGTCGGACCGTCCATGCTTATAAACCCTATTGGTTACATTGGGCGACAGGGCTTGAGATGTCATTTCATCTCAATGTCGAAAAAAAGACCCACAAATTGGAAGCAATGTCTCCAAAATGACATATACAGTGTTGACGGGGACGTTAATCACTCATTCTCAAATGAATTGGGATTTTAGTAGTTTAAAAAGTCAAATTATAAAGTTACTTAGATTCATTCACCGATATATTCACAATAAAGTATCAACATGTACCTATACTCATTTAAAATTCCTTGGTCAAGAAACGAAAAGTTATTTCACACAAACAGCTAGAAATATGCCGGTATTTTGATAAATTTTGATTGTGAGAAATGTACGCTACAATCTACTCGTTTGTTACACCCTTCTATAACATCACACAAATCAAGAGACCGCAGCTCGCAATGACAGAAACTTACGAGCGGGATATTAAGCGGGGACAAAAATTAACATATGGTCATATATATTGTAAAGAAATGCATAGCTATTTTGAATAAAATTCAGGGTTGGTTAGAGATGACAGAAAAAGAAATAGTTTTCTGAAAGCATACAACTTTCATTTTGTTTTAACAGAAGCACATAATAGCTAGGTCACTTACGACTATTTCATTTGAACAGGTATTGAGTGTAAAATAAGGATCACAAGTAATGTTACTTTGGATAAACGATCAACATAAGCAATAAGTTTATTTGAATTATATGTAAAAAGTCGCGGACATTACAGTGATTTTGTTTCTATAAGTCAAGTAGATTACTAACGTGATTAGCTGACAATATAGCTGTTAGTGTCATTTTCATTCATTATTTGGATCTAACTAATGTAACAGTGCATGTTCAGTCATATGCTTTTAAAACATGGTGTCGCTATTGCGCAAAAAGCCTCGGTATATACTTTTACACATAAACAATGCTCTCCTGACAGATAAACTGCGTTCTTAAGGCAGCCGAAATATTAAAAGACATATCTATCACATATAAACACACAACAACCGCATGGCCTTATGTTCTCAACAATCAAGTATCTAAAATTAATGATGCAACTGCGAGAATTCGGTATCGAACATTACAGTGCATTCAGAGTAATTTTTTTTCTATCCAAAAGTCTTCAAAATGTAACCAATTTATGTCTACCAGCTGGAAGAAAGTAACACATTTTGTGAAGTTTGTAAATAAGTTCTAACAACTGTAAACAAATGCATGTCTGTAAATGGCAGCTATGATGGTCTCGGACATTACCATACACGGTAAAGGGACATGCTATGCCACTTTACCATTTCTACCTGTAAAATTGAAAAGGAATCTGAGATTAAATTTGTTGTATCTAGTTTACATAATCATGAGCAAACCAGCATACCCTAAAATATACATATTTATTTTAGGTGGGGATGTTCGATACAATTTGTACTGTTCGATACCATAAATTTAGTAACATAAACTGCTCTTACAATGTTTTTAACATTCAAAATATGCATTTGGAAATACAAATTGGAGAGTTGAAGTGTCTTCTTAACATGGCACATTTAATTTTGAAAATATACATTCAGGCAAATAATATTTGGGAAAAGATTATAAGCTATGGGACTCAAATCCAAAATCGAAAATAAGTAATAAATTTTGAATCAACATTTTTACCGTTTGCAGCTATTGGAAGAAATGTAGCAAACATGTATATCACTTAGTGTTCAGCTTATACAACTAAGGTTGCACAATTCAATATAGTTCATTTATTTGCAGTCATTATCCCTGAACGGTCAACATACCAAACCTGTCATGTTCGATACCAAATGTAGTGGACATTTCATCGCATACATCCACTGTTTATTGCAATAGAATAATGCTCTTGCAAGCGTTCAAATGTTGTTCATTTATATTGAGTTTTGGTGGCATATTCTTAATTGAACTATATTAATTGTGGCAGATAATATTGGAAAAAGGTAAAAAGTTTCTATGCATATATTTAAAAACAAAATATGACTTCTGTTTTCCATTAACTGTGGTATTGTCTGCCGACTCTCTCACCCATCAAACATCGGAAAAGGCAACCATGTCGTCTGCAGACACTTTCTATTACGTAATATGGTAACGGAAAACTGTGCCACGTGAGAGACATGTGATCAAGCTGTTAGACTAACAATTTTCGGTATTGAGCATTACAGGTCTCGAACATTACAAAACACTGGAAATGAGGAAATTCAACATCAAAATATTATTTTTGTTCCAGATGATGTATTTGTGTTAGTCACACATTGCGGGAGTTTCTTTCATTCTATTATTTTTTGTCGATACATACGAAATAAGCCTGGTAAAATAATCGCGAACATTACATGCATTTTTGCAACAAATTCATGCACATTTTTGTATGACATGTATTTTTAATTTCCTATTGTACAGGTAACATCAAACGACCTTATATGCTTATTATAATATAGAATCTCAATTTGGTCACGTGTCCGTGTAACAAAATCTCAACGTTGTTTTGAAATATCAAGAAGAAAAACGTCGTCTCGTGCATAACAATGCTTAATTAAATTTCGGCGACAACCACAATCGAGGAAAAATACTTAGTAAGACTCCATGTGGTCCTGCTAATCGTAGTTATTTCCCAATCCAGTATATGTACATTTTATGGAAACCACATAAACCTTTCCTTTCTAGTGGAATTGCAAATTTGTAAGTGCGCAAACAAGGAGAATTCGAAAAGCGACAGTCTCGAACATTACAAAACCAGGTTTTCCCGTGGCTCATTTTCCCGGAAAAGGTACTTTTCAACAGGAGGTTTATCATGATATCTTTGGGACCTGTTGTTCTGTCATATAAACGTATGCATTGGGCAAGAATGACTGCTTGATTTCAGAAAATATACGGGGACTGCAATATCCCAATTCATTTGAGAATGAGAAGCCTCCGTGGTGCAGTGGTTACGCTACTCGCCTTGTAAACCAGGGATCGCAGGATCGATCCCGGGCTTCACCAGACTTTCGGATAATTAAAAATCAAAAATGAGCTCCTTTAAGAGCAATGAAAACATTCATAAGAAAGAAGATGGGCCATACTACGTAGTTTCGGCTAAAAAAAGCCTCATCAGTGACCCTGTAATGATCCGGCAAAGAAAGCCAGAGGAAACATACTGCAATTTTGCGAATTTCGAATAGGCAGTCGATTCAAAGACTGATAAAAATCAAAATGGGGTCCAAATAACTAAAATTCTGTCTAGAATATGAGTCTAAACCAATAATATATTTCCGATTTCTCAGAATATTCACGATGATCTCAAAGGACCAAAAGTAAAAATATAAACTGCACTATGGTTGATGTACGGGGAGACGTTTTACGGCCGCCACACGGCACAACACCAGCTACAGTGAAGGCAAATAAAAATCAAAAATGAGCTCCTTTAAGAGCAATGAAAACATTCATAAGAAAGAAGATGGACCATACTACGTAGTTTCGGCTAAAAAAAGCCTCATCAGTGACCCTGTAATGATCCGGCAAACCGAGGTCCCGTCTGCTTATGACCTTAGCTGTTGGTGGGACGTAAAACTAAATCTCACTCACTCACTCATTTGAGAATGAGTGTAAACCTCAAATCAAACACACAAAAACAGAAGAGATTAAAATCACATAGGAAAAGTCACTATCAAAGCACACAGACATTGCAAGCCCTCGAAATACTAGATATCAGAAACTAAGAAAATGCTCAGGGAACGATGGAATTACCTTAAAATACAGAAATAGATGCACAGTCTTTGACAGTCCATCACGAAAACACGCCTATATAATTTTGACCACCTCGCTCTTATGTTGAAAAACTGGGGTTTACAGGGGTAAACATTATTTTTCTTATTTCTCCTCTAAAATATATATTGCGGGTACTCGTTAGAACCACCTCTATGATGCGGTTCTAACGAGTAGCCACAATCTATATTTTGAACAGAAATAAGGAAAATATCACATTCTTTCATCTAAAAAATTAGTTTTTTTTTTCGGCGGTAAAATTTAACATGTATTTGTATAGGCATTTTTTCGTAATGAAAGACACCAACAGAGATGAAGGGTGCACATGTAACTGGAACAGTACAAGTAGGAAGTTATAAGGACAGCTTCTTTCCTCCAAGAAATGGCCAAACTGTTGTCAAAATACTAATATCACCACGACGTAGATGCCATCACGTGAACAAGTCCGTGAAATGAACACCTCCTTACACCCCACTTTGTATAGAGAAAACTGGGGTTTACGGGTGTAAACAGTATTTTTCTTATTTTTATTCCAACCCATAGATTGTGGGTACTCGTTAGAACCGCCTCAATGAGGCGGTTCTAACGAGCATCCGCAATCTATGTTTGCAGTATAAATAAGAAAAATATGACAGATTTTCATTTGAAAGTAGCCATTTTGGAGATGTGAAAAAAATGCATTATGTCGCACGGGTGTGTTATCGTAATGCACAGAAATATAGTGGCAATATTAAACCACAGCAAGAGTACCGCCTTGAACGGTCAGTAATGGAGTGGTATACACCGACGGCCTCAGTGAGAGACAGAGTGTCAGACCCCTTCCGATTTACGAGAGCAAGTCAATAAGTTACAAGTATCCCATTTCCAGTTGGCCGAGACATCCAAAATTTTCATGCCTTGTTTTAATAATAATAATGCGATAATAATTGTTTTAATAATAATTATAGTGATAATTTTTCTGGTCAGTTCAGAAAAGTTGTTGCTAAATACACCACGACCTCGTTATAACACGGTTCATTATAACACGGTTTGGATATTACACGGTTTCAAGATGGATCCCAAAAATGTGTAGATTATACAGAAAAATGACCATTAATGGTCATTTTTTCTATATAATCTACAAATTTTTGTTTGAATATAACACGGTTGTTTAAGAAACACGGTTTTCGCTTTGGACCCCATTAATAGTGTTATAAAGATGTGGTGTACACGAAAAGTGGTTATAGCACGGGTGTTATGTGACAGACCGCGTGTTCGGTTGTCGACCCTTTTACAGTGGACAAATCTGCTTTGCTCTTTGCTTGCACGGCAGTGGGCCGGACTCCTGACTCCTTGATAAGGATCCCACCCTAAATCCTTTGTATTCGGGAAGGGTGGAGCCGGACATTTCCTGGGTTCGACCCTCCACGATCTAACTGGTGGTTTCCTTCTGCTCTGGCGTCGGATTGTTGTTGAGTCCTCAAAATAGAAGTGTGGACAATGATCAGGAATCGATACAAACAACCCACAACTCCCTATCCAAAATAAAATAATATAAGCGACACAAACAACCAAAGACAAACTATAACAAAATAAACCGCGACAGAAGAACCGCCTTGGAACGGTCAGCGGAAACGAATTCCACTGGTGTGGGGGGGGGGGGGCTTAAATCGATTTTACGTGGCCACAATCCTCGCCATTACTTCCGTCGCGATTTAGACAATTTATTTGTTCAAACCTGATTCATGATAATATTAATCTATACATAACCATATACCATGTATTTTATCATGACTCCCTGCTGAGCTGGAAAGCTTCCATGCGGATCAATTTATTATTGTTATTTTGTTTGATACTCTACTTGAACTGAGGGCGAGGACTGATAAACTTTGGAGTTGAAGCCCCCAGTAGTTTTAATACTGACCGTCCCAAGGCGGTCGTTCTTTGGCAGTGTCTTGTTTGTTATTTGGCTTGGTGCTGTTGGTTCGTGGTGTGTGCCTCCATGTCACTTTTTGTTGGTGGCTTTGGACGACTGCGTTCTTGGGTTGTTGGCTTTCCTGGGTGGCATTTTCTTACTAATTGTAATACATGTTTTAGGCAAGCGGGCAAAATTGCATCCTTATCGTGTCATTCAGTCATAAGATCATGGCTAGCGATGCAAAAGCAAGCTTTTCGTCAAAAGTTGAGTACCGTGCTTGTATTTGCAAGGGAAACAGGTCAGCAAAAGTATTGTGAGTTTATCAAGGTTTATGAGTCTTCTGCATCTTCGTATGCACAAGTTAAATTCTGGGTTGAGGAATTCAAACGCGTTAGAACGTCATTCAATCGATCTTAGCCCACAGTGAAATTCTTTTCACCGACCGTTCCAAGGCGGTACTTTCTGTCGCGGTTTATTTTTTGTTACGGTTTGTCTTTGAGTGTATGTATCGCTTATTTATTTTGGTTTGAATAGCCAATTGGCCATTTTATGGGAAAGTCACTGTCCTTTTGGTTTTCCTTTATTGGTGTTTCCATTAGGGTCTAGTTATTAAATAAGTTTTCATGTTTGTGTTTCTTTTCCTTTGGTGTCGCTGATGGGAGCTGTGGGTTAATTGTATCGCCTTCGCTTCTATTTTTAGAAGACGAAACCAGGTCTGGACGCCTATCAGGTGAATAATTTATACTTCATACAAAAATCATCGCTGCATGTAATATATTAAAGGTGCATTATTGAGCTACCGTGTCTCAATTTTTTTCTGTTTTTTTTTTTTTTTTTTTTTTTTTATCTTCAATACATACTCCTTTGTCATGTGTACACTTTTGGAGTAAAATACAGCTTCAGAACTTTGTGAAAATGGTCGTTTTCATTCGTGTTTACCCTTCGCGCTGAACATGTGTTCGGAATTTCTGTTCTAAAAATAGATCTGTCATTTTACACATACATGGCGACAGTATCGTCTCTGAGTGTCGTTACTTATGGCATGGTATTCAGCGTCATATTTTTTTCCGATTCAGGCATGGCCTAAGGAAACAATGCCAAAAATGAATGTCGCATAACGTCATATATGGGGATTCTATTTTGTCACGAACTAAAAATAGATCTAACTAGTGTTCGAAACCTAGTTAGGGAATCCCTCTCAAACTCATTTACCTATCATCATAATTGTTCGCGTTTTTGCATAAAATGCATTCATTTGTATTGTTATTATGCATTCATTTGTATTGTATTAGTGTAGGAAAACTACCGGCTATATGTATTTTAATTTTGGAAGCATTTTTTACCGATAGCTCAATAATGCACCTTTTAATGCCTATTTACCATTTAAAACGATCTGAACTTTGTCAACCAAATATTGTTTGATATCGACGAGATCGAGATGGAAGATATTAAAATGAAGTAAATTAGACAGCTAATCATTATCGGCGACTAGGAAAGACTCAGGCGAGGCTTTGTTCCTTACAGTCATGTAAGTTTATTATGAGGTAGCTCCCTACAGTGTGAGTAAATTACGAGGTCACCTCATGCAAGAAAGCCCTGTAAGTCGGCAGTCCAAACATGTACCATATTTCCGGTTTTGATGCTCTCGGAGACAGATACGTTACAAACCCTTCACTCGGGCTGAACATATTACATTTCTTAGGCCTCGATGCTTTTTAATGAAGGATAGAGATTTCTCAGTTATATTCACTTAAGTGAGAATACGATTTTTATTTTTCTCTGTTTTTGAATTCGATGAATCCTAAAAAATAACATATAGATCTATTCTGTTTGTCAGAAGTCACTTAGGAAAGCGTTATTAATGTGTGACACAAATTACGTCATGCATGTTTTCACGTCATTCCAACGCTGATGACCTCATTTTTGCTCCCACGCAACGTAAATAATGCGCGCGACGCCAGACAAGCTTAGCAATTGCGGACATCATTTGTTTGTTTGTTTGGTTGATTTGAGGTTTAACGTCCCCGTCAACACTGTAAAGATCATTTTGGAGACGTTGCTTCCAATATGTGGAACTTTTACCCGACGTTGAGATGAAATGACACCTCAAGCCCAGTCGCCCAATGAAACTAATAGGGTTTATTAGCATGGACGGTCCGCCTCGCACCGCGGTTCCTGGACAGGCTTACATCATAGTGTAGATTATATTTTCTTGTCCTTTGGGATCATTGATTCCATTGTGGAATTTTGAAAATATCCGAGGGTCACTGATGAGGCCTAATTGGCCGAAACTAGCTAGTCTGGCCCAGAAAACATGTACACTCCATATTTTTCAGTTCTGTGGTGTATTCCTTGCTTCCAAAGGGTAACCCTTTTATAGAACATATTTAGATCCTCCAAGCGGTTTACCAGCACTAGTGTGGGGGCCGGATTCAGCTCTGCGTGGAAGCATCATGCAGCCCATATATTTCTTCAAGCCCTGTTAAATGTAAATTTCAAGTGAACCATTTGATAAAGTTACATTCTAAGCTCTTTTCCAGGTGCAAGTTTGCAGTTTACACCCCACTATTTTAACCACGTAACACCTCTAAATCGTCGCGAAATCTCCGCGGAAAAAAGCGTGTTCTATGTGATGCTGCCTGGCGCTTTGAAATTTCGTTACAAATTACAATTTAAAGCATGAAATAAACAAAAAAAAATGATTTTTCAGTGTAAGAACAACTCTTATTTCCATCGTGAGCACCAAACGAAGTATTTTCACTCGTGGCATCGCCACTCGTGAAAATACTTCTTTCCGTGTTCATTCGGTGAAATAAAAATCGATCTTACACTGAAAAAATCAAATATTCTCTATATCTGACATGCTTTTCAATAAATGATAGAGATTTCTCACTGAAATCTAAATCGATATCCTAACTGTAGTGAAAATACGATTTCTATTTTTCACTGTTTGTGAATTCGATATATCCTCAAAAAATAACATAAAGATCTATTCTCTGTTTTGTGAAAAGTCAATTCGGTAAGCGTTAATAATGCGTGACAGAAATTTCGTCACGCACGTTTTTATGCCAGTCCGACGTTGATGGCATCATTTTTATTTGCCCCCTACGCAAAGTAAATAATGCACGCGATGCCATACAAGCATAGCAGCCGCGGACAGTATTTGAATGCAAAGTTCAAGTGAACCATTTGATAAAATTACATTTCAAGGAGTTTTCCAGATGCAAACTTTAAGTTTCCACCCAACATTTTACCCACTTAACACGCTGAACATCCATGGCCATCTTTCGATAACTTACCTGGATGACCGATACACAAAAATGAATTGATTTAGACAGGAGATCGCTTTTTTAATAATCTATTTAAAACTTTTGCTACATGCTGATACGTTTTCTGCGATTTTATCGTCACAACAATTTGGTCCTTTTTAGTCACAATTGAAATAATTAATATATATAGCAAAATGAAGAAAAAATAACGATGAAATTAAATATAGATAAAGATCAGTACGTGTTTTTGAGATTCGATCGATTATTTTCAGTCGGGGTCGTTTTTCTCAATATCAGATGTTTATATTGATGTAAATTTTTCATAGGTAAACGCACAAGTTCTTTAGGTCCTTTTTGAAAGTTGATTTTTTATATCAAGTTTCTTTGTCATTACATTTCTACTTCCGGTACTGGCTAGTTTGAAATTAACAAGTGAACCCTATTCTCAAACTTGGTTGCAACAGTAATCCGAGAATGTACGATAAATCTCAGAAACTAACGAGCAGCCGAGACACCAAATGACTTGTGACTTAATTGTTAATGACTAATGGATAATTGTCTCGATTCCTGATCATTGCCTTCACTTCTACTTTTCATGCCACATATATTTATTTAATAAATGTATTTATTTATTTATTTATCTATTTATTTTACCTACTCCCACCCCACCCCGCCCCTCGACAAAGGTATGGTAGTTACCCCGGCGAGGTGATCCTAACGACTACCCACAATTTATGTTTTGGAGCAGCAATGTGAAAATGTCAGCTTTTTGTCTATGTTTTATTATTATTCAGGTGGAAAAATTGCGTCATTCATAATGAGGATCCTCTCATCAGACTACTCATCATAGAATTACAGACTGTCACGCTACGCAACTCTGTTGACCTTAAGATATTATTAACGAAGCTTCGTTATTCCCCTAATTTACCTTGCCGAATTAAAATAGTTGGAGATGTCTTAATCGACGCGAAATCGCCCCGGAGATGTCTTAATCGAAATAATCTTAATCGTCTTAATCGCCCCGAAATAAAAATTTGTTCTCTGTGATGATAGCTGAGGCTTTGAAATTGCGTTACAAATTGCAATTTAAAGCATGAAAGAAACAGAAAATTTGATTTTGTTTCAGTGTAAGATCAGTTTTTATTTCACTCCCAAACACTATAAGAATTATTTTCAATCGTGGCATCGCCAGTCGTGAATATCTACATCTACATCGATACGAAATACTTCTTTTGGTGTTCATTCGGTGAAATTTAAATCGATCTGACACTGAAAAAAGTCGAATATCCTCTATTTATGTCACTCATGAACGCCAATAGACGTATTTTCTTTCATGGCATCGCCACTCGTGAAAATACTTCTTTCGGCGTTCATTCGGTGAAATAAAAATCGATCTTACACTGATATCTTCTATTTTGTTCACGCACGAACACCAAAAGACTATTTTCTTTCATGGCATCGCCACTCGTCAAAATACTTCTTTCGGTTCATTCGGTGAAATAAATAGAGGATCTTACACGAGTGGTCATTTCATATGATATTTATGAAACGAGCCTTTGGCGAGTTTCATAAATATCATATGAAATGACCACGAGTGTAAGATTCTCTTTATCATATGACTTCTTTAAACTGGATTTTCTCGGCTTTTAATTTGACAATTTTTCTACGAAAAATGCATTGTTGACATGGATGTCGTCATGACGTTACTTAATCCCGCAAAAGTGTTATTACACGTGTGGTCATACGATTTTTATTACACGACGTTATCCACTGATTATCAACGACGTCATTTGATAAAAATCGATCTTACACTGAAAAAATCAAATATCCTCTATTTATTTCGAAATCGCAATCAGTCATTCTAGTAGCCTAATAAGGGAGGTCGAATGCCAGCACGCTAGAATCAGAAGTGACCTATAATACCGTCTACTAAAATACGTCTAGTCGGACCTCATTTTCTGGTGCCTAATTTGTAAGTGAACAAAATAACACGCAACCCTTTAAACGCTAAAAAACAATCAAACTGCAAGTTATTATCTTTGCTACTGAGATTTAAATACATTTTCAGAAATTTCAGCTACAATCTTGCCTTCTCGGACTGATCGTTTCTAATTCCAATTTTTCTGGTTTGAACTGTCCGTTGGAATAATTGCACACTGTTACTGCGGTTGCGTAGAAACCTCGAAAGTAATTTCTAAAGTTAACATAAACTATTTAATATATTTGTAAATTTTCAAACATAATTTAAAATGTCGAGAAACTTTCATTCGAGCGACCATAGTGTTTTGGACGTCTCTGTGGCGCGGAGACGTCAGAAATCATGCACTCTTGGACATGTGTTTTGCCATGTGTCCGCGCCATGACACGGAATGTCGTTTAGCATGCCAAACAGTTTGAAGTCTTTATGTTGGATTTGCAAAACCCCTTGATTTTTTTTTTTTGGGGGGGGGGGAGGGGGAGGGGGGGGGGTGGTCGTGCGGTTTGCGGTATAAATTAAATACACGATTAGTGTCTCAACAATGAAATATAATTGGTTTGCAGGGACAATTTTAATAGGGGCTCGCCAAAGTTCGCCCCTACAAAACTGTAAAAGGTTGAATATTAAAGACAATCACCATTTATGATGTATTTTCTATGTCTTAACCACGTCAGCATTACGAAAACACACCTATTCAAATACATTGTCTATTCAAATACATTGTAACATATATCGCCGAAAAAAAATTAAGATGACAAATTGTGACATTTTTCTTATTGCTGTTCAAAAAGAGATTGTGTTTATTTGTTAAAACCGCCTTATCGAGGCGGTTCTAACGAGTACCCACAATCTATATTTTAGAGCAGAAAAAAAATAAGATTAACCCCTGTAAAGCCCAGTTTTACTATGTAAAGTGGGGTTCAAGGGTGTCAATATTATATAGGCGTGCTTTCGTGATGGATCCAAGGGCGATGATAAGGATTTTAAGCCCCCTTTCCCACTCCCATTCCACCCAAATATTTTGTACTGATCGTGTCAAGGCGGTGGTTCTGTTAATGATTATTATAATTGTTATTGCTTGCCTTTGCATGTACATATATGCTTTTTATTTTACATAATAATAATAATAATAATAATAATCGACCTTATTTACAGAGGATAACACATTTAGTACTAGTACTATAGTACTAAACTTCCATGTGGCCCTCTTTTGCTGGGTAGAAACCAGTACTAAGCAATGTGGATGAAATCTTTTGCTCAAGGAAACAACACTTGGCGCTTGCGGGGATCGAACCGACTACCTCTAGATCTCTAATCCGATGTTTCACCACTATACCACAGCGCTCCCTTTTGGATAGCCACTTGGCCATCTTGTTGGAATGAAACTGTCCTTTTTGCTCTCCGATTGTGACGTTTTAATTACGGTGAAGTTGTTTTGTGTTGGTGTTTCCTTCCTTTTCGTGTATTTGATGGTGGGTATGAGGTAATTGTATCACATCCTGATAACTCTTTTATTTTCAACTAATTAGCTACAGAGCAATTGCGATTGCTCGAACAACGGTGGCTCGTTTACTATGGCTGTTAAAAACTAGGTTTCGAGTCCCTATGTTGAAATTCCAATATAAATGTATGTACACGCCAATATACTTTTGACCCCCATGAAAAATAGAAGTGAAGGCAATGATCGGGAATCGATACAATTAACGCACAACTCCCATCAGAGACACCACAGGGAAAGAAACACAAACACGAAACAACTAAATCCTTATGGAAACATCAATAGCGGAAAAGGCAAAAGGACAGTTACTTCTCAAAAAATGGCTAATTGGCTATCCAAAACAAAACAATATAAGCGACACACACACTCAAAGGCAAACATAATAAACCGCGACAGAAAAACCGCCTTGGAACGGTCAGTGGAACGAATTCCACTGGATGGCTTAAATCGATTTTACGCGGCCACAATCCTCGCCCTTACTTCCGTCGCGATTTAGACAAATACTTTGTTCAGTCCACATGAAGGCCTCCTAACTCATCAATGCAACATCTCCGTGAACACAAAAATCAAACAGCCACAGAGATGAAACAACGGTGAAGACTCGACAGCAAGAAACCACTGAAATGATGGAGCAAAAGAAGACGAACAATTAGACTCCGATGGACCCGACCAGAGACAGAGCATCAGGCACAAACAAATAGTACATAAAAGTAGATACTCTCTAATTCTCAGTTAGCCTTTACGCTGGAACCGTCATAGAATCTGAGTTCTGATCCCCGGTTTACAGGGGTATACTTTATTTTTTCTTATTTCTGCACAAAATTATACAATTATCACAATTATTCATCTTAAAATTTTCTGGATTTTTTTTTGTTGTTGTTGTTGTTTTCTGGCGGTTAAGTTTGCGATATACATGTATTTGTATAGGCGTGTCTTTCTAGGAGATATTAATCCGTTAGGGATAGGTTTCCTATATATATTGAATATGCTGGTTCCGTGCACTCTAATGAGTGAACGCGACATAGAGGCGATTTTAATGAGTACACACGCCATACCTTTATTTGTTAATAAATACAAAGAAAAAAAAAAGACAATCCTTTTTATGCTGCCTGACCGGTCGCAATGAAATATGTTTGGGCCACTATGGGTTAATCATTGGTGGCTCAAATATGGTCCTTTCATGATCTCATCACGAAAACACGTCTATATAATTTTGACACCCTTGAACCCCACTTTTATATAGTAAAACTGGGGTTTCCGGGGTATACCTTATTTTTCTTATTTCTGCTCTAACGAGTGCCCACAATCTATATTTTGAGCAGAAATAAGAAGAATATCACAATTTTTCATCTTAAAATGTTCATGTTTTCGGCGATAAAGGTGGCAATGTAATTGCATAGGCGTGTTTGCGTAATGCAAAGGTGTATGATCCATTGACGTTCGACGATATACGGCGATTTTCAAGGAATTCAGAACACACATCGGAAAATGCTTTGAGCCTAATGGACAGTTTTGTATGTCAGCTCAAATGGTTTCCATTACATCAGACAGATATTCATCACAATTTTGTCTCTAAATATTATGTCCATCATGGCAGTTCGTTGCAGGAAGGTCGGGCGGTTATTGATAATCCTGTCATTTTTTACATTATATGTAGGTCTGCCTTAAACAGTCATTTTCAAATAATAGGCTTTAAGCTTCCGTGATTAACACTTTTTCTGAGCGAATATTGGGATACGAATCTTTTACGAACTAAGGTGAACACACTTCAAAATTATCTTGAGATGGTTGTGTGTTCATGAGTGACATATCTGTGCACATTTCGATGAGTTTCATATATCTGCTGGGTTTGGTCTAGTTACTGCCACTGGCCGTTCTAAATCATTTTGTATCGGTGTTTGTCAATCGACCCAAAAGTACTAAAAATCTGGGCTGTGTTGTTAATGTGCCCGTCACTATAATTTAACGCGGAAATAGCGCTTGTACATGTACGAAATACCATCACGAAAACACGCCTATATGATTTTCACCTCCTGAACCCCACTTGTATGTAGTAAAACTGGGATTTACAGGGGTAAACGTTGGTTTTCTTATTTCTGCTCTGTTACAACGCATAATGAAGTAATGTAGTAATTTCTTCATTTTGAAATTTTTACTTCATTATGCGTTGGCAAAGTCGATGCGAAATGAAATAAAATGTAGTTTTTACTTCATTATGTGTCGAAACTAAGAGGTTTGCGCAAAATGAAAGAATTATTTCATTTTGCGGTGATAGGTGGCATACTTAATTTTACTTCATTATGCGTCGACAGTTTGTTTGTTTGAGGTGAGGTTTAACGTCACCGTCAACACTATATAGGTCATTTTGGAGACGTTGCCTCCAATTTTGTTGGACTTTTATCCGACATTGAGATTAAATGACATCTCAATCCCTGCCGTCCAATTAAACCCAAAAGGGTTTATATGCAAGGATGGGCCGACTCGCAGCAGTTTTCCTGGGCAGGCTTAGACCTTCTAAGCAGATCGCCATTACTCATGTGTGGTCGGTATCAGCCCTGCGTGGAAGCATCGTGCAGCCCATCTATTTCTTCAAGCCCTTAGGGCGGGGGCGAATATGTGTCGATAGTATGAGGTCGGTTCTAAATGAAAAAAAAATGCACATGTATTTTCCTTTGAGAGATGACACACTTTTTCAAACATCACAGAAACAAAAGTAACCCAAATATTTTAGGCTAAAATATGCATGTGGAGACTTGAAACCGAGATCCCGTTTCTGTATGAACGAGTCTTGAAACCAAGTTCGCTACTTTGTATGACCTTAGCTGTTGGTGGGACGGAAACTGAAACACACTCGCACTCCTTTTAAGATGCATAGATGGACAAACATCTGGGCTATGGACTGGTCCAAGCCAATATGGTCCCCACCCCAACTATTGTGTGCACTACATGATCATGTGTTGAGCCTTAAAACACAAATGAGGGAAAAACATCAGACATGAGACCAAAATACCGAAAGGCGTTCAGTTTTAACTCTACTAACATAATCAAATACAGTGAAATTCCGCTATTAAGACCACCTAAAATTAAGACAAATTTTGTTTTTAAAGCATATTTTGAAGGTTAAAGTTACATTTTCTTTGTGATTGCGACATTCAGTGTGCTCTTGTGGAAAACCATCTTTTGGACTGTTCAAATGTGGTCTTAAAGACCACTTTCGAACTGTCTCAAATGTGGTCTTTATATTGGAATTTACCTAAGTCTTTGGTCTCCTTTCGTAGACAGCTTTGTTCTTCTATCATTACTTCATTTTGCGTCGATATGGTGCATATCAACGCGAAATGAAACATTTTTTTTACTTCATTTCGCGTCGACTACGCCAACGCATAATGAAATTAAAAAAAAAATCAAAATGAAGAAATTACTACATTACTTCATTATGCGTTGTAACACTGCTCTAAAATATAGATTGTGGGTACTCGTTAGAATTGCCTCGATGGAGCGGTTCTCACGTGTATCCACAATCTATATTTCTATCTATCTATTTACAATCTGAATAACAGAGGTATGCTAAAACGCATACATCTGAATCTCAATGTTACACTGTACGGGCTTTGAACTCCTATGCGGTCTTATTTTTCACTGAGGAGGAGGAAAGACTGTTCCACTGAGGAATAGTTCTAGGAAAAATAAACGAATTTTTCAGGGCATCACTTTAGGACTGGCAACTACGATGAGTTGATTACATTTGATGCCCTTGTTTGGATTGAAGCTGCCGCAGGGGTTAGGTATCTGTCTTTATAAATAGACACTGTACCAGAGAGTATCTTATAGAAGAATGTTAAAGAGGACTGTTTACGACGGGCCTCTAGGCTCGTTATGTATGTCACCTACACTATTATTAATTCGCCATCGTCGGCAGGTCCATCGAGCAGCTGTTCTCTGCACCCTCTCCAACCTGCTGAATCTGACTTTTAACATAGGGATGCCAAATGGGTGATGCATATCCTCTTGAGTGCGAACCAATGTTTTATAGGCATCATCCTTTGTCTGCCCAGGTGCAAAGACAAAATTACGTCTGAGAAATCCTAAAGTCCTACTTGCTTTCGATGTGCGCTCTGAAATATGTTGATCCCAATCAAGATCGTCAGTGATGGTGATACCAAGATATTTGGCGGATTGAACCCGCTCGAAAATTTGCTGGTGTAATGTATAATCAAACTTATTTGCCTGTCCGGAAGGTGTAGTTAAACTCCCATTGAATGACATTTGACCACATTGCCCTTCATTTGCCCATCGACCTCCCACTGTGCTAGTCGATTCAGGATATCTTGTAAAATATACCAGTCAGAAGGAGAATATATGTTCATATACAGGACACACTCATCAGCAAACAAACCGACAGGTGACCTTATTTTATCAGGGAGGTCATTGATGAACACCAAGAAAAGTAACGGTCCAAGGACTGAGTCTTGGTGGTAGTGGGGAGGGGGTGGGGGTGGGGGGCACCATTGCAAATTAGGCACCAGAAAAAAAAAACATGGACTGGATCTGATAGTCCTGCAGAAAAACTGCATATTCTGTGGGAACGTGGAAATAGGGTTCAAAGTTTTTTTCTTGGCTGATTCTTATAGCCAAGACATTCCCCTAAAAGAATCTGAGTGATGTCACCCTGACATCATTGAGCATTTTGTGAAATTCAAGATGGCGTCCAAGATGGCTTTCGAAAATCAGTTTTTACCTAAATATGGTTTTCAATGCCCCCAAACAATCACTTTTGTTGCAGATTTGTGTTTGTGGACCCAGGCAGAGACTACAGGCACTTCACTGTGGGAAATGACTCTTCAGATGGCAGCCGAGAAGGCAGCTATGTTACGTAAACTATGAAACTTAACTTGAAAGTACGGGTTGATTGGCTCAAAACTGTTCATAGTTACTTTCTTTATATCCTTTGACATTGTGGTGTGTATAGCAACCATTAAGTGTGTAAAACTATGTTAATGCATTCAAGATGGCTGACAAGCAAATGTATTTGTCACTCTTTATACCCAGGGAAGAAAAAAACTTTCACCAACGAAACAACAATCCAACACTAGACAAGTATTCACTATTCTTGACTGAATATAGATGAAATATGAAAACATCACACAGTAAAATCCTATGCAAACTTTGCAGCTGGTATACATCTATATGATATTAGAATCATACTGTATGATTATTGCTTGTTTTCAATATGGCTGTAAAGAGAAGGATCCCTTCCTGAATTGAGGCAACATGAAACCACACTTGAAATGGAAATTCTTCAAAATTGTGTACACAAACATAAAACTGTATGCTTGCATATTATCATTTACACCAGCCAAATTCTCAGAAAGAGTTCAACAAATCAGTACAACTGTTCAGTCATTCCTTAAAACTGTTTGCTGGTTCTTGCAAATAATTGTCCCTTAACACACGCAGAACACAGAACACCCAAGTCTGGCTTTGTTACAGTCCCAACGCAGTGATGAACACGGCTCCTCCGACTCACACTGACACCTAATTAGTTTGAAGACATCTTCCGGTGCAAGAAAAGTACCCTGAGGCACTGTTGACTTTATTAGAGATTGTGAAGTTTCTTCTCGAAGCCATCCAAATTTTTTCTTGTGCCATATCTGGCAAGGTTGGGCGGTTAAAACCAGGGGCGGTTTTAACCGGTTTAAACCGCCCTGCTCAATACTCCCTGAGTGGTCAATATTGGTTGATTGAAATATTGAGTGGTGAATTGAATATTTTTTGTGTTGAAATGCCAAAGCTACTGAAACTAGTCTGTTGAAGTTTTGGTCTCTTTGGTGGAGGCTGGTCATTTGATAGAGTTTCAGGTTCAGATATTTCTTCAAGTGGCCTCTTAGCATTATTTTCTGGCTTTTTTAGGCCTAGGCATTTTAATCTATGACAGGACTAACTTCAATATTACAGTCTTTGCACCTTACACTGTTTTTTTTTTTTTTTTTTAGTTGTCTTCCAAAATAGTTAAGAAGTTCCGAATTGGGTATTTATTTTGATTTATATCAGTCTTTGTATCGACTGCCTATTCGAAATTCGCAAAATTGCAGTATGTTTCCTCTGGCTTTCTTTGCGGATCATTACAGGGTCACTGATGAGGCTTTATTAGCCGAAACTACGTAGTATGACCCATCTTCGTTCTTATGAATGTTTTCATTGCTCTTAAAGGAACTCATTTTTTTATTTTTATTTGCCTTCAATGCAGCTGGTGCTGTGGAGTGTGGCGGCCGTAAAACGTCTCCCCGTACATCAACCATAGTGCAGTTTATATTTTACTTTTGGTCCTTTGAGATCAGCGTGGACCCAGTGGAAATCTTCCACTGACCGTTCCAAGGCGGCTCTTCTGTGGCGATTTATTTATGTTGTTGTTTGTTACTTACTGTGTTTATCACTTGTGTCTTTTAATTTTGGATGGCCATATGGCCATTTTGTGGGAAAGTAACTGTCCATATGGCCTTCCTTTGTTTAGGTTTCCATTATGGTCTGGTCGCTTAATGATTGTATTTCTTTCCCTTTGGTGTCTTTTATGGATGGAGTAAGTTAATTGTATCAATTCCTGATCTTTGTTTTACTTCTACTTTGTATCGACTGCCTATTCGAAATTCGCAAAATTTCAGTATGTTTCCTCTGGCTTTCTTTGCCGGATCATTACAGGGTCACTGATGAGGCTTTATTAGCCGAAACTACGTAGTATGACCAATCTTCTTTCTTATGAATGTTTTCATTGCTCTTAAAGGAACTCATTTTTTGATTTTTATTTGCCTTCAATGCAGCTGGTGCTGTGCAGTGTTGCGGCCGTAATACGTCTCCCCGTACATCAACCATAGTGCAGTTTATATTTTACTTTTGGTCCTTTGGGATCAGCGTGAATATACTGAGAAATCAGAAATAAATTAATGGTTTAGACTCATATTCTAGACAGGTTTTTAATTATTTGGACCCCATTTTGATTTATATCAGTCTTTGTATCGACTGCCTATTCGAAATTCGCAAAATTGCAGTATGTTTCCTCTGGCTTTCTTTGCTGGATCATTACAGGGTCACTGATGACTCATCGGAGTCTAACTGTTGGTTTTCTTTTGCTCCAGCATTTCAGTGGTTTCTTGCTGTCGAGTCCTCACCGTTGTCTCACCTCTGTGGTTCTTTGATTTCTGTGTTCACGGAGATGTTGCACTGATGAGTTAGGAGGCCTTCATGCGGACTGAACAAATTATTTGTCTAAATCGCGTCGGAAGTAAGGGCGAGGATTGATGCCACGTAAAGTCGATTTAAGCCCCCCAGTGGAAATCTTCAACTGACCGTTCCAAGGCGGCTCTTCTGTGGCGATTTATTTATGCTGTTGTTTGTTGCTTGCTGTGTGTGTCGCTTGTGTCTTTTGGTTTTGGATGGCCATATGGCCATTTTGTGGGAAAGTAACTGTCCATATGGCCTTCCTTTGTTTAGGTTTCCATTATGGTCTGGTCGCTTAATGTTTGTATTTCTTTCCCTTTGGTGTCTTTTATGGATGGAGTAAGTTAATTGTATCAATTCCTGATCTTTGTTTTACTTCTACTTTATTAGCCGAAACTACGTAGTATGACCCATCTTCTTTCTTATGAATGTTTTCATTGCTCTTAAAGGAACTCATTTTTTGATTTTTATTTATGTTTCATTCATTTTTGACACCTTCAGTAACAGCTTGATGATAAGATACTCTCTAGATAACAGATAAATAAAAATCTACACATTAAGAAAAAAGCCTGGTGTCAGTGTATAATACCCCTATTAGGGACAAATGATTGGTCACTTTGGCACTAAGATCTTTGCCACACCCACTGCAGTGGCAGGTTTTGCATCTTTTAATCTGTTTTGACAGCGATTTACAGGTGTTTCAGATACTTAAATATACTGCAAAGACATCAGTGAATCTCCAAACACACGGAGAGAGAGAGTGGGTGGCACAATCTGGTACAAGAATTCTTCTATTCTGTCAAACAATATAGGATCTTCCATAAATCCTTCAAAATCCGTGATAAATTCAGCTTATTCATATTCCAGTAAATCAAAATATGAACAATTGATCTAAACTATAAAGGATAATTATAAAGATTATTTGATTGAAAAGAACAGACCTATCTACAGTTCATTGAGTCAATCCAACCTCTTCAGTTGAACAGAAATAAATTGTCTTTTGACTTCTGAACAAATAAAAAAAATCAAATAATTACTGTTATTGATAAAAACTATTTTGTCTTGTTCACTGATGAAAATATAGTCTAATCTCATTTACATGATGTAGGGTGGGGGGGAAGCTTTTAAGACCAGATAGCAACAGGACAGAGGCATATACTCCAATGATCCAATCGACCACAAATCAACTAGTAATGACCGGTAAAAACCAGTTTTAACCACCAGCCCGGTCAGTACTCATATTAACCGGCTTTTTGCCAACCTGGATATCTGATGGGTCCGAATCAAGGGCATGTTTCTACACAGATGCTTGGAAGTTTGCTCGTTTCAAATTTTCTGTGAATGACTCTGTAGTTGGAGAAAGAGAGGATAACTTTGGCACTGGTTTAGAGGATTTACCAACTTTTGATGTCCACATTAATAGCCTTATTCTGGACATACTGTCACACTGCGGGTACCCATTACAAGCTGACACAAATTATGTGGTCTTTTTCATAACATCGGGAAATGCTGCTGTTACATCACCTAATTTAAGGAGTTTGTGCCCCGTTCTTAATATCTCACTTTGGCTTTACCAATCCCATAATAACAGGCCACCGTGTCACAGCCAGATATAGCATGCACAGAAATCAAATCAGGGATAATTTCTGTGTTTTTCCTCACCGTTTCTCGGATATTAACTGTTCTTCTGTCCTTAATGGGAGATTCATCCGATCGTCCTTGCTTATAAATTCTTTGGGTGACAGGGCTTGGGATGTCATTTCATCTCAATGTCGGGTAATAGTCCCACAAAATTGGAAGCAACATCTCCATAATGACCTATAAAGTGCTGACGGGGTCATTAAACCTCAAATCAAACCTACCTGGCTTCCTTCATATCTTCCTATCTACCTACCTAACCGTCAACCACCCGCCCGCCTGCCTAACTACATACAATCCCAAACACCCACTCACTCACACTACATACATACCTACAAACGAACTCAGACCCTACCTGCCTTAGCACTTTACTACCTACCTAAATATGTTCTATAAAAGGGTTATCCTTTGGAACCAAGGAGTACACCACAGAACTGGAATATATGAAGTGTACATGTCCTCCGTACTTTTACCTACTTACTTACCTTACCCACTTACTTACCCACCTACCCATCCAATCTTCCTACCTACCTACAACGTGGAACCCTATTCGTTACTTTGGTAAGCAGGGCTTGAGATGTCATTGCTGCTCAATTGACCTATACAGGTCAAACAAACAAGCCTACCTATCTACCAACCTATCTACCCATCCAGCCAGCCACCCATCCACCGAAACCCTATACCTACCTACCCACCAACCTACCTACCTACCTTACTAAGCACGTAACTACCTACTTACCTACCTACCTTTATATTTACCTACCTACTTACCAACCTACCTACTTACTTACCTTCTTTCACACCTACCTACCTATCCACCCACCCACCCTACCTACCTACCTACCAACCTACCTACCACGTGGAAGTTAGAAGCAAGGAGTTAGAAATTAGAAGTAAGAAGTTAGAAATGTCTTGTGTTAACAGGTATACATTTGGTAACCATCTTGGATGCCATGTAGAAGTAAAACAAAGATCAGGAATTGATACAATTAACTTACTCCATCCATAAAAGACACCAAAGGGAAAGAAATACAAACATTAAGCGACCAGACCATAATGGAAACCTAAACAAAGGAAGGCCATATGGACAGTTACTTTCCCACAAAATGGCCATATGGCCATAAAAAATTAAAAGACACAAGCGACACACACAGCAAGCAACAAACAACAACATAAATAAATCGCCACAGAAGAGCCGCCTTGGAACGGTCAGTGGAAGATTTCCACTGGGGGGCTTAAATCGATTTTACATATCTGTTTGACAAATTCTGAAATGTAATAGAAATCAAGCCATAACTTTCCTGAATAGCAATTAGGAATCAATAAGAATTGTTTGTAAGAAATTGATCTACATATTTTACCAAATTTCGAGAGAAAAACATACATAATTAGCAGCCATTTTGGATGCCATATTGCTATTTTGTGATATTACAAATATGTACATTCTCATTAAACTTGTTGTGGGCAAGTCTTTTGCACAAACATCACTAGATAAGGAATATATTGAATTTAACAACCACGTGTAGCCAATTATTTAACGACATACGTCTGTTATTATGTTAAAACTGCCATCTTGGTCGCCATCTTGATTTTCTCAAAATGCTCAATGATGTCAGGGTGACATCAGTCAGATTCTTCAAATACAATGTCTGACCAACAAAAATCAACAAAGAAAAAAACTTTGAACCACATTTCCAGGTCAAGCTGGGCTTCTGCTGGACTATGACGATTGGCCACCAATTGCAACTTGTTTAACAGAAATAAGAAAATTTTTCATCTGAAAATTGATTTTTTTTCGGCGGTAAAATTTAGAATGTAATTGAATAGGCGTGTTTTCGTTACGCAGGTTAAACTTGTTATAGCCGCGCTATATTTGCCGCTGTGGCGGCAGAGTACATCGTAAATAGATCTAGTTATTTGACAAATCTGGGCTGGGCTCGCATAATAGGATATTGGTAAACACTGTAGACCAAGACCAGAGGCCGCTGAACACTGCGTCTTGTCTCGGTGTACACTGTTTGCATAAAAGAAAGGATATAATGATTGAAAAGTCTATTGACAGTCTACACTCAGAGACAGTTGACACACCAGTACTGTCAGTGCTTTGATTCTTGTAGTACATATTTTGCTTTTGCAAAGCTTTGTCTCTTTTGGCTGCATGGCTGTCATATAATGTTAACTTGTCCGTGCATAGAACACTCTTCGAAACCCCACTTCATGTAAAAAAAAAATAATTTTACCAGTGTAGACACATGTATTAGATTAAAAGAGACATTTCCAACGAGCACCCATAGTCTTAGGAGTGCATGTATAAATAAGAAACGTTCACACAAATTTTCATCCGCAAGATGTCAGTACAGTGTCAGTATTTGAGATATGAAAAATGCACTATTGCTTTCTTCAGTGTCTTAATGCATAATGCTGACGTTGTATGTCTTTATAAGTATGTTCTGGCACTGCTCTAATTGACCATTTTTGTGGGAGGGGGGCGGGGTGAGGTGTTTGATTTCCACTCGAAATACAGTAAAATTCCTATATTAAAGCAACCTTTGGGACTGTTCAAAAGTGGTCTTTAAGACCACTTTTGAACAGTCCCATAGGTGGTCTCTGACCAGAGGACATTCTATGATGAAAATAAAAAAGAATAACTGCATCATACTAAATAAGCTTTTTATAGCAGAATAAATCTCAACTTTAGGTGGTCTTGATAGCGGAATTTTACCGCACTTTTGCTATATGTGCGCCTTTCTTTACGATAACACGCCCGTGCGACATAGTGAATTTTTCTCCAAAATGGCTATTTTTCTGATACAAATCCTTCATATTTTTGTTGTAAATGTTCAAAACATAGGTTGAGGGTGCTCGTTAGAACCGCGTCAGTGTGGCGGTTCTAACGAATACCCACAATCTATGTCTTGGAGCAGAAATAAGCGAAATAATGTATACCCCGGAAACACCAGTTTCTCTGTATAAAGGCGGGTTAAGGGGGTCTTCGTTTCACGGACTTGTTCACGTGATGCCTGCTCTTTGGTGTCTTTGAAGGAAGAATGAAGGTAAATGCATCGATTCTATCCTACTAATTAGTAAGATGAGGTCACTCAGGAAAGGTCACAATCAAAGAACGCAGCCATCTTAAAATAGAAGTGAGGGCAATGATCAGGAATCGATATAATTAAGTTAGCGACATGGAGCCACACACAAAAACGGACGAAACCTGAACCAACGTCACAAAGACAATTAACAAATAAGATACTGCAAACGAACGACCGCCTTGGGACGGTCAGTAGTAAAACCACTGGGTTGGGCGGGGGGGGGGGGGTCAGCTCCGGAGTTTATGGAATATCAACCATCGCCCTCAGTTCAAGTCCAGTATCAAACGCAATAACAATAATTAATAATTTGATCCGCATGGAGGCTTACTGACTCTGGTTTCTTTCTAAGTGTTGCATAAAGCAGTTATTCTGGTAAAGTTCTTGATGCTCTGACGTCAAATTATGGTGTAGAAGTCTCTCCTGATTCACGTTTGTCAAGATTCACAATTTTGCAGCATAACATGTTCGATGAAATGGCTATCCTTTGTAAACAAGGAATACACCGCAGAGCTTAAAGTATGGAGTGTACACTTACATGTTTTCTGGGCAAAGCTAGGTACGTAGTTTCGGCCAATGTCAGAGAATTTGGTACTGTGCTTTCTAGACCAGTTAACAGTTTGAACACCAACGAGCTCGTACTTCTTATGATGTTCGGAACCACTGGTTCCTGCCTGATAAGCAGTTCAGAGGTTTACAATTTGGTTAAGGCACATTCCACTGCTAAACCCAGTAACTGAAACGACCAAACGAGATCATTCTAGTGGATATACGAGACACAATCGGGGCCTGGCAGAAAATAAAGGGGATACTTCAGCACGAGCACCAGCCTACTACAAAAATACGACATGTCATAAATGCCGAGTAACAATCAGTACAAAGAATTCTGAAGCCACGCAATGTAACACCTGAATCTTTGATTTAGTGTAGTGGACCCTGCCCATCTAGAAAACACGCCTATATAATTTGGACCCACTCAAGCCCCAATTTTATACAGTAAAACTGGGGTTGAAAGGGGTATTGCTATCAAACTGGGGTTAAAAGGGGTATTGTTTATTTCCGCTCAAAAGCATACATTGTGGGTACGCGTTAGAACCGCCTCGCCGAGGCGGTTCTAACGAGTACCCACATCCTATGTTTAAAGCAGAGATATGAAAAATGTCGAATTTTCTTATCAGAAAATTTCATTTTTGGATGGAAAAAAGTTTCAATACATTTGAAAAGGCATGTTTTCGTAATGACTTTTGAATTAGGGCATGTCCATTTTGTAAATAGAAAATTACATGTAAAACAACGGCCCCCGCCCGTAGGGGCTTGAAGAAATATATGGGCTGCATGATGCGTCCACGCAGAGCTGAATCCGGCCCGCACACCAGTTCTGGTAAACCGCTTAGAGGATCCAAGCCTGTCCAGGAACCGCGGTGCGATGCGGACCGTCCATGCCAATAAACCCTATTGGTTTCATTGGGCGACAGGGCTTGAGATGTCCTATCATATCAATGTCGGGTAAAAGTCCCACAAAATTGGAAGCACTGTCTCCATAATGAACTTTACAGTGTTGACGGGGACGTTAAACCTCAAATCAAACAAACAAAACATGTAAAACAAAGGCGTTTTAGGATGGCAAACAGTGTGTGTGGGAATGTGTGGCGGCGGTAAAACGTCTCCCTGCCCTACATCATAGTGTAGATTATATTTTCTTGTCCTTTGGGATCATTGATTCCATTGTGGAATTTTGAAAATATCTGAGGGTCACTGATGAGGCCTAATTGGCCGAAACTAGCTAGTTTGGCCCAGAAAACATGTACACTCCATATTTTTCATTTCTGTGGTGTATTCCTTGCTTCCAAAGGATAACCCTTTTATAGAACATATTGATAGTGTTTATCCCGAAGAGAGGGATCGTTGGCATCATGCAAACAAGACCGTGTTATGAACACCCCTCTTAACCCCACTTGGGATTTACGGGAGTAAACACTATTTTCCTTATTTTCCTTATTTCTGATTCAACATATGGGTTGTGTTACTCGGTACATGTACCGAAAACCTATGAAAACCTATGATTGGAGTGTAAATAAGAAAAAAGTCACAAAATGTCAGCTGAAAAAAAATTGGATTTGGTGGTATGGAAGAATACACAAAAACTCACGAATGTATTACAGTTTTCATATCTGGCTACAGGGTTAAAAGGGTTTGACAATGTCCTGGAATAATGAAATTCGCCAACTGTTCTTTTTATGATTATCAGCCAGATGATGATGATGATTTCGAGTTTAACGACGCGCCAACCCTATTTGTGACATTATCAGCCAGAATAGATTCCCCTTACATGTACATGACACAGGCCACTAAGCGTAATGAAAATATCAGCGTGATAATATTTAAAAAGAATAAATAAATATCTATGTAAAGTACCATTATACTAATCATATACTATACTTAGCTTTTTGATTGACATCACGCAAACACGGCTATATAATGTATACCCTTTAATATAGTAAAACTGGGCTTTACAGGGGTATACTGAGTCATAGAGGATCTTACACGAGTGGTCATTTCATATGAAATTTATGAAACGAGCCTTCGGCGGGTTTCATAAATTTCATATGAAATGACCACGAGTGTAAGATTCTCTTTATCATATGACTACTTTAAATTTGGTTTTTGATTTTATCGCCTTTTAATTTGACAATTTTTTTCTGCGAAAAATGCATTGTTAACATGGACGTCGTCATGACGTTACTTAATCCCGCCAAAGTGTTATTACACCTGTGGTCAAACGATTTTTATTACACGACTTTATCCTCTGCTTATCAACGACGTCATATGATAAAGTCATGTTTGGACATTACCTCAGCTGGGTAGGTTTTGACCTGGCCACAATATTATCACACGTAATTTGTTAAGTGTAACAACTACGAGAACATAAAAAGCAAACAAATGCAAAGATTAAACAAATACGATGACAGCACAAAATATTGAAATGCTTAAGCAAACAATCAAAATGGACTCCGTGGGACCTGCCAGAGACCAAACGACTAACATGAAACTGTTTATGTCGGAATAGTCATATGTAAGGCTCGATCCGACAACGTGGAATTACAGGGGGTAGCAAAGCTATGGACGATGGCATTTTCGACATTGAGTACTGAAATATATTTGCGACATGCATTTATATTTTTTCTGAGCGGCCCCCGGTTGCATGATGCTTCCACGCAGAGCTGAAACCGACCCGCACACGAGTACTGGTAAACCGCTTAGAGGATCTAAGCATGCCCAGGCAAAGCGGTGCGGGTCGGACCGTCCATGCTTATAAACGCTATTGTTCTCATTGGGCGGCAGGGCTTGAGATGTCATTTCATCTCAATGTCGGGTAAAAGTCCCACAAAATTGGAAGCATCGTCTCAAAATGACCTTTACAGTGTTGACGGGGACGTGCGCTTATATACATGTACTATGTCACCATGGAATTGAGGTTGCGATAGGCCTCATTTTAGGCCTGCATTCAATGATATAAGGATATAGTGACCGGGGACTGTTACGAACCTTAGAAAAATTCCGATATCCGACATTTATACTTCTAACTGCACCATTCAGTGCCTTCCTTTGACAGGTTGCAGTAATGCGAAGCCTCTATCAGTTAGATTAACTCAAGTTTCATGCTGTTGAGGTGTTTCATATGATGTTTTATGGCATAACCAAACCTTAGTGGTTTTAATCTTCGGCTTGTATTTTTCAGACAGTTTTTTCTATCAATGAGAATGATCAATAAACACATCTCTTGATAGCAAGAGGATAGTGCTACATAAGACGTAAAATATTACGCTGTTAATGAAAACTGATGTTAAGCTTGATAGCTGAGTATTTGATCAAGGCGATTCATGCTTATTTTCAAATATCTGCTTTGGAATTATCATGAAGATTTCTGCAAGGTATGCAAAATATTAGTCTTCAGTCTTTAAGTGTTATAATTTACCATTACGAAATACGCCTATTCAAATACATTGTAAACCGCGGAAAACGAAATGAAAATTTTCAGGGGAAAAATTGTGATATTTTTCTTATTTCTGCTCAAAACATAGATTGAGGGTACAAGTTAGAACAGCCTCATCGTTACCCCTGCAAATCCCAGTTTTGCTATATAGAAGGGCGTTAGAATTATAGAGGTGTGTATTCGTGATGCTAAGCGGTATATGGGGATTTTAAATATTTTGATATTTTACATTCAAGTCAGTCCACGTGCTTTGAAGGTGAGTGACTGTATATGGCACTGCATTGCATTTTCGGCGGTTCACCACGTTAACACGCCTCTATAATTTTGACCTCTTAATCTCCACTTTTATACAGTAGAACTGCGGTTACATGTAACAGGGGTATACATTATTTTTCTTATTTCTCCTCACAAACATACATTGTGGGCACTCGTTAACGATACCAATAATCAACGTTTTGAGCAGAAATATTAAAAATATCAGGATTTTTATCTGAAAAAAAAATAAAAAAATAAAAAATAAAAAAATAAAATAAAATGAAGTAAAATAAATAATGGTTAGTTGTACCATTTTACCAATATATTTGAATAGGCGTGTTTTCGTAATGCATTTATACATTAAAAACCAGTAAATATATGTGCTACAAAATTGCTGTCAAAAGTAATAATTATTATTTTATATGGTGAAGCCATGCATTAATCAAAGCGCTGAAAGTACCGAGGAAAGTTGATTTATCAGGCATAATTATAAACCAGTTTCCTTGTTAGTTCAAACGATTCTCCAGATATTTTGTTGACAGGGTCCGATACTGCATTACATGTACAAAAACACGCCTATACAAATGCAGTGTAAACTTTACCGCCGAAAAAACGACATTTTTATGAAAACGACATTTTTAAGAAGAACAATTGTGATAGTTTTCCGATTACTGCTCAAAATATAGATTGTAGGTACCCATTAGACCGCCTAAAGGAGGCGGTTCTAACCAGTGCCAACGTTCTATATTTTAGAGCAGAAATAAAAAAAGAATAAGGTTTACCCCTGTAAATCCAAGTTTTTCTATATTAAAGTGGGGTTCAAGGGGATCAGAATTATACAGGCGTGTTATCGTAATGGTTGGTTGGTTGGTTGATTTGAGGTTTAACGTCCCCGTCAATACTGTAAAGGTCATTTTGGAGACGTTTACGTAATGGTTGGAAGCGCGTCAAAACAAATCTGAAGAACAACAGAAAAAAAAAACGTTCTTGTTCATTTCTCATGCTAATTCCGTGAACTTTAAAATCAGCTAAAAAGTTTCTTCATTTTCTAAAATGTGTGACGATAAAATCAGTATCAACAGGCATTTAACATCACCTCCACCCCAACCCCTCCCATCTGCCCTCAGTTGTTTTCGATGTCGGGGGATCTAAAATGTGTAACGAAAAAAAGAAAAAAAAAAAAGTATCCACAGGCATCTAACATCACCTCCGCCCCAACCCCTTCCATCTGCCCTCAATTGTTTTCGAAGTCGGGGGATAAATGCGACAACGCTTATATTTCAATGTATTCCATAAAATACGAACACTAAAGATTCCACAGATTTCCTAAGGGAATAAGAACAGGTTATATAACGATTATATGACCAGACGGATAAACCCATTGCATGCTAGTGAACTCTTCCATTGCTATATATTGGACAAGTCCAATTGTCATATAAGTTGTGTCAGGCCTATTTTTCGTTTTTATTCTATTTTTTGCAGAAAATTCTGTTACATGTAGCACATAGAGCAGGCCCTGATCAGACGCCGCGTTCTGCGACGTCTGATCTGGGCCTGCTTGGTTATCCAAGGTACCCCTTTAGGGGTTTCCCGCATGCAACGGGTTAATGACGGTCTTTAATTTGTACTTTATAAAAGTCTTCTTAACGGTAATCTGTTGATGTCATAACTTTTCTTCCTCAGTATTGTTGGCAAGTTAATTAAATGTACACATGATAAATTAAAAAAAAAAAATGTGACCGCGTTAAGCGTAGTCTCAAATTTTGTAAAATCCAAAACTTGTGAAGGAAAGTCATTTCTATCGTTTTGGTTGGTTGTTTGATTTGAGATTTAACGTCCCCGTCAACACTGTATAGGTCATTTTGGAGTCGTTGCTTCCAATTTTGTGGGACTGTTACCCGATGTTGAGATGAAATGACATCTCAAGCCCTGTCGCCCAATGAAACCAATAGGGTTTATAAGCATGGACGGTCCGACTTGCACCGTCTTGCTGGGCAGGCTTAGATCCTCTAAGCGGTTTACCAGTACTCGTGTGCGGTCGGATTCATCTCTGTGTGAAAGCATCATGTAGCCCATCTAATTCTTCAAGATCCGATGGGCGGGTGCTGTGTCTATCGTTTTGTAAAACTGAATTATATAATGCGGCTGTTTAACCCTTTCAACCCTGTAGCCTAGACCGGTCAGAATCAGAATCACGAAAACACGCTTATATAATCTGACACCTTTGAACCCCACTTTCATATAGTAAAACTGGGGGTTTAAAGGGGTAAACCTTATTTTTCTTATTTCTGCTCAAAACATAGATTGTTGGTACTCGTTAGAACCGCCTCGACGAGGCGGTTTTAACGAGTATCCACAATCTATGTTCTGAGCAGAAATAAGAAAAATACTGACAATTTTTCATCTGAAAATTTTCATTTTTTGGGTGGTAAAATTAATAATGTATTTGTATAGGCATGTTTTCGAAATGAGAATTAGATTTGTTACCAGGGAAGTTAGTAAAGAGGTAAACTTAGCTACACAATCCGCAGCACCTTCAGCTGTCGAAATAATCGACCGATGCTGATACCTATGCAGCTCTTCAGGTAGCTTTGCACTAAATACTGGAGGTACTGGGTTTTATCACTTTGGGACAGAGCTTTTAGTTGCAGTCTAAATACCAGACAGGCTTCCATTGGATAAATATCCCGTGTTTCACTTCAATGTGAGAAAAGGATAGTTATTAGGAAATAAAATGATGTGTGTTTTATAATTATATCTGCAAGCTCAAAGAATTTGTGGCTGATTTTATATTGTCACCCCTCTGTTAAAAAGCCGGCTTGTATTCACTGCGAATCTGCATGAAAACAAACATGGCGGATCATAACTTGAAAAGGAGACGGGCAACATGTGGATTTATAAATAAGTAAGGTTTGAAAAGTTTTGTATGTGTAGTTTTTGTGGGAGCATGTAAAAGGTTACTATTGTCGCCTATGGAAAATATTTAGTGGTAAGCTCCCTTCAAGATATAGAGGAGACGGTGCATTGCGACCAGTTTTACCAAGATCTACACTGTTTTAGCAACTAGGCTAAGCCTCCCTTTCATGTCTTTAGAAAGCCAAATCCTTAATCGGTGTTTTGTAACTGAATTATCCACTTGCTATGTCAGGAGAGGCAATTTAAAAGTGTATAGTTTATATTTCTGTATTATTTCTGTATAGTTTATACTTTTATTATATGTATGCTTGGGGATGTTTGTTTGTTTGTTTGTATTGGAGTTTAGCGGCCCAGGCAACACTATTTAGGTCATTTTTGAGCCGGCCAGACTACCCATTCAAACTTTTGCTGGGCGGGCTTAGACGTAAGCGGTTAACCAGGAAAGAGCGCATTCTTTCGCCAGAAACTGACAACTGCCCTTCTTGAATTAGCTGAAGGGAGAGAATGACCGTAGAAAAGATTTCATGATCCATTTCCACGAAAGAATGTTGCCGACCCCGGCAGGTATTGAACCCGCGTCTTCCTGATCACCAGTCAGACGCGCATCCAAATGAGCTACCGCGGCCGGCTGCTTGGGGATGAAATTTGATATTCAACTTTGACGACATTTCGTTGCTTTTTGGGGTTTAATTATCCCAAGGCTTTCACATATATTTGATATTAACAAAAGCACAGTGGACCATATTTGACCTTTGATTCTTACCATAGGTTGAGATATAGAGAATCTTACACGAGTAGTCATTTCATATGAAATTTATGAAACGAGCCTTCGGCGAGTTTCATAAATTTAACATGAAATGACCACGAGTGTAAGATTCTGTTTATCATATGACCACTTTAAATTGGATTTTATCGCCTTTGAATTTGACGATTTTTTCCACAAAAAAAATGCATTGTTGACATGGACATCGTCATGACGTTACTTTATCCCGCCAAAGTGTTATTACACGTGCGGTCATACGATTTTTATTACACGACGTTATCCACTGCTTATCAACGAAGTCATATGATAAATCAACATAATCAAGATAATTTACAGATTTTATCTTGACAAGGTACGTTATTCTACAGAAGATAGAAATAAGTATTTTCCACATTGTGCCTCCTGAACTTGTGCTAGAATTAACACTCAGTGGTTTGAACTACATGTACCCTTCATTACAAAAACACGCCTATACAAATACATTGCCAATTTTTTGGCCGAAAATTAGAAATTTTAAGATGAAAAATTGCGATATTTTTCTTATTTCTGCTCAAAACATAGATTGCGGGGCTCGATAGAACCGCCTCGACGAGGCGGTTCTATCGAGTACCCACAATCTATGTTTTTGAGCAGAAATAAGAAAAATAACTTATCCCCCAGTTTTACTGTATAAAAGTGGGGTATAAGGGGGTCAAAATTATATAGGCGTGCTTTCGTGATGCATTCAGGCGGTTCTTACGAGTACCCTGAATCTATGCT
This sequence comes from Lucinisca nassula, assembly GCA_963580285.1. Classification (NCBI taxonomy): domain Eukaryota; kingdom Metazoa; phylum Mollusca; class Bivalvia; order Lucinida; family Lucinidae; genus Lucinisca; species Lucinisca nassula. The sequence goes on from OY757019.1 coordinate 14,259,367, forward strand.
TTTGAGGAAAGAAAATAAGGAAAAAATGTGTACCCCTGTAAACCATATTTTTGCTATACAGAGTGAGGGTTAAATGGATGTTTGTTACACGGTCTTGTTAGCCTGATGGAATACTGAACTGGAACCGGCCCCGTCAGCTCAGCTGGTAGAGTGTCCGCTCCGGGGTTCGATCCCGGACCGCGACATACCAAAGTCGTTAAAAATGGTACTAGCTGCTCCTCGCTTGGCACTCAGACTTACGGGGTAGAGTTAGGACTGGTCGACCCAGTGTCAGGATATTGTGACTGGGTGTGGTATCAAGTAATGTGTCTGGGACATGATACCTCAGTGAGGCAGCACTATAAAAGTGAGCATTTTGCTCCCTGTCGCAACCAGATACCGTCGTGATATGATTGGAAAATTGTTGAAAGCGACGTTAAACCCGAATTCACACACACACACACACACACACACACACACACACACACACACACACACACACACACACACACGCACGCACGCACGCACGCACGCACGCACGCACGCACGCACGCACGCACACACGCACATACTATTGAACTGGACATTACGAAAACACATCCTATTCAATTACATTGTAAAGTTTACCGCCACAACCGCGAAAATTTTGAGAAGAAACATTGATTTAGTCCTCTTATTTCTGCTCAAAATATAGATTGTGGGTACTCCTTATAACCGCCTTACCGAGGCGGTTCTTACGAGTACCCACAATCTATGTTTTAGAGCAGTAATAAGACAAAATAAGGGTTATCCCTATCGACCCAGTTTTACTATATAAAAACGTGATGTTCAAGTGGGTCAAATTTATATAGTCGTATTTTCGTGATGATAAATCCAGATGCCGTCGCGTGAACAAGTCCGTGAAATGAAGACCCCCTAACCCCCCATTATATAGAGAAAAATGGGGTGTACTGTGGTATTCATTATTTTTCTAATTTCTTCTCCAAGACATAGGTTGTGGGTACTCGTTGGAACCGCCTCAATGACGCGGTTCTAACGAGCACACACAACCTATGTTATGAGCATTTATAAAATTCTCATAAGCAAAGTAGCCATTTTGGAGATGTGAAAAATGCACTTTGTCGCACGGGTGATTTATCGTAATGCGATATCAGGAGTGCTATCCTCCTGATTCAGCTCAGGACTGGTCAACCTTTACTTTAAATAAATAACATTTAGAGAAAGCACATCATCTAGTGTCTAGACATGGAAGGCTAAATAACGCTCAATTTACATCTTAGGGACAGAGAACGACAGCATATAATATTTGTCGGTAACAAAGAAAAAAGACCACATCACGAAAACAAACCTTTATAATTACTACCCCCTTGAATCCCACTTTTATATTGTAAAACTGGTGTTTACAGGGGTAAACCTTATTTTTCTTATTTCTGCTCTAAAGAATAGATTGTGGGTATTCGTTAGAACCGCCTCGATGAGGCGGGTCTAACAGTACCCAAGATCTATATTTTTAGCAGAAAAGGGGTGTTAATTGTATAGGGGTTTCTAAGGGGTTTCTAAAGTATAGATTGTGGTTATTCATTAGAACCGCCTCGGGGAGGCGGTTCTAACGAGTACAACTTTTCATCTGAAATTTTGCTTTTTTTTGGCGGTCATGTTTACAATGTATTTGTATAGGCGTCCTTTCGTAATGAGAACAAATCTACATCTATCTCGGTATCAGATTTAGCTTGTTGTCACAGACAGAGTGTATATACATCCGTAATGACGTTCTCAAGTCCGTGTAAGGAACATCCAATGATATTTATCAATTCAATCGACCCAACGGTTTCCGAGGAGAAGCAGTTCGTAAATTTTCACATTTTTCGCCTCGGCGAGGCTATGCTAAATAGAATGTAATATTCATTGGTTAGATCTCATTGATATCTATCAATATGCCAAAAATTGTTTAAATATTCCAAGCGGTTAAGTCACTATCACCAATTTTCCCAAACGGGTAACGGACGGACAGACAGACGGACCATATATTGCTTTGCGGCCATTTTGGTCATGTGAGCTGGACCCCATGAGCAAATTTTGGTTAGCCCCATCCCATAGAGGCTCCATATGAAATTTGACTTCAATCGGCCCAACGGTTTCCGAGGAGAAGCAGTTCGAAAATTTTCACAATTTTTCGCCTCGGCGAGGCTATACTAAATGGAATATAATATTTCGCAAGTTTATTGGTTAGATCTCATTAATATCTAACAGTATGCCAAAAATTGTTTAAATATTCCAAGCGGTTAAGTCACTATCACCAATTTTCACAAACGGGTTACGGATTTTTCGCCTCGGCGAGGCTATACTAAATGGAATGTGATTTTGCAAGTGCATTGGTTAGATCTCATTGATATCTATCAGTATGCCAAAACTTGTTTAAATACTCCAAGCGGTTAAGTCACTATCACCAATTTTCACAAACGGGTTACGGACGGACAGACAGACAGACCATATATGGCTTGGCGGCCATTTTGGTCATGTGACCTGGACCCCATGAGCAAATTTTGGTTTCCCCCATCCCATAGAGGCTCCATATGAAATTTGACTTCATTCGGCCCAACGGTTTCCGAGGAAGAGCAGTTCGAAAATTTTCACATTTTTCGCCTCGGCGAGGCTATACTAATTGGAATGTAATATTTCACAAGTTCATTGGTTAGAGCTCATTGATATCTGTCAGTATGCCAAAAATTGTTTAAATATTCCAAGCGGTTAAGTCACTATCACCAATTTTCACAAACGGGTTACGGACGGACAGACAGATAGACCATATATGGCTTGGCGGCAAGTTTGGTCATGTGACCTGGACCCCATGGGCAAATTTTGGTTTCCCCCATCCCATAGAGGCTCCATATGAAATATGACTTCAATCGGCCCAACGGTTTTCGAGGAGAAGCAGTTCGAAAATTTTCACATTTTTCGCCTCGGCGAGGCTATACTATATGGAATATAATATTTCGCAAGTTCATTGGTTAGATCTCATTTATATCTATCAGTATGCCAAAAATTGTTTAAATATTCCAAGCGGTTAAGTCACTATCATCAATTTTCACAAACGGGTTACGGACGGACAGACAGACTGACAGACTGACAGAATGACCGATTGACCGAATGACAGAATGACACGGTGACCGCGGACGTAGGATTCTGATTACCATATATTATAATGTTTTTTAATAGGATTTTATTGCCGAAAAGGTAAAAACAATCAATAGTGGCGTTACTTGCCAGTAATCATGTTTGTTTGATTTGAGGTCTACATGTAACGTCCCCGTCAACACTCTATAGGTCATTTTTTGAAGACGTTGCTTCCAATTTTGTGGGATTTTAACCCGAAACTGAGATGAAACAAGTATAGCTTTTACAAAAAGCTAGGTCTACGCTTAGCACATATTCAATGTGTCTAGAATTGTATCCCAGGAATGGGTTTGATACAATTAACTGTCTTTGGCAATATTCTAATCAAACGATGAAATGGCGAAGTTGGGAGTGCTGTTCTTTTATCTGAAAGTACTACATTGTATTTCATCTTTAAAAAGGCACATGTGCAACTTAATTATGCTTGTAATATCTTATCCAATGGAATGCTTGAAAACTGTTGTAGAAGTTCAGTAGACAACCTTCCTACACTTTACGGAAGACTAATTGAAGATTAACCCAACAATTTGGCTAACGGTGAGCCAAGTTTTTACCTTACCAGAGCCGAAGCTCCTGAGGAGTTTGTAGGATTGGCAATGGTCTCTCGTGGTCGAGAGTTAGTAGATGTATATTATAAGCCTGTACAAATATGACAGCAAATATGGTCTTGTACAAATGTGATAGCAATTCTGAGCCAGAGCTCTGCCCATGGGCGCTTTTTGTGTGAAAGCTTATACTTGTTGTTGCATAAATATAAAGGTCAACCTGCATTATGGGTATTTAATGGCTGTACTTCCGTGTTAAACCCAATGTCTATAATGTCTACGCCCATGGGCGTAGACAATGATGTGCTTTTCTATGGGGCGCCGTTTGACTATTTAATCAAAATTTATAATAATTCGAATTATGGATACCTATAATTCAGCCGAATAATGAATATCCATAATTCGAATTATGGATATCACTAATTCCAATTATGGATATCAATAAATCAAAATATGGATATCCATTATTTCGCTGATTTATGCATATCCATAAATCCAATTATGGATATCTATAAATCGGGCTAAATTATGGATATCCATATTTCGTATTATGGATATCCATAATTCTCCGCAAAAGCCTTTGGTTTCAGTCATTATTTATTGTTTTTATTTGCCAAGACGAATCGTGGATATCCATAAATCGAATTATGGATATCCATCAATCGACCGAATTGTGGATATCCAGAATTCGAATAAATGATATCCATAATTCGAATTATGGATATCCATAATTCGAATTATGGATATCCATAAATGATTATTGATATGCATACATACTTATGTATAACAATAAATAGGGAATAAATAGTAAAAGGGCGCCCCATACTTTTAGACGTCTTGTCATACAGTTGTTATGACATGACTTTATTCAGTAAACCAGTGCTTCAGCTGAAGTGCACGACCCGCCGGATGCTTTTAGCTTTATGAGTGTTACCATATATGGGAATGGCGGCCATTTTGGTCATGTGACCTGGACTTAAAACGGTCCCCCCCCCCCCAATAAATGCGCCTTATCGTAAGGAGCAAAAATATATCTTATACTTTAGTACTGTATTCTGAATGGTTTGCAGGATAAAATGCATTCTCACATTTTCCAATACAAAAGCATATGTGTCAAAGTTTGACCTAGGCACAAAGAAGGTCAGGGTCAACCAAGGGTCACCATTTTAGCAATTTATGATGGGCCTTCGTCCCAGATGCCATTTATCAAGTTTCGAGGAAATCTGCCAAGTGGTTCTGGAGAAGACTATTTTTGAAGGGTTTTTACCATATATGGCTTTGCGGCCATTTTGGTCATGTGACCTGGACCCCATGAGCAAATTTTGGTTTCCCCCATCCCATAGAAGCTCCATATGAAATTTGACTTCAATCGGCCCAACGGTTTCCGAGGAAGAGCAGTTCGAAAATTTTCACATTTTTCGCCTCGGCGAGGCTATACTAAATGGAATGTAATATATCGCAAGTTCATTGGTTAGATCTCATTGATATCTACCAGTATGCCAAATATTGTTTAAATATTCCAAGCGGTTAAATCACTATCACCAATTTTCACAAACGGGTTACGGACGGACAGACAGACAGACAGACCATATATGGCTTGGCGGCCATTTTGGTCATGTGACCTGGACCCCATGAGCAAATTTTGGTTTCCCACATCCCAAAGAGGCTCCATATGAAATTTGACTTCAATCGACCCAACGGTTTCCGAGGAGAAGCAGTTCGTAAATTTTCACATTTTTCGCCTCGGCGAGGCTATGCTAAATAGAATGTAATATTCATTGGTTAGATCTCATTGATATCTATCAATATGCCAAAAATTGTTTAAATATTCCAAGCGGTTAAGTCACTATCACCAATTTTCCCAAACGGGTAACGGACGGACAGACAGACGGACCATATATTGCTTTGCGGCCATTTTGGTCATGTGAGCTGGACCCCATGAGCAAATTTTGGTTAGCCCCATCCCATAGAGGCTCCATATGAAATTTAACTTCAATCGGCCAAACGGTTTCCGAAGAGAAGCAGTTCGAAAATTTTCACAATTTTTCGCCTCGGCGAGGCTATACTAAATGGAATATAATATTTCGCAAGTTTATTGGTTAGATCTCATTAATATCTATCAGTATGCCAAAAATTGTTTAAATATTCCAAGCGGTTAAGTCACTATCACCAATTTTCACAAACGGGTTACGGATTTTTCGCCTCGGCGAGGCTATACTAAATGGAATGTGATTTTGCAAGTTCATTGGTTAGATCTCATTGATATTTATCAGTATGCCAAAACTTGTTTAAATATTCCAAGCGGTTAAGTCACTATCACCAATTTTCACAAACGGGTTACGGACGGACAGACAGACAGACAGACCATATATGGCTTGGCGGCCTTTTTGGTCATGTGACCTGGACCCCATGAGCAAATTTTGGTTTCCCCCATCCCTCAGAGGCTCCATATGAAATTTGACTTCATTCGGCCCAACGGTTTCCGAGGAAGAGCAGTTCGAAAATTTTCACATTTTTCGCCTCGGCGAGGCTATACTAATTGGAATGTAATATTTCACAAGTTCATTGGTTAGAGCTCATTGATATCTGTCAGTATGCCAAAAATTGTTTAAATATTCCAAGCGGTTAAGTCACTATCACCAATTTTCACAAACGGGTTACGGACGGACAGACAGATAGACCATATATGGCTTGGCGGCAAGTTTGGTCATGTGACCTGGACCCCATGGGCAAATTTTGGTTTCCCCCATCCCATAGAGGCTCCATATGAAATATGACTTCAATCGGCCCAACGGTTTTCGAGGAGAAGCAGTTCGAAAATTTTCACATTTTTCGCCTCGGCGAGGCTATACTATATGGAATATAATATTTCGCAAGTTCATTGGTTAGATCTCATTTATATCTATCAGTATGCCAAAAATTGTTTAAATATTCCAAGCGGTTAAGTCCCTATCATCAATTTTCACAAACGGGTTACGGACGGACAGACAGACTGACAGACTGACAGAATGACCGATTGACCGAATGACAGAATGACACGGTGATTTTAGGGCACTCTTAGAAAATCGACTAATCCAGATGCCATCACGTGAACAAGTCCGTGAAATGAAGGACCCCCCCCCCCACCCCTAAACACCACATTATATAGAGAAAAATGAGGTTTACGTGGGTATACATTATTTTTCTTATTTCTACTCCAAGACATAGGTTGTGGGTACTCGTTGGAACCGCCTCAATGAGGCGGTTCTAACGAGCACACACAACATATGTTATGAGTATTTATTTGAAAAATATCAAGGATTTTCATAAGAAAAGTAGCCATTTTGGAGACGTGAAAAATGCACTATGTCGTACGGGTGATTTATCGTAATGCGATATCTGGAGTGCTAACCTCCTGATTCAGCTCAGAACTGGTCAACCTTTACTTAAAATAAATAACATTTAGAGAAAGCACATCATCTAGTGTCTAGACGTGGAAGGCTAAATAACGTTTAATTTACATCTTAGGGACAGAGAACGGCAGCATATATTATTTGTCGGTAACAAAGAAAAAAGACCACATCACGAAAACACGCCTATATAATTACGACCCCCTTGAACCCCACTCTAATATAGTAAAACTTGGGTTTACAGGAGTTTCTGCTCTCAAGTATAGATTGTGGGTATTCGTTAGAACCACCTCGATGTTGCGGTTCTAACGAGCACCCACAATCTATATTTTGAGCCGAAAAGGGGTGTTTATCGTATAGGGGTGTCTAGGGGGTGTCTAAAATATAGATTGCACAATCTATATTTTGAGCAGAAATAAGAAAAATAGCACAAATTTTCATCTGAAATTTTGCGGGTTTTTTTTTTTCGCCGGTTAAATTTACAATGTATTTCTATAGGCGTGTTTTCGTAATGAGAACAAATCTACATCTACCTCAGTATCAGATTTAGCTTGTTGCCACAAACATAGTGTATATACATGTACTTCCGTCATGCCGTTAACAAGTCCGTGTAATGAACATCCATGCAAATCCCCTTTTATAAAGAGATAAAAAATCGTTTTCCCGGTCCAAAAACATAGGGCTGTGGGTTATCAATGATGACCCATAAGCATACACAAAAATGACAGTGTTTGAGGTATCATTTAAACTACACTTTGTCACGGGGATGTGTAGTCGTAGTGACGTGTACGGTGATCAAGTAATATGAAATTGGTGCTACATGTACCTAGTGTGAGTACGTGGGTTTCAGTTTTACGTCGCACCAACAGTTAAGGTCATGCTGAGACGGGACCTCGGTTTAAATTCTCATCCGAAAGTCTGGGAAAGCCCCGACTCCCTGGTTTATCAGGCGAGTAGCATAACTACTACACCATAGAAGCTTCTAGATGCTACCTATGCCTGCAAAAGCTTAAAGGTCATATACAAGGGTATGGAAATCCATTAAATTTAAAAAGAGATTAATTGAAGAAATCGAGGGGCGAAAACCGCATCAAATTATCTTTATTATTTTCCAAGATATTACACTTTGAAGTGTGAAATATGTCATGAAAACAGAGCAGCTTCAGACTGCCTCATTAATATTCATGAGGTATTCTATGATGTCATAGATGCACATTAAAATTTTTAAACTTTTTAAATATGAAATAACTTGTGTTTTATAGTCCTTAGGAACTCTATAATCACCTATTTGAATTATTCAAACTGATTTCAACTGAGATCTAAACCAGTTTTCTCATATTTTCAATTGCAAACCTTAAATTCAAATTTTTAATATTTTTTTTAAATAATTTTAATTCAAGTTTCTGTTTTTGTAAGGGGATGATATAACATACAGAACTTACTGATCTGTCCAAAAGGCATGTAAAAACACTTAAATTAGCTAATTGGAATAAAATTTTGAATTAAATGGTAGTTTTAAACATTTTAAAAAAATATTTTAATTGTAAATTTAAGCTTGAATTTCGAAATCAAATTTCTCATTTCTATCCTAAATTATGAACAAGATACACAGTAATCAAAGAGCATGAGAAAACTGTATTAGGCTATTGCAAAATAGAAAATATGACAGTTTAAAATTATTTTTAAAAAGTTTAAAGCCACTATGACATCACATAATATTGCATTGTGGGTTAAAATCAAAGTAAATTCAGGGGAGGCTACTCTTAGGGGAAAATAGGTATCAAATATAAATGCGCATAACTTTGGAACGAATGGGAATTTTTTCATGTGGTTTTCAATAAAATGACCCTCCTTGTGTCTGCTTTCACCCTGCTTCATATTAAGATTTTTAAAAATTTCTTTGTAATTGCTCTTTAATATCTAACACATGGTGAAGCGTACATCTGAGAATCTGTTGTATTGCGTATACGTACCTGCGTCAGCTTTGCATAAATGCGGTTTGCAAAGATACCAAAGATAAAGGTGATTTCAATCGCGTTCGCGTGTCGGTAAACGGTCTTATTGGTGAAGGAGAATACTCTCGTGTGATTAGTACGGAATGTTTTCCATAAACTTTTGTTGTTATCGAAAGGCTAATTAAGTTATCGTTCATTTAGTTCATTTTTTTGTCCGAAAGATGGGCTTAAAAAGTACAAGAGGAAATGAATTTTAAATAAAGACGTTGTAAGTCAATCTCGCTTTATGGCTGATCATGTGACGAGGTTTCATCTCGCTTCATTTGAGAATTTGTGAAAGCCGGGAAACATCCGATCTTTGCAGGCGACGTTTTACTATAGGTTTTTAGACTGAATGTGATATATATGATTTTCTCTTCGGCATGGACGTTTCTTTTTTTTTTTTTTGTTGTTGTTGTTGTAGTTGCATGTTATCTATAGGCGGGCATCGGCGAGCCTCGCTCGATCACGATGCTTTTGCACGCATAAAATCAGTATCAGCTCATTTATAGAGGATCTTCTACGAGTGGTCATTGCATATGAAATTTCTGAATCGAGCTTTAGCGAGTTTCATTAATTTCATATGATTTTGAGATTGTACATTATCCTTTCTTGGATGGTTATATTTCTCGTGCGGCATCCTATGACGTTTATATTTAGCAATTTACTCGATTTGCCAGCGTGTCAAGTCATGTAACTGACTTCAACACTCGTTATAAATTGTTTACTGCTAAACTTCTTATCCAGGGTTATCGGTGTCATAAACTACGCAAAGACTTTTCAAAATATTATCGACGTCATTCCGATATAATTTCAAAATTCAATGTTGGACTTAAATCTCTTCTGCAACAAGGTTTATCGGAATCCGAATTTTATGGTGATTTAGTATATAACTTCAAAAATATATATATTCTTGCAATGACTTCAGCACCCAATTTCGAATAAAATTATTCTTCGGTTTAAAAAGATTGGGTACAACATAAATGTTATACTACAGACTGCATGCATGGTAGTTAACCCAATCACGGTGGACAGTTTTGCTTCCCTTTTTAATTGCACGCCGGTGGTTCATGCCTCAGATTCTATGACGGCTACTGCGTAAAGGCTTACTGAGAATAAGATAGAATTTAATTTTATGTAATGTTGGTTGGTGCCTGATGTTTGGGCCCATCGGAGTTTAACTGTTGGTTTTCTTTTGCTCAAGCATGTCAATGGTTTCTTGCTGTCGAGTCTTCGCCGTTATTTCATCCCTGTGGTTGTTTAATTTTTGTGTTCTCGGAGGTGTTGCACAAATTATTTGTCTAAATCGCGGCGGAAGTAAGTTAGGGCGAAGATTGCGGCCGCGTAAAATCGATTTAAGTCCCCAGTGGAATTCGTTTCACTGACCCTTCAAATGCGGTTCTTCTGTTGCAGTTTATTTTTGTTGTGCTTTGTGTGTGTGCATCGCTTGTATTTTTGTTCTTTTGGATATCCTATATGCCATTTTTGTGGGAAAGTAACTGTCCTTTCGGCTTTCCACTATTGATGTTTCCATTAGGGTCTAGTTGTTCCATGTTTGTGTTTCTTTCCCTTTAGTGTCTCTGATGGGAGTTGTGGGATTATTGTATCGATTCCACTTCTATTTTGTATTTGAAAGGGAAAACAGGTCAGCAAATACATTGTGAGATGACCAATGTTTATAGGTCTTCTGCACTATCGTATGCACAAGTTAAATTCTGGGTTGGGGAATTCTAACGCGATAGAAGGTCTTTAGAAGACGAAACCAAGTGTGGACGCCCATCAGTCCCACCGATGAAGAAATGTGTAACAAAGTACAAGATCTGGTGATTTCTGCTTGGTGAATTAAGGTGGAAGAAATAGCGAATGCATTACACATTTCACATTGTAGCGTCTTAACAATTATACATGCTCGCTTGGGTATGCGCAAGCTAATAGCCCGTTGGGTCCGTAAAATCCCTTAGCGAAGAGCAAATTGCAACCAGAGCATCAGTATGCAGCGCATTGTTGAAGCGAGCGAGGTCAATGGAAGACGATTTTCTTTCACGTCTGGTGACTGTAGATGAGAACTGTGTCCATTATTATGAGCTAGATAATAAAACTCAAAGTCGCCAGTGAATAGGACCGGGGTCTACGAGGCCAAAGAAGTTCAAAAGGCAACCCTCTACTTGCAAGGTGATGACAACTGTATTTTGGGACCCATTAGGCGTTATAATGTTGGACTTTCTGGCAAAGAAAACTACAACAACATGTGCGCATTTTGCAAATTTACTCGACCAACTGAGAACTACGATCTGTGAAAAACGCCGAGGTAAACTCTCCGAAGGGATTCTGCTCCCACAGGACAATGCAAGAGTTCACGCTTGCAAAATTTCAATTTATGCTGTTGAGCGGAATGGGTACGAGCAAAAACCGTAGCCCACCTCTTCTCCGGATTTAGCTCCTAGTGACTATTTTGGTTTTGAAAAGGGATATCCTTGGACTCATTTCTGGTCCAACAAAGAAGTCGTGTCGGTCGTTCAGGAGAGGGTCGGAGACACGGACACTGGCTTTTTCAGTTCTGGGCTGATGGCAATGTAACAGCGCTGGTCCAAGTGTATTTTTCTAGAGGGCAATTACATCGAAAACGAAGAGATCGATCTCACCCAGAAATAAAATGGGCTGTTTTTGTAGTGACACACTCTTGTATTTTTTCCATCTTTCCCCTCAGTTCATCTAGTACGAAGTTCTGAACAGTTCTGTAAGCCCTAGACATAACGAAGACACGCCTATATAATTTTGACCCCCTTGAACCCCATTTTTATATAGTAAAACTGCGGTTTCCGGGGGTATACTTAATTTTTCTTATTTCTGCTCTAAAATAAAGATTGTGGGTACTCGTTAGAACCGCCTCCATGAGGCGGTTCTAACGAGTGCCCACAATCTATATTTGGAGCAGAAATAAGAAAAATATCACAATTTTTCATCATATTTTTTTATTTTTCGGCGATAAAGGTGGCAATGTATTTGTATAGGCGTGTTTGCGTAATGAGCGTCACTCAAGCACACAACACATATCAGTCAAGAACACAGTATATGACATTCAAACATCAACGAAAATAATGTGAATCGTCTGCGCTATTAGGTAGACGCTTCCCAAGACGTATCATATCTGGTTTTCTTTGTAAACTTTCATCTGCTGTTCAATTTGGAAGGACCATTTCTGGATTAAGCGTTATTTGTTTTGGTAGCAGCAAGTTTTAGCGCTCGCTGTAGTAAATATCCCATTATTTCAAGTGACCTCAAGTGTCACATTACCATAAAGTGAATTCCCCCGGACATTCGAACTGATATAAAGAAAGGAATGACCATTTCCTGATTTATATTCAGTAAATAAGTATGCGCATCCAACGAAAAGAGTTACACGAATGACCATTTTCTGATTTATATTCTATAAATAGGTATGCGCATCCAACGAAAAGAGTTACACGCACGGTATATGTACTTCATGATCACTTCAACGTATCCATGAGCAGCACATTACGGAAACACGCCTTAACAAACACAATGTAAATTTTACCGAAAAAAAAAAAAAAAACGAAAATTTTAGAAGAAAAATTGTAATATTTTTCTTATTTCTACTCAAAATATAGATTGTGGGTACTCGTTAGAACTGCCTCGACAAACCCCAGTTTTTTTTTCTAAACGAAAGTTAGGGTCGCTGGGGTCAAAATCATATAGGCGTGTTTCCGTGATGAAATCTGGCTAGACTGCGCCGGCCTCGGTAGCTCAGTCGGATGCGCGTCTGACTGGTGATCAGGAGGACGCGGATTCGATTCCTGTCGGTGTCGGCAACATTCTGTCGCGGAGATTGATCATGAAATCTTTTCTAGGGTCATTCTCTCCCTTCCGCTGATTCAAGGAAGGCAGTTGTCAGTTTATGGCGAAAGAATGTGCACTGTACTGGTTAACCGCTTACGTATAAGCCTGCCCAGCAGGGCAAGTGTTGATAGGTAAACTGATCGGCTCAAACATGGCCTAAAATTGTGTTGACTGGTTAAACTCCAATATAAACAAACAAACAAACTGGCTGGGCTGCGCATATGCGCGGGCTAGTCAAAACCTTTTGCTTGCCACCAGTGTTTTAAGTGACCTCGTTCCCATGAATGAGTTGAATTCATCACGTGCACAAGTCCGTGATATGAACACCCCAGTACACCCCACATTATATTGAGAAAACTGGGGTGTACGGGGTATACATTATTTTTCTTATTTCTGCTCCGAAACATAGGATGTGGATACTCGTTAGAACCGCCTCAATGAGGCGGTTCTAACGAGCACCACGACTTATGTTTGCAGTATTAGTAAGAAAAATACAATTGATTTTCATCAGAAAAGGAGCCATTTTGGAGATATGAAAATTGCACTATGTCGCACGGGTATGTTTTCGCAATGTATTTGTTTTTCTATAAAAATGACAACACGGACCTTCTCAATCAGTGACAGAAAATGACGGAGAAGATAAAAATGAAATTCTGCTCTTTATTGGCATGTTTCTCTGTCACTTAGTGTCTTGTAATTTGTCCAATCAAGTGCATGCCAAAGATTTGACATGTTCAATGTCTTAGAAATTTCACAGCAGTCAAGCGGACTCTCTATTAACCTGGTTTCTGGAAGGAAAAGGCAACAACACAAGTGAGGCGGTTCTAACGAGTACCCACAACGTACATGTATGTCGTGGAGGAGAAATAAGAAAAATAATGTATACCCCCGTAAACCCGAGTTTTTTTTTCTATATAAAGTCGGGTTTAGGGGGTCTTCATTTTACGGACTTGTTCCCGTGATGTACTCCAGCAACCCTGAATTACCGAACCGAACGCGGACCTAATTCCTCTAAAAATACCACGCTCAGGCCTATGGAAGCTTTGTGTTGGAAAGTCAAGTGAGGTTAAATAAAATAAATTTAAATCGTCTAAGCGGTTGAATAGGCCTGATATTCTTTTAGAGACTTTCAGAAAGTTATTACGGACGGACATGATGATTATAAGGCACTTCTCGCGAGTCCTCCACTCGAATGACTTAACGGCGAATCATGCACTTCCATTTTTCAAAAGTATTAGACATTTTCCTTCCCTCTGTGAGGCTATTAAAAAAGACATATGGTATTGACAGTGGTATTGGCTAGGTTTTGCAAATATCTATCAGCTTGTCAAAGCGATCAAGTTTAAAAGTTATATCCATTTTACAAACTTAATGCCACGAGGAATAGCTGAATATATCTGTCCACATCCTTTTACATAAATACAATAAAATAGAACTTATAACGGATGAGAAAACTTATCCGGATACTGCAGCGGGCTGTTCGGAGAGACAATTTTGAAGTTTTGCTTTGGTTTGAGACATAGTCCTAGTGCCATGAAACCTTCCACTTATATTCCAGATGGAGTAGATTCTTTCTTGTGTTTGTGCAAATACAATAACTGCAAGTCTCCTTTCCAAACACATCAATAAAAACTGATTTACGAGGACTGTTCAAATATGAATGCAACTAAGCACATAAAAATGATTCCGTGATAGATTTCGATGAAAAAATTATTTTGGCCCCTCAAAATATTCCCCTTTAACAGATATACAAACTTTCAGTCTTCTGATCCAATCATTGAATGCATTTTGGTAGTCTTTTCAAGGTATACTATGAAGGCACTGGAATATTGCAGAACCGAGGTGTTTGCGCTTTACAAATTTTCGACCAGAAAGGTATTTTTTTCAGCCGCGGGGACAAAAAAAAGTCACACGGGTCAAGGTCATGGGAATACGAGGGGTAAGGGAGTTCAACAACCTTTTCCTGCTTAAGATAGTCTTGCACAATGAACGCCTTGTGCGATGACGCATTGTCATGTAGCAATCTGACATTGGCCAAGCCAGTTGCGGGTCTTCGTTCTTTGAAATATTTCTTCAATTTTCGAAGAACTTTATTCTTGTAAAACTTCGCATTTACAGATTTGCCTTTAGGCACAGCAACCTGAATAGCAGGGCCCTGATTTGAAAAGAATATGGCAACATTACCTTCTTGACGCTCTTGGTCCGCTTTGCAATACATGGTCTTTTGCAATACTCTGTTGCCCATATTTTGTTCTGAATCTTTCGTTTTGGCTCAAAAAAGAGAACTCATGTCTCGTCACCTGTGACGACATTAGCGAAAGACCGTGCATTGTAATTTGGAAACTTTTTAAGCAACTTCTTGGCGCACTGAACACGTGTCTTTTTCTGCTAATCTGTCAACAGATGGGGAATCCATCTAGCACAGATCTTTCTCATTTTCAAATCCCGTTTCAGAATTGTATGAGCTGCTCCTAATGAGATGCCAACCATACTAACTATTTGCCTAGTGGTGTATCGTGCATCGGTAGCAACTATTTGTTTCACTCTAGCAACCATCTTGGCAAATGTTGCCCTTTACGGCCGACGATCATGTGGCACATCTTCTGTTGAGCCTAGCCCACAGCTGAATTTCTCACACCAACGAAAAACTGTCGGAAAAGACATTCATTATGCCCATAAACCGAACATATTTCATCAAAAATGTCTTTGCACCGTATACCAAGAAGTCAACGATTCTTAATATAGGACCGTATTTCAACGGCGTACTCTGACCTTCTTCCAACCATGTTTTGTATTAGTAAACAAGAGTAGACAGTGTTTATCGAAAGATATACATGGCTAAAGTGGACGGATTTTAACAGGTATGGTATCAATGTATAGGTAAAATGTTTTTTCTACGCTGTGATATTTATTCCAGGTGATTTTCGCATTAGTGCATGAGAAAACGTTCTACTTGCATTCATATTTGAGCAGTCCTCGTATGTATTTTTATTTGCCGTTATCTAAAATACAGGCCATTATATTAGTGTATATTTTGCAATGTTTTATGAAACTGCTCTATTTAACAGCCTGATACCAGTCTAAAACAAAACCAACTCATGATAGACCAACGCACGGACAGACAAACACTGATCTTTTCTGGTGGCTTTACTACGGGACGTGCCATATGAATATTGATGTTGGTTAAATTTATTCAGTCGAATTGGCAACCGTGAAAATTACGGATCTTGAACATGAAGGCATTGATGAACAAGATAGTCTTCAAATGATTTTAGTTGATAATTTGAAAACAATTGGCCGGCCTCGGTAGCTCAGTCGGATGCGCGTCTGACTGGTGATCAGGAGGACGCGTGTTCGATACCTGCCGAGCTCGGCAACATTCATTCGAGGAGATTAATTGATCATTAAGGATTCTTTTCTACGGACATTCTCTCCCTTCCGCTGATTCAAGAAGGACAGTTGTTAGTTTCTGGCGAAATAATGTGCACTGTACTGGTTAACCGCTTACGTATAATAAAAATAAAAAATGAGTTCCTTTAAGAGCAATGAAAACATTCATAAGAAAGAAGATGGGTCATATAAGCCTGCGCAGGTTAAGTGTGGATAGGTATACTGACCGGCTTAACAACGACATAACATGGTGTTGACTGGGCCTCAATGAGGCGATTCTAATGAGTACGCACAGCATACATTATATTACAGAACAGCGAACAGAAGTCCCAAAATTACCCCCGTTATGGCTCCTAGAAGTAGCCCTCGTTGGCTCGAACTACCCCTGTCCAGAACAGATTTTCGTGGTCCCAAGGTTGTTCGAGCCATTGAAGTGCGGCTGTATAGACCATGTACCTGATCAAGAAAACACATCTACATAATTATGACCCCTTGAGCCCCCCATTTGTATAGTAAAACAGGGGGTTACAGGGGCAAACCTTATTTTTCTTATTCCTGCTCAAAATATTGATTGTGGGCACACGTCAGAACCGCCTCATCGCGCTCTAAGGTGTACCCACAATCAATATTTTGAGCAGGAATAAGAAAAATATCGCAATTTTCAATCTGAAAATTATCGTCTTTTCGGCGGTTTTTACAATGAATCTGTATTCACCTTATTTGCATTATCTGCTGGTTCCTAGTCTGAAGGTTATCAGTGTTGGAAAAACAGGTAACCAGACCCCCCTGACCTTAAAAGGTCAGGGGGTTCTGGTTACCTGTTCTTCCAATATTGACAATGTGCAAGCTGGGAGCCAGCAAATAATGCAGATATGGTGAATAGGCAGGTTTTCGTAATGCTGATCACAAGCCCCGAAGACATGCTTTCTCAGGACGGGGATAAAATGAAACACACAATGATATTAACGGCGATACATGTCTGAGAAGACTAGCCTTTAGTCCCAGAGGTCTATTTGTCATTTTAAAAATATTGTTCATTTAAGTATAACTGGGAATGTCGATGGTTGTCACGTACCCAAATCTGTATGAGAGACGTTACGATAACACACCCGTGCGACATAGTGCATTTTTCACATCTCAAAAATGGCTACTTTTCTGATGAAAATCATTGATATTTTTGTTATAAATGTTCAAAACATAGGTTGAGGGTGCTCGTTAGAACCGGGTTCTAACGAGTACCCACAACCAATGTCTTGGGCAGAAATAAGAAAAATAATGTATACCCACGTAAACCCCAGTTTTCCTTATATAAAGTGGGGTTTAGGGGGGTCTTCATTTCACGACATAGTGGAAGAAAAAAAAATATCTTAATTTTTCCTTCACTATCTCTTATGTAGAGAAATTCCAAAGGGTCACAGGAACGGGTTCGACACAGCCATGGTGAATGAGTCAGTCGTGTTCGAGGCATCGAAGTTCTATTGTTATTGCAATCGGTCTTGCAAGAGGCTTTTAAATTTAAAGATATACAAACTGGCGGTCTGTTTCTTTGTTTGGTTTGAGGTTTAACGTCCCCTTAACACTATTAAGGTCGTTTTGGAGACGTTACGGAATTTTATGGGACTTTTACCCGACATTGACATGAAATGTCAGCTCAAGCCCTGCCGCCCAATGAAACCAATAGGGTTTATATGCATGGACGGTCTGACTCCACCACTCCCTCTTCAGCTCCGCGTGGAAGCACATCAGGAAAACATGCCTATATAATTCTTACCCCCTTGAACCCCACTTTTATATAGTAAAACTGGGGTTTACAGGGGTAAACTTTATTTTTCTTATTTCTGCTCTAAAATATAGACTGTAGGTACTCGTTAGAACCGCTTGATGAGGCGGTTCTAACGAGTGCCCACAATCTATATTTTGAGCAGAAATAATAAAAATATCACAGTTTTTCATCTTAAAATTGTATTTTTTCGGCGATAAAGTTGGCCATGTATTTGTATAGGCGTGTTTGCGTAATGCATGCTGATCAGATTATGCGGATTCCCAGACTGACCTGCACCCTTGTTGTTCAAAAATGACAAAAGCAGGTCAGACACATCTCATTTATCAAATTCCAATGATTCCTCTGTCAAATTTCTAGTAATTAATGCAATAAAGAAAGCACTGAAGACCACAGGGAATAGCTGATCTGTGTGATACAATTATCAAACTAGACTGATGGCAATCTATGAGTTTTATTTTCCGACTGTCTGATATTTTTTCCAAGACTTTTTTATAAAAGTTTTATACACTGAATTAACAGAATCACATTTTACAACTCTTAGCTTTATTTGTGGTTGCGTTGAATTTATGGACCGCGCTTAAAGCATTCGTGTGAAAAAAGGGTCTTGTCTCCAGAAGTAGAATATTTCTGATAAAAAGTTTTGGCATTTTTCCTTCTTCTTGTTTAAACATACATTGTGAGTGCTCGTCAGAAATGCCTCACTGCGGCGGTTCTTTATAGTACGCACAATAAATTTGAGCGACAAGAACAAAATAGCGTTTACCGATGTAAAATAGAAGTAGAGGCAATGATCAGGAATCGATACAATTAACCCACAGCTCCAATCAGAGACACCAAAGGGAAAGAAACACAAGCATGAAGCAACAGACCCCAACGGAAACACCAACAGCGGAAAGCCAAAAGGAAAGTTACTTTCCAACAAAATGGCCCGGCAAAATGACAAACCATAACAAAACTAAACCGCGACAGAAGAACGGCCTAGGAACGGTCAGCGGAAACGAATTACACTGGAGGGCTAAAATCGTTTTTACGTGGCCACAATCCTCGCCCTTACTTCCGTCGCGATTAACACAAATAATTTGTTCAGTCCGCATGAAGGCCTCCTACCTCATCAGTGCAACATCTCCGTGAACACAAAAATAAAATTAAAACAAAACACACACACACATACAGAGATGAAACAATGGTGAGGACTCGGCTGCAAGAAACAACAGAAATGCTTGAATCAACACCATTCGAAACGATGCTTCCTGATTGTGACTTTTAAAAGCATCCGTATGAAATTCTTTCTTTCAACCAAACACCAAACTCCAGCGCTTATTACGTATGAAAATACTTTATTTGAAGAAAAAAAGTATTTTATGGGAACATCGAAGAGACATGATACAGATGAAGTTTGTGGAATATAAATTTATTATGACCATATAACCGCTACCATAACTTAATTTGGAAACAAATCACGAAAACGCGTCTATATAAGTCTGACCCCCTTGAACGCCACTTTTATTTAGTAAAACTGGGGTTTACAGGTTTAAACCTCATATTTTTTTTTATTTCTGCTCTAAAATATAGATTGTGACTCGTTAGGATAGTCTGGATGAGGTGGTTCTAACGTGTGCCCACAATCTATATTTTAAAGAGAAATAAGAAAAAAATCACAATTTTTCATCTTATTTTTTTTCGGCGGTAAAATTACATTGCCTTGTATTGGCGTGTTTTCGTAAGGAGGCGTTGAAGTGGGGGTTGAGGGGAACATGTCATGTATCTGGCGTCACTGAGGCGTCCAACTGATATTGGCATGCAGTTTGGCAAGGTCTAATGTCCTTGTAGCATGTCAAGCTAGAGGGGAGTGTTTTTGTCTCATGTTTTTAAACTGCCATTCATTTTCGTCTTTCTGCCTCTTCATCACTGTCATTTACTCTACTATTGTTTCTGTATCTTTTCTCCCTTTCCCTTGGAGACGACATTTGATCGACTTGCGGTTTAACGCCAAATAAGCAATCAATCTGAAAACCGCCGCACAGTACTACGTTTCGTGTATTTTCCAAGATCTTACACATCACAGTCGACGCTACTCGTATTGTGTGATACTTAGACATTGGCATTAAGAAAACACGCCGATACTGATACGTTGTAAATTAGAAAATAAGAAAAGTAAGCTTTACCCCTGTACTATATAAAAGTGGGTTCAGCATTATATAGGCGTGTTTACGTGGAGGGAGAATCCGCTCAACGTGATAGCAAATATTTGTATATATCTACGCGTATTGAGAAAAACCTTTTTAAAAAAATACTTTTTGGAAACAAAGAACAAAGAGCACATTGTATTCGATTTTAATGAGACACGTCGTAATCAGCTGCCGTCAAGAAAACAAGCCTATATTTTTTCGACCGATTTTCGGCCCCCGCCCATCGGGGCTTGAAGAAATAGATGGGCTGCATGGTGCTTCCACGCAGAGCTGAAAACGACCGCATATGAGTACTGGTAAACCACTAAGAGGATCTAAGCCTGTTCCGACATAGTGATGGGAGTCGGACTGTCCATGCATTTAAATCCTATTGGTTTCATTGCGCGGCTGGGCTTTAGATGTCATTTCGTCTCAATTTCGGATAAAAATCCCACGAAATTGGAAGCAACGTCTCCGAAATCACATTTTCAGTGTTGACGGGGACGTAAAACCTCAGATAAAACAAACAAACCCCATTTTTATTGGACAAGTATGGCTTTTACAAAAATCTACGTCTACGCTTAGCACATATTAACTGCGAAGGTCTAGAGTTATATCTCAGAAATGTGTTTGATACAATTTACTGTCTCTGGCAATATTCTTATTGCCAGTCTGTACCCAGGATTCTGCCCACCAATGTATAATATCTGAAATGCCAATCTTGCAAATGCTGTAATTTTGTCAAAAATTACATTTTCATCTTTAAAAAGGCACATGGGCAACTTCGAAAGGAATGATTGAAAACTGCTGGATCAGTTCAGTAGACAACTTCCCTACACTTCATAGAAGTCTAATTGAAGATTAACCTAAACATTTTGCTAACGGTAAGGCAAGTGTTTTAGCTCACCTCTGCCGAAGGCTCCTGGGGAGCTTATAGGATAGCCAGTGGTCAGTCGTGGTCCAGAGTTTGTAGATGTATATTTTGTATCAGCCTGTACAAATATGATAGCACAAATGTGACAGTAATTCTTTACAAGAGATTTGCCCGTGGGTCATTTTTGTGTAAATATGTTCTGGAAAGGGTTATCCTTTGGAAGCAAGGAATACACCACAGAACCGGAAAATATGAAATGTACATGTTTTCTGGGCCAGACCAGCTAGTTTCGGCCAAACTGGCCTCATCAGCTTTTTCTTATTATGGGCCTCTCTTTTCTTTTTGTAAAAACTTGTACTTGTTGTATAACTATAAAGGACACCCTGCATTGTGGGTAACTAATGGCTGTTCTTCCGCGTTAAACCCTTCATCTGTCACGTCGACGCTCCTGGGCGTAGACAAAAACTGGGGTTAACAAGGGTATACCCTTATTCTTATTTCTTCAGGCAGGAATAAGAAAAAAATGATGTTTACCCATGTAAACCCCATTTTCCTCCATATACATGTAACGCTGGGTTTTCAAGGGTGTTCATTACACGGTCATGTTAACGAAACATTACGAAAACACGCCTATACAAATACATTACGACCTTTATCGCTGAAAAAATGAAAAATTTATGATGAAAAATTGTGATATTGTTCTTATTTCTGCTCAAAATATAGGTTGTGGGCGCTCGTTAGACCCGCCTCATCGAGTAGATTGTGGGCGCTCGTTAGAACCGCTTCATCGAGGCGGTTCTAACGAGTACCCATAATCTATATTTTAGAGCAGAAATAAGAAACACAAGGTATAGCTCCGGAAACCCCAGTTTTACCATATAAAAGTGGGGTTCAAGGGGTTCAAAATTATATATGCGTGTTTTCGTGATGTATGCTACAAACGCAAATTGGGAGTGATTGTTTCAACCGGCGCTGTACATGTTTCAAACCGGTTATATCGAGTACCTACAGTCTACTGTTTTCGAGAAACAATGAAGAAACCGTCCATTCTTCTAAGTCTGATTTTTCTCTTATAAAAAGAGTAATGTTTTACAAGAATTTGTTTCCGTGTCATAAAAGTTAGTGCGTCATTGAGGAATGCACTTCATGACATTATTTCAAGCGAAATAATATATATGGAAGTCACTTTTAAGAATCTCGGTAATGGAAGACCTACCGTGAATTAGTATGCTTCTAAAGAGCAAATGACGGAAAAGAAGGATGAACAGTAATTGCTGCTTTCGAAAGAGATAAATTACCGATTCGGACTCAGACGGCCTCGAGCAGTGATTAAAAGTAGGCACTGGAAAACATTATATCTCTCAAAATTGACAATTTAAAATGGATTGTATATGTAAATCAATGGCAATTTCGTTTGAAATACAGAAATTGTGGGACCAGAAGTCTTGTTATGTCCTTCTATACGTGTTTTATTGTTAGAATGATCGCAGTGGTATAAAGTGATTAAACCCAGGAGAAAAATGGCTATTGTGTCGTGTGATTCATTACGATAACACATCCGCATGCTATAGTGCATTTTTCAAACCTCAAAAAAAGGTTGTTTTTTCTGATGAAAATTTGCGATATTTTCCTTATTTCTGCCCCAAACATAGGTTTTGGGTGCTCGTTAGAACCGCCTCATTGAGGCGGTTCTAACGAGTACCCACAACCTATGTCTTGGAGCAGAAATAAGGAAAATAATGTTTCCTTCCGTAAACCCCAGATTTCTCTGTATAAAGTGGGGATTAGGGGGTCTTTATTTCACTGACTTGTTCACGTGATGTAGGGGAAAGCTGCCTTCAAAATTTTCATTTGGAGGATTGCATCGTTTTAAACATAATTTGCGTCTATGAGTCGAACAACATACGTTCTACGGTCGCAATTTGCATTTTAAAAAGCAGTTTACGCACAAATGACCATTTCCAAAGCGTCGAAAAACGTAATTTGCGATTGTAAAATCGACAATTTACCACCCAAAATGACTATTTGCAATACAATTATCCCTATTGATTCGTTTTACAATTTCTTCATTATGCGAAGACAAATAAAAACGTCAGCCAATCAAAAACGATGTTACATGATGCCGACAAGTTTCCGACTGTATACAGACATGTACATGTGTGGTCCATTTAGAATATACTGTTTCAGTTTATTATTATCCAATAGGACTTTGCGTTACATTTAAAGGTCGACACATGTACGAATCTTGTTTCATTTGTCATTCTAACATGAAATCCCATCGCATTCAATACTTTGATAACACGCGGTGCCTAGTGCACAAGCACGTTTGATGGCGTCAGATGCATCATTTACTTCTGTCGACGTCCGCGTCCAAGCCAGTCTTAATGGTTTTGTTTAAACTGAGTTTTACCGTCCTCGTCAACACTTTTTTACTTCATTTTAGAGAAGCTGCTTCCAATTTTGTGGCCCTTACCCTTCATTCAGATGAAATGACGTCTCAAACCCTACCAACAAATGAAACCAACAGGTTTATACGATGCACCACTTTTGACCTTTTAAGCGGTTTACCAGTACTCGTATGCGGTCGGTTTCAGCGCTGGCGGGAAGCACCGTGCTGCCAAATCTATTTCTCTCAGCCACGAGTGGTGGAGTCCCTGAGTCCTTTATAAAAGGAAGCATTTTACTTTAGGTCAGTTGGTTGTCGATCGACCCTAAGTGACAAAGCATATGTTAGCTTCTCGTTGCTAATGTCCAAATGTCTAAATCAGTCGCGCTAATCTTGCCGTGGTGACGTCAGAATCGTTGTGCAAAGTGGGGTATAGATCTGTAAAACATTGGCTGGCCTGTGTGCTGGGACTCAGGCAAACAGTGCAAACACAGACCAGGAAACGCGGTGTCTGATCAGGATCTTCATTGTTTGCTCAAAATAGTCGAATTTAAGGGCTAGACGAAACAGTCTTAGTCTTCGTGCAGTTTATTTCTCAACCTACCCATCACGAAACCACGCCTATATACTTTTGACATCCTCGAACCCCATTTTTGTACAGTAAAACTGGGGTTTACAGGGGTACACCTTATTTCTGCTCCAAAATATAGATTGTGAGTACTCGGTAGAACCGCCTACATGAAGCGGTTCTGACGAGTACCCACAATCTATATTTTGAGCAGAAATAAGAAAAATATCACAATGTTTCATTAAAAAAAAAATCGATTTTTCGGCGATTAAGTTTACAATGTGTTTGTATAGACGTGTTTTCGAAATGCGTCAGAGAAAATCGACTCACCAGTGCTGTCAGTCTGGTACATTACAATAACACACCCGTGCCCTATAACGGCGTCTTTTAATTCTCACTTTGAAAACACGCCTATTCATGTACAAATACATTGTAAGATTTATCGCCAAAAAAATTAAAATTTTAAGATACTAAAGTGTGATATTTTTCTTATTTCCGCTCAAAATGTACATTGTGGACACTCGTAAGAACCGCCTCACCGAGGCGAACCGCCTCACCGAGGCGGTTCTAACGAGTACCCACAATCTATATTATAGAGTAGAAATAAGAAAAATAAGGTTTGCCCCCTGCAAACCCGAATTTTACTGTATAAAGGAACTACGATTGAAAATAGAAGTGAAGGCAATGATCAGAAATCGATACAATTAACCCACAGCTCCCATCAGAGACACCAAAGGGAAAGAAACACAAACATGAAACAACAGACCCTAATGGAAACATCAATAGCGGAAAGCCAAAAGGACAGTTACTTTTCCACACAACCCAAAGAAAAACCATAACAAAAATAAACCGCGACATAAGAACCGCCTTGGAACGGTCAGCGAAACGAATTCCACTGGGGGGCTATAAGCGACACAAACACCCAAAGACAAACCATAACAAAAATAAACCGCGACAGAAGAACCGCCTTGGAACGGTCAGCGAAACGAATTCCACTGGGGGGCTTAAATCGATTTAACGTGGCCACAATCCTCGCCCTTACTTCCGTAGCGATTTAGACAAATAATTTGTTCAGTCTGCATGAAGGCCTCCTATCTCATCAGTGTAACATCTCCGTGAACACAAAAATCAAACAACCATAGAGATGAAACAACGGTTAGGACTCGACAGCAAGAAACCACTGAAATGCTGGAGAAAAATAAAACCAATTGTTAGACTCCGATGGGCCCGACCAGAGACAGAGCATCAGGCATCAACCAGCATTACATAGAATTAGATCTCTCTAATTCTCAATAAGCCTTTACGCTGGAACCGTCATATAATCTGAGACCTGACCCACCGGCGTGCAATTAAAGAGGGAAGCAAAGTTGTCAACAGTGATTGGTTTAACTACCATGCATGCAGTCTGTCGTATAACGTTTATGTTGTACCCAATATTTTAATATCGAAGAATGATTTAACGAATTGGGTGCCGAAGTCATTGCGGTAATATATTTTTCTGAATTTATATGTTCTGCGCAAAGTAAGAATCGGTACAATTCTAGAATTGTCCTGCGCAAAGTAAGAATTCTCACTTTGTTGCGCAAAGTGAGAATTCCTACCTTGCGCAATACAATTCCGGAATTGTCTCTGCGCAAAGTGGGAATCGGGACAAAGTGAGAATTCCTACCTTGCGCAATTACAGTATCGGAATTGCCTCTGCGCAAAGTGGGAATCGGGACAAATTAATGCGTAACTATACCAAATTTAGTGACACAGAGGCCTTTCTGATATTTAATCTTCATCAGTGTGTCTAAACCCCAAAGTTTTGAAACCGCAACGGATGATGGACAAGACCCGGAAAACACAGCACATCCCCCTCCGAGCAACCACCGACCGACGTAGCTCATGAGACGGGTCAACTGGAGGCATCAGGCAAGAGACGCCTACCAGGAAACTTCTAGGCGTCCCCCACCGAGCCAACATCAACAAACATGGCCCACACTCCACGGAAGTATCGGGCATCAGGAAGGAGATGCCCAAAGTAGCGAGACTTGCAAAATTTATAATATTACAAAAAGTGGCAATCAAATCCGCTAAGATACATGTCCTTCCTGACAAAGTTAGAATAGTAAAATATTATTACGGGATTTTATCACATTCATATGGTGGTAAAAATCACTCTATAAAATGTAGTCCAAACTTCGCTTCTATCTCATGGACATTCCACTTTAATTTTCTTAAATGAATATGAGCGGCATCACGCATAAAAGGTCCTTAGAGCCTTCGCTGTACGCATGAAGAATATATGGGACTAGAGGAAGGTTCAGACAAAGAATCAAATATCTGGCCTCAGTGAGACTTTGCGCATGTGCATTCATGTGATCAATTTACGGATATACGCTAAGTACCTTTTATGCGTGACGCCGCTGATATCATAGGCAGATGCTCATTAGTCCAGTGTTGGTAATGATTTCTTGATGGCTGGGTACACTTGAATTTGTTTTGAAATGCATTTTATTTTTGCCGATATTATTACTATTTTTTATTTTTACTGCTGTTGCTTATGAAATTTTCCAATTTCATCAGTAGTTTATTACGCATTTTAGGTTGATTTCCCATTTTCCCTGTTTTGATATTTAACAAGTGAAAACTAAAAGATCTTACACAAGATCTGCTTGTTGCAGCCATGTTATTTTCTGTTGATATGTCAATTTTTTTTCTCTTATGCCACCTGCGAGTGGCCTGAGATTGATTTACAAAATAAAGTTCTTGTTCTGTTCTGTTCTGTTCACAAGTGGCCATTTCATGCATAATTGATCAGGTAACCACACAGTTTCTGGGCAGGCTTAGACCTTCTTAGCGGCTAACCGGTACTCAGTGATGTTTCTCTAGACAGTAGCTGAAACCTGTCCTACTTGAATCAGCGGTGGGGAGAGAACCAAATATCTACGAAAGAAAGTGGCCGAGCCGGGATTTGCTTTCACGACCTCCGGATTACTCAGATAATTGTGAATCTGACGTGCTAGCCAACATACCAGCTACATATATCATTTAGACAGATATATTTAGATCGTAACTTGTAGTGACCTTTCAACTCGTATCCTGCTGAAGTAACATCCACATCAAAGACATGCGCCTAAATCCATCTTAATGGCGGGCATGGCGTTTTTTTAAACGTTTCTTTATCCCAGATAATCCCTAATTCCAAATAGTTTGTTTGCATTTATAAGGCAGAGATAATTACCAATTGAAATAGTTAAGATGATGATGGTCCTCTTTTCATACTTGAAATTAATCACACGTGTTGATTATGTCTTTTTTGACTTACCGATTTGAAAAATAAAGGTGAAATTAGCAAATGCATTGTGTACATGTAATATACAAAACATTCAGCTCATAAAATCGCAAATAATTTTCTACTCACAAAACCATCAAAGTAATGTTACCCAGACTATGCAGATGATAAATGCTATTCCCACAGATGAAAATTCGATTCTCACTTTGTTCCAAATATTCCCACTTTGTCCATACGGATGAAACATTCGATTCTCACTTTGTCCAAAAGATTCCCACTTTGCGCAGAGACATTTACCTGTTTCATATAACATTCGAATCCCTTGCGCAATTCTAGAATTGTACCGGTACAATTCTAGAATTGCGCAACAAAGTAGGAATTCCTACTTTGCGCAAGACAATTCTAGAATTGAACCGATTCTTACTTTGCGCTGAACATAATATCGAAGAATGATTTAACGAATTGGGTGCCGAAGTCATTGCGGTAATATATTTTTCTGAATTTATATACTAAGTCACCATAAAATTCGGGTTCTGATAGACCTTGATGCAGAAGACACTTAAGTCCAATATTGAATTTTGAAACCAAATCAGAATGACGCCCATAAAATTCCGAAAAGGCTTTGCGTAGTTTATGGCACCGATAACCCTGATTAAGAAGCCAAGCCGTCAACAACCCACCAAGAGTGCCGAAGCCAGCCACACGATCACACTCCCCGGCAAATCGAACCAACCACGAAACACAAACGCCACCTGACGGCGCACGAGGAACATCACCACCCAAAAAAGGAAAACTGACAATCTCAAAATCAAAATCATCGCGTTTATCACAAACTCCGCAACAAACAAACCCATCCACAACAGACAGATGCAAACCCAAAAACGGGGCCTCAGTATGAGAAGAATTTGCCCTATTTAATTGAAGTTCTGTGGATTAAATTTGACTGATCAAACCATCGAAATAGGTATTATCAAATATCTAGAAGTGGAGCTAAAAGTTTCAATGATTTCAGGCTGGTTTTCAGCAGAAAGGGACATCATGACGTCTGTCTCATAACAAAACAAAAACAGATCAGCCACAAGTGGTGCGCAAATAGTACCCATCGGAATACCCACAACTTGTCTTAATAACTTAGTACCAACTATTATGTAAATATTGTCAAGTAGAAAGGTGAGAGCTTCTCACACTTTCTGACATGACCATAAAGTATAAACCCCACCAAAGAAGGCAAAGGCTGTTCCCTCAGCTTTGAAGTTTATGGACTCGGTTTTCTGGGTTGCAGATGGTATTCTGCTAATATCTCCAAAAGTGACAAACAATCAATGACACATACTATACATACGTCTGACGCAGTTACGGGGAAATATTAAACCTAAGCGCCGCGGAAAGCTCACTAAAGGTGTGTTGTTCTGTCAGGACACTGCACCAGTTCACAAGTGTGTCATTGGTACATTGTATGGCTGCCATTCATGTTTGTGGCTTTAATTGGATTGCACATCCGCCTTTTTCACCTGATCTCGCTCCATCAGACTTCCATTTATTTCCAAAACTGAAAACGGCTATTTCCTGCACCCACATTCAGTCCGTCATATATGCAGTGGATAACTTTCTGAACAGCCAAGAAAAGGGGTTATATAAAAGTGGCACTGAGGCCATTAAACAACGCTGGCAAAAGTGTATAGATACTGAAGGGGATTATGTTGAAAAATAATATAATATGTCCGACAAAATTCAAATCCTTCAATATGAGGCTCAAAACATATCAATCAGCCCTCGTACATTCCATGAAGTGTCTGATCGAGTTATCGATCCATGGTACATGATGCCTAGCATTGGTCATTTTCGTTGGTATGAACCTTTCCATTGCCGTCTTTAATTCGGACATAAAACTGACCAAAACGTCATTTACTGACATGAGAGATAGGTGAGAGGAAAGGAACGAATCCTTAAATCACGTCATGTTGTCTCCCAGACCACGCATATCCATACACTTATATAAATATATTTATGTAAAATAGACATGAAGGCTATGATTAGGAATCGATACAAGTAACCCACACCTCCCATCAGAGACACCAAATGCAAAGAAACACAAACATGAAATAACTAGATCCTAATGGAACCATCAAGTCGAAATGGGATTGTTTCTGCTGAAGGGCGGACCTTCACAGATTTGACCAATATGTTCTCAGTTCATTGCGTAAAAAAGTCCGCGAAAGGAACCTCAGAAACATTTTTGTAACAACAGTGTAGATGGTTCATATTTGTCTTTATGAAAAATAGAAGTGAAGGCAACGATCAGGAATCGATACAATTAACCCACAGCTCCCGGAGAAAGAAACACAAACATGACACCTATAGCGGAAAGCCAAATGACAGTTGCTTTCCCATAAAATGGTCAACTGTCTATCTTTAACAAAATAATCATCACGAAAACACGCCTATATAATTTTGACCCCCTTGAATCCCAGTTTTATGTAGGAAAACTGGGGTTTACAGGGGTAAACCTTATTGTTCTTATTTCTGCTCTAAAATATTGATTTTGAGCAGAACTAAGAAAAATATCACAATTTTTCATATGAAAATTTTCCTTTTTTTTCGGCGGTAAAATTTACAACGTGTTAGTATAGGCATGGTTTCGTAGCATCACGAAAACACGCCTATATAAGTTTGACTCTCTTGAACCCCACTTTTATATAGTAAAACTGGGGTTTGCAGGTTTAACCTTATTTTTATAATTTCTACTCTAAAATATAGATTGTGGGAACTCGTTAGAACCGCCTCATCGAGGCGGTTCTAATGTGTATCCACAATATATATTCTGAGCAAAAATAAGAAAAATATCACAATTTTTATCGGAAAATTTTCATTTTTTCGGCGGTAAAATTTAAAGTGTATTAGTATACGCATGGTTTCGTAATGCGCGAAAAGCCAAAAGGACAGTTACTTTCCCACCAAATGGTCAACTGACTATCCAAAACAAAATAATATAAGCGAAACACACACGCAAAGACAAATCATAACAAAAATGAAGTAGTAAGGAGAACGTCAAAAATCATCCGTTGATTATCACCTATACCCAAGGCTGCATGATGCTTCCACGCAGAGCTGAAACCGTCCGCATACTAGTACTGGTAAACCGCTTAGAGGATCTAAGCCTGTCCAGGAACCGCGGTGCGAGTCGGACCGTCCATGCTTGTAAACCCTATTGGTTTCATTGGGCGACAGGCCTTGAGATTTCATTTCATCAAAATGTCGGGTAAAATTCCCACAAAATTGGAAGCAACGTCTCCAAAATGACCTATACTGTGTTGACGGGGACGTTAAACTTCAAATCAAACAAACACATCAAAATCACCTACACCCAACCTATCGGTTTCCACGGGTACTGAACAAAAGTGCCTTCGATAACAGTGTTTGGGCTGATAAGCTTAGCTGTCAATTTGTATCAGCACAACCTATGGTGTAGGCAAGCAGACAAATTAGTAACAACCATTTTTGAAAGGATTGTCCACTTTTCTTCTAAGAGTGTATGCTTGGGTAAATTTCGGTGCCAAATTAATGATATCATCTAGGGCAATAAAAACGTAGAAATAGAAACATGGTTGTTGGATAATGTCACGTAAGTCCAATTAAAGAAGCGGACAAAGAGGAAGATAGGATGACCTCTGATAAGAGCCGCGGCACAGCATTTCCTACAACTTACATGTACGCCCAGCAGAGAATTAGATTAGCCTGCGCATCCATATAGTCTAACCAGAGACTTCTCTTGCTGCATGAAGGAGCATTGGGCCCTTAGCTATTCTTAGAGCGCACAACGAAGACTCTGATCAGACTGCGCGAATGCGCAGGCTGATCTGAGTCTTCGTTGTGGGCACATGTCTTACTGTAGGTTTTGTCGTGCGCTGGCTCATAATACGGCGACATTAACGTGTCGGTTGTAACAAATGCACTGCTAGACAAATTGCTCTGCTTCAAAACAACATTACGTGTCTCCCAACACTGTCTATCATTTTAGTTTGTCGCTTTCAATTAAGGCTCATACCGCCGTTTGACGTGATGGGAATGAACAAACAGAGAAACTGTCAATGATCTTGGAAGGTTAAATAATAAACTGGCGTACGACAAGGGCAACAAGTAAATACAGGACCATCACGTTAGTACGCCCGTGTACAGAACATCCCACTAAACCCAATTTTTATAGAGCAAACTGTCTCCCCGTACATCATCATAGTGCAGATTATATTTTCTGGTCCTTTGGGATTATTGGGTTCATTTGGTGTCATTTTGAAAATAGAGTTCTGCTTAAGCCGGTGCTAGAGGGCGTGGCCGGTGTTGCACATTTCAGTACTGGTCATGAACAGACTCAATAAAACCGAGTCTGCTATTTTCGTTTATTTGGTGTATTCCTTGCTTCCAAAGGATCTAACTTCAGAACTTATTTATTTTCACTGTAGCTGGTGTTGTGCCGTGTGGCGGCCGTAAAACGACTCCCCGTACATCATCATAGTGCAGATTATATTTTCTGGTCCTTTGGGATCATTGGGTTCATTTGGTATCATTTTGAAAATAGAGTTCTGCTTAAGTCGGTGCTAGAGGGCGTGGCCGGTGTTGCACATTTCAGTACTGGTCATGAACAGACTCAATAAAACCGAGTCTGCTATTTTCGTTTATTTGGTGTATTCCTTGCTTCCAAAGGATCTAACTTCAGAACTTATTTATTTTAACTGTAGCTGGTGTTGTGCCGTGTGGCGGCCGTAAAACGTCTCCCCGTACATCATCATAGTGCAGATTATATTTTCTGGTCCTTTGGGATCATTGGGTTCATTTGGTATCATTTTGAAAACAGAGTTCTGCTTAAGCCGGTGCTAAAGGGCGTGGCCGGTGTTGCACATTTCAGTACTGGTCATGAACAGACTCAATAAAACCGAGTCTGCTATTTTCGTTTATTTGGTGTATTCCTTGCTTCCAAAGGATCTAACTTCAGAACTTATTTAATAGGTTTTACATTGTTTTTTTTTATTTCTGCTCCAAGGCATAGGTACATGGCAATCGCTAGAATCTCCTCATGGATGCGGTTCTAACCAGCACACAGAGTATAAAAATAAATAAAATAGTACTGTTTTTCATCCGAAAAAAATGTTGGAGACATGAAAGAATGCACTGTGTCGCACAGATGTGTCTTGGTAATGAACATTTATCTTGCAAATAAAAGAAAGTGGAGTATACGTTTTTTCTTTTATCATCTTATAAACTTTGGTTAGAAGCCACCGTGGTCTAGTGAATAAGCTACCCGCCTCATTAACCAGGGTCGTGTGTTCGATCCCGGGCTTCTCCAGACTTTCGGATGAGTCTTTAAACCAAGTTCCCGTCTCCGTATGAACTTAGCAGTTGGTGGGACGTAAAACTCAAACACACTCACTCACAAACTCTGGTACTGTGTACTAGTTAGATTCCAAGATGTATATTAAGAAAACAAAAGAAAACAAAACAATACCCGAGAAAGGCCATGAACTAAGTATACAGCTGTCCCAAGTAGGCATTACGAAAACAAGCCAATTCCAACATATTGGAAAAAATTACCACCAAAAATTAAAATTTACAGACAAAAATTCTATTATTAGCCATATGTCTGCTCCAACCATAGATTGGGGGGACTCGTTAGAATCGCCTCAGGATCCATGTCTTTGAGCAGAAATCAGAAATAAGAAAAATAATGTACACCCCTGTTAAACCCAGTTTTGCTATATAAAGGTGGGGTTTAAGGGGATCATAATTATATAGCCGTGTTTTCGTGGTGACAACTGTAACAAACGACAGCTCCGCTCTGCCAGTCTATCTGCGACTTCTATACATGCGCGTGCATATATGCCGTGACCCCGTCAACTGTACTGACTGGCAGACATCTAGATCGAAACTGGGGTTTATGGGAGTATAATGTATACACCCGTTATATTGTTCTTATTTCCACTCAAAGACATAGGTTTGGGTACTCGTTAGAACCGCCTCGATGATGCGGTTCTATCGAGCACCCACAACCTATTTTTTTTTTCGAGTATTAACAAGAATAATATCACAAATTTTCATCGGAAAAGGAGCCATTTTGGAGATATAAAAATACACAATGTCACACGGGTGTGTTATCGTAATGACAAGCAATCTTATTTGGATCTACATTTTTTTGTTATCCAATATCCACAATGAACAATCGACGCACATGTATCCAAATAAAAAAAAAAAAAAAAAAAAATCAAATGCCTGTACATTCCGGTTATACACAACGCGTCTATAGTGCCACCAGTACAAGTTTTCATTACGCAAACACGCCTATACAAATACATTGCCACCTTTATCGCCGAAAAAATGAAAATTTTATGATGAAAAATTGTGATATTTTTCTTATTTCTGCTCAAAATATAGATTGTAGGCACTCGTTAGAACCGCCTCATCGAGGCGGTTCTAACGAGTACCCACACTCTATATTTTAGAGCAGAAATAAGAAAATTAAGGTATACCCCAGGAAACCCCAGTTTTACTATATAAAAGTGGGGTTCAAGGGGGTCAAAATTATATAGGCGTGTTTTCGTGATGTGTGCGTTTAATATTTGTGCTATTGTTCTTTTTTGTTAGAACCGTTTCATTGAGACGATTCTAACGAGTATTACAACCATATGTCTTGGAGCAGAAATAAAACAAAAAATGTGTATATCTCTGTAATCCCAGTTTTGCTCTATATATCGTTGGTTTTAGAGGGGCGTTCAATACACGGGCTTGTTTACATGAATTGTGTACGTGTCCTTTTAATGTGACAGTGAGTAGGATGTCATGCGTGGTAACAAATGCTGTTCCCTAAAAGCTTAATATTTAGGTGACAATATTGAAGTTTTACTGTTCTTATTGTTTAAACACCTGCCAGCTCTGCAGAAAACAGAGAAGCAACGGCTTATTTCTCACGTCAGTTGATTTACACACTGCACAAATACGTTGTTTGTCAATAGCATTGCTCATCGCATTGCTGGTTTTCAATGTCTTTTTTTTTTTTTTTTTTGGTTTCTAGTCCAATAACATCACGCTACTTACGTGTACAAAATAGAAGTGAAGGCAATGATCAGGAATCGATACAATCAACCACAGCTCCCATCAGAGACACCAAAGGGAAGGAAACACAAACATAAAATAACATACTCTAATGGGAGCATCAATAGCGAAAAGCCAAAATGACAGTTACTTGCCCACAAAATGGCCAATAGGCTATCCAAAACAAAATAATATAAGTGAAACAAACACTCAAATACAAACCATAACAAAAATAACCCACGACAGAAGAACCGCCTTGGGACGGTCAGAGAAACGAATTCCACTGGGGGCTTAAATCGATTTTAAGTGGCCTCGATCCTCTCCCTTACGTCCGTCGCGATTTAGACAAATAATTTGTTCCGTCCGCATGATGGCCTTCTAACTCATCAGTGCAACATCTCCGTGAACACAAAAAAACCAAACAGCCACAGAAATGAAACAACGATGAGGACTCGACAAGAAGAAACCACTGAAATACTGGAGCAAAAGAAAACCTACAGTTAGACTCCGATGGGCCCGACCAGACGCACAGCACCAGGCACCAACCAACATTACCTAGAATTAGACTCTCTCTAATTGTCAGTAAGCCTTAACGCTGGAACCGTCATAGAATCTGAGACCTGACCCACCGACGTCAACGAGTATAAAACTGACCATTTTAGTAGTCATGCGCCTAACCCAATTCTTTAGGTGGTCATGACCAGTTGAAGAAATCTAGCTCGGAAAACACGAAATGCGTTTTACTCAATATCTAGTCATGTTTTTCTTCTTTTTTATCTGCAGTCAACTAGAGTTACGCCTAGCATATTAGCGATCAGGAACCTGGTAATACTCTTCTTACGAGTATTTCGCGTCTGAGGTTCTATACTTTGTTGCCAAGTTGTTAGTCATGTATCTTGGACACCATACATGCACATATATTTTCGGACCCAATATATATTTGTTTCAAACATGCATACAACTAACGTAAAAATTGACAATCTCCCCTGACAACTAGATAAAGAACTGGGTCAAGGTTGCTCATTAAATTCCAAATAATAAGCCTATCTTACCAATATTGGACAGGTTTTAGTTTCAACATACCAGGCTTGTTAAGCGTTTCAAAGGGACTATTTATGCAACCCCTAGCCCAATCCGCTTTTCTATGTACAGTAAGCATCGATTTCGGTACTTTCGGTTACTCGGAAGCAGTGCGAACCTGCACTATCACTAATAAGCTGGCAGTTACCTCCCCTCGCTCGCTCAATCTTCGATTAGGTCATGCAATGCGGGACTATATCACTAAAACTAGACTGAACAAATTCACACTTCATTCCTCGCCAAACAGATGAACTGATTTTGACACAACGTCGGTTCTAGATTATCATTGTGCATGACTGTGTAGTAGCATACGATTGGATTAATTGTTGCATATGTGTTTTACACAAGAGTGAGATTATTTTAGACTTGATTTCTTGGATTTCAACATAGATTATTATGAGGTGCCGTTTTACTATAAATCCCCTATTTTTGATATCACAAATTCGATTTAGTGATATCACTAAATCGATTTTGTGATATCACTAAATATTATGTGATATCACTAATTATTTTGTGATATCACAAAATCCATTTTTTGATATCACTAAATCGATTTTGTGATATCACAAAATCGATTTTGTGATATCAAAAAGTAAGATTGAAATTGTGATATCACAAAATCGATTTAGTGATATCACTAATTTGTGATATCACAAAATCGATTTTGTGATATCACAAAATAAGTATCATTTTG
The DNA here is from genome assembly GCA_963580285.1 of Lucinisca nassula. Taxonomy (NCBI): domain Eukaryota; kingdom Metazoa; phylum Mollusca; class Bivalvia; order Lucinida; family Lucinidae; genus Lucinisca; species Lucinisca nassula. The sequence continues at coordinate 14,295,603 of OY757019.1, forward strand.
TGATATCACTTATTCTATTTAGTGATATCACTAATTCTATTTAGTGATATCATTAAATCGATTTTGTGATATCACTAATTCGATTTAGTGATATCGCAAATTCATCTTTATTTAGTGATATCGCAAAATCTATTTTGTGATATCACTAATTCGAATTTGTGATATCACTAAATAGATATGAATTTGTGATATCACTAAATCGATTTTGTGATATCACAAATTCATTTTTTCTTTTTGATTTCTTGGAGTAATTAGGGCTCCCGGAATAATCACCGCGCATGCGATCTACTGCACATGCTCTTACGGCATATTATCCGCATACTGCCATTCAAAACCGGCATTTACCAGTTTGCCATGTCTTCTTTATCCGTTTGCATGCGCGTGCGTGTGTGTGTGTGATTTCGTTCCGCCAAAGATGTTTCAAGAACTGTTGGGCTTAGATTTATGAAACTTTGTGGGCATTTTAGTATATAAATGAACTTATGTATCCATGTAAGTCGTCTGCTAGGGAGGCTATTTACATGAAATAACACGTCATATTGTGATAGCCTCCCTTATGTGTCCCGCATTATCTGGGTCAATATTACCTCAGACAAAGACGGGGTAAAATCCCACTGTCGTCTACATCAAATCACCAGTCTCAAAATTCAAAATAGCCTTCAGAATATGGCCGACGTTGCTCTAAACAGTGGCCACAACCTTAGTACGTCATGATGACAAAGAATTTTGTGGATTTTTATTATTCGACTGGCATAAAAGTTCGGATAGTACCTGGACAGCATGTAACATCCTTACTGAAATAGCTCTCGGTAAGAGTAACAAAATGACGAATTTGTTTTGGGTGTTGTGAATAAAAAGAAAATTTGTGAAATTTTTCTACATGAAAACATGTAACCCAGGTGTTAACCTTTTTAATGCATTGATCATATCTTATTGCAACGCCCTGCTTATTATAACGAACACAAGCTACAGCTGAACGGTTGAAAACCACAAAATACGTGACGTAACGTGACGTAGGTTGTAAAGGGAACACCACTGTCGGGTAACTAATTATTAGCCCATTGGATGCGGAAAACTCATGCAAACAGTGCAGACCAAGATCGGACGCCACAGAACATGGCATCTGATCAGGGCCTGCACTATTTGCTAACATAATTGTCCGTCAAAATAAAATAAAAACAAGACTTGTCAGAAGACAACATAGCTCGCCTTTGGGGGCCTAAGATGGATGAGGGCAAGTTATCAAAAAAGAGCCACAGTGACCTTGACCTTCAGCCCCAGACCCTGAAAGTCAAACTCGCTCGAGATATCATCATACCCAACATTTGGGTAAGGTTATATTAAAATCCATTCATAAATGTAGGCACTAGAGCGATCACAAAGTTTTCTAAAAATAGCCACAGTTACCTTGACCTTCAGCCCCGGAACCTGAAAGTCAAAGTCACTCGAGATATCATCATACCCAATATTTGTGTGAAATTATATTAAAATCCATCCATAAATAAAGGCGCAAGAGCGATGAAAAAGATTTTCTAAAAATAGCCACAGAGGCCTTGACCTTCTGCCCCAGACCGTGAAAGTCGAACGAGCTCGAGATATCATCAAACCCAACGGTTGTGTAAAGTTATATTAAAATCCATTTATAAATGTAGGCACTAGAGCGATCACCAAGTTTTTTAAAAAAATAGCCACAGTGACCTTGACCTTCAGCCCCAGACCCTGAAAGTTAAACTTGCTAGAGATATCATCATACCCAACATTTGTGTGAAGTTATATTAAAATCCATCAATAAATTAAGGTGCAAACCCGATGACAATGTTTTTCTAAAAATAGACACAGTGACCTTGACCCAGTGACCCTGAAAGTAGTGACCTTGACCTTAAGCGCCAGACCCTGAAAGTCAAAGTCACTCGAGATATCATTATACCCAAGTTATATTAAAATCCATCAATAAATGAAGGCGCTAGAGTGATTACAATGTTTTTTCTAAAAATAGCCAGTGACCTTCACCTTGAGCCCCAGACCCGCTATGTTTCTAAAAAGAAAAAAAAAAAAAAAAGGAAAAGAAAAAAAAAAAAACAAAAAAAAACATGCCTCCCCCGGGATTTGAACTCACGCAGCTTGCAGGTAAACTTTAACACAGGATTTCAAGGGAGGTAATACAGAGGAAAATATTAACTTCTCAAAAAGACCAATTTAAGCCAAAAAAACCTGTAAAATGAAGTAAAATGATAATGTTAAATATTGTTTTTTACCAATTGTTAATTATATATTCAAAATAAACTTGTAAAACATCACATATAAGAGCTTGCAGGTAAACTTTAACCAAATGCGGACGCCGACGCCGACGCTGACGCCGACGCCGACGCTGACGCTGACGCTGACGACGGACGCCCGGGGGTATGGCAATAGCTCCCCCTTACTTTCGTAATGCGAGCTAAAAAACGGAAAACTAGGCCTGCCACCCCTTATATGACAAATGGACTTGTTCAATATATGGCAGTTGAAGAGACCACTAGTATACAATGGGTTAGGGAGTAAACATTGCATTGTTTGCAAATATAACATATTTAGTGATATCACTAATTCGATTTTGTGATATCACTAATTCGTTCATATTTAGTGATATCACTTATTCGATTTAGTGATATCACTAATTTTGTGATATCACTAAATCATTTCTAATAAGTGATATCACTAAATCGAATTAGTGATATCACAGAATCAATAAAGTGATATCACTAATTCGATTTTGTTATATCACAAAATAAATTTGATTAGTGATATCACTAATTCTATTTAGTGATATCACTAAATCGATTTTGTGATATCACTAATTCGTTTTTTTGATATCACAAATTCATCTCTATTTAGTGATATCACTAATTCTATTTAGTGATATCACTAATTGGATTTAGTGATATCACAAAATAGGGGATTTATAGTAAAACGGCACCTCATAGATTATTTCTCTTGAAACAAACAAATTGCCGTTTTATTTGTGCCCATCCTTTTGGATGGGCCGCTACACGTGTAGATTACAACTGGAAGATAATTGACCTAATTCACACCCTTGTATCACTATATCCCTGCAGGTACATGACGTAATTGTGACGTCATATCAACGTCGATACATCATGACGTTTATGCAACGTCACATCTACGTCGGTGCAACGTCATGACGTTACACCGACGTTGATCTGACGTTGCCCAAGCGACTTGTGCCTGCTGGGATATGATACCTATTGCCTCACTATGATATCTGGTTGTTTCTTATGTAAGATTTATTGACGGAATAGTTATTAAGTACTCGAGATTTTCTGGTTAATCCGATATAATACGAATCATTAGCATGAATTTTTCTGCTCGAGAATTTTCTAAGAAAACGTGTGTGTTATTCAGTTGTGATAAAAAGAATATACAGACATCAACTACGGCAAGCGAAAAGCTAGTTCGGCACGTGCGCTGAAGAAGGCTCCGAAAACCGGTTTCGCAGGCTTACATGTACATGTATCTGTGTCTTCGCGGAAAATAAAAGTTCAAAGTCACATTATTGCTTAGCGCGGCTTAATTAAAAGATCCATCCAATATTTTTCATCAACAGTAAGCAGCTTAAATCACTCCATTGAAGCAGAAATAAGCGGATATAATGTGTGAGCACAGAGCGCTATAATTTGTTACAAAATACTACTTAAATCTGATTCTTTAGATGTTGTACATAAGAGCAGTGCTGAAATCAGTAGGCAATATAGAAACTTATTACAGTCGAGGTTGGGGAGCAAATGCCACAGACTCGAAAATAGAAATATCTTCCAAAGGAAACGGTGTGTGGTAAAATATAAAATCAAAGAGCAGTGGCATGTTACTTAGCCGGACTAAGCCGGGGTGAAACAGACACACTGTCAGTTGCTGTCTAAAACGCCGTGAAAGGGCTTATTACTTTGTTTAAGTGTTCAAGGCCTGGTCACTCAAATCTGAGGACTCTATGGTGATTACTGTTACTGTGTAGGCACTCTGAGCCGACAAAATAATTCCAAATTGGCAAAAGTTTTGTTTCCACCCAGTCATTTCTCATTAAAGGTAAACAGTTGTTGCAAATCTTAGTTTGAAAGCTAAGAAATTTACCTGACATGTAATTTTGTTTATATGAAGTGTTTTAATTATAAGATAATTCAGGATCATTAAATCCGATTTGGGGCGGCGCCAAGCAAACGTTGGTCTTCGAGCATGAGCACTATGCGAAAATTAACCCATAAATGACAATGGAATTTTCATCTCAGTGAGTTCTGAGTGGTCCATTTCAAATTCTAAGGGTGTCAAGTTTATTTTGGGATATTTTGTTTAATGTAAGGACTTTAAGCAAACGGTGTACGGGTATAAACTCAGATCAGACGCCGCGTTCTGATCATGGTTTACATTGTTTGCCAATGTCCCAAAAATGGGCAGCTAGGCATATATGGGTTCCTATGGCTTATGTACACCGCACAGGGAAGACGCTGATCAGTCTGCGCGGATGCGCACACTGTTCTGAGTCTTCGCTGGGCACAGATGGTAAAAATGTTTACTTGGTGCTGTCTATTTGTTGCATATCTTTATGAATTATGCACTAATGTTCTTATTAGTGGAGCCGTCTTGTGGGTCAGTATTCACGTGAACAAGTCCGTGAAATAAACACCCCCTAAATCCCAATTTATATAGCGAAAACTGGTGTTTACGGGGGCATACATTATTTTTCATATTTCTGCTCCAAAATATAGGTTGAGGGTACTCGTTAGAACCGCCTCTTTTAGGCGGTTCTAACAAGCACACACAACCTATGTTTGCACTATAAATAAGAAAAATATCACAGATTTTCATCAGAAAAGTAGCCATTTTGGAGATGTGAAAAAATGCACTATGTCGCACGGGTGTGTTATCATTATGGCAATATTCAATAATTACTCGCAATGTTTCGAATGTATGAACCAGAGATTAGTCGATTGGATGCATATCTTGAAATACAGATCACGTTTGAGTTCGGGTAAAACAGAAGTGAAGGCAATGATAGGGAATCAATACAACTACCCACTCGAAACACCAACATAAAACATGTTTATCATTATTAAAAGTGACAAGCGAAAAACCAAAAGGACATACTTTCCTACTAAGGCATCAGGGGACAGTTAATCGCAGCACTTTTTTTGTCCGCGCCACACCAAGTTTTTGAATCGTTATCGACAACTCCTGGAGAAAGCGATAACTTCTGTTTTGGTTTCAGAGTGCTCCACACATACATGAAATGAAAACAGAATACCAAAGAAACACTTCTCTGTTTGCATAGGCTGACAGCAGCACCATTTCCCTTACCCCACCCACTATTTTTTACATACAAAAAAGCATGACTCCAACTCACTTTGACAGATCCTGTGAATTTACTCCCAAAACACCAGTACTTGGCACCTGTTGAAATGTCATGTACACTCAGTAACATGCCAAGAAATAGACAGAAAAGTATACCATAACCAGAAACCTTTTTTCAGGAATCCTCTTTGAAAAACAGCCACTTTTTAGTGCCAAAGCTACCTTCGTGAATTCAGATATGCCGCTGGACCTTGAACTTGCCCAGCATCAAGACAGCTGGTCTGTTAGTTTCGTATTCCATTTCATAAAAGTACAGGTACTCAGCAAATAAGCCTACATTGGCAAAAAATATCCACATATCACAATTTCTATGAGCAACCATGCCATTATTGACCCTCCTACTATAATATTTTGAAAAACGTCCACCCTCAAATGCGAAACTGTCCCCTGATGCCTTAAGTTTGGAAGTTTTCTTTGATTTTCAGCCATTGGTGATCCCACATGGTAATTTGGCTTATTTGTAACAAAAACAAATAAAAATGTGTTGACTAAAATACATGTTGTTGCTTTCATAGCCCTTTTGGAATTTCATTAATACTGAAGAGCGGCCAAATGCAATTCGGAGAATTGCGCAATAAGTCCACGATGGACGATGCTTTCTGGAGATGGCATTTAATAATACACAGCAATGTGGTTAATAGGGATGTAAACAGTGATGATTGATGTTAAACATGCAACTGATAGCACTGGCCCTAAATGACTGAATTGGTGGAAATGGGTCGTAAACTTAAGAACCCACCCCCAATCCCCCAATTTTCATAAAATGACTGGGACTTTGAGATATTCATTATCTCCCCTTTGCTATTGATCAGAGTCTAAAGTGGACACCCTCTGTAGGAAAGAAAAAGGGAGAGAACAAACCAATTTAAGTCAGTTGTGCCATTTCTTATCTGATAACTGTCTTAGATAAAGGTACTGACAGGCTCTAAAACAATCAAAATCATAAGATTTCTACTGAAGCAGAATTTCGACCAAAACAGAGTTTACAGGTCATTATAAAACAGCAACTATACATACCAGAAACTGCAAAAAAGAGTATTTCAGTTCTGAATGGGTTTGAGAATGGTTTTACTTTGTTTTTGTTACAGTCAAAGCACTATTTTCTGAGTCTGGGGCATACTGCAAGGTAAGAACTGAGTCCCACACTAAAAACATCTCCATAAAGAATCAGGGAGGAGTGCAACATTGCACTAGCCTTGTCATTCTCCATAATATAAAATGGAGTCAGCACAAGAAAACACTTTCTGGCTGCAAGAAACTACACTTACTTGAATAAGAAGAACTTCTCAACTTGCACATGTGCTGTAATCACCAACTGACAGCTAGACCTGGTGAGTATTCTGAGGTAACTAACTACAGACTGGAAAAGAGAAAGAACTCTATCAGAATAATGTGTCCATTGTACATTCTTGGACACACAGAAGGTCTTACAGTGCTGAAAAGGACATTATTGTTAATATTAAGAAACTGGAGAGGCTTTTGGGGCATTTGCACAGCACAAATTTGAGATTTGTTAATGAGCCAACCTTTGCATCTATAGTGGTCATGGCACTGTCCATCATTTTTACTGAATTACCTATTATTTTTTCACAGAATGTGGCTCATGAGACAGGTCAAAACATTTACACAGAGATGGTTAGGGCCAAAATGTGAAAAATATCATATTAATTAGTCCTGTGATAAATATTTAAATGGTCTCGTGCAAAATCAATGCGGTGTAGTTTCAGGCAAGCGCACCCATTGCAATGCCGTAAAAGCTTTTCACCAAAACCGATAACATCTGTGCACCCTTGCTAAGCTCGACAACTGTTTTTGTTTAAAATATCCCCGTTGAAGTGTCTTGGAATGCTGTTAATTGCTTTTTCTGGTAGATTTTAATGCTTGCAGGAATGCCTGTGCCACTGTGGTGTGCCTAGAGCCAAATCTTTGACTTTAGTAAAAAAATTTCCCATTTCCCCAATGGAAAATTCATTCAAAATTGGGAAAAATGACCAAAAACAAAGCCAAACTAGCTTAAATTATACTCTTTAAGACCATATTTAGGTGTAAAAATGTTCAAATCCTTGAAAATTAACAATATTTCCATACCCAGTATGTGAATTAAATATTTAAGGGCACAGGCTGCAGTCTGGTGTAAGAAAACCGTTTGTCGGCTTTAAATCGGACAATCATACGGTAGCTTTAGCGTATCATTTCCGGCGTAAATATGGATTGCGGGATGCACAAAAACACTGTGGGTACTCATTCGACAAATAATAAGCTTTTCAAATTGCAGTGAATAAGACCCCAAAAGTAAACTTGATTTTTATGCATTTTCCCTAAAGGCATCAGGGGACAGTTAATCGCAGCACTTTTTTGTCCGCGCCACACCAAGTTTTTGAATCGTTATCGACAACTCCTGGAGAAAGCGATAACTTCTGTTTTGGTTTCAGAGTGCTCCACACATACATGAAATGAAAACAGAATACCAAAGAAACACTTCTCTGTTTGCATAGGCTGATAGCAGCACCATTTCACTTACCCCACCCACTATTTTTTACATACAAAAAAGCATGACTCCACCTCACTTTGACAGATCCTGTGAATTTAATCCCAAAACACCAGTACTTGGCACCTGTTGAAATGTCAAGTACACTCAGTAACATGCAAAGAAATAGACAGAAAAGTATACCATAACCAGTAAACTTTTTTCAGGAATCCTCTTTGAAAGACAGCCACTTTTTAGTGCCAAAGCTACCTTCGTGAATTCAGATATGCCGCTGGACCTTGAACTTGCACAGCATCAAGACAGCTGGTCTGTTAGTTTCGTATTCCATTTCATAAAAGTACAGATACTCAGCAAATAAGCCCACATTGGCAAAAAAATATCCACATATCACAATTTCTATGAGCAACCATGCCATTATTGACCCTCCTACTATAATATTTTAATATTTTGAAAAACGTCCACCCTCAAATGCGAAACTGTACCCTGATGCCAAAATGGCCAAACAGCTATCCTAACTAAAACGATACTAGCAAAACCCACATGCAAAACGAATTATAACAATAATAAACCACAACAGAAGAACCGCCTGCGGACGGACAGTACAAAGCGTTTTGTTACTGGTGTGAGTGTGGAGGGGGTCGGGGAGTATCCACCATGTTTTATGAGAATTTTGGCCGTCGTTTAAAGGTTTTTGTTTTACATATGAAATGGTTTCTGATCGATATCTTTTTAAATGATAAGTAGATTTGATTCACACTTCATAAAAAGGTATATAATTACCAAATAGTGGTCAAGATAGAATCAGAGGCAAAACTTAATCACTTAGTCTTTATGGGCGTGGGTGTCTGTGTTGTACTGTCACAATGTTAAATTTATCCAACCAACAAACTAACTAGCAAACCACTAAAAAACACAGAGAGAACAATATGTCCCCCGCTATCGCAACCTGGGCCGTATAAAACAACGTGTCTTTGTTTGTTTGATTTGAGGTTTAACGTCCCGGTCAACACTGTAAAGGTCATTTTGGAGACGTTGCTTCCAATGTTGTGAGACATTTACCCGACATTGAGATGAAATGAAATCTCAAGCCCTGCCGCCCAATGAAACCAATAGGGTTTATAAGCATGGACGGGCCGGCTCGTACCACTTTGCCTGGGCAGGCTAAGATCCCCTAAGCGGTTTACCAGTACTCGTGTGTGGGTCGGTTTCAGCTCTGCGTGGAAGCATCATGCAGGCCATATATTTCTTCAAGCCCCGATGGGCGGAGGCTGAAAAAAAACGTGTCTTAGTGCTAACTCAATTACATGTTACATGTGAGATTATAGAAAGGGCTCCAAGCGTTTATCGTAGTCAGTGTTATGTCCATGCATTACGAAAACATGCCTATTCAAATATGTTGGAAATTTTACCACCGCAAAAATGAAAATTTTCAGATAAAAATTTCCGATATTTTCTTATTTCTGCTCAAAACATAGATTGTAGGTACCCGTTAGAACCGCCTCGACGAGGCGGTTCTATCGAGTACCCACAGAAATAAGAAAAATAATATATACCCCCATAAACCCCAGTTTTACTATATAAAAGTGGGATTTAAGGGGGTAAAACTTATATAGACGTGTTTTCGTGATAAACGCTGCATCCGATTCTAACACTGGTCGCCTATATTGCCAATGGATAAATATGGTGATATATTGTGTGGCAAATCACTGTGCGGAAGAGTGCGTCGCAAAGAGCCGCCTTTTTTAGTTTAATGACGTCATTCATTGTTGCCTTGACATTAGATTGTGTAACGTCGTTTTCTTGAATCAGAAATGTTATGAAAACAGGTAATTGCATGTAACACAGTCAGTTATATTGGCGGGATAACTTCAAACAACGGTGGAAGGTAGGGAGAAACTGAAGGAATCAATAGCATTATCATCGGCTTTGAGTGTGTTAGAATCGAACTAGATCAGCTCTAGTGTCGTGTGATTTATTGAGTGATATATCACAACTTGTCGGTCTGTTGTAAGTAGACAAATCACTCGCGCTACGCCATTGAGGTAACGTCAATAATATTGTCGACGTGACTGAATATTTCCCGCGTTGAAATACTACTATTCCATTGCAAAAGTCACATGTAACATCTTGCACCTTGTGCAAACAAAGATGTATTTTCCAGGCCAAAAGGAAAAAATTCTTCGTAAAAAAAGGAAAATAAAAAACTTTGTCTCTCGTAGAAATCATGGCATCACGAAAACATACCTATTCAAATATATTGATAATGGCCCTGAACATTTTCAGATCGAAAATTCGTATATTAATCCATATTTTAGCTCAAAACATAGATTGAGTGAACTGGTTAGAACCGCCTCGGCGAGTCGGTTCTAACGAGTACCCGCAATCTAATGTTTTGAGCAGAAATAAGAAAAATTATATATACCCCAGTTTTACTTTATAAAAGGTGGGTTTAAAGTGGTTAACATATATAGACGTGTTATCGTGATGGTATTTTTTTCTGTTACGCATGTAATGATGTTTATGTTATCATTCCGAAAACACGCCTATACAAATACATTGTAACATTTATCGCCGAAAAAATGAAAATTTTAAGATGAAAAATTGTGATTTTTTTCTTACTTCTTATTATTTTGATTTTTTTCTTACTTCTTATTATTTTGAGCAGAAATAAGAAAATATCACAATTGTTCATCTTAAAAATTTCGTTTTTCGGCGGTAAAGTTTACAAATGTATTTGTATAGTTTTCGTAATGTTTTCTAACATGAGGAGTATTCCAAAAGCATATCAAACGACCGCTCCACAATCTATATTCTAGGGCAGAAATAAGAAAAATAAATAAGGTTTACCCCTTTAAACCCCAGTTTTACTACATAAAAGTGGGATTCAAGGGGGTCAAAATTATATAGGCGTGTTTTCGTGATGCTTCTGTTTGTTCTTGAATATCAGGTACATGCCACAGGCGCTTGGTCCGTTGATTTGTCCGAAAAACATGTGGAATGTGTTTAAAGTCAAAATATGAGTAAAAAAAAAACATAATAAACTGGTATAGAAAGCTAGACAAGGTTCACAACAAACCAGCACCATTTTCTCGGTACACGTTAAATGAAAATTGGCACAGGCACATTTTTTCACACAGGAAGGTACATGTTGTACGAAGTTCAACCTAAGGCATGCAGAATTTCAACAAAATAATGCAGAACACCTGGATCAAGCTCCATTGTGATCTACACGTCAAATTACCCCGGATAGACTTTAGTAGGACAACTAACTGTCACACCAACTCCATGGTTTTTCACCGTTTCCCTGCGATTTCCTGTTGAAATCCGACAATGTCAGCACAAAAGCCAACACACCAATAAATATCAATGAATATGCTCTCATCTAATACAAAAGTTTTCGCCAGTTAACCGATATTACCAGCAATTTTCGCCTTTTTTGTGTGCGAGCAGGCATTTCTTGTTGCAATATTGTTTTCATCCTATATTTTGAAGCTGATGTAATACGAGCGCTGATTGGTCAAAATTGCTGGAGTGCCCAAATTTCGACCAATCAGCGCGCAGATTACATCATCTTCAAGATACAGAATGAAAACAATACTGCCATGAGAAATGCCTGCTCACACACAAAAAGGTGAAAATTGCTGGTAATACCAGTTATCTTGAGAAAACTTTTTCATTAGGTGAGAGCATCTTCATTGTTATTTATAAGAATGTTGGCTTTTGTGCTGACATTATCGGATTTCCGCATGAAATCGCTGGGAAACAGTGAAAAACCATTGAGTGGGTGTGATAGTTAGTTGTCCTACTAAGGTTTATCCGGGGTAACTTGACTCACTATGGGGCTTGAACCAGGAGTTCTGCATTATTTTAATGAAATTCTGCAGGTCTTAGGTTGCAGTTCATACAAAATATACCTTCCTATGTCAAAAAATGTGCCTGTGCCAATTGTCATTTTATATGTACCGAGAAAATAGCACTGGTTTGTTGAGAACATTGTCTAGCTTTCTATACCCGCATGAAAAAAAGATCTGTATATTTTTTACTCATATTTTGACATTTTTGCGGACAAAGCAACGGGCCAAGTGCCAGTGGTACATGCAAGACTTTGCTATACTGAAATATCAGGAAAAACACTTAAAATAATAGTGTTCTTGATCCAATATAAATTGAAAATTGACATCAGTGCTGCACATCTCATAACGCATGACATGAGCCTGCACTGATGCAGCTCTAGTCCTCGCATGGTGTTTGAATTTAAGCCAGCGCATGACAAAACCTATAATAAAAGATGTGCGCCCAAAGAAGACTCAGATCAGCCTGCGCATCCGCGCAGTCTGATCAGAGTCTTCGTTGTGCGCTCTAAGGATAGCTAAGGGCCGTTTGCAGCAAGAGAAGTCTCTGGGTCGACTATATGGATGCTCAAGTTGATCTGATTCTTCGCTGTGCGTACCTGTAAGTTGTAGGAAATGTTTTGCCCCGGCTCAAAATTTTAATAAAATATCAATAGTGGTATCAGTTGGATGTCGCATTCGAAAAGTGTTTCATCAATCAAAATAACATGATCAAACAGAGAAGCAGTGAAACTCAAAATGGATGGACATACATACGTACACTCAACAGGTAGAAGAAAGTTGTTTTATTTAAAGACTGTCTTTAAATTTAAAGACTGTCTGTAAATTTAAGGACTTTTTAGTATGTAGATTTAAAGACTAACACGGAGTAACACAACGGAAAATCATGAAAATGATGTAACACGAAAAAATCGCAGTCTCATATGCAGCCTCAGTCTTCATCTCATTAATACAACGTGCGTTGCTAAAGACTGCATGTATTTTGTTGTCTTCTAATATCGTTTTAATGATATAAACAATTAAGAAATAAAACAACACAGTTCCTTCCCTTAGACCACAAATGCCGTGAAACTCCGCAGTAAGGGAGGAAATATCTGTCACAGGTCGAACATAAGATGAGTTTCGTACTGACGTCATTTCGTTTTCGGACATTTTACTGTTGTAGTCCGTCTGAAACTTTCATCAATTTTAGTTGTCAGAAAATCTGTCTGTCGAAGCGAGTGGTCCGTATATTGACAAAATGATAAAATCGTTATACACATTCATTCCTGAGCTCATTTTACATATGAATCTTATTACAAAACTGTTTTTCTGAGAACTCTTCAATTATGGTGGAAGGAATTTAATTGAATAGAGACAACTATATAACTTGCAGTTACACATAATTAAATATTCCATAGACAACGGCCAAATTATTGTAAACAGCCAAGTGCGATTTTTCCGTTTTACACCATTTTTATGATTTTATTTGTGCCAGTCTTTAAATTTACAGACTAAAAAGTCTTTACATTTACAGACTAAAAAGTCTTTAAATTTACAGACAGTCTTTAAATTTAAAGACAGTCTTTAAATAAAACAACTTTCTTCTACCAGCTCAACATGTTGTTCGACATTGTTCACAAATAAAACGATTTTTTGATCGTTTGTATGATTTCATAGAAATTGATTTACTACGGAACATCAATCTTCTCTAAGAGGCAAGATCTCGGTTTGACATCACACCAATTCCATGGTATAACACCCCTGTAATTCCACGTTTTACAAAATAAAAATAAAAACGAAGTTTATGGGGGTATGTATACCTTCTTTTTTCTTTTTCTCTTCTTATTTCTTCTCCGAGACATAGGATGTTGGTACTCATTGGAACAGCCTCAATTAGGTTTTACCGAGCGTGAATAAGAAAAAAATCAAAGTACTGAAAGTACTAATAGAAGGTGATGATAGAAAAATGTTTGTTTTTACACTGGGCCATTTCATTTCATTATCTTTTTTTTTTTTTTTTTTTTTTTTTTTAATTTTTAAAACAGTCAATGGTAATGTATGATTGTAGTAACGCGAGGAGCAGACAAATGAAATGTCAAAAACAAAATTGAGGATCGAACGGTACATGTTGTGATTCCCGTCTTGTGTCAAAGAGAATAATTCTGGAGGCAATTACATACATAGACTCTAGCTAACAAGATAATTTACTCAACACTCTATACGTGCTAGTAAATGGCTTTCTTAAACCAACGGCCCCCGCCCATAGGGGCTTGAAGAAATATATGGGCTGCATGATGCTTCAACGCAGAGCTGACTTCGGCCCGCACACTAGTACTTGTAAACCGATTAGAGGATCTAAGCCTGTCCAGGAACCGCGGTGCGAGGCGGACCGTCCATGCTAATAAACCCTATTGGTTTCATTGGGCGAAAGGGCTGGAGAAGTCATTTCATCTCAATATCGGGTAAAAGTCCCACAAAATTGGAAGCAACGTCTCAAAAATGACCTTTTCATTGTTGGCGGGGACGTCAAACCTCAAATCAAACAAACAAACATTTCGTACACCAATATTCCGGGACACTGGCTGGTTTTTATCTGAAGCTTCGATCACAAGTTTAAAAGTTTGTTGGTTGCTATGTTTTGTCAAGTGTTTGAAAGACGTCCGTCGACCCAGTGAAACCTGGATTAAACAAGAGGGCCATAATGGCCCTGGAACGCTCACCTGATCCGATTTGTACAGATAAAGTGGTAGGTAATATAAGGTGGAGTGGATGGTTTGAGCCATTTTGGTTGAGAGTGACCAAAGGAACATTCCTGTGAAACTATTTCAAAATCAGTCTATCTATTTAGTAGTACATCACGTGAACAAGTCCGTGAAATGAAGACCCCTCTACACCCCACTTCATATAGAGAACACTGGGATTACGGGGTGGGGGTATACATTATTTTTCATATTTCTGCTCAAAGACATATGTTGTGGATACTCGTCAGAACCCCCTCATTAAGGCGGTTCTAACGAGCACCCACAAGCTATGTTTTGATCATCGTTAAGAAAAATATCACGGATTTTCATCAGAAAAGTAACCATTTTGGGGATGTTAAAATGCACTTTTTCGCATGGGTGTGTTGTCGTAATGAGAAGTCAGTTTAAAGCGTGTTTATTGTTTCGTTTTGGTTGCTTTTATGTTCAGTGGAGCGAAACTATTTTGAGCAACTTTGTCAGAGGGTCACCCATGGAACATTCCTTCCAAATTATTTTCTTTCTGCATGAGGATGAAGTCTTTTCAACGTTGCCTTCTAAAGAGCTGACTTATATGTTACTTCTGGACATTTTAGGACATTGGGGGTCATGTCCTAGTGCATGGAGATGAATTTGCTCAGCATCACATGAACAAGTCCATAAAATGACCCCCCCACCTACCCCCCCCCCCCCCATTTATATGGAGAAAACTGGGGTTTACGCGGGTATAAATTATTTTTCTTATTTCTGCTCCAAGACATAGGTTGTGGGTACTCGTTAGAACTGAGGCGGTTCTAACGAGCACCCTCAACATATGTTTTGAACATTTATATAAAAAATATCAAGGCTTTTCATCAGAAAACTAGCCGTTTTGGAGATGTGAAAAATGCTCTATGTCACACGTATGCCTCGCTCTGACAATTGGCGGGGGTGGGGGCAAGAATTTTCATAAAATGCTGGACATATGAGTCATTGGTTCCCTTTGACAATACAGAGCTAACGTGTATGTCACTATCTGGACATATTGTGGACATTGAGTGTCAGGTCCTAGTGCAACAGCGGGAAATGAAGAGGCTCAGTTTTACTAATAATGTCACATGGTGACAAAGGGAGGGTGGTTATGTGTCAGTGGTTCCCTTTGACAATTCAGAGCTGACTTGTATGTCACTGTCTATGCACCTTGTGGACATTGAGGGCCAGGTCTTAGTGCAGCAGGAGATGAGCCGGCTCAGTCTTAACCCTATATAAAACCAGTGGGCTCCGAGCAGGTCCAGCTTTGACCCGATGGGGTTATAATTTGGACAATCTTGGTAGAGGGCAGCTAGAGGAAGTTGGACCTTCTGGTTTCAGACGAGAAGGTATTTAAAGGTTTTCAGCACGTAAGTCTACGTGAAACCAGTGGGCCCCGAGGCGGGGCCATTTTTGCCTCCAGGGCTTTGTTTTGAACAATCTTGGTAGAGGTCACCCGCATGAAACTTCTAGCAAAATATCATAGACCTGGGCCTTGGGTTTTTAGAAGACCATTTAAATGGTTTTCCCTATATGGCTATGTAAAACCGGTGGGACCTGAGGCGGGGCAACCTTTGGCCCCAGGGCTATAATTTACACAGCATAGTAGAGGACAACCAGATGAAGCATTATACCAGATATCAAAGACCTGGCCTTCTGGTTTTAGACAAGAAGCTTTTTAAAGGTTTTCCATATATAAGTCAAAATAAAACCAGTGGGCCCCAGGGCAGGGCCATTTTTGACCCATGGCAAGGGCTGTAAATAATTTGAACAATCTTGGTAGAGGTCTGCTAGATGAATCTTTACACCAAATATCAAAGACCTGGGCCTTGCGTTCTCAGAGAAGTTTTTCAAGATTGTCACTATATTTCCCAATGTAAGACCAAAGGGCATCCCGGGGTGTGTGTGTGTGTGTGGGGGGGGGGGGGGGTGGGGGGTGTGGAGATTTTGGCACAAGAACTTTAATTTGAAAATCTTGATATAGGTCCACAAGACGAAGCTACATTTCAAATATCAAATATCTGAGATCTGAGGCTTATGGTTTCAGAGAAGAAGATTTTTGAAGATTTTCCCGCGAGATATCTATGTAAAACCAGTGGGCTACAGGGCGGGGGCATTTGTGGTCACAGGCTATAATTCTAACAATCTTGATAGAGGTTAACTAGACGCAGCTTCATATCAAATATCAAACACCTCAGCCTCCTGGTTTCTGACAAGAAGATTTTCAAATGGTTTCCCTATATAAGTCAATGTAAAACCAAAGGGCCCCGGGGCGGGGGCATTTTTGGCCCCAGGGCTATAATTTGAAGTCGGGAAGTCCATTGGTCTCATAGTGTGGCAAGGCTAAAAATTCCATTTCATCACAATGTTAGGTAAGAGTCCAACGAAATTCAAAGCACGTCTATACATTTTTGTATATTTGTTTGATTTGAGGTTTAACGCCCCGTCAACACTTTATAGGTCATTTTGGAGACGTCGCTTCCAATTTTGTCTGACTTTTAACCGACATTGAGATGAAATGGCAATCCAGCCTCTGCCGCACAATGCAACCAATAGAGTTTATATGCATGGATGTTCCAACTCGCACCATTTTCCTGGGCAGGCTTAGAATCGGAACCTTTAAGCTGTCTACCAGTGCTCATGTTCGGTCGATTTCAGCTCTGCGTTGAAGCATCATGCAGCCCAATCTGTTTCCTCAAGCCCCTGTAGGCGGGGCCGTTATACAATCTTGACGGGGACGTTAAACGTCAAATCAAACAAATCAAATACACCTCAGTAAAAAAGGGGAAATATTCAGATACAGAAGAAGAGGAAACAAAATCTGATATTTTCTGACCTCGGCTAAAAAAAACAACAACAAAAGAAACAAAAAAAAAAAAAAAAAAAAAAACACCCACCGCCTGGAATAAATATGTATTACGCCGTACTATAAACGTTAAGATTAAGGAGTTTAAGTTATAAAGTTATATTTTCCTGATGGTTCACAGAAATAGTATAGCAAGTCCACTCGTAGTATTCCATTCATACTGTCAACTCATTCATTGAATTATTAATCCGCGATCTAGATTTTGAGCGAGTTCAGTTGACGTACTAGAGTTAACAAGAGTTGACTTGCTCCAAAACGCGCCGTGTAGGAATATTGCGACTGCTAGAGTTAGCTTGGTATAAGAGTTGGCTTCCTCAGTTGACAATCTGCATATCATTTTCACTTATCAAATGATTCATGCGCGTCTATTGATAAATATATGGAGGCTTATTTTTCATGAAGCATAGGAGTGATTCGTCATCGAGGGCGAGACCTGAAAGGCCATCGCCTTCTAATAAGTTTATATTCATTTCTTAATTAACCTACGATTATCCCCATGTCGTCGTGTTTTTTTTTTTTTTTTTTTTTTTTTGTTCTTGCTAGACAGAACTCCCAACTCCCAAAGCAAGCTTGATTGAACTTAAGTTAACTCTAATAGTGTGGCACGAGCGTGTTTTGGTGTAACTATAGTTAACTCTAGAAAGGCAGCAGAACTCGCTCTTAATAATTAGGCCAGGTTAGCTGCGAAACGAGACCAATTTCAAATCTAGATCCATTTTATGACATTTAACTCTGAATTTCAATGTTTGTGTATTTTGCATCCGCGTTTATTTTTTCAATCTGCATATTATTTTCACCTATCAAATGATACAGGCGCGTATCTTCACTGATTTATGAGGACCTATTTTTCTTGAAACAGAGGAGTGATGCGGCATCAAGGGATTTCTTTGGAGATTTGTCATAAGAAGGTGAGACCTAAAAGGTCATCACCTTCTAAAAATCGCTAGAAAATGAACTGTTTTGGAGATGTGAAGGAATAAACATGTCTTATCTTAATGAAAGAGGGTAAACTGTTTTGAAAAGCCACACAGCTCTTGTTGCCGACCACCCAACATTATTTGAACATTTTTCCACAAAGGCGTATACCCTTTCCCACAAAAAATGATGTATCTTCTTATGCTTCTGGGGGTCCCCTTCTTTACATCTACGAAGTCGTCAGATAGCTTCACCAATTATTATGGGACACATGCTTACAATGCTGCTGAGCATATGGGTAGATTTTGCATTTGCAAAACCCGTGTGACATGATGCATTATTTCATATATTCAAAATGGTTACTTTCCTGATATTTTTTTTTATTTGTCTTATTTATACTCCAAACGTAGATTTTAGAATCGGCTTATTGAGGCGGTTCTAACGAGTACCCACAACACATGTCTTGAAACTAAGTTTAGAAAATAAGGTGTACCCCAGTAAACCCCAGTATTCTCTATATAAAGTGGGAGTCTCTGTTCTGGTACATCGGAGTCTAACTGTTGGTGTTATTTTGCTCCAGCATGCAAGTGGTTTCTTGCTGTCGAGTTCTCACCGTTGTTTCATCTCTGTGGTTGTTTGATTTTTATGGTCTCGGAGATGTTGCACTGATCAGTTAGGAGGCCTTCATGTGGACTGAACAAATTATTTGTCTAAATCGCGACAGAAGTAAGGGCGAGGGTTGCGGCCGAGTAAAATCGATTTAAGCCCCAGAATAAAATTCTTTCCACTGACCGTTCCAAAGTGGTTCTTCTGTCGTGGTTTATTTTTGTTATGGTTTGTCTTTCAGTGTGTGTATCGCTTATATGTTTTTATTTTGGATAGCCAATTGGCCATTTGTGGGAAAGCAACTGTCCTTTTTGGCATTCTGCTATTGTTCTCTCCATTAGGGTCTAGTTATTTCATGTTTGTGTTTCTTTCCCTTCGGTGTCTCTGATGGGAGCTGTGGGTTTCATCACGAAGACACGTCTATATAATTTTGACCCCCTCTAACCCTACTTTTATATAGTAAAACTGGGGTTTGTAGGGGTAAACATTATTTTTCGTATTTCTGCTCTGAGATAGAGATTGTTGGTACTCGTTAGAACCGCCTCGGTTCTATCGAGTACCCACAATCTATATTTTGAGAAAAATAAGAAAAAATATCACACTTTTTCATCTGAAAATTTTCATTTTTTTTCGGCAATAAATGTGTCAATGTATTTGTTAGGCGTGTTTTCGTAATGATTGTTTTGATTTCTGATTAATGACTTCACATCTATTTTCAGAAGTTTGTTCAATATACGAAATACTTGACATGGTGGTTACTGGCACTATTATTCAATAAACATACTACTGTATTAGATATAGAGAATCTCAACCCTTCTCCTGCTGAATATTCATATATGCCACTCCCACTACCTATTATCAACCAATCAGATTACTTGATGCAAATTATTGCAACAAATTCACAATCTGAATTGCAAACAATGTAGATCCTGATCAGATGGCTTCGTCAGAAACCATCTGATCTGGATCTACATTGTTTCAAAGATAAGGCATATCCGGGGTTAGCAGGACAAGGGTGAAATGGGTTTTCATGCATTATTGAATTTATTTAACGAGTTAAGGAAAATGGATAAAATGCGAGGGTTTGCCGAGCATTCTATCCCTTTTCCTGAACGAGTTTAATGGATTAAAAAATGAGGACGAATATAAGATTCTATTTATCATATGACATTTAAAACGCATTTCATTCACGATTGTTTAACCAAAATGTCAATATTCCGCCATTAGTACATGTAAACGCGACGTACGTCGTTTAGCACGTCGTGCGTGTAACATTACGGAGCGTAACTATCTAATTATTTTGCATATTTAATCCACTAGTGGGTAATCGAATTTATTACATAGAGTTTATTTGTTTTTTGTTTTTGTATTTTTTTTTTTTTTTTTTTTTTTGATCGATTACGGTAAGTGTTCTTAGGCTTCCGAGTAGCAAACGAGTGAGCGATAGCGAACGAGTTTTTTACGCGAAAGCCTTGGAACACGAGTGAATTATTTCTCCGTAATCAATCAAAACAACAAAATAAACTGTTTATTACATTGCCATTCACGTTTTACATGTGAACTTCAAATCCAACCATTCAGATTTCTAACTAAAGTAGTTCAAGTCAGGGTATGGATTTCAATAGGCGTGGTTTAGTTTGAAAATCAGTCGCCATCTTGTTTTCATTTCAATGCAAAAATCATCCTGTCCTTTAAATACAGATGCACAAATGTCATGAAATAAGAACTGTATTTGCAAGAAAATAATACTTTATCTTCATCTTGCAGGCCTCTCCTCAAAAACGTCAAATGGACGCGAAAACTGAAGTATGATTTAAATGATTTTATCAGATTTTCCGCCAAACGTCAACTATTGTTATTGTTGTTACCAACGACATCAGCAACGTCGCCTAGCAATAATGACGTCAAAACGTTCGTAACAAAGAAATGAAATAATTCACTGTTGAACGATTATCAGGTTTTCTTTCACCGAGAAAAATAGGTAATTCATTGTCTGAAGTGTAATAAATGACGTTATTACAGTCTCAGGCGCGACGTCATATGACAAATTGTACTTGCTAGAACAGTTAACATTTTGACCCTTAACCTTTTGAGTGCCAACGTCATTTACTGGAAAGTGCCAAACGTACAACGTTACACTGCGTCTTGTGTATCAGTCTTAGCAACGTCAGTGGGACCAAACTGAACGCGACGTTATCCAGATGACGTTCATTCATTTCCCGCAGGGTCTTTCAAAAAGAATCCGGCGTTTTGCATAGATAACTTGCACTTCTATTATGGATTATACAAGAATTATTTTCGCATCACGTAACGAATGGTATGGCAGTTCTTTGTACACCTGTTTTGAGAGACCAAACGCACTTTACATCACTGAGTGTAAATGCAGTTATCGAAGACGCAGAAATGCATCTTTTGATGCTGTCCTTTTTTTTCTTAGGGTTTGAATACGACAAAACAATCATGTTTTGCTATTGTGAAAAATGGAAAATAAGAAAATAGACTTATCATAATGAAGTAAGAAAGAAAGGAATAAAGAAATAAAACTGCTGCACTTGAGACAATAGCTTTTTGCTGAGTTGTTTGTTTCATTCATTGTTTGTCGCATTAATTATACTCTTATGTTGGCCTCACAGGCGCATATAGATGAATGTATTTTCCCCTTGGCCTTGGCCCGTCAATTGTTCAAATTACTAGGTATTTGAGATAATTTCGGGGATAAGCAAATGAAGCGCACTCCTGACCGACTTCTTTTCGAAACAGAGGCCACAGAATATTATATACACCATCTCTATAGCAACGGGCTTTCTCATTGATATCTATGGAATAAGTTCTCAGCCACAATGGAGAAAATAATACTCAAACACACTTACTCACTCGCAAATATCTCTAGCCAAACTCTCTAGGCATAAAATGTAAGCAGGGGTTATCCTAAATAGCGACAATAACACATAAAAATAAAATAAGAAAATGAAACAATATAAGGTCGCATCGTGCGCACCAAAGACCATTTCACACGGCTAAACATGAGTCGAATGATACTAAAGTAAGAGGCTATTTATTGCAATAATTTTTCTCACTGCACGCAAATCCCATACATATGATCAATGAACGGAAGCATTTACTACTGCTATTTGGGAGGTTCTTGCACACATTTTGTTTGTATTCAGTGCCATCGGGGCTCGAAGAAATAGGTTGGACTGCATGATGCTTCCACGCAAAGCTGAAACCGACCGCACATGAATACTGGGGTCAAAGCCTGCCCTGGCGAAGTGGTCCGAATCTGACCGTGCGTGCATATAAACCCTTTTGGTTTCATTGGTTTGCAGAGCTTGGGATGTCATTTCATCCCAATGTCTAGTATAAGTCCAATAACATTGGAAGCAATGTCTCCAAAAATGACCTGTATAGTGTTGACGGGGATGTTAAACCTCAAACTAGAGCTGCCGCCTAACGGGCGCCAATTATACCCCCGCATGCGTTGTCAGACAAATTTTTACAAGTATTTGACCTTGAGGAAGGTCAACGTAAAGGTCAAGGTCAGGTTTGTGTATATCAATCTTAAGTACTAGTGGCAAGGTGTGTGGTGGGTGAATATTAAAGAAATCGGTCGAAGAATAAGGAAGTTATGAGCAATGTTAAAGTTTTTTGTAACGGACCGACGACGACAGACGACAAGCTGACTCCTATATACCCCCTTCAAACTTCGTTTGCGGGGGTATAACAAATATATGATTTAAATTCAGGATGGCACTGCATATTTCGCCCAAGAAGTTTATACAAGATAACATAGATTCATGATGCTCGTTCGAACTGCCTCATTGATGTGCCACTAATGAGTGCATATACGCTTGATGCTCCATCAAACTGCATCAATGATGTGGTGCCAACGGTAGCATGGTCTATTTGTGCTCCTTCGAACTGCCTCAGTGATTCGGTACCAGCGAGAGCATGAATTGCTGGTGCTCGTTCGAACTGCATCATTAATGCGGAATTCACGAGTGCATAAATTGTTGGAACTGTCTCATTCATTCGGTACTAATGAGCGAGAACACAGTCTCTTAGTGCTCCTTCGAACTGCCTCATCAATGCGGCACTGACGGGTACACAGATTTCGGGTGCTCGTTAGAACTGCCTCATTGATGCGGTACTAACGGGTACATAGCATATGTGTGCTCGTATGAACTGCCTCATTGATGCGGCACTAACGGGTACATAGATTCTGGCTGGCTGCTCGTTCGAGCCGCATAATTGATGCGGTACAGACGAGTGTATTGGTGCTTATAAATACGAACTACTTCATTCATGCGATACAAAGGATTGCATACATTCATGGTGCTCATTCGAAATGGCTCATAAATGCGGAACTTACGAGTGCATACATTTTTATGCTCGTTCGAACTGTCTCATTGATACGGCACTAATTAATGAGTGCATATACTCATTGGTGCTAGTTCATTGATACTAGTTCGAACTACCTCAATGACGCGGTACTAAAAGGTACATAATTTTAGGTGGTTTTTCGAACCGCCTCGCTGATGCGGTATTACATGTAACGAATGCATAGACTGTTGTTGTTCATTCGATCTGCCTCATTGATGCTGTATCATCGAGTACATAGACTCCTGGAGCTCCGTCGCACTACACCAATGATGTGGTACCAACGGATTTTTTTTTGCTCGCTCGAACTGCCTCAGTGATTTGGAACTAACGCTTGCATCCATTCCGGTGCTCGTTCGAACTGTCAAATAAAATTTGAGGTGGCTCTATCTACCCACTACCTATGTTCGTAAGCAAAAATAAGAAAAGTAATGTAAACCCATGTCAACTCCACTTTTCCTTTATAAAGTGGAACTTAAAGTGGAACTTAGAAGTGCATAGCCTACGTCATAAAATGCAATTAATTAAAAACACAGTCATGGTTTTGTCGGCAGTAGATGTGTAGGCCCCTTCTACAGCTCTGACACTCGTATCGTGTTCTTGACCTCTGTCCATGCATTCTTCTTGAACAAACGACCTGACAAAATATTCATTCAACAGAGCGAGAAATTGCGGGAAATTCTGAGGCTGTCCAACCCCGAAACACATATAGAGAAAAGTGGGGTTTACGGCGTTCTACATTAATATCTCTATTACTGCTCGAAGCCATAGGTTGTAGGTTTAATGGGCAGTTCTAATGAGCATCATACACCATACATCTATGTTTGTTGTAAAAAATATGAAGAATATCACAAAATTTCATCAGAAAAATGTCCGTTTTTGAGATATGAAAAAAAAAAAAAAAAAAAAATGCACTGTATGTTATACGGAATCAATCTTTTTTTTTTTTTTTTTTTTTTTGCTGTTTTTTTTTTTTTTTTTTTTTTGGTTTTAGTTTTACGGCCCTTTCACGATTATTCCACTCATATCGAGCCGATCGTTAATCGGAGGTGGGCGAAAACCGGAGTGCCCGGAGAAAAACCACATGACCTTGCAGAACTTGGCGTCTCAATTGTGACCCCAGCGAGGCTCGAATCCTCAGCGGTGAGAGACCTATTGATCAGCGCTCTTATCCACTAGGTCACGGAGGCCCGTTATGTCATCAATCTGATAGCTGATTATTTTTATATATAAAAAAGAACTTGTTAGTTGTACTGAAGATGAATATGAAGGCTCAGAACAATGAAACACTGTTTTGATTCAGAAAGCATGATTCAAAGTTTGGAGAAATAACCGCTCGACAGTGCGCGATATGAGAAGCATTGACTATCAAAGTAAAGTTTAAAAAAACGCTTAGTTAAAAACCACGGACGAATATAAAAATATTCAGTGTTTATAAAGCCGTTTTGGCTTTATTACGGGAGAATTAGAAACGAAGCGAACATTGCAGGTACTAATTAAATCTTTATTTATGTTGTGTCATTTTGTCCCCATGAAAACGTATCCAGCCGATAGAAAATACATACTTTTGCCAAATTACTGGTTCACTTTTTACGCACTTTTGAAACAACCACCCGCTAAATGACGCGACGTAAGCGTTCATTTTGCCGCCGTACGTCAAACGATGACGTTACTTGACAACAAGCGGGAAAACAAAAGAAAAATATAGCATAGGGTATGTCTCATTCGTCGGAAATAGTAATCATCTCGGTGTGCGTGCGATAAAACGAACACACGAACCTAATATTAGAAGGTTTTATCTTCAGAAATCTACCAAATGTAGACAGCTGTCTCCTTGAAATCTACGAGAAATCTTCCTTCCAAAATGGGCCCAAAACGGGCCCGTTGGCACTCAAAGAGGTACAACGGTGGGCCCAAAAAGGGCCCGTTGGCAAACTAAGGGTTAAGGAGCTCATAAAGCAAACCATGCTTTGAACAATTGGTGCTGGGTATTTTTATGAACGAAAATTAGGAAAACAAATCTTCAATCTTGAAATGGAGAGACGTAATCAAACATAGTGCTTATCTTTGTACAATTCTATGATATTCCAATGTCTGACAACAATTTTGAAAATTGAGGTATTAGAATCTCAGTCTCATTTGTTTCCTTTCAAGACCGTTTATGTTAAATCTCGATGATTCATTTGGATATAGCGTGGTATTATATTTTTTTTGGTCCTCGGTCTGTCTGCCTGGGCAATTTAAACTATTAAATGACACCCAGATTTAGGATACGAATTGAAGGAATTTGTAGGTTTCATCGCAGGAGTGTCTGATTTATTTCATAAACTGTAAAGTTTACAAATAAAAGACTTTTGTATTTTCGCAAACATTGTAGGTCCGGATCAGACGCCGCGTTCTGCGACAGCTGATTTTGGTCTACACTGTTTGCCAACATCCCTTTTGGCGAACACAAGGCTTATGGCTTTCAGCTTGTGGTGGTTTGATTGAGGTGCTATTGCCTTAAATACATTCTTCTTTATATTTGGCGTCCAGTACGCAAACACGCCTATACAAATACATTGCCACTTTAATCGCCGAAAAAATGAAAATTTTAAGATGAAAAATTGTGATATTTTTCTTATTTCTTCTCCAAATATAGACTGTGGCACTCGTTAGAACCGCCTCATCGAGGCGGTTCTAACGAGTACCCACACTCTATTTTTGAGCAGAAATAGGAAAAATAAGGTATACCCCCTGAACCCCCAGTTTTTCTGTGTAAAAAGTGGGGTTCAAGGGGGTCAAAATTATATAGGCGTGTTTTCCTGATGTTAGACGGATGGTGTAAGGCTGACTGACTGATAAGGTAGCCGGGTGCTTTAATCACATAGGGGCTACCACTAGAACATGTCCAGGATTAGTTTTCCCCCTTTCTAAAAGGCTTTTGCATGGAGTGATACATCGGGTCGATCCACCGCTCTCACCTCCGGCACGGTGCAATAAAGACGAAAGTTATCTGTAAATTACAGAACTTTCGACTGACTATTCAAAAATCGGTGGGCTGTTATTCGCGGCTGTGGAACGTGGTCAATCCCAACCTCCAAATCATGTTCCATCGCCAGTGGCCGTTTACCAGATACATGTAAGACCTTTAAAACCCCAGCGTTCCGTCAACGGTAAGGGTAGCTTCGGATGCTCGTCTGCTTTACATCAGACTAACAAGTCCGTGAAATAAACACACCGTTACATCCCACTTTATACAGAGAAAACTGGGGTTTACGAGGGTATACATTATTTTCCTTATTTCTGCTCCTAGACATAGGTTATGGGTACTCGTTAGAACCGCCTTAATGAGGCGGTTCTAACGAGTACCCACAACCTATGTTTTGAGTATAAATAAGAATAATATCACAAATTTTCTTCAGAGAAATGGCCGTTTTGAAGATATGAAAAATGCACTATGACGCACTGATGTGTTATCGTAATGTTGCTGGCAACACTGTTAGGCTATTCCTCTTCAAACGGTCCTTCTTACGCAACACGTCTGCACATCTTGGCCGGCACATTGCAGTGTAGCCCCGGCACTAACAAAAAATGTCTGTAGTCCGAATTCCTCACGGGGTCGAGGATCTTAGGCAATTGTAACTATTCTTGACCACTGTCGTCCTTTCTATTTTGTTTGGGTTAACAAGATAAACGTAGTAAGTTTTCTCTAATATTTGTTTTCTATCGGCGAAAAATCTAGTGCCAATAGCAAAAGTTCGCCAGCTAAAGCAAGTCGAAGTTCCTCTACGATAACCGGAAACGACTGATTACTAAGAAAACATACAAGACAGATAAACATATTCCAGGACATTTCGTCATTGTCGTATATTTACATTTCCAGTGTAAAGTGTAATGTAAACCTATAGAAAACAATTGCGTTCATACGCCAATGAACGCATCGAATCACATGATTTTCAGTGACGTTAAATGACGTCATTCTAAACCATTGTTCTCTACGGGCGTTGATGACGTCAACGCTGCTCCGCTATTTGTAGAAAAACAGCGTGTAAATGTTTTTCAGCTTTAAAAGTTTGCCCTACAAGCATTATTTCGCCCAGTGATGAGGGGCAAATAATGTAAATATAAAAAATAAACTTAATTTTTCTGCTTTTCATGAAAGTATGAACGACAGTGGGTCGCTAGCAAAGTTTACATGAACCCCTTCGGGGTTCATTTACTTTGCACGCGACCCACTGCGTTCATACTTCCATGAACTGCAGAAAAATAAATTTCATTTCTTAAATATCTGATTATTGTATTAAAAGGATCACCACGGGCCTCCGTGCCCTAGTATAGATTAGAGCGCTGACTCTTAATCAGTAAGTCTCTCACATGTTTTGTAACGGAAGGGCTGGTAGTTTTTCTCCGAGCACACCTGTGTTTGCCCACCTTTGGCTCGATATGAGTTAAATAATCTTGAAAGTGCCGTAACCACCACCCCCCCCCCCACCCAATACAAAAATAATAATAAAATATCACCACATACCGGGCGTCGTAAAAATCATAACTGGCACCCTGTTTGAAAACAGTTACTGCAGTACTTCGATTCATCAACTCTTAAGTTACAACCCTCTTCATGTGCATTGTTGCAAATGGAATTTAATCCATTAAGGTAACACACCCGTGTGACATATAGAGGATCTTACATGAGTGCTCATGTATTATTGAATTTATTAAACGAGTTGAGGAAAAGGGATAAAATGCGAGGCTTTGCCGAGCATTTTATCCCTTTTTCTCAACGAGTTTAATAAATTTAATAATACATGAGCACGAATGCAAGATTCTATTTATCATATGACATTAAAAGCGTATTTTATTCACGATTGTTTACAAAAATGTCAACATTCCGCCGTTAGTAAACGCGACGTCATTAAGGACGTCGTACATGTAACGTTACGGGACGTATCTAGCTAATTTGCATATTTAATCCACCAGTGGATTATCGAAAATAATACATGACGTTATTACACTCTCAGACGCGACGTCATATGATAAAGTGCAATATTTCATATCTCCAATACGGTTATTTTCTGATGAAAATATGTGAGTATTCGCTTGTATATACTCCAAACATAGGTTAAGGGTGCTCGTTAGAACCGCCTCATTGAGGCGGTTCTAACGAGCACCCACAACCTATGTCTAACAGAAATAAGAAAAATAATGTATTTTATCCCGGTAAACCCAAGTTTCTTGTACACATGTATATCAATCGGGCTATAGAGAGATGTTCATTTCACGGACTTGTTAATATGGTGTAACTCGTTTAAAAAAAAAAGCAATTATTGCAGATCATGATAATGCACCTCGTTTTGAGCAATCTCATCTGAATCTACAATGATTGTATTGGTGTCGGTATATATCTGCATGGTTAAAAGTGTTAACCCATCTTGTACCAGAAACCCCCAAAAAGTGTACCCTGTCAAACAGTGCAGGCCCAGATCAGACGCCGCAGAACGCGGCGTCTGATCAGGGCCTACACTATTTGCAAAAAGTTTAGCTACATGCATTTTCCAAACAGAAGATGAAGAAAACACAACCTGACACCCCCAAATTTTAAAATGGACTTCTGCTATATATGAGGAGGAAGATTTCATTTGGTACAAAAAGAGTTAATCCCGTCTTGTGTGATTCTAAGCGTATTGTTATGTGGCTGAATGGATGACTCAAAGGGTGTAAGGCTAGCAGCAGTCCCATACATCTGTGTCGGCATATTTTAGTGAAACGAGAGGAAACTGTTATGGTCGATTTTAAAGCAGGTCGTACGGAACATACACGCGTCAAACTGATCGTTCATTTAATGAAAGCGAAAACAACAAAACCTGGTGTCTGAAAATACAAAGATAGAGATAAAGAAGTTTTATTAGAAACAAGTAACATAAGCTCTGCAGAGCTTTTATTGCGACAAACAAAGTTTCCTCTAACAATTAACAAATATATACCTGCCTTCATTTATCTTCCTAGGACTACCGCTGATAATGCGAGCGTCAGCCAAGGGAGCTCCTATAACCATTTTTACGCCTATGGTATTGCCTTGGCCAAGGATCGAACCCGCGACCTCCCGATCCCGAAGCGGACGCTCTACCATTGAGTTTCGGGCCGGTAAAGTTGTGCAACAGAACACAGAGGACTTACTGTTGTTGAATGAAGGGCCCTTCAATGTAAGCTGAAAATGCCTTTGTTGGTTAGTGATCTGTAACCAGGCTTTGCAGCTATACACGGCCCGCACAGTCTGCTTTCGATCTGGAAAAATCTGTTTTAAGAAGTAGATCAGCTCTGCCAGTGAATTGTTTGAATTGTTAAGTACTAAATCACAGTTTGGAAGTCAGTTGTAAAGTAGATAAAATCACGAACGCATATGTAAATACACTGCCTATCTATGTGTGCGACTGGCAAACTTCAACGACAACCTGCCCTTGAATTAACTTCTCATCTGATAATGAAGAAAATAACACAATCAGGCCTGAACCTATTTTGGTACAAGGTCCAGACAGATTAATTTCTTGCACCATTTTATCAAAATTAAGGCTAGTAATGTTTCTTTATTTTCTTGCAGACATGCCAATGTTGAAGATGCAATGTTCTACGACATTTTAGCGTGCGAATAATCATATAATGTTTCTGTCTGGCTTCTCATTAATGTCTTTTACAGAATTTACATACATCACGGATTTTTTCATTTTTATATTGAGTATACATGTAATTTGTGTCAACTCGCGGAGCCAGAGAATGTATTTGGAGGCTATATTTAGGGATGCAAATAATGAATACGAGTCTGTCTTTGAGAAAATACCACTAAACGAATAGGCGATCAGCAAAACAAATATGCTATCAGCAAAGGCTCAGGCGAGACTATGCGCAGCCTCACCAGGGCCTTCGCTGCTCGCATGCATGTAGAAGAGACATTGATTTAGCTTCATGCCAACAGGCAAGCGCATATATAGGCCTTTAATTGAACTGCGCATGCGTATTTGAAGAACAAACATCGGAAAATGGGATGGACTTTGTGTTCGTGTTACTGAGTTCGAGATTCATGGAGAATGCTGTCGAAGACCAATGGCGACATCATACATCGCATGTTGAAAGCTAAACGAGTCCTGGCACAGCATTTCCTGCAATTTACATGTGCGCCCGGGGAAGAATCAGATCAGCCTCTGTATCCATACAGTCTGATCAGAATTTTCTCGTGCTGCATGAAGGAGCAATTGATCACTGGGCAATCATTAGAGCGCACAGCGAATACTCTTATCAGTCTGCGAGGGTGCAAATTCTTTCCTTCAAGAGTTGACCCCTTTTTTCCGTGGGACAGAGTTTATATAAAAGTGAACAGGACGTCCCAAATGTTGTCTCTCTTTGAAAAATGGCTTGAAATTCTGACAGGGGTTCCCATGCCACTTCAGGCGGTTAGGCCATACCTTTGTAAATGTTTGCCTCACAAAAAAATCGATGTATTCAGCCCTAACGTTTTAAACTGCTAACAACCGTCGCAATGGTGCGATGCCAACAGAATGCCACAAGGACCATTACATGTGATTGTCCTTAACGACAACGTCACATGATCATTTTCAACATGTTTAAAAGTCCATGTAATGAACATCCTTGTAAACCCCACTTTATATACAGATAAATTTGGTTTGCTGGGTATACGTGAGTTCTCGTCCTTCTGCTCCAAGAAACGGGGTTTGGGTTCATTTTAAACCTCCCTCGCGAGTTGAACCGCCTCATCATACATGTAACGGTACAGATTCTCGCATTATTTCTTGTCTGAACTTCAATGCCAATTCGTTATACCGACCTCTGTATGGACCGTATATAGCAATATTTTTTAGCGGAGAAAAAAAAACACTGCATCAATTTCCTCTATAACATAAGGGCCTCTGAGGTGTTATAAAACAAAAATAGGTCACAAAGTCGTATTTGCATGCTTGGAATATGGACCGAAGCAGAGTTAACGAGTGTATTTGAGTTTTACGTCCCATCAACAGCTAAGGTCATACAGACACGGGACCTCGGTTTAAAGACTCATACGAAAGTCTAAAAAAAAACCGTTGTCGAACGCACGACCCTTGGTTTATAGGACGAGTAACTAATCCACGACACCACGGAGGATTCTATCAAAGCAGAGATTCATTACTGACGAAGGTATGAGCCTAACTAGGCCAGCCACAAACCCCCTTATCAGCACACCATGATCAAAGGTCCGTGCAATAAACCCCACTTTATATAGAGAAACTAGGGTTTACAGGGGTATTCATTATTTTGCATATTTCTGCTCCTAGACATAGGTTGTGGGTGCTCGTAAGAACGAGCACCCACAACCCATCACGAAAACAAGCCTATATAATTTTGACCCCACTGAACCCGACTTTTATATAGCAAAACTAGGGTTTGCAGGGGTAGACCTTATTTTTCTTATTTCTGCTCTAAACTATACATTGTTGGTACTCGTTAGAACCGCCTCGATGAGGCGGTTCTAACGAGTACCTACAATCTATATTTTGAGCAGAATTAAGAAAATTATCACAATTTTTCATCTGAAAATTCTTGTTTTTAGGCGATAAAATTTACAATATATTTGAATAGGGGTGTTTTCGTAATGCTATGATTTGAGTATAAATAAGAAAAAAATAACACATTTTCATCGGGAAAGTAGCCATTTTGGAGATGTGAAAAGATGCACTATGTCACACTGGTGTGTTATCGTGATGCCATAGACTGGTAATATTCTTGATTTTTTATGTTCATGTAAATACAAAGTGCATAATACTTTCATTGTATCCCAGCAATACATATTAACACCGTAAAGGTCATTTTGGAGACGTTGTTTGAAATGTTGTGGGACTTTTACCCGACATTGAGATGAAATGACATCTCAAGCCCTGCCGCCCAATGAAACAAATAGGGTTTATAAGCCTGGACGGTCCGACTCGCACCGCTTTGCCTGGACAGGCTTAGATCCTCAAAGCGGTTTACCAGTACTCGTGTGCGGGTCTGATTCAGCTCTGCGTGGAAGCATCATGCAGCTCATCTATTGCTTCAAGCCCCGATGGGCGGGAACAACATACTAAGGTGACGATTAGACTGCGTGGATTGCAGACGGATCTGCTTTTTTTGTCTGCATATTTTAATATAGAAGTGAAGGCAATGATCAAGAATCAATAAAGTTACCTTACAGCTTCTATTATCCCCCGCCCATCGGGGTTTGAAGAAATATATGGTCTGCATGATGCTTCCACGTAGAGCTGAAACCGCCCGCACATGAGTGCTGGTAAACCACTTAAAACCGCTTAGAGGATCTAAGCCTGCCATTGCAAAGATGTGCGAGTCGGACCGTTCATGCTTATAAACCTTATTGGTTTCATCGGGCAACAGGGCTAAAGATGTCATGCCATCTCAAAAGTCCCACAAAATTGGACGCAGCGTTTCCAAAATGACCTATAAATTGTTGACGGGGACATTAAAACTCCAATCAAACAAACAAAACAAGTAGAATATCATTCCCTCAGAAAATGGTCAAACGTCTGTCCGAAATAAAATATTTTACATCAGGTTAACAACTCCGTGTAATTACTCCTGCGTATAACTCCCAAATAGTTGCTCAGACTGACCAGACCAATTTATCAAATATATGACAGCTGTTGCCTTGCTGGTATAGAAATACTGGCATGAAGTTGTAATTAATTCTGATTTATTCAGAGGTTTAAAATTAGACAGTGCAGTACCAGACTGAAATGTTTATCCTAGTAAAGGTATACACATCTGTTCATTTTGTACCAGAAACCCCAAAACGGGCAATTGGCAAACAGTGCAGGCCCTGATCAGACGCCGCGTTCTGCGGCGTCTGATCTGGGCCTGCACTGTTTGCATTATTTTTGCTATATGCTTAGGCAATTAGTGAGGCTTATCAGTGTGAACCAGAGATTTATGGAAGTTCATTTTGACAAATGAAAATAAACAGAGCTGTTGTCTAAAATGTCCATACCTGGATTTTCGGGGTACTAAAACCCAGGAGTATAATGGACACACCTCGAACTGTCACAATGAGGCAGATCTAAGAAGCAACGCAATCTGTATTTAGACTAGAAAGAAGTGAAGTCGCTGCTTAGAATATAATAACGCCATGTAATAAATTCGATACTCCACTAGTGGATTAAATATGCAAATTAGTTAGATACGCCCCATAACTTTACAGGTACGACGTCCTTAACGTCGTCGCGTTTACTTATGGCGGAATATTGACATTTTTGTAAAAACAATCGTGAATTAAATGCGTTTTAAATGTCAAATGATAAAAAATATCTTACACTCGTGTTCATGTATTATTGCATTTATTAAACTCGTTTAGGAAATGTTTCTTAAAATCGCTTATTGAAATCAATTTGAATTTATTGAACTCGTTAAGGAAAAGGGATAAAATGCGAGGCTTCGGCGAGCATTTTATCCATTTTCCTCAACGAGTTAAATAAATCAATAATACATGAACACTCATGTAAGATCATCTTTATCAAACATTTTCAACTGACAAATACTTGTTCTACAGATAGGAGAGATGCCATTTTAGCACACGGGAATGTTATCGTAATGCCAAGGGTATCAGGTTTAACCCTTTTTGAACCAAATGGAATCTTCCCCCTTATATATAGCATGAGTCCACTTCAAAATATAGGGGTGTCAGGTTGTCTTTTCTTCAAAATGTATTACATGTAGGAAAATGGCTGAACTTTTTGCAAACAGTGTAGGCCCTGATCAGACGCCGCGTTCTGCGGCGTCTGATCTGGGCCTGCACTGTTTGCCAAATACCCGTTTTGGGGTTTCCGGTACTACGCATAAATGGTTTAAATAGTTTTTCACATGGCGTGGTTCATTTCATACTGAATGAATTTAACCTCAAGTCAAATGGGAATTAAACGTGTATTGCATGCACTATTAGTATCTGTCTGGACTGATAATGAAATTCCATATTACATCTGTGATGGCATAAATACACCCCGTCAAGGGACGATTAGAAAGTTGTTATAGACAATGCAAGGCAATATTTCATGAAATGAATTTTAAACAGTACAGGATCAATGAGGCAGTTCTAACGCACATTCACAAATTAAGATTTGGGTATAATTACGTGAAAATGCCACACATTTTTCATCAGAAAAATAATCGTTTTGGCTATATGAAATAAAGTACTATGTCACAGAGATGTGTTATCGTAATGTATGGTTTGCTAGGTATACAGTGGTTTCATTTGAAGGGCGGAGCTGTGAAAACGGGTAGTAGCAGAACTGTCTTTAGCAGTAAATGAGTTATCCGATTGATAAAATTCAATCGTATATCCGCGCTTATGTTTGAGGACACACTGCCACTCAATTTGCAACACGCATGTATTTATTTTTCAGCTCAGCCATTCCATAGATATTCCCAAGAGTACCATCGAAAAGAATTAAGCTGAAGATTTTTAATTATGTTATGAACGTGTATGATTAGATGATATGCAGGAGGTTAAAAGGTTTATAGAACGGATTATCAGCCAAGCACAATTCCGATTCCAGTACGAAAACACGCCTATTCAAATACATTGTAAATTTTATCGCAAAAAAAAAACAATAATTTTCAGATGAACAATTGTGACATTTTTCTTATTTCTGTTCAAAATATAGATTGTTGGTACACGTTAGAACCGCCTCATCGAGCCGGTTCTAACGAGTACACACAATCAATATTTTAGAGTAGAAATAAGAAAAATTAGGTTTACCCCTGTAAACCCAATTTTTCTATATAAAAGCGGGGTTCAAGGGGGTCAGAATTATATAGGCGCGTTTTCGTACTGTAGCATTTTACTTGCCGTAGCCTGCTATTTAAGCTGGTGACCACCAGAGATAACGAAATCATATATATATAATTTGAAACGACAACTAACAAATCGGAAACGACTACTAAAAAAAATAATTTTACAAGGACAACGTTGTATGAACAACAAAAATTTCGGGTCACAAAATGCGGCAGAAATAATTGCTCATTATGTTAACATATAATTGATTCGGACTCGTACAGAAGCCTCCGTGGTGCAGTGGTTACGCTACTCGCCTTGTAAACCAGGGATCGTAGGATCGATCCCGGGCTTCTCCAGACTTTCGGATGAGTCTTTAAACCGAGGTCCCGTCTCCGTATGACCTAAGCTGTTGGTGGGACGTAAAACTAAAACTCACTCTCAATTCAGACTCGTACGATTCCAAAGGGAAAAACATCTTATCAAATCAAAATATGTCATGAGATGTGCAAAATGTTCTTCATGTAATGACCTGTAACGGTTTTGGAGGCCAAACTGGTGGAAAACTACGCAAAAGGCGTACAGTTGAGGGACCCCTCGACAAGAATGACACCGTTAAGAGCCAATTTGGATGAATGTTACAAAATAGAAGTGAAGGCAATGATCAAGAATCGATACAATTAACCCACAGCTCCAAGCAGTGACAACAAAGGGAAAGAAACACAACAATGAAATACTAGGCCTTAATGGAAACATCAATGGCGGAAAGCCAATAAGGACAGTTACTTTCCCACAAAAATCGCCAACTCGCTATCCAAAGCAAAATAAAATAAGCGAAAAACACAATCAAAGACAAACCATAACAAAAATAAACCGCGACAGAAGAACCGCCTAAGAACGGTCAGTGAAACGAATTCCACTGTTGAGAGGCGGGGGGGGGGGGGGGGGGGGGGCGCTTAAATCGATTCTACGCAGCTGCAACCATCGAGTTTACTTCCGTCGCGTCGCATCGCTGTGGTTGTTACGGAGATGTTGCACTGATTAGTTAGGAGGCATTCATGCGGACTGAACAAATTATTTGTCTAAATCGCGACGGTAGTAAGGGCGAGCATTCTGGCCACGTAAAACCGATTTAAGTGTTTGTGTCGCTTATATTATTTTGTTATGGATAGCCAATTGCCCATTTTGTGGGAAAGTAACTATCCTTTTGGCTTTCCGTTATTGATGTTTCCATTAGGGTTTGTTGATTCATGTTTGTGTTTTTTTTCCCTTTGGTGTCTCTGATGGGAGCTGTGGGTTAATTGTATCGATTCCTGATCATTGCCGTCACTTCTATTTTAAGTCAAACTTTGAATTTTGAAATTAAATCGGAATGAAGTCTATAAAATTTTGAAAAGGATTTGCGTAGTTTATGCCTTTATGCTGGAACCGTCATAACATATGAGGCCTGACCCACTGGCGTGCACCACGAAAACACGCCTATATAATTTTGGCCCCCTCGAACCCCATTTTATATAGTAAAACTGGGGTTTGCAGGGGTAAACCTTATTTTTCTTATGTCTGCTCTAAAAAATAGATTGTGGGTACTCGTTAGAACCGCCTCGATGAGGCTCTAAAATAAAGATTGTGGGTACTCATTAGAGTGAGTGAGTGAGATTTAGTTTTACGTCCCACCAACAGCTAAGGTCATACGGAGACGGGACCTCGGTTTAAAGACTCATCCGAAAGTCTGGAGAAGCCCGGGATCGATCCTGCGATCCCTGGTTTACAAGGCGAGTAGCGTAACCACTGCACCACGGAGGCTTCTAGGTACTCGTTAGAACCGCATCGATGAGTCGGTTCTAACGAGTACCAACAATCTATATTTTGAGCAGATATAAGAAAAAAATATCGTAATTTATCATCTTAAAATCTTCATTTTTTTCGGCGATAAAGGTGTCAACATTTTTTCGGCGATAAAGTTGGCAATGTATTTGTACAGGCATGTTTTCTTAATGGACAATTAAAAAGGGAAGGAACTTTGTCAACCGTGATTGGGACTGACGCAAAGATATGACACCTACAACTTTTAACCAGGTTTTGTGTGGACACCATAATATGTCTGCTTCCGTTCATCATGGGGTGGATGACTCGTATTCTTTAGTGACTGCACTGCAGAATTTAAACTACTACTACTGCAACTTGTATTACAACTCAGGTCAACGTATGACATAGGAGATAACATCCAGAAAACATTTTTATATAAACGTTAGTGTATGACATAGCATAGAATTGAAGAGAGAAATAGAGAGAAAGAAAAGACAACAAGAGAAACAGAGAACTGAATGATGACGTAAAGTGGGCCGGGGAAAGGGAGAGGGAAGTCAGAATGATATTTACAGGCTTGACAGATATAAACATTCATAAGGTAAAATACATATATTACCGTAAATGTGTCCTCGCGAGTTCGCCTCCTTTCCCCAATCGACCATGTAGGACCGGGCGCGATCTAGGATCTCAGGACTTTATTACTATTTGTTTTATTATTATTATTATTATTTATTTTAATTCCTCGTTCACCAATGTGAGAGCAGTTTGGTTGATATAATATGCATACGGCTACTTTTTTACGCATTTTGAAGTGTTGTAAAATAATGCACAGTAATACAATAATACAGTGGAACTTCGATGGCTCTAACACGGATGGCACGTTTACCATGGCTGCGCCAAACCCGTAATTTCATACTAAATAGAGGGGGAAAATTCAAGACACTCCTGGCATCCACCCCGCACATGCACGCCGCGCGCATCCATTTAAATTGCCTCGGTGAGGCGACTCAAATGAGTACGCGCAACACCCACCCACGCCAAAGAACACCGAAATGTCCAAAATCATCCAAGTTATGTATGGAAATAGAGACTACCAGGTTGGTATAAAGTTTATCAGGCACGGCTTCAAGAACGCCTGTAGAATCGCGAGGCTTGCCGAGCGATTCTACATGCGTTCTCGAAGCCGAGCCTGATAAACTTGATATCAAATGACACAAATCTGGTATTCTATTTATCAGTTTATCCCCTTGTACACTCTGAAATTAGCAATTTACGGTCAGTTATTGATGGTCCTCATTGCGTCCTAGCATTCTGACGGTCGATATACAAGTATTTAGTATCAGCTGGGCCTGTTTTTCCTATGATTTTTTTTTTCAAGTAATTTTTCCAAATTTCTCAGTAACAATAACATTTTGGTCATTTTTTCCAGTAGTCCGTTTCATTCAAAAAGTGCAATATCAGGTTGACGTGATAAAGCTCACTTGTCCTGAGATAGCATATCTTTATCAGGTCAATGCGTTACAATGCAATATATATAGACGGTAATTGATAAGTAGCCACTCATGTGCCGATCATATTTTCGTGGTCAACATTAAATTTGACTAGTTCTAGTCTATTTCTGTAGTAGATTTTTCTGCATGACTGATAACGTCCATCGTGCTTGACATGAGAGCGAGATTTAACGCATGAACGAATATACACTAATATGTGACATTACGATGAGCCATTTCACCAGAAAAGTATGCCTTCCTCTTGCGCGACCGGACGTTTTCAATGCCAAGAACCATTTGCAGACATGACATTCCGCAGCCAACAGCTTTAATAGTTTTAACCTCCATTCATCGAGCAGCAAAGGCGCCGATCAAGCCAGGCAGACGCTTAGACTGGTTTTCTCCTTTGCTGGTCGCGGATGCCATTGGCAGGCCTTCTCACGGCACTACCCATACAGTAATCTCAAAACCCGGGTTACTCAAAGAAAAAAATCATCAGAATCAGAATCGATATTGTTACTGGTGACACGTCAGATGCCATTCATATACCAGGACCTGTGATGTGGAAAGTCAGTACCTCGCTCTAACCAAAGAGGTAAATTTAGCACTCTGAACAGATAATCAAAAACAATTAGACTATGACAAAATTACGGCTATTTCTTTATAAGGAGGTGTTGCATAAAGGAATATGGCTTCGGAGTAGTAATAAATCAAAAGGCTGCACTAGCCCAAGGATTACTTTATACGGTAAGTGGGAAAATAACTGAAACAGGAGAGCTACCAATGGCCTGATTCAGGCGTGGCGCAGTCCACCCCGGGGACGGCTTTAATACCGCCACACGGCAGCGCGCGTCACGCCCAAACAAATGTTTGCAGAGACGCAGGGTCGAACAGCGCCGATATGGCACTGCCTCAACGCTGCACCTCATCGTTTTGTTTTTTGTTTTTTTTTTCTCAAATTTTAACCAGCATCGTTGTCGTTTGTCAATCTGCATGTTGTCGGTCGTAGTGATAAGTTATGTCACAATGAGGTGATGTACGTTAGTAGTAATTTGATACATCCCATCGGACAAACGACGCCTACACAGCGCCGTGACGCCGTCTGCACGCCGCGTGCCTGATGGGATATTATAACGGTCTATTATTGAAGTACCTAAATAGGATTTCAATGAATTTGCATGATCGTTTCAATTTTACACTCGAAGAAGATGATAATAATTCCTTGAATTTGAGTGTTAGGTCGTCTGTTTTAATATGTAAATACTTCTTTGCGCAAAAAAATACGGACATATTAACAAATAATGTAGTTCATCAGCAAAGTAGAAGTAAAACAAAGATCAGGAATCGATACAATTTACTCAACTCCACCCACCAAAGACACCAAAGGGAAAGAAACACAAACATTTAGCGACCAGACCATAATGGAAACCCAAACAAAGGAAGGCCATAAGGACAGTTACTTTCCCACAAAATGGCCATATGGCCATCCAAAATAAAAAGACGCAAGTGATACACACAGTTAGTAACAAACAACAACATAAATAAATCGCCACAGAAGAACCGCCTTGGAACGGTCAGTGGAAAGATGTCCACTGGGGGGCTTAAATCGATTTTACGTGGCCACAATCCTCGCCCTTACTTCCGTCGTCATTTTTATCACAGGGGTTAGACTTACGTTCTCCAAGAGGAACGCCGGTCCATCTATACGTTTCAATCGGAAAGCGGTAGTTAGAAGTTCTAAATTTTGCCAGTGTTATATATTGCTTAGTAATATCTAACAAGTTCAACAGTGTCTTTAAATAAGCTATAATTTGTGCCCTTTGATGAATCTTCTTGGGCAGCATTCCATTTCTGAAGATATTGATCGATTAATATCCGCTAAAAATACTAATTAAGATTGTTGTAGTGTGAGGGGTCCTGAGATAACCAAATATTAAATTTACCAGTTTCTATAAAGATTTGTTTTCTTCTGTGGCGATTTATTTATGTTGTTGTTTGTTACTTACTGTGTGTATCACTTGTGTCTTTTAATTTTGGATGGCCATATGGCCATTTTGTGGGAAAGTAACTGTCCTTATGGCCTTTTTGTTTAGGTTTCCATTATGGTCTGGTCGCTTAATGTTTGTATTTCTTTCCCTTTGGTGTCTTTGATGGGTGGAGTAAGTTAATTGTATCGATTCCTGATCTTTGTTATACTTCTACTTTATATAGGGTATCCATTTGAATTGGTGACCGGGCATATTATATAAGATGTTATAGAGGTTGCTTGAGATTTTACTGGTTATTCAATTGACAAGGCGGTGCCAAATTCCAATCATTCTTGATTTAATAGTGATCTCTATGGGGTGCCGTCCAAGTTCGGCGTATAACATGTAGTAAGGTACACTCTTTTTAGTTTTAGTAATCTGTGTGAATCCTATCGAGTATTTGGACATTTTTACATTTCCCTTATTTCGCAAGAATAAAGCATAATATGCAGAACTGTGTGGTCAAATAATTTTAATTGCAAATCAACCGGTAGGTCTAGATTATTGATACGCATATACAACAGATGCAATGCTTTCTGGGCTTGTTCAGCTACATGTTTTCTTGCATTAAAAAAAACTATTTTTTTTTTTTTTTTTTTTTTGTAAAATACAATCCTAGATATTTGTATTTGTTAACTATTTCAATGTCTTGATCACCTATACTAAACGATAAATCATTGTACTTTCTTCATCCGAATATAAGCCCTTTTTGGTTTTCAATTTCCAGATTCGGCAATATTCATTGAAATAATCTAAACATTCTTTGAAAGATACTGCATTGTCTGATGACTGTATCATCATCGTATAAAAGTACTATTATCTTAAGAAAGGAAAGCATGTCATCATTTTTTTCGTCAATTACTATCTCAGTATTGTTTCTATCTTCCAGGTGATTTTCCAGATCGTTAAGAAACAGGGAAAATAAAATTGGAGACAGATTTTCTACTTGTCGAACTCCGCAGAAACTACCGAAAAAGGGTGAAAGTTTACTATTTTGAGTGACACAGGATTTTTTATTTGAGTACAGATTACGACTAACTTTGAAAATTTTGCCATCAATTTTGGAACTAAGTAGTTTATGCCATAGCCCAACTCTCCAAACAGAATCAAAGGCCTTGGAAAAAAAACCGATTAACGCACATAAGAGCTTTTCTTATGATACTTAAAAAGTTCAGTCAGACAACTTAGTGTAAAAATGTGATCAAGTGTGGAGTAAGATTTGCAGAAAACATATCCATGGGTCATTGATGAGGCCTAATTGACTGAAACTAGCTAGTCTGATCAAGAACATACTGTGCAAACTACGGTTGTTAGTTCTGTCTTGCAGTTCTTCCAAATGATTACCATTTTACACACTGTTTTTTTTTTTCAAAATAACAGATCACACTTTTACAGATTTTAGTCCTAATTACAGCTGTTCTTAATAGCGGAATATTAATGTACTTCCGATTTTTGTGAGACAATAAATCAGTATCATGTAAGCTAAATAGAATAAAATTTCACATATTCCGACACCCGTTTATTAGGTTTGTTAGATTAGGTAATCAATAATAACAGCAGCAGAGTTATGTTCCTAGTAACGAGGCATTGATTCCAGCGGTACACCGGCAGTTTGATTAGAAAGATTTAAAATTTCAATTGGAGTTAATTTGAAATATGTGCACATTCGTTTATTCGTTTATTAGATAAAAAATGAATAATGGTTTATGTTGTTCGTTAAGAGATTCAGACTTAAGAGGCACACCGGCAGTATTATCGTACGATCAAAAACTATTTTAGGCCCGCCACAAGACAACCTAGCTTTGGGTTGCGACCAGGAATTACGATATCACAACCGTGTGGTATACTGCAAATTTCACATCTCAAAATGGCTGTTTTTCTAATGATATTTGTCTAACTTATACTGCAAACATAAGTTGTTTGTGCTCGATTAAACAGCCTCATCGATGCGCTTCTAATGAGTACCCACAACCTATGTCCTTGAGAAGCAATAAGAAAAATAATATATACCCCTGTACAATAGGAGTCAAGGCAATGATCAGGGATTGATAAATTAACCCACAATTCCCATCAGAGACACCAAAGAAAAAGAGACATAAACATGAAATATAACTAGACCCTATTTTAAACATCAATCGCGGAAAGTCAAAAGGATAGTTACTTTCCCAGGACTCACCAGCAAGAAGGCACTGGAATACTGGAGCAAAAGAAAACCAACATTTAGACTCCGATGGGCCGGACCAGTGACAGAGCATCAGGAGTTTTCTCCATATACAGTGGCGTTTAGCTAGGTTTCTAGCTGGTTGGTACCTGATGCTCTGTCTCTGGTCGGGCCCATCGGAGTCTAACTGTTGGTTTTCTTTTGCTCCAGCATTTCTGTTCTTTCTTGCTGTCGGGTCCTCACCGTTGTTTCATTTCTGTGGTTGTTTGATTTTTGGGTTCACGGAGATGTTGCACTGATGAGTTAGGAGGCCTTCGTGCGGACTAAACAAATTATTTGTCTTAATCGCGACGGAAGTAAGGGCGAGGATTGTGGCCACGTAAAATAG
Source organism: Lucinisca nassula (assembly GCA_963580285.1). Lineage (NCBI taxonomy): Eukaryota > Metazoa > Mollusca > Bivalvia > Lucinida > Lucinidae > Lucinisca > Lucinisca nassula. The sequence goes on from OY757019.1 coordinate 14,338,492, forward strand.
ATTTAAGCTCCCCGTCCCCCCCCCCCAGTGAAATTCGTTTCCGCTGACCGTTCCATGGCGGTTCTTCTGTCGCGGTTTATTTGTGTTATGGTTTGTCTTTGGGTGTTTGTGTCGCTTAATATATAATTTTATTTTGGATAGCCCTTTGGCCATTTTGTTGGAAAGTAACTGTCCTTTTGGCTTTCCTCTGTTGGTGTTTCCGTTGGGGTCTGTTGCTTCATGTTTGTATTTCTTTCCGTTTGGTATCTCTGATGGGAGCTGTGGATTAATTGTATCGATTCCTGATCATTGTCTCTACTTCTATTCTAGACATTTGGATGATTTATTAAATGTTGAAAATACATATTTCGATACTTTCAAATGTGTCCCCAGAACTTCAGTTAAAAAAAAGCATTATTCTGATACCGAGGCCCCGTTTTTGGATTTCCGTCTATCAAATATCGATGGGTGTGTTTCCTACAAAATTTAGGAAACATACGACGATTTTTGTTTTGAGATTGTAAATTTTCTTTTCTTGGATGGTGATGATCCTCGTGTGGCATCCTGTGCCGTATATATTTCGCAATTAATTCGATTCGCAAGAGTGTCTAGTCATGTAACTGACTTCAACACTGGTAATTAATTGTTAACAGCTACACGTCTTAATAGAAGTGAAGGCAATGGTCGGGAATAGATATAATTAACACATAGCTCCCATCAGAGACACCAAAGGGAAAGAAACACAAACATAAAACAACTAGACCCTAACAGAAACATCAAGAGAGGGAAGCCAAAAGGACAATTACTTTCCAACGAAATGCCAAATTAGCTATCCACGACAGAAGAACCGCCTTGGAACGGTCTGTGAAACGAATTTCACTGGGAGGCTTAAATCGATTTTACGTCGCCACAATCCTCGCCTTTACTTCCGTCGCGATTTAGACAAATAATTTGTTCAGTCCGCATGAAGGCCTCCTAATTCAAAAGTACAACTTCTCCGTGAAAACAAAAATCAAACAACCACAGAGATGAAACAACGATGAGGTATCGACAGCAAGAAACCACTTAAATGCTGGAGCAAAAGAAAAGCAACAGTTAAACTCCGATGGGCCCGACCAGACACAGAGCATCAGGCACCAACCAACATTTCATAACATTAGATTCTCTCTAATGCTCAGTAAGGCTTTACGCTGGAACCGTAATTGAATCTGAGGCCTGACCTACCGACTTACAATTAAAAAGGGAAGAAAGTTGTCCACCGTGATTGGGTTAATTATCATACATGCAGTCTGTCGTAGAACATTTATGTTGTACCCAGTTTTTTTATATCGGAGAATGATTTTACGAAACTGGGCGCTGAAATCATTGCAGTTATATATTTTTTCTGAATTTGTATACTAAGTCACCATAAAACTCGCGTTCCGATACACCTTTTTCCAACTTTGAATTTTGAAATTAAATCAGAATGACGTCTATAAAATTTTGAAAAGGTTTTGCGTAGTTCATGACACCGATAACCCTGATTAAGAAGTTTAGCAGTTAAAGGCATTTATTCTTGATTATTGAGGACTGTCATTTCATTACATAATATTATGTAGCCCTTAGTGATGACTGAAGAGAAGTCCCCTGTCTGCAACCGGTGAGGGGCCTCCTTGGGGATAATCAATAATTGACTAAGTGTTATAGTAGTCGCAGATAAGATTGACTAGGCGGAGCTATCGTTTGTACCTGCCTTAGGAACATTCCATTAACAAAGCGGTAAACCAAGTCACCGTATTGTGTGAATTCACCTGTAACACAAGCATAGCTGTGCGTATATGACCATTTCGTCCGCTTGTAGAAAGCGTGCGAAAGGCACTCTACCGAATCTTCTGGTGGACTCAGCGAATTTGACATATATTGACAGCACCTGAATAGCTCCGCCTAGTCAATCTCATCTGCGACTACTATAACTAGAGTGTACCTTATTGATTTAACCCCTTTAATGCCTCAATCAGGGGATTCAACAGGAGCTACTAATCTCCCTATTAAAGGCTGCATTTGATCTGCTATAGACAGTATATTGTGTCCTACTGTCTAAGAATAAATGCCTTTAATAATTTATTATGAGTTATTACGATTAATCCAGTTATCGGTATCATAATCTTTGAAAGGCTTTTCTTAATTGTTTAGACGTCATTCCGATTTAATGTAAAAATTTAATGTCGGATTTAATTCTCTTCTGCAACAAGGTCTATCGGAGCCCGAGTTTCATTGTGACTTGGTATAAAAAAATCCGAAAGGAATATACTTGCACTGATTTCAGTTACCAATTTCGTAAAATTATTCTTCGATAAAACAAGATTTGTTGAATATAAATGTTATGCGAGATACTGCATGCATGGTAGTTAACCCAATTACAGTTGATTACTTTGCTCCCCTCTTTAATTGCGCGGCGATAAGTTAGGCCCCAGATTCTATCACGGTTTCAGCGTAAAAGGCTTCCTTTAAGCGTCAAGCATTTCAGTGGTTTCTTGCTGTCGAGTCATCGCCGTTGTTTCATCTCTGTGGTTATTTGATTATTTGTGTTCACGAAGATGTTGCAATGATGAGTTAGGAGGCCTTCATGCGGACTGAACAAAGTATTTGTCTAAATCGCGACGGAAGTAAGGGCGAGGACTGTGGCCCCGTAAAATCGATTTAAACCCCCAGTGCAATTCGTTTCACTGACCGTTCCAAGGTGGTTCTTCTGTCGCGGTTTAATTTTTGTTATGGTTTGTCTTTGAGTGTTTGTATCGCTTATATTATTTTGTTTTGAATAGCCAAGTGGCCATTTTGTGGGAAAGTAACCGTCCTTTTGGCTTTCCGCACTAGATGTTTCCATTAGGGTCTGTTGTTTAATGTTTGTGTTTCTTTCCCTTTGGTGTCTCTGATGAGAGCTTTGGGCTAATTGTATCGATTCCTGATCATTGCATTTACTTCTATTTTAATATTTATATTGGGTAGCCAATGGGTCATTTTGTGGGAAAGTAACAGTCCTTTTGGCTTTCCTCTATTGATTTTGCATCAGGGTTTAGTTGTTTCATGGTTGTACTTCATTCCCTTTGTTTTTCTGATGGGAGCTGTGGGTTAAATTTATCGATTCCTGATCGTTTCCTTCATTTCTATTTTACTCCTGGAATGTTGGATGGCACCTGATGCTCTATCTCTGGACGGGCCCATCAAATTCTAACTGTTGGTTTTCTTCTGCTCCAGTATTTCAGTTTTTACTTGCTGTCGAGTCCTCACCATTGCTTCATCTCTATGGGTTTTGACTTTTGTGTTCCCGGATATGTTTCACTGATGAGTGCGAACTCAAAATCGCGACGGAAGTAAGGGGGAGGATTGCGGCCACGTAAATCATATTAAAGCCCCCAAGTAAACTTCTTTTCACGACCGTTCCAATGCGGTTCTTCTATCGTGATTTATTTTTGTGATGGTTTGTCTTTTTGTTTTGGATAGCCAATTTGCCACTTTGTGGGAAAGTAACTGTCCTTTTAGCTTCCCGCTGTTGATGTTTCCATCAGTGTCTAGTTATTTAATCTTTGTGAGTCTTTCCCTTTTTGTGTCTCTGATGGGTTAATTGTATCGATGCCTGATCATTGCCTTCCCTTCTCTTTAGGGCGTATTCATTCAAGGGACTTGTTCACGTAATCCAAAGCAAAGCCGACCTGCTCAGCTATAAAAACAAGATAACAGAATATATTTTGGAAAGGATCAGATACAGAAACTGGAGGCATTGTTTTTATCCAAACAGCAAACACTAGTAAACTATCAGACTGTGAGGATTTGCGCCTTCGTTGTTCCAAAAACGCAAAGAAGCATGTTTAATTGCTTAAAACTTGCGGAATTGCAACAAGGTCTTCTGCAACAAGGTCTATCGGAACCCGAATTTTATGGTGACTTAGTATATAAATTCACAAAAATATATAACCGCAATGACTTCAGCACCCAATTTCGTAAAATCATTCTTCGATGTAAAAAGATTGGGTACAACATGGATGTTATACGACAGACTGCATGCATGGTAGTTAACCCAATCACGGTTGGCAACTTTGCTTCCCTCTTTAATTGCACGCCGGTGGGTCAGGCCTCAGATTCTATGACGGCTCCAACGTAAAGGCTTATTGAGAATTAGAGAGTAATGTTGGTTGGTGCCTGATGCTCTGTCTCTGGTCGGGCCCATCGGAGTTTAACTGTTGGTTTTCTTTTGCTCCAGCATTTCAGTGGTTTCTTGCTGTCGAGTCCTCATCGTTGTCTCACCTCTGTGGTTCTTTGATTTTTTTGTGTTCACGGAGATGATGCACTGGTGAGTTAGGAGGCCTTCATGCGGACTGAACAAATTGCACGACCCGCAGAAAAAGCGACCGACTGCAGTCGGTTGATTTTCTTAGAGTGCCCTAAAATCACCGTGTCATTCTGTCATTCGGTCAATCGGTCATTCTGTCAGTCTGTCAGTCTGTCTGTCCGTCCGTAACCCGTTTGTGAAAATTGGTTATAGTGACTTAACCGCTTGGAATATTTAAACAATTTTTGGCAGACTGATAGATATCAATGAGATCTAACCAATGAACTTGCGAAATATTACATTCCATTTAGTATAGCCTCGCCGAGGCGAAAAATGTGAAAATTTTCGAACTGCTTCTCCTCGGAAACCGTTGGGCCGATTGAAGTCAAATTTTATATGGAGCCTCTATGGGATGGGGGAAACCAAACTTTGCTCATGGGGTCCAGGTCACATGACCAAAATGGCCGCCAAGCCATATATTATCTGTCTGTCCGTCCGTAACCTGTTTGTGAAAATTGGTTATAGTGACTTAACCGCTTGGAATATTTAAACAATTTTTAGCATACTGATAGATATCAATGAAATCTAACCAATGAACTTGCGAAATATTACATTCCATTTAGTATAGCCTCGCCGAGGCGAAAAATGTGAAAATTTTCGAACTGCTTCTCCTCGGAAACCGTTGGGCCGATTGAAGTCAAATTTCATTTGGAGCCTCTATGGGATGGGGGAAACCAAAATTCGCTCATGGGGTCCAGGTCACATGACCAAACTGGCCGCCAAGCCATATATGGTCTGTCTGTCGGTCCGTCCGTAACCCGTTTGTGAACATTGGTGATAGTGACTTAACCGCTTGGAATATTTAAACAATTTTTGGCATACTGATAGATATTAATGAGATCTAACCAATGAACTTGCGAAATATTACATTCCATTTAGTATAGCCTCACCGAGGCGAAAAATCCGTAACCCGTTTGTGAAAATTGGTGATAGTGACTTAACCGCTTTGAATATTTAAACAATTTTTGGCATACTGATAGATATCAATGAGATCTAACCAATGAACTTGCGAAATATTACATTCCATTTAGTATAGCCTCGCCGAGGCGAAAAATGTGAAAATTTTCGAACTGCTTCTCCTCGGAAACCGTTGGGCAGATTGAAGTCAAATTTCATATGGAGCCTCTATGGGATGGGGCTAACCAAAATTTGCTCATGGGGCCCAGCTCGCATGACCAAAATGGCCGCCAAGCCATATATGGTATGTCTGTCTGTCCGTCCGTAACCTGTTTGTGAAAATTGGTGATAGTGACTTAACCGCTTGGAATATTTGAACAATTTTGGCATACTGATAGATATCAATGAGATCTAACCAATGAACTTGCGAAATATTACATTCCATTTAGTATAGCCTCGCCGAGGCGAAAAATGTGAAAATTTTCGAACTGCTTCTCCTCGGAAACCGTTGGGCCGATTGAAGTCAAATTTCATATGGAGCTTCTATGGGATGGGGAAACCAAAATTTGCTCATGGGGTCCAGGTCACATGACCAAAATGGCCGCCAAGCCATATATGGTAAAAACCCTTCAAAAATAGTCTTCTCCAGAACCACGTGGCAGATTTCCATGAAACTTGATAAATGGCATCTGGGACGTAGGCGCATCATAAATTGCTAAAATGGTGACCCTTGATTGACCTTGACCTTCTTTGTGCCTAGGTCAAACTTTGACACATATGCTTTTGTATGGGAAAATGTGAGAATGCATTTTATCCTGCAAACGATTCAGAATACAGTACTAAAGTATAAGATATATTTTTGCTCCTTACGATAAGGCGCATTTATTGGGGGAACCGTTTTAGGTCCAGGTCACATGACCAAAATGGCCGCCATACCCATATATGGTAACACTCATTAAGCTAAAAGCATCATGCGGGTCGTGCACTTCAGCTGAAGCACTGGTTATTTGTCTAAATCGCGACGGAAGTAAGGGCGAGGATTGTGGCCACGTAAAATCGATTTAAGCCCCCCAGTGGAAATCTTTCCACTGACCGTTCCAAGGCGGTTCTTCTGTGGCGGTTTATTTATGGTGTTGTTTTGTTACTTACTGTGTGTATCGCTTGTGTCTTTTTATTTTGGATGGCCATATGGCCATTTTGTGGGAAAGTAACTGTCGTTATGGTCTTCCTTTGTTTAGGTTTCCATTACGGTCTGGTCGCTTAATGTTTGTGTTTCTTTCCCTTTGGTGTCTTTGATGGGTGGAGTATGTTAATTGTATCGATTCCTGATCTTTGTTTTACTTCTACTTTGATACATGCACAGTTTCTACAGAAATCTATAGTCATATGTTCATTATTTGACGTATAGAAAACAAGAACACCGCATGCGGGTGCCAACGCTCGGCTGCAGCCCATTTTCATAATGAACAACTTGTCCGAGTTTCAAGTAAATATGTTCAGTAATGACAGAGATATTACCAAATGTCCAAGGTTTTGCACGATGCCGACGCAGACGAAAATGTCCAAGTTTTTGCACGACGACGACGCCAGAGCTATGACAATACCTCGCCGGTTTCTTCGAAAACAGCCGAGCTAAAAATGTACACTCTACAGTCTTCAGTTCAGTGTTGTAGTGCCTGCTTCCATTGAAGAACAATGCAGTGATAATTGAGCCCCGCCAAGCGAATTTGTCTTCGAGCATTCGGTCATGACAAATTTTAACTGCGCATGCCCAGCCATTCAGAGGGGCCAGGGATATGGCTTTCTGTCTGAAGGTTCCTCTTGATTCACTGCTTGTATGATCGAGCAGCGAAGCTTCTGGCGAAACAGCGCGGATGCGCAGGCTCGCCTTAACCTTCGCTGCTCGCATAGGCGATAGGTACCAAAATCGCTTGACGGGGCCCAATTATAGTGTTATAGGGGTCCCGTGGTCAGTGCACAGGATCATAAGCATTGGAGTGCAATGTCTTAAGAACAAGATCTAATACAGTAAAATAGAAGTAAAGGTAATGATGAGGAATAGACACTCAACCCACAGCTCCCATCAGAGACACCAAGGGAAAGAAACAAACACGTGAAAAATAACTAGAACCTAATTGAAACATAACTAGAGGAAAGCCTAAAGGACATTTACTTTCCCACAAAATGGCCAACTGGCTATACAAAGCAAAATATTATAAGCGATACATACACTCAAAGACAAGCCATAACAAATATAAAACACGACAGAAGAACCACCCTCTTTAATCCGACATTTGATATAACGAAACCTTTTAATAAAGACACTTTCAATGGAAAGAATCATTAGCCCAAGATGAGAAAATTAATTTAGATATTCAATATTATTGTACTTATTTGATACTCCAAGAAACAAATGCTGTGGATATTTGTTCGAATCACCTCGACAAGGCGATTCTAACAAATGTACAAAGCACTTATTCCAGTCGGTCTTTAAGTTGCGGCCCTCGTGTTGACATTGATGGATGGAATCCATATAATATATTCCTGTTTCGGCACCGATCAGAGATGCTATTATCAATGCGATCAAAGGTCATTAAAATACGCATGACCATCACGCAAACATGCCTATATACATTTGACCCCCCCCCCCCCACTGGAAACTTCGGTAGCCCGAGATGGCTGAGTACTACTTTATTCGTGGCTTTTCCTGGATAATTGAAAAACTTCGTTCTTTTCGTTAATAATAAGTATACAGTCAACTTCTTTATACCGACATTCTATATAACACCAAACCCGCTATACGAGTAACAACACTTTCTTAGCTACAGACGAGAAAAATTAATTGATGTATTCAAGACTATTGTATTTACATACAAAACTGTGGTAGATGTTTGTTAGAATCGCCTCGGCAAAATATCAGCATATCTTTTGAGCATATGTTTTATACCCGGTACAGATGCAATTGCGTCAAATTTCATTCGAGATGAATATCTAAGTCTAGGAAAAAAAGTTCATATAATAAATACAACTTCTTTAAATATCAGTGAAGCTGTATATCTTGCGGAAAGAACATTCTTACCACTTTTTCCTCAACTAGGCGTTTCAACAAGCATCAACAGTCTGAGTTTAAGCAGAAATAATAATAATTAAAAAAAAACAACAATTAGTTATAGAAGAATTCTTTCTGACAAATCACCCTTTTTTACGAGGGCGCTAAAGTGCGTAAACAAGTTTCATCGTCACTTTAACAAGTCCACATTACATTAACACGCCCGTAAAACATAATGCATTTTTTTCAAATCTCCAAAATGGCTACTTTCCTGATGAAAATCCGTGACATTTTTCTTATTTATCCTGCAAACATAGATTGTGGGTGCTCGTTAGAACCACCTCAATGTGTACCCACAACCTATGTCTTTGAGCAGAAATAAGACAAATAATGTCTACCCCCGTAAACCCCGGTTTTCTCTATATAAACTGGGATTAAGATGGGTGTTCATTTCACGAACTTGTTCACGAGATGTTTACCGAACTCCCCTCTAAATATGTTCTATAAAAAGGATTATCCTTTAGAAGCAAACAATACATCAAAGAACTGAAAAGCATGGGACGTACAAGTATATATGGCCCAGACTGGTTAGTTTAGGCCAATTAGGCCTCCTCAGTGGCCCTCAAATGTTTTCGACACTCCACAATAGAAACTCCATAAGCACAATGAAAACTACACAATGACGACCCAAGCTCTTACAGAAAAAACATGGGTTACAGCGATATACACAAGTGGTTATATCAGTTTATCGACATGTATGAATTAACAAGCTGAACTGACTTATATTAAGCAAAATAAAACGTTCACGGCTTCAAAAGACTACCTACAATCTATGAGTTTGAGAAAAAAACTAGAGCTGTCAGTGAAACTGACTAGGGCCCCGGCAGCGCTATCAGAAATTTGTGGACGGACAGACGGACAGACGGACAGACAGACAGACAGACGGACGGACAGAGTGATTTCTTTCAGTGCGGGGCCCTAATGAAATTGGTGTACATGTATAAGCCTGTAAGTTCCACTCATCATCATCATCAGCATCATCATCATCATCATCAACACCATCAGCATCATCATCATTTTCATTATCATCATCACTTGTTTTCCTAAAAGGCATGTAGGATTCCTTTTCACGTGCTTATTCGTGTGAAAACACGATGTATCTAGATAAATCAGCAGCAAGAATCACGCGCCTCAGTTTAATGGTTCCGTGGCAATTAGATTTGTCTTTTCGAAATTGTTGAAATCGTACTCTTGCATGCGAAAACACTAATGCATATACTGTGGTACGGCAATCAAAGACCGGATAATGAGGAGTAATTAAACAAACCTTTCTGTATAAACTCACGCACAAGTGTTCCTGTTTTGACTTCAAATTAGCAACAGAACGGTTAACATGGTAATGGCAAAATAACCTCAAATGCAGCCATAAACGATTTTAGATGCAAATGGTTTTAAAATGAAAGAAGAATATCATTAACAGTTCTCTTTCGGATGTGTTGTTTCGGAAAAGTCCCCATAAACTTCACTCTCTTGTGAGCGAAGTAACACATTAACAACACAATCTAAGTTTTTTTTTTTTAAAAAAAGTTTGTTTTGCAATTTGTCCATAATGTTGCACCGTCACGTATACAAGTCCTAAACAGTTTTTTTTGTTGTTGTTATTTTGGTACTTTTATTTGAACAAGTGTCAGTGAATAACATCACCGGCCCCGATAGCTCAGTTGGTAGAGTGTCCGCTCCGGGGAACGGGAGGTCATGGGTTCGATCCCGGGCCGCGACAGTCGTTAAGAATGGTACTAGCTGCTCCTCGCTCGGCACTCATATTTACTGGGTAGAGCTAGGACTGGTCGACCCAGTGTCAGGAATATGTGACTGGGTGTGGTATTATGTAATGTGTCTGAGACATGATACTTCAGTGAGGCAGCACTATAAAAGTGAGCATTGAGCTCGCCGTCGCAACCAGACACCGTCGTGATATGACTGAAAAATTGTTGAAAGCGACGTTAAACCCGAATTCACACACACACAGTGAATAACATTGTCTTTTAGCCCGGATATTGGATTGGTGAATTTTGTCCCGAATTCGGAGATATACTCGGGACATTATTCACCAGAAATTTAAATGATTTGCATAACTAACAATAGTTTTATCCTCAAAATAAGCATTCTATCGCAATACGATGAATGTTTACTGAACATTACGTCGCACGGGCCGATCAATCTGATACCGTTATCTAGGGATGACAATGTCATTAGAAAATGCAAACGTCTGAAATAAAAGCAAAAACTCATTCTCATGCGCAACAATAGCCGAATTATATTGTTTGAATTATAAAAGATAGAAAATAGAAATTTGACAAAAAATGTCGAGAAGAACTGAAAACTTAAAGACAAATACCTCACGTAATAATTAGAGGGTAGGCATCGTTTTGAATGTAAGTTTACCGTACGCAGAAATAATTGTGAATAACATTGTTTTTTTGTTGTTTTTTTTTGTTTTGTTTTGTTTTGTTTGGTTTTGATTTTTCTCCTAAGATTTTTTTTTTCTTTTTTACTTTTTTTTTTTTGATTTTTGTTATTAGTATGTAATTCATTATTTTCAAGTTTCACGATTTCAGAGTTTCATATTTCAAAATTGCATTACAAAAACGGTTTTGATTCTTCGGCAGTGTCGATCGATTCATCACCCTCATAAGCAGTCTGTATACCTTCGTCGCTATCATCTCTAGCGTCACGTGGTTAATGATTCACTCCATTTCAGCCTCAACAGCGATGTAACTTTTCCAATAGTCCTGTTCAGCTTTCTCGACATGTGTGCAACAAGCAGACCATTCTTGTTCAACGTTGCCCTCTTCGATCAGAGCCGTGATATATGTCATGCGAAGCTGTAAATTTCATCGACCTATACAACCTTTCAAATTTTTACCATATCATCTCAATGGCATTCAGATCAGGATGGTATTGTGGTAGCCGCACAGCTGGTAAACTCGATACGTGGGAGCTGGTTTATTTCGTTTGCAAAGTTCCAAAAGCTCAGGCTTGAGCATTTCTTGCCACAGGCTGCATAAAACTGTGTATTAAAAAAACACATAAAACGAAAAACAAAAATGACATATAAAACTTGATATTCGAACCTACGACCTTTGGATAACTAGGTCATTAAAGTTTATGTGTCTAACCGATACCGCCCATCGTATTCCTGTAACGATGTCATAGCAGAATAATATACGGCAAAGATTTTGCGAATCATCACGCTAACAAGTCCGTGAAATGAACACCCCCTTACACCCCACATTATATAGAGAAAACTGGGGTTTAGGGGGTATACATTATTTTCCTTATTTCACCTCATAGACATAGGTTGTGGGTACTCGTTATAACCGCCTCATTGAGGCGGTTCTAACGAGCACCCACAACCTATGTTTGCAGTATAAATAAGAAAAATATCAAGGATTTTCATCAGAAAATTAGCCATTTAGAGATGTGAAAAATGCACTATGTCGCACGGGTGTGTTATCGTAATGTAAAGCGAGTGAAAATTTGGTCACCCCTACATAACAGTTTTCGATGGTTCAGTGCGTATGATAGAATCCTCCGTGGTGTAGTGATTACGCTACTCGCCTTGTAAACAAGGGGTCGCAGGATCGATCCCGGGCTTCTCCAGACTTTCGGATGAGTCTTTAAACCAAGGTCCCATCTCCGTATGATCTCAGCTGTTGGTGGGACGTAAAACTCAAAAACTCACGACGTAGTGTTTAGTAAATAGTCATCGATCTATACGTTTTCGTGTGTTGTCATTTCCGCAAGACGCAATAAGATGCAGAGTCGCCCAACGGTAATATCCAGGCATACAATTTGACGGGGAACATAAGATCATATTCCCCAATATAAATTAAGATAATACTATTCCTTCAGTCATCACTAAACACACCTATATAATTTTGACTCCCTTGAACCCCACATTTATATAGTAAAACCGTATTTTTCTTTTTTCTGCTGCAAAATATAGATTGTTGGTACTCGTTAGAACCGTCTCGATGCTGCTCTAAAATATAGAGGCGGTACTAAAGAGTGCCCACAATCTACATTTTGAGCAGAAATATGAAAAAAATATCACAGTTTTTTTATATTAAAATGGTCGTTTTTTTCGGCGGTAAAGTTTACAATGTATTTGTATAGGCGTGTTTTCGTAATGATTTATGGGACCTTTTTTCATCAACGCCTCTTAGCCCCAGCCTATATACAGAATGTTGTTGTTTACGGAGATCTCCATTATTCATCTAATGCATAGGTTGTGAGCACTCGTTAGAACCGTCTCGTTTAGGTGATTCTAACGTGTAACAACGATCTATATTTGATCTAGAAAAATATGAAAAATACGGAATTTTTTCATCTGACATATTCTTATTTTGCTCTAAAATATAGGTTGGGGTACTCGTAAGAACCGCCCCGATAAGGCGGTGCTAACGAGTATCCACAGTCTATATCACAATTTTTCATCTTAAAATTTCCGTTTCGGTGGTTAAGTTTACGGACATGGTGTAGTGCAAACGTGGCAAAAGTCGCTGGGGAATTGATATATTATTTTAAATGTTTCTGGCTGACTTTTTTTGGAACTTTTGGGTTTGTGTGATTATAGCAGGACTGTGTTCAAGGACCGGAGGCAAAATTTGGGACAAAATGCCAGGAAATCTCGAAAATAGGGCGGAAAGCGGATTGGGCATACGTGGCGGTAATGGCAGCGACGATGATGGTGGGGTATGGCAAACAGTAACAAGGAACAAGCGGGTTCGTAAATCAACCGGTGGGACTTTTGAAGCGAAAGTTGGGGCAGATACTGTATGTAAGATATCAAAGGAACAATTCAAGGCCATGTCAATGGATGATAAACTAGTTTCAATGTACGATATGATGGCTGGTTTCACCTCGTTGAATACACGGGTTCATAATATAGAGCAAAATGTAGAGGCAATATTGATCCAGAACGACGAAACGACCATGCGAATGAAATACCTAGAATATAAGAGCATTGATTTGGAATCACGAAATCGCAGAAACAATTTGATATTTAAGGGCTTGCCTGAGGTACTTAACGGCGAGGACTGTGAGGCTGTGATAAAAGAGTTTTTAAATGACCATCTCCACGTGGACGCTGGTAACATGTATATACAGCGTGCACATCGTATAGGCAGCACCCAGCCCCGACGCCGAGGGGCCACAAGAAGACTTGGAAATGAACGTGATCGTCACCGCCCTATAATAGCTTGTTTTAGGGACTATAAAGATATAGAGACTATATTGTCAAATGGTCGCATGTTACAGGGTAAACCATTCGGTATAAATCGTGATTATCCTAAGGAAATAATAGCGGCACGAGGTCGGTTGTGGAACGAATATAAAACTTCGAAAATTAAGTACCCACACGATAGGGTCTCCATTGTATACCCGGCGAAACTAGTGATAAATGGACAGGTAAAACGAGACGAATTTCCCGATTGGAACACGGTACTAAAAGGTGACCACGGTGGACGATAAACCACTGATATCGATACAGGCATCTGACTCAGGCAACTGCATCTCAACAGCAGCCACAGTCACAAACGCTTGAGATACGAGGTTCACGCTCCCAGGCAGAGCCTCGCGACGAGACCAGAATTCCGGAGGAACCGGAACAGGAACCATCAAATCGGCCTGAAAACGATAACGCCAGTTCCAACGATCTGGTTATGGAAAGTGAGCATTCGAACTCGGATACAGATACTGAAACTATTGAAGCGTCCAACGACGCATACAGTCAAGCAATGCACAGACTGCAGCAAACACAAAGTCGTATGAGCTTTGGGCAAGTGAATACAACGGACTTAGAGCAGCAGCCGTGTGAAGGCGCAGATGACAAGGGGGCTACTTCTATGTAGGGGCTCGTGGGGGACATCTCACACCACAACACAAAAACTCGAAATGTCTCGTACCCTAGAACTCTGTCTGTTGGTACCCTTAATGTATGTGGCCTTAAACGGCGCTCAACTTACCCGGAATTTTCTGACTTAGTGTCGAACTATGATTTGTTTTTTGTGACCGAAACTAAACTGGATCACACAGATGTCATCTCAGTTGATGGTTACTGTTTCGAAAGCAAACCGAGGCAAGCAAACTACATTAGAAAGTCTGGCGGTATTGGGGTATTTCTGAAAGAAACCTTAAGACATGCTATAGAAATAATCCAAACACAGAGCGAGTATATTTTCTGGATCAAATTAATTAAGCGATGTACAAACATTGACCAAGATATTGTATTTGGCATTGTGTATGTTCCGCCAGCCCAATCGAGGTTTCTAAATGACGATGAATTTGAAGTTTTTGAAACTGAGGTCACATCTGTGTGTAGCAGTTATGATTTCGTTTACGTAAGCGGGGATATCAATGCTAGGACTGCAGAATAACGGGATTTTACAACTGTTGATAAGTTTTTGTCCAGATATTTTGACTTTGATCAAGACACAATGCAGTTTTACGACCACAAATCATTACTTGAATCTATGGGCATTCAACTTCACCGGAAATCTATGGATAACCACACAAATAATAATGGTTATAGATTGATTGAAATATGTAAAAATAACAATTTGACAATTCTAAATGGCAGATACGGCAAGGATAAAGATATTGGCAATACAACCTTTCGTAATTCCTCAGTTATAGATTATTCGATCGCGTCAATCAAAGGCCTGACAATCTTGTCCGATTTTGAAGTAATTGAAACTGACTCCCTGCTATCGGATGGTCATTCCCTGATCGCATTTAATTTATCTTTACCTCTGTATGCAAAAACTGAAACTGCCTCAACGTCCAAAATGCCAAGACGCAGAGTTAACTGGAAACAAACAGAAACGACCGTGTTTGTTGAAAATATAAATCAAGATCACATCCAAGAAGTCATCCGCATGTTAAATGAGTTTAAGGATACACCATCACAAGCTTCTCTAGATTCGGCCGTTAATAAACTGGCTGAATCTCTCCTTACAAGCGCAGATATGAGTTTTCCACGCAACCCGACTAATTTCAATAAGTCCAATAGTCGCAACAAACCCTGGTTCGGACCGCACTGCAAACATGCGCGTAAAGTCTACAACCAAGCTAAGAAAAAGTATAATATTATTCGCACCACAAATAATAGACTCGCCTTACAACGTGCCTCTAAAGTATATAAAAATACACTTAACAAGTACATAAATAAGCACAATCGGGCAAATGAAGCGAAATTAAGACATATGCATACAAAACGACCAGTGAACAATTTGCCAATGCAGCTCAGCAGTGTGATAGGCCTGTAGTTGTCTACGGAGAGGGGGTCCCCTTTGTTTTTGAAAATTGGTACAACAATTCCTTCGACCCATTTCGATGGCATGATGCCGGTCTCTAAAATATTGTTAAACAGTGTGGTATATAAAGGCATCAGGAGCGTATCTGTGCATTTTATAAATTCGTTCGGAATGTCATCAATTCCCGGGGATTTGGAATTTTTCAACGTTTTAATGCATTTTAGTATTTCCGCTGCACTCTATGAAGCGAAATTAAGACATATGCATACAAAACGACCAAATGAATACTGGAAGTTCCTAAATAGCCTCAAAACTAAAAAACACAATCAGCAACCTGACCTTAATGAATTCTATGAGCACTTTAAGCATATAAACACAATCAGCAATGATAACCTTGAAGAAAATGAAAACATAGAAGATACTGTCAGTGAATCCTCTGAATATAATGGAATCCTGAATAACGAAATAAGTGCAGCGGAAATACTAAAATGCATTAAAACGTTGAAAAATTCCAAATCCCCGGGAATTGATGACATTCCGAACGAATTTATAAAATGCACAGATACGCTCCTGATGCCTTTATATACCACACTGTTTAACAATATTTTAGAGACCGGCATCATGCCATCGAAATGGGTCGAAGGAATTGTTGTACCAATTTTCAAAAACAAAGGGGACCCCCTCTCCGTAGACAACTACAGGCCTATCACACTGCTGAGCTGCATTGGCAAATTGTTCACTGCCGTTCTTAATGACCGACTTAATAGGTATTTAGAAGAGCGTGAACTGTTAGGCGAAAACCAAGCAGGTTTTCGACGCAATTATTCTACGACAGACCATATTTTTTCGCTTCACTGTGTAATTGAACTATTGAGATTTCAAAAGAAAAAAATATTTTGCGCCTTTATAGACTTTTCTAAGGCGTTCGACTCTGTCTGGCGGACCGGGCTTTGGAAAAAATTAATACAGACAGATATTGAAGGCAAGCTTTTAACAGTTATTCAAAACATGTACCGAAATATTAAGTCATGCGTAATGGTTAACAATGAAAAATCCTCCTTTTTTGGCTGCTATCGGGGAGTACGACAAGGCGAAAACTTGTCTCCCGTACTATTCGCGTTGTATCTGAACGACCTGGACGACTATATGTTTCAAAATGGAAATCAAGGAATTACGATTGATGTTGACAATGACGAGTACAGTTACCTTCTTAAGCTTATAACCCTACTGTATGCTGATGATACTATTATTTTAGCAGAAGACGCTGAATCCCTACAAAATTCACTAAATGACTTCGCCTCGTATTGTAAAAGATGGAAATTAGACCTAAATGTTAATAAGTCAAAAGTGGTAATTTTTGGGTCTAGAGGTAACTCTGACCATTCTTTTTACATTGATACCGATCATTTAGAAATTGTAAACTGCTACAAGTACTTAGGCACTTTCTTTGCGAAGACAGGAAGTTTTCTGACCGCTAGAAAGCACGTAGCTGAACAAGCGCGTAAGGCTCTTTTTCTACTGTATTCTAGGATTAATAATTTAAATCTACCAGTTGATCTTCAAATTAAATTATTCGACCATACGGTCCTCCCTATTCTGACCTACTCATGTGAGGTTTTTGGGTTTGAAAATATACAGATCCTGGAAAGAATCCACAACGAATTTTTACGGAAGATAACAAAAGTAAAAAAAGCACGCCCCTATTTATGCTATATGCGGAGTTAGGACGCTACCCAATAGAAATAATAGTTAAGTCTAGGATGGTGAGTTTCTGGAACCGGATCGTAACTGGAAAACGTTCTAAATTATCTTATTTGTTATACCAAGCTCTCAGATATACGATCCCTGCAAACTCTAAATGGCTCAATTACATTAAGTAAATCCTTACTGAATAAAAATCAAAAATGAGTTCCTTTAAGAGCAACGAAAACATTCATAAGAAAGAAGATGGGTCAAAAAATGACCCAAATGTTGTTGACTGGGCCATTTAACTTCATTATAAATAAACAACCAAGTATGGATCAACAATCAGTTATTTTTGCTTATTTCTGCTTTCAAAATAGATTCTTGGTACTCGTACCCACAATCCGTGTTTTGAGCAAAAAATAAGGCAGATGTTGTTTGTTTTGTTTGTTTGATTTGAGGTTTAACGTCCCCGTCAACACTGTAAAGTATACCCCCCACTTTTCTCTACATAAAGTGGGATTTAGAGGGGCCTTCATATCATGGACCTGTTACTGGACCCAAAAGTGCAGATGAAAACGGAATAGCAGACAATGTAGGCACTGTTCAGAAGTGGTAGTCTGGATCAACACTGTTTGGCAAATTGCCACAGGTCTTCTACATTTGTACATGTACATATTCAGAAGGAACAATGAAATAAATACCAATACAGTATTTCATCTGTTATTTATAAATACATATATATCACGCAACTGTGGCTCAACATGTAGTGACATTTTACCCTTATCTGGGACCTGCTGCTCAAGACAACCCCACTGAAATCGGAAGATACGATCTATGGTTAAATCAAGATAATATCCAATCCCGAAATATAGGTAATTTAGTTAAACAGACACTTATAGACCAAAACCTTCAAACGTGGCATTCAAATTTACAACTTTCTTCAAAAGGGCTAAACTACAAACTATTCAAAGATAACATAGAACTAGAACGATATTTGTTAATACTACCGCGAAAACTCTATATACCTTTTGCAAAATTTCGAACAACAAATCACTTATTCCCAGTTGAAACGGGACGATGGCAAGGGATTGATTACCCCGATAGGAAGTGCGAACTTTGTACTACTAATGATATTTGCGACGAGTTCCACCTGCTACTTGTATGTCCTTATTTTTCAGACTCACGACGTAAACATATTAAAAAGTACTTTTTTACCCGACCCAATGTTATAAAGTATAAAGAAATTATGTCAATAACCTGTGAACCTCAGTTAACTAAGCTATGTCGATTTATTGCTATCTTGCTAAACCATTTCGCCAACAACAGAATGTAACCACAACGGGTGAATACCCATTTGCCTGTTTTCGGCATTAGTTTACCCGCATTGCTTCTCTGCAGACGCATCGCATCATCATATATGTCAAATCATGTTAAATTTGAGGGTAGGAATGTTGCACTGTGGTAGTCTGTATACTCAAGCGACCTGGTCAGGCTCGACACTGCCCTCACATAGAGGGTATGTTATACTCCAATTACACCTGTCGTTAACTAGAAAAAAAAATTGTCAGTTTACTGACCACTTTCGTTTCGTCTACCTATTCACCATGTTTGCATCATTTGCTGGCTCCCGGCTTGCACATTGTCAATATTGGGAAAACGGATAACCAGACCCCCCCCCGACCTTTCAAGGTCGGGGGGGGGGGGGTCTGGTTACCTGTTTTTGCAACTCTGATAACCTTCAGATTGGGAGCCGGCAGATGATGCAAATAAGGTGAATATGGTGTCTCTCCGAAGACCCGGTCCGGGCAGTGCGGATGTGCAGCCCGGCCTGGGCCTACGCTGAGAGACAGATCTATTTAGCATTTAACAATGTGGCTGTCCACCTGCCGCACGGCGTTGGAGCGGCGTCTGGTCGGCGCCGAGCCAGCGTCTTGCCGCTGGAAAGACGTTGGCCCGACGTAGCACTATCGCCGTGCACACTACATGGTACTTACGATTTCTGTTGAATGCGCTGATCCGTTTTACTACCTAAATGAAGACGTGAACTGTTTAATATATCCAGAAAAGAAGTATTTTGATCAAAACACACACAACAACAAAAATGCGTAACACTCAAATTATTGGCACACTAATCTGTAATCCTCTCACTTTTTGCTCGTGCAGTAGACTGCTCTGCGCCTTACGCATATTCTGTCTTATAAGTCTATCATCGTTGTAGTACCTGATAGGGCTATACCTTGTCTCATCAGAGAGGCGGGTGCCGCAGCTGATCGTGGACGGGCTCGACCCTGATCCGCTGCGGTACCCCCGCCTCTGCTGCTCAGGTGCAGGTGACTGGATGTTATGAAGACATGTTACTAGAATATGATGGGAAATGATAGATATATGTAACTTCGTCCCCCCCCCCACCCCCACACACATTCATTAGCACAACCTAAATGAAAGGCACGTCACCCTCAACCCGAGGTTTTTTGCAACATACACCATGTCTTGTCTTATAACATTTTTACAAATACTGTACGTCTCTATGCCATGTATTATTGTGGCCCGAGAATACTTAATAAAGATATTGTTCTGTTCTGTTCTATAGGTGAGTTTTCGTAATTATATCAATAAGACACCTCTTAAATTTGTTATCTATTCGAGAGAAGATTAAAAGAATCTTATATGGGTGTGAGGGGTGGATGGAAAAATCCGTCCCAAGGGTCACTGTCCGGCATCAGGATTTTTCCGATGTCTTTGAGCAGAAATAAGAAATACAATGAATACCCCTTAAACCCCAATCGACCCAAAAATTGCATGTAGAATCTAAACGACAGTTTCCTTCGCAAAAAAATGGCCACATGGCAGAAAGAACGTATGCATTGTCACACAAGCATGTCATCTTAACGCGTGTTTCACAACATTTAACATCACGTCAACATCCCCGTTTACTACATGCCCGTGTAAACCCTATTTTATCAAAAGAAGTGAAGACAGAGACATATATTATTTTTATTTTTATTTTTGTTGAAATAGATAGATAATGAGTATTCGTTTGAACCGCCTCGATAACGTGGTTCTTACGAGCACCTTCAGGCCCCCGCCCATCTGGGCTTGGTGCAATAGATGGGCTGCAGGATGCTTCACCACAGAGCTGAAACGACCGCACATGTGTACTGATAAGTTTTGAGCCTGCCCAGACAAAGTGGTGCGAGTCGGACCGTCCCTACATATAAACATTTCTAGATTCAGTTTGGGCGGCAGGGTTTGTGATGTCATTCCATCTCATACAGTTGGGTAAAAATCCCAACAAATTCGGAAGCCAACGTCTCCAAAAATGACCTACATAGTGTTGACGGGGACGTAAAATCTCGGTTAAAAATTTACATACGAGCACCTTCAATATGGCATATCAAACAATCACGTTAGAACAAAACATCACTTCTTGAATATGCCGATGTTGTCTTGGACAATTGCACCCGATACGAGGCAAACTAATTCGAAAAAAATCAAAATGAAGCCGCACGAATCGTTACTGGAGCAACAAAACTTGTATCAATCAACTCTCTTCTCTAGGATCTTGGATGGGAATCTCTGCAAGCTCGGAGGCAAAAACACAAACTTGTACTCTATTACAAAATGCAGAATTTTCTTACACGCGAATACCTATCTTCACTAGTACCACCCACGGTAGGCACTAGCACAGTTTACGAATTGCGAAACAATGCCAGTCTACAGACTGTCAGAGCCAACTCGCAACTTATATACATCCTTTCTCCCGTCGGCGACTCGCAATGGGAACGACTTGCCAGATGACAAGAAAACTGTACCCTCATTATCAGCTTTCTAGCATAAACTACAGTCTAACTAAAGAAAACCACCGTTATATTTTTGTGCAGGTGAAGGATTTGGGCAAGTACATCATGCCAGACTAAGACTTAATTGCAGCTCGTTACACGATCATCTCTTTCAAAAAGATATTCTAAATAACTCCTTATGTGCTTCTGGAGCGATTGAGGACACGAATCATTATCTCATGGCCTGTGAACAGTACACTGACATAAGACAGGATATGTTAAACATTGTCTCAGTTATTTGCCAACCTGCTTTAAACATCCTTCTATGCGGCAGTACTGATCGCTCTGTGAATGATAACATACAAATATTCTTAGCAGTACAAGATTTTATTATTAAGTCTAAACGATTTTGTACTTCAAATTTATAATCACAGATTTCAAATGCCTTGCTGATACTTATCACAGGTATACAAATATGTGTTGTTTTTCTACACGGGCGCACATACATAAATATATACATGCACGTTCATACCAGAAAAAAAAGGTTGTGGAACATATCTACTAACTCGAGCCAAAGTTAAACAGCTACAGCGTCAAATCCAACCGATCATCAGTCTTTGTCTCACATCACGATTCGAAGAGCGCTACTGAGTTTCTGTAATGTATTGTTTCTCTTGAGACAGCCCAAAATCTCAAGACTTGATTCTTCAGTGCCAATTACCTTAAAATCCATTCCCCGTGGAGCCATATGCTTTATTTGACTACTATTCATTTTACCTCTGTAAACTCCTTTTTACGATATAAAAGTGGGGTTCCGGGGGGGGGGCGTCAAAGTTTTTGTGACGTCACACTGGCATGGTTATCTTTATCATAATATTCATCACGAAAATTTCCCTCTATGAGCCCCGCCAAGCGATTTTGGGTCTTCGAGCATTCTGCCATGACAAACTTTAACTGCGCATGTCCAGCCATTCAGAGGGGCCAGGGATATGGCTTTCTGTCTGAAGGTTCCTCTTGATTTGCTGCTTGTATGAGCGAGCAGCGAAGGTTCAGGCGAGACTGCGCGGATGCGCAGGCTCGCCTGAACCTTCGCTGCTCGCATAGGCGATAAGTACCAAAATCGCTTGATGTGGCCCATATAATTTTGACCCCTTTGAACCCCACCTTGACATGTATATATAGTAAAATTTGCGTTAACAGGGGTGCACATAATTTTTCTTGTTTCTGCTAAAATAATATAGAAAAAATAATAATCTTTCATCATAAAATTTTGTTTGTTCGGTGGGTAAGTTTACAATGCATTTGTATAGGCGTTTTTGTTTCGAAATGTTAGGTGAACACATCAGAAAGAGACCATCACGAAAAAAAAAAAAACAATATAATTATGGCCCCAAAGAAAACATTTATATCGTTAAACTGGTGTTTATTGGGGTAAACATTATTATCAAATTTCACCTCTAAAATATAAAGGTTCTGACGTTTCAAACGTGTACCCACATTCTCTTTTCTGAGCAGACATAAGAAAAAAAATATCACGATTTTTCATCTCAAAATTTTCGTTTTTAGCGGTAAAATTTACAATGCATTTGTAAGGCATGTTTTCGTCTTGTCTACTTGAAACCTGGTTGTTGCCGCAAGAAAATTACATTATTATACAGACCCATTTAAAAGAGAACATTTTATTTTCTATTAACCCATTTCAGGCGGGAAAACCCCTAAAGTGGTAAACAATGCAGGCCCGGATCAGACGCCGCAGAACTCGACGTCTGATCAGGGCCTACACCATTTCCAAAAAATTCAGCTGTTTTCCAAATAATTTTTAAGGATAACACAACCTGTCACTCCTAAATTTCGGAATGGACTCCTGCCATATATAATAAGAAGGAAGATTCCATCTGGTACAAAAAGGTTTAATAAAGAAATATTACATTATTATTCAGTCGCATTTTAAAGAGATCATTTTTATTTTCTATTAATGCAGAGGTATTGTAAAGACCGATGTATCACGCTGACGTCAAAAGACCTTCTCTAGGCTGAATCCATTTAGATAAAACTATAATCAGTCATTATCCAACATGCAATTTGTCTTACTTTACTAAGGAATCTAAAGTAATATTGAAGAACCCATTGCATGATGGATGATTTGAAAATGTATATAACGCACGAAAGTTTTGTAAAACTGAGAGAAAACAAATTCAAGGCATTAAGCTGAACACAATTTTCTCCATCTACAATTTAAGCAAATTGACTGAAGCACTCTTGCTCTGTCTAATTAACCCATTTTATGACACACACAGTTTTTATCTCAAAGGTCTGAGTGAGGCGATTCTAACAAATGTCCGCAGCATTTGTGTCTTGGAGTAATTAATAGAAGTTCTTAAGGGAACTGGAACACCAGGCAGATTTTTTCCGCCATTTTTCAAAGGGAGACAACTTTCTAGATATCCTGTTCACTTTTCTACATGTATAAACTCTGTTCCACTGAAAACAGGGTCTACTCTTAAAGGAAAGAATTTGCTCCTCAGGAGCAAATTCTTTCCTTTAAGAGTTGACCCCTATTGACACGGGAGACAAAAACACTTTCACAGGAGTTGCCTCCCCTGAAGGCGTTCCCATTCCCCTTAATTACCTTTAATGGCCTTCTTTATAGCGGCAAATTTCACTATAGCGGAAAATTGTCACATGAGGAAAACACGCCTATATAATTTTGACACCCTTAAACCCCACCTTTATATACTAAAACTGGGTTTACAGGGATATTCATTATTTTTCTGGTTTCTGCTCAAAAACATAGACTCTGGGTACTCATTAGAGAGAGGCGGTTCCAAAGAGTACACACAGTCTATTTTTTGAGCAGAAATATGAAAAATATCAGGAGTTTTATCTGAAAAAAAAATCATTTTTGGTGGTAAAATTTTGCCAATATATTTGAATAGGCGTGTTTTCGAAATGGGGGAGCAAATACTGATCCTCTATATTTACCGCCGTTGGTCAAAACCTTGATTGAGTGTAATGTGGTGTCGGCAATAAAGGGATGTGCGGCTTCTGTTCAATTTATTGTTTAAATATGAAAAAAGAGTAGCAACGTTTTTTGTTTTTGTTTTTCTTTTCTTAAGTTAATTTCCATCATTAAATATTCATTTAGGAATATTTATTAAGGTCCTTGTAAGTGAAGTGCGTTTTTTTCGACCTACAGCATAATTACATTATTAAAAATCGATTTTGTTCCCACATGTTAGCTCTAAAAATAAAATTCCCTCTGTTGGTGTCAAGAATTATCGCACCGTTATTTTTCTTAGATCATTGATCTCAATAAAACTATGACACTGGATGGTGTCGATGAAATATCTTCAAGGGATATAAACAAAACATAATTCATTGATAAGGCGGGGAAGTCCTTCCACAGCTGTCTTAAAGAAAATTCTTCTATGGTTCCGGGCGGTACCAAGATAGTTTATCATATGTTTTGTTTTTGGCACCCGTACTTTTTATTTTATTTTCAAGCGCCGTTTTCGTCATAGTTTTTATGTCCCCGGTAGCGATAGCGGGGACATATTGTTTTTGCCCTGTCTGGTTTGCTGGTTTGTTGGTTTGTACGTGGACATTTTAACGTTGGTCATAACCTTTGAACCGTTGGAGATAGAGTATTCATATTTGGCATGAGCGTTCCTTGTGACAAGAGCTTCATATTCATGTAAACAATGACATGTGACCTTGACCTTTGACCTGCTAAAAAGAAAAAAATAACATTGATCATAACTTTTGAACCGCTTGAGATACAGCCTTCATACTCGGCATGTATGTTCCTTTTGTGACAAAAGCTTCACATTCATGCAAAAAATTTTGACCTGTGACCTTGACCTTTGACCTACTTAAAATAAGAAAGTAACATTTTGGTCATAACTTTTGAATCGCTTGAGATACAGCCTTAATATTTTGCATGTAGGCTCCTTGTGACAAGAGGTTTACATTCACACAAAAAAAATTTTGACCTGTGACCTTGGCCTTTGACCTCCATAAAAGAAAAAGTTAACATTGGTCATAACTTTTGAACCGTTCGAGATATAGCATTCATACTTGGCTTGTAGGTTCCTTGTAACAAGAGCTTTACATTCATGTAAAACTTTTTGACCTTGACCTTTTACCTACTTAAAAGAACAAATAACATTTTGGTCATAACTTTCGAACTGTTTGGGATAGAGCCTTCATATTTGGCATGTAGGATCCTTTTGATAAGAGCTTTACATTCATGCATTTTTACCATGACCTTGACCTACTTAAAAGAACAAATAAAATTGATCATAACTTTTGAATTGTTTAAAATAGAGCCTTCATATTTGGCATGTAGGTTCCTTGTGACAAGAGCTTTACATTCATGCAAATTTTTTGACCTGCTACCTTGACCTACTTTAAAGAAGAAAATATTATTGTTCATAACTTTCCAACCGTTTAAGATAGAGCCGTCATATTTGGCATGTAAGTTCCTTGTGCCAAGGGCTTCCCACTGAAACCAAAAGTCTTGACCTGTGTCCTTGACTTTTAACTGTGACCAACTTTGAAAAAAATGGCCATGCCCGTGGACATGTTCGTGTTTCACAAACGCATCGTTTTTTTTTTTTTTTTTGCTTGATGGCTGTATTCTTTGATAAGTGTGTGTGTGTTTTTGTCTCTGAGTTGCACTGCGTTGCTGCAATACCGGGCTGGGCATTGCTGCAAGAATTTGTGCTTACTGTTAAACGCAGGTGCATATGTTTTACAGTAGGAAGTAATTCATCAGAAATCTGCCGAAAAAACTTCTGGCAATAATGAATTAGTAATAACCTTAACAATGTAGCAAAACTTATCAACGTCTGATATGGGCCCCGTCAAGCGATTTTGGTACTTATCGCCTATGCGAGCAGCGAAGGTTCAGGCGAGCCTGAGAATCCGCGCAGTCTCGCCAGAACCTTCGCTGCTCGCTCGTACAAGCAGTGAATCAAGAGGAACCTTCAGACAGAAAGCCATATACCTGGCCCCTCTGAATGGCTAGGCATGCGCAGTTAAAACTTGTCATGACGGATTGCTCGAAGACACAAATTCGCTTGGCGGGGCTCATATGTTCCCTGGGGTTGACACGTAGTTCGCGTGATGTCTTGATGAAATTGAAGCACGATTACCCCATGCTGGTTTCCTGTTGTATTTAGCATGTTTCATGTCTTGTACAAATGATAGCATCCTCCTCAGAAAATGATATACCTGTAATTATAACTCACTATAATTTTAATTAAAACTGTCTGGGAAATGTCCTACTCGTGTTATTCTGACATAGTATGCGATAATTCATTGTTTAAAACGTTTTCATTTTACAAAGCGGGGACATATTGTTTTTGCCTAGTCTCATTGTTTGCTGTTTGGTTTGATGAACAATTTTAACATCGGTCATAAGTTTTGAACCGTTTTAGATAGGGCCTTCATATTTGGCATGCAAATTTCTTGTGAGAAGGGCTTCGCACCCATAGAAAAAGTCTGACCTATGGTCTACTTCAAAGAAAAGAAAGAACTGATCTTGTCCCGGAGGCATGTTCTTGTTTCATAAACACACCTTGTTTTCGTTCAGTGTTATTATTCTCCTGCATTAACGGTATTTGCTTCAGTGGAACTTAACATCCACTCAGTATCCAGTGGAACAGACATCTTTACACCCAAGGATCGGCTTTTTGTCTTATATCTGCAAAACAGCAATTGAAGCTTTAGCTCGAACCGAAATTGATCTGAGACTGGTGAACTCTATTAACATAATTTTGTCACCCGACTGAATGCATGTTTTTATCTTCGCCGTCTCCCGAAAATGGTGATATTGACGGTATTCGACTGGTAGGTTTCGTGAAATTTCCGTGGAATTCCACGTAGGAGTGTGGTGCCTAGCTGTAATAGCTGGTCACATGGTCCAATCAAATATTTTATTTGTGTATAGCTCATAAGCAACCATGGTGCACGAAAGGTTCGACTTTTCCTTCGAATAGAATTATCGTTCTCCACGATCGCTTATGTATTTGAAAAATGACTCATATTTGATTGGACCATGTGATCGGCTATTACAAGAAAGACACCACACTCCTGCGTGGAATTTAACGGAAATTTCACGAAACTCCCCAGTCGAATTTGTTATTCAATACATAGAGGTCGGTAAATGGGTCGCAATTCACGAGATGCCGAAAATCCACGAGAAGTTTATCAAAGCCGACGTATTGGGCGATAACATCGACTAATTTATTCCTTGCATAGAGGTCAGTCTTATGTCAAATTGTTCGAACTATACTTTAGTCTTTGTTTGCTTATTTGTTTGATTTCAGCCTTAACGTCAGCACTGTATATGTCTTTTTGGAGGCGTTGCTTCCAATTTTGTGGGAGTTTTACCCGACTTACGTGGGTTCGAATAGCAGCAAACACACAGATAATCTGTTTGAGGAGACTCCATTTGGAAAACACATTTATAAGTGAAAACTGAAAATCTCGTGTCTTTTATAACGATTCTTTTCGGGTGTAAATTTGTGATCATATTTTTGTACATATTCTTCAGAAGATATATTGCGGGTGCCCCATCATGTAAACACGCCTTTATAATTTTGATCATTTTATATAGTAAAGCTAGGGTTTACAGGTGCGTACATTACTTTTTCTGATTTCTGCTCAAACTGTTTCGAGTATAAATATGAAAATTTCATTTTATGGTGGAAACATTTTCAATATATTGGAGCGTGTTTTCATAATGCGTTAGATCAGTTATATAAACAGATAGGTGTAGAGATGATGTAACTAAATATGCTTAACCCATTTTGTACCAGAAACCCTACAACGGGTACCCTGGCAAACAGTGCAGGCTCAGATCAGACGCCGCAGAATGCGGCGTCTGATCAGGGCCTACACTGTTTGCACAAAGTTCAGCCATTTTCCTTATCAATTTTGAAGATAATACAACCTGACAACCCTAATTTTTAAATGGACTCGTGCTTTATATAAGGAAGAAGATTCCATTTGGTACAAAAGGGTTAAACCAATATTCAAATACAACACTCCTACATAGGCAAAGAGGAGGAACTGTCTATGGTTTGGCCCATCGGAGTCCAACTGTTGGTTTTCTTTTGCTCCAGCATTCCTTCGATTCCTCGCCGTTGTTTCATCTCTGTGGTTGTTTGATTTTTGTGTTCACGGAGATGTTGCACTGATGAGTTAGGAGGCCTTCATGCGGACTGAACAAATAATTTGGAAGTAAGGGCAAGGATTGTGGCCACGTAAAATCGATTTAAGACCCCCCCCCCCCCCCACACACACACACCCCAACAATGGAATCCGTTTCCGCTTACTGCGGTTCTTCTGTCGCGGTTTATTTTTTGTCTTTGGGTGTTTGTGTCCCTTATATTATTTTATTTTGGATAACCTATTGGCCATTTTGTGGGAATGTTACTATCCATGTAGCTTTCCGCTATTGGTGTTTCCATTAGGGTCTGTTGTTTCGTGTTTGTGTTTCTTTCCCTTTGGTATCTCTGATGGGATCTGTGGGTTAATTGTATCGATTCCTGATCATTGTGTCCACTTCTATTTTCATTCTGCTGCAATAGCGTGACACAAAAATCGCCCTAGGAGATTTTTTGACGTTCGACACATCATTTTCTCGCATCAAAAGTCTGTTGTTTTGTTTTAGCTCAACTGAGCAAAGCTTAGGATGAGCTATTGTTATCACCACGACTCCGTCATCCGTCGTCGTCCGTCGTCAACATTTAGTTTGTTAATACTCGAGAGGTCACAGTTTTTATTCATTATTAATGCAACTTGCTTATAATGTTTGCCTCCATGAAATCGAGGTCCAGTTTGATACTTGGTCACTTGAGGTAAAAACCTAGGTAGCCAGGTCAAATGAATGGAAAACCTCGTTAGCACTCTAGTTGTCAGAGTTTTGACCCAGTTTTAATGAAACTTGTTCAGAACATTTGCTTCTATGCAGGTCAAGTTCGAGACTGGGTCACTTAGGTCAGACATGGTCACAAGGTCAAATCTCGTGGAAACTTTATTAACACTCTAGAGGTCACAGTTTGACCAATTTTGAAACTTGCTCTGAAAGCTGTTTTCTACGAAATCTAGATCAAGTTCGATATTGGGCCACATCGGTAAAAACTATGTCACCAGCTCAAATCAAAGTGAAATAAAAGCGAAGGCAAAGGTCAGGAATCGATAAAATTAACCCATACCTCCCATCAGAGACACCAAAGGGAAAGAAACACAAACATTAAATAACTAGACCCTCATGGAAACATCAATAGCGGAGAGCCAGAAGGGCAGCTAATTTCCCACAAAATGGCCAATTGGCTATCCAAACAAAAAGACATAAGCGATACACAAACCCAAAGACAAACCCTAACAAAAATAAACCCCGACAGAAGAACCGACTTGGAACTGTCAGTTAAAATATTTTCAATGGGGGTGGTGGGGGAGTGGTTCGGGGCGGGGCTTAAATCGATTTTACGCGACCGCAAGCCTAGCCCTTTACGTCGCTATTAAGGCAAATCATTTGTTCAGTCCGCATGAAGGCTTCCTAACTCATCAGTGCAACACAAAAATCAAACAACCATAGATATGAAACAACGGTGAAGACTTGACAGCAACAAATATTGTTGACACTTTGAGGTCCCAATTTTTACCAAAATTTAATGAAAGCTGCTCAGAATGTTTGCCTCTATAAAATCTAGGAGAAACTTGATAATTGGTCACTTGGGGACAAAAAACTAGGTTTCCACGTCAAATCAAAAGAACACCTTGTTAACACTGTGAAATCTAGGTCAATTTTGATGCAGGGTTTATTGGCGTCAAACAACGGAAAATCTTTTTAATCCTCCAGATGCCTGTTTTAAACGAATTTCAATGAAACTTGCTCAGAATGTTTGCCTCTTTGAAATCCAGGTCAAATTGATAGTACGATACTCGGGGTCAAAAACAAGGCCACCAGGTCAAATCAAAGAAAAATCTTGTTAGCTCTCTTGAGGTCACCGCTTTGAGCCAAACTTGATAAAAAATGCTCCGAATGTTTGCCCCTATGAAATCTAAGGCAAGTCTGATAATGAATCATTTGGTGTCAAAAAATAGGTCACCAGGTCAAATCAAAATAAAAGCTTGTTAACACGAGATACCATAGGTTGGACCCAATTTTGATAACACATACTCAGACTGTTTGCCTCTGTGAAATCTATGTCAAGTTCGATACTTGGTCACTTCGGGTCAAAAACTATGTCACCAGGTCTATATATAGGAAAACCTTGTTAACACTCTACATGTCAGTTTTGACCCAATGTTAACGAAACTTGTTCAGAACGTTTGCCTTTATAAAATCTAGGTCAAGATTTATACTTGGGGTCAAAAACTTAGTTACCTGGTCACATTAAATTGGGTCACGTTGGGCTAAAATTAGGTCACTGGGATTAATTAAAGGAAATCCTTGTAACAATCCAGAAGTAACATTTATAAAGTTATCTTTAGGAATATTGCATATTCAAATTGTTTGCCTTAATGAATTCTAATTCAAATTCGAAACTGGGTGACTTTGGGCTAAAAGTAGGTAGCCAGACCAAATCAAAAAGAAAACCTTGTTAACACTCCAGAGGACACACTTTTGAAGTAATCATAATGCATATTGCTAAAAAATGTCTAAGTCAAGTTCGAAACTGGGTCTCTTCAATCAAAACCTAGGTCACCAGGCCAATTCAAAAGTTAACACTCTAGATTTAATATTTCACGGGTCTTGCTCAAAATGTTTGTCCTAATGATTTCTAGGTGAATCTTGGTCCGACTGTTTAGCTTGATGATTTGTTAAGTAAAGTAGAAGTGAAACAAAGATCAGGAATGGATACAATTAACTTACTCCACCCATCAAAGACACCAAAGGGAAAGAAACACAAACAAGAAGCGACCAGACCATAATGGAAACCTAAACAAAGGAAGGTCATAAGGACAGTTACTTTCCCACAAAATGGCCATATGGCCACTCAAAATACAAGGACACAAGTGATACACACAGTAAGTAACAAACAACAACATAAATAAACCGCCACAGAAGAGCCGCCTTGGAACGGTCAGTTGAAAGATTTCGTCATATTCACCTTAAGTGATATGATACTCAGATGAGCATTATTCACCTCCCTTTATTACGGTCCTTTTAATATCATTTTACTTAATTCGAGGCGATCGTTAATCAGAGATGGGTGATAACCGGAATGCACGGAGAAAAAAAAAATGACCATCGCGTCTCACATGTGACCCGAGTCAGGCGCGAACCACAGCGGTGAGGGGGATCTATTGATTAAGAATCAGCGGTCAAACCATTCAAGGCCACGGCGCCCGTGCATCAGACACATTTCAGTCGAAAGTATTGGCGGGATGGCTTTTTTCAAGAGTGAAAGGATTAAAGAATTTAATGGAAACACAGTTACTGCCGATGTTAAGCGTGCAAAGAATCGAAATATGTCAACCAGAGCTGTGAATCATTTAGTGATAAATTACAGTCTAAAGTTCAGCAAAACAGAGGGTTGCATTTATGATAAGATCTACGTTTCAACTGCAATTAATTATGTAACTATTCACTGGGCGTGGTTGGATTAGGCGAAATCAACTAATATCGTCTTGCTGCTGGGCAAGGCTTACTGTCCTTGCAGCAGGCAAGGGTAGAGGGGGATGTTGTTGTTTCTCCTGTTACTTCACTTCTACAAGCCCCTGCCCATAGGGGCTTGAAGAAATATATGGGCTGCTTGATGCTTCCACGCAGAACTGAATCGGGCCCGCACACTAGTACTGGTAAACCGCTTAGAGGATCTAAGCCTGTCAAGGAACCGCGGTGCGAGGCGGACCGTCCATGCTAATAAACCCTATTGGTTTCATTGGGCGACAGGGCTTGAGATGTCATTTCATCTCAATGTCGGGTAAGAGTCCCACAAAATTGGAAGCAACGTCTCCAAAATGACCTTTACAGTGTTGACGGGGACGTTAAACCTCAAATCAAACATCAAACAAATCTACATATTCGTTCTTCCCGATCCATCTTTGTCATCTCCTCTACTATCTCTCTTTCCTCTGCTATCTCTTCTATCTCTTTCCTCCCTTTCTATGGGAGACGGCACAAAATCACCCAAAGGCATTACGAAAAACACACCCGTGTGACACCGTGCATTCTTTCATAGGCCTGGCTAATTTTCCGATGAAAAGTTTGAGTTTCTTATTTACACTCCTAACATAAGTTGAGCCCCGCCAAGCGAATTTGTGTCTTCGAGCATTCCGTCATGACAAATTTTAACTGCGCATGCCCAGCCATTCAGAGGGGCCGGGGATATGGCTTTCTGTCTGAAGGTTCCTCTTGATTCACTGCTTGTATGAGCGAGCAGCGAAGGTTCTGGCGAGACTGCGCTGATGCGCAGGCTCGCCTGAACCTTCGCTGCTCGCATAGGCGATAAGTACCAAAATCGCTTGGCGGGGCCCAGTTATGGGTGCTTGTTTTCTAACAAGTACCCACAACCGCTGTCTTAGAGCAGAAATAAGCAAAAGATGTATACCCCTCTAATCACCAGTTTTCTATCTATAAAGTGAGATTCAGAGGGGTTCTGTCTTCAAGGACTTGTTAAGATTATTGGTTGCGGTAACGTTAAACACCAACACAATCAATCAACAACATTTCTCCTTAGAGCTGAACTATTTCTTAGCCCTTTTTATACCAAATGGAATCTTCCTCCTTATATATAGCAGGAGTTTCAAAATTTAGGGGTGTCCGGTTGTGTTTTCATCAAAATTTTTTTCGAAAAAAAAAATGAACTTTTAGCAAACAGTGGAGGCCCTGATCAGACTCTGTGGCGTCTGATATGGGCCTACACTGTTTGCAAATTAACCCTTTAGGGGTTTCTTGTACAAAATCGGCTAAAGAAAAACATCACAAATTGTCATCAGACAACGTCATTTGTAAAGGCATAAAATACATTATTTCCTTTCATGCGTTTTGACGAAATATAGGGATTTCTCAGTGAAATAAAAAAACGATACCGTACCGTCACTGTTTCAAACAGTGACTGATACCGATACTTAATTTTTCAATATTTTGGGCCACTTTTTCTTCAAATCTACTGATCATTTTTTTTTTTCTTCAATTGTTCGATTTTTTTAAAATTTATTGTGTTAGAATTCACGCTTAGCCCGTTCACGCCACAAGACGACTGTGTTCACGGAGATGTTGCAATGTTGCTATGTTGTGATAGGAGGCCTTCATGCGGACAAATTATTTGTTTAAATCGGGAAGTAAGGGCGAGGATTGTGGCCACGTAAAATCGATTTAAGTGACCCCCCCCCCCCTCCCATCCCCAGCAGCAGTGGAATTCGTTTCACTGACCTTCCAAGGCGGTTCCTATGTCGTGGTCTATTTTTGTTATGTCTTGCCTTTGAGTGTGTGTATCGCTTATATTTTTTTGCTTTGGATAGCCATTTGGCCATTTTGTGGGAAAGTGGCTGGCTGTCATTTTGGCTTTTCGCTGTTGATGTTTCTATTAGGGTCTAATTGTTTCATGGTTATGTTTCTTTCCCTTGGTGTCTCTGATGGGAGCTGTGGGTTAATTGTACCTATTCCTGATCATTGCTTTCACTTCTATTTAATGGCGTCATTTTCGAAACTGATTTCGTGCATTTTGTCGCACGAAATTAGATCTGTCCACAGCTTCTTTAAGGAAACTTCTCTCTCAATTATTTCGCTAGCCATGCATAATAATGTCACTCCAGGCAGTTTCTCAGGTCCATTATTTAAATCCAATTGACGCCGAACGACCAGGAACAAAGCTAGTTTTCTCCGTGGATGCGTGGCGCGATTAGTGAATCTAAATAGTGCCGCTTTGAAGCCACTCGTGATTGATTGATTGATTGATTGATTTGAGGTTTAACGTCCCCGTCAATACTGTACAGGTCCTGTTGGAGACGTTGCTTCCAATTTTGCGGGGGTTTTACCCGACATTAAGATGAAATGACATCTCAAGCCCTTTCGCCCAATGAAACCAATAGAGTTTATAAGCATGGACGGTCCGACTCGCACCGCTTTGCTGGGCAGGCTTAGATCATCTAAGCGGTTTACCAGTACTCGTGTGCTGTCGGTTTCAGTTCTGCATGTAAGCATCATGCAGCCCATCTATTTCTTCAAGCCCTGATGGGCGGGGACCGGAAGCCACTCGTGAAAATACAGATTTTGGTGTTCATTCGATGGAATAAAAATCGACCTTACACTGCAACAATTAAATACCATCTATGTATCAGTTATCCTCTATATTAGCATGACTCCTACCATAATATGTTGTACTTCACTATACGTATTTGAATAGACAGGCCTAAGCAAACAGTGTAGACCCAGGTGAGACTCCGCAGAACGCGGCGTCTCATCAGGTCTCCACTGTTTGCCACTCATCCAGTTGTTTTAGGCACAACTTTGGGTACTTTGTACTTATTAAATAATCGATAACAAACAAATCAGTAATGATAATCATTTTTGTTGAATTTATCGATCAATTAATCGATTATCCTATGAATTGTGCCAGCCTTACTCAAAGCCTTGCCTGATAAACTTGATACCAAATGACACTCTTACGACCTGAAAGCCGTAACAAAGGAAAGATGCATAGCCTGAAAAAATCCCCGCCTATGGTGGGATTCGAACCCGGGCCGCTCGGGTGACAGTCCACTGCTCTTACCCCTGAGCCAAAGAGTCGACTCCCTGACGCAGTTGTCAGAGAGTTGTTATAAACCTAGAAGCTATGCATATGATCTACCAAAGTAGATAATGGAAGGGAGGTAACAACACGAATATGGTATTCTCTCTAGCTCACATGGGAGCTTTATCCTAAAGATCCTAATGTTTCAGGAAAAGTGAATGACATTATTAAATAGCCCGACTTTACTCTTCATTGAAGAGCAAATATGTTAAACCGTGAGGACTCATAAACTCAAAGTTAGTGCTAAGACTAATAAATGTATCTTTAACATTTAAGAAACGAATCCCTTCTCTGTCTGCAAGTTCAGTGATCTCCAACATGTATTTATCACGTCTCCGCATAATATTGTTTTGGAGTGGTGGGCGTTTAGTTTTAATAAAGTGTATCACATTGCTTCCAAAGAAGGTTATATATTTTAACTGGTGTTGTGTAACAGTGTAACATATGTTTGATTTTTTTTCTGATATAAAACAACGCAATACTAACCAAAACACAAACAAAAACCAAAAACAAAAAAAAAAAAAAAAAAAAAAAGACAGCAACAGCCGGATAAATTCGATTCCTACGAAAATATTATATGGAGTAGGTCATTGGAAATCAGGTTGGGCCAAGTATAGCGTAGCTATACACCTTTGACTGTGATCGTATAGTGTTTCAATAATTTTAATAAAATACAACTAAAGTCATATTGAGAGTTTCAGCAGCTTTATTAGGCAGGCACCTCATACGAGTGCACAACTCCTAAACCAGACTAACGGTCTGCAAGCTGATCAAGTAGACATCCTAAGTCATCCGAAGTCTTGGTCAGAAACCCCAGTATTTATAATCACTACAAAAATCTCGCGCAATATCCCTCTCTCATTGCATCATGCTTGTTATCACAACTCTTGCCAAAATCTCTTCTAACTATAAGCTATCTGTCATGATTTTGATGACTGCACTAATAATATGATCTTTAAAATGCAGTTTCATCAGGTTTCTAAAGTACTTCACATGGACACCTGCTTAAATAACCTTTAAATGGAAATGTCAGAGTCATATGATATTACGAAATTATGATTTGAATGGCTGCCAGGTACATGTATGTGTAATTCAGGTGCATCTCTGCATTTTATACAAAGTTATATAATTGATGTTTCAGGGTTTTAAAATGAAGCTGTTTCATAATAAGAATTGAAGCTTAATATTTTCATAATAGTACTGAGACAGAAGCTTACTGCCTTTTCAACACTCATTCAGTCATATCATCATTCTTACACACCTTCAACAACATTTCAGTCATACACATGATAACATGCCTATGCAAAATATCATGTGCATAACATGACTATGTTATATACCTCCCATTGTTGAGTAAATTAATTAACCCCTTAATTAATTTATCTACTAATTCTGACCAAAACCTCTTGTACATATACTGTATACACAATTCATATATAATAAAACAAGATATCATCAACATACATCATTGACCAGGATGTATGCAATTAAACAAGATATCATCAACGTATATCAGTGACCAGGATGATCATCAATATATATCAGTGAGCAGGATGATATCTAAATAGTAACATGATATTATCAACATATATCATAAACACATGTCAGTGACCAGGATCATGCATAAACAAGACATCATAAACACATGTCAGTGGTAAGGATCCATTCACATATATAAGTGACCAGGATTATACGATACATATATCACTCATCAGGATGAAAACCAGGATGAATAACATATCATCAATCAAAATTAATTAACTAATTAATGTCATGTATGTTCCATGTGACTAGGATTATAATTGATCTAATATGTGACAAGGATCCAATAAAACATTTAACTAGGATTTGACCAGGATTAAGACCAGGATTAAAACAAAGTTTCAAAGTTTAATTGTTAATTAAATGTCTAAGATGTTTTCTTTTAATCACTTCTTTTAATAAACCCTTCTAATCTAGTAGACTTCCCAATTACCAGGATAAGCAATATACTTGTAACCAGGATTTCTACAAACTATAAGACCAATAAAGGGCTTATTAAACACACTGTTTTTAGATTAAGTTTTTATTCCTTTTTGGATCGAGAATTCACACAGTCACATTGTTCTTCCCTCAAGTTTATAACTGTCGGAGGTTGTGGAATAGGTATAACCGGAACTCTGTAAATTTTATTCGCCAATAGTATCCCATCGTTGTTATCTGAGCTGTGTGTTGGCTGGTGGTGTAGGTTGGTGATAAGGTAAGTTGGATGTGGTGGATGTTCTTTACAATATCCATAGTGTTCCTGTACAACACTAATGTCGTCTGGCTGTAATAAAATAAAGTTTACTGTCACATGTACATCTTCACCTAAGCATGACCTTAAGGGGCATACTCAGGACTTTATTATTTTAAAGTCACTTAAAGTTCTGATCACTAAATCTTCGTCCATGCATAGTCTTCAGGACTATACAAGGCACAAATAAATGTCACTGAAATGTCAATGTACTATAACCATTAGTACTACTACGATCACATGAGCTATATACATGATGAAAACACATCGTACGATAAAGTTCATATGTTATGCAAATAGTTCATAACATGTAACAATAGCTAAATACTGTTGAATAGCTTAATACTGTTAACATATCCCTGTTAACAAACACTGTTCATATAGCTGGTATTCAAAAATAAATCTGCTTAAAACACTGTGCACAGATTTTCCTTATTTCTTTGCCCATGCCGCCGTTGCATCAGTCCACTTGAAGGTCTTTTGTCCTTCCTCAACGTTATCGACGTTTTGTTCTTCGATCAGAGTGGACATCTCGATAACATCACCTTTGATCGGTGACCGTTTCACATTCACCTTCTCAAGATCATGTGTGTTAGCCTGTCTTACACCAATTATCTTATAGACAAAGTTTCTTCTACGTAAGATTATTAAGATAATTGCTATTAATAAAACCGTCGATGCAATACTGATTAGCATAACATGTATCCAACTAGTACTGGATTTATTCTCACCTAATATTACAGGTTTATAGTTTCTTGTTTCATGGAGTAGATTTTGTAAAGGAATCTCTTTCAAACCTGATAAATGTGGTGGCAACTTCAGTGGTTTAGATCCTAGTTTAGTTTTGACATCAGGCCAAAAGTAAAAGGTTGAAACATTATGTAATTTCAAAAGTGCTTGCAAAGGATCTGACCTTTCAAAGTTACTATGTCTGCCAAAATATTCAGGTAACTGTAAATATTTGTTTGAGGCTTTACATGTGTTATTTAACCGGATAATGCCAAGTGGTGGTGTGATTTTAATGTCAGCATTCTTCGGTTCATATGACTGACAATTTAATGTAAATGTCAGAGGTCTATTTGTAACAACAATCCAAATACCAAATGACAAGTACTTCGTAGTTGGCAACTTTTCATCCAACACAACTACTTGTTTACAATACTTTTTAATGTCATGCAGGTTTTGCATGAAGAGAGCAACAACGCAAAACTTATTTACATTGGTCTGATAAAATGCTGTCTCAGGATTGCAGAACTGAAAATGATAGTTATTACACATCTGAAATGTACTTTCAGATAGAAGGGAAAACTTCGTTTTATCCTTTGAGACCAGTAACATTTCATTTTCTAAACTGTATTTTAATAATACATCTGTCTGATTATTTGAGAGTAGCGGTAGTGGTAAGTTATGTATTTTATACACTTCATATTCTTCTTTTGTGTTAATTAGTGGAATCTTAAGGATGATTCTAATTTCATTATTTTCAAGGTATGTTATACATGTCAATGTCTTATAAAAATACCAAATATCCTTACGAGGATTTTTAGAAAGCTCAAAGTTATTAGGAAGTTTTGTTTCTACTTCAATTAATAATTGCTCCAAATCTTTAGGTGAGATTGTATTAGTTGATAAATGATGCATTGACAACATGTTTAGTTCGGATTTTAAGCTCTCAAGATAAAATATAGCATCTTGCGTGGTAAGCCTAATTTCATCAAGTATCATTTTGAATTGTAAGTATGTATGAATAAATTGTTCAAGTCTAACAAACTGTTGTTCTATTGTTCTTTCAAGCAATCTTATTTTATGGTCAAGCTTCTGAATAACGATGATGAGATCCATAATTGATCTCCTATTTTCTGCTACTTGCATTCTTGTTAAGTTAAGTACAGATAAACTTACATCAAGATCATGTATTATCTGATTTTGGTTAAGTGCCAAGGTTTTAATATTTCTATCTATGTTTTCAAGGTCACTTTCTGATACAGTGCCAAAAAGAGTGCTCATTAATTGTCCTATTATAGGAATTAATGACCTTTTGTGCTCATGATTGTTTACTGAAAGTGTCTGGTACTCATCAAAGTTTTCATAAACAGACTTGTATGTATCTGTTAAAAGGTTAACTTCAACATGTAAACTTTGGAATGTTTCTACATATCCCGTTAAATTTGACTTCTGATAAAATCTTGTCATATATTTCACAGTTTCATCAGTGCGAACAAGATCGTTTTGAATCTTTAAAATCAAATTTTCAAACGGTCTCAAATCATGAATAAATGTTACAGACCAGTGTGCATCGTTAATAAAGACTTCATTAGTCTTTTGAAACACAACATTTTCGGATGTAAAGAGTCCGAATGCTTGGCTAACAAACAATGATCCCAAGATTAATGTGATCATCATATTGTTAATCTGAAATTAAATAAAAATGGGCATTACTACACTGTTAAACGAGGTACTTATTTACAATTCACCTCAATTAACATACATGAGGCCTTTACCTCATTAAAGAACATAACATTACGAGGTCATTTTATAACATATTAGACATTAACCTCAAGAGTTGCTTTAAACTCTCTGCTTTATCTCGAGACTTCCTTCGTCTCTTTTGCAATGGCCTAACTGTCTCGCTGGCTACACTATTAGACAGTGGCTGCTGTGAATAAACTACATTCACATCCATATCACTAGCTAAATCATTGTTTTCAACCAAAGGCATAGAACAGGAATTATCAGAGGATAAATCGTCATTACATTCCATGTCCTTGACCTCAGTTTCTTCACTTTGATTTTGCCTAGTTTCTTTGTGTTTTAACCTTTTCTGTAACTCCATTAAAGGTATATCTTCTTCGTCAGAAGACGTTTCTCTTTCTTGTCTGTATTTCTTGACTAGCTTAGCCAAAGGAATTTGTTCTTCTGAATCAGAATCAGATTCTGTTTCTGACTCAGAGGCCTGAGGTGGAATTACATATGCTGCGTCCCTAAGTTTTCTATTACTTTCATTTTTGGAAACTGGCCAATCTTCTACATTTGCCAACATTAAATCGCCTGCATATACTCTACTTGTTGTACCATCTAATTGGTTTTTAATTATGAAAGATACAGGTCCAGTTTTCTCAATTATTCTATAATAAGGTTTCCATTTCTGTCCTAATTTACCCTTTCTTTGTTTATTTTGATAATAAACTGGATCTCCTACTTTTAAGTCTACCTCTGTAACATTTTTGTCTGCATATTTAGCCTGGCGTTTCTTTGCTTTTTGTAGGTAATTTCTGACATGTACAAAAGCTCTGTGCTGTTCTTGTAAAGCAACTTGATGGAAATCTTCACCTACATATTTTCTCCTAGGCTGTAATATATTGTCAACTGGCAATACTACATCTCTATTGTACAGCAAATAATAAGGTGAAAATTTAGAAGATTCACTAACGTTAAATCTAATTGCTGCTAAACTTTGACAAAGATACAAATCCCAACTCTGTTGATTATCAGCTACCATTTTAGCCAAAATGTCATGCAAAGTTCTATGAAATCTTTCAACTTTTGCATTGCTCTGAGGATGATACACGCTTGTCAAAATATGGTCAACATTAAGTTTTTCAAATGTCTCCCTGACCATCTTGTTTACATTCTCAGTTCCATTGTCCGTCACGATCTGTAAAGGACAGCCAAAACGTGGTAAAATGTGTCCAATGATCAATTCAGCTACTGTTTCAGCAGTCTTATCAGGAACTGCAAAAGCTTCAGGCCAACCACTATACCAATCGACAAATGCAATGATATATTTATTGCCTGACAAAGTTGTTGGATAAGGACCCGAAAGATCAAGACTAAGTTTTGCCATAGGGTATGGTGGAATATCTGTCTCTTGTAACGGATGTTTCGTTTTCTGCATTGACCTAGCTCTGCAAGTCATACAATCAGAAACATACTTGTGAATTTCTTTAAACAAATTTGGCCAAAAGTATTTCTGACGAATAGAATTAAAAGTTTTCTGTACCCCCATATGACCATTACTGTCATGATACTGAGTTACAACCAAAGATCTAAGATGTTTTGGAATATACAATCTTAAATTTGGATCGTCATTGGCATTTGATAAATAGTATACCAATCCATCTACCAAGAGATAATGTTTTTGAACATCTTTGCTCTCTTCCCCATTCAAAATCATTGACCTGATGTTTGAGATATCATCATCCCTAGTTTGTTCAATTTTCATGTCAAAGCCTTCTTTTGTAAAATCAGAACAGTCACACTTTTCAAATGTATCTTCATTTGGAAGACTACAACCAGCAAACGCTTTTGGATCAAACTGATTAGAGTCTAACACATTCACCTGATATAAGTTGTCATTGACATCAAGTGCCTTTTCCACTTCTACGTCTTCACTAACTGTACTTTCCTCAGTTTTGTTTACATTATCTGGATGCCTGGTAAGTAGGTCAGCGCATGTATTTGTTGTACCAGCAATGTACTCTATAGTACAATTATAACCTGACATACTCAAAGCCCAAAGTTGAATCTTTTTGTTTTGCATAGGAGATTCAAGCAAGTATTTCAGAGGTTTATGATCAGTTCTAATGACAAACTGAGCATTGTGCAGATAATAATCTAATTTCTGAAGAGCAAAATGTATCGCAAATGCTTCTTTTTCTACTACAGACCACTTACATTGGGACTTACTAAGTTTGTGGGACAAATAATAAATTGGTTTTTCATCACCCTCACACTCTTGTGTAAGGCATGCACCAACACACGAGTTGCTAGCATCTGTATAAAGAACATACGGTTTATTTGGATCTGGATAAACTAAAAGTGGGACAGCTGTTAAACTTTCTTTTAAGAATTCAAACGCAGTTTGATGTACATCTGACCACTTGTAATGTGCATATTTTCTTGTCAAAGCAATGATTGGTTCAGCTATCTGAGAGAAGTTTGGAATGAATCTTCTGTAGTAAGAACACATACCAATGAATGATCTTACTTCTTTTACACAAGTTGGAACAGGTAAAGATCTTATCGCATCAACCTTTTTTTCATCAGGTTTGATTCCTTGTTCACTAATAACAAAGCCAAGATAATTAGTTTCTAATTTAAGAAAACCACATTTCTTAAGCTTAAGTTTCAAATTATGCTGTCTTAATTTGTCAAAGATCAAACTAAGATGTCTCAAATGTTCTTCCAATGTTGAGCTGAAAATCAATATATCATCAAGGTATGCTGTAGCAAAATCATTGCAACCTTGTAACACAACAGACATAAGTTCTTGAAATACCGCAGGAGCATTAGAAAGGCCAAAGGGCATCACATTGAACTCGAATAACCCTTTGTGACATGCGAAAGCTGTTTTTTCTTTGTCCTTCTCATCCATGGCAACCTGCCAATATCCACTTTTCAAGTCCAAAGATGTAAAGTATTTTGCTCTACCAAGTAAGGCTAAGATATCATCTATTAAGGGTAAAGGAAAGGAATTTTTCTTTGTTATTTGATGTAATTTTCGAAAATCAACACAGAACCTTTTACTGCCATCTTTCTTGTCAACAATCACAACAGGAAATGACCAAGGTGATCTTGACCTTTTAATTACATTTGCATCTAACATTTCGTTAATTGCTTTGTCAATTACCTCTCTGTTCTTAATTGGAGTTCTATAAGGTTTCATCTTAATTGGTTCATGATTACCTATATCAATTTGAATTTTAACTGTGTCTGTTTTTCCTAATTCAGAATCTTTATTTGCAAACAAGTCTCTATTTCTCAAGATAAGATTTTCAATTTTTGACCTATATTTTTCAGGTACATCAAGATCGTTTAAGTCTAATTTATTTTCACAGCTGGTATTTTGAATAACTGAATCTACATGTGTAATATTATTTTGAAGCTCTGATATTTTAGCTAACAAACCATGTCTAT
Source organism: Lucinisca nassula (assembly GCA_963580285.1). Taxonomy (NCBI): domain Eukaryota; kingdom Metazoa; phylum Mollusca; class Bivalvia; order Lucinida; family Lucinidae; genus Lucinisca; species Lucinisca nassula. The sequence goes on from OY757019.1 coordinate 14,381,512, forward strand.
AAATTTTAATATATTTGTTGGTGTTGTTAACAATTAAAACTGGCAAAGATCTATCTTTTGCTAATGTAGAAACAGTATTAATAATTTGTAAGCCTGGTTGATTTGTTAAAAATCCTTTATCTATTTGCGAAACCTCATATGACGAACCTACTGGTAAGTCTGGATTTTCTCTTACTTTTCCATAGCATATCATGGCTGTATTAGGTTTTATTAAACATGTTCTTTTCATCCTAACTGTTGAAGCTATATGTATATCCTCCTCTAAATTAACATAGTGTTTACCATTGATTCTTAAACATTTTAAATCAAAATATATCCTAACGTTGTTCTGTTTAAGCCAGTCCAAACCAAGTATCAAATTTCTATTTAAATCTCGGATCACATAGAAGTCTTGAGACATTTCGGTACCACCGATACAAAACTGTACAGTAATGCAACCGTCACACTTAAGCTCACTCCCATTTGCAGATTGTAAACAAACTTTCTTTTGGGTGAGTCTTGGTTTATTCTTAAGCTGCTCGTAAATTCTACGGTGCATTAATGAACATTCAGCTCCAGTGTCTACAAGAGTTCTAAACCTTTGTTTACCTATTTTAATTAAACAAGAATTTGGACTGCCTGAAACATTGATCTTAAATTTTTGATGAGGTAAATGTCTATTGTTTTCTTTACTCATTACATCGACCCCTGTATGCAATGAGTGTCCCAGTTTTCCTGACCAGGTACTACATTTTGTACATTGTTCTGATGTCTAGGTCTTCCATGACCCATAGGTGGTCTACTTTGATGTTCTTTGTTTTTGCAATCTCTGGAAATGTGACCTTCTTGACCACAATTCCAGCACTTTACCCTAGGGTTTCTATTTTGTTGTGTACTATTAACCCTATTAAAATTTCTAAATTTAAACCGTTGACCTCTAGAATGGTCAACATCCATAGGTGCCTCTTTTCTTTGTGGGTGAAATGTATGTGACATTTGAACCCTAGCCCTAAGATTCTGCTCATTGGTGGCGATTGCAATAGCCCCCTGTAATGTATCTGGCTGATCTCTCAATATTTTTAGTTTCAAATTGTCTTGGGTCAACCCATCAACAAAAATGTCAATAAGTTGACGTTCAACAGCATCGCCTCCTTGGTTTTGGTAGGCTTCTTCCGCTAAAGAAAGAATTCTTTCAGCGAAAAGCTGTATGTTTTCCCCTACTTTTTGTTTTACGCTGCGTAACAATGACAACGCCATTTGCCTATCCGTAACATCACTGAAACGGACAGCTAATTGTTCTTTAAGTTGTTGCCAATTTCCGTCTGGGTTAGCCGCCATATACCTCTGTATAAAACCACTAACTGCTCCCCCAGAAGATTGATATGCAATCAACTTCTTTCTTGCCTCAGGTATATCAGCAAGAATTGAATATTTTTCAATGGATTTTATCCATTCCCTAAAGTTTTTGGAGTTGCCATCAAACTTGATCACGCTTGTTGAGGCCCCTTGTGTTGTTAACGCCTGTGATACATTGGCAAGTTCTAATTGAATATTAACAAAAGCCTGTGCAGCAGGATCAAGCTGTTGTTGATGCTGAGCCTGTGCTTGGGCTTGTCCTTGTTGAGCCATATTGAAAAAAAATAAAATAAAATAAAATAAATAAATAAATAAATAAATAAATTAATCTAAAATTAATTTTGGCCTACATTTTTAGTTTTCTTTTTAGATTAATTTTCTTCCATAATTTTGCATGATAATTGGTGACAGAACAAACAACAAACATAACCAGAAAAAGTAAAAGTAAACGTCACCTACCTTGGTGTCCATTTTTCTGTTCTCTGTCGTAAGGTTCCTTTTTTAATTTAATCCGCAGCACGGCAACAAAGCAAGATATATAGCGTAGCTATACACCTTTGACTGTGATCGTATAGTGTTTCAATAATTTTAATAAAATACAACTAAAGTCATATTGAGAGTTTCAGCAGCTTTATTAGGCAGGCACCTCATACGAGTGCACAACTCCTAAACCAGACTAACGGTCTGCAAGCTGATCAAGTAGACATCCTAAGTCATCCGAAGTCTTGGTCAGAAACCCCAGTATTTATAATCACTACAAAAATCTCGCGCAATATCCCTCTCTCATTGCATCATGCTTGTTATCACAACTCTTGCCAAAATCTCTTCTAACTATAAGCTATCTGTCATGATTTTGATGACTGCACTAATAATATGATCTTTAAAATGCAGTTTCATCAGGTTTCTAAAGTACTTCACATGGACACCTGCTTAAATAACCTTTAAATGGAAATGTCAGAGTCATATGATATTACGAAATTATGATTTGAATGGCTGCCAGGTACATGTATGTGTAATTCAGGTGCATCTCTGCATTTTATACAAAGTTATATAATTGATGTTTCAGGGTTTTAAAATGAAGCTGTTTCATAATAAGAATTGAAGCTTAATATTTTCATAATAGTACTGAGACAGAAGCTTACTGCCTTTTCAACACTCATTCAGTCATATCATCATTCTTACACACCTTCAACAACATTTCAGTCATACACATGATAACATGCCTATGCAAAATATCATGTGCATAACATGACTATGTTATACAAGGTTATAGAACTTAGCATAGAATTTATGTGACTAGTCCAACAAATACAAGAGGGTGCGAATATATAGTATTTAGTGTGGTACTGCTGGATTGCATTGATATTAGATTCTGAGGCACTTGCGTATGTTTTGTTTGTTTGTTTGATTTGAGGTTTAACGTGCCTAAAAATACAGTATATGCCATTTTGGAGACGCTGCTTTCAATTTTGTGGGACTTTTACCCGACATTGAGATTAAATGACATGTCAAGACCTGTCGCCCAATGAAACCAATAGGGTTTTTACGCATCGACGGTCCAACTCACACCGCTTTGCCTGGGCGATTTATTTATGTTGTTGTTTGTTACTTACTGTGTGTATCACTTGTGTCTTTTTATTTTGGATGGCCATATGGCCATTTAGTGGGAAAGTAACTGTCCTTATAGCCTTCCTTTGTTTAGGTTTCCATTATGGTATGGTCGCTTAATGTTTGTGTTTCTTTCCCTTTGGTGTCTTTGATGGGTTGAGTAAGTTAATTGTATCGATCCTGATCTTTGTTTTACTTCTACTTAGTTTACCAGTATTCTTGTGGGGTCGGTTTCAGCTCTGCGTGGAAGCATCATGCAGCTCATCTATTTCTTCAAGCCCCGATGGGCGGGGCCATCTTGCGTATGCAACCAAATGCCTGATTAGATAACGGCAAAAATCTGCAACAGTATATTCTGCGATAGACTGACGGAAACTCGACTTCATCACGTAATGTTCATTGGCTGGCATTAGGTTTCGCTCACAGCGCTGGTTGTTTTGTGCAAAATAGTACTTTTTAACTAAACAAAAGTGTAAGTGTATTAAAATGTGGATGTACACTGTAAGTGTATTGCAAAATTGTCATTTGGGGAGGTAAACGTCGGTTTTACGGTCGCAAAATGAAATTTCCGACCGTAAATCCGCCGAATTATCGCCACAAATGACAATTTTGAATACAGTTATCCCATAAATAAACTGTCGATGCGAGATAAATAGAATCCACCATTGTTTTTCAGTGGGGACAAAGAAATCACAACCCCAGGGTTCAGTGGTTACCGGGTAAACGAGGATTGCCGAGTTTCCACAGGAGAGCAGGATCCGAGGGTTGGGATTCCATGTCCCCACTGAATAGTAATGATTTTATCAAGTTTTTAAAGAATCATTTTATAAACATTGTATATACGTAAAAACTGCATGTGCTACGGTGATGTGATATGCCTATACATTTTAAACATCTACCATACAAGACTGTAAATACGTTTTACTCAAGAAGAGGTTCCTCATCATTGAGGGGAAAGACCGGATTACAGATTACAGATCATTGTTTCTCATTTGCATGTACAACCTGCAGACCACGGTTTGATTGTAAAAGAGAAGTGAAAGCAATGATCAGGAATCAATACACTTATCTCACACTTCCCATCAATCACGTGAACAAGTCCGTGAAGTGACGACCCCCTAAACCCCACTTTATATAGAGAAAACTGGGGTTGATGGGGATAAACATTATTTTTCTTATTTCTGCTTCAAGACATAGGTTGTTGGTACTCGTAAGAACTGCCTCAATGGGGCGGTTCTAACGAGCACCCACAACCTATGTTTTGAGCATTTATAAGAAAAATATCAGGGATTTTCACGAGAAAAGTAGCTATTTTGGAGATGTGAAAAATGCACTTTGTCACAAGGGTGAGTTATCGTAATGGCTAAACTGGCGAAAAAGAGGCAAAACCAAATATTGTAACAATGCCTAGATACTATCATACCTAACAGTTACTTCTGATTCAATTAAAACAAACATGCCCGCACTTGAGGTTTTAGTTCAGAAGAAAAATACAATTAAAGACGTGTATACGTCTGAACTGCTGTTTACCAGCTACTGAGCGGGCGTCATGATGTCAAAATTGATTTCCTGATAAAACTGTATGATGAAAATATAATAGAAAGTTGTTGACCCTTGGAACAGCCTTATTGGGACGTTTCTTACTAGTGCCCTAAACCAAATAAGAATAATAAAACATACCCTTGTAAACTGGTAAGATAAGGCCACAATCAAAAGACGAAACCATCTCAAGTCACCTAAAGAAAGTAAGCGACAAGGAGGACACACAAAAACATCAGTCGAAACATAAACAAATGGCACAAAGCCAATAAGACCCTACAAAAGAACGACGTAAGCAGTAAGACTTCTGGGGTAGGAGGTGGGGATGGGGGCTTCAACTCCAGAGTTTATGCAATAAGTTCTGAAGCAATTTCATCCCTCGCCCTTGGTTCCAGGGCATTATGACAATAACACATTGATTTGCGCGGTGGCTTCCTAGCACAACAGTGACTCATAATAAAACATACAGTAAAACGATCATGTATACGACTATCATGAATCAGGGGGGGGGGGGGGGGGGGGGGGGGGGGGCATTGCCTTCACGTCGATTTAGAGTACTGAATAATAATCCTACATCAGAGCAGAAGAAAACCGACAGTTAGATCATGGGTAGAACCCAGGAAATATCAGGCTCAACCCCCTCTTGAATTCAAAAGGATGGGGCCGCCATAGAATCCGAATGCCTGCCCACCGCCGTGCAACCGAAGAGCGACGCAATGCAACAATTTTCCTGGACTCACCGAACAATTTTAAACACTACCTAGTATTTTTCCGAATCAATAAACTAAATATCCAGAAAATTCAGGTCCCACCAGTCTCTGTTGCAGAAGTGTCTTCAAAGAAACGTCATGTTTAAAAATAATGTCATCATGTCGACAATAAAATTGTGAAAATGTTATGCGCAGTTTATGATACCGATAGCCCTATTTTACAGGTTTCTTTCTGTTAAAAAACTGTTACAATAATTAAATAGAAGTGAAGGCAATGATCAGGAGGGGATGGTGGCTTTAATCGATTTTACGTGGCCACAATCCTCGCCCTTACTTCCGTCGCGATTTAGACAAATAATTTGTTCAGTCCGCATGAAGGCCTCCTAACTCATCAGTGCAACCTCTCCGAGAACACAAAAAAATCAAACAACTGTGTTTTAATTGAATCAGAAGTAACGATGAGGACTCGACAGCAAGAAACCACTGCAGTGCCGGAGCAAAAGAAAACCAACAGTTAGAATATGACAACAGGCTCTCACCTTTCATTACATTCAGTTTTCATTACATGGACTTGTTACAGTGATACTGCGCTGTTGCAAGCGATCTTAAATGTATGTATGAAAATCGATTTTCTGTAATCCTGTATTGCTTCTATTCTATTGAAGTTATTAATACAAACAAAGATGTTACGTCAGACAACTTATTAAATTTCTTTCTTTCTTTCTTTTTTTTTTTTTTTTTTTTTTGAACCAGTAGGGAACAAATAGTCAGGTTCCTTGGCCTTTAAGAGGGCATTAAAAATATAATGATGGGTAAAAACAGCAGCAAATTACAGATTGATAAATCAAAAAAAGACGAAAAGGCAATGATCAGGTTTTGATAAAATTAACCCACAGCTCCCATCAGAGACACCAAGGGAAAGAAACACAAACATGAAACAACTACACCCTAATGGAAATATCACTAGCGGTAAGCCAAAAATGACTGTCACTTCCCGAAAAAATGGTAAATTGGCTAGCTAAAACAAAATAATATAAGCGATACACACACTCCAAGATAGAAGCCTCCGTGGTGCAGTGGTAACGCTACTCGCCTTGTAAACCAGGGATCGCAGGATCGATCCCAGGCTTCTCCAGACTTTCGGATGAGTCTTTAAACCGAGGTCCCGTCTCCGTATGACCTTAGCTGTTGGTGGGACGTAAAACTAAAACTCACTCACTCACTCACACTCCAAGACACGCCATAACAAAATAAACCACGACAGAAGAACCGCGTTGATAACCCTGATTATAACGGTAGCGTCACGTGAACAAGTCCGTGAAATAAAGACCACGCTAAACCCCACTTTATATAGAAAAAATGGGGTTTACGGGGGTGTTCACTATTTTTCTTATTTCTGTTCCAAGACATAGGTTCTGGGTACTCGTTAGAACCGCATCAATGAGGCGGTTCTAATGAGCACCCACAACCTATGTTTGCAGTATAAATAAGAAAAATGTCGCGGATTTTCATCGGAAAAGAAGACAAATTGGAGATGTGAAAAATGCACTATGTCGCACGGGTAATTTATCGTATTGACTTGTATCTCTGCTCAAAATATGTTCCGTTCTTTACCCATATAAGCCCACCGGCCCCGATAGCTCAGTTGGTAGAGTGTCCGCTCCGGGGAACGGGAGTTCACGGGTTGGATCCCGGGCCGCGACATACCAAAGTCGTTAAAAATGGTACTAGCTGCTCCTCGCTTGGCACTCAGATTTACGGGGTAGAGCTAGGACTGGTCGACCCAGTGTCAGGATAATGTGACTGGGTGTGGTATCCTGTAATGTGTCTGGGACATGATACTTCAGTGAGGCAGCACTATAAAAGTGAGCATTGAGCTCCCTGTCGCAACCAGACACCGTCGTGATATGACTGAAAAATTGTTAAACCCGAATTCACACACACACACACACACACACACACACACACACACACACACACACACACACACACACACACACACACACACATATAAGCCTAACGGCCCCTTTTCTGGGTCGCTGGCAAGCAGAACTCGGCGTCTAATCCGGGGCTACACTATTTGCTTAAAGAGCAGTCATTTTTATGTACCGCTAATTAACTAAAACTGATACCAAATAATTGTAAAGGGAGCCTCCAAACTCATTAGCTGGAATAATTTATTCCGTTGTCTTATATGGGTTAATAATTTGACGCTTTAACCAATCCCAATGCAGGCATATCAAACAATGTTCGTATTGCAAAATTTGGGAGTAGAGTGGGAAAAATATCCTATTAACTGGATTGAAAACTGGATTAGCGGCAGACTGAGAGGTATTAAAAGCTTGATGCTTTTTTAACTTACTCCAGAAATGTTTTATTCACATTTATTGGAGAATTTAATATCCTAAAATTTCTCTTTTTATCCAATCGTCTTGATCTAACGATTACGGTTTATTCAAGTCAAATTGTCCTTATAACGAAGTTATAAAAATGGTATCATTCAAGATTGTTTAATGAACAGCATTGCAATCCCTGCCTTTGCAAGGAAGCAATCACACCAGGAAAACACGCCTATATAATTTTGACCCTTTGAACCCCAGTTTTATATAGTAAAACTTGGGTTTACAGGGGTAAACCTTATTTTTCTTATTTCTGCTCTAAACTATGTTGTAGGTACTCGTTAGAACCGCCTCGATGAGGCGGTTCTATCAAGTACCACAACCTATATTTTGAGCAGAAGTAAGAAAAATATCACAATTTTTCATCTTTCGGCGGTTACGTTTACAATGTACTTGTATAGTCATGTTTTCGTAATGCTTCCTAAGAAACTGACATTGTGATTACCGATAAGGGCCGTCTTAATATGGCTGTTCTAACAAGTATTCAGAATAAATGTATTTTGCAAATTGTCTGCATCACGACAGTACGCCTATATAATTCTGACCCCCGTGAACCACACTGTTATATAGTATATAGTAAAATTGGGGTTTACAAGGGTAAGCCTTATAGTTTCTTATTTCTGCTCTAACATATCGATTGTGGGTACTCGCTAGAACCGCCTCATCGCCGCCTCCGAGGCGGTTTTATCGTGTACCAACAATCTCACAATCTTCTTTTTTAGCAGGTATAAGAAACAATATCACAAGTTTCTTTTCATTTCTTTTTTTCGGTAAAATTTACAAAGTGTTTGTATAGGCGTGTTTTAGGGTCGCAATGAAACCGAGACGCTTCTGTTTACTAGCTTCAATGCGATGTTAATTTCAAAACGCTAACTTTACAGTTGTAGTGCACAACGAAGGTAACGTGACACCTGATAGGCTAACGTAGAAACATTTCAGCAGTATACTTATGTAGGGGATATTGAGTTGGGGCACACTATTACCTACAATTTACATGTGCTTCCAGCGAAGAATCAGATCAGCCTGCACATCCATATTGTCTGACTAGAGACTTCTCTTGCTGCATGAAGGGGCATTTGGCACATAGCTATCCTTAGAGCGCACAACGAAGACTGCCAAGACTGCGCGGATGCGCAGGCTGATCTGAGTCTTCGCTGGGCGCTCATGTACATGTAAATTATGGGAAATGCTGTGCCTCGGATCAGTTGTCATTTGAGATGGTAAATCGAAGGTTTTACGGTCGGAAATTTCGTTTTACGGCGATGCGTCAACGGAGCCAAAAAATGTAATTTTCTACCGTAATGAAAACGATCTTTCTCGAAAAAAATAATATTAACTCGTTTTCGAAAAGTTGCTCGAAACAGCCAGCGTGATCATCTGCGTATAACCAAACGCCAACAAAGTGGAAATGTCTCCAAAATGACATTTACAGTGTCGACGGGGACGTTAAACCTAAAATCAAATAAAACAAAAACAACAAATGGAAAACGACGTTACATGATGACGTCGGTCTTCCGACAGTAGATTTTTAAATGCACTTGTGTACTGAACGCGACGTCTGATTGGATAACGTCAAAAATATGCTACAGTATATCCTGCGACCCACCATGGGTCACGTACATGTAACTTCGCTTTTCAGGACTTGCATTTGGCTTTTAGCAGCTCCCAGAGCTGGCCTTTTTGTGCAAAATTGTCACTTTTGATGATAAAACAACAGAATAAATGCATCAGAATGGTCATTTGGGGAAGTAAATCGTCGGGGGTGAAGAGGATATTTATTATCTTTTCTTACTTCTGCTCCAAGACATAGGTTGTGGGTACTCGTTTTAACCAGTTCAAATAGGCGGTTCTAACGAGCACCTACATCCTATCCTTTAAGTATAAATGAGATTAAAATCACATTTTTTTTCATCAGAATAATAACTATTCTGGAGATATGAAATAAAGACGTGACCGCAATGATCAGAACTACCCAACACCTCCCACCAGAGACACCAAAGAGAAAGAAATACGAACATGAAATAACCAAACCCTAATTGAAATACCACAAGAGACTAGAACAGTTACTTTCCCACAAAATGGCCAAAGGGCTATCCAAAATAAAACAGAAGTGAAGACAATGATAAGGAATCGATACAGGCGGGTTGTGAGGATGGGTTGCTGTTGGCTTAAATCGATCTTACGTGGCTACATTCCTCGCCCTAGTTTCGATTGCAGCCTAGAAAAGTAATTTGTTAAGTCCGCAAGAAGGCTTTCTTACTCATCAGTGCTAAATCTATAAAGATGGAACAACGATTAGAGCTCGACAGCATGAAATAATTGAAATACTGGACCAAAAAAGGCCAACAATTACATGTATACTCCGGTGGGCTACGGCACCTATTGGCTACCATATCAACCAGTATTCAATCTATTTCTGGGCGCACATGTAAATTGTAGGAAATGCTGTGCCCCGGCTCATTTTTGTTTAAAGTATATAAACACCATTTGCAGTGAAATAGAGGATCTTACATGAGTGCTCATGTATTATTGAATTTATTAAACGAGTTGAGGAAAAAGGATAAAATGCGAGGCTTTGCCGAGCATTTTATCCCTTTTCCTCAACGAGTTTAATAAATTCAATAATACATGAGCACGAATGCAAGATTCTATTTATCATATGACATTTAAAACGCATTTTATTCACGATTGTTTACGAAAATGTCAATATGCCGCCATTAGTAAACGCGACGTCGATAAGGACGTCGTACATGTAACGTTACGGGACGTATCTAGCTAATTTGCATATTTAATCCACTAGTGGATTATCGAAAATAATAAATGACGTTATTACACTCTCAGACGCGACGTCATATGATAAAACTATTTAAAATGTGCAATAACTGTCGCACTTGTCATCAAACATAATATTGCATATGATTTAGGGTGTGCGTACAATTCGGGCATCTACGAGCGATGTAAATTAATAAGATCATATTTATGTTTATAATAGTCTGCACTGTAAAACTACGGTCAGCTTATTATAAGAAAGTTAATTAAACTTGGGACGGGCTTGATATGTTAAGACTATAATTTACACCGGTTGAGATTACCTTTTTACTCACTTTAACAAGGAACGTAGGTACGCAGTTAATAATACATCATAAAGGGTTCCATAGTTTTGAGGCTGAACATGCGAAATAATTGTCATCAGACCAGAATCAGAATAACATAGCGCCGTGCTCAGCCTGGGCTCAGCCAGTGGGTCGTAAGCAGAATATCTTAGCTGACGTGTACCGGTTTTGGAAACGGGCCTTTGTAAGTCTGATATATATTTTGGTTTAATATTTTTAAAGCTTTACAAAATAGAAGTGAAGGCAATGATCAGGAATCGATACAATTAATCCACATCAACCATCAGAGAAACCAAAGGGCAAGAAAGAACTAGACCCTAATGGAAACATCAATAGCGGAATGCCAAATGACCAGTTACTTAACCACAAAATGGCCAAATGCCTATCCAAAATATAGAGGATCTTCCATGAGTGTTCATGTATTATTGAATTTATAAAACGAGTTGAGGAAAAGGGATAAAATGCGAGGCTTGTCGAGCATTTTATCCCTTTTTCTCAACGAGTTTAATAAATTCAATAATACATGAGCACGAATGCAAGATTCTATTTATCATATGACATTTAAACGCATTTTTTCACGATTTATTTACAAAAAATGTCAATATTCCGCCGTTAGTAAACGCGACGCCTTTAAGGACGTCGTACATGTAACGTTACGGGACGTAGCTAGCTAATTTGCATATTTAATCCACTAGTGGATTATCGAAAATAATACATAGAGGTTATCATATGGTAGAGGTGTGCCTCTAAGTCATATTGGCACCGGTATGTCATATTGGCCCGAGGGCATCAAAGAATCTTGGCGTGATTTCATAAAATGGTGGCTAATCATTTCTTGCTCTTCTTCCCTGTGTTTTTTTGGCAAATAAATCACAGTTCCTGCCTATTGGCTATATAGGCATGTTGTGTTGGAAATAAAGATAAATATGACTTAGAGGCACACCTTCACCATATCATAACCTCTTTATTACATCATTTATATAGCATAGTTATTGCAACGTGAAGAAATGAAGGCAAAGAGAATATTTACTTTTTAAAGGTTGATGCCGGGAACGTTTCATCGAGTGTGTTGAGGATATATTTTCGGTATCCGACGAAAAAAAAAAAAAAGAAATTCCTTTTAAATTATATAACTGATTAGTAGGCCAACACTAACCATGCTCGCGGTAATACAGTAACATAGTAGTGCGCAGCAAATTACGTCACAAGTGACGTCGCAACTGTAAGTTTCAAAACATAAACAAATCGCCATTTTAAATACAGCATTTCTGCAGTTCAAAGAATGCTTTTTAAGGTATTTTACAGAATGTTTTGTGCTTATTTGAAGACCATTTTAATTTTCAAGGCTCTTAGTGTCATTCATCAAGCTACTGCATAACCGTGTGTAGCAGTCGGTCGCGGTGGTTGTTTACGTTAAAATACAAGACAATTTTTGGGGACATTTTTCCCTCCCACAGATTTCTTCCGCACAATTTCCAGCTCCTCATAAGTGAAGGGATCTGTTCGTTTAAGGTGGTTGGCAAGACCTTATTGTTTCATTGTTTCAAATGTTGGGACATCCCTCCTGTGCTTGAAAGCACCGTCCTTCACAATGCTTCCCAATCGTGAGTGGACTTCGTTTAAAAAAGTATTTTGTTTTTCATTTTTCATGCTTGCCACGAAATATCAGACTTTTCTCAAAATCTATTGTTATCACTGTCTTCTATCGCTCTGTCTAGGTCGAGAAGTCGGGTTGACATTGCTTGAAGTGATTTTTCTGCGGCCATTTTGAAGCTTATGGAGTACGGCATTAACGTACTATTGCTATAGTAACAGAGTGGAGAAGTGCCAATATGGAAAGGCAGTGCCAAAAATCCATATTATATGGATTTGTGGCCCAGTCACGTGACTGTGCCATGAAAATAGCGAAAAAATGAGCCTGTATTGCCAGATTCTAATGTAATTTTCCTATAGAAGGTATGTAATAAATGACATTATTACACTCTCAGACGCGGCGTCATATGATAAAAAAAAAGATATTAGCACTACACACACTCTGAGACAAACCATAACAAAAATAAACCGCGACAAAAGAACCGCCTGGGATTTTCAGTGAAAAACATTTCACTGGCGGGCATAAAATTATCTGTCATATCATCAAAAGATTTAACGGCTAAACTTCTTAATCAGCGTTATCGGAACTATAAACTACGCAAAGCCTTTTCAAAATGTAATAGACGTCAATCTGATTTAATTTCAAAGTTCAATATTGGACTTAAATCTCTTCTGCAACAAGGTCTATCGGAACCAGAATTTTATGGTGACTTAGTATATAAATTCAGAAAAAAATATATAACCGCAATGACTTCAGCACCCAATTTCGTAAAATCATTCTTCGCTATAAAAAGATGGGGTATAAGATACCTGTAAATGTTATACGACAGACTGCATGCATGGTAGTTAACCCAATAGCGGTTGACAACTTTGCTTCCCTATTTAATTGCACGCCGATGGGTCAGGCCTCAGGTTCTATGACGGTTCCAGCGTGAAGGCTTACTGAGAATTAGAGCGGATCTAATTCTATGTAATGTTGGATGGTGCCTGATGCTCTGTCTCTGCTCGGGCCCATCGGAGTCTAAATATTGGTTTTCTTCTGCTCCAGCATTTCAGTGGTTTCTTGCTGTCGTGTGCACACCGTTGTTTTATCTCTGTGGTTGTTTGATTGTTTGTGTTCACGGAGATGTTGCACTGATGAGTTAGGAGTTATGACTTAACACATTATTTGTCTAAATCGCGACGGAAGTAAGGGCGGGTATTGTGGCCACGTAAAATCGATTTAAGCCCCCCCTCCCCCCCCCAGAGGAATTTGTTTCACTGGCCGTTCCAAGGCGGTTCGTCTGCCGCGGTTTATTTTTGTTATGGTTGTCTTTGAGTGTTTATATCGCTTATTTTATTTTGTTTTGGATAGCAATTGGCCATTTTGTGGGAAAGTTACTGTCCTTTTGGCTTTCCGGTATTGATGCTTCCATTAGGGTATCTTGTTTCATGTTTGTGTTTCTTTCCCTTTGGTGTCTCTGATGGGAGCTGTGGGTTAATTGTATCGATTCCTGATCATTGCCTTAACTTCTATTATGCATCGCTATGTGCAATGTCCAAGTACAGATGCCAAAAATAAACACGGCCTACAATCAAACAAGGCGTTAACGCCATAGCAGGGTTTTCAAATGTAATCGTTTGTGTTGATTGACCCCCGCCAGTTTGAGGATATCTGATGTTTACGTAATCTTTTTAGCTCTGGATAGTAACATTTGTGTTTGAGTACATCTATTGTCCTTTGTTGCTTTCCAATAGAATTATATTGCGTCCCATTGTTCCTGTTTCAATTTTGATTTGGACATATTACTAAAATTTGTGTTTAGTATCTCAGCATTTCTTATAGAGGGCCAACAGTCTCGAAATTCCATTTTCTTCATTTTTTCTTTTCTTGCGGACATTTTTCCAGAACATGCACAGCAGATGTGTTGAAAATAAATTTATTTTGTTAAACACTTGAAGTGTGTGTATCGTGTGTATAAAGCAGAAAAACAATCATTTCGCATATGACATACACGATTCATTGTACTATAATGGCTATACGCTAGTCTTACACCAGTCTTAATTATCTTCACTGCAGCTGATGATGTGCTGTGTAGCAGCCGTAAAACGTCTCCCCGTTCATCATCATAGTGTAGATTATATACTGACCGGAAATAGAAACTATACACTTTTAAATTGTCTCGCCTGACAAAACAAGTGGATAATTCAGTTAAAAATTAGTGATTAAGGATTTGACTAGCTATCGACATGAATCCTGTAGCAATTTAAAGAAAATCTAGTCTTCAAAATAATAGTTTTGGGGGAAAATGTAAAAAAGTGCATTTTTCACAAAATCTGTTTGTAATTGAATTTTGACTTCAACATGTTTGCGTATAGGTAACAAGTGAAAAGCAAGGAATAAAAAAATAACATAAAATCTAAAAATTATCGAGAAACAAACATTCTATTGAAATCTCAAAAACTGCTTTTTTTCAGCGAAATTTTCAAAATAATGTTTCGAGCCAAAAATCGACACAAAAGTGCCTTCAGTCGTTTTAGCATCTTCAGCTGTGTATTAAATATTGATAAAAACAAAAACCGCAATCAGAAATGCCATACTTTTCGCCCACTTCCGGTGGTTTGGTCCAATATTTAAACGTCGATAACATTTCAACCGTTGTGAAAATTTTCATTTTGTAAACAATATTCCCAACGTTAGATGATGCGTAATAACTGGTAAAAATTGGAGCCACATTCGCGACACAAAATGTTTGACTCAATGGAAACTTGAACAGCAAGATTTGGAGCCTTGCTTTGAACCTCTGGTTCTACCCGTAAAATCGTAGCTATCATTAAACATTTTATTCGATAAATCAGACATGCCAATGATGATAATTTATATAATGGGGAATTCAAATTTCATTAAAATGTTTCGTCAGTGACAACTAAAAAATGAGTGTATAGTTTCTATTTCCGGTGAGTATATTTTCTGGTCCTTTGGGATCATTGGGTTCATTTTGAATCAATTTGAAAATAGAGTTCTGCTCAAACCGGTGCTTGGGGGCGTGGCCGGTGTTGCACATTTTAGTACTGGTCAGGAACAGGCTCAGTAAAAGCGTGTCTGTTATTTTCGTTTATTTGGTGTATTCTTTGCTTCTAAAGGATCTCATTTCAGCACTTATTTACCCCGGTCACAACTAAGTTATACCTTCGCCCGCTTTACGCGCTCCAATTTAAAGGCAATCGTATGCAGGCCCTACTTACGCCTGCTTTCGTAGCTTACGCCAGCGGAAACTACGCCTGCTTTATGCACACGGCCCCAGACCAGTTTGTGTTTGTCTTCATTACGATAACACACCCGTGCGACATAGTACATTTTGTCACATGTCCAAAATGGCTACTTTTCGGTTGAAAATCCATGATATTTTTTCTTATTTATACTTCAAATATAGGTTATGGGTGCTCGTTAGAACCGCCTCATTGAGGCGGTTCTAACGAGTACCCACAACCTATGTCTTGGAGTAAAAATAAGAAAAATGATGTTTACCACCGTAAACCCCAGTTTTCTCTGTACAAAGTGGGGTGTAAGGGGGTGTTCATTTCACGGACTTGTTCACGTGATGACTTGGTGGAAAAAAAAACTCCTATTCCCGAGACAGGACTCATGCAACATGTCGGGTTTATTACCCTGACACATATTTAACAGAGCCCTGTGTGGGCTTTTGGTAAAATCGATTTAAGCCCCCCAGTGGAATTCGTTTCCGCTGACCGTTCCAAGGCGGTTCTTCTGTCGGGGTTTATTTTTGTTATGGTTTGCCTTTGGGTATTTGTGTCGCTTATGTTATTTTATTGTGGATAGTCTACTGGCCATTTTGTGGGAAAGTAACTTTCCTTTTGGCTTTCCGCTGTTGGTGTTTCCATTAGGGTCTGTTGTTACATGTTTGTGTTTCTTTCCCTTTGGTGTCTCTGATGGGAGCTGTGTTTTGATTTATCGATTCCTGACCATTGCCCCCACTTCTATTTGGTGTTGAAATAAAAGCAATGTGTAAACGCCTACAAACTCCAGTTTCAATTGCGGTTTTTCACCGACGTTTTAACAGGATGTTAATAAATCGTTGCAAAGCCACTGAAAAGAATACCAAGCAAATATCAAAAATGAATCTCATTTGAGTATTTTCTGTAAATGTTTTGTTTCGTTTCACTGATAACTTTCGGTTTTTCCTATTTGGAACAATTTTTAATATAGCGTGCTCCCACAATCTTTTTTTTTGGGTACAGATATAAGACAAATATAAGCATGTTCAACAGAAAAATATCAGGCTAAATCATAATGTAGTTTATATTTTCTTGTCCTTTGGGATCATTGATTCCATTGTGGAATTTTGAAAATATTTGAGGGTCACTGATGAGGCCTAATTGGCCGAAACTAGCTAGTCTGGCCCAGAAACCATGTGCACTTTATATTTTCCAGTTCTGTGGTGTATTCCTTGCTTCCAAAGGATAATCCTTTTATAGAACATATTACATTAAGTTTTTTAAGGTTACATTTTTTCCTGCAAACCAGATAAGAATACTGCTGTTCGAACAGGATATAGAATTTTCAATCCCAATCTGTTTGTGTCACTCTCCTTATCCCACCTTGATGTGCACTATTTCAAATGTTTATCAGTAAAGGGATTACAGTAGGAGAGTTGCTAGGGCCGTCGTCAAGATTTTAATTTTTTGTAAGCTTCCGCGAAAGGGATTATTTTTTATAGCAAAAAATAATTGTGAAATCAGAAGCTACTTCCGGTCATTTTAACATAAGCATACAGTCGTCAGAAATGATAAAATTTGCATTCAAAAGCACAAATGAAAACATCAACACTTCCTAAAACGTTTCATTACTTCAGTTATGGTTGTCACTGAAATGGAACGTTTTCGAAGCCTCGTTTATTAGGTAACCCATATTTGCAAACAAACTTCTGGTCAAACAGTACCGGTCAGTTATTTTGGAGTAAAAAATGGTCAGAAAAAAATTTGGTTCAAATTTTCCTAAAATGTTTGTTATACATTATTCTATCTTTCAGCTGAGTATCTACACTAAAGTAAACACAGTATTGGAAATGTTGACGTCAGAAGTTGGGTCAATATTTGACCTAGTCGCAACGCTTGCACACACAAATTTTTAAAATAAATGGCTGCGAAGAAAAGTATATATTAAAATTTAAACGCTTAAAGAAGGCGTGTTTCGTCAAAATACGTTATGAACCTTGGTTGTTAGACCACAACTAAACTAACTGTCTCTGGAATTCTTTATTTTTGTCGGTAAGTTAAGCAGTTTCACACTTTGATACGGCAACTGAGGTAAGACCGACTCAGAGATAGATAGATAGACAGAAGCCGTTTGTGAACACGTAGATCAGAATCAGATTTTTTATTGGTGTCACATCCTTGGACAATCCTTCACCAGATACATGCTAATCCTATGCAAAACGCATCACTAGTACGATCTCTCTCTCTCTCTCTCTCTCTCTCTCTCTCTCTCTCTCTCTCTCTCTCTCTCTCTCTCTCTCTCTCTCTCTCTAAGTCTATCTGACGGCATTGTATCTGTCGATATTCCATTGCTGCAGCCAGTGAGTGGTGACTGCTATATTTTGGAGCCTTCATAAAATGACACCGACTTGGAGAAAGATTAGTGTACTGCGCTTCGGTCTAAGCCTGCAGGACCACTTCTGATCTCCCCCCCCCCCACCTCCCCGGGCAAATGACTTTTAAACGTCGATGCAACATCATGCTGTTGCATCGACGTTGCATTTTTATATGCTTGGACGGGCCGCCTCGCACCACTTTGCCTGGGCAGGCTGAGACCTTCTAAGCAGTTTAACAGTACTCGTGTGCGGTCGGTTTCAGCTCTGCGTGGAAGCATTGTGCAGCCCAATCTATTTTTGAAAGCGCCGGTGTGCGGTGGCAAAATATCGCCCTGTATACCCGAGTTTTACTACACTTAAAAGTGGCGTTTAAAGGGTGTCAAAATTATATGGGTCTGTTTTTGTGATTGTACTCACCCATCGGGGTTTTGGTCAATGTAAATCAGTAACAGAAAGGCAATCATTATGGATGAGATGACTTATTTTGCGGCATCTTATCTGGATCTACACTGTTTGCATTCGTATGTCTGTAGAAACCTTAGATTTTTAACAGCTGAGTAAAAGCCCGACCCCGCCCATTGGGGCTAGAAGAAATAGATGGGCTGCATGATGCTTCCACGCAAAGCTGAAACCGACCGCACAGGAGTACTGGTAATCCGCTGGGAGGATCTGAGCTTGCCCATTTCATCTTAATGTCGGGTAAAAGTCCCATAAAATTGGAAGCAATGTCTCTAAAATGACCTTTATATATACATGCGGTGTTGACGGGGACGGTAAACATTCTCACATATATTCAGACGGGGACGGACCCCGCCCATAGGGGCTTGAAAAAATATATGGGCTGCATGATGCTTCCACGCAGAGCTGAATCCCGCCCGCACACTAGTACTGGTAAACCGCATAGAGGATATAAGCCTGTCCAGGAACCGCGGTGCGAGGTGGACCGTCCATGCTAATAAACCCTATTGGTTTAAATGGGCGAAAGGGCTTGAGATGTCATTTCATCTCAATGTCGGGTAAAAGTCCCACAAATTGGAAGCAACGTCTCCAAAATGACCTTTACCGTGTTGACGGGGTCGTTAAACCTCAAATCAAACAAACAAAACTCAGACGGGGGTTTTATTATGACATGACATTCATTATCCACTAAATATGAAATTCAAGGTGAGGCGGCTGCCGTCTTCCAAAGATTACCTGCCTGAAAAGAAGAATGGGGGGGGGTTGCGCCATTGCGCTACAGCTTGTTTGTAGATATAATTTCTACAAACAAGCTGTATTACACTTTGTGACAAAGCCTGATAAATTACTCCATCACAAACAAAAAAAAAAAAACAAAAAAAAAAAACACAAAAAACTTGCTGCTGTGAATGAAAATAAATTATCCACTTTCCGCCAGTTTCTAGGAGCATCCTCCATCGCGCGACTTTTGTGGTTCCAATTTTAGACCCAGGTATCTCTTTCTTGCGGAGAGTGCCCGGCTAGCACAAAACAGCGGACCAACGTCGGACCGACTGCGATACGACGTATTAAAGTTAGCCCAGCGTTAAGACGTCGTATCGCTGTCGGCCCGACGTTGGCCCGGTTGAGCGGATGGTGCAAAACCGATCGCTTGGATTTTTATCTTTTTATTGCACTTTATTTACTTCAGAGAGCAGTCAAATGATTCTCTCTCTCTCTCTCTCTCTCTCTCTCTCTCTCTCTCTCTCTCTCTCTCTCTCTGTCACACACACACACACACAAACACACACACACAAAACATCTGGCCGACAATGATGTCCCGAAATGCTATGCTGCATGATGGCTCTCTCTCTCTCTCTCTCTCTCTCTCTCTCTCTCTCTCTCTCTCTCTCTCTCTCTCTCTCTCTCTCATGTTTGAGCAGTAGTGACAACTAAAATAAAGCATCGTTGAGCAAACGTGATGGAAATGTTTCGAGGTGGATGGGACTAGTTCAAACTGAGGCTGCGCGTGAAATGGTACTTAACAGGGTAAGGTGCTCATTCTGTTTACATTGTTAGTCTATATTGTTAGTTGATCTTGATTATTAGATGGGTATTATAAGGTAGTATTGGTTTTTCGTATATGACGTCAGTACAAATGTATACGTCACATGTTTTTGTTGTTGTTGTTGGCAATACACCTATTATGGCATGGAAGATGTGAATATTGGTAGACTCTTCGAGGCTATTTTCGACACAAATGGAAAAATAAATTTAACATCGTGTGTGTATGGGAGTTTAGATTTGCCGTTGAAACCTGATGAACTGCAGGCGGGGTAAACAAATCAGTAGCTGGGGAAATACTTCAGGGTTAGTCCTTTCGTCTCATTATTTTCCTGTGTTTACATCCATGTTGGATGGCTTTTGTTCCTGTTCAACGACCGGAAGTAGTTCAGTTTTTTTGGAATAAAAAAATGGTCAGACATAGATTTTCCTGAAATTTAACTCAGTTGCAGATTATTCAATTTCCGATTTAATGATTACGGTGAAAAAATTCCAGTTTATCGCTAAATATATTAATTTTTGTCTTTTCGGGACCCACTGAAACGACCCACATTTTTCTCAAGTTTAACGCATTTTTATACACACTTTTTGCTGAGAATCGTGTTTGTTTTGTATTTCATCGGAAAGAAATGCGCACAAAGTTTCATAACTGTCAATTTTTCAAAGGTGAATTTTATCAAACAGGCTGTGTCAAAAGCATGAAATTCAGACTCGACAGGCCATGTTGAACTTTTTCCTTCATTCGCCGGAAATTACCGAATTGAATATCGATTTCCGTAGGAAATCGGCAGTTAAAGTTACCTGTATATTTTGAAGGTTTTTTATATTAAAATTATGAAGGAAAAAAATCTTAACTCCTCGTATCTTCTTTATCCTTAACACTAGAAAAAAGTCACTGTTATCCTCATGTAGGAAAATTATTCAGTTTTTATTTGGTGCATTTCAAAGTGATGAATAATTAATTCTTATTGCTTCCATCTGCAATTTAATGTCATGCCTATATGCTCCATAGACGGCAATGTATGTATAAAAAAAAAACGTTCAGATTTCCATGTTTGGTTGCCAATATTAAATATAAATGATTTGTTTGGAATTAAGTCACTGTTATATAGTGTTAGACTGTTGTTCAAAGTTTACGATGATATAAAGTTTATTTCTACTGAAAAATGATAAATTGCTTCCCCGAGAGCTTAAAAATCGTTTATAAGCTGTTTTTCAGTACTGCAGTTCATGATGCGAAAATCGCTAAGTCCACATTATATGTACCAGAAATCGTATCAAACCTGTAAAGCTGTTTTGTATTAATTTTGTAATTACTAGTAATAAACAACATGCGGATAATATACTTGATACAGTGGTTATATTTCTCGGATTACTTTATTTTATTTTGTCTCAGTTTTGTTACATTTATGTTTTCATTCATTATGAATGGGCGGCAAATATGTCAAAAGGACAAAAATTGTCGAAATCATTTACTGTGAAATGGCGATTAAATGGCGATTAAACCCACCATGAAAAGTTAATTGGCAGTCTGAAGCCACTGATTGATTTTGTTTGTTTTTATTGGAGTTTAACGACCCAGTCAACAATATTTAGGTCAGTTTTGAGCCGGTCAGTTTACTTGTCCACACTTTTCCTGAGCAAGCTTATACGTAAGCGGTTAACCAGTGCACATTCGCCTCATCGAGGGGGTTCAAACGAGCACCAACAATCTATGTTTTGTGCAGAACAAAACACTGTTTGCTATTCTGTTAATTTCTGTTAATGAGTTTCAACTCTGCCTGTCCGCACAGTTACTTTGCAAACAGTGTAGAGCATGGTGCGACTGCTCAGGATGAGCCGTCTTTTCTCCAGATCTACACTGTTTGCCATTCTGTTGATGACTTTGACTAAACCACCATCAATAAAAATGGAATTGTCTAAATTCACATTACGAAATCACGCCTATACTGACAAATTTTACCACAAAAAATGAAAATGTTTAGATAGAAAATTCTGCTATTTTTTATACTTCTGTTTATAGGAACTCGTTAGAGTCGCCTCGGTGAGGCAGTTCTAACGAGTATCCACAATCTTTGTTTTGATCAAAAATAAGAAAAAATAATGTATACTACTGTAAACCCCAGTTTTACTGTATAAAACTTATTTATCTTCACTGCAGCTGGTGCTGTGCCGTGTGGCGGCCGTAAAAATCCGCCCCGTACATCCATCATAGTGCAGATTATATTTTCTGGTCCTTTGGGATCATTGGGTTCATTTAGAATCATTTTGAAAATAGAGTTCAGCTTAAGCCGGTGCTAGAGGGCGTGGCCGATGTCGCACATTTCAGTACTGGTCATGAACGTATTTAAGGAGTCACATTTTTGTGATGAGAGCTGGATCAATCAATCAATCAAATGTTGTATTCTCTCAATCCACCATACATAAGGCAATATAAGGCGATACAAACAATTGTTATAATAATTCAGAGATGAAAGAATCTACTTTAGTAGAAACCGTCCTCTGACCGAATTTTCCACTATTTTCCGCATATCAAAGGTATGTCTTTTGTTTAAAGGTTAATTAAGGCATTTCTTTTGCTTGTTTGATTTGAGGTTTTAGAGTAACAGTCAAATAAATAATGTATACCCCTATAAACCTCAGTTGTACAATATAAAAGTAGGGTACATGTGTGTCTGAATTATATAGGTGTGTTATCGTGATGACGAAGTTAACAAACGTGCTTTAATTTAACAATGAGTTGGCGCGTGCCCGTCGTCCCCAACTATGTGTTAATCTTTAAAGTGTCAATCATGTGTTACCCTTAAAGTGCCAATCATAATATTGAAGATAACAAATTGATTAATTAAATTAAATAAATAAATAAATAAATAAATAAATAAATAAATAAATAAAGTAACAGTCTCATCATTGTTCACTTTTTTGTGATTGATTTGATAGACAATTTTTAGGTGTCTTGATTTATGTACAGTTTTATTAACTCTTAAAGTGTAAATCATAACTAGTGCAGATGACATTTTCCAGGTTTTGAGTTGATTAATTTAGAAAACACGTCTATTGAAAAATATTGAAAATTTTACCACCAAAAAATGAAAGCTTTCAGATAAAAAAAAATTGCTACTTTTCGAATTTCTTCTCGAAACATAAATTGATGAAATCGTTAGTTCCACCTCAGCGAGGCGGTTCTTACGACAAACAACAATACATGTTTTAGCAGAAATAAGAAAAATAATGATCCATATTTTACTACATAAAAGTGGGTAATATGGGGTGTTTTTGTGATGTGATCATAAAACTATTGCAGCCCATTCACATATTAATTGCATGCCTCATTTTAATGAATAAATAAATAAATAAAAAATAAATAAATAAATAAATATGCCGTATCTGTAATCATATTCTGTGACCGACTTTTAAGGCACTTTTTATATCTTTCTTGAATTCTTAAAGTGTCAACCATAGCTCGACAAACAACATTTTTCGAAATTGTGTTAAAATTGTTTAGGACAAACATTACAGCCGATTCAAATATGAGTGAAATGTCCTTTATAAAAAATAAATTAATAAATACATAACTAAATAAATAAATAAATAAATA
Source organism: Lucinisca nassula (assembly GCA_963580285.1). NCBI lineage: Eukaryota > Metazoa > Mollusca > Bivalvia > Lucinida > Lucinidae > Lucinisca > Lucinisca nassula. Next base: position 14,404,999 of record OY757019.1, read on the forward strand.
GGCTTAACTGTGTTTACACATTATGTAACTTTTATGGCGTCCTTTCAATTATTCAGGGAATATCTTATACAATATACTGTATATCGGTGTAGTGTTACCTCTTAAGGTGTCAATCATGACTTGGGAAGACAACATTTTTCAAAATGTGTTTACCTATAAGTTACTTTTTATGGCGTCCTTTTAATTATTCAGGAAATATCTTATACAATATACTGTATATCGGTGTAATGTTAACTCTTAAGGTGTCAATTATGACTGCGGCAGACCATCACGAAAATTTGACCCCCTACAACCCCACTTTCATATAGTAAAACATAGGGGGTATACATTATTTTTCTTATTTCTTCTTAAAAACATAGATTGTGGGTACTCGTTAGAACCGCCTCGCCGAGGCGATTCTAACGAGTATCCACAATCTATGTCTTGAGCAGAAATAAGAAAAATATCTTCTTTTTTTTTCATCTGAAAATTTTCATTTTTTGGTGGTAAAATTTACAATGTATATGTATAGGCGTGTTTTCGTCATGGAACAAAATTGGTTTTAATGTAAGAACTTTCTCATCTCGGCTCCCGCCCATAGGGGCTTGAAGAAATAGATGGGCTGCATTATGCTTCCACGCAGAGCTGTATCCGGCCCGCACAATAGTACTGGTAAACCGCTTAGAGGATCTAGGCCTGCATGTCCAGGAACCGCGGTGCGAGGCGGATGCTAATAAACCCTATTGGTTTCATTTGGCGACAGGGCTTGAGATGTCATTTCATCTCAATGTCGGGTAAAAGTCCCACAAAATTGTAAGCAACGTCACCAAAATGACCTTTACCGTATTGACGTGGACGTTAAACTTCAAATCAAACAAACAAACAAAATCTGAGTTCATCTTGAGCGAATCTTATAGGCGTGTGTTCGTGATTGGCTAACAATATTTTTCATGGCGTTATTTATTTAAATTAATAGATAAAATAAATGCATAAAAAGATCGGAGTCAAGCGGTTTCACGTATCATATTTGACCTTAATCCTTATTAAAAATCACTGGACAAGAGACTGACAAGAGATATAGACCCAATATCCTACATGTCCAAAAAAAAAAATAAATAAATAAATAAATATTAATAATAAAAAAACACACTACTACTACTACTTATAATAATAATATTGATAATTATAATTATTATTATTATTATTATAATTATTATTATTATTATTATTATTATTATTATTAAGCAATTCTACATAATGTAGCTCTTCAATATGTTAAATATGTTCGTTCATACTAAGTGGCTCGAATTTGAGCACTACTTAAGCGCTCCTTTGAATACCTAAAGGTAGATCAAAGTGTCATATCTGCAGATAAATGATTAATGATTATCTGAGGTCAGCGACTAGAATGAAGGAAAAAGTTCGGTATGATTTTCATCTTTGAATTATAGTCCCATTGAATTTTGGCACCAGAAAAATGTTTTTAAATCTACCTACGCCGGCCTCTGAGATTCGCTACTGTTAGGTTTGAAATGAATGATGTAGGGGATTGTGCATGAGTGTTCAAACAAGTTGAGGAAAAGGGATAAAATGCGAGTCTTCGTCAAGCATTTTAATCCTGTCATCGCGAAAACACGCATGGCGATAATTTGGACCCTCTTAAGTCCCACTTTTATATAGAAAAAACTAAGGTTTACAGGAATGTACATTAGGTTTCTTATTTCTGTTCCATATCATAGATTGAAGCTACTCGTTAGAACCACCTCACCGAGGCGTTTCTAACGAGCACCTCAATCTATGTTTTGAGGGTTACTCTTAGAACCGCCTCGACATTATTCCTCGATGAGTAAACGCGGCGTCGTAAAAGGACGTTACGGTGCGTATCTAAATGATTTGCATATTTAATCCACTAGTGGATTACCACACCTAATACACGGCGATATTATTTCTCAGACGCCACGTTATATGAAGAAAAACTTTAATTGATTAAATAGAAGTGGAGGCAATGGTCAGGAATCGATACAATCAACCCACCCACCCAGTCAATAGATACAATACAATCGAATGTTGATTAAAGTATTCTTATATACCAAATGTTATCCTTTCGGTAAGGAAATGGCCAAATCCGCGGTCTAAAAAGAACATTTTTTTTCTCCCGGGAGACGTTTTCCCACTTGAAAATATTTTCCGTTGACGTACTTTCTGCATTAACCCATATATGCCTCGCGGCCCTTTTCTGGGACATTGGAAAACAGTGCAGACACAGATCAGACGCCGCAAAACGCCACGTCTGATCTGTGTCTTCACTATTTGCTTAAAGAACACTCATTTTTGTAAAATTTCATACAAGCAATAACAAACCTGACACCCCTATAATTGGAAATGGTCCACTCCAAACTTACTGGATGGAATATTCCATTGTCATATATGGGTTAAAAACATCAGAACATATAGCTTACATTTTCGGTTTAGCTGGCTACTTTTCGTTCATATGTTTCTCCTAGTTTCTGAATCAAATTCATATTTTCCTGTTTATGACACGAAGGATTTTCTGCACAGAATGCAGTGAAAGATTTATCCAAGCACCAAACCATAATGATTGTTGAAACACACAAATTTTCTTCATTAAAAGCATGATCTTTTACTCACTGAACTAATTTGCCCCAATGTTGAGTAACTCTTCGTTGTTAAGGGTAAATGCAGTTCTGGGTATACTGTGCCAAGTTCACGAATTGGTGTCGTTCTTGCAAGCTAGTGGTGTATACATTCGCGCGCAAATGAAAAGAAATATAGGCCACTGAGTCTGATTTTGAGGTGAAATTATAATTGATAAGATGGGTTATACGAATAAAAGGTATAACAAGCTATAGGCATTTTCATTCCTCGGGATGCCCGTCAAAGTCGTAAGATCTGCTGTGCCCCGGTTCCGACCGGCCGAACACTCCTCGTGCTGGTAATGTTTATATCGAATTCGTACATATCGAAGATTCTTTTAGCCCTTTTTGCACCAAATGGAAACTTCCTCCTTTTATATAGCAGGAGTCCATTTCAAAATTTAGGGGTTTCAGGTTGTGTTTTCTTCATTTTTTTTTTTGAAAATTACTGAACTTTTAGCAAGCAGTGGAGGTCCTGATCAGTCGCTGCGTTCTGCAGCGTCTGATCGGGGCCTGCACTGTTTGCCAGGGTACCCCTTTAGGGGCTTCTGGTACCCTATGAGTTAATGCAGCGTAGGTGTTTCATCGTAATGAAGTATCGTTCTTAGTGGATACTTTGACATTGTTTCGATTTCGTGTAGCTGTGTGAATTGTGGCTTAATAGCTGTATTTTGTCTTTTTTTCTTTATTCCCACAAAAATATCTGTAGTTTCAATTTGTCATACCGGCTATACAGGTTAACGTTACACTTGATGTGTTGGATATATAAAAAAAAAAAAAAAAAACAAGTGTCATTGTACTAACCGGGCTGATCTTCAGCTTGAGTGTGTCTTTTCCTTGGCATCTATTTTTATGCCACCAAATGATAACTTGTTTATACGTAAGATGTGCAATGACGAGGCTCAAATATCATACTGTTCTTTCTGGTAAAACTTTGCATATTCTCGATAATAGAAAGGTAAAAGACGCTATTGTAAAACAACTGAGACTAATATAGGACTTAAGGCCGTTGATCAATTGCGCATTATGTTTTTCTGTATGCTTTTTCCTCCTGTATTCAAATATTCAAAACATTCCTCAGAAAGCATTTACAAAACACTTCGATTAAGAAAAGATCAAAATAGAACACTTCTAGTTTTAGAACAGAATTATCCAAGTTAATCGATGTCATAATCTTTTTCTACCGAAACATGCCATTGAGCTGTTCAAAAAAGAAATTAAGACAAAGGAATGCATAACAAAAAAAGATGCCAGAATTATACTGAGTGGCACATTAAGATTGTTCTAAATTGTAGTAACAATAATAATAATTTGACTGCTGTGAACATCATTTGATGCCTCTAGTTGACCTGTCTCATTAGCTACGTCGGTCGGTGTGTGCTCGGAGGGGGATGTGCTGTGTTTGCCGGATCTTTTCCATCACCCGTTTAGGTCTCAGAACTTTGGGGTTGAGACACACTGATGAAGATTAGATATCAGAAAGGCCTCTGTGTCACTAAATTTGGCATAGTTACGTCTTAATTGAAATATAAAGTATCGAGGGGCCCTGTGCATTACATCGAAAGGTACCTGCAATACGTAAAAACAACATCTACAGTACTTAAAGCAAAGTGTGTCATTCAGCAATATACATCGTGTTTGCTCATAAACATAGAATATGGGTCTTTGCTAGAATCGCCTCAGCTGGATGAAAGGAGCACCGTTACCTATTTTGATTTGGTAAAACAGAAAAGTACTCCACATTATTTCGTAAGAAAAATACCATGACTTGAGGCATAATGCATGTAATTTTCTTGCCAGGGTAGGGTACTCTAACCATTCCAATTCTCCAACATTTTGTACATTTCGAGCGATTTGATTGGTTGAAATTAAAGTTTAATACTTCGATAAATTCCATGAGCAAGAATCTCAGAGCTACTTCACACAGCGACAGATAATAATATAACGTGACGTCAATGAGCACGTTTAGAACCCACGCGTTACGTCATTGTGTATAAAGACGTCAACAGCGTTCGATTAAAAGATGGAAAACCTTTGAAAAGGTAAATAAATGTTAGAAGACAAATAAACTGAGTTTATAGACTTGACGCTCGCAGGGGATTCTTTCAAAGATGGCAGCTTCTAATTGAATAAACATTCCGCCGTGGCCGTTGGTAAAATAGAAGTGAAGGCAATGATCAGGAATCGATACAATTAACCCACAGCTCCCATCAGAGACACCAAAGGGAATGAAACAGAAACATGAAATAACTAGACCCTTAATTGAAACATCAATAGCGGAAAGTCAAAAGGACAGTTACTTTCCCACAAAACGGCCGATTGGCTATCCAAAACAAAGTAATATAATCGATACACACACTCAAAGACAAACAATAACAAAAATAAACCACGGCAGAAGAACCGTCTTGGAACGGTCAGTGAAACGAATTCGACAGGGGGCTTAAATCGATATTATTCGTTCTCACGCTTTCGAAATAATACATAAAAATATACCATTTTGGTGGCATTTTAAATATTTCGATCACATAGTTGGAATTAAAAGTAATGAGTAATCATTTTTGTGGATGGATTCATGCTAAGTTTGTGAATAATTCGCCGGAATTTACTTATCGATAAAATCCACACAAATGAAATTCATTCCTGTAATAAATAAAAATGATATCTAATAAATAATCATTTAGACATAGTGAGTTTGTGGCTCATTTTGCTACAACACAGCTAATACGTGTCTCTATTTCTTTAGTTGTTGTTTTAAAAGTGCCATTAACTACTCGGACCTATTCCACGAAGGAAACGCTTAAATACTTTGACGACGAAAAAGTAGTTTTGCTGAGTAACTAATTAATTTCTCCATTTAATAATTACAGTGCATGCTGTAAAATAGCCTATTGCGTTCTGTTTGATGAACCGTTGATTAGAATAAAATGAAATACAGACATTGTAATTTGTACTAGGCAAGATATGAAATGAAAATATATGTTTACACGCCAATTACTAGACACGCACTTGTCTCCTTATCATTCTTATCATTTGCGTTGAATGTCAAACATACACATACTTCTTATTTTGATTGACATACAGATTTCTGTTCTAAGAAATCAGATTTAAAATCTTGATGTGTATCAGTCTAATTGCTAGCTTCATTTCATGTTTATTCTTTTCAGATCTTGCATGGCGGATGAAACACAGGCAATTGACGTTTCAACTGACAATCATTTATTGAAGAAGTATAGAGGTTTCTAGAATTGCAAGTATTTAACATTATTGGAAATTCTAAGCGCAGTGGATCTGCTAGTTTCTTTTGGAAATAAAGGAACGAAATAAAACGCAAATGTAAAATATTAAAAAAGCAAGAACTACGAAGGCAATTAACTTACTTGTTTATTCATTTGTCATACAAAAAGGTGACTGATTTTGTGGCAAATCGGAGTTTAATTAAATAAAGTATATCGAAATTTCGATGTTATGAGAATAAAGGACGAAACAGGGGAATGTCAAAATGTCATTATGGACATAAAGTGTATTCTGAACAGTGCTTTGACGAAACGACACATAATCGTCAATTATAAAGAGCTTTGTTGGCTTTAAAGGGACTATGCAGGATACTTGAGACATCGTAGGCTGACCTAGAATTATATTATTTCTTACTTCGGAGGAGGGTAACAATACCGAAAAAAAACAAATCGGAGTGGATTGAAATGATTGACTCTGTCGTCACATCCTATGACATTTAATTGCCTAAATCAGTTTATGACCGAAGTATAGAAACATGAACTCAACCCGAGGCGTACTGCCAAACTGCGACAATGCAATCCGTACTGCGTGTGCCGAGAAAAACATACTTGACAAGTCTCACCCACTATGCTGTCAATGCTAGTGGGGTGTCATGTTGGTCCTGATTTAAGTCTTACAAGGGTAACTGAAGCACCAAAGTTTTACAGTGTGAATGAACATTATCAAATCTACGCGAAGATAAACTGAGGAGCTGTGTGGTTTGAGTGAATCTTAACTAATGCTATGGAAATAACACTTTTTCGCAGAGTAACAGTGGAATACGACATTACGGTAAACAAGACGAAAGGCGTATATGCTAAGCTCATCTGACTAACGTGTTTCTGCAAGGAAGCAATACTGGGTATTCCGGAATTCGATAGTTTATTTCTGTGCTTTCATTCACTTTATTCCATAGCCTTTAATACGAGCTACGTAATAATATAATGAGCCGAATAAGTAAATAAATGAGCGTTTCATTAAGGTGTCGTGTGTGTTTTTATGTACATGTATGTACTATCTCACGATGCCAGCCTTGAACACGTTGCTCACACAGTGTTGACTAATAATGTGTGCTAGTCCTAATGAAATGGGTACCCAACGTCCATTCGTGTAAGTGCCTTATGAAATAGAACAGAAAGAATGACCAAAGCGATTTATTTTGTTTGCGTAATGTCACAAGTAGAAAATACACCCAAATATTATAGGGGAACTACACAAAATATTACGAAGGCTTTCAAAGACGTCAGGTGCTAATCATATAACTACTTTCTACACTTTGTCAATGAGCCCCTTCATTGTGTTAAATCGTTACTTTAAAGAGATTAAACAAGGTATACGTGTTCAATTCTGCGCCAGTGTTCAAGCAACAGGATACGTTAATTTCAAATGGTTTGATATCAAGAAGGTAAGCTACGAACATTACATTTGTGTTATAAAATTGTGGTCATCCCCGCCGAACTGCCATCCATATTCGATTTTTTTTTCCAAAACGATTTTACCATCACGTGAACAAGTCCGTGAAATGAAGACCCCCCTAAACCCCACTTTATATAGAGAAAACTGGGGTTTAGGGGGAAAACATTATTTTTCTTATTTCTACTCCAAGACATAGGTTGTGGGTACTCGTGAGAACCGCCTCACTGAGGCGGTTCTAACGAGTACCCTCAACCTATGTTTTGAACATTTATAACAAAATTATCAAGGATTTTCATCAAAAAAGGAGCCATTTTGGAGATGTGAAAAATGCACTATGTCGCACGGGTGAGTTATCGTAATGCATCACAGTTTTTACGGACTACAACTTCTACTTTCAATTATCTACCGTGGTACACTGTGCATAACCTTTAGGTCTATAATCAGTCTCTTACAACTGCGTCGGGAGTCGACGTTAGAGCATCGTGTTCGAATCCCCCAAGAAATAGGTTTTCTGCTCAGCATCACGAAAACACGAATATATAATTGTGACCACCGTGAACCCCATATTTATATAGTAAAATTGGGGTTTACAAGGGTATATGTTCTTATTTTTGCTAAAAATAGATTGTATGTTCTCGATAGAACCGATGAGGCGGTTCTAACGAGTACCCACAATCTATATTTTGAGCAGAAATAAGAAAATATCACAATTTTGCATCTAAAAAATCGATTTTTCGGAGGTAAAGCGTTATCGTAATGACAATGCTTCATTCCTACGTTACGCCTTACACATTACGAAAACACGCCTATACAAATACATTGTAAATTTCACCGCCAAAAAGTGAAATTTTTTAAGCTGAAAAATTGTGATATTTTTCTTATTTCTGCTCAAAAAATAGATTGTGGATGCTCGTTAGAATTGAGGCGGTTCTAACGAGTGCCCACAAAATATGTTATTGAGCAGAAATAAGAAAAATAAGGTTTACCCCTGTAAACGCCAGTTAACAATATACAAGTGGGGTTCAGAATAATATATAGGCGTGTTTTCGTGATAATGCCGTATGATGTGGGTTTGTCCGGACAGGATCTACTTAGCTGGAAATGGCACAGCGTCATCATTAATTACGACTACCTTGAAAATGGGGTGGAGTAACGGAACACAACTCCTACTTTCAATTATGTATATTGGTACATTATGCATAACGTATAGGATCATAAAACATTCCGATGTAGTTTCAAAATTTAATACTAGACTAAAATATTTTCTGCATCAAGGCCAATTGGAACTTGACTTTTATGGTGATTTAATAAAGAACTTCATTAAATATGCTTGTAATGATTCAAATGCCCAGTTTCGTAAAATCGTTATTCGCTTAAAAGGATTGGGTACAACATAAATATTATGCTGCAACTCTGTAATCATTTGTCTATAGGAACAAATCGTTTGTTTAAATCACGACATAATCCAGGGCGAGGATTGTGGCAACATAAACTCGATTTAAGCCCCAAATAAAGGTTTTTACTGACCGTTCAAAAGCGTGTTTTATTTATCCCGCTATATCCCGCGCCGCGAAGAGGATCAGGGATTATAGGAAAGGCCTTCGTCTGTCCGTCCGTCTGTCCGTCCGTTACACTTTCATGTCCGCTCCGTATCTCCTGAACCCTTTGATAGATTTTCATTAAACTTTGAACATTTTTTTTTTCAGTGAGCTGATGTGCAGAACCTATAAATGAACCATGCTGACTCAAGGTCAAGGGTTTGAAACTTTTAATTTTGTGTCCGTTCTATATCTCATTTAACACAGCAAGGATCCTAATTAAACTTTAGCCTATTATCCCCCTCAGTAAGCTGATGTGCAGAACGCATAAATGAACCATGCCGACTCAAAGTCAAGGTCGCATTTGAAGGTCACAAAATTGAAACTTTTCATTTTGTGTCCGTTCCATATCTCCTTTGCCCCTATAAGGATTTTCATTAAACTTTGGTCAAATATCCCCCTCATTGAGCCGAAATGACGAATCCATAAATAACAATGCTGACTCAAGGTCAAGGTCACAGTTGAAGGTCACGGGTTTCAATCTTTGAATTTTGTGTCCGCTCCATATCTTCTTTGCCCCTGGAAGGATTTTTATTAAACTTTGGTCAAATACCCCCCTCAGTGAGCTGATGTGCAGCACCCATAAACAAACCATGCCAACTCAAGGTCGAGATCACAGGTGTAGAACACATTGTTGAGCCTTGTTATTAAAGTGTGGCGGCGGATTAGGCTGTCCATCAGACTACTTTCTTGTGTTTTTGTGTGTGCCTTTGAGTTTTACGTTCCATAAACAGTTAAGGCCATATAGAGGCGAGACCTCGGTTTAATTAAAGACGCATCCGAGAGTCTGTAGAAGCCCGACAACGAACCCACGACCTCTGGTTTGTTATACGAGTAGCATTAACACTCCAACACGGAGGTCCTAGGTTCATGATTGTTTTTGCTTGTAATTGCATGTATGTATTACTAATATGTTCGTTTATTTTGGATAGCCATTTGTGCATTTTGTGGGAAACAAACTGTCCTGTTGGCTTTCCGCTTATATTTTTTGTTTGAATTGAAATCTTATGTCACCATCATAACTATTAAGATCCTTTTCGAGTCGCTGCTTCCAATTTTGTGGAACTTTACCCGACATTGAGATGAAATGACATTTCAAGCCCTGTAGCCCAATGAAACCACAAGACTTATATGCATGGAACGGTCTGACTCACATAAATTTCTCTGGGCAGACTTATGTTGTTGTTTGTTACTTACTGTGTGTATCGCTTGTGTCTTTTTATTTTGGATGGCCATATGGCCATTTTGTGGGAAAGTAACTGTCCTTATGGCCTTCCTTTTTTAGGTTTCCATTATGGTCTGGTCGCTTAATGTTTGTGTTTCTTTCCACTTGGTGTCTTTGATGGTTGGAGTAAGTTAATTGTATCCATTCCTGATCTTTGTTTTACTTCTACTTAGTCCTTCTAAGGTGATTGTATCAATTCTTGACCATTGCCTACACTTCTGCTATGCATGGTAGATAACATCAATAATTACACGCTCGAGTCTCGGGCCTTAGACTCTATGACGGTTCAGTCCTAAAACTTTCAGGTAAGTAAGCTGACGCCTTCTGCTCTGTCCCTGACGTATTCAACCACAGTTGTACTATTGATTTTCTTTTGTTTCAGCATTCCCGTTTACATGATTTTGAGTCCTCATCGTTGTTAGTTTGAGTTAGTTTACCTTTTGTTTTTAGAGATATCCCACTAAAGAGTTGGATACTCTTACCGCGGACTGAACAAATTATTATTCTTGCATATCTATGCGTATGGCTGTTTGAAGCCATTGTCAAATTGACCGAAAGCCGAGCTCAAACAGCAAAACCATGAAATTCGCGTGCTGTTTGAACATGGATTTTGAGCTTTTGATATTACAAGACTGGCCTTGCTTTGTTTACGTTACACTGAGCGACGTAACCTTATCGCCCTGAACGTAGCGTTTTAGGGTACTATGATGACGCCAGACTGTTACTGCGTAACAACGTCATTGTAAACAATATTCCAAACTGGCCACCATGTTGGTTCGCCGGTCGCATTTGAAGCGTTTATATGGAGTTTATATGGAGCTTTTGGGTGTGTTCGTCAAAATGTGCTGTCGGAATCATAAGTTATGCAAGCACAACGATAATCCATGGTAATTTCATTGCATTAACATTTTCCGGATCCCTCGGAAGATGTTTGAACATTCGGTCTGGTGGGTTCATGTTCAAACGGTTTCCTTGGGACCCGGCGAATGTTAATGTATGAAAAACCATGTTTGATCCCTGTGGTGTAAACCACGGCTGCACCAAGGGCGAGGATTGTGACCTGGTATACTCTATATACGACTCCAATTTAGTTTTTAAGTGATTTATGGCCCCAGTGGGATACTTTGTGCTGACCGTTCCATGGCGGTTCTTCTGTTGAGATTTATTATTTGTTATAGCTTGTCTTTACATGTATGTATTGATCATATTTCCTTATTTTGGATGGCCGTTTGGCCATTTCGTGTGAAAGTAACTGTCCTTTCGGATATCCGCTGGTTATGTTTTCATAGGGTTTTTTGTGTTTCTTTCCCTTTTTGTCTCTGATGGGAGGTATAGGTTAATGTATCGATTCCTGATCATTTCGTTCACTTCTATTTAGTTACTTCATGTTCGTTTTTCTTTCCCTTTGTTGTCTCTGATGGCAGGAGGGACGTAGATCATTGCCTTGACTTTTTTTACTGACCGTTCCAAAATAGAAGTGAAGGCAACGATCAGGAATCGATACAATTAACCCACAGCTCCCATCAGAGATACCAAATGGAAAGAAGCACAAACACGACACAACCAGACCCCAAATGAAACACCAATAGCGGACAGCCAAAAGGACAGTTACTTTCCCAAAAAAAGGCCAACTGGCTATCCAATACAAACTAATATAAGCGATACACACACTCAGAAACAACAAACCATAACAAAAATAAACCGCGACAGAAACACTCCATTGGAACGGTCAGTGAAACGAATTCCACTGGGGGTTTTAAATCGATTTTACAGGGCCACAATCCTCGCCCTTATTTCCGTCGCGATTTAGACAAATAATTTGTTCAGTCCGCATTAAGGCCTCCTAACTCATCAGTGCAGCATCTCCGTGAACACTCAAATTAAACAAACACAGACTCTGAGTTTAACCAGCAAGAAACCACTGAAATGCTGGAGCAAAAGAAGACCAATAGTTAGCTTCCGATGGGCCCGACCAGAGACAGAGCATCAGGCACCAACCAACTTTACATACAATTAGATACTCTCTAATTCTCAGTAAGCCTTTACGCTGGAACCGTCATGGAATCAGAGGCCTGACCCACTGGCGTCCAATTAAAGAGGGAAGCAAAGTTGTCAACCGTGACTGGATTAACTACCAAAGTAGAAGTAAAACAAAGATCAGGAATCGATACAATTAACTTACTCTATCCACCAAAGACACCAAAGGGAAAGAAATACAAACATTAAGCGATCAGACCATAATGGAAACCTAAACAAAGGAAGGCCATAAGGACAGTTACTTTCCCACAAAATGGCCATATGGCCATCCAAAATTAAAAGACACAAGTGATACACACAGTAAGTAACAAACAACAACATAAATAAATCGCCACAGAAGAACCGCCTTGGAACGGTCAGTGGAAAGATTTCCACTAGGGGCTTAAATCGATTTTACGTGGCCACAATCCTCGCCCTTACTTCCGTCGCGATTTAGACAAATAATTTGTTCAGTCCGCATGAAGGCCTCCTAACTCATCAGTGCAAAATCTCCGTGAACACAAAAAATCAAAGAACCCCAGAGGTGAGACAACGGTGAGGACTCGACAGCAAGAAACCACTGAAATGCTGGAGCAAAAGAAAACCAACAGTTAGATTCCGATGGGCCCGACCAGAGACTGAGCATCAGGCACCAACCAACATTACCAAGAATTAGATCTCTCTAATTCTCAATAAACCTTTACGTTGGAGCCGTCATAGAATCTGAGGCCTGACCCACCGGCGTGCAATTAAAGAGGGAAGCAAAGTTGCCAACCGTGATTGGGTTAACTACCATGCATGCAGTCTGTCGCATAACATCCATGTTGTACCCAATCTTTTTATATCGAAGAATGATTTTACGAAATTGGGTGCTGAAGTCATTGCGGTTATATATTTTTCTGAATTTATATACTAAGTCACCATAAAGTAGAAGTAAAACAAAGATCAGGAATTGATACAATTAACTTACTCCATCCATAAAAGACACCAAAGGGAAAGAAATACAAACATTGAGCGACCAGACCATAATGGAAACCTAAACAAAGGAAGGCCATATGGACAGTTACTTTCCCACAAAATGGCCATATGGCCATCCAAAATTAAAAGACACAAGTGATACACACAGTAAGTAACAAACAACAACATAAATAAATCGCCACAGAAGAGCCGCCTTGGAACGTTCAGTGGAAGATTTCCACCGGGGGGCTTAAATCGATTTTACGTGGCCACAATCCTCGCCCTTACTTCCGTCGCGATTTAGACAAATAATTAGATCAGTCCGCATGAAGGCCTCCTAACTCATCAGTGCAACATCTCCGTGAACACAGAAATCAAAGAACCACAGAGGTGAGACAACGGGTGCCGATAGACCTTGTTGCAGAAGAGATTTAAGTCCAATATTGAATTTTGAAATTAAATCAGAATGGCGTCTATAAAATTTTGAAAATGCTTTGAGTAGTTTATGGTACCGATAACCCTGATTAATGAGTTTAGCCGTTTATAATTTATTACGAGTGTTGAAGTCAGTTACATGACTACACACTCTAGCAAATCGAATTAATTGCGAAATATAAACGCCATAGGATGGCGCACGAGGAACATCACCATCCAAACAAGGAAAATTTACAATCTCAAAATCAAAGTCATCGCGTTTATCATAAATTTTGCACGAAACAAACCCATCTACAATAGATAGATGTAAATCCAAAAACGGGGCCTCGGTATCAGAAGATGCGTCGCTTCTGGTGAAAATATTTGCCATTGTTTGTCTGGTATGTGTATACTGGTACTATCTCCTTTTTGTCTTTTTGTTCGAAAGAAACCGCCCTATTGGTCGCCTTTTTGTAATGTTTAAATAACGTCGTTGCTTTATGTTTGTTCTTCCTTGTACATTACGAAAACACGCCTATACAAATATATTGTACATTTTGCCGCTTTAAAAATGAAAAGTTTAAGATGAAAAACCGTGATATTTTTCTTAATTCTGCTCTAAATATAGATTGTGAGTACACGTTAGAACCGCCTCATCGAACACAAACATGAAACAACTAGACTCTAATGGAAAAATCACCAGCGAAAAGCCGAAAGGACAGTTCCTTTCCCACAAAATGGCCAACTGGCTATCCAAAACAAAATAGTGTAAGCGATACACACACTCTAAGACAAACCATAACAAAATTAAACCACGACAGAAAACCCGCCTTGGAACGGTCAGTGAAACGAATTCCACTGGTGGGGGGGGGGCTTAAATCGATTTTACCTGGTCACAGTTCTCGCCCTTACTTCCGTCGCGATTTAGACGTATAACTGAGATATTGTTTACATTGTATAAAATAAGACCCGTGAACACTTGTTAGATAGAATCTTATTTTGTCGATTCTAACAAGTACACAAAACATACGTTTCTAACAAGTATAAGGGAAACTTGCCCATTAATTATCTTGTTACTGCTCATTATCTGGAGGTATGAATAACACTTCGATCTAACACTATGATTTCTTAAAAATCTTTTCTGAAGATTGCTCTTGAAGCTTTCCTTACCCTGCTTCAAACTTCGATAGAGATCGAAGATACATGTATGAGCCGCCTTGCTCAGTTTCTTCTAATATACATACCATCTATAATGTTCTGTGCACGTGTTATTAAACAATTTAATGTCAAGGTCGTCCTTGTTCATGTCTTATCAAGGAAACACTCTTTTTTCGTTTGTTAAGTTTTGGATATAATTTCAAACACGTAGTATTTAGGCGTGTTTATTAACAACAATATCTATGTTTCGTCTTTGAATGTGTGTGTCGCTTATATCTTTTCTGTTTTTGATAGTCACATGGCCAATTTGTGGGAAAAAAACCGTGCGTTTGGCTTTCCGCTTTGATTTTTCCATTAGGGTCAAGGTATTTCATGTTTGTGTTGCTTCTCCTTAGGAGTCTCTGATGGGAGGTGTGAGTTAACTGAATCGAGTCCTGTTCACTTCTATTTTACATGCATTTTTTGGCATGCATTACAATGTAAACAAAACTGATAATGGCAAATTCAAGGCTATATGTGGCATATGCCTGTCCATACTGAAATAGCGAATCACACAAAAAACCATTACCCGATTTAGAGTTTGCGGAACAATCTAGGAGCAGTCAGCTTTAATTCGTGACAGCAATTCGATTTGTATTTCGGTTTGCCCTAATTTGTTTGTTATGTTGTGATGGTTTGTTGATTGAGTAATAGTAAACTTCAGATGGACCAACTTCTTTGTGTGCTGTAAATGATTTTAGACCCTACAGTGGTTGAGATACATGGAAACGACGGAAAATTCTCAGTGGTCCTCGCTACTGACCGTCCTAATGCGGTTGTTCTAATATTGTTTATTTTAAATGTAGCTTTGTCGGATTTTCGACGGGGCTCTTCTTGTTGTATGTACATATGGTTGTGTAATTTAGTCGAACTTCCATGGCTAGAACCCTTTGGGACCATGAAAGTTTATTCGAGACAGCGGGAGTTCGAGCCACTGAAGGTAACTGCCAAGAGGCATAACGAGATTTTTTGGAACATCTTTCGATGTTATATAATGAAAATGTTTGCTGTGTGAACTCATTAGAATCGCCTCACCGAGGCGATTCTAATGAGTACACACAGCATATATTTGCAAGATAAAAGACAAAAATCTCCTTAATCCTCCCCCACCATTTCTTATCTTGAGGATTTCCTAGGGCTCAAGTACGAGTTCGACCCAGCCATGGTAAACGAGCCATCAGTGTTCGAGCCATCGAAGTTCTACTGTATTATTTTTATTATTTATTTAACTTTCATTAATTGTGCCTGTTGCACCTTGACCACCTCTTGTGGGGAAGACGAAGCTGGTTGTTGTGTTTTTTATTTTTCTCATTTTTTGTTTTCCTCATTATTAGTTACTCTTCCTCTTGGTGTCATGGTAGGCTATAATCTTTCTATATTTTGTCTCCCTTTCATCGAGGCTTTATTATAGCTATATGGCATTTCACGGTATATATAGAGTGTACTCGGTGATGCTAATCGCAACATGAAAATTTTACAAAAAAAAAAAAAAAATGCGGTAAATTATATGTATCTTTATGACCCGAAAAAATAGTGCATCATTTGAAGTAATTGTTTATGCTTGCTATCAAAGCGAGGTACGTTCACTGTTTGTCGACATGTTTGCTATGATTAACATGGGGACAGAGACCTATCAATGTGACCATTTAAATTACCTTTGACATTTAAATAAGGTTCTTGGTGGATCTAAGGGCGTGAATAGTGGCCACTTAAAAGCGATTTAAGTCCCTCAGTGAATATAAATATTATTGACCGTTCCAAGACGGTTCTTCTGTCACGGTTTATTTTTTTGTTATAGTACGGCTTTGCACGAATGTCAATAATAGTTGGTGACGACTTTCATTTCGTTAATATCTCAGGTTTGTATTTAAAAAAGAACATCGCGCTAACAAGGCCATTCCAGAAATATGCCTGTAAACACCACTTTATATAGCGAAACGTGTTGTTTATAAGGATAAACAATATTCATTTTCTATTTAAAATGCGTAATGGCTAATCATTGCAATCATTCTAAAGAAGCATTTCCAGCGAGCGCTAAAAATCTCTGCGAGAGGCAAAAATGGGTTCATGATGCAAAATGTTTGGTTCGGAGCAATAATAGTCACACAGGTGTACTTTAATAATGCGACAGTTCATTAAGCTATTCGGGAAGACTGGGAGACTTTGACTATTGCCTTCACGTCCATTTTGAGAGAGTTCATTTAGTCTGTGCCTACAATCTATTCCCTGACGTACTGGTATGTGCATTTGTAACGGTTTATGTGGCGTGGAAAGTCTGGAAATGTAAATAAGTATAGATCGATGACTGTTTACTGAACACTACGTCATACGGACCATTCCATCGGAAACCGTTATGTGGGGGTTACCAACCTTTTCCTCGCTTAATTCACAAAATCTTTGCTGTATATTATTCTGATATGACAGTGTTGCAAGAATACGATGTGGCGGTATTGGTTAGATGCATAAACTTTAACGACTTAGTTACCGAAAGGTCGTAGGTTCGAATCTCAAATTTTGAATAACATTTTTATTTTTTGTTCTTTTTGTTTCCTTTAATATACAGTTTTATGCAGCCTGTGGCAAGAAATGTTCAAGCCTGAGGTTTTGGAACTTTGCAAACGAAATAAACCAACTCCTTCTTATCGAGTTGACCAGCTTTGAAGAGAAACGGGCACAAAGTTCTGCGGCTTTCACCATATCATCCTGATCTAAATGCCAAAATGATGATGTGGGGAAATTTTTATATTGGCCAAGGAAATTTTCAGCTTCGCATGTATAAATGAAGGCTCTGATCGAAGAAGACATTGGAAGCATTGTTGAAAAAGAATGGCCTGCGGGCTTAACCCATGTCGAAAAGGCTGAACAGGACTATTGATTTGTTTGATTTGAGGTTGAACGTCCCCGTCAACACTGTATTAGTCATTTTGGAGACGTTTCTTCCAATTTTGTAGGACTTTTACCCAACATTGAGATTAAATGACATCTCAAGCCCTGTCGCCCAATGAAACCAATAGGGTTTATAAGCATGGGCGGGCCGACTCGCGCCGCTTTTCCTGGGCAGGCTTAGATACTCTAAGCGGTTTACCAGTACTCGTGTGCGGTCGGTTTCAGCTCGACGTGGAAGCATCGTGCAGCCCAGCTATTTCTTCAAATCCAAATGAGCGGGGGCCTGAACAGGACTATTGTAAAACTGACATCGCTGTTGAGGCTAAAATGGAGTGAATCATTAAACACATGGACTCTGACAGTGACATTACAGAGAAGGTACAGAGACTGCTTCTGAGGGTGATGAATCTACCGACACTGCCGAAGAATCTAAACTGTTTTTGTAATGCAATTTCGAAATATGAAATTATGAAATTCAAGTTAATGTGAATCGCTGAAATTTGAAAATAATGAATCACATATTAATAGTAAAAAAACAAACAAACAAAGGAAATATATAATACGGAAAAAAGCACCCCCCCCCCCCGCCCATAGGGGCCTGAAGAAATATATGGGCTGCATGATGCTTCCACGCTGGCAGAGCTGAATCCGGCATGCACACTGATAAACCGCTTAGAGGATCTAAGCCTGTCCAGGAACCGCGGTGCGAGGCGGACCGTCCATGCTAATAAACTCTTCTGGTTTCATTGGGTGACAGGGCTTCAGATGCCATTTCATCTCAATGTCGGGTAAAAGTCCCACAAAATTGGAATGGCCTTTACAGTGTTGACGGGGACGTTAAACCTCAAAACAAAAACAAAAAAAAAAAAAAAAAGGGGAAAAAAAATAAAAAGTTTAAAAATAACTACACTGTGCGAGTGTCTCTTCCATCCCTCGCCCTCATCAAACCGACTTCACTGATTCTGATCTGTAACTGTAACCACTCAGCTATTTGTAATTCAACAGCACTTTTGCGTACCGTCAACCTACATTCAAAACCATGCCTACCATCAACTTATTACGTAAGGTATTTGTTTTTAAGTTTTTAGTTCTTCTCGTCAATTTTTGTCATATTTTTATTTTCTATCTTTTATAATTCAAACAATGTGTTATATTGTTGCGCATGGGAATGCGTTTCAGGTTTTATTTAAGAAGTTTGCATTCACTTATGACATTGACATCCCTAGATAACGGTATCAGATGGACCGGCCCATGTGACGTAATGTTCAGTAAACATTCATCGAGCTGTACATAATAAATAAGTATATTAAATAAATCCGAGGGTATACCATGGCGTACCCCATACCCCACCTCCATACCCTCTAATTGTTTAACTTAACATAGGGGTCTTTCGGACATTCGGATATTTAAATGTGACGATCGTTTTAAAATAACACCAACAATTGAACATTCTAAACAACGTGAGTTGGTTGGTTGGTTGATTTGAGGTTTAACGTCCACGTCAACACTGTAAAGGTCATTTCGGAGACGTTGCTTCCAATTTCGTGGGACTTTTACCCGACATTGAGATGAAATGACATCTCAAGCCCTGTCACCCAATGAAACCAATAGGTTTATAAGCATGGACGGTCTGCCTCGCACCGTGGTTCCTGGACAGGCTTAGATCCTCTAAGCGGTTTACCAGTACTAGTGTGCAGGCCGGATTCAGCTCTGCGTGGAAGCATCATGCAGCCCATATATTTCTTCAACGTGAGTATTCAGGTGTTTGCTATATTTGTACCCTTCACATGTATCGCATCAAAACCATCACGGTGAATACTGGTGTACGTCGGAGTAACAGGCTTCTACCTCTCTCTTGTTCTTCTTCTTCTTCTTCTTCTTCTTCTTCTTCTTCTTCTTCTTCTTCTTCTTCTTCAATTTAGTGTTATATATATGCTACATAATTTGACAACTGATAAAGATGGTAAATGTACATAGGCAACAGATAGTTTTTATGCTTACAACATCTTAAAGGAGAGGATAAATATAGGCTGAACCTACATCCAATCCTTTGACATTTGTATGTATATTTGTTGTACAGATGTATGTATTCATTCATGTCATAAAATTTTGAATACATAAGTAAATATAATAAGTAAATGCATTAATAATTTAATAAATAAACAGTTTACTGTAAACTTTTGGAATTAATTCTAAAATATAATATATTACATGCATTACAGAGAAATACCATGATTTCTACCAGACATAAACTTGGTATTTTCCTTTTTGCTAAGAAGAAATATTTCCTCTTAGCCGGGGAAATAAATCCCTTCAGCTGGAACTACTTTGTGTACAAGATACGAGATACCGCTTTGCAGTGAAATTGTTCCATTCAAACGCGGGAAAGTTTCAATCACGGCGACGTTATTCATGACGTCATTGTAATGGCGTCTAAGAAATATCAACAGACGTTCAGAATGCGTGACGTTTGAGTCGGATGCAACGCTGAAACAAAAGAAAACATGGATATGACCATTGATTAGGATGTAAGTTTTGCTTTATTTAATCTAACGTTTTACTTGTTTTATCACTGAAACACTTTGTTTCTCCTATTTTTGTTCAAAACTGTAGAAAGCGCTTTCAAAATGACGCCCATCCAGTTGCTCTTCCACCCAGATTCTGTAACACTTCGCTGATTGAACTGTTTACATGAGCTGTAAACAGTCAACTGAACGGGCATTCAGATCCAAAATTCAAGATCCAAACTCTCCTAAAAGTCTATGGAAGTGCATGTAATATACAGATTATACAATTCTCCTATTTGAAATATGGGATTTATAAACCTCGGGAGGTAAAACAATCCGTTAAAGAAACTCGTGCTTCGCACTCGTTTCTTTATCGGATTGTTTTACCTCCCTCGGTTTATAAATCCCATATTTCAACTAGGAGAATGAATAATCTATATGTATTTTCTTTTAGAAAAGTTTTTTTCAGATGCCTTTGACCTACGTGACGTTTATCTCGAGGGACGATTACTTTATATCAGACGTGACGTCACGATGTAAATTCTCATAATGGAATAATTAATATATATGAAATTAAAACACAGCGGGTTAGGTTGTGTCTGCGGTGTGATTTATTCATTCCCAGTTGCTAAGCTGTTGGCTTTATTTCATAAGTGCATTGTTCTCCTATGTATTACTGCTTATAAAGTGAGACATAACGGACATTTATTCTGATAAAGTATCAATATGGAGGCTGCTAGACTTACGGGAAAGCTATTTATTTCTATATTCAGTCCTTTATTTTCAATTCCAACATTGATGCCCTCCTTTACTGCATTAAAGCTGAGTTAACTTGACATTTGTAGCGATTAAGTGCCCATCAGAATTCAAGAGCACAAGGTCGAATCTCCGAGATGTATAATATAGACAGTATTTCCGACACAGATCCTGAGATCCAATATGACTCTAACTGAGGTTCTAACACAAGTGGTCAGTTCATATACAATGTAGGAAACGAGCCTTCAGCGCGTTATATAGCTGTATATGAAATAAAATCGGGTTTAAGATTTTGTTGTCATACAACGATTTTTAATTTGGTTTTAGATTTTTGTTTATTTTAAAAGCCGTTTGGCCATTTTGTTCCTTTTGGCTTTCCGATTGTGATATTTTCATTAGGATTTAGTTAATTCATGTTCGTGCTTCTTTCCCTTTGGTCATTAGGAAAACACGCCTATACAGATACATTGTAACCTCTTTCGCCGAAAAAATGAAAATTTTATGATGAAAAATTGTGATAGTTTTCTTATTTCTGCTCAAAATATAGATTGTGGGTACTCGTGAGAATCGCCCCGATGAGGCGGTTCTAACGAGTACCCACAATCTATATTTTAGAGCAGAAATAAGAAAAATAAGGTATACCCCTGTAAACCCCAGTTTTGCTGTATAAAAGTGGGATTCAAGGGGGTCAAAATTATCTAGGCGTGTTTTCGTGATGGTCTGATTAGACGTGTTGGGTAATTGTATCGAATCTTGATCATTGCCTTACTTCTAATTTATTGCCAAAACACGGTCAAAAGGGAAAGTTATAGAAACCAATGAGCTGTTACGGACGGCGTCATGACGTTACGCGCCTGTAACCATATGCTATACACACGTGTCATGACATAGAAGATCTTACATGAGTCAACCTATTATTGAATTTATTAAACGAGTTTATGAAAAGGGATAAAATACGAGCATTTCGTCCCTTTTCCACAACCAGTTTAATATTTAGTAATACATGAGCACGAACGCAAAGTTCTTTTTATCATATGACATTAAAACGCATTTTATTCAAGTTTTGTTTATCAAAATGTCAATATTCCGGCATTAGCAAACGCGACGTCGTTAGGGACGTCGTACGTGTAACGTTACCTTATGTGCAGATTTTATCTCGCTAGTGGATTACGGAATTTATCATATGACGTCGTTGATAAGCAGTGGATAACATCATGTAATAAAAATCGTATGACCACACGTGTAATAACACTTTGGCACGATTAAGTAACGTCATGGCGACGTCAATGTCAAAAATGCATTTTTGTGGAAAAAAAATGTCAAATTTAAAGGCGATTAAATCCAATTTAAAGTGGTCATATGATAAACAGAATCTTACACTCGTGGTCATTACATACGAAATTTATGAAACTCGCCGATGGCTCGTTTCATAAATTTCATATGAAATAACCACTCGTGTAAGATCCTATATTTATTACATGACGTTATTACACTCTCTCTTGCTAGTCTCTGTAGCTGATCCGACAACAGAGTTTCTTGTGAGGGGACTCATTTTGCATCATGTGAACAAGTCCGTAAAATGAGCATCCCTACTCCCAACTAAAGGCCTAAACCCAACTTAATTCGAGGAAAATATGGTTTACGGGGTATGCATTATCTTTCTTATTTCAGTATAACTAAGAACAATACAGTAAAATTATTATATTAAGACAACCTTTGGGATTGTTCAAAAGTGGTCTATAAGACCACTTTTTAACAGTCCGAATGGTGGTCTCTGACCACAGGACACTGTATGCAGAACACATAAAGGAAGAATAATAGCAACCTACTAAATAAGCTTTTTGAAGCAGAATTAGTCTCAATTTTAGGTGGTCTTAATAGCGAAATTTCACTGTACAAATTTTCTACAGAAAATTGGTCATTATTGAGGTATGTGAGAAGCAATATATCTCGCTGATGTGTTATTGCAGTGGTTGAGGATGTTATTAATTTACTTTATCATATGACGTCGCGTCTGAGAGTGTAATAACGCCATGTAATATTTTCGATAATCCACAAGTGGATTAAATATGCGAATTACATGTACATGCACGACGTCCTTAACGAAGTCGCGTTTACTTATGGCGGAATATTGACATTTTTGTACAGAAACCATAAATGAAATACGTTTTAAATGTCATATGATAAATAGAATCTTGCATTCGTGCTCTTGTAATATTGAATTTATTAAACTCGTTAAGGAAAAGGGATAAAATGCTCGGCAAAGCCTCGCGTTTTATCCCTTTTCCTCAACTCGTTTAATAAATTCAATAATACATGAACACTCATGAAAGATCCTCTATATCCTGCCTTGATCGGTAACACCAGTCGAATAATATTAACCGGAGGTCACGTGATATTAGACTGAGGTCAAAAATTAATAATCATGTTTGTTTTTTCATACACAATTGTCATAAATCAAGTAATTTCGTATTAGCCCAGTTACAGGTCCGAGGAAATTATTTCCTTTCGCCCCAGTTATAGGTCCGTGGTCTGCTGTATTGGGCTGGGGCCCCTCAAATTATTTCGTATTTGCTCAGTTATAGGTCCGTGGTCTGCTGAATTGGTCCGAGGTCGAAGGGAAGGAGGAAATCGGTCTTTCGGTTCTTTAGAGATTATATTTCGTCTACTTGAATCAGGAATAAGCCTGTCCAGGCAAAGTGGTTCGAGCCCAGGTTGTTTGCGCGATAGGGCTTGTGATGTCATTTCATCTCAGAATCGGGTAGAAGTCCCCATAAATCGGTAGCAGTGTCTCCAAAATGACCTAAATTGTGTTAACCGAGACATATCACTCCAATTAAAACACACAAACAAAATATCTGCTTGTTGTCTGTGATATACAGTAGAACTTCGATGGCTCGAACACCAATGACTCGTTTACCATGGATGAGTCGAACACATTCTTGAGCCCCTAGCGAAATCCTCTACGTAAGAAATAGTGGGGGATAATTAAGGAGATTTTAGTCTTTTATCTTGCAAATGCATGAGGCGATTCTAATGAGTACACGCAGCATACATATTCATTAGAGAACACCGAAAAGATGTCAAAATGTATCTCGTTATGCCTCCTGACAGTAACGTCAGTGGCTCGAACTACCCCTGACTCGAACATATTTTCGAGATCCCAAAGGTGTTCGACCCATTGAAGTTTGACTGTACTGTTTGTTGAGATGTGTTTGGCCGACTTCTGTGATTTTTTCGATTGGCTTTTGGCTCTGATTCAGTCTGGTCCTGAAGTAGTTTACTCATTTAATTTGCATGTATTTACTGGCAATATATTTTATTTCGGAGAGCGATTTGGTCATTTTTGGATTTAGAGTGTCAGCTTGTCTTTCTATTTATACTCATTTAACCCGTTTGTACCAAATGGAATCTTCCTCCTTATATATAGCATGAGTCCATTTCAAAATTTAGGGGTGTCAGGTTGTGTTCTCCTCAAAATTCATTAGGAAAACTTTTTGCAAACAGTGTAGGCCCTGATCAGACGTCGCGTTCTGCGGCGTCTGATCTGGGCCTCCGCTGTTTGCCAAATACCCGTTTGGGGGTTTCTGGTACTAAATGGGTTAAAGTCCCTATTCTTTGTGTTTGTGTTTTTGCCTATTCAGAGGGTATTCACTTTTTAGAAGAATACGTGTATAATTGTTTTGTTTGATTTGAGGTTTAACGTCCCCGTCAACACTGTATAGGTCGCTTTGGAGACGTTGCTTCCAGTTTTGTAGAACTTTTGTGTTGTGCCGTATGGCGGCCGTATAATGTCTCCCCGTACATCGTTATAGAGCAGCTTGTATTTTCTGGTCCTTTGAGATTATTGAGTTTATTTAGAATCATTCTGCTTAAACCGGTGCTAGAGGGCGTGGCCGGCGTTGCACATTTCAGTAATGATCATGAACAGACTCAATATAACCGAGTCTGCTATTTTCGTTTATTTGGTGTATTTTTTGCTTCCAAAGAATCCAACTATTCAGGACTTATTTATCTTCACTGCAGCTGTTGTTGTGCCGTGTGGCGGCCGTAAAATGTCTCCGCGTACATCATCATAGTGCAGCTTGTATGTTCTGGTCCTTTGGGATTATTGAGTTCATTCAGAATCATTTTGAAAATAAATAGAGTTCTGTTTTAACAGGTGCTAGAGGGCGTGGCGGGTTTGGCAAATTTCATTACCGGTCATGAACAGACTCAATAAAACCGAGTCTGCTCTTTTCGTTTATTTGGTGTCTTCTTTGCCTCCAAATGATTTAACTATTCAGAGCTTATTTTATCCGATGTTGTGATGAAATAACATCTCAAGCCCTGTCGCCCAATGTAACCAATAAGGTTTATAAGCATGGATGATCCTACTCGCAACGCTTTGCCTGGGCGGGCTTAGATCCTCTAAGCGGTTTACCAGTACTCGTTTGCGGTCGGTTATAGCTCTGCATGAGGGCCGAAATGCGTGTATTGAAAATATCTGAAATGTAAATCTGCTTAGTACTCATGACAACTCTGTTATTTTGAACACACTGAAATTCATTACGATAATCCACCCGTGCAACATAGGGCATTTTTTCACATCTCCAAAATGGCTACTTTTCTTGATTTATTTTTTCAATGTAACATATTCTGCTAGGACTACGTACGAATAAAATCTGTTTTATATTTTTGTTATTGTTACTTCAAACATAGGTTGCGGGTGCTCGTTAGAACCGTCTCATTGAGGCGGTTCTAACGAGTACCCACAACCTATGTCTTGGAGCAGAAATAAGAAAAATACTGAATACCCCCGTAAACCCCAGTTTTCCCTATATAAAGTGGGGTTTAAGGGGGTGTTCATTTCACGGACCTGTGCTGTTATCGAAAAGTAAGTTTTTATTTTATACGTGACTTTGGCGAGCCTCTGTAATTGAACAGTTGATGGTGACATGCTTTGCTTTCGTGGAAAGGTCTGTTTCATTCAACACACTCGATGAAATATGTTTTCTACTCAGTCGATGAAATATTGTTATTTATCGAAAACAGTAAATTTTCTCTATTTTCGGCCTGCTACTGTTTTTTTTTTTTTTTTTAATATCAAATATTTTCCAAATTGAATATGAAAATAAGATTTTTATTTGTTTCAGATATGGATTGATTTATGCATAGGGGCTTGAATCATGAAAAAATTAAAAAAAAAAAAAAAAAAAAAAAAAAAAAAAAATTTTTTTTTTTTTTTTTTTTTGTCCTATAATAGAGACAAGGGGGGGGGGGAACTTCGACTCAATTTTTTGGGGGGTTACCTCATTTTACCCAGTGTATCTTTTTCGCAAATGCAGTTTTTTACCTGCTTATTATGAATTATACAAGTTAAATAAGTCCACTTTGCAAAAATATTCCGCCTCTGTCTGCCACTTGCAGGAAACATGTTTTTCTCCCATGGATTAACTCAGCAAAGCAAAATTGGGCATAAACGTGTGACAAAAATTTTCAGGTTTTCATCAATCACAACCGAACTAGTGATACGGGGGGAACTTTTTTTCACTTTCACCCGTTGTCTTTCATTTAACTTTAGCTCGCTTTGCCAATTTGAATCCAAAAAGATGTACTCGCAGCTCTAAATATAGATTTTGCAACTTTTGCTTCACTTTCCGCAGTGTTCTGTCAATGATCGGTACAGAAACCCGGGCGCTTGCCATAATCGTGTTTAAAAAGCGGGACGTGCAGGACAGATATAATCCGGAACTTCGGAAACTACGTCCGGCAGTGGAGTTGTTACTGTTAAAATGTGTGTGATAGCCTTGATTTCTCCTTTGATTTATTTTTTCAATGTAACATATTCTGCTAGGACTACGTATACACGTATTACGCAGATAAGATAACTGGATGGTGTTTCTAGGTATAATGGGCTGTGCTCTGGGCATTTTGTATTGTATCGCTTTGCGGTCAACTTCCAATCAGCCGCTGTAACTTTTTTGACACATGCGCAGAAAAGGAAATAAAATGTTTACTTAAAAGCAGAAGACGGCCTTTGATATGATAAAAAAAAAAAAACAAGGCCGAACTGCCTTGTTTATGTCCAGGCTGGGACGAGCACAACCCACGTTATCGGGGAGATTGCTAGAGAGCTCCGTATTGAAGGGAAATGTTTGTCAGTTTCTTGCACAACGGGTATCGTATAAAATCTATGTGTTTTTCGCAGAGTGCTAAAGAAAGTGTGTACATGACGTTTGTTTGTTTGTTTGATTTGAGGTTTAACGTCCCCGTCAACACTGTAAAGGTCATTTTGGAGACGTTGCTTCCAATTTTGTGGGACTTTTACCCGACATTGAGATGAAATGACATCTCAAGCCCTGTCGCCCAATGAAACCAATAGGGTTTATTAGCATAGCCTCGCACTGCGGTTCCTGGACAGGCTTAGATCCTCTAAGCGGTTTACCAGTACTAGTGGGGGGCTAGATTCAGCTCTGCGTGGAAGCATCATGCAGCCCATATATTTCTTCAAGCCCCTATGGGCGGGGGCCGCTGTGTACATGACGTCGTCACCTTATGTTTAAACGCTCGTTCCCGGTACACGGCGACGGTTAGCTAAGCAAAAAAAAATAATAAAAATAAATAAATAAATAAAAATGCAGCAGTGTTAAGCCAAACGGTTCAGAATTTTAGTTAAAAGAGATACGGCTATATAGAAATAACTTGAAATTGTTTTACAAATTTGAATTCATAGTGATCGGAATGACCGACGACTTTAAGCGTGTGTTCTAATATTGTTATCTAAATAACAATGGATGTTTTGGTGCCAATAGGCCTGTAGGAATTTTCCTTCTTTTTTTTTTCTTTGTGATAAGTGGAAACCAAGGAAAAAGCGTTTCAACATGTATTTTGTCTAATGTTTGCTGTTCTCTCTCTCTCTCTCTCTCTCTCTCTCTCTCTCTCTCTCTCTCTCTCTCTCTTCTCTCTCTCTCTCTCTCTCTCTCTCTCTCTCTCTCTCTCTCTCTCTCTCAGATATTTGAATTAAATTCGTGGAGGTCTTAAGATTAAGTAGAGGGTATGGAAATATTGTGTACTGTTCATTCCAGAGGTAAAAAGAACGGTGTACAGACCTAAACTGCACCAACCTGGCCCAAGGATTATAAAACTTTTTTTCATGCTCAACTGATAGGGCATGAACTTTATCCGGCTCCTAATTAAACAAAATGTAACGTGAAACACCTAGAAAACAGTGTAGTTCATACTTCCGTGAACGCATCGAGTCACATGATTTTCAGTGACATCAAGTGACGTTATTCTAAACCATGGTTCTCTACGGGCGTTGGTGAGGTCAACGCTGTTCCTCTCTTTGTAGTAAAATGGCGTGTAAATGTTTTTCAGTTTAAAAAAGTTTGCCCTATAAGCATTATTTTTCGCCCAGTGATGAGGGGCAAAGAAAGTAATTATAAAACAATAAACTTAATTTTTCTGCTTTTCATGAAAGTATGAACGACAGCGAGTCGCTAACAAAGTTTACATGAACCCCTTCGGGGTTCACTTACTTTGCACACAACCCACTGCGTTCGTACTATCATGAACAGCAGAAAAATAATTTTCATTTCTTAAGTGTTGGTTTTCTTTGCCTCCTACTGCTGCCTCACTCTAGGGTTTATTAGCTATCTCAATATGTCAGTCATTGCAAATCACCCACATTGAGCCGGAGGTAATTTTGTTTTCAAAACCGTCTTCTGTAGCATGTTTTGTTATCCATGCAATTAGGGGAGCAGCTTCCCAGTTTCCCCTTAAATGTACATTTTTAACAGTCAGAATGACATGTCCTTATCAACTATTAATGAAATGGACACATGTCAAGTGTCAAAGAAAGCAGGTCATGCAATGGTTTTTATTTCATGCGTAGCACTTTACATGTAAACGGATGCTTTAGACACAAACTTTAGCGGCTCACTGGAAACATGATGACGGTATTCTTCAGGAGGTATGAATATTAAAATACTGACATTTTGTTGTGTTATATTGGTGTGAATGTGCTTTATCGCTTATTAATTTCTGTATATTTCTGCAGTTCACAACGCATTCTTTAAAGTTTTCGGACCTGCCCATCGGGGCTTAAAGAAATATGTGGGCTGCGTGACGCTTCCAAGCAGTGCTGAAACCGACCGCACGCGAGTACTGCTAAACCGCTCAAAGAATCTATGCCTGCCCGGGCAAAGCAGTGCGAGTCAGACCGTTCATGCATATAAACCCTATTGGTTTCATTGGGCGACAGGGCCTGAGATGTCATTTCATCTCTATGTCGAGTAAAAGTCCCACAAAATGGATTCAACGTCTCCAAAATGACCTGTTGATGGGCACTTTAAACATCTAATCAAACAAATAAATTCCTTAAAGTGTTTGGGTGAGAAAAATAATTAATATTGCGGTCGTGGCTTCGGGCTCGTTTTCAGTGAATTAAAGTCTCATGCTCGACAAAACCCTACACTGAGGATGATACTTAACTAAACTGAAAACTTGCTTGAAAATTCCTTGTTTCGGCCTCAATCCCATCATACATTCTATTATTCAGTTCTTATCTAAGCAGGAAACGGCCCCGCCCATCGGGGCATGAAGAAATGATGCTTCCACACAGAGCTGAAACCGACCCGCACACGAGTATACTGGTAATCCGTTTAGAGCATCTAAGCATGCCCAGGCAAAGCGGTCAGAGTCGGCCCGTCCATGTTTATTAAGCCTATTGGTTCATTGGGCGGCAGGGCTTGAGATGTCATTTCATCTTGAGGTCCGGTAAAAGTCCCACAAAATTGGAAGCAGCGTCTCCAAAATGACCTTTACAGTGTTGACGGGAACGTTAAACCTCAAATCAAACAAACAAATCTAAGCAGGAAAATTTATGAACTGCTAGTATTTAAAAATAGCGAGTATTACAAATTTAATGCTCGACTGAATTGAGCATGAAAAACGTTTTATAACCTTTTAATAGCCTGGTCGAGAAACACTAAGATTGGAATGCCGCTTTACTCAACAGCACCAAAATTAAATGTCCTATATATTGAAAAGGCCCCATTTCTCACTTACTTTCCAATACACTCTAGGCTAATACAAGTACTTTTTCAACAGATCTAAGCACTTCACAATCAAACCTTTCATAAAAGTCATCTATTTTAAGGCATTCAAGAGTTCTGCAACGGAAGGCCTGGTGTTTTTTTTTTTTTTTTTTTTTTTTTGTTGTTTTTTTTTTTTTTTTTTACCGGATACTACGGTATTCGACCACATGTGATTAACAATCGGCTCGATATGAGTGAAATAAACTCGAAAGGACCGTAAAATGATCCCCGCTCCACCCCCCTTCCCCACCCCCCTCCCAAAAAAAAATCAAGGTTGATATGCTCTTGTTATTCTGACCTTTTTTGTTTGCCGTGTTGTGGTGAGTTGTTGTGCCTATTCAGATTAATACAAACTTGCTGAACAGAAGAATTGAGCAGTGTTTTTTTTTTACCCAAGTCCCTACATCAATGGATTTGGCCGAATTCATAAATAGAAGCGTCCACTTCAGAAACTCGCGGATGAGAGAAACTCGCGGATGAGAGAGCATATATGTGCTGCACTGTAGGGGTTCTGTCCCTTTAAACCCCTGTTGGAAAAAGGACCCAATGGGCCCAACCTATGTAGTGCTAATGGTCATTTACTGGCCATTAGCGACCCAGGATCAAAATTTCAAAACATAAAAAGGAATATGTTGCAATAGCGAACAAATTGTTTCCATGCTGAATCATTTTGAACATTTACGTATTGGTGGCATTTTTAACAAGCTGGCTTTTTTTTATTTCTGTCTACACAAGCATGAGTGAAACTGTTTTGAAAATAACACAAAACATCCACGATTTCAATAAAAAATGCATTTCACTTTTTCTGAGTCCGGTAAGGAGATAACTACGGCTAATCCCTGCCTTCCTAAATTTAGCCACCCACCTAGCTCAATGCCTCAGATGCTAAAGGTCCTAGGTTCGATCCCCAGCAGCGCTGATAAAATTTCGGCGTCAGAGCACGTTCCATTGGCATTATAAATTTTGCAGGTATGAATATCATAAAGTGCATCGTCCTTCGAATCTGGACGTTAACTGGAGACCCCCTGTGCAGAGAGAACCATCCCCTGTGCAGGTTAAAGAACCCTACTGTAATTACATGGTGACCGTGTACTCTTTCAGCCTTCAAAACTGGAGTATATGCAGTATACATCGTCTGTGTCCCCTCTTGGGGTTTAGTTGAAAATGGAAGAAAAATAGCGATAATGATCATTTGTCACTACTTCGAACGGTATCAAAATTAAACAGGACCGGTCGTTCCGGTCGTTAGTTCATCGATAGAGTAGCCCGGAATCAGCAGAAAACCCAAGCTTCGCGACGATTGTTTTCTTGATCTGTTACATAAAGCGATGTAAAAGTAGTAAAATCAAGATTTAGAGCTGCAAATACATCATTTTGGATTCAAATTGGTCAAGAGAGGTTCATTTTAATGAAAGTCATCAGTTGAAAGCGAACAAAGTTTCCTCCGTAACACTAGTTCGCTTGTGATTGATGAAAACCTGAAAATTTTTGTCACACGTTTATGCCGAATTTTGCTTTGCTGAGTTAATCCATGCGAGAAAAACATGTTTCCTGCAAGTGATAGACAGAGGTGGATTATTGTTGCAAAGTGGACATATTTAACTTGTATATTTCGTAATAAGCAGGTGAAAAACTGCATTTGCGAAAAAGATACACTGGGTAAAATGAGGTAACCCCCACAAAATGGAGCCGAAGTTTCCCCCCTTGTCTCTAATATAGTTCCCCCCCCCCCCCCCCCCAAAAAAAAAAAAAAATCATTTTTTTTTTTTCATGATTCAAGCCCCTATGATTAATGCTAAGTATAATATAAAAGGTGTATGCTAATTGTGTCGGTTGTGGTCATTAATATCGGTGGTTGATAATTGCTGAGAAGTTAACATTTGATTTTTTTTTTTTTTTTTTTTTTGTGTGTGTGTGTGTTTTTTCGGGTTGAGGGAGGGAGGAGGGGGGCAGGAGTTGTTTCTTTGTTTCTTAAGTATAATTTTGTTGTGCAACTTTGACGCCATGGGAAAACATATGAGTATAAATGATGCACTTGGGAAAATATTTTCTGTTTATGAAATGTATCAGACTCCAACGTAAAGGCTTATTGAAAATTAAAGAGATAATGTTGGTTGGTGCCTGATGCTCTGTCTCTGGTCGGGCTCATCGGAGTCTAACTGTTGGTTTTCTTTTGCTCCAGCATTTCAGTGGTTTCTTGCTGTCGAGTCCTCACCGTTGTCTCACCCCTGTGGTTCTTTGATTTCTGTGTTCACGGAGATGTTGCACTGATGAGTTAGGAGGCCTTCATGCGGACTGAAATTTTTTTTTTGTCTAAATCGCGACGGAAGTAAGGGCGAGGATTGTGGCCACGTAAAATCGATTTAAGCCCCCCAGTGGAAATCTTCCACTGACCGTTCC
The DNA here is from genome assembly GCA_963580285.1 of Lucinisca nassula. Classification (NCBI taxonomy): domain Eukaryota; kingdom Metazoa; phylum Mollusca; class Bivalvia; order Lucinida; family Lucinidae; genus Lucinisca; species Lucinisca nassula. The sequence continues at coordinate 14,437,357 of OY757019.1, forward strand.
AAGGCGGCTCTTCTGTGGCGATTTATTTATGTTGTTGTTTGTTACTTACTGTGTGTATCACTTGTGTCTTTTAATTTTGGATGGCCATATGGCCATTTTGTGGGAAAGTAACTGTCTATATGGCCTTCCTTTGTTTAGGTTTCCATTATGGTCTGGTCGCTTAATGTTTGTATTTCTTTCCCTTTGGTGTCTTTTATGGATGGAGTAAGTTAATTGTATCAATTCCTGATCTTTGTTTTACTTCTACTTTAAAGTGAAATATTTCAATATATTTTATAATACTATTTTGTTCCGGGCTTCCGGATTAAATTTGTTTGACGCAATGTCCTTTAGTTAGGTACACCAATAACATACATGTAAGAAAATTTGCGCACATGGAAGCTAATCAAGTTTAAAATCTACATAGTTACTCGAATTTCTTTTCATCTTAAATCTAAATGAACCCATGAGATTGTTTAGCTGCTCCTTGTCTTGATAAGGCACATTTTCGTTATGATAACACACCCGTCATTGTGCAGTTTTTACATCCCCAAAACGGTCAATTTTCTGAAGACAATGTGTGATATTATTCTAATTTGTACTCAAAACATAGGTTGTGGGTACTCTTTAGAACCGCCTCATTGAGGCGGGTTCTATAGGGTACTTACAACCTATGTCTAGGAGCAGAAGTAAGGAAAATAAAGTATACCCCCGTAAACCCCAGTTTTCTCTATATTAACTGGGGTGTAAGGGGATGTTTATTCCACGGACTTGTTAGCGTGGTGTCCTAACCATCACGAAAACACGCCTACATAATTATGATCCCCTTTAACCCCATGTTTACACAGTAAAACGGGGGTTTAAACCTTCTTTTTTCTTATATCTGTTCAACAATATAGATTGTGGGTACTCTTTAGAACCGAGGCGGTTCTAACGTGTACCCACAATTTATATTTTGAGCAGAAAAAAATAAAAAATATCACGTTATTTCATCTTACAATTTTCGATTTTTCGGCGGTAAAATTACAATGTATTTGTATAGGCATGTTTTCGTAATGATTCTAACAGCGTAAACAGTGTATATTCATATCACAATGCATTTCAAGATAGTAAACTGTCTGTTCACATACTGTAGCATCAATCATTTATTCGGGTCTTTTTTATAAACTTGAATGCCCATTCCAAGACGGTTTTTTGTCGCGGTTTATTTTTTATGTTTTATCTTGAGTGTGTATATCGCTTATATTTGTCTGTTTGTTTTCGATATCTGATTGGCCATTTTGTGGGAAAGTAACTTCCGCTATTGATGTTTCCATTAAGGTCTAGCTGTTTCACGTTTGTGTTTCTTTCCCTTTGGTGTCTCTGATGGGAGCTGTTGTTTTTTGTATCGATTCCTGACCATTGCCTTCACTTCTATTTTATGATAATAAGTGTTTTTTTTTTTTCATAATTATGTATGTGCATGAAACCACCCTTCTGGCTTTTGTTTGCTATTACGTCAAGTTAACATGTGTGTTCCTGTTCACACTCAAAACAGTTTTTTCGCATGTTCAAAATGTCCATGCATGATACCTTAATTACTAGATTTACATTTTGTACATTCAGTTGTCGAAGAAAGTTTGGACTCACTTGCACAAGTTTAAGTACGTTGATTAAGGCTTTAATTATGACCACATGACCACATTTGTCATTCAGCCACCAAGTTTGCTGCCTGTGTTACAGAAGGCCAAGACAAGCTTCCTACCTTATACTGGTTACATAAACTTCATTAAAGACCAAACAAAGCACGGTTTATTGCAAATTCAAGCTCTTGTACCACCACTGAATTCTCCAAATTATTAACTTCATGTTTTACTGCCACCAAATAAGCATGTGATAAAATATTTCGACACAAAGTCTTCGAAAAATCAGGAAGAAATCTGTTTTGGTCTATAAAATATTCTAATGAAGTTTTAAATAAATGGAAATCTAGGCGTTTTCGTGCTTCGAGTCTGTCTACTTATGATTTTTCCACACTTTACACTACACTTCCTCATAATCTTATAAACGAAAAACTTAATGATTTAATCGGATGGACATTTCATAGGGATGACTCCCTGTATCTTGCATGTAATGTAAGAAATGTTTTTTTTTTTCACTTCTAAGGAACATAAAAATTATACTTTATGGTCAAAACAGAAAGTGTGTGAAGCTCTCAACTTTCTACTTGACACTATTTACATAAGATTTGGTACTAAGTATTTAGACAAGTTGTGAGTATTCAGATGGGTACTAATTGCGCACCACTTGTGGCTGATCTGTCTTTGTTTTGTTATGAAAAAGACTTCGCGATGTCCCTATCTGCTGAAAACAAGTCTAAAATCATTGAAGCTTTCAGCTCCACTTCTAGATATTTGGATGATTCATTAAATATTGATTATACCTGTTTCGATGTTTTGACCAGTCATTTTTAACCCCCCACCCCCACCCCCACCCCAGAACTTCAAGCAAATTCTCCTGATACCGAGGGCCCGTTTTTTATTTACATCAATCTATTGTCGATGGGTTTGTTTCGTGGAAAAATTTACGATAAACGCCGCGATGTTTTTTGTTTTTTTAGATTGTAAATTTTCTTTTTTTGGATGGTGATATTCCTCGTGCGCCATCCTATGGCGTTCATATTTCGCAATTAATTTGATTCGCCAGAGTGTGTAGTCATGTAACTGACTTCAACACTCGTAATAAATTGTTAACGGCTACACTTCTTAATCAGGGTTATCGGTACCGTAAACTACGCAAAGCCTTTTCAAAATTGTATAGACGTCATTCTGATTTAATTTCAAAATTCAATATTGGATTTAAGTTAGGAGGCCTTCATGCGAAATGAACAAATTATTTGTCTTAATCGCGACGGGAGTAAGAGCGAAGATTGTGGCCACGTAAAATCGATTTAAGCCCCCAGTGGAATTCGGTCCGCTGACCGTTCCAAGGCGGTTCTTCTGTCGCGGTTTAGTTTTGTTATGGTTTGTATATAGGTGTTTGTGTCGCTTATATTACTTTTTTGTTGATAGCCTTTTGGCCATTTTGTGGGAAAGTAACTGTCCTTTTGGCTCTACGCCGTTGGTGTTTCCGTTGGGGTCTGTTGCTTCATGTTTGTATTTCTCTCCCTTTGGTGTCTCTGATGGGAGCTGTGGGTTAATTGTTTCGATTCCTGATCACTGCCTCTACTTCAATTTTTAAATCTCTTCTGCAACAAGGTCTATCGAAACCCGAATTTTATGGTGACTTAGAATATAAATTCAGAAAAATATATAACCGCAATGACTTCAGCACCCAATTTCGTAAAATCATATTTCGATATAAAAAGATTGGGTACAACATAAATGTTATACGACTGACTGCATGCATGGTAGTTAACCCAATTACGGTTGACAACTTTGCTTCCCTCTTTTATTGCACGCCGGTGGGCCAGACCTCAGATTCTATGACTGTTCCTACGTAAAGGCTTATTGAGAATTAGAGAGATCTAATTCAAGGTAATGTTGGTTGGTGCCTGATGCTCTGTCTCTGGTCGGGCCCATCAGAGTCTAACTGCTTGTTTTCGTTTGCTTCAGCATTTCAGTGGTCTCTAGCTGTCAAGTCCTCACCGTTGTTTTATCTCTCTGGTTATTTGTGTTCACGGAGATGTTGCACTGATGAGTTAGGAGGCTTTATGCAGACTGAACAAATTATTTGTCTAAATCGCGACGGAATTAAGGGCGAGGATTGTGGCCACGTAAAATCGATTTAAGCCCCACCCCCCCCCCCCACCCCCCCACCCCCCCAAGTGGAATTCGTTTCCGCTGACCGTTCCAAGGCGGTTCTTCTACCGCGGTTTATTTTTGTTATGGTTTGTCTTTGGATGTTTGTGTCGCTTATATTATTTATTTTGGATAGCCTATTGGCCATTTTGTAGGAAAGTAACTGTCCTGTTGGCTCTCCGCTGTTGATGTTTCCATTAGGGTCTGTTGTTTCATGTTTGTGTTTCTTTCCCTTTGGTATCTCTGATGGGAAATGTGGGTTGATTGTATCGATTCCTGATCACTGCCTCCACTTCTATTTTACATTGGGGAAAGGACTTCACTAACACAAGGCATTCACTAACACGGGAATAAAGAGAGACACCAAGGTCTGTAATGAAAAGTCAGGTGGTTTTTCTCCGGGTAATCCAGTGTTCGCCCTTCTCGGATTAACGGCCAGCTCGAAAGTAGTGAAATAATCTTTACAGGGCTGTAAAACCAATTCTATCCCAACCCCCACAAAAAATGAAGTAAAATAAAATAAACATGTCTATATAAAGACAGTTGCAAAAACAAAAACAAAAAAAAAAAAAAAAGACAAGGAACTAAAACAATGATGACGTACATGTTAGTGAAATTTTGAGAATGTATACGATATGCATGCATTGAATATTCACCATATTTGTATTATTTGCTGGCTCCCAGCTTGCACATTGTCAATATTGGAAAAACAGGTAACCAGACCCCCCTGACCTTTTAAGGTCAGGGGGGTCTGGTTACCTGTTTTTACAACGCTGATAACCTTCAGACTAGGAACCAGCAGAAAATGCAAATAAGGTGAATATTTTCCAAATGCCAGAATGACGTTTTTTCCTTCTATTCTCAAAGGATGTAGCGTTGTCATGATAAATGAGGTGTTTCCATTTAAATTTACTTCCGTCAATTTTAAAATGCATTAGTAAAATACATGGTAATCAAAAGGGAACAATAAAATATGTGAGTGAGAAGGCGCTTTGTCAAAGCTTCGTAATAACTAATAACTTCTCTGGTTAATGTTTTCAGTTTTCCCGGCTAAATGTAGTTTAAACGTTGCATATTAAGGTTAACAGGTACGCTAAATTTAGAAACAGGTCAGCCATAACAGTGACGTGTTGAGTTATAAGTCACAGTTTGATGATCAGTTGTAAAGCAGAACAAATCACGAGCACGCCGCGCAGGTGATTTCTCTATTCACGACTGAACCAGGGGTCGCAGGATCGATTCCGGGCTTCGCCAGACTTTATGATGAGTCTTTAATCCGAGGTCCCGTCTCCGTATGATCTAAGCTGTTGTAGAGACGTAAAACTCAAACACTGACCCACTCACGACTGACCGAAAAACTATGATTCATCACGTGAACAAGTCCGTGAAATGAAGACCCCCCTATACCCCACTTTATATAGAGAAAACTGGGGTTTAGGGGGTATACATTATTTTCCTTATTTCTGCTCCAAAACATAGGTTGTGGGTACTCGTGAGAACCGCCTCAATGAGGCGGGTCTAACGACTACCCAAAACCTATGTTATGAGTATAACTAAGAAAAGTATCATACATTTCCATCAGAAAATTATCTTTTTTGAGGTATGAACAAAAATGCACTATATCACACGGATGTGCTATCGAAATGAATTACTCGATTATTCACACACTAAAGCTGATCGATTTCGATTCAAACGACGTTCTTTCTGTTGTTTCCAACTAATTCTCCAAAGATCTCTCAATTGGTAGAAGACATCCTGCCGGCTTGTTTAACTGAATCACACGCATATGCGAGCAAATGACGTTACACCTACTCACGACATGGAATCTAGGTTTGACGTCACGCTTTACTGCCCAGTGATACCGTCACATAAACATGCCTATATAATTTTGACCCCTTGAACCCCACTTTTATATAGTAAAACTGGGGTTTCCGGGGGTAAAACTTATTTATCTTATTTCTGCCCTAAAATATAGATTGTGGGTACCCGTTAGAACCGCCTCATTGAGGCGGTTCTAACGATTACCCACACTCTATATAGACTGGCGGTTCTAACGATTACCCACACTCTATATAGATTGGCGGTACTCGTTAAAACCGCTTCAATGAGGCGGTTCTAGCGAGTGCCCACAATCTATATTTTGAGCAGAAATAAGAAAAATATGACAATTTTTCATTTTAAAATTTTCCTTTTTTCAGCGATAAAGGTGACAATGTATTTGTACTGGCATGTTTTCGTAATGCGTTTCAGGATATATCACATCTCTTTTCGTTTGCCTACAATTGTATCATAGGCGCGCTATGTTAGAGTTTATTTATATTAAAAAACAAACAAAAAAAAAAACAACAACAAAAAAAAAACAAAAAAAAAAAAAAAACGAATCAACTTTATCGGTATATAATAATACGATTTTATATTTTACTGACAATAAGTAAGTAGATCTATGGGAAAATATTAAAATGCCAAGGACACTGGCATAGTATTTCTGTAAAGGACTGTATTCATCTTTTCTATGACGAACAATTTATTCTTGTGATATGTACATATTGGTTGCGAGCGTTCAATAGTCCTAAACTCAGGCTCGACAAAGTTAGCAGGATGGCAGGACAGCAGGATGAAATATGTTAAGTTAGCAGGATGGCAGGACAGCAGGATGAAACATTAAGTTAGCAGGATGTCAGGACAGCAGGATGAAACAAAATAAGTGAACAGGATGGCAGGACAGCAGGATGAAATATTAAGTCAGCAGGATGGCAGGACAGCAGGATGAAACTATTCATTTAGGAGGATGGAAGAACAGAAGTATGAGAACGTGTTCTGAATTTCAAAATATATGCAACCATGTTATTGGCAACTATAGCTATGTTAGAAACTAGAAATCAAATTTTGCCCTTTCCCGTCTTTTAAACGTACGGCTGCGAAAACCCTATTTTCATCCTGCCACAAATTCACCCAGATGAAAAATTGTTTCAAATCACAAAACTTTTACCATCATGTTGTAGGCAACAAAAATCTATGTAATAAAGTGGAAATTAATTTTGGCTCCTGTCAGCGTTTAAAGCGTACGGCCGTGAAAACTCAATTTTCATCCTGCTGGAAATGCAACACCAATTTTCATCCATCTGAACCTGTCAAGTTAGCAGGATGGCAGCACAGCAGGATGAGAAATTCTTCTGAATTTCAAAATATTTACCAACATGTTGTGGGCACCTAAAAACTATGTAAGAAACTAGATATCAAATTTAGCCCTTTCCCGTCTTTAAAGCGTACGACCGTGAAAACCCAATTTTCGTCCTGCCACAAATTCGCCCAGATGAAAAATTGTTTCAAATCACAAAACATTTACCATCATGTTGTAGGCAACTAAAATCTATGTAAGAAAGTGGAAATTAAATTTTGCTCCTACCAGCGTTAAAAGGGTACGGCCGTGAAAACTCAATTTTCATCCTGCTGGAAATGCAACATCAATGTTCATCCTGCTGAACCTGTCAAGTTAGCAGGATGGAAGCACAGCAGGATGAGAAATTCGTCTGAATTTCAAAATATTTACCACCATGTTGTGGGCACCTAAAAACTATATAAGAAACTAGAAATCAAATTTAGCCCTTTCCCGTCTTTTAAGCGTACGGCCGCGAAATCCCAATTTTCGTCCTGCCACAAATACACCCAGTTAAAAAATTGTTTCGAATCACAAAACTTTTAACATCATGTTGTAGGCAACAAAAATCTATGCAAGAAAGTAGAAATTAAATTTGGCTCCTACCAGCGTTTAAAGCGTACGGCCTTGAAAACTCAATTTTCATCCTGCTGGAAATACAACACCAATGTTCATCCTGCTGAACCTGTCAAGTTAGCAGGATGGCAGCACAGCAGGATGGGAATTCTTCTGAATTTAATAATATATTTACCATCATGTTGTAGGCATCTAAAAACTATGTAAGAAACTAGAAATCAAATTTAGCCCTTTCCCGACTTTAAGGCGTACGGCCGCGAAAACCCATTTTTCGTCCTGCCACAAATTCACCCAGATGAAAAATTGTTTCAAATCACAAAACATTTACCATCATGTTGTAGGCAACAAAAATCTATGTAAGAAAGTGGAAATTAAATTTGGCAGCTATCAGCGTTTAAAGCGTACGGCCGTGAAAACTCATTTTTCATCCTGCTGGAAATGCAACACCAATTGTCATCCGGCTGAACCTGTCAAGTTAGCAGGATGGCAGCACAGAAGGATGAGAAATTCTTCTGAATTTCAAAATATTTACCAACATGTCGTAGGCACCTAAAAACTATATAAGAAACTAGAAATCAAATTTAGCCCTTTCCCGTCTTTAAGGCGTACGGCCGCGAAAACCCAATTTTCGTCAGGCCACAAATACACCCAGATGAAAAATTGTTTCAAATCACAAAACATTACCAACTTGTTGTAGGCAGCAAAAATCTATGTAAGAAAGTGAAACTTAAATTTGGCTCCTATCAGCGTTTAAAGGTTACGACCGTGAAAACTCAATTTTCATCCTGCTGGAAATGCAACACCAATTTTCATCCTGCTGAACCTGTCAAATTAGCAGGATGACAGCACAGCAGGATGAGAAATTCTTCTGAATTTCAAAGTATTTACTACCAGGTCGAAGGCTGCTAAAACTATGTAAGAAACTAGAAATCAAATTTAGCCCTTTCTTGTCTTTAAGGCGTACGGCCGCGGAAACCGATTTTTCGTTCTGCCACAAATACACCGAGATGAAAAATTGTTTCAAATCACAAAACTTTTACTATCATGTTGTAGGCAACAAAAATCTATGTAAGAAAGTGAAAATTAAATTTGGCTCCTATCAGCGTTTAAAGCGTACGGCCGTAAAAACTCAATTTTCATCCTGCTGGAAATGCAACATTAATTTTCATCCTGCTGAACCTGTCAAGTTAGCAGGATGGCAGCACAGCAGGATGAGAAATTCTTCTGAATTTCAAAATATTTACCACAATGCTGTAGGCACCTAAAAACTATATAAGAAACAAGAAATCAAATTTAGCCTTTTCCCGTCTTCAAAGCGTACGGCCGAGACAACCCCATTTTCGTCCTGCCACAAATACACCTTGATGAAAAATTGTTTCAAATCACAAAAGTTTTACCATCATGTTGTAGGCAACAACAATCTATGTAAGAAAGTGGAAATTAAATTTTGCTCCGTCCAGCGTTTAAAGCGAACGGCCATGAAAACTCAATTTTCATCCTGCTGGAAATGCAACACAAATTTTCATCCTGCTGAAACTATCAAGTTAGCAGGATGGCAGCACAGCAGGATGAGAAATTCTTCTGAATTTCAAAATATTTACCACCATGTCGTAGGCACTTAAAAACAATGTAAGAAACTACAAATCAAAGTTAGCCCTTTCCCGTCTTTAAGGCGTACGGTCGCGAAAACCCAGTTTTCGTCATGCCACAAATACACCCAGATGAAAAGTTGTTTCAAATCACAAAACATTTACCACCATGTTGTAGGCAACAAAATTCTATGTAAGAAAGTGAAAATTAAATTTGGCTCCTATCAGCGTTTAAAGCCTACGGCCATGAAAACTCAATTTTCATCCTGCTGGAAATGCAACACAAATTTTCATCCTGCTGAACCTGTCAAGTTAGCAGGATGGCAGCTCAGCAGGATGAGAAATTCTTCTGAATTTCAAAATATTTACCACCATGTCGTAGGCACTTAAAAACAATGTAAGAAACTAGAAATCAAATTTAGCCCTTTCCCGTCTTCAAAGCGTACGGCCGCGAAAGCCCATTTTTCGTCCTGCCACAAATTTACCCAGATGAAATATTGTTTCAAATCACAAAACATTTACCAACCCGGTGTAGGCAACAAAAAACTATGTTAGAAAGTGGAAATTAAATTTGGCTCCTATCAGCGTTAAAAGCGTACGGCTGTGAAAACTCAATTTTCATTCTGCTGGAAATGCAACATCAAATTTCATCCTGTTGAACCTGTCAAGTTAGCTGGATGGCAGCACAGCAGGATGAGAAAGTCTTCTGAATTTCAGAACATTTACCACCATGTTGTAGGCACCTAAAAATTATGTAAGAAACTATAAATAAAATTTAACCCTTTTCCCTCTTAAAAGCGTACGGCCGCGAAAACCCAATTTTCGTCCTGCCACAAATACACCCAGATGTAAAATTGTTTCAATTCACAAAACTTTTACCATCATGTTGTAGGCAACAAAAATCTATGTAAGAAAGTGGAAATTAAATTTGGCTCCTATCAGCGTTTAAAGCGTACGGCCGTGAAAACTCAATTTTCATCCAGCTGGAAATGCAACATCAATTTTCATCCTGCTGAACCTGTCAAGTTAGCAGGATGAGAAAGTCTTCTGAATTTCAGAACATTTACCACCATGTTGTAGGCACCTAAAAATTATGTAAGAAACTATAAATAAAATTTAACCCTTTTCCCTCTTAAAAGCGTACGGCCGCGAAAACCCAATTTTCGTCCTGCCACAAATACACCCAGATGTAAAATTGTTTCAATTCACAAAACTTTTACCATCATGTTGTAGGCAACAAAAATCTATGTAAGAAAGTGGAAATTAAATTTGGCTTCTATCAGCGTTTAAAGCGTACGGCCGTGAAAACTCAATTTTCATCCTGCTGGAAATGCAACAACAAATTTCATCCTGTTGAACCTGTCAAGTTAGCTGGATGGCAGCACAGCAGGATGAGAAATTCTTCTGAATTTCAAAATATTTACCACCATGACGTAGGCACCTAAAAACTATGTAAGATACTAGAAATCAAATTTAGCCCTTTCCCGTCTTTAAGGCGTACGGCCGCGAAAACCCAATTTTCGTCCTGCCACAAATACACCCAGATGAAAAGTTGTTTCAAATCACAAAACATTTACCACCATGTTGTTTTGACCACTATCAGCGCTTAAAGCTTACGGCCGTGAAAACTCAATTTTCATCCTGCTGGAAATGCAACATAATGAAAAGTTGTTCGGACCGTCATAACTTTCACCAATATCGGTTAGACAACAAAAACCTATGTGAAAATGTAGCAGTCGAATGCGGCCCAGTTCGTCCTTTCAAATGTAGTGCTCATAAGTCCTAGGGTAGGCGTCTCTTGCCTGATGCCTCCAGTTGAGCTGTCTCACGAGCTACGTCGGTCAGTGTTTGCTCGGAGGGGGTGTGCTGTGTTTGCCGGGTCTTGTCCATCATCCGTTTCGGTTTCAGAACTTTGGGGTTGAGACACAATGATGAAGATTAAATATCAGAAAGACCTCTGTGTCACTAAATTTGGTATTGTTACGCCTTAATTACTTAAATCAGAGAATTCAAGTTTGGTTCAGCGAATCGCATGACCGACATCCACTTATACTTGATGCGACAACTTCTGTAATCCTCTTATGAGGTTAAGAAGTAGTGGAAGAAAGAAAGACAAGTAAAGACTCTTTTCTTTTATTTCTCCTATTACTGCTACTCGATCAAATCTGAGAATTACGAACAGGATTTCTTGAGTGTAACCAGTATTTCTTTCTTTCTTTTTTCTTTTTGAAAACACGACTATTCCAATATACCGTATTATAATTTTACCACAATAAAAAATTGAAAATTGTCAGAAAAAATCTGACATTTTATTATTTATCCTTAAAACACAGATCGTGTGTATTCGATAGAACCACCTCAGTGGGGCGTTTCTAGCGAATGCATACAATCTATGTTTTTTATTACATGTATACACGAGTATATATCCCCTAATCTATCATTTAAACAATCCTGATTGAGAGGTCCACAAGATGAATCTTCATACCAAATATCAAAGACCTGGGCCTTGCTGTTTCAGAGAAGAAGATTTTCAAAGATTATCTCTATATAATTCTATATAAAATCAAAGGGCCCCCCGGCCGGGACATATGTGGCCCGAGGACTATAAGTTGAACAATCTTGGTAGAGATCCAGTAGATGAAGCTCCAAACCAAATATCAAAGACATTGACCTTGCAGTTTCAGAGAAGACGATTTTTAAATATTTCCCTTCATAAGTCTATGTGAAACCAAAGGGTCTTGGGGCGGGGGCGTTTTTGGCCTCAGGGCTATAATCTGAACAATCTTGATAGAGGTCCACTAGATGAAGCTTCAGACCTTGGCCTTGCGGTTTCAGAGAAGATGATTTTTAAAGATTTTCCCTGTATAAGCCCATGTAAAACCAAAAGGCCCAGCGCTATAATTTGAACAATCTTGGTAGGGGTCCACTAGATGAAGCTTCATACCAAATATCAAAAACTTGGGCCTTGCGGTTTCAGATAAGAAGATTTTCAAAGATGTTACCTATCTAATTCCTATGTAAAACCAAAGGGACCCGGGGCGGGGACATTTTTGGTCCCAGATCTATAATTTGAACAATCTTGGTAGGGGTCCACTAGATGATGCTTCATACCAAATATCGAAGACATAGACCTTGTGGTTTCAGAGAAGAAGAGTTTTTAAGTTTTCGGTGAAAAAAAATCATTTTTTTTTTGGCTCCTGTGACCTAGATGTGCAACGGACCGGAACCATTTGAACAACAATGAAAGGGGACCACCTAATGATACTTCCTGTGAAGTTTGGTCAAAATCCGATCAGTGGTTTAAGAGGAGATGTTGTTTGAAGAAATTGTTTACGGACGGACGCACGGACGGACGCACGACGGGCGACAGACAAAAAGTGATCCAAAAAGCTCACCTCGTCACTGCGTGACGGTGAGCTAATAAAAAGGTTATGCGCTGTCAGATGTGCTGTCACCAAACATTTACGGGCCTAAATGCGCTTGTGCCGATATGGAGCTACACGGGCCGATGTGCCTAGTAACGTGGCATGAAACACACTTTAATGAAAAAGTGGTTATGACATTTTCCATGTCGCGTTACTTGGCGTATAGGCCCGCTAGCTCCTTATTATCTCGAGGCAAGAGCCGATTTGCGCTGTGGTGCGGTGGAAAAGCATAGGATTTGAGATCGATATCTAGACGGTTCGATCCCCGCAAGCGCCACGAGTTTTTTCCTTTGTAAGAGACTTAAACCACGTTTCCAACAAGAAACAAAGTTTCACATGGAAGATTAGAATTAGTTTAGGACTAGACTATATAAGGGAGCGCGGGAAAACCTGGGTCATTCTATATACCCTACAACGATAGTTGGAGGGTAAGAATACAGTAGAGAAGATAGTATAGAAAAAGAGAGATAAAAAACCTGGAGATAGAAGAAGAAGGGTTTTCTCCCAAAATGCGAATTCAAACATTTTAACTTTAAATATGAAACCTAAAAAACAAGATCGCATTGGAGCGCTCGACTGCGCACGTGCGCAGGCGGGCGATTGTATGCGACCTACATTATTATATCAATTTGTACTAACTACGTTGTCGGCCCCCGCCCATAGGGGCTTGAAGAAATATATAGGCTGCATGATGCTGCCACGCAGAGCTGAATCCGGCCCGCACACTAGTACTGGGAAACCGCTTAGAGGATCTAAGTCTGTCCAGGAAAGGCGGTGCGAGGCGAGGGTCCATGCTAATAAACCCTATTGGTTTCATTGGGCGACAGGGCTTGAGATGTCATTTCATCTCAATGTCGGGTAAAAGTCCCACAAAATTGGAAGCGACGCCTCCAAAATAACCTTTACAGTGTTGACGGGGACGTTAAACCTCAAATCAAACAAACAAAACTAACTACGTTGCTAACGAGATCGGCACAAGTTGTCTCGGGGCCCCCAAATGGCCAGGTATAGGAATACACATTCCTCCTATGGTGCCTTCCTTCACGTAGGATGAGATAATAATTTGTACAATCTTGTTAGAAGTCCACTAGATGAAGCTTCATATCAAATATCAAAGACCTGGGCCTTCTGGTTTCAGACGAAGTTTTTTTCTCTCTATTTTTCCTTTTTTGGTTGCCATGGCATCCAGAGTTCTGCATAGAATGGAATTCTTTAAACAAGTCAGAGAGGACTACCCACGGATCATTTTAGCCAAGTTGGGTCAAAATCTGTTGAGCGGTTTAGAAGGAGATCTCTTAAAGAAATTGTGGACGGACGGAAGTACGGACCTACAGACGGATGTCGACGGAAGGTGACTGATCACAAAAGCTTCCCCCCGGAGCCTTCGGCTCAGGCGAGCTAAGTATCAGAATTCAGGGGTTTGTAGCATGACATTCCTGTCTTCTGCATTACTGAATTATTTATTTTATCTTCATTTATTTATTTAGATGTATTTATCTATATTTATGGATTATAAATTTATTATATTAGCTTTATGCTTTTAGTTATTCATTTATGTATAAGTTTGCTTTTTTATAATATTATATTATTTACTTTTTTTTTTTTCATTTATTTGCCAATCAACCTAGCTTTCAAATTATTATTTTTTTTATTTTTATCTATTTGTTTACTTTTTTCATTTAATTCTTGATATTTATTTTTTTAATTATTCAATTATTCATTTACTTACTTAATTTTCAAGAGGAATCAGAAAACAAGAAAGACATGCTACAAGTTCACAAAGTAACTGAAACGAACCCAATCAGAGAAAAAAAAACAAGAGGACCAAAATCGTCCTGTATCGCTCACCTGAGCTAACAGATTCAAAGTTTCAGGAAGTGCCAAACTTAACTGAAGGATTTATGGGAGGACAAGGTGATGACAGGGTAAGCAATTTCTGCAAATCAAGTAGAATGTAACTCAATGATAAATAGGCTGACCTCACCGGTTTCCAAACTCATTCAAGCTTTTATTCCGGACTTGCTAAGAAGATCCGATATAAACTGAAGGGGCTATGGTGATGAAAAGTTCAAAAATAAGCAATTAACTGCTGCAGTCAAAGGGATGTTCCGCTATGATAAAAAACTCACGAGTTTTCAAACTCCTCCGAGCGTTTCTGCCTGACTTACTTGTTTGTAAGTTTCATGAAGATCCGATCAAAACAGAAGCGGCAGCAGTGATGACAAGGTCGAAAATAGGCATTTTCAGCAATCAAAGGCACGTAATTCTCTGAAAAATGTGTCAACTTGGTCAGTATTCGAACTCATCCGAGGTTTTATTCCCAGTCACCTTACATATAAGTTTCAGAAAGATCTGATCAAAACTGAAGGGGCTACGGTGATGACAAGGTCAATATTTGGCATTTTCAGCAATCAAAGGGATGTAGCTATATGATAAATGGGCCGACTTGGCCGGTTTTCGAACTCATCCGAGGTTTTGTCCCCAGCCACCTGACATATAAGTTTCAGAAAGATCCGATCCAAACTGAAGGGGCTACGGTGATTACAAGGTCAAAAATCTACTTTTTTCAGCCATGAAAGGGACTAGCTCTATGAACAATGGGCCGGCCAACCGGTTTTCGAACTCACCGAGACTTTATCCCGAGCCACCTTTCAGAAAGATCCGGTCCAACCTGAAGAGGCTACGGTGATGACAAGGTCACAAATCGACATTTTCAGCAATCAAAGGGACATAACTCTATGATAAATGGGCAAACTTGACCGGTATTCGAACTCATCCGAAGTTTTATCCCCAGTCACCTTCCATATAAGTTTCAGAAAGATCCGATTAAAACTGAAGGGGCTACGGTGATGACAAGGTCAAAACTCTACATTTTCAGCCATCAAAGGGACATAACTCTATGATAAATAAGCCAACTTGGCCGGTTTACGAATTCCTCCGACGTTTCATCACCAGCCACCTTACATATAAGTTTCAGAAAGATCCGACCAAAACTGAAGGGGCTACGGTGATAACAAGGTCAAAAATCGACATTTTCAGCAATCAAAAGGACGTAACTCTATGATAAATGGGCCAACTTAGCCGGTATTTAAACTCATCCGGGTTTTATCCCCAGCCACTTTACATATAAGTTTCAGAAAGATTCGATAAAAATTGAAAGGGCTACGGTGATGAAAAGGTCAAAAATCACCATTTTCAGCAATCAAAGGGACGTTACTCTATGCAAATAGGGCCGACTTGGCTGGTTTTCAAACACATTCAAGATTTTATCCCCAGCCACCATACATATAATTTTCAGAAAGATCCGATCAAAACTGAAAGGGCTACGGTGATGAAAAGGTCAAAAATCGGCATTTTCAGCAATCAAAGGGACGTTACTCTATGAAAATTGGGCCGACTTGGCTGGTTTTCGAACACATTCAAGATTTTATCCCCAGCCACCATACATATAAGTTTCAGAAAGATCCGATCAAAACTGAATGGACTACGGTGATGACAAGGTAAAAAATCGGCATTTTCAGCAATCAAAGGGACGTAACTCTATGATAAATGGCCAACTTGGCCGGTTTTCGAACTCATCTGAAATTTTATCCCAATTCACCTGACATATAAGTTTCAGAAAGATCCGATCAAAACTGAAGGCGCTACGGTGATGACAAGCATTTTATGTCTATGACATTGTATGTCTATGGGACCTTGTGGTTGCCATAGCAACTAAAGTTTTCGTGCGATTTTGAAAGAAAGCTTATGTCATCAATGCCCCACCAAAGGCATGCTACAGATGAGAACTGATTGAGATTAGCCTGCAGGCTGCAGATATATAGCTGCTCAAAAGTGTGGACGGACGGACGACTGACGGACGGACGACGGACGACCCACTATACTATAAGCTCCACTGGAGCCTTCGGCCCAGGTGAGCTAAAAATGCAGGTTTAAGAATTTGAACGAAACTATCTCAAAGACACTACCATTGGGAGAGATATATTTGCAATATACCCCAATACCAAAAGTGCGGGACCATTCATTCAAAGGGTACAGGGACACAAGCTGGTTTTGACGTTTTGAGTAGTAGTTTCATATTATAACTTAAAAATATCCATTTGTTTTCTTGATCTACATTTGGGTACGCATTGAATTATTACATGGGCCCACGCCCTTCGGGGCTTGATGAAATAGATCGGGTTGCATGATAGTTCCACGCAGAGCTGAGACTACTGGTAAACTGCTATGAGGTCCTAAGCCTGCCCAGGAAAGTGGTGCGAGTCGGACCATCCACGCATAAAAGCCATATTGGTTTCATCGGGCGGAAGGGCTTGAGATGTCATCTCAGTGTCGAGCACATTACCAAAACACGCCTATTCAATTATATTTGAAAACTTAAACACTAAAAAAAAAGATTTAAGACAAAAAACAAATAAAAAAATCCTTATTTCTGCTCCAAATATTGACTGTTGGAACTCGTTAGAACTGCCTCGATAATATGGTTCTAATGATTACCCCCAATCAATATTTTAGAGCAAACATATTATGGGTGCTCTTTTGAACTGCCCCAATGAGGCGGTTCTAAAGAACACCCCAATATTTGTTTTTGCTTTCAAAAATAATACTTTTGATGCTCTTTATAACAGCCTCGAAGAGATGGTTCTAAGACTTCCCCACAGGGCCCCTCATATGTGTTACATGTTTAAAGGGATTTAAACTCTTTGATGCGGTCATTGGGCATCTAAGTGGCGAAGCAAGGGCGACCACACTTTCCAAATGAGATAGCCCGCAAAAAAAAAATAAAAAAAAGTAAATAAAAAAATAAAATAACAGCCAAAAAACGACAATAATAAAATAAATAAATAATAAAAATAAACAAATTTTCTGTCATCTGTTCGAGTCACCCGTCCATGTTTTTTGTTTGATTTGAGGTTTAACGTCTCCGTCAACACTGTAAATGTCATTTTGGAGACGTTGCTTCCAATTTTGTGGGACTTTTACCCGACATCGAGATGAAATGACATCTAAAGCGCTGTCGCCAAATGAAACCAATAGGGTTTATTAGCATGGACGGTTCGCCTCGCACCGCGGTTCCTGGACAGGCTTAGATCCTCTAAGCGGTTTACCAGTATACTAGTGTGCGGGCCGGATTCAGCTCTGCGTGGAAGCATCATGCAGCTCATATATTTCTTCAAGCCCCTATGGGCGGGGGCGGCCGTCCATGTTTAAAAACCATATTGGTTTCGTTGGGCGGCAGGGTTTGAGATGTCATTTCATCTCAATGTCGGGTGAAAGTCCATCAAAATGGGAAGCAACGTCTCAAAAATAACCTAAAACAAACAAAACAAATTAATAATCACGACAGGTATTTTGTTTATACGCATAATAAAACGCTAGTACTGTAAAAGTGTTATGGCGCAACAATCTACGGTGCTGACTCACACGCTAGCGCCCCGGGTTCGAATCCTGATTGTTCCGTTTTTTTTTCTCTACTTATTGCTTTTTATTTCTTATGCATCTTTGTTTACATACGCTGATACACATCATTTTTCTTTCTTTTTGCCAACTTTTTCACAAGCGCAAACGGATTTAGTGACTGAGTTTGCTTTACATCAAATGGGATTTTATTTAATGTTTTACGTCCACATTGGGGCTTAAAGAAATAGATGGGCTGTATGATGCTTCCGCGCAGAGCTGGAACTTACCGCACAAGAGTACTAGTAAACTACTTAGAGGATCTAAGCCTGCCCGGGCAAAGCTGTGCGTGTCGGACTGTTCATGCTCATAAACCCTATTGGTTTCATTGGGCGACAGGGCTTGAGATGCCATTTCATCTCAATGTCGGGTATAGACGATCTTTCACTCGTGGTCATTTCATTTGAAATTTTATGAAACGAGCCTTTGGCGAGTTTCATAAATTTCATATGAAACGGCAAAGGGCTAAATTCTTATATAGCTTTTAGGTGCCTACAACATGGTGGTAAATATTTTGAAATTCAGAAGAATTTCTTATCCTACTGTGCTGCCATCCTGCTAACTTGACAGGTTCAGCAGGATGAACATTGTTGTTGCATTTCCAGCAGGATGAAAATTGAGTTTTCACGGCCGTACGCTTTAAACGCTGATAGAAGCCAAATTTAATTTCCACTTTCTTACATAGATTTTTGTTGCCTACAACATGATGGCAAAAGTTTTGTGATTTGAAACAATTTTTCATCTGGGTGTATTTGTGGCAGGACGAAAATTGGGTTTTCGCGGCCGTACGCTTTTAAGAAGGAAAAGGGTTAAATTTGATTTCTAGTTTCTTATATAGTTTTTAGGTGCCTACAACATGGTGGTAAATATTTTGAAATGCAGAAGAATTTCTCATCCTGCTGTGCTGCCATCCTGCTAACTTGACAGGTTCAGCAGGATGAAAATTGATGTTGCATTTCCAGCAGGACGAAAATTGAGTTTTCACGGCCGTACGCTTTAAACGCTGATAGGAGCCAAATTGAATTTCCACTTTCTTACATAGATTTTTGTTGCCTACAACATGATGGTAAAAGTTTTGTGAATTGAAACAATTTTACATCTGGGTGTATTTGTGGCAGGACGAAAATTGGGTTTTCGCGGCCGTACGCTTTTAAGAGGGAAAAGGGTTAAATTTTATTTATAGTTTCTTACATAATTTTTAGGTGCCTACAACATGGTGGTAAATGTTCTGAAATTCAGAAGACTTTCTCATCCTGCTGTGCTGCCATCCTGCTAACTTGACAGGTTCAACAGGATGAAAATTGATGTTGCATTTCCAGCTGGATGAAAATTGAGTTTTCACGGCCGTACGCTTTAAACGCTGATAGGAGCCAAATTTAATTTCCACTTTCTTACATAGATTTTTGTTGCCTACAACATGATGGTAAAAGTTTTGTGAATTGAAACAATTTTACCACTGCTTTCAATTACAACACATCCGTGTGACATAGTGCATTGTTTCAAAAAGGGCATTTTTCTGATGAAAGGTTGTGATTTTAGGACGGGTTTTTTTAATTCAGTCCTTAAGAATAGCGATGTCCGTGCGGGCGGGCGGCCGGGCGTCCGTGTCCCGGTTGACCCTTGGTTAACCCTGAAAACCCCGTCCATAATGCCATTTGTCGTTTTTCTTGTTTATCCTATTTATACTGCAAACATACATGTAGGTTTTGGATGCTCGTTAGAGCCGTCTCATTTAGACTGTTCTAACATCACGAAAACACGCCTTTATCATTTTGACCCTCTTGAACCCCACTTTTATATAGTAAAACTGGGGTTTCCGGGGGTATACCTTAAACCCGACTTTATATAGAGAAAACTGGGGTTTACGGGGGTAAACACTATTTTTCTTGTTTCTGCTCAAAGAAATAGGTTGTGGGTATTTGATAGAACCGCCTCAATGAGGTGGTTCTAACGAGCACACACAACCTATGCTTGAAGTATTAATAAGAAAAATCTGACGGATTTTCCTCAGAAAAGTAGCCATTTTGGAGATGTGAAAAATGGACTATGTCGGACGGGTGTATTATCCTAATGAAAAGGGTAGTGATATGAACCTATTCCCCTTGTGTCGATGCTTCGCGACGTCATCACGAGAACACGCCTATATACGTCTGACCCCCTATCGAATCCCAGTTTTACATTGTAAAAATGGGATTTACAGGGGTGTACATTATTTTTCTTATTTCTGCTTAAAAGCATTGATTGTGGGTACTCGTTAGAACCGCCTCGATGAGGCGGTTCTAACATGTACCCGCAACCTATGTTTTGAGAAGAAATAAGAAAACTATCGCAATTTTTCATCTTAAAAGTTTCGTTTTTTTCCGCGGTAAAATTTACACTGTATTTGTATAGGCGTGTTTTCGTAATGTTCAGCACATCCCATGAATGGGGTTTCTGACAGAAAGTATAGTTCCGGACCAGGGTTTTCACTTTTTTCAAAAAGCTCAGCCAGTTTTAAATGAATTTCTAAAAGCAACTCAACCTGATACACAAAAATTTCAAGGAGGTCACGGGTTCGATCCCGGGCCACGACATACCAAAGTCGTTAAAAATGGTACTAGCTGCTCCTCGCTTGGCACTCAGATTTACGGGGTAGTGATAGGACTGGTCGACACAGTTTCAGGATAATGTGACTAGGTGTGGTATCATGTAATGTGTCTGGGACATGATACTTCAGTGAGGTAGCACTATAAAAGTGAGCATTGAGCTCCCTTTCGCAATCAGACACCGTCGTAATATGACTGAAAAATTGTTGAAAGCGACGTTAAACCCGAATTTACACACACACACACACACACCAAAATTTACTCCTGCTGTGTGCATATACATGTACAGTGAATTACCGCTATAATTAAGGCCACCTAAAATTAAGACCAATTCGGTTTTTATTGCAGGCGGGTTTAAAAGGCTAATTAGGAGGTTACAGTTATTCCTTCTTTGTGTTTTCTGCATACCCCGTCCTTTGCTCAGAGACCATCTTTCGGACTGTTCAAAAATTGTCTTGAACGGGGCTGTACAAAAGTGTTCTTAAAGACTACCTTTGACAGTTCCAAGGGTGGTCTTGACGTAGGAGCTTTACTGTATAAGGTGGAAGATTCCACTCACTGTAAAATAGGTCAATATAAGTGCCGCATTGGTTGTCAGTTGAAAATGTTTAATTGCATGTAAATGAGCATATCAACAACAAAAGCCCTTTTATGCCGTTAATGCGTATGTGTAGGCAACTAACCAGGCTAGACGGATGTCAACTTGCATAAAGCCATACCTAGGTCTCCTTTGTCAACAGCACAAGCTCTGAAGATACTGCACTCATCACGGAAACCCGGCTAAACAATCTGACACCCATCACGAAAACACGCCTATATGATTTTGACCCCCTTGAACCCCACTTTTATATAGTAAAACTGGGGGTTACAGGGGTACATCTTATTTGTTCTTATTTCTGCTCAAAATATAGATAATGGGTACTCGTTAGAACCGCCTCATCGAGGCGGTTCTAACGAGTACCCTCAATCTATATTTTGAGCAGAAATAAGAAAAATATCACAATTTTTCATCTCAAAATCTTCATTTTTTTCGGCGGTAAAGTTTTCAATGTATTTGTATAGGCGTGTTTTCGTAATGCTTGATCCCCACATTTATAAAGACAAACGGGATATACAAGTGTAAACCTTCTTTATTTTTCTTATTTCTGCTCTAAAATAAAAAACAACTATTAAAAGTTTTCTGCTTACATTTCTTATTGTTTTGCTTTTGGCGTTTTTTGTATCGGCGGTTTTATTTTTTATTTTATTCTATTTATTGTTATTTTTTGTAATGGACGCGTTTCTGAGCTTTTGTCGATAGCTGCACGTGTTCATTATATGAGCCAATTATCATAGTAATTGCGCTGAGACTTATCGACTATCTCTCGTAGGACAAAAGTCAAATCGCATTACAAACAATCGCAGACTTAATTCGAATACACACTGCATAAGATCTTGACAAACATTGAATTCATTTTCATTTACAGCCATGATAAATACATTGCGACAATTATCAAACTTGTCATCTAAGTACAAAAATCAAAGGGCTGACAGCACTGATGGGTCGTTTATGTCTGGGTATGGACAGATGGTTCTGCAACTGGACTTATACGGACATGGACAAAGTTGCCGTTGCCGAAGACAGTGTTGTCGCTGGCAGCAGGCTGCTTTGGCCTGCGCGCCTGTAGTTAGCACGCGCGTAAAATTCACCATTTAGCCCAGCCCATGTCTCTGAGCTGATCCGTGCCAAGTTAAGAGATCTTGCGAATTGAAAATCTGGCGAGAAACAGTCAAATTCTTATTCGGAGTATTTCTCTTTTCGTAAACCTTTAAAGATCTTTTCAAATGTCAGGAACTATGGCATTTTTTGTCACTATATAAATGCTTTTAAAACAATAAACAAATTTTTCGGCGTTTGTTCGAAAAGCGGTTCTAAATTATTGATGAATATTATCAGGCGCTTATCAAAATTATATAGGCGTAAACGTTTTTGACAAAAAAACGAGAATCAGTCTTTTGACTCCACTTCTATTTTATTTCTCTTCCATCTGCGCGTTACCGTTCTTGGACCGAGTCAACAACAATACAGTCGAACTTCAATGGCTCGAACACCTTCGGGACCTCGAAAATCTGTTCGAGACAGGGGTAATTCGAGCCACTGAGGCTGCTGTCAGGAGGCATAACAAGATACTTTTAGATATATTTTCGGTGTCCTATAATGAATATGTTTGTTGTGTGTACTCATTAGAATCGCCTCGATTAGGCGATTCTAATGAGTACACACAGCATACATTTGCAAGATAAAAGACTAAAATCTCCTTAATTATCTCTCACTATTTCATATGGAGAGGATTTCGAATGGGGCTCGAGAATGGGTTCGACTCATCCATGGTAAACGAGCCATCGGTGTTCGAGCCATCGAAGTTCTACTGTAATTGTTTTGACAATTCATTTGCCGTTTTTGCCGCTGTGGATACTTTGAGAGGGATACATTGAAAGGCTTCAGTGGTTTCTCGCTCGCGAGTCCTTGTTTCATCTCTGTGGTTGTTTGTTTTTTTGTGTTCTCGGAGATGTTGCACTGATGAGTTAGGAGACCCTCATGCGGACTGAACAAATGATTTGTCTTAATCGCGACGGAAGTAAGGGCGAGGATTGTGGCCACTTAAAATCGATTTAAGCCCCCCCCCCCCCCACACACACACACACCCAGACACACACCCAGTGGAATTCGTTTCCGCTGACCGTTCCAAGGCGGTTCTTCTGTCGCGGTTTATTTTTGTTATGGCTTGTCTTTGGGTGTTTGTGTCGCTTATATTATTTAATTTTGGATAGCCTGTTGGCAATTTTGTGGGAAAGTGACTGTCGTTTTCCGCTATTTGTGTTTCCTTTAAGGTCTGTTGCTTCGTTTTTGTGTTTCATTCCCTTTGGTGTCTCTGATGGGAGCTGTGGGTTAATTGTATCGATTTCTGATCATTGCCTTCACTTCTATTTTGTAAAATAGGGCACACACATACACGCACACGGGCATTTCTTAGACTGATCTTGATTAAGGCTTTAAGGGCGAGGATTGTGGCCACGTGAAATCGATTTGGGTCCCACGGTGGAGTTCGTTTCCGCTGACCGTTCCAAGGCGGTTCTTCTGTAGCGGTTTATTTTTGTTATGGTTTGTCTTGGGGTGTTTGTTTCGCTTGTGTGTTTTTTTTCTATTGGATAGCCTGTTGACCCTTTTTTGTGGGAGAGTAACTGTCCTTTTGGCTTTACGCTGTTCATGTTTTCGTTGGGGTATGTTGTTTCATGTTTGTGTCTGGTGTCTCCGGTGGGAGATGTGGGTAAATTGTATCGATCATTGCCTCCACTTCTACTTTGCATCATAACAAATCGTTCATATCCAAGCTGACCCTATCTATCTATCTATCTATCTATCTATCTATCTATCTATCTATCTATCTATCTATCTATCTATCTATCTATCTATCTATCTATCTATCTATCATTTCTGTGTTTTAGTTCAAGTATTACGTACCAGTCAACGCTTATTAGGTTATTGTTTTAGATATTGCTTCAGATTTTGTGTGACTTTTACCTGTTATTAAGAAGTAATGTGCTACTCAGAGTAAACCCCCCACCCACCCATAAAAAACGCTAGCGTTTAAGGAGCTGTCTGAATCGCACCACGTGTCCATTAGTAGGCTTAGACCTAAGCGATTTACCAGTACTTAGTTCTGACATTCCGATTGATCTCTGCGCGGGAAGGTCTATTTCTCCGTGTCCCACATTTGTAAATGGAAAGAAAACAACAACAGAAAAATGCAAATGAAAACAAATGTCTCTTAAACAATATTTATTTATATATAAATCACAAACAGTATTCTGAGTTGTTTTATCAACAAGGCCTTGTCATACCTCCACGTGGTACATGCTGGAAACTGTTGTTGACAATCACATTAACCCTTTTGTACTGCCTGGAATCATCTGCCTTATACATTACGCAAACACGCCTATACAAATACATTGCCACCTTTATAGCCGAAAAAAATGAAATTTTATGATGAAAAATTGTGATATTTTTCTTTTGTCTGCTCAAAATATAGATTGTGGGCACTCGTTAGAACCGCCTCATCGAGGCGGTTCTAACGAGTACCCATAATCTATATTTTAGAGCAGAAATAAGAAAAATAAGGTATACCCCCGGAAACCCCAGTTTTACTATATAAAAGTGGGGTTCAAGGGGGTCAAAATTATATGGGCGTGTTTTCGTGATGAATAGCAAGGGTCAATTAAAAGTTTAGGAGTGTCAGGTTGGCTTATCCTTGAAATTTATTTGGAAATTTGCTTAACAGTAAGAAAACAGTGAAGGCCCTGATCACGCCTGCATTCTGCGACATCTGAATTTGTACTGCATGCACTGTTTGCCAATTTGATATTCTTTTGGGGGATTTTCTGTACTGAAAGGGTTAATCATCTACAGGCTAACATGATAGGTCGACTTCATTGCAACACTGTTAAACTGATGGTATTAGGCAAACTGAGTGGTTGGATGTGCAGTGTATGACCTAAATACTGTTCAATGGTCCGTTACACGAGAGACAAATTAACAAAACCTTTCAGTCAAATTTCATTTCACAGAGTATATAGGTATAGATCACACTGGTATAATGCTTGCTTTCTTGTATAGCCTGACATTGTAGGGTCTTTGCTCATCACTTGGGCAAACAAGATTCGATTCCGGTCTAAGTCTAATTTTTTCTGCACTTTTTTATACCATTCACATACAAAGTATCTAGAGGGGGTATGCCGTTTTCGCATTGTCTGTCCATCCGCCATTTCTGCTCAATATCTTGCAAACAAATTGATGGTTTTTGCAGTGTATGATCTAAATACTGTTCAATGGGCCGTTACACGAGAGATAAATTAACAAAACCTTTCAGTCAAATTTCATTTCACAGGGTATATAGGTATAGATCACACTGGTATAATGCTTGCTTTCTTGTATAGCCTGACATTGTAGGGTCCTTGCTCATCACTCGGGCAAACAAAGTTCGATTCCGGTCTAAGTCTTAATTTTCTGCACTTTTTTATACCATTCACATACAAAGTATCTAGAGAGGGTATGCTGTTTTTCGCATTGTCTGTCCATCCGCCATTTCTGCTCAATATCTTGAAAACAAATTGATGGTTTTTAAAACAAATTCTACGTGTGAAATGATACTGACAACCTCTAATTTGGGATGTTTTCACGGCTTTTTACACCAATTTTCATCGGAGTAATAGCCCATGTCTGACAGCAGAAAGTCATTGTTGCTCAATATCTAAAGAAACATATGCTTAATTTTGATTGTATTAAGTGTGTGAATTTATGCTGAAAAGATCTAGCTAACTGGGATTGCTACACAACATTTTGCGTCTATTTTCAGGAGAGTGATGGCCCTTGAATTAAAACAAAGATTTGTTTCCGCCCAATATCTCACATTTGGTGTTTGGATTTATCTAGACAAGATGATATATACGGTATTTTGTGTTTATTTTCCGCAGAGTTTTGACCCTTGTATGTTGAAAAATAGAAGTGAAGGCAATGATCAGTAGTCGATACAATTAATCCACATCTCCCATCAGAGATACTTAAGGGAAAGAAACGAAAACATAATAAGACCCCAATAGAAACATAACGCAAACACGCCTATACAAATACACTGCCACCTTTATCGGGCTGTCGTTAGAACAGCCTGATCGAGGCGGTTCTAACGAGTACACACAATCTATATTTTAGAGCAGAAATAAGAAAAATAAGGTATACCCCGGAGACCCCAGTTTTACTATATAAAAGTTGGGTTCAAGGGGGTCAAAATTATACAGGCGTGTTTTCGTGATGGATCAATAGCGGAAAGACAGGACATTTACTTTCCCACAAACTGGTCAACTGGCTATCCACTATCCAAAACAAAAAGTTACAAGCGATACACACACTAACAAAAATACTCCACAACGGAAGAACCACATTGGAACGTCAGGGTTAGTTAAACGTATTTCACTGGTGGATAGGGGTGTGTGTGTGGGGGGGGGGGGGTGGGGGTGGGGGGTGGGTGGGTGGGGGGCTATAATCGATTTTACGTTGCCGCAATCCTCGCCCTTACTTCCGTCCCGATTTAGACAAATAATTTGTTCCGAGTCCGCATGAAACTTTGGTTCCCTCAATATCTGAAGGAAATAAAGATGGATTCTGATCAAATTTGGTATGTGAATTTATGTTTGCAAGATATAGCTTGGGGCTGTTATATTGCTTTTTGCCTCTATTTTCAGCACAGTTATTGCCCTTGGATGGCCTAAAATTATTTTTGCACAATATCTTGAGAAGGAAAGAATTGATCTGGATCAAATTTGGAGTATGATATGTTGACAAAATATAGCTTGGGCTATTTCATGGCTTTTTACACCAATTTTCAGTAGAGTTATAGCCGTTTAATGGCCTCAAATATTTACTTTCGATCAATTTCTTAAGAGAGAGAAAGAAGTGATATTCTAATTTGTTCTGTCGCGAAGGAGATGGGCGGGGTGGGAGTGTTGTAAAAAAAAAATAATATACTAAATAAATAATAATAATAATAATCGGCCTTATTTATAGAGGGTAACACATTTACAGTTAAGCTCAAGAAGAACTTAACCATTTTCGCGTTTTGTCCGCGTGACACACGCGCATTGCGTGCGTGTAAAATTATCATGTTTTATACGCGGTTCATCGCGTTCATACGCGATAGCAACGCGTATAATATCAGCCAATGAAAGTGATTATTCAAAACGCGTTAGGTAAACTCAATACGCGTTTCTCTGCGAGAGAATTCCAACCAATAAGAATAAGAAAGGTAAGTGCAGAGAAAACGCGTGAATGCGAAATAGCACGGGCCAATCAAAATCCTCTTAGCTCGTATATTTGACCAATATTATTATTTATTTTATTTTTTAATTCGTTCATAAATTAATGGCGGTATCGGTCTCCCTTATCAGTTGTGATTTCTTCGGATAAACACACACAATAACATTTACATTTAAAGACATATTTTTGATTGCATAACACCCTAATGTCTGGCAGTTTAGAGATAATAAACACTCGGGGTATTCTGAGGCATATGGTGTAGGGGACCAAGAGGGTAATCGTTTATCCTTGGATATTTGTTTGACAAGTCACGTCTTTTTACTTGTTTGTGGGCGCTCATCAGAACCGCCATGTAATGGAGGTTTATGGTGTTTCTTACACATCTCGAAACACGCCTATACAAAATTGACCCCGCTATACCCCACTTTTAAATAGTAAAATTGGAATTAAAGGGGGTATATATTATTCTTCTTATTTCTGCACAAAATATAGATTGTGGGTACTCGTCAGAACAGCCTCGCCGAATCGGTTCTAACGAGTACCACAACCTATGTGTTGTGCAGAAATATTAAACTAACGGAAGATGTTCAGTTTTTGTAGTAAAAAATCAACAAATTGGTATAGGCGTATTTTCGCAATGAAGTACCAACAATCTCTGTTTGGAACAAAGGAAAATAAATAAATATATAAGTAAATAACTAAAATTTTGGAAAAGGTGAAGGCTGAAATACACACAATTCTTAAAGTTCATAAAGTTTAGCACCAAATGACAAACAGTGCAGACCCAGTTCAGACGCAGAAAAACTTGGCGTCTGATCAGGGCCTACATTGTTTCCAAAAGCTTCATACATTTTCATAATATTTTTTAACACAACACAGCCTCACACTCTTAAATGTTGAAATTGTCTTGTGCTATTTACAAGGTGGAACATTCAATTTGGCGCCAATTGGCAAAAAGTACAAACCCAGATGAAACGCAACAGAACTAGGTGTCTGATCAGGACCTACACTGGTTGCAAAAAGTTCAGGCATTTTTTCGAAATTATAAATTTTGAATATAATGGGAAAAAATGGTAATGGTGAAAAAGACCAAGGTCAGATGCAGCAGACGTAGGCGTCTGATCGGGGCCTATATAATAAAACATTACAAAAAGTTCAGTTATTTCCCAAATAAACCTCGAATAAAAAACAAAAAAAAAAAAACTGATTCTCCTACATTTTGAAATGGACTAACGTTATGTATAAGGTGAAAAATTCCATTTGGTAAAACAAATGTGTTAATGATACAAAATAAATGAAAATTACAACAAAACATAATTAAATAAATGAGCTGCTTCTGTTAGTGACTTAACATTTTAGACAGAAGAAGGCGTTTTCTTAATAAATCGACGTTTTAGTGTGACACAATCGTGTCTCATAACTCTAAAAGAGTGGCTTATGCTTTTTTTATTTTGTCTATTTTATATGTCATTTAACTGTTTGTACATAAGGTGACACGTAAATAAAATATTGAATTGAAATTGAATTGAATTGAATTATTTCGGAAATTTTGAAGACAACACAACCTCACACACTTGAATTTTGAAATTGTCTTGTGCTACTTACAAGGTGGAAGATGCCATTTTGCGCCAATTAACAAAATGTGCAGACCAAGGTCATACGCAACCGAAATAGGCATCTGATCGGGGTCTACATTGTTTCAAAAAGCTTCAGATATTTTCAAAATAAATTTTGAAGAAAATACAACCTCACACTCTTAAATTTTGAAACGATCTTGTGCTTTTTACAGGTGAAAGATCCTATTTGGAAAAAAAGTGCAGATCCAGATCAGACCTAGCAGAAGTAAGCGTCTGATCAGGACCTACTTGGTGTGCCAAAATATACATAATAAAGAAAACACAACTTCAGACACTTTAATTTGGAAATAGGTTTGTTCTTTTAACAATGTGGAAGATTCCATTTTTGCCAAATGGCAAAAAAGCATGCAGACCCAGATCAGACGCAGCAGACGTATGCTTCTGATCAGGACATACATTTTATGCAAAGGGTTCAGGCATTCCAAATAAATTTCGAAGAAAACGCAACTTTATTCTCCTCCGAGTTACATGTAATTAAACAAAATACATGAAAATTACAAAAAAAAAAATAATTAATTAAAAAATGGGCCGCTTCTGAGAGTGTAAGAACATTAATTATTTCGGACTTGTAGAATAAATGACGATAATAAGGTGTTGTTTTAAACAGCAATCTTTTTAGCCCCAAGTTGCACCTGGGTGTCATAAAACTTTTGGTCAATAAACATCCTGCATTTTGACAGTCAACTTCAATCACTATGCAGTACCTGTTTTTTTTTTTACACTTTACCCCCAGGCAAATGTAAATGGATAACTGACTAGTCTGCCTTTCGGAAATAATCAGATTTATTATGTTCAAACTGAAAAAAAAATCTGGAATAAGGAAAATTTAAAGAAATAGAAAAAGGAAATAAAAAAGAACGATAAGTGTGAAATAGTTGCGCAGTATTGATTGGTTGCTTTTGAAACGCAAAGCAGTCTGTGAATGTGCACTATCTGCGCTTTCGACACTCAGGTTTGATTGGCTGGTCAACAATCGCGATTTACACGCAATATCGCGTTATTCATAAAACCGGTGCGCAGACATTTGCTCACAAGACAATTGCCCACAAGACAGTTGCTCACAAGACAATTGCTCACAAGACAATTGCCCACAACCTTAATGGAAAATAGGACAATTGCTCACAACACATTTTTTTTTCATGATTTTATTTTTATACCATCTATAATTATGGAAACTATTTTTCCTTTGGATTTCAGCTATTTAGTGATAAATGGATTTCAACTAGTTAGTGATAATCGAAACATACGTAGTTTATTAATAACATTAAGTAATTAAATTGAATCGTACCACCAATTTTAGGTGATACACATAAAAAAGCTCACATTTAATTGATTAAGGAGATCAAATGAATTTATAAAACTTTGGAAACAAAAAATAAATGCATAAATAATGATTCATTTTAATGAATGATGAGTATATTTACCAAGCTGCTTAATGGCGCCTGCCCATCAGGGCTTAAAGAATTAGATCAGCTGCATGATGCTTCCACGCAGAGCTGAAACCGACCGCACAAGAGTACTGGTAAACCGCTTAGATGATCTAAGCCTGCCCAGGCAAAGCAGTGCGAGTCAAACCGTCCATTCTTATAAACCCTATTTGTTTAATTGGGCAACAAGGCTTGAGATGTCATTTAATCTCAATGTCTGGAAAAAATCCCACAAAATTGGAAGCAGCATCTCCAAAATGACCTATACTGTGTTGGCGGGGATGTTAAACCTCAGATCAATCAATCAATCAAAATCAAGCTGCTTAATATATAATACTGATAATTTAAGTTGGCTACTGCTAATTATAGGGCTGTCATTTCATCCAGCTACTGATGTTTTAGTTTTCACTAATTAGTTGAAATCTAGCTGATTAACTGTTACTTTATAATTTCAGGAAGAAATGGTTCTCATAAACTATAGAAAATATATATAAAAAAAGACTTTCAAAATAAAAATAAAATCTTGCAAAAAAAAATGGTGTTGTGAGCAATTGTCCTATTTTCCATTAAGGTTGTGGGCAATTGTCTTGTGAGCAATTGTCTTGTGAGCAACTGTCTTGTGAGCAATTGTCTTGTGAGCAAATGTCATGGAATCCATAAAACCAATTGATTGGCTAAAAATGCCATTTGCAAGTGAAACGCGTGAATCACGAGTGCGAATCTCGTGCGATACAAATGCGAAACAAATGCGTGTGCGCTGGAAAGCTTCACGCAAGCGGAACTGTAGTACTAGTACTTATATTACATGTGGCCCTCTTTTCCTTGGTAGGAACCAGTACTAAGCAATGTGAATAACGTTTCTTGCTCAAGAAACAACACGTGGCGCTTGCGGGGGTCGAACCGGCTACCTCTCAATCTCAAATCCGATGCTTTACCACTGCACCACAGCGCTCCACTTAATTCAAGCCAAACATTTAATAAAGAATTTTATCGATGAAGATTACCATGCGTTTGTAACCAAACTGCATGCATGGTAGTTAACCCAATCGCGGTTGACAACTTTGCTTTCCTCTTTAATTGCACGCCGGTGGGTCAGGCCTCAGGTTCTATGACGGTTCAAACGTAAAGACTTATGGTTGGTTGGTACCTGATGCTCGGTCCACCACCCCCCCCCCCCCCCACACACACACACACCAGTGGAATTCGTTTCCGCTGACCGTGCCAATGCGGTTCTTCTGCCGCGTTTTTTTTTTTTTTTTTTGTTATGGTTTGTCTTTTGGTGTTTGTGTCGTTTATATTATTTTATTTTGGATAGCCTTTTGGTCATGTTGTGGGAAAGTAACTGTCCTCTTGACTTTCCGCTGTTGGTGTTTCCGTTGGGGTCTGTTGCTTCATGTTTGTGTTTCTTACCCTTTGGTGTGTCTGATGGGAGCTGTTGGTTAATTGTATCGATTCCTGATCATTGCTTCTACTTCTATTTTCAATCGATCCCAAAAACTCTATTACTTTTGCAAATTTCTACAAACAAATGTTTAAATTTTGTTAATTTATTTAAAAGCGATTTCTAATGATGAGGCCTAAATGGCCGAAACTAGCTAGTCTGACCCAGAAAACATGTACACTCCATATTTTCCAGTTCTGTGGTGCATTCCTTGCTTCCAAAGGATAACCCTTTCTGGAAAATATTTAACGCCACTACAGTTGTTGTCTGGGAATGTGAAGCGGTCTTAAACATCTCCCTGCCATACATCATAGCGTAGTTTATTTTTTCTTGTCCTTTGGGATCGTTGTTTCCGTTGTGGAATTTTGAAAATATTTGAGGGTCACTGATGAGTCCTAAATGGCCGAAACTAGCTAGTCTGGCCCAGAAAACATGTACACTCCATATTTTGCGGTTCTGTGGTCCATTCCTTGCTTCCAAAGGATAACCTTTTCTAGAACATATTTGTACAGCGAATTTGTTCTGTTAATCCCTGACCATAGTGTTGATTGATTGTTGAAATGGACATAGCAATGTCCAGCTAGTGCCTAATTTCAATTTAGACCCTGATCAGACGTCGCGTTCTGTGGCGCCTTTTCTGTGCCGTCACATGTGGCAATGTCATATTTTGGGACACAAGGTAAACCAAGTGGGCCACGATGGCCCACCTGATCCATATTGTACAAATGAAATTGTAGATAATATATGGTGGAGTAGAGGGTTTGAGCAAATTTGGTTGACCTAAGGAGTTTTTTATAATCTTAGCCAACTTGTTCATCCAAGCACAACTGTTTGAGCAATTCTGAAAGAGGGTCACTCAAGGAACATTCCTGTGACATCACGTGAACAAGTCCACGAAATGAAGACCCCACTAATCTCACTTCATATAGAGAAAACTGGGGTATATGGGGGTATACATTATTTTCCTTATTTCTACTCCAAGACATAGGCTGTGGGTACTCGTTAGAACAGCTTCAACGAGGCAGTCCTAACGAGAACCCACAACCTCTGTTTTGAGCACTGATAGAAAATATCACAGAATTTCATCGGAAAAGTTGCCATTATGGAGATCTGAAAAAAATGCTCTATGTCACACGGGTGAGTTATCGTAATGAACTTAATTCGAAATCCATCCACTGGGTAAACAGAAGTTATTTAAAAGTTTTTTCTACTATAAACTCTAGCGGTCACCTTTTTCATCCCAGCAGAATTGTTTGAACAATTTAAGAGGGGGTCACCCAAGAAACATTTCTGTGCAATTATTTCGAAATCCATCCACTTCTTAAGGAGAAGAAGTCATTTAAAGGTTTTTTAATTTTTAGCACTGGAGGCCATCTTGGTCAGCCGAGCAGGCCACTTATTTATTTGTTTTTATTTGCGCGTGGTTTAATCTTATTAGTCAGAGGTAGTCACGTGAACGACAGCAGTATAAACGCTGATTTATAGATACTTTTAAGACTGTTAATAAACAATCGACCCAAGATGCATAATTATGCCAACAATAAATGTACATCTTATTCTGTGCATGGCAAAAATATTTCAACTTTGCTCGTGGTTTAATGTTATTGGTCAGTGGTACGTAGTCACGTGAAAGTCAGCAATGTAGGCGCTGATTTATATAAAACGTTGGGCCTGTTGATAAACAAACGGCCCAGGATGCATATTTATGCCATACAATAAAAGTACAGGTCATTCTGTTGTTGGTCTCTGTCTGACCAAAAACATTTGCTGCTTGCCTGATATATTTTGGGAGTAAATCAGCCACAACATGAATAAATAATTAAAACATTCTGTTTTTCAATTTGCAAACAACACTAGTGCTAATCAGTCTGAGCGGTTTGAGCCAGTTGATCAGTACCTTAGCCATTACGAAACACGCCTATACAAATACATAGTAATTTTACTGCCGAAAAAACGGTAGTTTTCAGAGGAAAATGTGTGATATTTTTCTTATTTCTGCTCAAAATATAGATTATGGGTACACGTTAGAACCGCCTTATCGAGACGGTTCTAACTAGTGCCCACAATCTATATTTTAGAGCAGAAATACAAAAAAACAGGTAAACCTCCGGAAAATCCAGTGTTTCTATATAAAAGTGGGGTTCAAGGAGGTGGGGTATAGAATTATCATCACGTGAACTAGTCCGTGAAATGAAGACATCCTTAATCCCACTTTATATAGAGAAAACTGGGGTTTACGGGGGAAAATATTTTTTTCTTATTTCTGTTCCATGACATAGGTTGTGGGTCACCCTCAACCTATGTTTTGAGCATTTTTAAGAAATATATATTACGGATTAAACTGGCCATTTTGGAGAGGTGAAAAATAAACTATGTCGCACGGGTGAGTTATCGTAATGATAGGCATATATCATGTGAACAAGTCCGTGAAATAAAGACCCCCTCCCCCCTAAACCCAACTTTATATAGAGAAAACTGGGATTTACGGGGATAAACATTATTTTCCTTATTTCTGCTACAAGACATAGGTTGTGGGTACTCGTTAGAACCGCCTCGAGGAGGCGGTTCTAACGAGCACCCAAAAGCTATGTTTGGAGTATAAATAAGAAAATTATCCGGGATTTTCATCAGAAAAGTAGCCATTCTGGAGACTTAATAAAATGCACGTTGTCGCACGGGTGTGTTATCGTAATGTTTTCGTGATGGCGTTCGGTGTACGGATAGCCTGATATGCCATTTCTAGTCTCTTTCTAGTCTATACAGCTAAGCAAACCAGTTTGAGTCTTACCTAGTCGCACACGGTTTACGGGTTCTAAGCCTGTCCAGGAAAAGTGGTGCGAGTCGGGCCGTCCATGTGAATAAACCCTATAGTTTTATTGGGCGGCAGGACATGAGATGTCATTTCATTTCAATGTCAGGATTAACTCCCACGAAAGTGGACGAGACGTCTCCAAAATGACCCATACAGTGTTGACGTGGACGTTAACCTCAAATCAAATCAAAACAAAACAAAACCTGATCGCGCAACCCGAAGATGGGTTTTCTAATAACTTCGTTCATATGGTCAATCAATACTTCGGTTAATTTTGATCAAAACGCATGAGAATGGAGGAAGATACGAGCACCGTATTATCCGTATGTATTCTGACAGAAAGGCCTGAGCAAATAGTGTAAACCCAGATGAGACGCCGCTAGAAGCGGCGTCTCATCAGGGTATACACTGTTTGCCAGTCAGCCAGGTACTTTTTGACACTTAGTTAATTGTTTTTGTTAAAATGTTAGCACCAGTATGGTAAGGTGAGGAAGTATCCGAATATTTAGGGTAAGCACCGTATTCGCTGCCTGCCGATTCTCCTATGATCTAATGTTCTTGGAGTGATGTTTGTGGACTCCAGTAAATTAATGGATAATTGCTTTATTTTCTTCAGATCACACGATGACAGAGGTCGGTACATTTGTGTCGTCGATGAACACGAACTTTGACAACACGAGCTCATTGAATTTCTCCTTTATTTCCACCGAGATGCCGGCAGAGGATGACAAACCGTATCAGGAATTCTACCACCTATCTCAGCGGATCACAGGGCTGTTTCTGTACCCTATTGTGTGTATACCTGGATTTATTGCCAATATGCTTTTGTTGATTGTTCTTACACAAGAGAACATGCGAACGTCTACCAACGCCTTTCTTAGTGCCCTAGCTGTGTCAGATTCAATAAAACTGGCCAATGATATTGTTTATTTCATTGTTATAGTTTTACAAGAATATCGCCCAATGCAAGCTAATGTAGCGTACGGTCATTTTTATCCTTACGCACATTTTATATTCAATTTTGCTGTATGTATATCTTCGTGGCTTACTGTTTCAGTCGCAGTAGAGAGGTTTATAATGGTCTGTCACCCGATACGAGCCGTATCATTATGTTCAAGGTCAAGGGCGATAATAACTTGCGCTACAGTTTATCTTGTGATGACCCTAGTTGCTATGCCATCTGCCTTCCGATATCGCAAAATACAGGTATTGGACCCAAGCACAAACATGACAATATACGACATTGAACTCACGGAACTCTGGAAAGACGAAACGTTTGTGACGGCCTATACATGGACACTCAACATGATTCGCTGTAATATTCCACTTATAGTTCTGATAGTGCTTAACATATGTATTATCAACGATCTTCGGAAGACGAGAGCAAACAAAAAGTTCAAGAGCCGTAATCGAATAACGGTAATGCTAGTTATGGTGATAGTTGTGTTTCTAATAGGAATAACACCTGATGCCGTTATGTCGACATTCCTCGGCCAAGGTTACCACGAAGCAAATTTACTTGTGAAAGGAATAAGAGAATACACTGACTGGTTGTTAGCCTTAAGTGCGGCAGTAAATTTTATCATATACTGCGCGTGCAATTCAATCTTTAGACAAACGTTTATTATGGTGTTCTGTGGAAAGGCAGGCAAAGTGGCTCAAGTGGATGAAACGAAATACAGGAAACTGTCTGTGCAAAATGCCTCTCCAGAAGCCAAAACTAATAATACTTCAATGTGAGTCAGAGCCCGGCAAGTCCTACAATAACATCACGAAAACACGCCTATATGATTCTCACCCCATCGAACCCCATTTGTATACAGTAAAACTGGGGTTTAAAGGGTTAATTATTAATTTTCTTATTTCTGCTCTAAAACATCGCTTGTAGGCACTCGTTAGAACCGCCTCGGTGAGGCGGTTCTAACGTGTACCAACAATCTATATTTTGAGCAGGAATAAGAAAAATATCACAATTTTTCATCTTAAAATTTTCGGTTTTGGGGCGGTAAAATTGCGCGTGCAATTCAATCTTCAGACAAACGTTTATTATGGTGTTCTGTGGAAAGGCAGACAAAGTGGCTCAAGTGGATGAAACGAGATACAGGAAACTGTCTGTGCAAAATGCCTCTCCAGAAGCCAAAACTAATAATACTTCAATGTGAGTCAGAGCGCGCATTACGCCAACACTCCTATACAAATACATTGCCACCTTTATCGCCGAAAATATGAAAATTTTATGATGAAAAATTGTAATAGTTTTCTTATTTCGGCTCAAAATATAGATTGTGGTACTCGTTAGAACCGATTCGATGAGGCGGTTCTAACGAGTACGCACAATCTATATTTTAGAGCAGAAATAAGAAAAATAAGTTTTACCCCTACAAACCCCAGTTTTACTATATAAATCAGGGGTTCAAGGGGGTCAAAATTATAAAGGCGTGTTTTCGTAATGGACAAGACCTGCAATAAGACACGTGTTACCAGCAAAGATTCAGATCAGCATGTACATCCACGCTATAAGACTAATGTTTTCCACTTACGAAAACACCTCTATTCAATTATATCATTACGAAAAACATGCCTATTCAAATACATTGTAAAATTTACCGCTGAAAAAACGAACATTTTAGATGAAAAATTGTGCTAGTTTTCTATGTCTGTTCAAATATAGATTGTAGGAACTCGTCTAGGCGGTTCTAACAAGTACCCACAATTTATATTTTAGAGCAGAAATACGAAAAATAAGGTTGACCTCTGCAAAAAACCAGTTTTACTTCGTAAAAGTGGGTTTCAATGTGGACAAAATTATATAGACGTGTTTTCGTGATGGTGACGCTTGTCTCTCTTTGGATAGATTTACGCAAACACGCCAATACAAATACACTGCCACCTTTATCGCCGAAAAAATGAAAATTTTATGATGAAAAATTGTGATATTTTTCTTATTTCTGCTCAAAATATAGATTGTGGGCACTCGTTAGAACCGCCTCATCGAGGCGGTTCTAACGAGTACCCACAATCTATATTTCAGAGCAGAAATGAGAAAAATAAGGTTTACCCCTCTAAACCCCAGTTTTACTATATAAAAGTGGGGTTCAAGGGGGTCAAAATTATATAGGCGTGTTTTCGTGATGCAGTGAAGACTGACCCGCCTATACAAGCTGATCTAAGTTCCCAGGCCGCACATTTAGATTGTAGGATTTAACGTGCACCGTCTCATTTGAAGTAGAAAGGACCCGCGTTATAACCGTTTACGACATTCGTTAAAACGACAATTTCAATGGAATGAATTCTTAGCTCAAGGTTTAGTCGCGATTCCGAGCGGCTTGGGCTTCCCTCGGGTTGCAAATTCCCAAATTTAATCAATAGTCATGGAAGATTATTATTATTTAATACTCCAAGAAACAAATGTTATAGACATTTGTTAGAATCGCCTCATCGAGGCGATTCTAACAAATGTCTATAATATTTGTTTCTTGGAGTAATTTCGATGAGGCGATTCTAACAAATGTCTATTACATATGTTTCTCGGAGTAATTATGTGGAAAAGACCTTATTTAAACTATCATAATACTAACTGGGATTCTTTTCAACGTTAAATGCATTATAACGGCACAATATTGAGGGACAAATACCATCCATCACGTGAACATGTCCGTGAAATGAACACCCTCTTACACCCCAATTTGTATAGAGAAAACTGGGGTTTACGGGGGTATACCTTATTTTTCTTATTTTTACTCCAACACATAGGTTGTGGGTACTCGTTAGAACCGCCTCAACCTATGTTAGCAGTATAAATAAGAAAAAAATCATGGATTTTCGTCCGAAAATTAGCCCTTTTTGAGATGTGAAAAAAAGCCCTTTTTCGTACGGGTGTGTTTGCGTAATGGTTATAACGCGGGGTCTTTGTACATGTATTTCTAATCAATGCCATATACGGCAGTGCAACAGAATGCATAATTTTCAATCGAAGGCCGATGCAAATTACATCAGTTCACGCCTCAGTGCTTTCATGAATTTCACAAAGTGAATATAAGCATGATTCGTTTTCATGTATAAATTGTTTCCGTTTTGAAATTTAAATTTGTTTTCCAATATTTGCTAATGTTTGTTCATCGCACGGGAAACCAAGTAATGGTTTTCACAAAATGTCAATAAACCCACATGAAAAAAAGCTTTTTAATGTCTCTAAAATGACGCTTTTGTGTTAAAATGTCTACTTTTTTCTTAAAGCTTTTAAGCGCTTGTTCAACAGATTGACAAGTCCGTGAAATGAACATTCCTCTAAATGCACTTTTTATAGAGAAAATTGTGGTTTACAGGGGTATGCATTATTTTGCAAATTTATGCTGCAAGACATAGGTTGTGGGTACTCGTTAGAACCGCCTCAGTGAGGCGGTTCTAACGAGTACCCACAACCTATGTTCGGAGGATATATAAGAAAATTATCACAATTTTATCGGAAAAGTAACCATGCCGGATAAAAAAAAAACGTACAATATGTCACACGGGCGTATTATCAGATTATTTTAATGCAACAGCCTGGCGTAATTTTTTATGGATTGGTAAGGAGTTTTGTTTGACTGTTTGATTTGAGGTTAAACGTCCCGGTCAACACTGTAAATGTCATTTTGGAGACGATGCTTCCAATTTCGTGGGACTTTTACCCGACATTGAGATGAAATGACATCTCAAGCCCTGCTGCCCAACGAAACCAATAGGGTTTATAAACATGGACTCGCACCGCTTTGCCTGTGGAGTAAGTTAATTGTATCAATTCCTGATCTTTGTTTTACTTCTACTTCGATCCGCTAAGCGGTTTACCAGTACTCGTGTGCGGGTTGGTTTCAACTCTGCGTGGAAGCATCATGCAACCCATCTATTTCTTCAAGCCCCGATGGGCGGGAGCCATTGGTAAGGAGTTAAACAACCCAGACAACATCTTACAGGTCATGTCGTGCCGGCCACATTTTTCCTGCGTATGCTCGTACATATACTGTGAACCAGTACAGTTTAATCTTATTCGCAAGAAAGTGTTGATTAAAAAACAATGACAAACGGTCCTTCTTGAATCAGCGGGAGAAAGGGAGTAAGTGAATTGCTGTAGAAAATATTTCAAGAACAGTCTGACAGTCTGAATGAAAAATGTTGCAGACACTTCTGGCACCGAACCCGCGACCTGAGTACTAATGTGATTCGCATTCGACTGAGCTACAAGAGTCGGCATCTATATGCATCATGAAAAAAAAATCATAATTGTGGCATTGTGCATTTTTTCATATCTCCAAAGTAGAGGTGAAGATCGATACAATTAAAGCCAACCTCCTATCAGAGACGTCAAAGGAAAAGAAACACACACATGAAATAACTAGACTCTAATGATGGCAGTAACTTTGCCAAAATCGCCATTTCTCTGTTGAAAATCAGTGCTACTTTTTTTCTGAAATTTCCTCCAATTATAGTTGCCACTGGAGCGGATTTATGAAGACAAAGATATATCGTTATGACTCCCCGTATTTTTTCTGTAGTGGAACGTCAATAACTCGAATATCTTCCGGATCTTGATAGTTCGTTCGAGAAAGGGGTAGTTCGACTTAAGAGGGTTGTTCATAGCATTAGGTCACCTGCCATAATGACGACGACATATCCTATCGATCTTCTGTAAACTTAAGATATGTTGTGTGCACTCATAGAATCGCCTCATAGAGGCGATTCTAATTAGTACACACAACATATCTTTTTCAAGATAAAACGCATTACAAAAACACACCTATAAAAAGTTTACCGAAAAAATGAAAATTTTGAGATGAAAAAAATCTCATATTTTTCTTATTTCTGCTCAAAATGTAGATTGTGGGTACGATTTAGAACCGCCTCATCAAGGCGGTTCTAACGAGTACCCACACCTATATTTTAGAGCAGAAATACGAAAAATAAGGTCTACGCCTGTAAACTCCAGTTTTACTATATAAAAATGGGGTTCAAGAGGGTCAGTATTATATAGGCGTGTTTTCCTGATTGAAACAAACCTGCATAAATTATCCTAAAAATACTGATTGCTGGAGCTGTATAGAAAGTATTCTCTAGGAACCACAAACTGAGTTCGAATTAGCCATCACGTTTCTGGTCCAGAAAACATGTACGCTCTATATTTTTAATTACGATAACACACGCGTGCGACATAGTAAATTTTTTCACATCTCCAAAATGGCCATTTTCTGATGAAATTCCTTGATATTTTTCTTATAAATACGGCAAACATAGGCTGTGGGTGCTCGTTAGAACCGCCTCATCGAGGCGGTTCTAACGAGTACCCACAACCTATGTCTTGGAGCAAAAATAAGAAAAATAATGTATACCCCCCTAAACCCCATATTTCTCTATATAAAGTGGGGTGTAGGGGGGTCTTCGTTTCACGGACTTGTTCACGTGATGTCAGGTATGTTGTGTAGCCCTTTCTTCCAATGGGTAAACCTTTATACCATCACGAAAACACGCCTATATAATTTTGACCCCCTTGAATCCCACTTTTATATAGTATAACTTGGGTTTCCGGGGGTATACCTTATTTTTCTTATTTTTGACCCAAATTATAGATTGTGGGTACTCGTTAGAACCGCCTCGATGAGGCGGATCTAACGAGTACCCACAATCTATAGCTGAAGCAGATATAAGAAAAATATCACAATTTTTCATCATAAAATTTTCAGTTTTTCGGCGATAAAGGTGGCAATGTATTTGTATAGGCTTGTTGGCGTAAAGAGAACATATTTACAAGTCCGTGAAATGAACATCCCAGTAAATCCCACTTTATATTGAGAAACCTGGGGTATAGAAGGGTATTCTTTTGTTTTCTTATTTCTGCCCCCAGAATAGAACCGCCCCGATGAGGCGGTTCTGACGTGTATCAACAATCTTTATTTTGAGTAGAAATAAGACAAATATCACAATGTATCATCATAAAATCTTCAATTTTTCGGAGAAAAAATTAACTATGTTTTTGTATAGGCAAAGTTTCGTAATCATACTCTTTATCACTGTTGTGTATGCCTTGCTTTTTATTAAACATGTTTTCGAGAGTACAGCATTACGCAATTACGCCTATACAAATAATTTGCCACCTTTATCGCCGAAAAAATGATAATTTTATGATGAAAAATTCTGATATTTTTCTTATTTCTGCTGAAAATAAAGATTGTCAGCACTCGTTAGAACCGCCTCATCGAGGCGGTTCTAACGAGTACCCACAATCTATATTTTAGAGCAGAAATAAGAAAAATAAGGTATACCCCCCTGAAACCACAGTTTTACTGTATAAAAGTGGGGTTCAAGGGGGTCAAATTATATAGGCGTGTTTTCGTGATGGAGTGTGTTTTTGAAATTTACATCTCACTAACAGCTAAGGTCATACGGAGAAGGGACCTCGATTTAAACACTCATCCGAAAGTCTGGAGAAGCCCGGGATTGATCCTGCGACCTCAGGTTTACTAGGCGAGTAACGTAACCACTGCGCCACAGAGGCTTCTAGAGTCACTATAGCATTAGTGACTATAGTGACTATATAGAATTGTTAACATACTGAATGTTGAATGTACTTTCCCATTTATTCTAGGTGCACAATGTGAAACAAATGAATAAATAAGTCTGCTATGAGGAATTACCAAATAATTTTGAAATCAAACTGTTTTCTCTAAACATGTGTAAGGGCTTGTCCATTTTGGCTGGTATTAAGCTACTATTTAGGCGAGGATCTATGTCAATACTCACAGTAATGTAAATGATACCAAAAAGGTATCCGCACCATTTTGTACCATAAACATCATGATAAAGCACGTGAGCTACAATGACATCTTTAATACCTCTTGCTTTAGCATTTTTCAGACGTTCATTAATAGTAGTAGCTCTTCTTTCTTTCATTCTTTTTTCTTTCTTTCTTTCTGCTCCTTTCCTAATAGTGGTTGCTCGTTAGAACCACCCCAGTGTGGCGCATCAAATTATTAGCATCAATCTATGTTTTTCATACAAATAGGGTTAATAGTATATATGTTCTGCCCAAAGTAAGAATCGGTACAATTCTAGAATTGTCCTGCGCAAAGTAAGAATTCTCACTTTGACCCTCACTAATTACTATTACTTTCATAAAATTTATATTTCATGACCATTTTAAAATCAATTGCATCACATGGGTGTGTTATCGCAAGGCCGGAATTGATTCGAGTCTTCCCAGGGCGCAAGTTGGGAATACACATTTTCGGTTGACGCGACTGATTTTCTTCATATATTGCATTCCTGATGAAATTGTATCATACATTCACTCAATTATCCCTCAGTTTTGAAAAGGTGTTCCCTTGGAATCATGCATCTTCGCGAGCCAAGGGTACTAAGTCCACTACGTTCCTTACGCACGTAAGGAACGTAGTGGACTTAGTAGCCTTGGCTCGCGAAGATGGGAATCATGAAAGAAAAGGATTGAAAATCGTTCAAGGTTCAAATTACTCTAGGTCATACTAGCTACTTTCGGCCAGTTAGGCCTCATCAATGACCCTCAAATATTACTTCCGAAATTCCTAAGTCGAATCAGTGATCAAAAGACCAGAAAATGTGAGTCTCCCTATAGAGAAGATAATGATGAAAAATAGTAGAGGCAATGATCAGGAATCGATTCAATTAACCCATAGCACCCATCAGAGACACCAAAGGGAAAGAAAGACAAACATGAAGCAACAGACCCAAACGGAAACACCTACAGCGGAAAGCCAAAAGGACAGTTACTTTCCCACAAAATGTACAAAAGGCTTTCCAAAATAAAATAATATAAGCGACACAATCACCCAAAGACAAACCTTAACAAAAATATACCGCGACAGAAGAACCGCCTTGGAACGGTCAGCGAAAACGGCTTAAATATATTTTACGTGGCCATAATCCTTGCCCTTACTTCCGTCGCGATTAAGACAAATAATTTGTTCAGTCTGCATGATGGCCTCCTAACTCATCAGTGCATCATCTCCGTGAACACAAAAATCAAACAACAACAGAGGTGAAAAAATGGCGAGGGCTTGACAGCAAGAAACCACTGAAATGCCGGAGCAAAAGAAAACCAACAATTAGACTCCGATGGACCCAACTAGACACAAGCTAGGTCAGACAAGCTAGTTTAGGCATTTATGAAATCTGACAGACTAAAAGCCACAATCACAGAACACTGACATACAAGCCACCAAATGAGTGGAAAGTGGCATGCAAGCCCTACGAAATTATTTTCCTTTCATAATAAAGTGGACACTACGTAAATGATTTTAAAACACCCTAATCGCATTTGCGTTCATATAGACTTCTCTACAATGCCATTTATTTGGTTTAAAATGAAACCTAAGATCAACACACTGCTTGCTCATTCAAATGCATTAAGGGTTATCTTTTATCTCTTATTTTCTACAATTTGATGGGTAAAGTTTATCATTAAGCAAGTGTAATACGGAGAAAATGAGAGTCTGATTAGCACTATAAATACGGATACCGTTGTGCCAAAATAGGGAATAAGGAATACTTTGAAATGCACTTTGATTTAAGCCCCCCCCCCCCACCCCACCCCAGTGGAATTCTTTCCACTAACCGTTCCAAAGCGGTTCTTCTGTTGTGGTTTATTTATATTATTGTTGTTTGTTACTTACTGTGAGTATCACTTGTGCCTTTTTATTTTGGATGGCCATTTGGCCATTTTGTG
Source organism: Lucinisca nassula (assembly GCA_963580285.1). Taxonomy (NCBI): domain Eukaryota; kingdom Metazoa; phylum Mollusca; class Bivalvia; order Lucinida; family Lucinidae; genus Lucinisca; species Lucinisca nassula. Next base: position 14,481,798 of record OY757019.1, read on the forward strand.
GGAAAGTAACTGTCCTTATGGCCTTCCTTTGTTTAGGTTTCCATTATGGTCTGGTCGCTTCATGTTTGTGTTTCTTTCCCTTTGGTGTCTTTGATGGGTGGAGTAAGTTAATTGTATCAATTCCTGATCTTTGTTTTACTTCTACTTTTTATAGCATAATTCGTTACGAAAATATGTCGAATACGACAGCGTTAAAGTTTTGTTTGTTTTAGGTTTACGGCATGTTCAAGATTATTTTACTTATATCGAGCCGATCGTTAATCAGGGGTTGTGAAAACCGGCTTACCCGGAGGAAAAACAACTTAATATGTTCTATAGTAGGGTTATCCTTTGGAAGCAATGAATACACCACAGAAGTGAAAAATATGGAGTGTACATGTTTTCTGGGCCAGACTAGCTAATTTCGGCCAATTAGGCCTCATCAGTGACCCTCATATATTTTCAAAATTCCACAATGGAAACAATGATCCCAGAGGACAAGAAAATACAATCTGCTCTATGATGTAGGGCAGGGAAACGTTTTACCGCCGCCACACATTCCAACACACCAGCTGTAGTGAAGGTAAATATTTTCTATAAAAGGGTTATCCTTTGGAAGCAATGAATACACCATAGAAGTGAAAAATATGGCGGGTGCATGTTTTCTTGGCCAAGCTACCTAGTTTCGGCCAATTAGGCCTCATCAGTGACCCTAAGATATTTTTTCAAAATTCCACGATGGAATCAATGATCCCAAAGGACAAGAAAATGCAATCTACACTATGATGTAGGGCATGGAGACGTTTTACCGCCGCCACACATTCCCACACACCAGCCGTAGTGAAGTTAAATATGTTCTATAAAAGGGTTTTCCTTTGGAAGCAATGAATACACCACAGAATCGAAAAATATGGAGCGTACATGTTTTCTGGGCCAGAGTAGCTAGTTTCGGCCATTTAGGCCTCATCAGTGACCCTCAGATTTTTTAAAATTCCACAATGGAATCAATGATTCCAAAGGACAAGAAAATAAATCTACAGTATGATGTAGGGCAGGGAGACGTTTTACTGCCGCCACACATTCCCACACACCAACTGTAGTGAAGTTAAATATGTTCTATAAAAGGGAAATTCCGTTGCAGAACATAAAAGGGAAATTCCGTTGCAGAACTTGGCGTCTCAATGTGACCAGAGCCATGCTCAAACCACTGCGGCGAGGGATCAAATGATTTACAGTCCGCGCATTTATCCACTAGGCCACAGAGGCCCGTGCAGCGTTAAATATACTCCGCGGTCAGTAGCACCTCGAAAGGTACAATACAGAGAGATCCGATCCTGATTAACATGCGTGTTTAACCCATGTGTGCCTTTATTCCAAATTAGGGGCATTGATAAATAGTGTATATTAAATGAGACACTTCAGATCATAACCCTAATTCTATCATAAATTGTTAGTCTGGGAATGTGTGGCGTCCGAAAAAAGTCCCCCTGCCCTACATCACAGTGTACATTATATTTTCTTGAACTTTAGGATCATTGATTCCAGTGTTGAATTTTAAAAATATTTGAGGGTCACTGTTGAAAAGTAGAAGTAAAACAAAGATCAGGAATTGATACAATTAACTTACTCCATCCATAAAAGACACCAAAGGGAAAGAAATACAAACATTAAGCGACCAGACCATAATGGCAACCTAAACAAAGGAAGGCCATATGGACAGTTACTTTCCCACAAAATGGCCATATGGCCATCCAAAATTAAAAGACACAAGTGATACACACAGTAAGTAACAAACAACAACATAAATAAATCGCCACAGAAGAGCCTTATTGGCCGAAACTATATGAGCACTCCATATTTTCCAGTTCTTTGGTGTATTCCTTGCTTCCAAAGGATAATAGAAGTAGAGGCAATCATCAGAAATCGATACAATCAACCCATAGCTCCCATCAGAAACAACAAAGGGAAAGAAACACAAACATGCAACGACAGACCTAATCTAAACACAAACAGTGGAAAGCCAAAAGGACAGCTACTTCCCCACAAAATGGCCTATAGGCTATCCAAAACAAAATAACAAAAATAAATCGCGACAAAAGAACCGCCCTGGAACGGTCAGCGGAAACGAATTCCACCCGTGGGGGGGTTAAATCGAATGTACTTGGCCACAATCCTCGCCCTTATTTCCATCGCGATTTAGACAAATAATTTGTTCAGCCCCCATGAAGGCCTCCTAGAACATATTTAAAGGGAAATAGAAATGACGGCAATGATCAGGAATCAACAAAATTATCCCACACCAGATACACTTAAGGGAAAGAAACACGAAAATAAAATAAACTCTAATGGAAACACTAGCAGAAAGCCAAAAGTATAGTTTCTTTCTGACAGACTGACATATACATCATAACAAACAACAAAATCGCAGGTGACCAGCCGAGTTAGCAACACTTCCCCTAATAGATGGTAACCCATTTCTCTTTACTGTAGGTAATAAGTTGGACACAAAGAAGTGGTAAAATGAACACATTTAAAATGAGCCTGCGCACGACAAAACCTACAAAATATTCAATAAGACATGTGCGCCCAGCGCCCAGCGAAGTCTCACATCTGCCTTCGCATCCATATAGTCTCACCAGAGACTTCTTTTACTGCATGAAAAATAGAAGTAGAGGCAATGATCAGGAATCGATACAATTCACCCACAGCTCCCATCAGAGACACTAAAGGGAAAGAAACACAAACATGAAGCAACAGACCCCAACGGAAACATCAACAACGGAAAGCCAAAAGGACAGTTACTTTCCCACAAAATGGCCAAACGGCTATCCAAAACAAAACAACACAAGCGACAAAAACCATAACAAAAATAAACCGCGACAGAAGAACCGCATTGGAGCGGTCAGCGGAAACGAATTCCACTGGGGGCTTTAATCGATTTTACATGAAGTAGCATTGGGCCCTTAGCTATCCTTAGAGCGCACAACGAAGACTCTGGTCAGACTTTGCGGATGCGCAGGCTGATCTGAGTCTTTGTTGGGTGCACCTTTATTGTAGGTTTGTCATGCGCTGGCTCAAATTGAATAGCAACGAACATAAAAAAGTTTTAGATCGGCCAGTATAGTAGTCGCAGATAAAATTGACTAGGCGGAGCTATCGTTTGCAACTTCCTTCTGAATGTTCTATTAATGGAAAGGTAAAGCAAGTCACCCGAGTGTGTGAATTCAACTGTAACACCAACAACCCTATGGCGTATATGGCCATTTGGTCCGCCTGCAGAAAGCATGCGAAAGGCTGTCTACCGAATCTTCTGGTGGACGAATTCGACATATATTGACAACACCTGATTTGCTCCACCTACAGGTCAATGAATGTTTACTGAACATTACGTCACACGGGCCGGTCCATCTGATACCATTATCTAGGGATGACAATGTCATCAGTGAATGCAAACTTCTTAAATACAAGCTGAAACTCATTCCACTGCGCAACAATAGAACACATTGTTTGAATTATAAAAGATAGAAAATAAAAATATGACAAAAATTGACGAGAAGAACTAAAAACTTAAAAAGAAATACCTTACGTAATAATTTGATGGTAGGCATGGTTTTGAATGTAGGTTTACTGTACGAAAAAGTGCTCTTGAATAACAAATAGCCGAGTGGTTACAGGAATAGGTCAGTATCATTGAAGTCCTCGTGTGATGAGGGCGAGGGATGGAAGAGACACTCGCACAGTGTAATTAATTTAAACATTTTTTTTTTTTTTTTTTTTTTTTTTTTGTATTATATATTTACTTTTTTTTTTTAAAATATTAGTATGTCATTCATTATTGTCAAATTTCAGCGATTCACATTAACTTGAATTCCATAATTTCATACTTCGAAATTGCATTACAAAAACAGTTTTCATTCTTCGGCAGTGTCGGTAGATTCATCACCCTCAGAAGCACATCAGGAAAATACGCCTATATTATTTTGACCCCCTTGAAGCCCACTTTTATATAGTAAAACTGGGGTTTGCAGGGGTAAACCTTATTTTTCTTATTTCTGCGCTAGAATATAGATTGTGGGTACTCGTAAGCACCGCCTCAATAAGGCGGTTCTAACGAGTACCCACAATCTATATTTTGAGCAGAAATAAGAAAAATATCACAATTTTTCATCTTAAAATTTCATTTTTTTGGCGATCAAGGTTACAATGTATTTGTATAGGCGTGTTTTCTAGTGAGTCTCTGTACCTTTTCTCTAATGTGTCCGTCAGAGTCCATGTGTTTAATGATTCACCCCATTTCGGCCTCAACAGCGATGTCAGTTTTATAATAGTCCTTTTCAGGCCCCCGCCCGTTTGGGCTTGAAGAAATAGATGGGCTGCACGATGCTTCCACATCGAGCTGAAACCGACCGCACACGAGTACTGGTAAACCGCTTAGAGGATCTAATCCTGTCCAGGCAAAGCGGTGCGAGTCTGCATGTCCATGCTTATAAACCCTTTTGGTTTCATTGGGCGACAGGGCTTGATATATCATTTCATCTCAATGTCGGGTAAAAAATCCACAAAATTGGAAGAAACGTCTCAAAATGACCAATACAGTGTTGACGGGGACGTTAAAACTCAAATCAAACAAAACAATACCCCTGTTCAGCCTTTTCGACATGTGTTAAGCACGCAGACCATTCTTTTTCAACAATGCTTCCAATGTCTTCTTCGATCAGAGCCTTTATTTATACATCTATATATCTGTCATGCGAAGGTGAAAATTTCCTTGGCCAATATAAAAAATTTCCCATATCATCATTTTGGCATTCAGATCAAGATGGTATGGTGAATGCCGCAGAACTATATGCCCGTGTCTCTTCAAAGCTGGTCAATTCGATGAGGAGGAGCTGGTTTATTTCGTTTGCAAAGTTCCAAAAGCTCAGGCTTGAACATTTCTTGCCACAGGCTGCATAAAACTGTATATTAAAGGAAAGAGTGAGTGGGTGAGTTTTAGTTTTACGTCCCACCAACAGCTAAGGTCATACGAAGACGGGACCTCGGTTTAAAGACTCATCCGAAAGTCTGGAGAAGCCCGGAATCGATCCTGCGATCCCTGGTTTACAAGGCGAGTAGCGTAACCACTGCACCACGGAGGCTTCTATTAAAGGAAAGAAAAAGAACGAAAAATAAAAATGTTATTCAAAATTTGAGATTCGAACCTACGACCTTTGGGTAACTAGGTCGTTAAAGTTTATGCATCTAACCAATACCGCCATATCGTATTCCTGGAACGCTGTCATATCAGAATAATATACAGCAAAGATTTTGTGAATTAAGCGCGGAAAAAGTTGGTAACACCCACATAACGGTTTCCGATGGAATGGTCCGTATGACGTAGTGTTCAGTAAACAGTCATCGGACTATAGTCAATCTTATCTGCGACTACAATAACAATTACCGAGGATGGGGTGTTAATCCGGTTTTTCGGAGCCACGACATTCCCCCTCATCTTCCGACGCCATTAATACAATTATGTTGCCTTTTTGGCCTGGATCTAAACTGTTGCAAAATGCATGAATTGTCATATTGAAGCTTTGACGGTTGTCTTGACGTTTGTCTTGGGAAACAAAAACGTCACGCAAAAGATGGAATAATCAAGAATCAAGAACCAAACGTTCTTGGCCAGACTAGTTTCAGTTAAGCGTCATCAGTGACGAGTCTTGTATTTATGTCCAGGAGTAGGTTTAATGATTCAAACGGGTATAGGTAAAATAAAATGAACTACAATAGTCGTTTAGCAGCCACCACAAAACACTAAACACCCACGAAAACAATACCAATGCAGACCGATACACACTAACTATACTAAATTGATACACATGGATGTATCCTAGCATGAGCTCGGAGCTAGTTGCTGTGCTGTTTCTGATTCGTTGTTGTTACCTTTTTGTTGTTTTTCCTCATTTAGTTCTATTACGCAAACAAGCTTATACAAATACATTGTCACCTTTATCGCCGAAAAAATGAAAATTTTATGATGCAAAATTGTGATATTTTTCTTATTTCTGCTCAAAATATAGATTGTGGGCACTTGTTAGAACCGCCTCATCGAGGCGGTTCTAACGAGTACCCACAATCTATATTTTGGAGCAGAAATAAGAAAAATAAGGTATACCTCCGGAAACCCCAGTTTTACTATATAAAAGTGGGGTTCAAGGGGGACAAATTTATATAGACGTGTTTTCGTGATGTATGGGGGGCATCCTGATCTTGTTGATCCGCACAATGTGACCATTTCCAGAATTATTTCTGATGTGTTTGCCAATTGAAAGCCATACGAAGTAGAAGTAAAACAAAGATCAGGAATCGATACAATTAACTTACTCCACCCATCAAAGACACCAAAGGGAAAGAAACACAAACATTAAGCGACCAGACCATAATGGAAACCTAAACAAAGGAAGGCCATAAGGACAGTTACTTTCCCACAAAATGGCCATATGGCCATCCAAAATAAAAAGACACAAGTGATACACACAGTAAGTAACAAGCAACACCATAAATAAACCACCACAGAAGAACTTCCAAAATCTCGGACATACCGGTCCCGTTTCTTAGTTCAAACCGATATGCATGATGAGCAAAGCTTGCTTACCAAGTAACGCTTACTATCCCGGGACGTCTGTTGGTCTGAAGATTAATATTGCTATTTGTCTATGGATTAATGATTTCGGATTAACGCTTTGGTACTACGACCTAAACTACTTTTAGTTACTCTTTCTCTTGGTGCCTTGGTAGACTATAATTTTTGACTTTGTATTTCCTCGGTACCTATATGTTTGACACTGTGTAATGAAAGTTCTATAGGTCCTAATGGCTCTTTATTATTATGATCATAACACAAAAACAAACTTTTTGGCAGAAACAATAAACTATTTATTTGTAAATTAAGTTAAGCCCGAGATCTACAATTCAGAACCATCACAGTCGTTATCCGTGCCCCGCGATAGCATGTTTGAAGGGATTTGGAAAGTGTCTGTGTGTGTGTGGGGGGGGGGGTCAAATTAACTCTACTGATTTATGGCTACATTAACATAAATCGGCATGACAAATGCTGCAATCTGAATTTTACAAAGGGCAATAACCCTTGCAATTATAAAACCTGTGTATTATCGCAGTTGTGATATTATATTTAGTTTGAAGTTGATGAGTTTCGCGATTTGCAAATTATGAAGAAAATATATGACAAATGAGGACGGTCAGACGGATGGATAAAGGGTTACAAGTAAAAACTTATTAAAGCTAAAGTTGTTACTCTTTGCTACAGATGATTTGTCACTGTCAATAACTACAGCGAGGTTTATTTGAATATCTATAACGGTTTGAATTTATGATGAAAGTACAATGAAAAATACTGAACTTTTGACTTTGTCAAAGGGCCGTAACTCTAACAATATTGTAGCTCGAGTTACATTAATTGCATGAAATTGTACATTGTTGTTGTGAAATTATGTTTAACATTTTAGGTTGATGCTTTTGATGGTTTGTAATTTATAAAGAAATAATAACATGATAAATTAGGACGGACAGACGGACGGACGGACGGGCAGACAGACAGGGTGATTACTATAGGGCACCCGCAAAAGTTTTGCGGAGCCGTAATTAATCCACACAAGTGTATACACTCTGTTATAATCTTTGATAAAATGACTCTGTAGATATTTTGTTTACCAATATCCGTACAGATTTACTTAAAAAATGGGCACAAGTCAAACAAATATTTATACAATTTCGCCCCAAGTTACCATATTGTTTTTAGAATTATGCAAAACACCATTCGTATAAAGCGTTTGCAGATACATTGCTAATAAGTTACAACAAGACACTTCTCCTGCTTTTAGCTTTAGCTTAATTTGTACTGGTAAGAGAAAGTGGTGATCTCCTTTCATTAAGATAATACACACGTGCGGAAAAGTGCATTTTTCACATATCCAAAATGGCTACTTTCATGAAGAAAATCCTTGATGTTTTCCTTATTTATACTGATCAAACCCGTGACCTCCTGTTCCCCGGAGCGGACACTCTACCAACTGAGCTATCGGGGCGGGTTTAGCGCTGGGGTTTCTCACATAGCCATAGATAATGTTATAAAACAGAACCAAACGACAGTCAATGTATATTTTCCAGGGATCTCCAACCCAGGTCATCAAGAGCATATTTGAGACACTTTAATATGGAGAGTAGTGTTTTGACCATCTGGTAGCTCGTTTTTGAGTCATTTCAATTCGATTTATCTGTTATTTAGTATGGGGACTCTAGATCGTCGATGCATATTCTACTTGGGGTCTTACACTTGTTTTATGGGCTAGTCTCTTGACGGCTTCATCTGTGTATTTTTGTTTGTTTCTTTTTTCACATTTTGTTTTTATAAAATCAACTTTGCCGTAATGTTGTTCACATGGTTGTTCCAACTTAGGTCTTGAGATAGTGTAACACGCATTAGCTAGAGCTTCTAAGACTTGGCCGTGCGGTGTGTACTGAGATAGGAGTGGTTTTCGGGTCTTGTTATATGGAGTACTTGGCCTTTGCCTGGTTGACTCTATGTCCCAGGTTCATTCCCATTCTTGAAGGATGTCTAAATAGAAGTTGAGGCAATGATCAGGAATCGATACAATTAACCCACAGCTCCCATCAGAGATACCAAAGGGAAAGAAACACAAACATGAAACAGCAGACCCTAATGGAAACATCAATAGCGGAAAGCCAAAAGGACAGTTACTGTCCCACAAAATGGCCAATAGGCTATACAAACTAGCGGAACTATAAAGTCGGACTGGAGAATACGTGTTTCCTCTGGTGCGCTTACTGTCAGATAGACTACCCTGCCATCGGCGAAATATCTTGTTGAATACAATTACATGACCAGACACTTTAGCAAACCGAATTTATTGCGATTTATAAACCCCGTTGGATGTCATACGAGGAACATTAACATCCAAAAAAGCCACTGGCTTAATTTTAAAACAACATAATTATCGCTTTTATCAAATCTTACATGAAACAACCCGATCTAATATAGATAAATGTATATATTCAAACACGGGTCTTCGGTGTCAGAAGATTTTGTTTAATTTAATCGAAGTTCCGAAGGGTATTTTAGACTGATCCATCGAAGTAGGTTTTGTCAATGTTTGATAAATCTCCCAAGTATCTAGACGTCGTGCTAAAAGGCTTCAATAACTTCAGATCGCTTTTCAGCAACAAGGTAAACCATGAAACCTTTCATAACAGAAAAAGAACAAATCAGCAACAAGGGGATCGCGATTCGTGCCCATCGAAATTCTCAAACTTTGTCTTTATTCTTATATAAATATTGCAGTGTAGAAAAGTGAGAGCTTCACACACCTCCGATGCAAGAAACCAAAGAGAAAGAAACTCGGACATAAAATAACTTCACAATAAGGAAAACGTCACAATTGAACGGCCAAACGGTTTCCCTTTGATGTCTTGGATGGGAGGTGTCAGGTAATTGCATCGATTTCTGATCATTGCCTTCACTCCTATTTTTACACCATAATGACCACCCTAGTCAGTTTTGGCCAATCAGACCTCATCAGTGACACTGGGGTATTTTAGAAGAATGATGCAAGAAACCAAAGAGAAAGAAACACGAACATAAAAAACTTCACTATAAGGAAAATGTCACAATTGGATGGCCAAAGGAACAATAACATGTACTTAGACTCAAAATGGCCAAACGGCTTGGTGTCTCTGATGGGAGCTGTGGGTTAAATGTATCGATTCCTGGTCATTGCCTTCACGTTTATTTTCCAAACTAAAATGATATTAACAAAGCATACTTACAAAGTATCGATTTAATCCCATCACACTGAGTATAAACATATAGTACGTCTTTACCTGTGTGTATTGCAAACATATTTATACTTTGAATAGCCCTTTGGCCATTTTATTAGAAAGTAACATTTTAGCTGTCCGTTTATAAGGTTTTCATGGTAGAGATATTTTTGGTTTGTGTTTCTTTCCCTTTGATGTGTTGGATCGGAGGTGTCAGGTAATTTTATCGATTTCTGATCATTGCCTTCACGTCTATGTTTACACCATAAAGACTAGCCTAGGTAGTTTCGGCCAATCAGGCCTCATCCGTGACCCTGAGGTATTTTAGAAACTTCCAAGTTGAATCAATGATCCAAAAGGGCTAGAAAATATAAGCCACACTAAGTCGGGTTGTGTTAGAATTTTAGTTATCCTAATTGTTAGATCAACCTCTGTGGTTATAATAATATCAATAATAATAATTATTATTCTAATAATAATAATAATAATAATAATCGACTTAATGTTTTCAGGGTGAAATAGAAATGCAGGCAATGATCAGGAATCGATACAATCGAGACAATTAACGGACACCTCCCATTGGAAACAACAAAGGCAAAGAAACCCAAACATTAAGACCCTAATGGGAAACATTTATAGCGGAAAGCCAAAAGGTCAGTTGCTTTCCCACCAAATGGTCAATTGGCTATCTGAAACAAAAAAGATATAAGCGATACACATTCTCAAGGACAAAACATAACACAAATAAACCGCGACAAAATAATCGCCTTGGAACGGTCAGTAAAAAGAATTTCACTTTGTGGGTGGGGGTGGGGGAGCTTAAATCGATTTTGCTCGGCAGCAATCCTCGCACTTACTTCCGTCGCGATTTACAAACATATATTCAGTCCGCATGAAGGCAGTGCAGCATCTCCGAGAAAACAAAAAATTAAACAACCACAGACATGAAACAACGCTGGGGACTCGACAGCCAGAAACCACTGAAATGGTAGAGCAAAAGAAAATCAAGAGTTAGCCTCCGATGGGCCCAACCATGGACAGAGCTTCATTACATAAGATTAAATTCCATTTCTCAGTAAACCTTTTCGCTGGAACCGTCATAGAATCGAGTTGTCATGATCATAGCCCTTGCTCGTAGTACCGCATTTTCAGCTCACGCCGTTCATTTTACATTAAAGAAACACCACTATTTGGTCTTTGAATTCAGCAAACACGGTCTAATATGCACTGTCATTACTTACGTGTAGATGTATGTGCATGTGCACTTCCGTGTGCGCTGTTGTTTGAATCTGTATGAGTGTGTGATTAATGAGATGTGAAGTTTGCAAAACTAGCTAAAATCTTCTGATATTGCGTTTTGCCTGAAATTGACAGGAAGACATATATTTCTTTATTTACTGCTTCCGCGAAGAAATTTCTTGCATCGAACATTCAAACAACATCGTCCAATATGTCAAAATAACTCATACATACACTTTGTTTCTGAGTCGTAGAACATTCATCTCACAAATGTGCAACAACCCTAACATGATATATAGCTTTACCACTTACAATGCAAAGAAAGAAGCCAAAGAAAACGAAAAGTATGTTACCCGACATTACATAACCCATTATCTCCAGAGTACCATGCGAGCGCTCTAAAGAAAGAGATTGGGGCCAAACGGTCGATGCTTACAACACTACACCGACTAAACTAGCGTAGCAAATGCAAATTTCGGAAGGAGCAGGTCGCTGCGACCTGCAAACAAAAATTATTATTCACCATATATGTGTCCCGAGTACAGCTCGCCATATCGAGACACTTTCTATTTCCCAGCCTGTAACCTAATTAAGAAAACACGCCTATATAAAAACATTGAAACATTTATCGCCGAAAAAATTGTGATTATTTTTCTCATTTCTACTCAAAATATAGATTGTGGGTACTCGGTACGATGAGGCGGTTCTATCGTGTACCCACAATCTATATCTCAGCAGAAATAAGACAAATAAGGTTTGCCCCCGCAAACGCCCGTTTGTACTATATAAAAGTTGGGTTCGAGGGGATAAAAATTCGAGGCGTGTTTTCGTGATTTGTGTACGGCAATCCAAGTGCACAAAATGTCCTTAACGTAGCCTGAAAGGGAAAGCAATGCCCCCCACCCCCAGTGGAATTCGTTTCACTGACCGTTCCAAGGCGGTTCTCCTGTCGCTGTTTATTATTGTGATGTTTTGTCTTTGGGTGTTTGTGTCGCTTAAATTATTATGTTTTGGATAGCCAGTTGCCCATTTTGTGGGAAAGTAACTGCCTTTTTGTCCTTCCGCTATTGATGTTTCCATTAGGGTCTCTTGTTTCATGTTTGTGATTTTTTCCCTTTGGTGTCTCTGATGGGAGCTGTGGGTTAATTGTATCGATTCATGTTCGAAACTTGTGATTGATTTAATTTATATTTGTTATGATCAGTAATAATCCAAGTTGAACCTGATCTTGAAGTCATGCGGAGTTAGAAATTTTAAAAGTTTCACATTAGTTTTAAGACCTGTTCCGGGAAGAGCTGCTGGCTCTGTTTACCTTTTATCAATTTTGTTTATTGTCGTCAGTCCATGTTTCGACTTCTTTCCCTCGTGATATTGTGAAAGGATTCGGGATCTGATTGCATCAGTTCCTGGTCGTTTGTCTTTTTAATTCTCACCTTTCCGCACCATTTGTTCATTGTTGGTATTCTGCTAATACAATTTTCTTAAGTAATACTTCCGTAAACGACAAGGGTCTCAAATATCATAGTCACGGACAGGAACATTTTATATATTAAGTTGTTCAAAACCTAGATTTTCCGTATCATGAATTTTCTTTGTGTTTGAGACCTATGGTGTCTTTGATAGGTGTTAAGTAATTGTATCGATTCCCGAACATTGCCTTTATTTCTGCTTGGAAAAGACGTTATATAGTTTATGATACCGAAAAACCCTGATTTAGACGTTTAGCAGTTAACGTTAACAGTTTATGACGAGTGTTGAAGTCAGTTAGTGTGTTGAAGTCTGGCAAATCGAACTATTTGCAAACTATAAACGCCGTAAGATGCCGCATGGAACATCACCATCCAAGAAAGGAAAATGTGCAATCTCAAAATCAAAATCATCGTGTTCATCCTAAATTTTGTTTGAAACAAATGTATCCATAATAGATGAATTCAAATACTAACACGTGACTTCGGTACTAGAAGAATTGCTTTATTTAACTGTAGTTCTGGAGGTTAAATTTGACTGATCAAACCAACAAAGTAGGTATTGTCAATATTTAACTATAATTTGTTTTTCTGCAAAAACATAGATGATTCCCCACTTTTTGACCTCTAAGTATTACCTTGACATCGGAGGTATTGACCTGGGTCTTATGTGCAACACATCATCTAATGAAGATTAACATTTCTGTAAAGTAACTTTAAAAAGTCGATCAAGAAATAAGATAGTTATTGACAGTACACGAAAAAAAGCCTTTTTTACCTTTGACCTCTAAGTATGACCTTGACCTTTGAGGTCCCTTGGATCTTAGGTGCAATACATCGTCTCATGATGGTTAACATTTATGCCAACTATTTTCACAATCCATCAAAGAATAAGATAGTTATTGGCCGTACACTAAAAAAGGGCCCCTTTTTTACCTTTGACTTCTAAGTATGAGCTTGACATTGGAGGTACGGACCTTGGTCTTGCAAACCACACATCGTCTAATGAAGGTAAAAATTTCTGCAATGTTTCTTTAAAAAGTCCATCCAGAAATAAAAAAAAAGATATTGACTGGACACGAAAAAGACCCGTTTTAGACATTTGACCTTTAAGTATGACCATGACCTTGGACGTACCAACCTGGGTCATAAGCGCTCCACATCGTCTCATGGTGGTTAACATTTCTGTCAATTAATTTAAAATCCATCTAACAATAAGAAAGTTATTGGCCGAATACGAAAAAAGGCGCCTTTCTGAACTTTGACCTCTAAGTAAGACCTTGACCTTTGAGGTACCAACCTGGGTCATGCTCTCGACACAGCGACTCATTGTGGTTAATATTTTTACATTTGACTTCTAAGTATGGCCTGGACCTTTGAGATACCCACCTGGGTTATGCGCGTGACACATCGTCTCATGGTTGTTAACATTTCTGTCAAGTAATGTCAAAATCCATCTAAAAATTAGTAAATTATTTACCGAAAACAAAAAATGCCCCTTTTTTACATTTGACCTCTAGATATGACCTTGACCTTTGAGATACCGATCTGGGTCAGGTGCGCGACACATCGTCTCAAAGTGGATTACAATTCTGCCAAGTTATTTCAAAATCCATCTAAAAATATAAAAGTTATTGACCAGGGACGATATGCCCATACATACACGATTTTGGGACCGGTTACAAACTTCTAAGGGAGATAACTCAAACAGCAAAAATGCGAGAGTTATGGTTCTTGCGCTCTGCACGTCGACTACTGTTGAAAGGGGGGGGGGGGGGACATAATAAATTCAAAATCATCCGAATATCTAGCGTTTCAAAGATTTCAGATTAGTTTTCAACGGAAAAGGACAACATTTAAAATAGAAGTGAAGGCAATGATCAAGAATCGATACAATTAACCCTTATCTACCATCAGAGACACCAAGGGGAAAGAAACACAAACATGTAATATCTAGGTCCTAATTGAAAAACCACCAGCGGAAAGCCAAAAGGACAATTACTTTTTTCATAAAATGTCCAATTGGCTATCCAAAACAAAAAAATATAAGCGAAACACACATTCAAAGACGAACTAAAACAAAAATAAACCGCGACAGAAGAACCGCCTTGGAACGGTCAGTGAAAAGTATTTTACGCGGCGGCAATCTTCATCCTTACTTCCGTCGCGATTTCTTTCATACCAAAGCAATAACAAATCGGCCAAAAGGGGTGTGCAATTCGTACCCATCGGAATCCCCACAATGTGTCTAAATAACTTTGTATAAAATCTAATATTGATATTGTCAAGCTTCACACATTTTCTGATGCTATTCAGAAGTGAAAAGAACCATAATTTCTTACATTACATGCTAGATAGAGGTGTTCTCCTCAATGGAATGCAAAACTTCTCTAACAGTCACATAAAGGAGTATTTTATTCAGCCTGCTCTATAAGACAATCGACCTGGGCTACCACTGCTTTGATCTAAATTACCATAAATTACCATACTAAATAAAATAGGCCAAACGCTTTTCAAAAGTTATTAAGTACGCAGGATACAAGCGTTTTGCAAAACGTCGAACATGCGTTTAGGTACTAGAAAATGGCCAAGTCAATGTTTTTTATGTCATATCGTTCCAATCAGTTTACCTAACTGCTCTTACCTTGATATGATTATTTACGGTGCTATTCTTTAAAGAACTGTTTTAATTTTAACACTTCCGTGTGACCAAATTATTCATCTCAGTAAAGGCAATCGAGTTTTTTTTTAGAACATTACGAAAACACGTCTATACAAATACATTGAAACTTTACCGCCGAAAAAAAAAATGAAAATTTTAAGATGAAAAATTGTGATATTTTTTTCATTTCTGCTCAAAATATAGATTGTGGGTATTCGTTAGAACCGCCTATTTTTTATTATTTCTGCTCAAAATAGAGATTGTGGGTACTCGTAAGAACAGAACCGCCTCATCCAGGCGGTTCTAACGAGTACCCAATATGCATATTTTAGAGCAGTAATAAGAAAAATAAAGTATACTCCTGTAAACCCCAGTTTTACTATATAAAAGTGGGGTTCAAGGGGGTCAACATTATATAGGCGTGTTTTCGTGATGAAATGCTGCTTTGTCGGCTTATCGCCTGTGATTTTGTTGTTTGGTAAGATGTGTTTGTTCGTCTTTCTCTTTGCTGTTTCAGACAGGCTTTGTGTTCTCCAGAAGTATTTTGACTTGTTTAGTTTACGCATACATAGTCCGTTAACCAGAACAGTGCACATTCTTTGCCTGAAACTGACAACTGTCCTTCTTGAAGGGAGAGAATAAGCGTAGAAAAGATCCCATCATCAATATTGCTGATCCGGCAGGTATCAAACCTACGAACTCCTGATCACTGGTCAGACACGTATAAGGCCCCCGCCCATCGCGGCTTGAAGAAATAGATGGGTTGCATGATGCTTCCACACAGAGCTGAAACCGACCCGCACACGAGTACTGGTACACCGCTTAGAGGATCTAAGCCTGCTCAGGTAAAGCGGTGCATGTCGGACCGTTGGGTTCATTGGGCGGCAAGGCTTGAGATGTCATTTTATCTCAATGTCGGGTAAAAGCCCCACAACATATGAGGCAACGTCTCCAAAATGACCTTTACAGTGTTGACGGGGACGATAAACCACAATCCAAACAAAAGTCAGACACGTATTCGACTGTCACTGAGTTTCGAAGCGGCTGCACTTTTAACGGAACGCTGTTATCCGCATGGGTTGATTTGGTGTCTTTTTTAAACGAGAGACAAATGGCTCATGCTCCTGGATGTCGATCTATTTAAATACAGCGGACATAAAGGACGCTAAACTGGCAATCAAACTGTCCTAGATCGATACAGTCATTAACTTCTAGCGATTTCAATTACTCAGCTACCAGATTTTTGTCACCTAAAATGGCAATGTGTTGGAACGGGTCTATCATTGAATGTTATTCGAAAGACAAAGCCATTTGAGTAATTTATTGTCACAGAAGAATGTGTAAATGGTGTATCAGGAGGACTTTATGAGTTTGTCTTTGGGTCATTCTTTGTCGTTTTCATTTTGTATGTTTGAGTTGAGGTCTAACGTCCCCGTCGACACTGTAAAGGTCATTATGGAGACGTTGCTTCCAATTTTGTGGAATTTTTAGCAGATATTGAGATGAAATGACGTCTAAAGCCCTGCCTCCCAATGAAACCAATAGGGTTTATAACCATGAGGGAGGGCCGACTCGCACCGCTTTGCCTTCTGCGTGAAAGCATCATGCAGCCCATATATTTCTTCAAGCCCCTACGGGCGGGGGCCGCATTCTTTGTTGTATCCCAGAGAAACATTACGATAAGACACCCGTGCGACAGAGTTCATTTATAACATCTCAGAAACGGCTTCTTTTCTGATGAAAATCTGTGTTATTTTTCTTATTCATACTTCAAACATAGGTTGTGTTTGCTCGTAGATACCGCCTCCCGCCTCATTGAGGCGGTTCTAACGAGTATCCACAACCTATATATTGGAGTAGAAATAAGAAAACATATTGTATTCCCCGTAAACCCCAGTTTTCACTATATAAATTGGGGTTTCACGGACTGGAGAAAAAGAACTAGAAGATGAAAGTGAGGGACAGAGGAGAAAGAGACAAAAGAATAAAAGTGAATGACAGGGTAGAAAGAGACAGAAAATAAAAGCGAATGACAGGGGAGAAAGAGACAAAAGAATAAAAGCGAATGGCAGGGGAGAAAGAGACAGAAAATAAAAGTGAAGGACAGGGGAGAAAGAGACAAAAGAATAAAAGTGAATGACTGGGGAGAAAGAAACAGTAAATAAAAGCGAATGGCAGGGGAGAAAAAGACAGAAAATAAAAGCAAATGACAGGGGAGAAAGAGACAGAAAATAAAAGCGATGACAGGGGAGAAAGAGAAAAGGGAATAAAAGCGTAGACCCAGAATAACAACATTTCTCCTCCCCCTTTACCTGCTGAAAGGACAGCAGGCATTGCCCAACTGTAAGCCAGTATCAGTTAGACGCAAGATGCACGACACCTTCGCATCCCCTAACTCATTACGCAAACACGCCTATACAAATACATTGCCACCTATATCGCCGAAAAAATGAACATTTTATGATGAAAAATTGTGATATTTTTCTGATTTTTGCTCCAAATATAGATTGTGGGCACTCGTTAGAACCGCCTCATCGAGGCGGTTCTAACGAGTACTCACAATCTATATTTTAGAGCAGTAATAAGAAAAATCAGGTATACCCCCGGAAACCCCAGTTTTACTGTATAAAAGTGGGGTTCAAGGGGGTCAAAATTATATAGGCGTGTTTTCGTGATGTACCCCCTGGACCTCGTGGAATATAGGTTTCAACAAATCAGTAACGCTCTATAAATAAAAAAATACAAACTCTACTTGTTTGCTTGCTCGTTATTTGCTCATTCATTCACTCACTCACTCACGCTCACTCACACACTCATTCACTGAACATTTTATAGAATGTAAATAAATTCTGTTCAATATGTTAAAGTTTGTAGCTGAATTTACTCGTAACATCATGTACATTGCTGTAACTGTAAAATGTCTATAGCCTTAAACAGTGGTTTTCAAATCGTAGTTTGTTGTCTAGAATTAACTTTAACGTCTACAAGTGCAGAAGCGCCCCCGCCCATATGGGCCTGGAGAAATATATTGTGCTGCATGGTGCTTCCGTGCATAGCTGAAACCGAACGAACGTGAGTACTGGTAAACAGCTTAGGCCTAAGCCTGCCCAGGAAAAGTGATGCAAGTCGGACCGCTCCTTAAACCCTAGCGGTTTCTATGGGCGGTAGGGTTTGAGAAGTCATTGCATCTCAATGTCGGGTAAAAATTCCACAGAATCGGAAGCAACGTCTCCAAAATGACCTATACAGTGTTGACAAATGCTAAAATTTGAGGTTCCATACTAAACCTAACAGCACTTACAATTTGTGAAAATACACACGGTAAGCTTTTAACCCCCTTTGTACCAAATGGAATCTTCCTCCTTATATATAGCAGGAGTCCATTACAAAATTTAGGGGTGTCAGTTTGTGTCTTCATCAAAATTTATTTGGAAAATGATTGTCCTTTGAGCAAACAGTGGAGGCCCTGATCAGACGCCGCGTTTTGCGGCGTCTGAGCTGGGCCTGCACTGTCAGCCAGGGCACCTCGGTTTTTGTGGTTTATGGTACAAAATGGGTTCAAGATACTGCTTGAAAACACAATTTTAACATGGATAAAAATACTCGCATAAAATCAACTAAAATAGAACTAAGAACTATTTTTGAAATGATAACCTGGAAAACGTATGATTTCTGGCGAGCAGAAATCAAATACTCAGATAATTCTTCGCATTCACGCAGTCTAATCAAAGTCGTCACTGTGCATTATACAGACAACAATTGACCAGACGTTTCTAAAGTTACATATGCACCAGGAAAATACTTACATTGGGAAAACATGTCCGTGTGAAAAAATGGCGCCCACGATGGTGTCAGTTGGGTAAAGATTAATAGATTGCGGATGCTCGTTAATTGCGGGTGCTCGTTAGAACCGCATCAATGAGGCGATTCTGACGATTATCAACAATCTATGATTATGGGCAAAAATAAGGGAGGTAATGTATTCCCTGGTCTTCGTTTCACGGACTTTTTATTGTGATTGATCAGCCTGTGCCATGCGCAGTCTGATAAAAGTCTTCACTGTTTGTCGCATAGACTCACGCGACCAAAAGTCTGAAAAACAGAATGAGAAGGTCGTTGCACTGATTGCGTTTGTCTTCAGATTTATGAACAAGCTCGAAGACAAAATTTCCCTTGACGAGCTCTTTTTGCACAAACGCCTAAAGTACATTATCAATCGAAGCACTGAAGACCAAATAGGAATTCACAGACTGGGCGCACACAATCGCTTTAATTTAAATGTAATTGTTTAGTTCTGTTATAGACTGTCATTCGTTCGAGCATTCGTCTATCGAAAATATTTTCGATCCGTCTGTTTGTCTGTCTCCCTCTCTGCATGTCTGTTTGTATGACTACCTGTCAGACTGTCTGCGCAAAACGTCAATACAGAGCTTTACTTTTGAACGGTATCTATTATCAAGCAGCTTTCATATTTGGTTGGCACGTAAACGTATTTTTGTAAGAGGACCGTTTATATTTGACCTTATGTCCACGATTAAGTCCATCTGCGTACTCGGGATATATTGGTTTAGTTGGGCGCGTGCGTTCGTGCATGTGCGTGCATGTGTCCTTTTATATTTCGTTGATGGCTTAAGATGGCGATGTTCTTTGATCGCCTCTTTTCTTAGGAAACGATTGTCCTATTTAACTAACTTGTATTTTTATTGTTCGTCAAGCTAATATGGTTAGACTTATTTAGATTGCCGCTGCAATATTTTAAACTCTCGTAAACCCCCACTTTCTGGTCATAATGTGTGTTTCGCAAGAATTTTTTTATATAAGACGGACTCATAACGTGTTTATGTTGTTTTTTTGTTTGTTAAGAATTTTTCGGCACTTTAGAAAAATATTTCGTTTATTTTGAGCTGATCGTTAATCAAAGATGGGTGAAAATCGGACTTTCTGGACAAAAACACATAAACGTTTGTTACCTCCCTTCCATTATCTACCTTGGTAGATCATATGCATAGCTTCTAGGTTTATAACCACTCTCTGACAACTGCGTCAGGGAGTCGACTCTTTGGCTCAGGGGTAAGAGCAGTGGACTATCACCCGGGCGGCCCGGGTTCGAATCCCACCATAGGCGGGGATTTTTTCAGGCTATGCATCTTTCCTTTGTTACGGCTTTCAGGTCGTAAGATGGGGGCTCGTCCGAAATGCCAGAATTGGCTTGTGCCGAAGTTGGTATCCTTCACGTCATCATAAATGATGACTTCCTTGAAGAGGGGGTGTGTTACCTCCCTTCCATTATCTACCTTGGTAGATCATATGCATAGCTTCTAGGTTTATAACCACTCTCTGACAACTGCGTCAGGGAGTCGACTCTTTGGCTCAGGGGTAAGAGCAGTGGACTATCACCCGGGCGGCCCGGGTTCGAATCCCACCATAGGCGGGGATTTTTTCAGGCTATGCATCTTTCCTTTGTTACGGCTTTCAGGTCGTAAGACGTTTGGCGCCACATGTGAATTTAGCGTCTTAAATGTGACCCGAACGTTTCGGGTGTGCCGATCGAGGCTCACACCTATAACGGTGAGTGACCTTATGATCAGGAGTCAGCGCACTTACCCAGTCGGCCACTCAGAAACCATCACGAAAACAATCCTATATAATTTTGATCCCCTCGAACCCCACTTTTATAAAGTAAAACTGGGGTTTACAGTGGTAAACCTTATTTTTCTTATTTCTGCTTTTAGAGCAGAAATAAGGAAAATGTCACAATTTTTCACCTTATAATTTTCTCTTTTTTTTTGCGTTTACAATGTATTTGTATAGGCATGTTTTACTGATGCAATCGACATCAACATACTTGTGTTGCCAGTATTTCGACACAATGCGTGCGCTCCCTTTAAACATGCCTATTCAAACATATTGAAATTTTCTGCCAAAAACATTAGAAATATTCAGATAAAAATTCTGATATTTTTTTTACATTTCTGCTCAAAACAAACATTGTGGGATATCGTTAGAACCGCCGCCGAGGCGGATTTAACCAGTACACACAATCTATGTGTTTGAGCAGATATCTAAGAAAAATTATGTATAACCCTATAATCTCAGTCATAAAGTGCACCGTCCTTCGGATCGGGACGTCAGCTGGAGGTCCCCTGTGCAGGGAGAATCATGCCCTGTGCAGGTTAAAGACCACTACCGTAATTAAATGATTTCTGTGTTGGCTTTGGTGTGTATGTAATGTACACCTGCGATTAATTGGCAGATGTGACCGATCGCAGTATAAGTAGAAAGAAAGAAAGAAAACTCCAGTTTTACTATTGTTATGCATAAGAACTTATTTTTCTGACTCCCACTTTCACCCTACTGGGTGACCTAAAAATTTCTTGTATATTCTTCTTAAAGACATTTCTGGAAAGAAATGAGTCACAGATTAATTTTATTTGAAAACAACTTGTTTACAAAGAAAAGTACTTTGGAAATTTCAGGCTTGCCAATGTTTTTGGGAGTAGGCAATACCAATGGAGCAGGCAATACCAATGCTTTTGGGAGTAGTCTTCGTATAAGACTATCTCCTCTCAAATCGCCCATCCTTCGAAAATATACTAATCCGTGGAAAAAAGTGGAATGTATCCTAGTATTTCTAAGTGCAATGCCAAGAGGTGCAGATGTTGTTCGCATTTAAGCACTGCGTCTACCGTTACTTCATCTGTAAACGGTAGACGCTTCCCTGTAGTTAACATGTCTGATTTGACATGACAGTCTACAGATTTAATTTATCTAATTACATGACGTGCTGCAAACTGTAATATGCAGTACGTCGGTCAAACTAACCGCATGCTTAAAACTAGATTGAACGAGCATTATCGTAGAATGAGTAAGCCTAAGAATACTGACACTTTCTTGTACCTCTCTTTCGACGTACAGGTCATTCTGTAAAAAACATTGTTAAACAACCAGTAGAAAAACTTTATTACGATGCAAATTCTACATCTAGATTCAAATTAATTAAAAGACATGAAGCTGGACTGAAATGGATTAAATTTTTACAGACCCCTTTTCCACTGGGATTTAATGACAACATTTATCATGAGGGTAATATTTCCAGAATGCCGGACTTTGATATTTTCTCGCTCCTGGAATGTCGAAAACGCAGAACTAGATCTCACGGCACCAGGAAAAATGGTAACTTTAAACGTAAATCACGTGCGTTTAAACGAAACAATACTAGACTGAAGTGACTGTCAATTATATTATTAAATCATGGACGCCACTCTATGCTTTCATTTTTAAGTTCATTACCCGTTTCTGTTTTACGTCTTCTGGACACCGAGGCGAATAAATTCTACGATAGTTCTCATTAGTTATATGATGCGGCTCTCTTAACTAGAGGCTCTACTCAGCATACTCTCCGTCCTTACATTGATTCTGAAATTAATCATAAACGCCATTTCTTCAAAATATCCTTCATTAATAAGGGTATGGATTTTATAGATTTACCCAGTGTCTTCCGCGAGAGATCGGTGCTTTCTTCCATTCCTGCTTATTTTCAAAATACTGAAACACCTATAATTTGCTATAAATAAACAAACCTGTTAGATCTATCATTTTTAATTTCAATAAACTTGTTTCAGATCTTGATATTGTTACTAATACTCCTGATTGATGTGATTGTAAAAACTCAAAGTATTGCTATCCTGCTGCTGGTCATGTAATTACTGGCAATTTGAAAATTATTCCTGATTCTAGGATAAGGAATATAATTTCTAAAGGACCGAAATATCGGTTTCCTTCTAAAATTGATTTCAGTAAATGTAGAGATGAAATCGCTGCTTCCTTGAATAAATTCGGTAATCGATGGTGTAAGCGAGAGTATGTTGAGCATAAAGCCCTTAAGGACTGGAAACTTAGCATTTTAAAACTAGTGAATAAACGCATTTCTTTCTATTCTCAAAATACTAACTTATTACCTCCTAAGCCCAAGACATCTTTACGTCATCTTAAACTAGGTATTCAAGAACTTCATAAGAAGTTTGTTTTGGCCCCTGCAGACAAGGCCGCTAACAACGTCGTCGTTGTGTGACGGCTCCACTATGTTAACACGCTTAAGCAGGAGCTTGGTGGTACCAGGGCCTATGAACTTCAGCCTTTAGCTGAAGAGAGAGCTATAGTAGATAAACATGTTTGTCATTCAGCCACCAAGTTTGGTGTGTGTGTTAACGAAGGCCAAGACAAGCTTCCTACGCTATACTGGTTACCAAAACTTCATAAAAGACCTTACAAAGCACGGTTTATTGCAAATTCTAGCTCTTGCACTACCACTGAACTTTCTAAATTATTAACTTCCTGTCTTACTGCTATTAAAACGCAAGTGGTTAAATATTGTGATAAAGTCTTTGAAAGATCAGGAAGAAATCTGTTTTGGTCTATAAAAAAATCGAATGGTGTCTTTTATGGATGGAGTAAGTTAATTGTATCAATTCCTGATCTTTGTTTTACTTCTACTTTAAATAAATTGAAATCGAGACATTTTCGTGCTTCAAGTCTGTCTACTTACGATTTTTCCACTCTTTACACTACACTTCCTCATAATCTTATAAAAGAAAAGCTTAATGATTTAATTGAATGGGCTTTTCACAGAGAAGATTCTCTCTATCTTGCATGTAATGTCAGAAATGCATTTTTCACTTCTAAAGAGCATAAGAATTATACACTTTGGTCATGTCAGAAAGTGTGTGATGCCCTCACCTTTCTACTTGACAATATTTATATTAGATTTGGTACTAGGTTATTTAGACAAATTGTGGGTATTCCGATGGGTACGAATTGCGCACCTCGTGTGGCTGATCTGTTCTTGTATTGTTATGAAAGAGACTTGAGATCAGCGTGAAAAGTCTGAGAAATCAGAAATAAATTATTGGTTTAGACTTATATTCTAGACAGGTTTTTAATTATTTGGACCTCATTTTGATTTATACCAGTCTTTGAATCGACTGCCTATTCAAAATTCGCAAAATTGCAGTATGTTTCCTCTGGCTTTCATTGTCGGATCATTACAGGGTCACTGATGAGGCTTTATTAGCCGAAACTACGTAGTATGACCCATCTTCTTTCTTATGAATGTTTTCATTGCTCTTAAAGGAACTCAGTTTTGATTTTTGTTCATGTTGTCGCTTTCCATTGATAACCAATCTGAAATTATTGAAGCTTTTAGCTCCACTTCTAGATATTTAGATGATTTATTAAATATTGATAATACCTATTTCGATGGTTTGATCTGTCAGATTTACCCCCCAGAACTTCAGTTAAATAAAGCAAATTCTTCTGATACCGAGGCCCCATTTTTGGATTTACATCTATCTATTGTAGATGGATTTTTTTCGTGCAAAATTTATGATAAACGTGATGACTTTGATTTTGAGATTGTAAATTTTTCTTTTTCGATGGTGATGTTCCTCGTGCGCCATCCTATGGCGTTTATATTTCGCAATTAATTCGATTTTCTAGAGTGTGTAGTCATGTAACTGACTTCAACATTCGTAATTAATTATTAACGGCTAAACTCCTTAAACAGGGTTATCGCTACCATAAACTACGCAAAGCCTTTTCGAAATTTTATCGACGCCATTCTGATTTAACTTCAAAATTCAATATTGGACTTAAATCTCTTCTGCAACAAGGTCTATCGGAACCCGAATTTTATGGTGACTTAGTATATAAATTCAGAAAAATATATAACCGCAATGACTTCAGCACCCAATTTCGTAAAATCATTCTTCGATAAAAAAAAAAAATTGGGTACAACATGGATGTTATACGACAGACTGCATGCATGGTAGTAAACCCAATCGCGGTTGGCAACTTTGCTTCCCTCTTTAATTGCACGCCGGTGGGTCAGGCCTCAGATTCAATGACGGCTCCAACGTAAAGGCTTATTGAGAATTAGAGAGATCTAATTCAAGGTAATGTTGGTTGGGGCCTGATGCTCTGTCTCTGGTCGGGCCCATCGAAGTCTAACTGTTGGTTTTCTTTTGCTCCAGCATTTCAGTGGTTTCTTGCTGTCGAGTCCCCACCGTTGTCTCACCTCTGTGGTTCTTTGATTTTTTGTGTCCACGGAGATGTTGCACTGATGAGTTAGGAGGCCTTCATGCGGACTGAACAAATTGATTGTCTAAATCGCGACGGAAGTAAGGGTGAGGATTGTGGCCACGTAAAATCGATTTAACCCCCCCCCCCCAGTGGAAATCATTCCACTGACCGTTCCAAGGCGGTTCTTCTGTGGCGGTTTATTTATGGTGTTGTTTGTTACTTACTGTGTGTATCACTTGTGTCTTTTTATTTTGGATGGTCATATGGCCATTTTGTGGGAAAGTAACTGTCCTTATGGCCTTCCTTTGTTTAGGTTTCCATTATGGTCTGGTCGCTTAATGTTTGTGTTTCTTTCCCTTTGGTGTCTTTGATTGCTGGAGTAAGTTAATTGCATCGATTCCTGATCTTTGTTTTACTTCTACTTTGCATTATTTTTAGAAAATTATCTTGTCTTATTCCAAAGCCCTCTAGAACGTTCTAGAGAATTCTTAGGGTCTATAAAAGAGCTTGATTTTTCTCTTTGAGTCAGACTTCAACACTCGTAATAAATTATTAACCGCTAAACTTCTTAATCAGGGGTATCGGTATCATAAACTACGTAAAGCCTATTCTAAGTTTTATAGACGTCATTCTGATTTGGTTTCAAAATTCAATGTTGGAAATAAAACACTTCTGCAACAAGGCCTGTCGGAACCCGAATTCTATGGTACTTTAGTATATAAATTTAGAAAAAAAAATACATGCCTGTAATGACTTTAGTACCCAATTTCGTAAAATCTTTCGTCGATATATAAAGATTGGGTGCAACATAAATGTTATAAAACAGACTGCATGCATGGTGGTTAACCCAATCACGGTTGGCAGCTTTGCTTCCCTCTTTGATTGCACACAGGTGGGTCGGGCTTAAGCCCAAGACGTCTTTACGTCATCTTTAACTAGGTATTCAAGAATTTCATAAGAAGTTTGTTTTGGCCCCTGCAGACAAGGCCGCTAACAACGTCGTCGTTGTGTGACGTTGTGTGAGGATTGTGGCCACGTAAAATCGATTTAAGCCCCCCAGTGGAAATCTTCCACTGACCGTTCCAAGGCGGCTCTTCTGTGGCGATTTATTTGTGTTGTTGTTTGTTACTTACTGTGTATATCACTTGTATCTTTTAATTTTGGATGGCCATATGGCCATTTTGTGGGAAAGTAACTGTCCATATGGCCTTCCTTTGTTTAGGTTTCCATTATGGTCTGGTCGCTTAATGTTTGTATTTCTTTCCCTTTGGTGTCTTTTATGGATGGAGTAACTAAATTGTATCAGTTCCTGATCTTTGTTTTACTTCTACTTTCCACTATGTTAACACGTTTAAGCAGGAGCTTGGTGGTACTAATGCCTATGAATTTCAGCCTTTAGATGAAGAGAGAGCTATAGTAGATAAACATGTTTGTCTTTCAGCCACCAAGTTTGCTGTGTGTGTGAACGAAGGCAAAGACAAGCTTCCTACGCTATACTGGTTACCAAAACTTCATAAAAGGCCTTACAAAGCACGGTTTATTGCAAATTCTAGCTCTTGCACTACCACTGAACTTTCTAAATTATTAACTTCCTGTCTTACTGCTATTAAAACGCATGTAATTAAATATTGTGATAAAGTCTTTGAAAGATCAGGAAGAAATCTGTTTTGGTCTATAAAAAATTCGAATGAGGTTTTAAATAAATTGAAATTTAGACATTTTCGTGCTTCTAGTCTGTCTACTTGCGATTTTTCAACTCTTTACACTACACTTCCTCATAATCTTATAAAAGAAAAGCTTAATGATTTAATTGAATGGGCTTTTCACAGAGAAGATTCTCTCTATCTTGCATGTAATGTCAGAAATGCATTTTTCACTTCTAAAGAGCATAAGAATTATACACTTTGGTCATGTCAGAAAGTGTGTGATGCCCTCACCTTTCTACTTGACAATATTTATATTAGATTCGGTACTAAGTTATTTAGACAAATTTTGGGTATTCCGATGGGTACTAATTGCGCACCTCTTGTGGCTGATCTGTTCTTGTATTGTTATGAAAGAGACTTCTACGCAAAGCCTTTTCAAAATTTTATAGACGCCATTCTGATTCCTTGAATGAATTCGGTAATCGATGGTGTAAGCGAGAGTATGTTGAGTGTAAAGCCCTAAAGGACTGGAAACTTAGCATTTTAAGACTAGTGAATAAACGCATTTCTTTCTATTCTCAAAATACTAACTTATTACCTCCTAAGCCCAAGACGTCTTTACGTCATCTTAAACTAGGTATTCAAGAATTTCATAAGAAGTTTGTTTTGGCCCCTGCAGACAAGGCCGCTAACAACGTCGTTGTTGTGTGACGGCTCCACTATGTTAACACGCTTAAGCAGGAGCTTGGTGGTACTAAGGCCTATGAACTTCAGCCTTTGGCTGAAGAGAGAGCTATAGTAGATAAACATGTTTGTCTTTCAGCCACCAAGTTTGCTGTGTGTGTTAACGAAGGCCAAGACAAGCTTCCTACGCTATACTGGTTACCAAAACTTCATAAAAAACCTTACAAAGCACGGTTTATTGCAAATTCTAGTTCTTGCACTACCACTGAACTTTCTAAATTATTAACTTCCTGTCTTACTGCTATTAAAACGCATGTAATTAAATATTGTGATAAAGTCTTTGAAAGATCAGGAAGAAATCTGTTTTGGTCTATAAAAAATTCGAATGAGGTTTTAAATAAATTGAAATCTAGACAGTTTCGTGCTTCTAGTCTGTCTACCTACGATTTTTCCACTCTTTACACTACACTTCCTCATAATCTTATAAAAGAAAAGCTTAATGATTTAATTGAATGGGCTTTTCACAGAGAAGATTCTCTCTATCTTGCATGTAATGTCAGAAATGCATTTTTCACTTCTAAAGAGCATAAGAATTATACACTTTGGTCATGTCAGAAAGTGTGTGATGCCCTCACCTTTCTACTTGACAATATTTATATTAGATTCGGTACTAAGTTATTTAGACAAATTGTGGGTATTCCGATGGGTACTAATTGCGCACCTCTTGTGGCTGATCTGTTCTTGTATTGTTATGAAAGAGACTTCATTTTGTCGCTTTCCATTGATAACCAATCTGAAATTATTGAAGCTTTTAGCTCTACTTCTAGATATTTAGATGATCTATTAAATATTGATAATACCTATTTTGATGGTTTGATCAGTCAGATTTACCCCCTAGAACTTCAGTTAAATAAAGCAAATTCTTCTGATACCGAGGCCCCGTTTTTGGATTTACATCTATCTATTGTAGATGGATTTGTTTCGTGCAAAATTTATGATAAACGCGATGACTTTGATTTTGAGATTGTAAATTTTCCTTTTTTGGATGGTGATGTTCCTCGTGCGCCATCCTATGGCGTTTATATTTCGCAATTAATTCGATTTGCTAGAGTGTGTAGTCATGTAACTGACTTCAACACTCGTAATAAATTATTAACGGCTAAACTCCTTAATCAGGGTTATCGGTACCATAAACTACGCAAAGCCTTTTCTAAATTTTATAGACGCCATTCTGATTTAATTTCAAAATTCAATATTGGACTTAAATCTCTTCTGCAACAAGGTCTATCGGAACCCGAATTTTATGGTGACTTAGTATATAAATTCAGAAAAATATATAACCGCAATGACTTCAGCACCCAATTTCGTAAAATCATTCTTCGATATAAAAAGATTGGGTACAACATGGATATTATACGACAGACTGCATGCATGGTAGTTAACCCAATCACGGTTGGCAACTTTGCTTCCCTCTTTAATTGCACGCCGGTGGGTCAGGCCTCAGATTCTATGACGGCTCCAACGTAAAGGCTTATTGAAAATTAAAGAGATAATGTTGGTTGGTGCCTGATGCTCTGTCTCTGGTCGGGCTCATCGGAGTCTAACTGTTGGTTTTCTTTTGCTCCAGCATTTCAGTGGTTTCTTGCTGTCGAGTCCTCACCGTTGTCTCACCTCTGTGGTTCTTTGATTTCTGTGTTCACGGAGATGTTGCACTGATGAGTTAGGAGGCCTTCATGCGGACTGAACAAAATTTTTTGTCTAAATCGCGACGGAAGTAAGGGCGAGGATTGTGGCCACGTAAAATCGATTTAAGCCCCCCAGTGGAAATCTTCCACTGACCGTTCCAAGGCGGCTCTTCTGTGGCGATTTATTTATGTTGTTGTTTGTTACTTACTGTGTGTATCACTTGTGTCTTTTAATTTTGGATGGCCATATGGCCATTTTGTGGGAAGGTGGCTGTCCATATGGCCTTCCTTTGTTTGGGTTTCCATTATGGTCTGGTCGCTTAATGTTTGTATTTCTTTCCCTTTGGTGTCTTTTGTGGGTGGAGTAAGTTAATTGTATCAATTCCTGATCTTTGTTTTACTTCTACTTTTAATTTCAAAATTCAATATTGGACTTAAATCTCTTCTGCAACAAGGTCTATCGGAACCCGAATTTTATGGTGACTTAGTATATAAATTCAGAAAAATATATAACAGCAATGACTTCAGCACCCAATTTCGTAAAATCATTCTTCGATATAAAAAGATTGGGTACAACATGGATATTATACGACAGACTGCATGCATGGTAGTTAACCCAATCACTGTTGGCAACTTTGCTTCCCTCTTTAATTGCACGCCGGTGGGTCAGGCCTCAGATTCTATGACGGCTCCAACGTAAAGGCTTATTGAAAATTAAAGAGATAATGTTGGTTGGTGCCTGATGCTCTGTCTCTGGTCGGGCTCATCGGAGTCTAACTGTTGGTTTTCTTTTGCTCCAGCATTTCAGTGGTTTCTTGCTGTCGAGTCCTCACCGTTGTCTCACCTCTGTGGTTCTTTGATTTCTGTGTTCACGGAGATGTTGCACTGATGAGTTAGGAGGCCTTCATGCGGACTGAACAAATTATTTGTCTAAATCGCGACGGAAGTAAGGGCGAGGATTGTGGCCACGTAAAATCGATTTAAGCCCCCCAGTGGAAATCTTCCACTGACCGTTCCAAGGCGGCTCTTCTGTGGCGATTTATTTATGTTGTTGTTTGTTACTTACTGTGTGTATCACTTGTGTCTTTTAATTTTGGATGGCCATATGGCCATTTTGTGGGAAAGTAACTGTCCATATGGCCTTTCTTTGTTTAGGTTTCCATTATGGTCTGGTCGCTTAATGTTTGTATTTCTTTCCCTTTGGTGTCTTTTATGGATGGAGTAAGTTAATTGTATCAATTCCTGATCTTTGTTTTACTTCTACTTTTCATTTTGTCGCATTCCATTGATAACCAATCTGAAATTATTGAAGCTTTTAGCTCCACTTCTAGATATTTAGATGATTTATTAAATATTGATAATACCTATTTTGATGATTTGATCAGTCAGATTTACCCCCCAGAACTTCAGCTAAATAAAGCAAATTATTCTGATACCGAGGCCCCATTTTTGGATTTACATCTATATATTGTAGATGGATTTGTTTCGTGCAAAATTTATGATAAACGCGATGACTTTGATTTTGAGATTGTAAATTTTCCTTTTTTGGATGGTGATGTTCCTCGTGCGCCATCCTATGGCGTTTATATTTCGCAATTAATTCGATTTGCTACAGTGTGTAGTCATGTAACTGACTTCAACCCTCGTAATAAGTTATTAACGGCTAAACTACTTAATCAGGGTTATCGGTACCATAAACTACGCAAAGCCTTTTCAAAATTTTATAGACGCCATTCTGATTTAATTTCAAAATTCAATATTGAACTTAAATCTCTTCTGCAACAAGGTCTATCGGAACCCGAATTTTATGGTGACTTAGTATATAAATTCAGAAAAATATATAACCGCAATGACTTCAGCACCCAATTTCGTAAAATCATTCTTCGATATAAAATTGGGTACAACATGGATATTATACGACAGACTGCATGCATGGTAGTTAACCCAATCACGATTGGCAACTTTGCTTCCCTCTTTAATTGCACGCCAGTGGGTCAGGCCTCAGATTCTATGACGGCTCCAACGTAAAGGCTTATTGAGAATTAGAGAGATCTAATTCAAGGTAATGTTGGTTGGTGCCTGATGCTCTGTCTCTGGTCGGGCCCATCGGAGTCTACCTGTTGGTTTTCTTTTGCTCCAGCCTTTTTAGTGGTTTCTTGCTGTCGAGTCCTCACCGTTGTCTCACCTCTGTGGTTGTTTAATTTTTGTGTTCACGGAGATGTTGCACTGATGATTTAGGAGGCCTTTATGCGGACTGAACAAATTATTTGTTTAAATCGCGACGGAAGTAAGGGCGAGGATTGTGGCCACGTAAAATCGATTTAAGCCCCCCCCCCCCCCCCAATGGAAATCTTCCACTGACCGTTCCAAGGCGGCTCTTCTGTGGCGATTTATTTATGTTGTTGTTTGTTAGTTATTGTGT
This sequence comes from Lucinisca nassula, assembly GCA_963580285.1. Lineage (NCBI taxonomy): Eukaryota > Metazoa > Mollusca > Bivalvia > Lucinida > Lucinidae > Lucinisca > Lucinisca nassula. The sequence goes on from OY757019.1 coordinate 14,513,495, forward strand.
GTATCACTTTTGTCTTTTTATTTTGGATGGCCGTATGGCCATTTTGTGGGAAAGTTACTGTCCTTATGGCCTTCCTTTGTTTAGGTTTCCATTATGGTCTTGTCGCTTAATGTATGTATTTCTTTCCCTTTGGTGTCTTTTATGGGTGGAGTAAGTTAATTGTATCAATTCCTGATCTTTGTTTTACTTCTACTTACAAGATTATATGACGGTTCCAGCGTAAAAACATAAATGGAATTTTATTTTATTTTAGTATTCTTTATGTTGGTTGGCGCCTGATGCTCCGTCTTTGATCGGGCCCCTCGGAGTCTAACTGTTGGTTTTCTTTTGCTCCAGCAATTCTGTTGTTGTATGCTGTCGAGTCCTCAACCTTGTTTCATTTTTGTAGTTTTTTTTTATTTGTGTGTTCTCGGAGATGTTACTCCGATGAGTTAGGAAGCCTTCATGGGGACTAAATAAATTTAGTGTATACCGCGAGAGAGGTAAGGGCGAGGATTATGGCCATGTAAAACCGACTTTTGCCCCCCAGTGGAATTCTTTCCACTGACCGTTCCAGGGCGGTTCTTCTGTGGCGGTTTATTTATGTTGTTGTTTGCTACTTACTGTGTGTATCACTTGTGACTTTTTATTTTGGATGGCCATTTGGCCATTTTGTGGGAAAGTAACTGTCCTTGTGGCCTTCCTTTGTTTAGGTTTCCATTATGGTCTGGTCGCTTCATGTTTGTGTTTCTTTCCCTTTGGTGTCTTTGATGGGTGGAGTAAGTTAATTGTATCGATTCCTGATCTTTGTTTTACTTCTACTTTGGAGTTTGAAGATTGGGTTTATAACAAAAGGTGTTTCTGAATTGTAATAGGATATTATATTTTCACATCGGACTGTGAAAAGTGTGGGATCAAGGAAAATAGATTCATTCAAGGATATTTCATAACAGAGCTAAGTACATTTAATTTACTTACTTCTACAGACTAAATATAATTTGCAAATAAATTTGTCAAATTTTTCCAAAAGGTTTGTTTGCTTTTTATTTCTGCTACGCCTGGCTGTAACAGAAATTTGGGGCTCGTCCGGGATAAAAACATCTTGAGCATTTAAGGACTGACATTTCATATGAGGCACGTACTTGTCATTTCTTGTCAAATATAGACTGTTATGGGTGGAGTAAGTTAATTGTATCAATTCCTGTTCTTTGTTTTACTTCTACTTGGCAGTTGCTTCAAAAGATTGGTATTTCCTCAAAGGCATATAAGGGATTGTAATTTCATGTGAGATAGTATTTGTTATTTCATGTGAAATAGTACTTGTTATTTCAGGTGAAAAAGTACTTCATGCGGACGGAACAAATTATTTGTCTAAATCGCGACGGAAGTAAGGGCGAGGATTGTGGCCTCGTAAAATCGATTTAAGCCCCCCCCCAGTGGAAATCTTCCACTGACCGTTCCAAGGCGGCTCTTCTGTGGCGATTTATTTATTTTGTTGTTTATTACTTACTGTGTGTATCACTTGTGTCTTTTGGTTTTGGATGGCCATATGGCCCATTTTGTGGGAAAGTAACTGTCCTTATGGCCTTCCTTTGTTTAGGTTTCCAATATGGTCTGGTCGCTTAATGTTTGTATTTCTTTCCCTTTGGTGTCTTTTATGGGTGGAGTAAGTTAATTGTATCAATTCTTGATCTTTGTTTTACTTCTACTTGTCATGTCATGTGAAATTCTCGTTGGGCTTTTCTTTTGTCAAATTAACCTCAATCTGTATTACCATAGTTACTTTATAATACAAACAAAAAGCAAACACGTCGTTTGAATTGAGAAGCTTTTTGGCTCAGCCTACCCAGGAGTGGTTTAATTTGGCCAAAAGGACAGATTTGCTGGATATTGCTTCCCGTTAAGGGGTCACTGCTGTTGAAACAAGCATGCAAAAAAAAAAAACATGAAATTAAGAATATTTTGGTACAGTTTTTTGGTTGATGAAGAACTTTTTGATCCGTCTGCTTTGTCTCTCATTATGGTTATACATACTGAATTACAAATGGGACAAATTGAAATAGGAAGGTAAATTGAATTATAGAAGTTAAGATTAGAAATGGAAGAAAGAGAGAAGGAAAAAGAAAGAGAAATGCAGAGACAAATGCAGATGGAAGGATGAGAAATGGAAGAACGAATTCGAAAAGAAAAATTAGAACAGGAAGAAAAACAAAGAGAAATGGAGGAACGGATTGAGTTAGAAAAGGGAAAAATGAGATATAGTATTGAAGAAAAAGAAAGGGAAAGACAATTTCAATTAAGGCTGAAGGAAATGAAACTCCATGGTCAATATAGGGTAAAACATACCCCTGTTTCTGACTCTGTAGTTACGTCGATGCCACAAAGCACATCAGATTAGTTCCGCCATTTCAGGAAAAAGAGGTAGATAAGTATTTTTGCATTTTGAAAAAGTTGCAGAAAATTTAAAATGGCCAAAACAGCATTGGACCTTACTTTTGCAAAGGGTTTGTTGTGGGAAAGGATCGAGACATTTACACTCAGCTAACTGTCGAGCAAAGCTCAGACTATGATTTGGTTAAGGAGCTTATTCTTAAGGCATATGAGTTGGCCTCTGAGACTTACAGGCAGAAATTTAGGAATTGTAAAAAAGAAATTTCCCAGACCCATGTAGAATTTGCACGAACCAAAGAACAGTTATTTGATAGGTGGTGTTCTTCTAAAACAGTAGGCTCTGATCATGACAAACTAAGACAGCTTATCCTTGTTGAAGAGATCAAACGGTGCATAAATTCAGACATTAAGTCTTTTCTCGATGAGAGACAGGTTGAAACTTTGGAGGACGCCTCTCGTTTGGCAGCTGATTATGCTTTGACTCATAAAGTCTCATTTGTGAACAGGGCTTATCCTCGAAAACCTTATAATCCACAGACAGGTCCAAGATTCTTTCCTAGTAATCGATCTGGCAGTTATAGCCATACATCAAGTACTATGCCATAACTTTCTGGTGAAAATAAAAGCCAGAATCCTGCCAAACCTTCTGGTGAAAATAAAAGCCAGAACTTTTCCAAACATTCTGGTGAAAACAAAGACCAGAATCCCTTATCTCAATCTCAAGTAAATTGTAACTATTGCAAAAATACAGGTCATTTGATCTCTGAAGTTTAAAATTAAAGCGAAGAAAAGAAAGAGAAAGAAAAGAGGAACTTAAGCCTACAGGCTTGACTTCTACAGTCTTGTGTAAGGGAGAAAACTTTTTATGATACCAAATTATCTGATTCAGTTATGGAGATTTATGAACCATTCATATCGGATGGTTTTGTGTCACTATATGGTGACAGTTATCCCATCCTACCCCTATCAAAATCTTACGAGATACCGGAGCTTCTCAATCTCTTATTCTTGCAGATACTCTGCCTTTTTCTGAGAAGACTTCTTTGGGCCAAAGTGTCCTTATTCAGGGTGTGGAATGGGGATTTGTTAATGTTCCGCTTCATAACGTTTATTTCTCATCAGACTTGGTATCCGGTCCAGTGGCTGTTGGTATTAGACCTTCTTTACCTTTTAAAGGCGTCCATTTATTGCTAGTCAATGACTCAGCTGAAGATAAGGTTGTGGTAAACCCACTTTTGACTTCTAATCTTTGCACTGATCAACCACCTGATCCCATTGAGCAGGAAATTTCTGATCTTTATCCGTCCTGTGCAGTCACAAGGGCTATGGCACGTAAGTCCAAGCAGACTGATGGGAAACAGGAATTTGATTTTACTTATACCTTTTTGGGTCAGTCTTTTAATGACGAGATAACAAGGTCTCTGTCTTCAAGCCTGCCTGATAAGCAGACAGGTTTTTCGATCTACGCATGACAAAATGTCCGGGTCTCAACTAGCTATAGAACAGCACAAGGATCCTGAAATTTCGCCTTTGTTTGAAAGGACTTTAGATGAGCAGGAGTTATCTCAGGTTCCAGTCTGTTATTATGTCAAAAACGACATTCTTATGAGAAAATGGCGTCATTCAGACGTCTCGGCAGAAGACGAGTGGATTGTCAACCACCAGATAGTGGTTACGCGGGTTTACCGTCTCGAAATATATAACTTGGCACATGGAACTCCCATGTCAGGACATTTAGGTGTAAATAAAACCTATCACAAGATTCTTAATCATTTTTACTGGCCTGGGTTAAAATCAGATGTTTCTCAGCATTGTAGGTCCTGTCTTACATGCCAAATGGTAGGAAAACCCAATCAGACTATACCTAAGGCTCATTTGCAGCCTATATCTGCTTTTGATGAACCTTTCAGTCAAATTATTACAGACTGTGTAGGTCCCTTGCCCAGAATTAAGTCTTGCTGTGAATATCTTTTGACTAGTATGTGTGCTTCCACACGTTTTCCTGAAGCCATTCCACTAAGAAATATCAAAACTAAGACAATCGTCAAGGCCTCAGTGAAGTTTTTCACCTTTGTTGGTCTTCCCCCAATCTATTCAGTCAGACCAAGGTTCAAATTTCATGTCTGGAATTTTTCAACAAGTAATGCATGAACTAGGCATTGTACAGTATGAGTCATCAGCCTATCAACCTGAAAATCAAGGCGCCCTTGAAAGATTCCATCAAACATTGAAAAACATGATAATATCATATTGCTTTGACATAGGGAAGGTTTGGGATGAAATCATCCATTTGCTATTATTTGCTGTTAGAGAATCTGTGCAAGAATCTCTTGGCTTCAGTCCATTTGAATTAGTAATTGGTCAAACTGTTCGTGGTCCTTTGAAACTTCTGAAAAAGAAATTTCTCTCTAATGATGACACTTCCTTGAATTTACCTCAGTATGTGTCTGATTTCAAAAAAATAGACTTTCAAAAGCTTGTGAGGCTGCTCGGAACAATCTTCAATCAGCCCAAATGAAACAGCAATATGACATAGCAACAAACGAAAGGAATTTTAAACCGGGTGATGAGGTACTAGCTCTTTTGCCTATTCCTTGAAAATCTTTGCAAGCCAGGTATAATGGTCCATACACTGTAGACAAAATGATCAGTGGCGTAAATTACATAATAAACACTCCTGGGAGGCGCAAACTTAAGCAGCTGTGTCATATTAACTTGTTTAAGGAATACATTGATAGGGACAATGCATCATTAACATCAGTCAATCTAGTTAGCTCTGTTCCACTTAATTCATATGATGATGACTGTGAGGATATCAATTCAGTGAAATCTGATCCCACATCATCAAAGCTTTCGAATTCTGACATTCTACGGAATCTCGACCAGAAACTGTCACATCAAGAGCCAAATCAGCGGAATGAACTGAAACAGGTGATTTTTGAATATGAACATTTATTTCCGACCTTCCAACACGGACCGACAAAATATTTCACGAACAAACAACACCTATACAGGATGAATCCTATGTAACAGAAATATCTTAAAGAAGAATTTCAGTATTTGCTGGACAATGACTGGAACGGAGTTCTCCCAGTATTCTTATACCAGAACATGAAAGGACAAACATGTTTACAGTCTCCTAGAAGGATTAATTCTATAACATAAAAAGATGCAGAGCAAGAATTAGTCTGCAACATTTCGAAGTTTATCTTACTCCTACTACTGCATCGATTGTTGTTTTCAGTGATCACAAGCCACTGACTTTCATACATAAAATGAAAAACAAAAATCAGCGGTTGCTCAGGTGGAGTCTTATGCTACAAGAGTAAAACGTAGACATAAGACATATCAGAGGGAGAGATAACATTATCCCCGATGTCCTTTCAAGAGCTTGAGCAGTGTCAGGAATGTGTTTGTCTTTCATACTGAAGTGGATTGTATATACATGTAATTTTATATTCTATGTTCAATATTTTATTATTCTTAAAGCAACATAAAGCTTTATTACATAAATCTTTCTTTTCCTTGAAGAGGGGGAGTGTTATGCATAAGAATTTATTTTTCTGATTCCCACTTTCACCCCACTAGGTGACCTAAAACATCTTGTTAATTCTTCTTAAAGAACCGTCTGGAAAGAAATGAGTCACAGATTAATTTTATTTGAAAACAACTTGTTTACAAGACAAAATACTTTGGAAACTTCCAGAAAGCTCTTCTGTGGCGATTTATTTATGTTGTTGTTTGTTACTTACTGTGTGTATCACTTGTGTCTTTTGGTTTTGGATGGCCATATGGCCATTTTGTGGGAAAGTAACTGTCCTTATGGCCTTCCTTTGTTTAGGATTCCATTATGGTCTGGTCGCTTAATGTTTGTATTTCTTTCCCTTTGGTGTCTTTTATGGGTGGAGTAAGTTAATTGTATCAATTCCTAATCTTTGTTTTACTTCTACTTTGCATTATTTTTAGAAAATTACCTAATCTTATTCCACAGCCCTCTAGAACGTTGTAGAGAATTCTAAGGGTATATAAAATAGCTTAATTTTTCTCTTTGAGTCAGACTTTGGAGTTTGTAGAGTGGGTTTATAACAAAAGTAATTTCTGGATTGTTAAAGGATATTATATTTTTATACGGACTGCGAATTCTTTGGGATCAAGAAAATAGATTCATTCAAGGATATTTCATATCAGAGCTAAGTAATTTAATTTACTTACTTCTACAGGTTAAAGATACATTGCAAATAAAGGACGGGTCTCCCTAAGGGGTTTTTTGGCCTCCTAACGATTTTGTTTATTTCCTGCTTATTGTTAGCATACATATGCCTAATTATTTGGAACATATGTGGTTTTGGTATTTAAGCAGTTTTTTCTGAGTTACAGTCTCTTTAAAGTGGGTGGGGTAACTCCACACAGTTTTGACATGTATTTTGTGTCTCATTTAAAGGTAGAAAAATAGTACCATACATGACACGTTATTATATAAAATGACAGGGGAAGGTCTAATTCTATGTTTTGTCACAAGTTTATTCACCAAAATTCACTTTTGGGGGGAAAATATGGTTTAAGAAACCTTGGGTCATTTTTGAGATTTTTTAACAGTAAAGTTTTTTTTTTTTCTTATATCTTCGGTATACATTAACCTATAGTGGTGAAACTCCTACCATGCAAGCATACTGATGAGGCAATATAACTCAAATAATCATTTGAGATGTTGACCTATATTTCACGGTTGAATGAACATTCTTATTTCATGTTTATAGGTTAGATTATAATTATTGTTTCCATCAGTTCAAGAGTTTAGATATTTCTGGCATTTGGATAAACAGGCGATGAGTTTAAACATATTTAAATCAAACGAAAAAACAAAAACAAAAAAAAAAACAAATAAAAAAAACAATAGAAATGTGTCCAAAGTACACAGATGTCCCCGCCTGTTTGACTTTGCCAATATAGCTGTATGACCCCTGGGAGACACACTAGCATCAGATATATATGTTCAGGAGTGGTATCTCAATATTTTCTAAGATATTTGGATTTTGATGATATGAAATGGGCAGGGCAGGGGGCTGGGATATTATTGTGTGTGTCATTGAATGCATCTGACCATAAACAACATCAAATAAAAAAGGTTGGAATCTGAACAGATTCTGAGATACATATTTTTTTACATTTTCTTTGGTCCAATCAAATAGCCCCACCCCAGACAGAATCAGTGACCATAAACATGCTAAACAGTTATGAGCTGCAGGAGAAATGCAGACATAAATGTGCACCTAAACATGAACCTGGTTATGAACGTAATAATGTGTGACATAGTACGCACATACGAACAAAACATCACATCGAAAAAATATATATGCCTCACTCACGTCTTCCTTTGGCATGCAGAGATATAAGAAAGGTCTGCTTGAATATATTTAATAATCCCACTTCAAGAACACATCTAAAAGAATGTGGTACACCTACGTGAAGACAAAGGCATATACATTTGAAAATGGTTGTTCACAACTGTATTCTGACATGCTTTGCGCATACCGAATCAAATTAATCTACAGAAGAATAGCTTTCATCGTCACCTGAACTGGAGCTGTTGCTTCTTTTTGAACAGCATCTGTTACACTGTTCATATACTGTGACTTCAACGATTTTTTACTGACTTTGGCTGATGGCCCTAAAACCAAGGTTCTTTAACGCAGAAGCGATATGGACACAACAATCAAATACCTCGTCACCGTTTTGTCATTTGCACTGCCACCCTATTATGGACTCTAGTTCAGGGCCTTCCTTAATCCTTAGATTGTATTCCCTGTCTCACTCTCTATCTCTGTATTTCAGGTATTAGACAAGGAGACCCTTTTAATATCTGCTTATATGTTTCCACTATTCATTAAAGATGTTACCTTACTTTAAAGATACATCTAATGATAATGCTGCTGTTGTACTTAACATGATACAATTAATGATGCTGCAATATAGGAAAACATTCTGGGCAATTGAATTGTTAGCTTGACTAACAAACTGACTGATCTATGATTATTTACAGGAACAGTAATATTGAGAGTAATGTTTAGTTCTCTCATTCTCTCTTTCTCTTTAAAAATAATAATAATAATAATAATAATAATAATAATAATAATAATAATAATAATAAAAAGAAGACAATAAGTAGAAGAAGAACATTTTGTTCACAGTTATAGTGTACTCAAGGTGTTCTGCAAGGTAAGGTGGGTGGTTGAGTCTGCCAATGGCCGAATAAAAAAATGGAAGGCACTTTCAAATGTAATGCCAAACTCCCACATACCTTGCATTGGTGACTACGTCAGAATCGTATGTTCTTTGTTAAATGCATTTAGGCCTGTTCTTGTTAAGAATTCTGAATCTGATGAGGTTCTTGCAAAACGTATGCTACAACTTGCCAAGTTACCAAACAAACTTAAAGACAAGGTAGAGAAAAAAGGGTTGGGACAGTCGTACAAAGGCTCCATGGAAAGCTATTGATGATGCCAACCTCGAAGACTTCCCACAATTAACAGAAGCAGAGCTGAGAGACATGACCATGGGCATATACCAATTAAAACAGGCTGGTTCGTATACAGACGAACACACTGCTGAAGTCGGTCAGTATGAGATAATGATTAACAAGGAGGAGGATGGAATTTTGAAAGCCCATATAAAATCAAGGTAGTAGGCTGCTGTGCCCATATCGCTTCCGTGTTGTGATATCTAGGTTTTTACCGCCATCAGCTGAAGTCAGAGCGAGAACAGTCATTCAAGTCACAGTATATTAACAGTCTTACAGATGCTGCACAAAAAGACTGGGACAGCTCAAGTTCAGGTGACGATGAAAGCGATTCTTCAATAGATTAACTTGATTCAACAATTAAATATGTTGATTTTTTAGATTCCAGCCTTTCTTATTTGCTGTTGTTTATGGTTAGACACATTCAATGACATATATCTTGAGACCCACACAATCATGCCCCAGCCCCCTGCCCTGCCAAGTTCATATCATCAACATCCAAAATATTGAGATACCCACCCACGAACATATATATCTGATGCTAATACATATTCAAAGACACATACATGTACAATGTGTCCCCAGGGGTCATGCAGGCATATTAGCTAAGCCAAAAAGGCGGGGGCATCTGGGTACTTTTGACACATTTCTATTGTTTTTTCGTTTTATTTGAAAATGTTTAAACCCATCGCCTGTTTATCCAAATGCCAGAATTATGTAAACTCTTGAACTGATGGAAACAAAAATCTAACCCATTTACATGAAATAAGAATGTTCATTGAACCGTGAAATATAGGTCAACATCTCAAATGATCATTTGAGTTATATTACCTAATCAGTATTCTTGCATGGTATGAGTTTCACCACTATAGGTTAATGTATACCGAAGATATAAGAAAAAAAAAGAACTTTACTGTTAAAAAATCTCAAAAATGATCCAAGGTTCCTTAAACCATATTTTTCCCCCAAAAAGTGAATTTTGGTGAATAAACTTGTGACAAAACATAGAGTTAGACCTTCCCCTGTCATTTTATATAATAACGTGTCATGTATGGTACTATTTTTCTACCTTTAAATGAGACACAAAATACATGTCAAAACTGTGTGGAGTTACCCCACCCACTTTAAAGAGACTGTAACTCAGAAAAAACTGCTTAAATACCAAAACCACATATGTTCCAAATAATTAGGTATATGTATGCTAACAATAAGCCAGAAATAAACAAAATCGTTAGGAGGCCAAAAAAAAACCTTAGGGAGACCCATCCTTTGTTAATTATTTCCAAAAGACTTGTTTGCTTTTTCTTTCTGCTAGGCCTGGCTCGTAACACTATACAAAGAGTGTTGAGGGGGTCAAAATTATACAGGCATGTTTTTCCTGAAGTATGAGACATAGAACTTCGAGCTAATTTATCTTTGGAAAGGTCCATCTCCAATTTAATGGGAATGGGAATACCTGGCAGATTTTTCCGCCATTATTCAACAAAGGGAGACAACATTCGGGACTTCCTGTCCGAATTTCTATAATCCCTGTCCCTGAAAAAGGAGTCTACACTTAAAGGCCTGTGTCTTAGGGCAGAGATAGGAAGGATAATGAATACCCCCGTAAACCCCAGTTTCCTTATATGAAGTGGGATTTCAGGGGTTCTTCATTATACGGACATGTTGTCCTTCTTGGTGTAAAATGTATGATAGTGTAAATTATAAGCTATAATAGTTTTGATTGTTTATATTCTTGTATAGCATGTTTACTGTACAGTCGAACTTCAATGGCTCGAACACCTTTGGGACCTCGAAAATCTGTTCGAGACAGGGGTAGTTCGAGCCACTTAGGTTACTGTCAGGAGGCGTAACGAGATACTTTTTGACATATTTTCGGTAATCTATAATGAATATGTATGTTGTGTGTACTCATTAGAATTGCCTCATGGAGGCGATTCTAATGAGTGTACACAACATACGTTTGCAAGATAAAAGACTAAAATCTCCTAAATTATCCCTGACTAATTCTTATGTAGAGGAATACCATAGGGACTCAAAACCGGGTTCGACTCAGCCATGGTAAATGAGCCATCGGTTTTCGAGCTACCGAAGTTCCACTGTATTTTATCATGCATGGTTTTTTAAGTGGGCCTCAAGGAAGAGTAGCTTGTAGCTAATTGTGTTACACACTGAAAATAAAGACTTTATTATTATTATAAAGGAAAGAAGTTGCGCCTCAGGAGCAAACTCTTTCCCTTAAAGAGTTGAACCCTATTGTGATGGGAGACAAAAATACATTCATAAGAGTTGCCTCCCATGAAAGTGTTCCCATTCCCCTTGAGGGGTGATATCCTGCACTTTCAGCAAGTTGTGAGGTCGCTGATCAGAAACCGGAGAATGCGGCGTTTGATCTGCGTTTCCACCGTTTGCCAGCGTTCTTTTTCGTGGAAGAAAGCCACATGCGGGATACAACTTACAATACGATATGGATAAATGTTTCGATCTTAAGAGTGTTTAGCGGAAAACTAGTTCTCAGAGATAAATGTTTGACGCGATGTTTATGAGGTTGAAGGACAGACAAATTGAAAATAAGCCGGCTTTCATGTCGTAGCTATCAACACAAGATGAAGACAAATTTGAGTCTATTACATGGCATTGTCTGGGTGAGATAACACATCATCCCGGGGCAAAGTAAAGCTTACTGTGCGAGTTATGCGACAAAAATATATGAACCAGCCTAATCAGTGTCCGATCAGTGTCTTTGTTGTTCGTATGAACCCTTCCGTTGATTTGATCTATCCAATCAAAAAGGTGACAGTTTCTTATAGACAGCCTGGGCTGTGTTTCTGCTGGCCATGAAGATGCCCGTCTTGTTGCATGAACCACTTCGTCAGACAAAATGTCACTTTCGAACAACAAAGTTGCAGATCACCATGCGCTTCCCGCAGTCTGATCAGCATCTAAGTGTTCGATGCTTGGATAGTACAATATTTTTTGTTTCTATAGCTTAAGTTTTCAAAACTCTCGCTAGTCTCGCAGCTGACAGGCTGGTTTGTCCCCAAATCGTGACGGGGCTACATGTATTATTTGATTCGATCGCCCTTCTACTCCACGGGCTATATAATCAATAGCTGTTGTGAAAATATAACTGAAAAAAAAACAAGCCTCCCAGCAGGCACACGCCGATAGGGCAACGTCTGATCAACGTCACCACGTTGCACCGACGTTGATGTGGCATTGCATAAACGTCATGACGTCGCACCGACGTTAATGTGGCGTCACTATTACGTCATGTGCCTGCTGGGTAGGAAGAATCAGCTTAGACGATTGGAATAAGTTCTACGCATATTACCCATTTATCATATGACGTCGCGTCTGAGAGTGTAATAACGTCATGTATTATTTTCGATAATTCACTAGTGGATTAAATATGCAAATTAGCTAGATACGTCCCGTAACGTTACATGTACGACGTCTTTAATGACGTCGCGTTTACTAACGGCGGAATATTGACATTTTTGTAAACAAATCGTGAATAAAATGCGTTTTAAATGTCATATGATAAATAGAATCTTGCATTCGTGCTCATGTATTATTGAATTTATTAAACTCGTTGAGGAAAAGGGATAAAATGCTCGGCAAAGCCTCGCATTTTATTCCTTTTCCTCAACTCGTTTAATAAATTCAATAATACATGAACACTCATGTAAGATCCTCTATATATGACACAAAACGTCCAACTGATATGTTTAGTTTGCACTGGTCCATTTCCAGATTTAGTGTTTTATGTGCAGATTGGACAAAATAGCTTAACTTTAAACCACTAGTGTAGACCAAGATCATTATCTGGCCCTACACGGTTTGAACAGGGACTGAACGGGGACTTAGACTGTTTCTGTTAACAGCCCTAAAATTCCAAAACTGTAAGCAAAAGTGTATAGAACCTGATATGAGGCAGCTTTCTTGCACACCAGATAAGGAAATCCATAGTTTTAGCTAGGGAAAAAAAATCTGTTCTAACGCTGGTGTTCCTTTACCAAAATCAAATATTCTGGGGTGTTTTATTATGCACTGGTTGAATACGACTCCATGTGCGCCGTCGTAAAGGTTGACATCACAGAATGTTACGTGACGTCACTCAACATCGCTGAAATGTCGTCACAATATGGCGGACGTCGGCAACTGAAGTGACTGCAGTATTAAAAACCAACGCTCAGAAATGGTAGGTATGAAGAACAAAACATGTGTTGATATGGGCGATGTCTACCCAATCTCCCACAAGACGTTGACTAATTAACCGATCCTGAGTCAGCATCAGATAGCAGGGTCGAATTTAACCTCAGTACATTATTTTGTTAAGAGCTGTCTGAACAGCCTCGGCTTTGAAAAAAGGCCCATGTCAAACCCATGCTAGTAAAAGATTATTATTATTGTTCTAACAGGTCATTGCAAATACTAGGCAATTACACCTCATTTTTCTAGAAATTCTGACCATCTCAAAACAATTTCGACAAAGATGAGGATAGCTTACCTATACGACATAGTGCAGTCTTTCATATCTTTAAAACTGATATATCTCTAAAACTGATAGATTTCTGATATGAATTTAAAACCGTCATATTGAAGCAGTTATTCTGTGTTTGGAACAGAAATAAGACCATACTACAAATTCATATCAGAAATATATCAGTTTTGGATGTGACATCGATCTCAACATGACCCCAAGGTCAAAGGTCAAAAAGTACGATTTTGCCATATCTTCTAAATTATTGGAGTTACACTTCTGAAACTTTGGTTATTGGATGGCCCTTGGAATATAGAATTGGGATACTTTTGGTGTGACCTTGACCTCAACATGACCCCAAGGTCAAAAAGTATGACTTTACCGTATCTTCTAAACAATTGGAGTTACACTTCCGAAACTTTGTAATTGGATGGCCGTTGGAATATAGAATAAATTGGGATACTTTTGGTGGACCTCAACATAACCCCAAGGTCAAAAGTCAGAAAGTATGACTTTGCGATATCTTCAAAACTATAAGAGTTACACTTCGGAAATGTTGCTTATCAGTTACAATGTTCTTTGCAATTATTTTTAGCTCACCAGAGCCGAAGGCTCCGGGGGAGCTTATAGGATAGGCAGTTGTCCGTCGTCGTCGTCGTCGTCGTCGTATGTCGTATGTCTGGCGTCAACACTTTTAAACATCTCCTCTGAAGCCACTGGGCTGATTGGGCCCAAATTTTATCTGGAATATCCTTGGGCTGAGGGATTGAAAGTTTATGTTTTTTATGAAAATTGGCTCATTAGGTTGGTTGCTATGGCAACTTAGAGTTTCCATAGACTTATAATGGGGAACATTGAAAATTGGCATTTACTGCCAAGTCATTGCAGATATTTTGACAAAACTTTTATAGGAATGTTTCTTGAGTAAACTTCTCTCAGCCATATGCTTTTATACCAACCTAAGGGTCCCCCAGGTTGTGCCGCGGCCATGCCCAATCCCCTCCACTTCAAAAAAGGCCATATATCTCAGAAACCATTCAGATCCCGACCCCTAAACCATATATACTCTTGTTCCTATTGATAAGACGCATTCAGTAACACCAACCTGGGGGTCCTCAGGGATTCGCCGAGGTCTTGCCCCACCCCCTCCACTAAATAAAAGGCCCAATATCTCGGAAACCATTCAGATCCCCATCCCTATACCATATATATTCATTTTCCTTATGATAAGACCCATTCAGTGACATCAACCTGGAAGTCCCCGGGATGCGCCGGGGCAATGCCCCACCCCCTCCATTTCATAAAAGGTCCAATATCTTGGAAACCTTACAGATCCTCGCCCCTAAACCATATATATTCTTGCTTCTTATGATAAGACACATTCATTGACACCTACGTGGGAGTCCTCAGGGATGCGCTGGGGCCTTGCCCCACCCCTCCACTTCACAAAAGGCCATATATCTCAGAAACTGTTCAGATCCCCACTCCTAAATCATATATATTCTTGTTCATTATGATATGACGCATTCAGTGACACCAACCTGGGGGTCCCCAGGGATGTGCTGGGGCCATGCCCCACCCCCTCCATTTAATGATATCACATTATCTCGGACACCCTACAGATGGCCACCCCTAAACCATATATATTCTTGTTCCTTATGATGCGCCGGGGCCATGCCCCACCCCCTCCATTTCATAAAAGGCCCAATATCTTGGAAACCTTACAGATCCCCGCCTCTAAACCGTATATATTTTTGCTTCTTATGATAAGACACATTCAATGACACCTACCTTGGGGTCCTCAGGTATGCGCCGGGGCCTTGTCCCACCCCTCCACTTCACTAAAGGCCATATATCTCAGAAACTGTTCAGATCCCCACCCCTAAACCATATATATTCTTGTTCATTATGATAAGACGAATTCAGTGACACCAACCTGGGGGTCACCAGGGATGTGCTGGTGCCATGCCCCACCCCCTCCATTTCATGATATCACATTATCTCGGAAACACTACAGATGGCCACCCCTAAACCATATATATTCTTGTTCCTTATGATAAGACACATTCATTGACACCAACCTGGGAGTCTCCCAGGGCCTTGCCCCACCCCTCCACTTCACAAAAGGCCTTATATCTCAGAGAATGTTCATAGCCCCACCCTAAACCATATATATTCATCTTTCCTATGATGAGACGCATTCAGTGACACCAGCTTGGGAGTCTTGAGACTCGTTCAATCACACCAACCTGGGGGTCTCTTTGTGCTGAGGCAATGTGCCCCGCCCTTCCACTTCATAAAAGGCTTTATATTTCAGAAACCATTCAAATCCCCACCCCATAATCATATATGTTTTTGTTTCTTGTTATTAGCACACCTACAGTAGTGGGGTCCGCAGGGGCCATTCCTATCCTTTCCACTTCATAAAAGGGCCTCAAATCTCTGAAAACGTTCAGATTCCCAGCACTAAACCATATATATGGTTGGTCCTTATGATAAGACACATTTAAGGACAACAATTTGGGCTTTCCTGGGATCAGCAGGGCATGCCCAAACCCCTCCACTGTTTAAGAGGGGTTACAGATCCCCACTGCTAAACCATATATATTTTTGTTTCTCATGATAAGACACATTTAGTGATACCAGCCAGGGCTCCATTGGGTCCATGCCCCACCCCCTCTACTTCATAAAAGGCCTAATGGTTCAGATCCTGGGTCCACATTGGTGCTCATTTGGACATGGGGGTTCATTTGTTAGATTAAAATGATATCATGTTAAAAATACATGGCTGCCATTGGGCAGTGCCCACCTGAGCTCTGGTGAGCATAGTGGCCCATGGGTCTCTTGTTTTTTTTTAATTGCATGCAGTTTGGCTAGCTAATGCATATTCATTAGTTTTATTCATAGAAAAGCGGATATTTGCGATGGTATAGCATCGACTTCGCGATCTAGTTGTTCATTTAGTTTTGTTGTTGAGAAGCCTTTTAATTTATCGTCTATTTGATTCATATGTTTAGTCAAAAAACTAGAGTAAATAAATGTTGAATATGAACGCTGTAAGTCAATATCGCCCAAGCGCGATTTTTCTATGGATGAACTTTATGACCATATGGCCATTTTGTGGGAAAGTAACTGTCCTGATGGCCTTCCTTTGTTTAAGTTTCCATTATGGTCTGGTCGCTTAATGTTTGTATTTCTTTCCCTTTGGTGTCTTTGATGGGTGGAGTAAGTTAATTTTATCGATTCCTGATCTTTGTTTTACTTCTACTTTTTAATCTCGGCTCAATTATCAGATTATACCCCGTATTCACGAAAGTATTAAAGTCAGGAAATATCCGCTGAAGGTGAGACACGTTTTCTCTTTTGGGGGTATCTTTTAAATATCTATAGGCGCACATAAGCAGGCACGCATGCGTGCGCGCTCGCCGCTCGCGATCCTTTTGCACGTGTAAGCAATACATACATGCAAAGACAAATTATAAAAAATTCTATACAGGGAGAAACGACAACCCCCCCCCCCCCCCCCCCCGCGTAGGAACGGTCAGTGAAAAGTATTTCAGTGGGTGTGGAGGGACAGGAGAGGCTTAAAGCGATGTTTCATGTCAATAATCATCGATCTTTGTTCTGTCGTGGTTTAGAAACATCACGTGAACAAGTCCGTGAAATGAAGACCCCCCTAAACCCCACTTTATATAGAGAAAACTGGGGTTTACGGGGGTAAACATTATTTTTCTTATTTCTGCTCTAAGACATAGGTTGTGGGTACTCGTTAGAACCGCCTCATTGAGGCGGTTCTAACGAGCACCCACAACCTATGTTTGCAGTATAAATAAGAAAAATATCACGGATTTTCATCAGAAAAGTAGCCATTTTGAAGATGTGAAAAAATGCACTATGTCGCACGGGTGTGTTAGCGTAATGAATACAGTACGAAGCAACCGAAACAAGACCGACACACGGACTCCAGTTGACCCTCTGTAGACAAGGCCAAGCGGGCTATCCAAGCCCCATATAAAAGCACAATGTATTATATAATAAAATGAATCTTTCAGTCATGGTCGACTCATATAAAATTTATAAAAATGACTAAATAAATAAATAACAACAACGACGTTTTACGATACAAGATAAATTAACGTTTCACAGGATGGTAAACTTGATTTCATTATTCAAATGCTTTAGAGACCAATGAACGCCGAAAGTTACGTTTCTGATCAAATTATGGTATGCACGCGGATTAATTTGTGGAATTTGTTCCTTACTCTAACAAAATTGACAACTTTAACAATATTGGTAAATTGTCCATGATTTGTGACATTATAAACTGTCAAATATTAGGATAAAAATATTCAACTAGTCGTTAGTTAACAATAGTACATTACTTGAGAGGGCATCAGCTCAGGCATTGTTTGTTGAGCAGAAGTAAAAACAACATTAAACATTCTAATGCAAACCATACGCTTGATCTGCTGGCTGTTTTTGGAATTGTTCTCAATATTATTGAGGCAGTTCAAACAAGTAGCCCGAATCTTTGTTTTTGAGCAAGAATAAATCAAACAACTTTTACCCCTGTAAACCCCATTTTTATCTATATGTAGTGACTGCACAGACTTGTTGGGCTGGTGTACAGAAATATTGTGCGATTGAAAGCTGGTGGTCACTAAAATAGAAGTGGAGGAAGTGATCAGGAATCGATACAATTAACCCACAGCTCCCATCAGAGAGGCCAAAGGGAAAGAAACAGAAACATGAAACAACAGACCCCAACGGAAACACCAACAGCGGAAAGCCAAAATGACACTTACTTTCCGACAAAATGGCCAATAGGCTATCCAAAATAACATAATATAAGCGGCACAAACACCCAAAGACACACCATAAAAAAAATAAACCGCGACAGAAGAACCGCCTTGGAACGGTCAGCGAAAACGAATTCCACCGGAGGGGGTTGGGACTTAAATCGATTTTACGTGGCAACAATCCTCGTCCTTACTTCCGTCGCGATTAAGACAAATGATGTGTTCAGTTCGCATGAAGGCCTCCTAACTCATCCGTGCAACATCTCAGAGAACACAAAAATCAAACAACAACATAGATGAAACAACGGTGAGGACTCGACAGCAAGAAACCACTGAACTGCTGGCGCCAGAGAAAACCAACAGTTTACTGTCGTCCCTCCATATTTTGAATTTTGCTGTATGTGTTACAGAACGCCAAGACAGCTATTGGTTACCTAAACTTCATAGAAGACCTAATAAAGCACGGTTTATTGCAAATTCAAGAACTTTCTAAATTATTAACTCCATGCTTTACTGCCATCGAAAACATGTGATTAAATATTGAGACAAAGTCTTTGAAAGATCAGGGTGAAATCTATTTTTAACATCCTGTTGGATGCCGTTTATTCGCCCTGTCATTTTGGTGTGAAGTGGGTCGGGGAGGACCATCCCACCAGTACATCTTACACTTGTTTCTTTTTATTACATGTCAGATAACAGATATCACAACTTCAGTCAAAATGGATAATTGAATAGGCAGTGTAGACTATTTTCATTTTTTTATGTACCACAGCAAATCTACTCTATGACCACTGGTGTTGCCCCAGCAAAAGCAGTCCCAGTGAGCATTGAGATGAATTCCTCTGGCATATTCGTAACATAGCTGTCTTTGAACAGTTCCATTGATTGGAGTTGTGACAAAGTACATACAAGACAAAGAAATAGCTTGTCATTAAACAAGTATTTACGTAATTCAGTCATTGAAAATTTCCCATCTTTGGCAATGTTACTGACATTAAAGAGCTTAAAGGGAGAGCTTGATGCATTTTCATTCCTCTAAGATAGTTTGAGAGAAGGCTATAAAATCTGACATTGATGAAGTTTTATTAGGCCCTGGACACAGGCTATTACTGATAACATCTTAAGCAGTTTTAGGCTCATCAGCTGGTTCAAGATATTGATTTACATAACTAATTGTGAATTTTACACACAATTTAATTTATATTACAACTTGCACTGTTGTATTGGAATGTAGTTAGCTATTATGTTTTATTTGGAATAACAGCAAATGACACATAAGAATTAAGCTTGATTTCGATGTAATTGATGTTGTTTCAATGGTGTGACCCCACTGGGTTCTTGCACCACTTTCAGTGCAAGCAAATAAGATGTATCAAAGTTGGCAGACATTTGAATATTTTGAAACAGCGTTTTCAGCTATGATTCAACGTTGATTCAACGATGTATGTTGAAGCCTCTGTGGAATAGTGCCGGCCGCAGTAGTCGGATGCGCGTCTGACTGGTGATCAGGAGGACGCGTGTTCGATACCTACCGGGGTCGGCAACATTCTTTCGTGGAGATTGATCATGAAATTTTTTCTACTGTCACCCCACCCCTTCCGCTGATTCAAGAAGGGCAGTTGTCAGTTTCTGGCAAAAGACGGTGCACTGTACTGGTTAACTGCTTACGAATAAGCCTGCTCAGGAGAGGTGTGGTTAGGTAGACTGACCGGCTCAAAAATGACCTAACATAGTGTTGACTGGGCCATTAAACTCCAATACAAACAAAACAAAATCTGTGGAATATAGGCTATGCTACTCGCCTGATAAACCAAGGATCGCAGGATCAATCCCAGGCTTCTAAAGACTTTCCATTAGGAAAACACGCCTCTATAATTTGACCCCCTTGAACCAACCCTACTTTTATGTTGTAAATTGGGGTTTACAGGGGTAAGACCTATTTTTCACAAACAACAGAATTATTATGTCTGTTACTGGAATCTAAGTTTTGAGCAGATGTTTTGTTTATTTGTTTGGTTTGAGGTTTAACGTTCCCGTCAACACTATAGGTCATTTTGGAGGCGTTGCTTCCAATTTTGTGGGACTTTTACCCAACACTGTGATGAAATGACATCTCAAGCTCTGTAGCCCAATGAAACCAATAGGGTTTATATGCATGGACGGTCCACCTCGGACCACTTTTCCTGGGCGTGCTTAGAACCTCTGAGCGGTTTACTAGTACTCATGTGTGGATGTAAGGTCGGTTTCAGGTCTGCGTGAGAGCATCATGCAGCCCAATCTGTTTCTTCAAGCCCAACTATTTTTATCTGGAATCCTGCATTGTTTACACGTCATGTCAACAAGTCAGTACAGCGAAGACCCCCCGCCCCACCTAAATCCTATTCTATATAGAGAAAACTGGGTTTACATGTATATATTAATTCTCTTATTTCTACTCTAAGTCATAGGTTTTGGGTACTCGTCAGAACCGACTCAATGAGGTGGTTGTAACGAGCACCCATAACATATGTTTGCAGTGTATTAAAATAAGAAGAATATCATTCATGGGTTTTCATCAGAAAAGTGGCCATCATGGAGATGTGAAAAATGCACTATGTCGCGTGTTAACACACTTAATTTCAATCTGAATTATTAAACCCTCTATGGCAGATGATGTAACACACAAATGATTTCTTGCTATTACACATTTTGCAGGCTAATGAGCAGCTCTGCCCAGACCAAACATAAACATGCTGGGAGTTAATGTCTATATTATAGCTCGTTAAACTATGAGATTCTGTCAATCATTTGTAGTTCCCCTGTACTACCAAGCTCTCCCTTTAAGCAGATTATGCAAAATGAATATCAAGAAGATACTTTTTTCTATTGGGGAGTATTTTAAGAAAAAAAAAGATGAGTTAAAGAAAAAATAAAAAAATACAAACACAGAAAGGAAAAGAGTCAGGTCACCCAGGCAAGGAGCTGACCAAATCAACCCTTAACTATAACATTAAGTCTCAGACATCAAATGATGAAATTGTTCCCAAGTGGTTATAAAATTCTTGTATTTTTTTTCCAAAACTGCTATTTTCCTATTTGTTTTATAAAGAAGCATGAGTCTGTGTTTCAATACAGTCAGGCTCAAACTATTTTTCGTGCACCTACATGAATATATATAATATTTCATTTCCAACAGGATTAGTTGGTCAGCTACAGTTGTGTCATAACTATTAAAACCCAATAGAAAAGGTATTTGATCAACTTTTAAATTGATATTATTCTCTGATTACCAAATTTTGAAGTCAAGGCAGAGCTTTTGTGTACATTCACATTCCCATAAAAGATGTCTGATAGTTTCCAAATCTTTAGAGCAAAATGACCACAACGGATTATCTTTAATTATGATTTTATGCAGATATTTATTTGTGGGTAAAATATTATGATTGATACATGTTTGAAACCACTGGAGTGAAGTGTTATTTGTTATTTTAAATGGCCATGAGTATATATTTTTCCAGTCGGTTTCACTAAAATTGAAGGTTTTATTCCATGTTAACTTTCCAGCTGCTGTATCCTTGTTGTAATTTAAAAGTGTGTACATATCTTAAGTCCCTTTCCTATTTTTCATATATATAGACAGCCAGAATGGTCTAATAGGGTTTTCCAATTTTCCAGAGAATTTTTTTATTTTAAAGTAGAAGTAAAACAAAGATCAGGAATCGATACAATTAACTTACTCCACCCATCAAAGACACCAAAGGGAAAGAATCACAAACATGAAGCGACCAGACCATAATGGAAACCTAAACAAAGGAAGGCCATAAGGACAGTTACTTTCCCACAAAAAGGCCAAATGGCCATCCAAAATAAAAAGACACAAGTGATACTGATACACACAGTAAGTAACAAACAACACCATAACTAAACCGCCACAGAAGAACCTCTTTGGAACGGTCAGTGGAATGATTTCCACTGGGGGGGGGGGGGGCTTAAATAAGTTGTTTCTTCCATTCTTCAACTGCTTGACATACGCTTTGATAATGCAAGAAGTTACGATTGATGTTGAAAATGTCTTTTACATCTTGATATGAATATAAATTTCCCTCTGATCGTTTGATGTCACTTATAAGCTTTATTCCCTTGCGAAAGCATGTTGGATTAAAGAAGTTTTTGTTTCCTATTTTTGTATTATTATTGTTAAAGATTGCACTTTCAAGAAATGTTTCCTTTTCATTTGGCTGGATTTCTGACAGGAGGCCCACATGTGCTATGAGTACATCCTGCCAGAATTTATTTTTTATATTTTTAATAACAGTATCAACATAATTTAAGTCGCAGCCAAAAAATCTTTCAATGTTTATATATGCTCCTATTATTTTGGTCCAGTTGTGATCTTCAAAACAGAGTCTTCTTATCCAAGTTGTTTTTAGTGAGGCTAGAAAAGCTTTCATGTTTATCATCGGTAATCTACCATTCCTTATAAATTACATTCTTTTTTAATTTTTGGAACAGTTGCCAAAAGAAATGCAAATAATATGTCATTTATTTCTTGTAGAATGTTGTCATTAGGATTGGACAGAGATAAGAATAATTGGTTTAAACATGGGATTAAAAGTGATTTTATCAAAGTTATATTGCCCAATGGCGTTAAGTATCTTCGTTGCCATGCCCTTATTTTACATTTGAAAGACTCTAAGTTGGGTTTATAATTGATTTCTACGATTTTGCTTAATAGAAGTAAAACAAAGATCAGGAATCGATACAATTAACTTACTCCACCCATCAAATACACCAAAGGGAAAGAAACACAAACCATAAGCGACCAGACCGTAATGGAAACCTAAACAAAAGAAGGCCATAAGGACAGTTACTTTCCCACAAAATGGCCATATGGCCATCCAAAAATAAAAAGACACATGTGATACACACAGTAAGTAACAAACAACACCATAAATAAACCGCCACAGAAGAACCGCCTTGGAACGGTCAGTGGAATGATTTCCACTGGGGGCTTAAATCGATTTTACGTGGCCACAATCCTCGCCCTTACTTCCGTCGCGATTTAGACAAATAATTTGTTCAGTCCGCATGAAGCCCTCCTAACTCATCAGTGCAACATCTCCGTGAACACAAAAAGCAAAGAACCACAGAGGTGAGACAACGGTGAGGACTCGACAGCAAGAAACCACTGAAATGCTGGAGCAAAAGAAAACCAACAGTTAGACTCCGGTGGGCCCGACCAGAGACAGAGCATCAGGCACCAACCAACATTACCTTGAATTAGATCTCTCTAATTCTCAATAAGCCTTTACGTTGGAGCCGTCATAGAATCTGAGGCCTGACCCACCGGTGTGCAATTAAAGAGGGAAGCAAAGTTGCAAACCGTGATTGGGTTAACTACCATGCATGCAGTCTGTCGTATAACATCAATGTTGTACCCAATCTTTTTATATCGAAGACTGATTTTACGAAATTGGGTGCTGAAGTCATTGCGGTTATATATTTTTCTGAATTTATATACTAAGTCACCATAAAATTCGGGTTCCGATAGACCTTGTTGCAGAAGAGATTTAAGTCCAATATTGAATTTTGAAATTAAATCAGAATGGCGTCTATAAAATTTTGAAAAGGCTTTGCGTAGTTTATGGTACCGATAACCCTGATTAAGGAGTTTAGCCGTTAATAATTTATTACGAGTGTTGAAGTCAGTTACATGACTACACACTCTAGCAAATCGAATTAATTACGAAATATAAACGCCATACGCTGGCGCACGAGGAACATCACCATCCAAAAAAGGAAAATTTACAATCTCAAAATCAAAGTCATCGCGTTTATCATAAATTTTGCACGAAACAAATCCATCCACAATAGATAAATGTAAATCCAAAAACGGGGCCTCGGTATCAGAACGCCGGCCTCGTTGGCTCAGTCGGATGCGCGTCTGACTGGTGATCAGGAGGACGCGGGTTCGACTCCCGCCGGGGTCGGCAACATTCTTTCGTGGAGATTGATCATGAAATCTTTTCTACGGTCATTCTCTCCCTTCCGCTGATTCAAGAAGGGCAGTTGTCAGTTTCTGGCGAAAGAATGTGCACTGTACTGGTTAACCGCTTACGTATAAGCCTGCCCAGGAAAGTGTGGATAGGTAAACTGACCGGCTCAAAAATGACCTAAATAGTGTTGACTGGGCCGTTAAACTCCAATCCAAACAAAATCGGTATCAGAAGAATTTGCTTTATTTAACTGAAGTTCTTGGGGGTAAATCTGACTGATCAAACCATCGAAATGGGTAGTATCAATATTTAATAAATCATCTAAATATCTAGAAGTGGAGCTAAAAGCTTCAATAATTTCAGATTGGTTATCAATGGAAAGCGACAACATGAAGTCTCTTTCATTACAATACAAGAACAGATCAGCCACAAGAGGTGCGCAATTCGTACCCATCGGAATACCCACAATTTGTCTAAATAACTTAGTACCGAATCTAATATAAATATTGTCAAGTAGAATGGTGAGGGCATCACACACTTTCTGACATGACCAAAGTGTATAATTCTTATGCTCTTTAGAAGTGAAAAATGCATTTCTGACATTACATGCAAGATAGAGAGAATCTTCTCTGTGAAAAGCCCATTCAATTAAATCATTAAGCTTTTCTTTAATAAGATTATTAATCTGTATCAAAGTGTATGCCAAGCAGTTTGAATCTGTTATATCCCCACTGCAGTTTCCATTTTGTTTTGATTGAATCCTGACTGTACTTCTTTTTCCCTATCCATATAACCTGTGTTTTCTGAAAATTACCTTTGAGCCCCGATATTTTTTTTTTTAATTTTCCAGTTCATCTAATGTTTCTGTCAGTGATGTTTCTGATCCATATAATATTACCGTGGTATCATTTGCAAACTGTACCAACTTAAAGTCTGCATTATTAATATTAATCCCTTTAATTTCTTCATTATTTCTTAATTTAATTGCTAATATTTCTGCACACAAGATGAAAATGTACGTAGATATTGGATCACCTTGTTTGCGTCAACGTTCAACCATAAAGGGGTGGAAAAATTCCCACCTTGACTGACCTGAAGGGATGAATTCCTAAAGGGGACTGATATCCACCTTCTACCTGAAGGTCCAAAGTTAAAGAAATTTAGTATTTTCTGTATAAAGGAACATGATAAGGAGTCAAATGCCTTTTCAAAGTTTACTAAAAGTAGTAGTCCAATAATATTTTTCTTCTTTTGCTAAATGCATTAAGTCATATACAACTCTGGTGTTTTCTCCAATATATCTTCCAGATAAAAACCCAGACTGATCCTTACTTATGAGTGTATCTAATACTG
This sequence comes from Lucinisca nassula, assembly GCA_963580285.1. Lineage (NCBI taxonomy): Eukaryota > Metazoa > Mollusca > Bivalvia > Lucinida > Lucinidae > Lucinisca > Lucinisca nassula. The sequence continues at coordinate 14,538,995 of OY757019.1, forward strand.
TCTTCATTCTGTTTCCAATTCCAGCTGATGCTAGTTTTTATATAGTGTCGAGCAAGTATATAGGTCTATAATTAGTAAGAATCTGTCTGGGTTTATTTTCTTTCGGTATTAAAGTTATCTTTCCTTGTTGATGAACTGGGGACTATTCCCCGATTTCATAGCTGTAATTAATTCCTTTTAATACAAAATTGCCTAATTTTGTCCAAACTACTTTGTAAAATTCACAGGAAAAGCCATCTGTCCCTGGACTACGATTATTTTTCATGTTTTTTAAAGCATCTGTGAGTTCTGGTAGGGTTCTTCTAGCTTTCTTGCCTCTGATATGTTCAGTTTTGGAGCATTATTCAATTCATTAGTTAGGTCTACATCTATCAAATCTTTTTCTCTTTTAGCATATAGTTTTGTTTATAAAAGGATTCTATTTCTTTCAGAATTTGGTTTTGTTCAGATATTATTTCGCCATTACCCTTTTCAATTCCTGGAATTATTTTATTTGTGAAATTATGCGTTTCAAGTGAAAAAAAGTATTGTGTTGTTTTTTTCTCCTTCTAGTATATTTTCAGCTCTTGATCGGATGACTTCACCTTTAACTTTTTCTTTTCTAAATTCATATAATTCTGTTTTTAAATTTTCTAAAATTTCCTTATTTTCAACTGGTATTTTCTTCTCTGCATCTAATATCTTTGTTGTTAATGATTTTTCTTTTTCGTCCCTGTGTTTGTTTTCTGTAGCTCGAGTAAGAAATTGATTTTCCTCTTAATTCCATAAGCAATGTATCTAGAAAATCCGGTCATATATAGTGAGCTGTATTTCATTGTCTGGGGTCTGATTAAGATTATCTAAATTGTCAACTGGTAATGCATATTGTGTTGTTTTTTTATTTCTTCTATTTTATCATTTATTGTTTCTAAATAGTTAATAATTTTCAGTAATGAGTTGTTATGTTTCAAAATGTTTTCCCTTCTTGAAATCTACAAAACGCATGTTTAACATCACAGCTGAATGATCTGTTCTATAACTGTTTTCAATTACACAGTTTTGTACTGAGTTTAATAAGTTTTCTGAGACAAGAAAAAAAAAATCGAGTCTTGCTTGCTGAAATGGGCGTTTCCGACGCCAAGTGTATCTTCTTAACGATGGATGTAGGTCTCTAAACGGGTCTATGAAGTAATTTTCTTGGATGATCTCAACCAGTTTTTCTCTTGCATGTTTGTTGTTTACTGACTTGTAGTTGCAGTAGTCCAGGGCAGGGTCAATAACAAGATTAAAATCTCCATACCATGTGACCTGTTCGTTATCTAGCTCTTCAATTTTCTTAATTACAGTTTCATAGATTAGAGGGTCATCATTGTTAGGTGCGTATACAGATACCAATGTCAGCCTGTTGTCTTCTATTGTGATATCTAATAATACGTAATTCCCTTTTGGATAAGGTATACACTTGTGAACTCTTTAATTTTATTTAAAAGAACTAAGTTAACAATTACTTCCCCATCTTGCTCTGACTAACTTTTCATCTGGGCCAGCGCTGAAGTGAGTATCCAACTGACAGTAAATTTAACAATTTTTGCCCATTAAGTAGTCAAATATGTCAGTTCTCTTAAGGAGTTGTCCAATACCATGTACATTCCAACTTAGCACCTTAACATTTGCCATGTTGTTTTGTCATGTTTATAGTTATATGGAAAAGCAGTTTGCAGATGACAAGGGAAATATTTATGTCAGCCCCATGCCGTAAGGTGAATAAGGTGAAAGTATAAATGTAAGAAAAAAGTAAAAAACCTAGAGATTCAAGCAGATAGAGAAACATGAACAAAACAGAAAAAGAAAATAAATGCTCAAATTTTTGTGCAATGGAGCCTGCCTGTTAAGAGCTTTTAGATAATATGCCACTGCGTACTATTTTGCCTGTTATTACCGACAAACAAAAACTCAATCCTTATCTCACTGGATTATCAATTCAGCCACCCACAATTCTGACCCTACACCAATCAGATTTAATGATTAGTTTATTCCTGCAAACCAACAAACCGGATGTCAATCACTGAAGATAATGATCGGATGGCCTGTTTAGAAGCCATCCAATCTGTATCTACGCTACTCACAAATGCAGTGAACAGCAAGGTTTATCAGGAGTGACCAAAGCAGGTGGCAGTGAAAATGAACATATCTGGACTCTTCGTGACCATAATGTTGTCAGTACTTTCTCAGCAATGTGGAATGTGTGCATCAAATTCTGCAAGTTTTTATCAAGCAACTGTCCCAAGAATAAAAAAAAGATTGCTGGCAAAAATGTCCATAACGCAGCACGATAACAAATCTGTGAAACGAAGTCCACTCCAAACCCCACTTTATAAAGAGAAAAGCGGGGTTTATGGGGGCATACATTATCTTCCCTATTCCCGCCCAAAAACACAGCCCGTGGGTACTCGTTAGAACCGCCTAATTGAGGCAGTTCTAACGCGCATCAACAACCCATGCTGAAATCAGAAATAAGAAAGATGTTATAATTTTTACCAAATATTTTTCATTTCTGACACCATGTTGGACGCCAGAATTTCACACGGACATGTTTTCCTAATGGACAGTACAGATCCAGATCAGAAAACCCCAAAAAGGGATCTGATCAGCTGGGTATATACCATTCTCCATTCAACAGTACAGTCCTGGATAAACAAGCAGTAATAAGAGGCCTTTACATTCTTAGGGAAAAACATGGAGGAAGAAAACAATCCGAGTATTTATGACAAATATAGTTTTAAAAAGTGCATATTTACATACACACCTGGAAAACACCTGCACCTTAATTCAGTTATAACAATTATTCACATTATGTATTATTTTCTAACTTTCAGGTCATGTCAAGCAGAAGTGAAACAAAGATCAGGAATCGATACAATTAACTTACTCCATCCATCAAAGACACCAAAGGGAAAGAAACACAAACATGAAGCGACCAGACCATAATGGGAAGGTGATACACACAGTAAGTAACAAACAACAACATAAATAAACCGCCACAGAAAAACCGCCTTGGAACGGTCAGTGGAAAGAATTCCACTGGGGGGGCGCTTAAATCGATTTTACATGGCCATATTCCTCGCCCTTACCTCTGTCGCGGTAAACACTAATTTCGTTTAGTCCGCATGAGGGCTTCATAACTCATTAGTGTAACATCTCCGAGAACATACAAATCAAAAAACTGCAGAGATGAAACAAGTTTGAGGACTCGACAGCATACAACAACAGAATTGCTGGAGCAAAAGAAAACCAACAGTTAGACTCCTAGGGGCCCGACCAAGGACGAAGCATCAGGCGACCCTGCTACCAGAACAAAGCAGTCAATAAGTTACAATGAGAGGGAGAAAAAAAGGTTTATCCCCTGGAAGCAAGTAATACACCATAGAACTGGATAATATTAAGTGCACATGTTTTCTGGGCAAGACTAGCTAGTTTCGGCCAACCACAGGTGTTTGTCAGACATGAACATGGCCTCTCTCCAAGGTCATATCTTTTCTTTTAAGTAGGTCACTGGTCAAGGTTAAGGTCACAGATCAAGTTTTTTTGTATGAATGGGAAAATTTTTGTCGGAGGGAGCGTGTTTGTCAAATTTGAAGGTTTTATCTGAAACGGTTCAAAAGTTTTGACCAATGTTGATTTTGTTTCTTCTAAAGCAGTTCCAAGCCATGATCAAACTCACAGGTCAACATTTTCGGAATGAGTGGGAAGGTCAATCACGGAAACACGCCCATGCAACTACATTATAAATTTTACAGGCGTAAAAATGAAAAAAAAAAGATAAGATGAAAAATTGTTATATTCTTCTCACCTCCGCCAAAAAAATGCAGACCCCAGGCACACGCTAGAACCGCCTCGTTGAGGCAGCTCCAGCGAGCACCCACAATTCACACCCCATACCAGTGAAATCTGTTTTGGCCTATACAAAATCTACTGAAATCTTAAATAAATTGAAATCAAGACGTTTTCGTGCTTCTAAATAGAAGTGGGGGCAATGATCAAGAATCGATACAATTAACCCACAGCTCCCATCAGAGACACCAAAGGGAAGGAAACACAAACATGAAACAACCGACCCCAATGGAAACATCAACAGCGGAAAGCCAAAAGGACAGTTACTTTCCCACAAAATGGCCAACAGGCTATCTAAAATAAAATAATATAAGCGGCACAAACACCCAAAGACAAACCATAACAAAAATAAATCGCGACAGAAGAACCGCCTTGGAATGGTCAGCGGACACGAATTCCACTGGGGGGCTTAAATCGATTTTACGTGGCCACAATCCTCGCCCTTACTTCCGCCGCGATTTAGACAAATAATTTGTTCAGTCCGCATGAACGCCTTCCAGCCTGTCTGATTTTGCCAGCCTTTACAATATACGTCCTCTTAACCTTATAAAAGTAAACCTTAAGGGTTTAAATGAATGGACATTTTAACGGGACGATTCCCACTATCTTGCAGGTAATGTAAGAAATGCTTCATCACTTCTGAAGAGCATAAAAATTATACCTTATTGTCATGTCAGAAAGTGTGTGAAGCTCTCATCTTTCTACTTGACAATATTTTGCAGTAGAAGTAAAACAAAGATCAGGAATCGATACAATTAACTTACTCCACCCATCAAAGACACCAAAGGGAAAGAAACACAAACACAACAGTGTCTTATTTGTTAATTGGCTATGTGCCGTTGGTTCATGTTTCGTCTGTTTTTGTGTGTGCCTTCGTGACACTTACTTGATACGGCTGCGTTTTTGGACTGTGGCCCTTCCTGAGTGACTTTTTCGTACTAGTTTACATTAGATATGGTACTAATTAAGACAAATTTTGGGTATTCCGATGCGTACGAATTGTGCATCCCTTGTGGCTTGTCTCTCCTTGTTTTGTTATGAAATACATTTCATTATATCCCTTTCCGTTGAAAACCAATCTAAAATAATAAAAAAATAAAAACGAGAAACGATTAGGAACTGATACAATCAGATACCAAAGTCTTCTCACAATTTCACAAGGAAAATAATTCAAAACATGGTGTGACGACGGTAAACAAAACTGAACAATTTTAACCGAGTCAGCAGGTCTTCCCCAAACAGGTGGTGAGTCAGAATATCCAAACCTAACTAAACAGAGCAATATACATAAGGGGGAAAATCAGAATCACCAAAATTTCAAACATTAATCTTGAATGACAAATATAACTAAAATTGAACAACCAAAACGGGGAAAGAATCAGAACCATCAAAGTTACAACATATATGATGAGGGAAAGAATCAGAACCGCCGAAACAAAACATGAAGGAACCACAACAAAGGCATCGACTTGGAATGGTCAGTAAAAATACTTGTGGGTTTAAGTTAACTATACGAGATCCCAACCAGCACCCTCACTTTCACCCTCATACTCACTTTGCCTTTAGCTCGACTTCTAGTCAGTTGAACGTTTTATTAAATATTGGCAACACCAAGTCCGATTGTTTGATAAGTCAACACTCCACCACCACCTCCCCCCACCCCCGAATTTCAGCTAAATAAAGCAAATTCTTCTGATATCGAGGCCATGGTTTTGTAGTTACATCTATCTATTGTAGGCGGGTTTATTTCTTGCAACATTTATTATAAACGATGGTTTTGACTTTGGGATTGTACATTTTCAATTCTTGGATTGTGATGTTCCTCTATGGTGTTATGGAAGTGAAAGCCAAAAGGACGGTTACTAAAAAAATGCCAACTGACTATCCAAAACACAATAATATGAGCGATACACACATTCAAAGACAAACCATAACAAAACTAAACATAGACAGAAGAACCGCCTTGGAACGGTCAGTGATACGAATTGCACTGGGGGCTTAATTCGATTAATTTATTATAAACGATGGTTTTGACTTTGGGATTGTATATTTTCATTTCTTGGATGGGGATGTTCCTCTATGGCGTTAATATTTCGCAATTTATTCGATTTGCCAGAGTGTCTAGCCATGTAACTGACTTCAACACACGTAATAAACCGTAAACTACTTAACTTCTTAATCAGGGTTAAGCTAGCCTAGCCCAGAAAACATGTACACTCCATATTTTCCAGTTCTGTGGTGTACTACTTGCTTCCAAAGGTTAACCCTTTCTAGAACATTTTAATCGGTTTCACAAACTGCACAAAGCCTTTTATAAATTTTAAAGACTTCATTCTGGCTTAATTTCAAAATCAAATGTTGGACTAAAATCTCTTCTGCAACAAAGTCTATCGGAACCCGAAATTTCCGGTGACTTATTACATATATTTAGAAAAATATATATACTTGCAATGACTTCAGCAACAACCTCGAAAAATCTTTCTTCGATATTAAAGGATTGGGTACAACATAAAATTATACGACAGACTGCATGCATTGTAGCAAATAAGAAGTGAAAAGCCAAAAGGATGGTTACTTTAAAAAAAATGCCAACTGGCTATCAAAACACAATAATATAAGCGATACACACATTAAAAGACAAACCATAAAAAACTAAACCACGACAGAAGAACCGCCTTGGAACCGTCAGTGAAACGAATTGCACTTGGGGTTTAAATCGATTTTAAGTGTCAGAAATCCTCGCCCTTACTTCCGTCGGGATTTAGACAAATAACTTGTTCAGTCCGCATGAAGGCCTCCTAACTCATCAGTGCAACATTTCCGTGGACTCAATCACGGTTGACAACTTTGCTTCCCTCTTTAATCGCACGCCCTGGGTCAGGACTCAGATACTATGACGTTTCCAGGGTAAAAGCTTACTTAAACAGTGTTGTTTGGTACCTGATGTTCTGTTTCTGGTTGTGCCCATCGGAGTCTAACTGTTGGTCTACTTTTGCTCCAGCACTTCAGTGATTTGTTGCCGTCGTGTACTCACCGTTGTTTCATCTCTGTGTTTGTTTGATTTTTGTGTTTTCGGAGATGTTGCACTGATGATTAAGGAAGCCTTCGGGCGACTGAATAATTATTTGTCTAAATCGCGACGAAAGTAACGGCGAGGATTGCGGCCGCGTAAAATCGATTAAAACAACACAATGAAATTCTTTTCACTGACCGTTCCAATAATTCCTGATCATTGCCTTCACTTCTATTTTACTACGGTTTACCTGGTCTTAATATGTTTTGCTGGACACGTTTTATCGTTTTATTTTGCTTTTTATTTCGTTTCAGTACTCGTATTAGTACCATACAAAACGACGCAAAATTAACATCGTACAGCATACTCAATTCGTGGCAGTGAGACTGGGACCGATACATAATAGAAGTGAAGGCATTGATTTTATTCGCAAATCTGATACTCGTAAAGCTTAATATCCAAAGGTATGTAAGGGCATCAAAAACTTTTTGACATGACCATAAAGTTTGATTTTATGTACTTTAGAGGTAAAATGCATATTTTTATTACAAACTAAGTATAGGGATCCTCGCGAGTAAACGTCCGTTGAATTAAATAAATCAATGCAACTTGTATCAAGTTATGCGGAGAGTAGTATACAGGGTGGAGCAGTCTTATCTGGACGAAGTGGACGCTCGAAAACATTTGCATTTAAAATAGAAGTGAAGGCAATGACGAGGAATGGATACAATTAACCCACGCCTTCCATCAGAAACACCAATGGGAAAGAAACACAAACATGAACTAAGTAGACCCTAATGGAAACACCAATAGTGGAAAGCCAAACTGACAGTTACTTTCCCATAAACGGGCCAATTGGCTATCCCAAACAAGAATATATAAGCGATACATACACCCAAAGACAAGCGATAACAAAATAAATCACGACGGAAAGTTTATTCAGTACGTCACCGGAGTTTTTGACATACGCTTTTTCCGCAATACCGTATTACATGATTTTTCACAGCAGTAAGGCAGGAAGTTAAAATTTTTGACAATTTCTTTTGTTAAGTTTTGGTAGCCAGTAGTCACAATGTTTATCAATACTAGACTTCTCATTGGTAGAGATTAGACTCCTGTTTTAATGTATAAATATAACAAGAGGCCCAAGAGGGCCTGTCGCTCCACCGGCTAACTTCAGACAATTGTCATATTTATTACATTAACCAATTGTTTACTAGTGGACTCTTCTATTGCTATATGTTGGACCAGTCCATTTGGCATATAAGGGGTGTCAGGCCTATTTTTTTTCTATTTTTGATGGAAAATTCTGTTAGCAAATAGTGCAGACCCTGATCAGACATGGTGTTCTGTGGGGTCTGATCTGGGCCAGCACTGTTTGCCAACGTACCCATTTAAGGTTTTCCCGCATGCAATGGGTAAAAAAAAAAGTGATCCACCCAAGGAATGTCCATTCTATATTTTTGGACCCCAGAGCCATGGTTGGCAGGATTTATGTGAGTGACCATTTGGCATTGCTCCGTTCTAAATATCTAAAGCTCTGGGCCTTATGGTTTCAGAGAAGAAGACTTTTTTTAAGTTTTTCCTATTATAAGTCTATGGGAACTAATATGCCTCTGGGCGGGACCAATTTTTTACCCCAGGGGCATTGTTTGCAGGATTTATTTGAGTGACCACTTGACGTTGCTGCATACTTAATATCTAAGCTCTGGGCACTGATGGTTTCAGAGAAGATTTTTGTCAGTTTTTCCCAGTATAAGTCTATGGGAGCTTATGGGCCTCATGGTGTGGCCAATTTGGACCCCAGGGGCATAGTTGGCAGGATTTATGCAGTTGAATACTTCAAGTTGCTACATACTAAGCTCTTGGCCTTATGGTTTCAGAGGAGAAAAGTTTCAAGATTTTGTCATTATTAGTCTATGGGAGCTACTAAGCACCGGGGCGTTGCCAGTTTGGACTCAAGAGTCATAGTTCGCAGGACTTAGTATGTGACCACATAACTTTGCTACATACTACAGTTCAACCTGTATTAAGCAAGTGCCTAAGGGATAGTCAAAATATGCTTGCTTAAGACAGGTTCTTGCTTAATACAGGTGAAATTTAAAACATCTGCCTTTCTTGGGAACTGAATGCCTGCTTGATTAAGACAGGTTGCTTGCTTAATAGAGGTGACCACTAAGACAGGTTTTACTGTAAATGTCTTAGCTTTAGGCTTTATGGTTTCAGAGAAGAAGTTTTTCCGTTTATTGGTCTATGGAAGCTAATGAGCCAAAGGTGGTGGCCATGGCGGCCATGTTTTTTGTCTGATCAAAATTTCTTCAATGAATCTGACAATGGTAGACACAAGGAACATTCATGAAAATTAAGAAGGAAATCCATTTAGCGGTTTTGGAGGAGAAGATTAAAAAAAAAGATCCCTTTATGAGTCTATGGAAGCTAATTAGCCAATGGGCGTGTCCATGGCGGCCATGTTTTTTGTCTGATCAAAATTGCTTCAAGGAATCTGACAGAGGTCCACCCAAGGAACATTCATGCAAAGTAAGAATGAAATCCATTAAGTTGAGCGGTTCTGGAGGAGAAGGTTTTTAAAACTTTTCCCCATATAAGTCTTTGAAAGCTAATGAGCCAAGGGGCATGGCCATGGCAGTCATGTGGGGCATGGCCATGGTGGCTATGTTTTTTGTCTGATCCGAATTTCTTCAAGGAATCTGACAGAGGTCCACCCAAGGAACATTCATGCAAAATAAGAATAAAATCCATTGAGCGGTTTTGGAGGAGAAGATTTTTAAATATTTTTTTGGGGGGGGGGTTTCGATGCCAATTTGTTCTGCATGTAACAAAATGCTTTGAAGGAATTCAGAAGAGGACTATGTGAGAAACATCTCTGTGAAGTTTGGTTACAATCGACCAAGTAGTTAAGGAGGAAATGTTTAAAGAAAAAAGTTAACGCACGGATGCACAGACGCACAACAGACACAGGGCCATAACATATAACATAAGCTAAAAAATGAACAGATTTATGTTCTTATTTCTTTATTTATTTATTTTTTCCTTTCCTCCGTCGGATTCGGTATGCCTCCCTTTTCAACTAAGCCATTTTAACCCTCAGGGATCTGGAGAACTGTTGACACTGTAGTATAATTGGGTCTAATAAATCAATCTCCCTCAGTATTTTGAATTTATTTTGAAACATCAAGTCGTATAAATAGAGTTTGTGTTGAAAACATCAGTTCTATCACCAGTGTGATGGGCAAGTGAAATTTCTGATGTTTTGAATTTTAGAATGACAATTTGTAGGTGGACCTCTATAGATATGTGATAGTCAGCAAAATTGGAGGAGATTATTTCAGATACAGGAAGGTACTTTTAAATAAATAAATAAATAAATAAATGAGTAAATAAATAAACAAGAACTTTTGAAGAAGAGAAGACTTTTTTAACATTACACTACATGTTATATAGTGAAAATAAACCCCGCCCACTGCAGCCATGTTTTTTGTCGATTCAAAATTTCTTCAAGGAATTTGACAGAGGTCCACCAAAGGAACATGCATGCCAAATAACTATGAAAAAAACAAGAACTTTTGCAGAAAATATTTTCAGCATTACACTATATGTTATATAGTGAAAATAAGCCTCGCCCATGGCGGCCATGTTTTTTTGTAAGATCAAATTTTTTTCAAGGAATCTGACAACAGTCCACCCAAGGACAATTCATGCAAATTACAATGAAATCCCACAAATATTTTTGCAGAAGAAGATTTTTTTTAGCATTACATTATATGCTAAATAGTGAAAATAAGCCCCGCCCATGGCGGCCATGTTTTTTGTCGGATCAAAATTTCTTCAAGGAATCTAAAAGAGGTCCACCCAAGGAACATTCATGCAAAATAAAAACAAGGCATCGCATGCGATACAAATCCCCTCGCACTAGACAACTTCGTGTGTGGAAAACACTGAAATGGCAAAAGTCCAACTTGCTTGAGATATTATCATATGCAACATTTGTGTAAAGTTTGTTTAAAAATCCTCCAATAAATGTACATTCTAGAGTGATGACGTTTCTCTAAAAATAGCCATAGTGACCTTGACTTGAGGCCATGACCACGAAAGTAGATCTTGCTCAAGATATTATCATAAGCATCTTTTGTGTGAAGTTATATTAAAATCTGTTAATAAATGTAGGCGGTAGAGCGATGACAAAGTTTTTCTAAAGATAGCCACAGTGACCTTGACTTTGAGGTCATGACCTTGAAAGTCGAAGTAAGTCGAGATATTATCATAAGAAACATTTGTGTGAAGTTCTAATACAATCTATCATTAAATGTAGGCGCTAGAGAGATGGCAAAGTGTTTCTAAAAATAGCCACAGTGACCTTGATCTTGAAAGTCTAAATAGCTCGAGATATTGTCATAAGGAACATTTGTGTGAAGTTATATTGAAATTGGTGAAAAAATGTAAGCACTAGAGCAATGACAAAGTTTTTCTAAAAATAGCCACAGTGACCTTGACCTTGAAAGTCAAACTCGCTCGAGGTATTGTCATAAGGAACATTTGTGTGAAGTTAGATTGAAATGGGTAAGAAATGTAAGCGCTAGAGCCATGACAAAGATTTTTCTAAAAATAGCCACAGTGACCTTGACCTTGAAAGTGGAACTCACTAGAGATATTGTTATAAGGAACATTTGTGTGAAGTAATATTGAAATTGGTGAAAAAAATGTAAGCGCTAGAGCAATGACAAAGTTTTTTCTAAAAATAGCCACAGTGACCTTGACCTTGAAAGTCGAACTCGTTCGAGGTATTGTCATAAGCAACATTTGTGTGAAGTTATATTGAAATCAGTGAAGAAATGTAGGCGCTAGAGCGATGACAAAGTTTTCTAAAAATAGCCATAGTGACCTTGACCTTGAAAGTCGAAATGGCGAGATATTGTCATAAGGAAAATTTGTGTGAAGTTATATTGATATCGATGAAGAAATGTAAGCGCTAGAGGGATGACGAAGTTTTTCTAAAAATAGACACAGTGACCTTGACCTTGAAAGTGGAACTCGCAAGAGATATTGTCATAAGGAACATTTGTATGAAGTGATATTGAAATTGGTGAAGACATGTAAGCGCTAGAGCGATGACAAAGTTTTTCTAAAAAATAGCCACAGTGACCTTGACCTTGAGGCCTTGACCTTGATAGTCGAACCCGCTTGAGATATTGTCATAAGGAACAGTTGTGTGAAGTTATATTGAAATCAGTGAAGAAATATAGGCGAAAGAGCGATGACAAAGTTTTTTTTCTAAAAATAGCCACAGTGACCTTGACCTTGAGGCCATGAGTTGGAAAGTTGAACTCGCTGGAGATATTTTTATAAGGAACATTTGTGTGAAGTTATATTGAAATTGGTGAAGAAATGTAGGTGCTAGAGCGATGAAAAACTTTTTCTAAAAATAGCCACAGTGACCTTGACCTTGAGGTCATGACCTTGAAAGTCCAACTCGCTAAAGATATTGTCATAAGAACATTTGTGTGAAGTTATATTGAAATCAGTGAAGAAATGTAGGAGCTAGAGTGATGACAAAGTTTTTTTCTAAAAATAGCCACTGTGACCTTGACCTTGAAGCCATGACCTTGAAAATGGAACTCGCTCGAGATATTTATATAAGAATCATTTGTGTGAAGTTATATTGAAATTGGTGAAGGAATGTAAGCGCTAGAGCGATGACAATGTTTTTCTAAAAATAGCCACAGTGACCTTGAGATCATGACCTTGAAAGTCAAACTCGCTCGAGATATTTTTATAAGGATCATTTGTTTGAAGTTATACTGAAATTGGGGGAGAAATGTAGCTATGTTGTGCGAGGGGATAATGAAATCCAACAGGTGGGTTTGGAGGACAAGATTTTTAAGGATTTTTATTTTTTGTGTGGTTTTGTTGCCATGGCAACCAGAGTTCTGGGTGTAACAAAATTCTTTGAAGGAATTTATAAGAGGACTAAGTAAGGAACATTCCTGTGAAGTTTGGTTACAATTGGCCCAGTAGTTTAGGAGAAGAAGATGTTTTAGCATTACACTATATGTTAAATAGGGAAAATAAGCCCCACCCATGGCGGCCATGTTTTTTGTCGGATCAAAATTTCTTCAAGGAATCCGAAAGAGGTCCACCCAAGGAACATTCATGCAAAATAAAAATGAAATCCAACAGGTGTTTTGGAGAAGAAGATTTTTAAAGATTTTTAATTTTTTGTGTTGTTTTGTTGCCATGGCAACCAGAGTTCTGGGTGTAACAAAATTCTTTGAAGGAATTTAGAAGAGGACTAAGTAAGGAACATTCCTGTGAAGTTTGGTTACAATGGGCCCAATAGTTTAGGAGGAGAAGATGTTTTAGCATTACACTATATGTTAAATAGGGAAAAAAAGCCCCGCCCATGGCGGCCATGTTTTTTGTCGGATCAAAATTTCTTCAAAGAATCTGAAAGAGGTCAACCCATGGAACAGTCATGCAAAATAAAAATGAAATCCAACAGGTGGTTTTGGAGGAGAAGATTTTTAAAGATTTTTATTTTTTTGTGGTTTTGTTGCCATGGCAACCAGAGTTCTGGGTGTAACGAAATTCTTTGAAGGAATTTAGAAGAGGACTATGTAAGGAACATTCCTGTGAAGTTTGGTCACTATTGGCCCAGTAGTTTAGGAGGAGAAGATTTTTAAAGAAAAAGTTAACGCACGGACGCACGAACGCACGGACGCACGACGGACACAGGGCCATGACAATAGCCCCGCTGGCCTTCAGCCAGTAGAGCTAAAAAACAACATTGTAAGCGGCTTTATCGACTGGGACCAAAACAACTCTCCCGTAAAAAATTCTGAATCACTTGCTTCAAATGCCGAAAGAACAGTTTAGGTTTAGGAGGATGACCACGATTCTTAGAATAAGGAGAAAAACGTTTATCAATTATATTTATACTATTAAGAAGCATTAGACTCAATATGTTCTCTATGGAACAGTATTTAGGTAAAAACTCAATTATGCAACATTGAGATTGCAATATGCAATTTTGATATTCTGTTATGCTATATTCAGTTACAATTGTGCAAAATATTCCGCTTCTGCTTCTTCTAGTTCTCATTATTCTCGTTAAGTGGCGCTGTGATCGTTTTTCCGTAAACGTCCGCCTGTATTCGGAAGATACCAAAAAGAATCTGCAAGCGTATTGGTGACACGGAGGAGTGAAAGAAACGAGAGAACTATATTTTTGGCATAAAACGGACGATTTGGGGACATTACACCCTTCCCGATAAAATCATTTACACATAATTTTTATTTTATATGTCAGACCAGGAATCAGCTTTGCTGTGTTTGTTTTGTGTCCAAGTTTTATCTAAATATATCGCAAATGTGTTCAGGCCATTGCACCTCTAAAATACACAGATGCTTGGGGTCAGGTCTGATTAGCTTTCTAGCCCGACAGAACAGGACTACTATCGATAAAACTTGTTTGAAGGCCTTAAAACAATGTTTTAAAAAAGGTCCCCATCACTGATAGGCTCTAATATACACAAGATAACAATCTTTTCCAGATCTGAAAATAGGGGTCACACAAGAAAACATCGCAATATTATCAAAATACGAAATATATCTACAACTTACACACATCCGTCGATCCTGCAAACATTCCTCTTCACGCTCCCACAAATGTCATCCTTAGATCTTGTCAAATAGAAGCATTATTCGACGAAGACTTTCACAAAAACAATATTTTTCTTGTCAAACACATCTTCTCGCAGACGGTTCCCGGCTTAATGGCGATTTAGCCGTTCGATCAGAGGGGCGCGATATCCAATATTTCAAACGGTAAAAGTCGGTACCTTAGAATACAAATACAAATACAAATACAAATAATTTATTGGTCTAAAATCCAGCCACAGGATTGTCACCAAACACAATACAATTTCTTATTTTAACCTATATGATACTAGATCTACTATGACATTTAATATGCCCTTAAGCATTATATTTGGTTTAATATGTAGTAGTGCGGACAATAAGATTTCTGAAATAGATTCACCCCTTTAGCACCTTCAGCCGTCCCCCAGCCAAAAGACAATCAGCGCCAGAACACAGACCACCGGAACCCCCTGACCTTGAAAGGTCAGATGGTTCCTGTCCCCTGCATATACAAATATATTGAAAGTACCTTAGAACCGATCCGTTGTTTTGACAACAACGTCTATTTTGATAAAATAAGATGTATAAAACAATACCCCTTACAACAACGCAGTTATTGTTGGCCATTAGTACGGAAACCCTATGTAATATAAATTACCCTCTAAATAATGATAATGTATTTTATTTTTTATCCTTGCAATTAAAACAAAGAACCTTGAGGAAGGAGTCCACTATCGCAAGAATGATATTTACAAAGATTCCTTCTCCACTTGTACCATCAGAGATTTCAATGCCCTTCCCGATTCGATCGTTTCCTCAACTGAGGGTGTTGAGGACAATGTAGCTAAGATCTATCTATTAACAGCCGAGAGTGGGGGTGGGGCATCAAACAGGCCCGGTTAACCAAGTGTTGAAGGAGATTAGTAAAAGTGAAAAAAAAAAAACAAAAAAAAATGAAAAGTTGATGAAATGAGTTCGTACAGTGTAGCTAAAAGGAGCGTGATAGCTCAGTGATTAGTGCACTTGCCTCCGATGCTAGATGTCCCGGGCTCGATCCCCGGCAGCGGCGATAAAATTTCGGTGTCCGAACATGCTCAGTTGGCATCATTTGCAGGGATGAATGTCATAAAGTGCACTGTCTTTCGGATCGGGACGTTTACTGGAGGCCCCGTGTGCAGGGAGAACCATCCCCTGTGCAGGTTAAAGAACCCTACTGTAATTACATTACTGTGTAGGCTTTCATCCTGCAAAATCTGGAGTGTATGAAATGTACACCTGCGGTAATGGTCAAATGTGACCGACTCAATCAGTATCAGTAGAAAGAAAGAAAGAAACAAGATAAAAAAAGCAGAATTGGGATTCCTAAGAACATGAACCACCAGACCAACAGCATTGCTGAACGGTGCCAGCTACTGTATTCATTTTTTATTTAACTAGGGTGGGAATAATAACTACATTAAAGTCATGTGTTGCCCACCTGGCAGCCCTTCTTTAGACTGTATACACTTTGTATACATAAGCTGCGGTGTGTGTATGTGGTGGTGGTGGTGTGTGTGTGTGTGGGGGGGGGGGGGGGTGGTGCATACCGTGGCCGCATACTAAAGGGGTAAGCATTGAATGCCACTGATTTCAGTCCTTATCATGTACTCGGATGTTTCTTTTCAGAAAACCAATGTTCTGATTAGCCTTTCTTCTGTTATCTGTATTGGTACTCCAATTAAGGTCATCAGAAATTGTAACCCCGAGATATTTGGCTGCTGTAACACTCTTCAGCTGAATATTGCGAAAAAGATATTTAGTCTGAACTTGAAGGACCTGGCATTTAGAGGGATTAACATTCATGTGCCACGTATTTTCTCACTGTTCTAGTATGTGTGAGTTTTCTTTGAGCATTTGGATAAAGGAGGCCAGGTGGATACATTTATCTTAGATTATAACCCCTCAGGAATTACTAAAAGACCAACTATCTCGTTATCGCATGTTGGAAAGACTCATTTCGATACATTCCTTTCTTTGCTACAAAAAGCAACCATAAAAAAATGTTGTTATTGATGGAACTTCAGGGAGGGCTCCAGTTTTGTCTGGTGTCCCACAAGGGGCCGTTCTGGGTCAATTGTTGTTTTATTTGAAAATTGATGATATTTCAACTGACATTGATTCTGAAATAAGACTGTTCGAAGATGACCGTTTATACTATCGTGAAATTAGACACGCAGATGTCTCATTGGAACTTCAGAAGGATATCGATAGATTAGGGTGTTGGACTAGAAAATGGGGTTTGAGAGTTTCAAATTCAATATTATTCAGATAGCTAGAAAAAGAACAAACACAATTGAGGCCTAACTGTTGGCTTTCTTTTGCTCAAGCATTTCAGTGGTTTCTTGCTGTCGAGTCCTCACCGTTGTCTCACCTCTGTGGTTCTTCGATTGTTTGTGTTCACGGAGATGTTGCTCTGATGAGTTAGGAGACCTTCATGCGGACTGAACAAATTATTTATCTAAATCGCGACGGAAGTAAGGGCGAGGATTGTGGCCACGTAAAATCGATTTAAGCCCCCCCCCCACCCCAGTGGAAATCTTTCCACTGAGCGTTCCAAGGCGGTTCTTCTGTGGCGATTTATTTATGTTGTTGTTTGTTACTTACTGTGTGTATCACTTGTGTCTTTTTATTTTGGATGGCCATATGGCCATTTTGTGGGAAAGTAACTGTCCTTATGGCCTTCCTTTGTTTAGGTTTCCATTATGGTCTGGTCGCTTAATGTTTGTATTTCTTTCCCTTTGGTGTCATTGATGGATGGAGTAAGTTAATTGTATCGATTCCTGATCTTTGTTTTACTTTACCTAGAATTCCTCTAAATTGTGGATTCCATTAAATACCTCGGAGTGACTATCTCAAAGGCCTTGAGATGGAATACTCATATTAGCAGCATGCGTACAAAAGATGGCAGAACACTTGGTATCTTTAGGTGAACACTTTATCAATACCCCAAAGATGTATAAGAAGCAGCATATACAGTCTTGGAATAAGGTGGTTGCTAGTCATTTAGGTAGAAATTGAGAAAGTTAAGAATATGGCTGCTAGATTTGCAATGAGCAATGACTGCTTTCAAACTGGAAGTATGATGGGTCCAAAAATAACTATCTCCATGTAAATAAATAAAAATAAATAAAATAAAATACCTTATCCTACCCCCAATTAGGAGCGACAGAAAGCATATTTTTTTTTGCATTTCAGGTGCCTTCTGCAAAAATTGACATCCACAAGGTAACATTATTCCCTCAGGCATTTAGAGATTGGAATGAACTTCCAAATTCGATTATGTCATTCGCGGAAGGTGGAAAGCATAATGTAGCTTAGTTTTCTTCTTTGGCGAGTGCTAGGGACTAACTTCCTTTTTCACAGGTCCTCGTGAATGTCATTTGACGTGTCACTATTAACGATTCAGTTTTGTAAGAATGGATGCCAAAAAGTACGGCGTCCTTTGGATCGAGACGTTACTTCGAAGCCCAATAGTTAAAAGATAAAACAGATACATGTACCTGTGTTTAAGGTGTTGAGTGGACTACCTGGCAAACAGTTATACTGTGCCAGGATTGTAAGGATTTGTTTATTTTTGTAATGGTTTGTCTTTGAGTGTATGTATTGCTTATAGTTGTTTTTATTTTATTTTTATTTTTTTTTTTATTTTGGATAGCCAATTGGCCATTTTGTGGAAGGGAAACTGTTCTTTTTGCTTTCAATTATTGATGTGTCCATTAGGGTCTAGTTTTTTCATGTTTGTGTTTCTCTCCCTTTGGTGTCTTTGATGGGAGCTCTGGGTTATTTGTATCGATCCCTGATAATTGTCTTCACTTCTTTTGGACGAACCCGAATGTTGGGTGGTAAGGCATTCCACTGGATGATAGTATGGGAGCAAAATGTTACCTTTTAGTAGTCTTTCAGAGTTGTGATTTGTCGGTATGCAAGAGGAAGGTTCTTCGTAGAATAACGGGTGTTTCGGATAAGGAAGTCAACAGCAGGTATTGCTACAAGATCTTATCTGACCTTATACAAGAGGACCAACCGACCGTCTATGCGTCGTTGCCCGGGCGGGGGGGTGGGGGGGGGGGGCGAGGGTCAGTTGAGATCCTGTAGCATTTCCGCCACGTTAGATGTGTATCGGTAATCTAGGGTTTCAAATCTAACTTCCATTGGCTACACCGATTCCAGTTTATAACTATCTGTAGCCAGATATGGAGATCAAACAGGCTTACCCTAACTCTAGACTGGCAAGAGTTTTGTATGCTGTGGTTTTCAGGTCCCTGTTATGGATCCGAATAATACGTTAAAGAAAACCTAGGGTCTGATTTGCCTTTTTGGAAATACTATATTTATATGGTCTGTATATTCGAGGTCTTTTGATATTGTGGTCTCAAGATATTAAGTTGAATGAACACTTTAAAGTATATAGCCATGGAGAAGATTCTGAGTTGGGAAGGATAATATTTGTCGGGCCACATGAATGATCTGGTATTTAGAAGGGTTAAAATTCATATCCCATTTTTTTTCTAGTTGCTCTATGTCTTTCTCTAGGATCTCCGAGTCAGCTTGAGCGTTTAAGGCAAGGTACATGGCTGTGTCATCTGCCACTAATCGGATCTTTGATCTAACCTGATCCGGAAGGTCATTTATGTAGGCCAGAAACAATATGGGACCGAGAACCGAGCCTTGCGGAACACCTGAAGATACTGGGATATTTCCAGAATGTTTACCTTTAAGCAAAACTAATTCAAGATGTTTTTAAACCAGTTTAGAGTATTTTCCTTATGCCATAAAAGTTGAATTTCAAAGGCAATTTTTCATGAGCAACTTTGTCAAAAGCTTCACTCAAATCAAGGAGGAGAAGATCTACCAGTTTGCTAGATTGCTTATTTTAGCAAACTCGTTAACGTGTAAAGGGGGACAGGTGAACACATTTATTCTGCCCACAAAATGAACTACTTAACAGCGCATTGTTGTTAATGATGAATCTTCAGAGCGGCTGCTATGTTGTCAAGAGTCCCACAAGGGACTGTTCTTGGTCCACTGTTATTCTCTCTGTGCATCAATGATATTTCCACTGGCATCGTATCAATTTTCAATCCTCCAAACATCTTGGTATCACCATCAGTAACGATCTTGATTTGACTTAACATATATCAGCGATACTACCTTAAGTATGGCGTAAACAATAGCTGTTTCCGCTAACATGCTGAAAACATTTTGGTCGGTAGGTAGGAGAAACTTTTTTTATTATTTAATTTTTATCCCGAAAAAAGGGTCGGGCTAGTATTTTATTTTTTTTTTCTACACGTTAATAAAATTGTCATGTTGAGACTTGCACTGTATATCATAATTCATTTTAGATGCTTAAAAAGTCAGCTCTGTATTTTGGAAGGTACTAAATTCTATACCCAAAACTACAAAAAAATGTACTTAAAACCTGAAATTACTATGTGAAAATGCAAAGACGACACTGGGTAGGGTCGGAAATTGAAAATGGTATTATGTTCTTCTATTGATAAAAATAGTAGTCGTGGTGGAAAAGGTACAGAGGACATCTGCTTGACTGACCTGACGACAATGACGAAATTGAAGTAGCATCAGTGACATGGTTAACGCTGTCCCCTATATCTATCTATCTATCTATCTTCTATCTATCTATCTATCTATCTATCTATCTATCTATCTATCTATCTATCTATCTTTCTATCTATCTATCTATCTATCTATCTATCTATCTATCTATCTATCTATCTATCTATCTATCTATCTATCTATCTACTGATACTGCTTCGGTCACATTTGACCATTACCGACACTCCAGGTTTTGCAGGATGAAAGCCTACACAGAAATCATGTAATTACGGTGGAGATCTATAACCTGTACAGGGGATAGTTCTCCCTGCACAGGGGGGCTCCAGTTAACGTCCCGATCCGAAGGACGGTGCACTTTATGACAATTATTCCTTGCAAATGATGCCGATGGAGCGTGTTCGGACACCGAAATTTTATTGCCGCTGCCGGGGATCGAACCCGGGACCTCTAGCATGAGAGGCAAGTGCACTAACCACTGAGCTATCACACTCCACATAGAGGCCCGTCGTGAGGAGTCCTCTTTAGCCTTCTATAAGATACACTCTGGTGCAGCGTATTATCATAGCTCTGTTATTCAGACTGTAAATAGTTTGAATCCAGTGACTTTTTTAAAAAGCTAAATTGTAAATTTAGTCAGGTAATGGCCAAATATAACCGACTCAGTAGTAAAAGATTGATAGATAGTTCAAATTTGAATGTCCGTAACAATCCGGAAACACTCGCACTTTTCCGCCAGGTACGGTAAAATACCCGTTTGAAATATTGGTTTTCGCGCCCCTCTGATCGAACGGCTAAATCGCCATTGAGCCGGGAACCGTCTGCGAGAAGATGTGTTTGACAAGAAAAATATTGTTTTTGTGAAAGTCTTCGTCGAATAATGCTTCTATTTGACAAGATCTAAGGATGACATTTGTGGGAGCGTGAAGAGGAATGTTTGCAGGATCGACGGATGTGTGTAAGTTGTAGATATATTTCGTATTTTGATAATATTGCGATGTTTTCTTGTGTGACCCCTATTTTCAGATCTGGAAAAGATTGTTATCTTGTGTATATTAGAGCCTATCAGTGATGGGGACCTTTTTTAAAACATTGTTTTAAGGCCTTCAAACAAGTTTTATCGATAGTAGGCCTGTTCTGTCGGGCTAGAAAGCTAATCAGACCTGACCCCAAGCATCTGTGCTAAAATATAAATTTGTTGTAAATACTTATAATAATCTTGTATGGCACAGAAAGGCTCCTGTCCAATGTCGTGTAGACCTTGGTGAGACTGCTCCTATATGATCACCTGAAGCAAACAAAGTTACAACTCTCTTTTGTGAAAATGCTTTCAGACGAGAAACGACTTACGTTCCCTCTAACATTTATTTCTGATTTAGGGCATATCCAACGGAATTCTAAAACTAGGCATTTTGGTTCTGTTGTTTGATTTGATGTTTAACGTCACCTTCAACACAGTATAGATCATTTTGGAGACGTTGCTTCCACTTTTGTGGGACTTTTACCCGACACTGAGATGAAATGACATCTCCAAGCCCTGTCGCCCAATGAAACCAATAGGGTTTGTAAGCACCGCTTTGGCTCGGTAGACTTAGATCCTCTAAGCGGTTTACCAGTACTGGTGTGCGGGTCGGTTTCAGTTCATGCAGCCCATCTATTTCTTCAAGCCCCGATGGCCGGGGGTCTGATTCCCAGTTTGTTTTGTCACATGTTTATATAGATGTTCGTAACTGTTTGTGTTAAATGCATTCATTAATTTATAAGAAAATAGAAAACTATCTGACTTTTTATACTAGATTTTTGGCTTCAAGTGACAAAACGCAAAGGTTTCCACTTTTTAGCTCACCGTCACGTAGTGACGAGGTGAGCTTTTGGGATCACTTTTCGTCCGTCGTCCGTCGTCAGTCCGTGCGTCCGTAAACAATTTCTTCAAACGACATCTCCTCCTAAACCACTGATCGGATTTTGACCAAACTTCACAGGAATGATCCTTAGGTGGTCCCCTTTCAAAGTTGTTCAAATGGTTCCGGTCCGTTGCACATCTAGGTCATAGGAGCCAAAAGTAGATTTTTTTTTTCACCAAAAACTTAAAAAATCTTCTTCTCTGAAACCACAAGGCCCAGGTCTTTGATATTTGGTATGAAGCTTCATCTAGTGGACCCCTACCAAGATTGTTCAAATTATAGTGCTGGGACCAAAAATGCCCCCGCTCCGGGGCCCTTTGGTTTTACATGGGCTTAAGCTTATATAGGGAAATCTTTAAAAATCTTCTTCTCTGAAACCGTAAGGCCCAGGTCTTTGATATTTGGTATGAAGCTTCATCTAGTGGACCCCTACCAAGATTGTCCAAATTATAGTGCTGGGGCCAAAAATACCCCCGCTCTGGGGCCCTTTGGTTTTACATGGGCTTATATAGGGAAAATCTGTAAAAATCTTCTTCTCTGAAACCGCAAAGCCCAGTTCTTTGATATTTGGTATGAAGCTTCATCTACTGGACCCCTACCAAGATTGTTCAAATTATAGTGCTGGGGCCAAAAATGCCCCCGCTCCAGGGCCCTTTGGTTTTACATGGGCTTGTATAGGGAAGAGCTTTAAAAATCTTCTTCTCTGAAACCGTAAGGCCCAGGTCTTTGATATTTGGTATGAAGCTTCATCTAGGGGACCCTTACCAAGATTGTTCAAATTATAGTGCTGGGGCCAAAAATGCCCCCGCCCCGGGGTCCTTTGGTTTTACATGGGCTTAAATAGGAAAAATCTTTAAAAATCTTCTTCTCTGAAACCGCAAGGCCTAGGTCTTTGATATTTGGTATGAAGCTTCACCTAGTGGACCCCTACCAAGATTGTTCATATTATAGCCCTGGGGCCAAAAATGCCCCTGCTCGGGGGCCCTTTGGTTTTACATGTGCTTATATATGGAAAATCTTGAAAAATCTTCTTCTCTGAAACCGCAAGGCCCAGGTCTTTGATATTTGGTATGGGGCTTCATCTTGTGGACCCCTACGAAGATTGTTCAAATTATAGTGCTGGGGCCAAAAATGCCCCCTCCCCTGGGCCCTTTGATTTTTCATAGGCTTATATAGGGAAAATCTTTAAAAAATTTCTTCTCTGAAACCGTAAGGGCCATGTTTTTGATATTTGGTATGAAGCTTCATCTAGTGGACCCCTACCAAGATTGTTCAAATTATATTGCTAGGGCCAAAAATGCCCCCGCCCCGGGGCCTTTTGGTTTTACATGGGCATATATAGGGAAAATCTTTAAAAATCTTCTTCTCTGAAACCGCAAGGCCCAGGTCTTTGATATTTGGTATGAAGCTTCATCTAGTGGACCCCTACCAAGATTGTTCAAATTATAGTGCTGGGGCCAAAAATGCACACGCCCGAGACCCTTTGGTTTTACATAGGCTTATATAGGGAAATCTTAAAAAATCTTCTTCTCTGAAACAACATGTCCCAGGTCTTTGATATTTGGTATGACGCTTCACCTAGTGGACCCCTATCAAGATTGTTCAAATTATAGCCCACGGGCCAAAAATGCTCCCGCTCCAGGACCATTTGGTTTTACATAGACTTATATGGGTAAATCTTTAAAAATGTTTGTCTCTGAATTCACAAGGCCTAGGTCTTTGATATTTGGTATGAAGCTTCATCTAGTGGACCTCTACCAAAATTGTTCAATTATAGCCCTGAGACCAAAAATGCCCCAGCCCAAGGCCCTTTGGTTTTACATAGACTTATATCTTTAAAAATCTTCTTCTCTGAAACCACAAGGCCTAGGTCTTTGACATTTGGTATGAAGCTTAATCTTGTGGACCTCTACCAAGATTGTTCAAATTATAGCCCTGGGGCCAAAAATGCCCCCGCTCCAGGGCCCTTTGGTATTACATAGACTTATATATAGGGAAAATCTTGAAAAAGCTTCTTCTCTGAAACCAGATAGCCCTAGTCTTTGATATTTGGTATGAAGCTTCATCTAGTGGACCTCTACCAAGATTGTTCAAATTATAGCCCTGAGACCAAAAACGCCCCTGTCTCGGGGGCCCTTTGGTTTTACATAGACTTATATAGGGAAAATCTTTAAAAATCTTCTTCTGTGAAACCACAAGGCCTAGGTCTTTGATATTTGGTGTGAAATTTCATCTAGTGGACCTCTATCAAGATTATTCAATTTATAGTCCTGGGGCCAAAAATGCCCCCGCCCCGAGACCCTTTGGTTTTGCATAGACTTATATACTAGGTAAATCTTTAAAAATCTTCTTCTCTGAAACCACAAGGCCCATGTCTTTGATATTTGGTATGGAGCTTCATCTAGTGGACCTCTACCAAGATTTTTCAAATTATAGCCCCTGCCCTGTGGCCCTTTGGTTTTACATAGACTTATATATAGAGATAATCTTTGGAAATCTTCTTCTCTGAAACAGCAAGACCTAGGTCTTTGATATTTGGTGTGAAGCTTCATCTAGTGGACCTCTATCAAGATTGTTTAAATTATAGCTCTGAGGCCAAAAATGTCCCCGCCCCGGGGCCATTTGGTTTTACATAGGCTATGTAGGGAATATCTTTAAAAAATGGTCCCTGAAACCCCAAGGCCCAGGTCTTTGATATTTGGTGTGTAGCTTCACCAGTGGACCTTTGCCAAGATTGTTCAAATTATAGGCTTTGTTGATATTTGGTATGAAGCTTCACCTTTTTAGACCTCCCTCAACATTATGCACATTGTAGCCCTGGGGTCAATAATGGCCCTCCCAGAGGCCCACTTGTAACTCTATCATATGGGTCAGGTGAGCGATCCAGGGCCATCATGGCCCTCTTGTTTGAGAAAAACACAACGCGCAGCAAATTCTTTCATACAGGAGTGCAGGTGGAAAACCCGCACCTGCTACAATGTAACATATCAAGCGCTGGAAGCCTCTGTGGTGTAGTGGTTATGCTACTCGCCTTATTAACCAGGGATCGCAGGATCGACCCCGGCTTCTCCAGAATTTCGGATGAGTCTTTAAAGTCCCATCTCCGTATGACCTTAGCTGTTGTCGAGACGTAAAACTAAAAACGCACTCACATACCAAGCGCATCCCACCATAAAATAACATCTTTATAATTCTTACCCCCTCCCCCCCCCCCCCAAACACACACACACTTGATCCCCACTTTTATAGGGTAAAACTGGGATTGACAGGAGTAAACATTATTTTTCTCATTTCTACTCCAAAATATAGATTGTGGGTACTCGTTAAAACCGCATCGAAGAGGCGCTTCTAACGTGTACCCAAAATGTATATTTTAAGCAACAGTCAGAAAAATATCATCACGACTTTTCATCTTTCAATTTTTGTTGTTGTATTTTTCGGCTGTAAAATGTACAAATCTAATGCATCAAAAACAATTTTTTTTTCTAGATTCTGTAAACTTTAATAATAAGTAAATAAATAAATAAATAATGTCGTTAAGTTCCGCCAGGTAAACCTGGGTACGCTGTACGCGGTCTAACTGTAATAAAACAAAAAGAAAAAAAAACTTTGGTGTAGACCTAATACATGGAAATACATGTAAGTACAAAATGGTTTAGATTCAGCCACTCCATTTGCCAAATCGTTACATGCAGAACTTGAAGAAATATGTAGTAGGCTGGTTAAGACAGTCGCGACACTAGCTCAGCAAGATTTTGCTGGCTGAAGACAGACGGACGGACGGACGAACTGACAGACGACCAGCTAATATTTTCGCGTTGTGATTCTGTTGGATGAAAGCTATCCTGCCCCAGTCTAACTTATGAAGACAGACAGACGGACATATGAATAGGACAGCTGTCATTGTGACCACAGGTGCGTTTCTATGGTTGCGGGTCGGGGCTGAGAATGAGTAAGTACTGTTCATGTTAATGGATGATGTATTTACATCAGAATTACAATGGGAATTGGGGAACTAGTTGTTGTTTTCCAAATTCCCCGTGTGGTCAGCTGGTGAAGTCCCAGGGAACGAATCCCCGTTGCCGGTGAACAGAGACAAACTGGTTTTGAAGGTAAACGGGCGTCATAACCACATAGGAGTTACCCCACCGCCCGGCGATACGCTGTGCGGACATATACATACTTCTATAATATCCAAACATTTGAGTTTTGAGTGAGGTTGCAATTAGTAAATAATACCTTTATAAGTAACACCTCAGAAGGATCAGATTTATGAAAATTGTATGAATTAATCAATTTTAACAATAATTGCTCGTTTCAAATCCACGGATTCGGCACAGACTAATCCCTCATGGTAATTTTAGTAAATGTTCAACGATAGAGTATTTTCCCCTTCGTCAAACAAGTATTAACTTTTAAATAAAAATCCTGTTTCTCATTAATAAGGAACCGCGCTGTAAAATTTATTTTAAAGATGCAAACGTACACATTATTGTAAATATCCGAATTATTGAATAGCTGGATAAAATTTATCGCCGCTGGCTTGAATTTGGCCCCTGGAAAAGCGAATGCGATCTTCTCAAACGGACGCTTGTCATCGGAAAAAATACGGCAAATCCACGGACATTACCGAACGTTACCGTCACCTCAATGACTGGTACCCCGTCTAACCACAGCAGAATCGAAACTGAATAATGCAAAATAGGACGTCCAAATGCCATATTTAAATACAAAGGTCTCAAATTAGAATGTGCATGTTGCATATTCGAATAAAGTAGTAAGATATGGAAAGGTTCATAATGCAAAGTGCGGTTTCAACAATTCATATTGTAATTGCACATTGCATAATTGAGTTTTTACCTTAATACTGTTCCATAGTTCTCGGTAACACCAGCGTTTACAAAAATCCTGCAATGCTCCAGCAATGACGGTTCGACATTTGTCGAAATTTATGTATGACGGGAACCCATATGTCGGTCGTTTCGTTATAATAGATCGTATTTTATAATCAGAAATATTTTTTCGATCACCAGTTATGAGATCCCCAGCTGGTTCATAACAGTACTTGGACTCTTTAAAATCACAGGAATTAGGCGTATTAGTTTCAATATGAAGATCAGACACTACTTTGTTAATAAAAGTTGGAAATAGTATTACGAATCGGAGCAGATAATTGGAAGCTCTGAATCTTCAAAGTATAAAGGCGCAGAGGATATTACTGATATATCTTTAAACATACAGGGTTGATCGACGAATTCCACGTCTTTGTTTATAAAAGGTATTTTAAAACAAATATCGAATATGATTAATGTCAGAGTCGATGTGATGACGAACAACCTGTTGAATTAAATGTACAGTGAGAAGAGCTGCTTCATAAAAAGTAGAAGTAAAACAAAGATCAGGAATTGATACAATTAACTTACTCCATCCATAAAAGACACCAAAGGGAAAGAAATACAAACATTAAGCGACCAGACCATAATGGAAACCTAAACAAAGGAAGGCCATATGGACAGTTACTTTCCCACAAAATGGCCATATGGCCATCCAAAATTAAAAGACACAAGTGATACACACAGTAAGTAACAAACAACAACATAAATAAATCGCCACAGAAGAGCCGCCTTGGAACGTTCAGTGGAAGATTTCCACTGGGGGGCTTAAATCGATTTTACGTGGCCACAATCCTCGCCCTTACTTCCGTCGCGATTTAGACAAATAATTTGTTCAGTCCGCATGAAGGCCTCCTAACTCATCAGTGCAACATCTCCGTGAACACAGAAATCAAAGAACCACAGAGGTGAGACAACGGTGAGGACTCGACAGCAAGAAACCACTGAAATGCTGGAGCAAAAGAAAACCAACAGTTAGACTCCGATGAGCCCGACCAGAGACAGAGCATCAGGCACCAACCAACATTAAGAAGCCTCCGTGGTGCAGTGGTTACGCTACTCGCCTTGTAAACCAGGGATCGCAGGATCGATCCCGGGCTTCTCCAGACTTTCGGATGAGTCTTTAAACCGAGGTCCCGTCTCCGTATGACCTTAGCTGTTGGTGGGACGTAAAACTAAAACTCACTCACTCACCCAACCAACATTATCTCTTTAATTTTCAATAAGCCTTTACGTTGGAGCCGTCATAGAATCTGAGGCCTGACCCACCGGCGTGCAATTAAAGAGGGAAGCAAAGTTGCCTACCGTGATTGGGTTAACTACCATGCATGCAGTCTGTCGTATAATATCCATGTTGTACCCAATCTTTTTATATCGAAGAATGATTTTACGAAATTGGGTGCTGAAGTCATTGCGGTTATATATTTTTCTGAATTTATATACTAAGTCACCATAAAATTCGGGTTCCGATAGACCTTGTTGCAGAAGAGATTTAAGTCCAATATTGAATTTTGAAATTAAATCAGAATGGCGTCTATAAAATTTTGAAAAGGCTTTGCGTAGTTTATGGTACCGATCATAAAGTCTGTCACGACGATCCATCACGAAAAACACTCCTTTATAATTTTGACCCCCTTGAAGCCCACCTTTATATAGTAAATTTGGGGTTTACAGGGGTATACCTTATTTTTCGTTTTTTTCTTATTTCTGCTATGGTGCGGTTTTAACGAGGACCCACAATCTATATTTTGAGCAGAAATAAGAAAAAATATCACAATTGTTCATATTAAAATTTCGTTTTTTGGCGGTAAAGTTTACAATGTATTTGTATAGGCGTGGTTCCGTCATGGTAGTCTGGTTCCGCGTTACATGTGGCTGCTTTTCTATCGCCGTAGCGAAAGCCGCAGCTCAGAGATACATGTAGCTGGTGCGGAATCAGAACAGGCTTCTATATTCTCGTGCAGGCAACCTGGTAGAAGAGAGCTGAATGGATGTTGGTACATGGTATATAGCTTAACCTCCTCATGGATCATTCAGCCCATTAATTTCCAGGTCTTGAACTTATTTCAAGGGTCTTAGATGAGGCCTAATTGGCCGAAACAAGCTAGCTGAAAAATCTAAAAACATCGGACGCTTTAGGACTTGCTAAACGTTTCCTAAAATTGTAAAACTAAAAAAACGTTTCACTATCAAGCAAAGAGTCCAAAAGGTGCAGACGGAATGGCAACTAGTGTATATCCTGATCAGACAGCTACTTCAGGACGGTTTGCTTAGTCCCATCTGTAGAAGCCTCCTTGGTTTAGTGGTTACGCTACTCGCCTTGTAAACCAGGGGTCGCAGGGTCGATCCCGGGCTTCTCCAAACTTTCGGATGAGTCTATAAATCGAGGTCCCGTATGACATTAGCTGTTGTTGGGACGAAAACTCAAACACTCACTCACTCACTTAGTCTTATCGGTCCCACTACTTAGGATCATTGCGGTAGTCTGGCACCGAACGTCTGATTTTTAATTTAGTTTTCATTCTTTTCAAACTTTTTAATTAAAACTACATTATTGCGATATCGCTATCCGCGCCAACATTGTAGCATTGGCTCCAGTGTGCATCGTCGCCATTGTGGCAGTTCTGGCAAGTACCGTAATGCTCCATAATACCTGGGACAGATAGGCTTAAGCAAACAATGCATACCCAGATCAGACTGCTCCTTCAAGAGCAGTCTGAGCAAGATCTACACCGATTGTCCTTCCGTCTGCACCTTTTAGACTCCCCCGCCCATAGGGGCTTGAAGAAATATATGGGCTGCACGATGCTTCCACGCAGAGCTGAATCCGGCCCGCACACTAGTACTGGTAAACCGCTTAGAGGATCTAAGCCTGTCCAGGAACCGCGGTGCGAGGCGGACCGTCCATGCTAATAAACCCTATTGGTTTCATTTGGCGACAGGGCTTGAGATGTCATTTCATCTCAATGTCGGGTAAAAGTCCCAAAAAATTGGAAGCAACATCTCCAAAATGACCTTTACAGTGTTGACGGGGACGTTAAATCTCAAATCAAACTAACAAACTCCTTGTTGGACCGTGAAACAAATTTGTTGAAATTTTAAACCGATTACAGCAAGGCATAAAGGTAGCCGAGGTTTTAGAATTTTTTACGGGATTCAAATCTTTGTGTTTGAATAGCAATAAGGAGAATACTGTTCAACCATGGAACTTCACGGTTTCACAAATGTGTTCATCAGGTTAACAAATCCGTGCAAGGAAAACCTTTGTGTTCACCTTATTTGCATTATCTGCTGGTTTCTTGTCTGAAGGTTATCAGAATTGGAAAAACAGGTAACCAGACCCCCTGACCTTGAAAGGTCAGGGGGTCTGGTTACCTGTTTTTCCAATATTGACAATGTGTAAGCTGGGAGCCAGCAAATAATGCAAATATGGTGAATACATTATTTTCATTGCGATACACAACCGTGCAACATAGTGCATTTTTTTCACATCTCCAAAATGGCTACTTCTCTGTTGAAAATCCGTGACAGTTTTCTTAATCATACTGCAAAGATAGGTTGTGGGTGCTCGTTAGAACCGCCTCAATGAGGCGGTTCTAACGAGTACTCACAACCTATTTCTTGGTGCAGATGTAAGAAAAATAATCTTCCTCTCTTCATCAGGGTTATATGGCCACCACCATCTACATGTAGAGTGCGGTGTCGATATAGCCCTGATAAAGAGGGGAGACACTCGAAAATTTGGTAAAGAATAGAAGTACAACAAGTGGTTGGTTATTATTATACCCTTATGGAATAACACTTCTACGATTGAAGAAAACATGTATATCCCCGTAAAATGAAGGTTTCTCTGTTTGATAATCAGCTTATTAGATAATGTTATATTTGAACACGTGTTACTTTCCAGTATATTCAAACTTTTTCTCCGATTCAGTGTTTTGGTTGAAAAGAAAAGTCATGTTGAGGGGTACCCCACCCACTTTTTGTACTTTCGGAAAACCCTTAATGAAAGACATGTACATGTACATGTACATAACATCTGCTCTACATATTCTTAGTACATGTCTGCCAAAAATAATTTTGTAGGAAATAATATTTTGAGACGGTTGGCCCTTTATAAGTAAAATATTGAGGTACATGTATTAAAATTCAAAAACCAAATCTGGGAGGCAATACAATGTGCTGTACATTCGATTGGAAAGCAAAAATTGACAATCGATGATCGAAAGATTCTACTGTCCCGCGCTAAGATTATACTAGCGGACGATATCCAGAAACTGGCGGGGATCCAAAACCACCAGAAGGGCCGTTTACTGGGACCGAGTGCATGAAGAAAGCGTTGACTGCGCCTGCGTAGGCAACAAACGTAGGCGCAATAAAGATCAGCGTAGGACTATCTTAAATTTGTCGTACATAAAGCGGGCGTATGTCGGACTATGTACTGCCTTGAGTACGACTGGTGAATAGCCTTAATGCGAGATAAACACAATACACATGATTCGAGTATTTTTTTTTTTTTTTTTTGGTTTTGGTTTTGGTTTTACGGCCCTTTCAAGAGTATTTCACTCATATCGACCCGATCGTTAATCAGAGGTGGGCGAAAACCGGAGTACCCGGAATAAAACCACCTGACCTTCCGTTGCAGAACTTGGCGTCTCACATGTGACCCGAGCGAGACTCGAACCACAGCGGTGAGAAATTCGAGCATTATATGAATGCAATTGATGTACACATCACGAAAACTCGCCTGTATAATTTTGACCCCCTTGGACCCCACTTTTATATAGTAAAACTGGGGTTTACAGGGGTGAACTTCATTTTTCTTATTTCTGCTCTAAAATATAAATTGTGGAAACTCGTTAGAGACGGTTCTAACGTGTACCCGCAATCTATATCTTGAGCAGAAATAAGGAAAATATCACAATTTTTCATGTGAACATTTTCATTTTTTCGGCGGTAAAGTTTACAATGCATTGTTATAGGCAAGTTTTCGTTATGCAACTCATTTACCGTGCATGTTCTGGAACAAATGTTTGTCAGAAAACAAAAAGAAATGGAGATATTGAAATTTTAAAAGCGTTGGCACTTTATTAGGAAAATGCTGAGTTTATGTATTAAACTTGACATTCAGCATTGTCACGTCCAAATTTAATAAGCGAAAACAGTGCTTTCTCTTATATACAGTAAATCCTCAAATCAGTGTACAATTCCATCCAGTTGAACAAGAATAAGACAAGATAATCATTATATGTTAGTTAAGTCTGCTACCTAGTAGTCTTGCCTAATTAATGTGTTTATGATTATGTTTGCGCCATGCATCGGTTATGCACACCGCGTACATTTCTGCGACAATTATACGACGGACGTACGCCTGGCTGTCTGTGTTACAGAAGGCCAAGACAAGTTTACTACGTTATACTGGTTACCTGACCTTCATAAAAGACCATACATAGCACGATTTATTACAAATTCAAGCTCTTGTCCCACCACTTAACTCTCCAAATTGTTACAGTTGCACGCCGGTGGGTCAGGCCTCAGTTTCTATGACGGTTCAGCGTAAAGGCTTACTGCGAATTGGAGAGATCTAATTCAAGGTAATGTTGGTTGCTGCCTGATGCTCTGTCTCTGGTAGGGCCCATCGGTGTCTAACTATTGGTTTTCTTTTCCTCCAGCATTTCAGTGAGTCTTCACCGTTGTTTCATCTCTGTGAAGTTTTTGTGTTCACGGAGATGTTGTCTAAATCGCGACGGAAGTAAGGGCGAAGATTGGGGCCATGTAAAATCGATTTAAGCCCCCCTCCCCGCCCCCCCCCCCCACACCCCAAGTGGAATTCGTTTCACTGACCGTTCCAAAGCGGTTCTTCTGTCGCGGTTTATTTTTGTTATGTTTTTTCTTTGAGTGTTTGTATCGCTTATATTATTTTGGTTTGGATAGCCGATTGGCCATTTTGTGGGAAAGTTACTGTCATTTTGGCTTTCCGCTCTTGAGGTTTCCATTAGGTTCTGCTGTTTCTTGTTTGTGATTCTTTCCCTTTGTGTCTCTGATCTGTAGCTGTGGGTTAATTGTATCCATTCCACTTCTATTTTACGTCTGCTTTATACACCCGGACCCAGGTGTGTTATTGCATTCACGCGGACTTGTTAACGGGATGAAGATAGATTTACAATGTTTCTCAGGTGGCAATATAGTGAAGTGCGTATGAAATGTAAATGTTAACAAGGTCTGTAGTTAAGAGGCATTGCTGCGCGACCGGAAACATAGCGCATCCATAATTGTTTTGCAAGCTAAATAATTTCAAGAGTTGAGATATTAAACGGTTTGTCATTCATTATATTGAAGAAAGCTGGAAATATTTTAAGGCATATGGCTGGCCCTGCAATACTGTTGCCTATTGCAAAAGGGTAGTAACTTTCGTGTTGTTGTTTTTTTTTTGTGTTGTTTTTTTTTTTTTTTTTTTTTTTTTGGTTTGTTTGTTTTTTAGGTGTTTTTTTTTTTTACATTTTTGTCTGTTTGTTAGTTTAAACAACATAGCCATGCCAGCTCGAATAGTTCATTTACGTATTAAGAATTTGAAATAGAAGTGGAGACAATGATCAGGAATCGATACAATTAACCCCACAGCTCCCATCAGAGTCACCAAAGGGAAAAAAACACAAACGTGAAGCAACAGACCCCAACAGAAACACCAACAGCGGAAAGCCAAAAGGACAGTTTCTTTCCCACAAAATGGCCAATAGGCTATCCAAAATAAGATAATATAAGCTACACAAACACCCAAAGACAAACAATGACAAAAATAAACCGCGACAGAAGAACCGCCTGGGAACGGTCAGCGGAAACGAATTCTACTGGGGAGGGGGGGGGTGTCGGGGGGGGGGGGGGGGGGCTTAAATCGATTTTTCGTGGCCACAATCCTCGCCCTTACTTTCGTCGCAAGCGAAACGCTTGAAATGCTTGATACGCGAACATTTATATGAATCATCTCCTTTTTGTATGATTATTTTGTAAAGACAGTGCAAAGACATTGTAAACTTTCCCCCAAGAAAACCAAAATTTTAAGATGAAGTTTGTGATATCTTTCTTATTTCTTCTTAAAATATTGATCGTTGGTTCACGTTAGAACCGCCTCATCGAGGCGGTTCTAATGAGAACCAACAATCTATATTTAGTGCAGACATAAGAAAAATAAGGTTTACCCCAGTTAACCCCAGTTTTACTATATAAATGTTGGGTTCACGGGGGTCAACATTATATAGCCGTGTTTTCGCGATGCTTAAAAAACGTATCCTTATTACTCTACTATTTCAATGCATTACTGTACGATAGCTGTAGATTATTATTTGGGGTGTAATAATAGGTCCCCATTACGATAGCATATCCGTGGGTTGATATGGTGTCTATCTTACCCATTACGATAGCATATCCGTGGGTTGATATGGTGTCTTTCTTACCCATTACGATAGCATATCCGTGGGTTGATATGGTGTCTTTCTTACCAATTACGATAGCATATCCGTGGGTTGATATGGTGTCTTTCTTATCCATTACGATAGCACATCCGTGGGTTGATATGGTGTCTTTCTTATCCATTACGATAGCACTTCCGTGGGTTGATATGGTGTCTTTCTTACCCATTACGATAGCATATCCGTGGGTTGATATGGTGTCTTTCTTACCCATTACGATAGCATATCCGTGGTATGATATGGTGTCTATCTTATCCATTACGATAACATATCCGTGGGTTGATATGGTGTCTTTCTTACCCATTACGACAACACATCCGTGGGTTGATATGGTGTCTTTCTTACCCATTACGATAACACATCCGTGGGTTGATATGGTGTCTTTCTTACCCATTACGATAACACATCCGTGGGTTGATAGGGTGTCTTTCTTACCCATTACGATGACACATCCGTGGGTTGATATGGTGTCTTTCTTACCCATTACAATAGCACATCCGTGGGTTAATATGGTGTCTTTCTTATCCATTACGATGATACATCCCTGGGCAGATATGGTGTCTTTCTTACCCATTACGATAACACATCCGTGGGCTGAAATGGTGTCTATCTTATCCATTACGATAACATATCCGAGGGCTGAAATGGTGTCTATCTTATCCATTACGATAACACATCCGTGGGTTGATATGGTGTCTTTCTTACCCATTACGATAACACATCCGTGGGTTGATATGGTGTCTATCTTATCCGTTACGATAACACATCCGTGGGTTGATATGGTGTTTTTCTTATCCATTACGATAACACATCCGTGGGTTGATATGGTGTCTTTCTTACCCATTACGATAGCACATACGTGGGTTGATATGGTGTCTTTCTTACCCATTACGATAGCATATCCGTGGGTTGATATGGAGCCTATCTTATCCGTTACGATAACACATCCGTGGGTTGATATGGTGTCTTTCTTATCCATTACGATAACACATCCGTGGGTTGATATGGTGTCTATCTTATCCGTTACGATAACACATCCGTGGGTTGATATGGTGTCTTTCTTATCCATTACGATAACACATCCGTGGGTTGGTATGGTGTCTTTCTTATCCATTACGATAACACGTCCGTGGGTCGAAATGCTGTATATCTTATCCATTACGATAACACGTCCGTGGGACGAAATGCTGTCTATCTTATCTATTACGATAACACATCCGTGGGTTAATATGGTGTCTTTTTACCCATTACGATAGCACATCTGTGGGTTGGTATGGTGTCTTTCTTATCCATTACGATAACACAACCGTGGGCTGAAATGGTGTCTATCTTATCCATTACGATAGCATATCAGTGGGCTGAAATGGTGTCTTTCTTATCCATTACGATAAGATATCCGTGAGCTGAAATGGTGTCTTTCTTATCCAATACGATAGAATATCCATGGGCTAAAATGGTGTCTATCTTATCCATTACGACAACATATCGGTGTGACATATTATATTCCTTTATAGCTCAAAAATGGTTAGTTTTTTTTGATACAAATTTCATGTTATTTTAGTTTGTAGGCACTCGTTAGAACTGCCTCAATGAGGCGGTTATAACGAGTACCCATAACCAGTGCCTTTGAACAGAAATAAGAAAAGTAACGTAAACCCCAGTTTTCATATACTTGTATATAAAGTAGGGTTTAGAGGGGTGCTCATTTCATGGACTTGTTATCGTTACGTCTAAAGCTAGCAATGTTGAGGTTCGCTCTGCACGGTTAGCCCCTGAAAACGCTCATGTACAACACAATCTTTTTCTTGCACAGCACCAAGGAAAACTTTCATTTTTAGTTCATGTAACATCTCATGTTTCACACATTATTCTTACTAATATGCAGTTCGCCTGGGTAATAGCACCAGGGTAAGAACAAAATATCAATCCCAGGCTAAAACCATGGCTTTTCCTTATTTGTACTTTGGGGTCAATTGCATAGCGCTCGTATTGGCCTGCGGTGAATTTGGGTAGAAAATCCAGATTTTTATATTTAGAAACTATATAGGAGTATGTGATAAAATACGGTAATTCATTACTTTTTTTATTAACAATTTGTTCAGACACAAAACATGATTGGATTCTTGCAAAATGGTTAAAATTACATGCGTTGTAAGTATAGTTTTGCCGGACCCGGCCCGTCGGGGCTTGAAGAAGTAGATGGGCTGCATGACGCTTCCACGCAGAGCTGACACCGACCGCACACGAGTACTGGTAAACCGCTTGGAGTGACTTAGCCTGCCCAGGCAAAGCGCTGCGAGTTTGGCCGTCCATGCTTACACCCTCTATTGGTTTCATTGGGTGGTAGGGCTTGAGATCACATTTCGTCTCAATTTCGGGTAAAAGTACCTAAAAATTGGAAGCAGCGCCTCCAAAATTGCCTATACAGTATTTCGTGGACGGGAAACCTCAAATCAAACACACATGTATAGTGTTGCGTCATACGTGTCTTGATCAATGCGGTGTCTGATCAGGATCTGCAATGTTTTTTACATAATACTGGAATTTAGGGGAAGAACGTCTCAGTTCAGAACCAGTTTAGCCTACACTCAAAGACAATTGTCCCAGCAGTACTGTTAGTACTTTAATTGATTTGGGAACAT
Source organism: Lucinisca nassula (assembly GCA_963580285.1). Lineage (NCBI taxonomy): Eukaryota > Metazoa > Mollusca > Bivalvia > Lucinida > Lucinidae > Lucinisca > Lucinisca nassula. The sequence continues at coordinate 14,576,051 of OY757019.1, forward strand.
AAACACGTGTGATATAATTGTATCACGAAAACACACCTATAAAATTTTGACCCCCTTGAACTCCATTGCTATGCCTTATTTTTCTGATTTCATAAAATTTAAATAAAAAAAATCTGATTTCTGCTGTAAAATATAGATTGTAGGTACGCGTTAGTTCTAACGTGCACCAATGATCTATACTTTGAACAGAAATAAGAACAACAACAACAAAAAAAAAAAAACACAATTTTTCATCCGATTTCGGAATGTGAATGCAATGACCAGGAATCGATACAATTAACCCACAACTCCCATCAGATACCGAAAAGGGAAAGAAACACAAACATGAATTAACTAGACCCTAATGGAAACACCAAAAGGACAATTAATTTCCAACAAAATGGCCAATTGGCTATCCAAAACAAAATATAGGCGGTACACCCTCTTAATGACAAGCCATAACAAAAATAAACCGCGACAGAAGAACCGCATTGGAACGGGCTTAAATCGATTTTACGTGACCACATTTCTCGCCCTTACTTCCGTCGCGATTTAGACAAATAATTTGTTCAGTCCGCATGAAGGCCTCCTGATTCATCAGTGCAACACCACCGTGAACACAAAAATCAAACAACCACAGAGATGAAACAACGGTGAGGACTCGACAGCAAGAAACCACTGAAATGCTGGAGATAAAGAAAACCAACAGTTTGACTCCGATGGGCCCAACCAGAGACAGAGCATCAGGCACCAACCAACATTACATAAAATTAAATTCTCTCTAATTCTCAGTAATACAGAAGTAAGCCTTTATGCTGGAACCGTCATAGAAGCTGAGGCTTTACGCACCGGCGTCCAACAAAAGAGGGATGCAAAGTTGTCAATCGTGATTACGTGCTGTCTGTCGTATACCCAATCTTATCGACGAATGCTTTTACGAAATTTTATGCTGAAAAATAGAAGTAGAGGCAATGATCAGAAATCAATACAATTAACCCACAGCTCCCATCAGAGACACCAAAGGGAAAGAAACACAAACATGAAGCAACATACCCCAACGGAAACACCAACAGCGTTAAGCCAAACGGACAGTTACTTTCCCACAAAATGGCCAAAAGGATATCCAAAATAAAATAATATAAGCGACTCAAACAACCTAAGACAAATCATAACAAAAACAAACCGCGACAGAAGAACCGCCTTGGAACGGTCAGCGGAAACGAATTTCACTGGGGGGGGGGGGGGCTTAAATCGATTTTACCTGGCCACAATCCTCGCCCTTACTTCCGTTGCGATTAAGACAAATTATTTGTTCAGTCAGCATGAAGCCTTTTTTTCGTAATGAATATATTGCCTTCCCTGAAACAGCAAACATTCTCCTTAAAGTCTATTTCCTCACGCAGTGAATGTTAAATCATTAGGTGCTCATTGTTCATGCATCAAGGATCGATTTGCCTTCTTAGATAGCATAATATTTCATCGCCTAGAACATGCAGAATGTAATAAAATACTGCATTCACTCTTAACAATAATAGGGTACTAAAGTTACGAGCTGTTGGTGAACTATTTGTATAGGCAGTTGATGAACAGAGATGAGTGCCATCAATATTTATTACGATAACACGCCCGTATGGCATGGTGCATTTTTTCACATCTCCAAAATGGCTACTTTTCTGATGAAAATCTTTGATGTTTTTCTTATAAATACTACAAACATAGGTTGTGGGTGCTCGTTAGAACCGCCTCATTGAGGCGGTTCTAACGAGTACCCACAACCTATGTCTTGGAGTAAAAATAAGAAAAATAATGTTTACCCCCTTAAACCCCAGTTTTCTCTATATAGAGTGGGGTTTAGGGGGGTGTTCATTTCACGGACTTGTTCACGTGATGCATCAATATTTCAACAACTTTTGAGAAGCACAATATATTGCTTTCGTACTAAGCACGAAAACATGTCATATGAGATGCACGAACAAGTAACACGTACATGTATGACCTAAAATTACATTTTCGGACGTAAATCTCGCGGCGATATTTCTCTATAAACAGAATTCGCTTTGGTTAGAATGTTCAATGCATTCCGCTCAGAATGTTCAAAACATACAGTATTTTTGGACAAATACATCTAGCCGTAAGAAAATCAGTGCGGACCTTTACGATAACTTACCCGTTTGACATAGTGCATTTTTTCACATCTCCAAAATGGCTACTTTTATAAAAAAATCCTTGATATTTTTGCTATGAATGTTCAAAACATAGGTTGAGGGTGTTCGTTAGAACCGCCTCAGTGAGGCGGTTCTAACGAGTACCCACAACCTATGTCATGGAACAGAAATAAGAAAAAATAATGTATACCCCCTTAATCCCCAGTTTGTACTATATAAAGTGGGGTTTAGGGGGTCTTCATTTCACGGACTTGTTCACGTGATGCCCAGATCAGACTGCCCCTTCAGGAAGTGTTTCTAATGTTGTTTATTTTAAATGTAGCTTTGTCGGATTTTTCGACGGCGCTCTTTGGCCCCCGCCCATAGGGGCTTGAAGAAATATATGGGCTGCACGATGCTTCCATGCAGAGCTGAATCCGGTCCGCACACTAGTACTGGTAAACCGCTTAGAGGATCTAAGCCTGTCCAGGAACCGCGGTGCGAGGCGGACCGTCCGTGCTAATAAACCCTATTGGTTTCATTGGGCGACAGGGCTTGAGATGTCTTTTCATCTCAATGTCGGGTAAAAGTCCCACAAAATTGGAAGCAACGTCTCCAAAATGACCTTTACAGTGATGACGGGGACGTTAAACCTCAAATCAAACAATTTATATAGTAAACTTGGGGTTTGCAGGGGTAACCATTATTTTTGTTATTTCTGCTCTAAACTATAGATTGTGGGTACTCGTTATAACCGCCTCGTCGAGGCGGTTCTAACGAGTACCAACAATCTATATTTTCAGCAGAAATAACAAAAAAATCACAATTTTTCATCTAAAAATTCCGTTCTTGTAGGCTGTAAAATTTCCATTGTATTTGTATAGGCGTGTTTCCGTAATAAGTAGTCTGTAATCTTTGATTGTGGCTTTTCGAGGGCATCTATTTCTATATTTTTTTTCAATAACTCGAATACATTAGGGACCAGGAAATTTTGACCTAATTTGGGATAGTTCGAACTACATATCACCAGGCCAGGCATGCCATAATGCTGATATATTTTCCACTTTTATAAAATAAAGGTAAGTTGTGTTGTACTCGTTAGGGCTATCCTAATGCGTATACACAGCATACCTTTTCAAGACATCACGAAAACACAGCTTTATAATTTTGCCCCCCCCCCCCCTTGAACCCTTGTATATAGTAAAAATGGGGGTTTAAAGGGGTACACCTTATTTTTTCTAATTTCTGCTCAAAAACATAGATAATGGGTAAGAAAAATATCACAATTTTTCATCCTAAAAGTTTCGCTTTTTCCGCGGTAACATTTACAGTGTATGAGTATAGGCGTGTTTTCGTAATAAATATCTGGAAGTAAGGCAAGAAATCTCTAGGGACTTTAGAACGAGTTCGAACTACCCATCATACGTGAGCCATCCGTGTCCGAGTTTACGAAGTTTTGCTGTGCATCCATGCCTTTATTGAAGCGACCATCACAGGAAAATACGCATATAATTTGGACCCCCTTGAACTCCATTTTATATAGAAAAACTGGGGTTTATAGGGGTAAACCTTATTTTTCTTATTTCTAAAATATCACAAATTTTCATCTTAAACTTCTCTTTTTTTTTCGGCGGGAAAGTTTACATGTACAATGTATTTGTATAGGCGTGTTTTCGTAATGATTTGATACTAGTATGTGGAACAATCTGCCCATTAGCATTTCAGAGTTTGAGCTCCCTAAATGATTTTATTCTTTGAACGATTTAAATATAAAAATATTTTATTCACCAAGCATAGCGTGTAGACCCTTATCTGACTCCGCTTAATGTCGTTTCTTATCTGGGTCTACACTATTTGCAAACGTCACATGTTTTGGAAGGCTATGCAACTGGTTTCGGTCTTTTAAACTGTCATCTGTCATTTATGGTGAATAATAATCAGACATGTGCGATCCCAACACTGACATTCCACAGTTTCACACATCTGAACCTTGGCAAAAATGTAAATGCTTGGGGAAAGGGCTAGAAACCAATCTCTAAACACGTGTTGCGGGACATTTTGGCAACAAAAATGCTTATCAATTATTGTAAATAATGAAAAAGAATCTTCTTGAGGTCACATGACCTTATTATCAAAGACTATATATGGGAAATATGAAACTGTTGATTTCTGACGAATGTCGGTTTTTACGCTGTCAAAAACTAGAGCGTGCCTTGAGTATCATTTTGCTTAGAAGCAACATGGCCTACAGGAAATCAGTTTGTATACACGAAATATTATGCGGGTGCTCTGTCAAATCATCAACTGTTGGAGAGCAAAAACTACCCTAGGACATTAGGATAATCTCTTGAAAACTTTTCGGATAAAATTGGCCGCAGTCGCAGGTGGGTGGGGTATTGTTTACATTAGTGGAAAAACATATTTTCATTGATTGCTGCATGTTGTATGATGATTGCAATGTTATTTGGTATGTTTGCAATTTGTTGATATGGACCTAAATGGATGTGTATTGTTATATTTAACGTGCTTGCATCTCATTTGTGCGACGTCCATGGACAAAAAACTGCGGAATGCGTCATATGTTACGCATCTGTTTATGGACGATGAACTAAAACATGTTTAAATCTGAATTAATTGCGTTCTGTTTTATGCTTTGAATATTTCACAATTTACACATTGATTGAATGAATCTCCCTCAAATAAGGGTAAATTTCTACCATCATGTTTAGTTGATGGACTAGCGGGCATATTATGATTAAATAATCATCCACCTTTTTCTGGCCCTAAACATTTGTGCCGGCTATTGCTCGTTTCTTAGTAAATGAAACCGTTATTCTGTACAGTTTGTGGCCTGTATTTGGTCGAAGCAATGCGGTAGGTGAATAAACGGAAACTAAATTAGAGGCTATTAAACTGTTACACTTTTCTTTCTTCCATTGACAAATGTATATTCCTTTCCAAATATAATGCTTGCAAAAAAAGATCGATGTCTTTTTTCATCGTTTCAAGCACATCACCCTCCGTAAATGCAATCTAGTTCAGAGCGTGATGGATTTGATACATATTTTAACCATTTAAATTCAGAGCGCTAATTAATTGTTTGCGATTTCTGAGTCTACTGGGTGTCTTTCTTCAAATAAACAGGTCAAAGAGACAGACCAAATCTTAGATGTGATACATTAGCACCATTCATCATTATTAATAAATCAAGCTTACACGTAAATGTATCTGGTGTGATGGTTTCTTTTTATCTCTCCGTAACATTCCTGAGTGGCAAAAAGGTGCTACCAGCGAAAAAGAGATTCTGCAGTATGTACGCCCAGCGAAGGTTTAAATCACCTTGCATACCTTTTAATTATTATACTAGGAACATATAAATAGCACACAGTGAAAACCTCGATCAGGCTACGCGAAAGCGCAGGCTGATCGGAGTCTTCACTGGGTGCAGATGATCAAAGATCATCGTCGCCTGGCTCGTCTAATATAGAAACTGAGCATATCCAGTGTTTATGGACATATATAGAAAATCAATTTCCGAGTTTTCATTGCGCTGGCTTCGCTGTAAATTCTATAAAAACATTAATGTCCGTTACACGTGAATTTCTACAGTTTCTGCTCCCTAAAACGCCCATTTATAAAACGTAAAAATAACCCCTTTAATGGCCAATAGAATCCTTAATCTCAAAGCCTTGGACAGGTGCATTTGCATTTTAAGGAGGGCCAGGGTTTTTTTATTACATAAATAAACAAACTTAAAACACCCACTTTAGAATATTCATGCATGTATGAAAGATTTAATAAATATATTTTTGCATTCAAAAACGTTTTGAAACGGCATGACAGCGCATCATGAAATTCCATTCTCATGACACACTGATTACATGTTTATTTCATTAGAATAAGCCAGGGGATAGGCTTTTTTCAACTGATGTGATAAGTTTATATTTTCACGTGGTTCACACATGTTTATATAACATCACGAAAACACGCCTATATAATTTTGACCCCTTAACCCCACTTTTTATATAGAAAAACTGGGGTTTTCAGGGGTAAACATTACATGTATTTAATGCCTCGGGGGCATGTAGTTTTTGCCCTGTCTGTCCGTTTTTTTTTATCTGTCTGTCCGTCACAAAACTTTAACCGGCATAAAACTTGGCTCCCACGGGGGCATTGGTCGCTTACAGTGACAGCTCTTGTTCTTCTTTCTGCTCAAAAACATAGATTGTGGGTACTCGAAAGAACCGCCTCCAGATTTTTTTCTGGGTATTTTCCTTTTTGGGTGGTAAAATCTGCCTATACACTTGTATAGGCGTGTTTTCGGAATGACCAGGTTAACATCCACTCCGGCAACACAAAGAAAACTACGGTTCACAAGGGTATGCATTATTTTTCATATTTCTGCTATAAGCATAGCTGGCGGGCTCCCGTAAAACAACACATGTATAAAAAGACAAGTTTTCATCAGAAAATAGCAGTTTTAGAAGCAAGTGTTAAGATGGTCAGATCGCCCCCGCCCATAGGGGCTTGAAGAAATAGATGGGCTGCACGATGCTTCCACGCAGCGCTGAATCCGACCCGCACTCGAGTACTGGTAAAACGTATAGAGGATCTAAGCCTACCCAGGCAAAGCGGTGCAAGTCAGACCGTCCATGCTTATAAACCCTATTGGTTTCATTGGGCGACAGGGCTTGAGATGTCATTTCATCTCATTGTCAGGTAAAATCTCACAAAATTGGAAGCAATGTCTCCAAAATGACTTATCAGTGTTGAAGGGGACGTTAAACCTCAAATCAAACAAAAGTCAGATGGTCAGCTATTTAGTGAGTGAGTGGGTGTGTGAGTGAGTGAGTGTGTTACGGTGTCATATGAGAAAGTAAATTTAAAACTGCAACCAATTTCCCTGCAGTCTAGCTGCACTCTAGATGAATAAGAATAAAAGTGAAGACAATGATCAGTAATCGACACAACCACCCAGCACTTTCCATCAGAGACACCAAAGGGAAAGCAACACGGACATGAAATAACTAAACCCTAATGAAAACATCACAAGTGAGGACAAAAGAACAGTTAGAAATCCTTCATGTGGACTGAAATTATTTGTCCAAAACCACAAACAAACCAGAGATTCAACTTCGGTGAAGTTGATGTCGCATCGGCTCCCCACCTGCCCCACACAAAAAATAAAAGATTATTTAAGGCAGAAGAAATGAAAATAGGGCTTTGAGAAGAATCCATAGCCTATATATGTGAGGTAAAAAAACTGACTAAGTAGAAGTAAAACAAAGATCAGGAATCGATACAATAACTTACTCCACCCATAATAGACACCAAAGGGAAAGAAATACAAACATTAAGCGACAAGACCAAAATGGAAACCTTAACAAAGGAAGGCCAGTTACTTTCCCACAAAATGGCCATATGGCCATCCAAAATAAAAAGACAAAAGTGATACACACAGTAAGTAACAAACAACAACATAAATAAATCGCCGCAGAAGAGTCGCCTTGGAACGGTCAGTGGAAGATTTCCACTGGGGGGCTTAAATCGATTTTACGTGGCCACAATCCTCGCCCTTACTTCCGTCGCGATTTAGACAAATAATTTGTTAAGTCCGCATGAAGGCCTCCTAACTCATCAGTGCAACATCTCCGTGAACACAAAAATCAAAGAACCACAGAGGTGAGACAACGGTGAGGACTCGACAGCAAGAAACCATTGAAATGCTGGAGCAAAAGAAAACCAACAGTTAGACTCCGATGGGCCCGACTAGAGACAGAGCATCAGGCACCAACCAACACACAATATGGAAAAAGTGTTAAAAATTAAATTGATCCCAAGATAAAGTCCAAACCACATGCACATCCTCATACCATAGCAAAACACACACAAAGTTTCAAAATGATCAATATAAAACTGTAAGAGGAGTTGCGATGACAAGAGGTACCTATCGCATATCAACTGAAGCTTAAAAATGGCTAAGTTCACAATGTGCAAAAAGTGCAAAAACAATATTCCTAGAATTATGTCGAAACCACATGCACAACCTCATACCATGGCGAAAGCGCACGCAAAAGTTCAAAATGATCGGTATAAAACTGCAAGAGGAGTTGCGATGACAAGAGGTACCTATCATATATCAATTGAAGGTTAAAAATGACTAAGTTCACTATGTGGAAAAAGTGACAAAAATTTATCCGAATATAAAGTCCAAACCACATGCGCATCCCCATACCATGACAAAAACACACACAAAGTTTCAAAATAATCGGTATGAAACTGTAGGAGGAGTTGCGATGACAAGAAGTACCTATCGAATATCAAATGAAGCTTAAAAATGGCTAAGTTCATAATGTGCAAAAAGTGAGAAAAAAAATATGAGAATTATGTCGAAACCACATGCGCATCCTCATACCATGGCGAAAGCACACGCAAAGTTCCAAAATGATCGGTATAAAACTGCCAGAGGAGTTGCAAGACACCCAGTGTAAAATGTTGACGGAAAGACGGATGACCAACCGGGCGGTCGGACGGGCGGACGGACGGACGGACTGACAGATGGACGGACGGAGGAACAGACGGACGGCCGGAAACTTGCACGCCTATGTCTTCCTGCTAAAGCAGATGCGACAAAAACTGTTATCTGGCCGTTCCAGTCCGGTGCTTCATTGTTATAGTTTGTCTTTGCTTCTATGTATTGCTTAATTTTGTTTATATTTCGTAAAGCCATTTGGCAAATTTTGTGGGAAAGTAGCTGTCATTTTGGCTTCCCGCTTGTGCCGTTTTCATTATGATGAAATTGTATTACGTATGTCTTCCTTTCCCTTTGGTGTCTTGAATGTTGGTGTATCGATTCCTTATCATTATCTTCACTTCTACTTTAGATACACTAAATAAAAAATGAACACTTCGAAAGCCATGACGAAAACACACCTATATGATTTCGACCCCTCAAACTCCACTTTTATATAGAAAAAATGGTGTTTCCATGGGTAAACCTTATTTTTCTTATTACTGCTCTAAAATATAGAGTGTGGGTACTCGTTAGAACCGCAATCTATATTTTGAGTAGAAACAAAAAAAAATATCACAATCTTTCATCTAAAAAAAAATCGATTTTTCGGCGGTTAAGTTTACAATGTATTTGTGTAGGCATGTTTTCGTAATGAACCGAAATATACAATAATGTAGAATGCACATTCGGCATAAACTCAGTTCATTCAACATACTGCTGCAGTCTTTTTATATGCTATCTCCGGACAAGTGAGCTGTATCAGGTCAACGTGATATTGCACTTTTATAAACTGGACTTCTGGAAAAAATACCCAAACTGGAGATGTGCACAAGGGGATTTACTGATAAATAGAATACCGGTTTCGTGTCATTGGATATCAGGTTTATTAGGCAAGGCTTCGAGAACGCTTGTAGAATCGGATCCTCGCGGTTCTACAAGCGTTCTCGAAGCCGAGCCTGATAAACTTGATATCAAACGACACGAACCTGGTATTCTCTATATCTTAGGCTAAAATTGCGTTTGGCATCAATCAGCACATGGTTGGAAATCCAAGCCAGAAAAAAACTGATTGCATAATTCAGTAGAGTGTGTAATCAACGCTAATTATATTCCCTTATGTGGCAAAAGTGATAGCGTGGAGGCTCAAGCGTCTCAGAAATAGGTCAAAGGTTAGTTGAGTGAATAATAAATACATGCTGGGAAATGTATGATCTCTCAAGATTAGAAGATCCAGATTGATCCGCTTATTTGACAAATGCATCAAATAAGTTCTTGGGACTTATATTTTATGCAAAATAGGGGAAAATATTTAAACCACTGATCAGGGTCAAGGTCAAATGTCGTTTAAGTAGGAAGGTTGTAAAAACTATGCAGCCATGGTTGTTTTGTCATTTAGTATATGTATCTGATAAGTCGTCATTTACAACGTCAAAGCAGTCACCATATCCTTACAATAGATGCAAATGATCCAACGAGAATTAGACAGCATCACAGCCATGTATTCAGGTAAAGGTCAAAGGCTATTCATATGCATATATTGTAAATCATGAAAATTAGACACATGCAATCCAGTCATTGTAAATAATATAACATTTACTCAGAATATTTAACAAATGTCCCATTTACATCTAATATATCCAGACTATAGTATGTGATCTAGTATCACCACACCACAGGCGAGGTCATCATCAAAGATAATTTAAGTGCATTTGTGCTTGGCTTTGCTTTTTGGTCGAATATGGAAACAATCATAGTATATCTGTAAGCTTTGTATTGTCGCCTATACGATAGTGGCATCTTCAACAACGTATATTTGATAGACACTCCTGTAATTCCATCTTGCATAAGGAAAATGGATTTACAGGGGTATACGTTATTCGCTTACTTCTGCTCTAACCCAAAGATTTTATGTATAATGAGAAACGCCTTATCATTACGATAACACACCCGTGCGACATAATTCATTTTTTTTTACATCTCCAAAATGGCAACTTGTCTCAGGAAAATCCGTGATATTTTTCTTATAAATATTGCAAAGTAGAAGTAAAACAAAGATCAGGAATTGATACAATTAACTTACTCCATCCATAAAAGACACCAAAGGGAAAGAAATACAAACATTAAGCGACCAGACCATAATGGAAACCTAAACAAAGGAAGGCCATATGGACAGTTACTTTCCCACAAAATGGCCATATGGCCATCCAAAATTAAAAGACACAAGTGATACACACAATAAGTAACAAACAACAACATAAATAAATCGCCACAGAAGAGCCGCCTTGGAACGGTCAGTGGAAGATTTCCACTGGGGGGCTTAAATCGATTTTACGTGGCCACAATCCTCGCCCTTACTTCCGTCGCGATTTAGACAAATAATTTGTTCAGTCCGCATGAAGGCCTCCTAACTCATCAGTGCAACATCTCCGTGAACACAAAAATCAAAGAACCACAGAGGTGAGACAACGGTGAGGACTCGACAGCAAGAAACCACTGAAATGCTGGAGCAAAAGAAAACCAACAGTTAGACTCCGATGAGCCCGACCAGAGACAGAGCATCAGGCACCAACCGACATTATCTCTCTAATTTATAATAAGCCTTTACGTTGGAGCCGTCATAGAATCTGAGGCCTGACCCACCGGCGTGCAATTAAAGAGGGAAGCAAAGTTGCCAACCGTGATTGGGTTAACTACCATGCATGCAGTCTGTCGAATAATATCCATGCTGTACCCAATCTTTTTATATCGAAGAACCCATCGGCCTCCTGCCTGCAAGAAACCCTTCCCAAAACCGACGACAACACTGATGCCAGGGGCCCCAACTCACACAACTACACCCACCCTGATGGCAACAAACCATCCGGTGGCAGCCCAACTCCTGCCAAACCACGCCTACCACAAAGAGAGATCAAATCAAAAACAGACCTACAAGCTGTAGCAGTATCGGTTTCTCTGGATAAAGAAACCACAATCTGCTCCCCATATATTCCACCCTGATTTTCTTTAAAGCCCGAACATCTTGACTCCCTGCTGAGTCAACTTCCATCGCCACATCCCCCAGTTGGCGACCTCAATGGTCACAACACCCTATGGGGCTATGGGACATCAATAACAGAGGAGCACTTATTGAAGACCCCACCGCAAAGAGCGACCCCCGCTCGACGAACGACAAATCCTACACTTACCTTCACCCAGCGAAACCTAGGTTTTGGGTGCCTCAATGAGGCGGTTCTAACGAGTACCCACAACCTCTGTCTTGAAACAAAAATAAGAAAACTAATGTATACCCCCGTAAACCCCAGTTTTCTCTATATAAAGTGGGGTTAGGGGGTGTTCATTTCACGGACTTGGTCACGTGATAATCAGGCCACTGTGAGGAGAACCGACAATAATTGTTTAAAGTAAAACTAAGGAAAATACAACATTTGTCCTATAAGAAGTATATATGTCATTATATAGCATGTTTGAATTGACACCAGTTGAAAAGGGAAACGATCAAGAACTGATGCAGTCAGTCCTATTGCCCCCCCCCCCACCCCCCCCCCACCCCCGCCACACACGCCCACACACCAACACAAACACAATACTATAAGACATGTATTAAGCTATGGAAGCCGAAACATGGGGTTGCGACGGTAAACAAAATAGATAGCTGGTAAACCGAGTCAGCAGCTCTTTCTCAAACAGGTGGTGACTCGGATGATCTTAACGTAACTTGAGAGAACAACATAAATAACGGGGGAGGGGGGAATCAGTATCACCAACATAGCAAACAGCAAACATTAAACAGGAAAGAACCACAACAGAGTCACCGAATTGGAACGGTCAGTAATCAAGGCACTGCAAGTGCTGTTGGGGCATTTGTTTGTGAACTTTGGATAGCACGGGGGAGATGATGCATCTGCTTGGCAGTTTAAATCAGATTAAAAGAATATATATTAAATCGGTTTGATCATTGCCTTTACTTCTTTTTTGACTACATTTGAGGGTCACTAGAACTAAGTTGTTGAAATGGGGTAGCCTGCCCCAGAAAATGTGTACCATCTGAAGTATTCTGTTCTATTCTTGCATCCATACAACAGCTGATGTTTAGGGACGGTTTGGTCACCGTACAAAAATTTTCATTCCTTTCATCATAGTGTATAATTTATTTTATATCCTTTAGAATCAGCTATTCTATTGTGGAACTTCGAAACTTTGACGGTTGCTGTTTTTCTTTCCTGATTGTAAAAGTTTATCAGTGAACCGTCTTCAAACTATCTCTGAATACGATATACTGCATGCATGGTAGTTAACCAAATCACGGTTGACAACTTTGCTTCCCTCGTTAATTGTACGCCGATGGGTAAGCCCTCAGATTCTATGACGGTTCCAGCGTAAAGGCTTATTGTGGGTATTTTTAGACAACTTGTGGGTATTCCGATGGGTACTAATTGCGCACCTCTTGTGGCTGATCTGTTCTTGTATTGTTATGAAAGAGACTTCATTTTGTCGCTTTCCATTGATAACCAATCTGAAATTATTGAAGCTTTTAGCTCTACTTCTAGATATTTAGATGATTTATAAAATATTGATAATACCTATTTCGATGGTTTGATCAGTCAGATTTACCCCCTAGAACTTCAGTTAAATAAAGCAAATTCTTCTGATACCGAGTCCCCGTTTTTGGATTTACATCTATCTATTGTAGATGGATTTGTTTCGTGCAAAATTTATGATAAATGCGATGACTTTGATTTTGAGATTGTAAATTTTCCTTTTTTGGATAGTGATGTTCCTCGTGCGCCAACCTATGGCGTTTATATTTCGCAATTAATTCGATTTGCTAGAGTGTGAAGTCATGTAACTAACTTCAACACTCGTAATAAATTATTAACGGCTAAACTCCTTAATCAGGGTAATCGGTACCATAAACTACGCAGAGCCTTTTCAAAATTTTATAGACGCCTTTCTGATTTAATTTCAAAATTTAATATTGGACTTAAATCTCTTCTGCAACAAGGTCTATCGGAACCCGAATTTTATGGTGACTTAGTATATAAATTCAGAAAAATATATAACCGCAATGACTTCAGCACCCAATTTCGTAAAATCATTCTTCGATATAAAAAGATTGGGTACAACATGGATATTATACGACAGACTGCATGCATGGTAGTTAACCAAATCACGGTTGGCAACTTTGCTTCCCTCTTTAATTGCACGCCGGTGGGTCAGGCCTCAGATTCTGTGACGGCTCCAACGTAAAGGCTTATTGAGAATTAGAGAGATCAAATTCAAGGTAATGTTGGTTGGTGCCTGATGCTCTGTCTCTGGTCGGGCCCATCGGAGTCTAACTGTTGGTTTTCTTTTGCTCAGCATTTCAGTGGTTTCTTGCTGTCGAGTCCTCACCGTTGTCTAACCTCTGTGGTTCTTGGATTTTTGTGTTCACGGAGATGTTGCACTGATGAGTTAAGAAGCCTCCATGCGGACTGAACAAATTATTTGTCTAAATCGCGACGGAAGTAAGGGCGAGGATTGTTGCCACATAAAATCGATTTAAGCCCCCCAGAGGAAATCTTCCACTGACCGTTCCAAGGCGGCTCTTCTTTGGCGATTTATTTATGTTGTTGTTTGTTACTTATTGTGTGTATCACTTGTGTCTTTTGGTTTTGGATGGCCATATGGCCATTTTGTGGGAAAGTAACTGTCCTTATGGCCTTCCTTTGTTTAGGTTTCCATTATGGTCTGGTCGCTTAATGTTTGTGTTTCTTTCCATTTGGTGTCTTTTGTGGGTGGAGTAAGTTAATTGTATCAATTCCTGATCTTTGTTTTACTTCTACTTTGCTAGAGTGTGTAGTCATGTAACTGACTTCAACACTCGTAATAAATTATTAACGGCTAAACTCCTTAATCAGGGTTATCGGTACCATAAACTACGCAAAGCCTTTTCAAAATTTTATAGACGCCATTCTGATTTAATTTCAAAATTCAATATTGGACAATAGTCGCCGGTGGGTCAGGCCTCAGATTCTATGACGGCTCCAACGTAAAGGCTTATTGAAAATTAAAGAGATAATGTTGGTTGGTGCCTGATGCTCTGTCTCTGGTCGGGCTCATCGGAGTCTAACTGTTGGTTTTCTTTTGCTCCAGCATTTCAGTGGTTTCTTGCTGTCGAGTCCTCACCGTTGTCTCACCTCTGTGGTTCTTTGATTTCTGTGTTCACGGAGATGTTGCACTGATGAGTTAGGAGGCCTTCATGCGGACTGAACAAATTATTTGTCTAAATCGCGACGGAAGTAAGGGCGAGGATTGTGGCCACGTAAAATCGATTTAAGCCCCCCAGTGGAAATCTTCCACTGACCGTTCCAAGGCGGCTCTTCCGTGGCGATTTATTTATGTTGTTGTTTGTTACTTACTGTGTGTATCACTTGTGCCTTTTAATTTTGGATGGCCATATGGCCATTTTGTGGGAAAGTAACTGTCCATATGGCCTTCCTTTGTTTGGGTTTCCATTATGGTCTGGTCGCTTAATGTTTGTATTTCTTTCCCTTTGGTGTCTTTTATGGATGGAGTAAGTTAATTGTATCAATTCCTGATCTTTGTTTTACTTCTACTTTTTAAATCTCTTCTGCAACAAGGTCTATCGGAACCCGAATTTTATGGTGACTTAGTATATAAATTCAGAAAAATATATAACCGCAATGACTTTAGCACCCAATTTCGTAAAATCATTCTTCGATATAAAAAGATTTGGCACAACATGGATATTATACGACAGACTGCATGCATGGTAGTTAACCCAATCACGGTTGGCAACTTTGCTTTCCTCTTTAATTGCACGCCGGTGGGTCAGGCCTCAGATTCTATGACGGCTCCAACGTAAAGGCTTATTGAAAATTAGAGAGATAATGTTGGTTGGTGCCTGATGCTCTGTCTATGGTCGGGCTCATCGGAGTCTAACTGTTGGTTTTCTTTGCTCCAGCATTTCAGTGGTTTCTTGCTGTCGAGTCCTCACCGTTGTCTCACCTCTGTGGTTCTTTGATTTTTGTGTTCACGGAGATGTTGCACTGATGAGTTAGGAGGCCTTCATGCGGACTGAACAAATTATTTGTCTAAATCGCGACGGAAGTAAGGGCGAGGATTGTGGCCACGTAAAATCGATTTAAGCCCCCAGTGGAAATCTTCCACTGACCGTTCCAAGGCGGCTCTTCTGTGGCGATTTATTTATGTTGTTGTTTGTTACTTACTGTGTGTATCACTTGGGTCTTTTGGTTTTGAATGGCCATATGGCCATTTTGTGGGAAAGTAACTGTCCTTATGGCCTTCCTTTGTTTAGGTTTCCATTATGGTCTGGTCGCTTAATGTTTGTATTTCTTTCCCTTTGGTGTCTTTTATGGGTGGAGTAAGTTAATTGTATCAATTCCTGATCTTTGTTTTACTTCTACTTTATGTTGGTTGGTACCTGACGCTCTGTCTCTGGTCTGGCCCATCGGAGTCTAACTGTTGGTTTTCTTTTGCTCCAGCATTTCAGTGGTTACTTGCTGTCGAGTTCTCACCGTTGTTTCATCTCTGTGGCTGTTTATTTTTTGTATTAAAGGAGATGTTGCACTGGTGAATTAGGAGGTCTTCATGCGCACTGAACAAATTATTGGTCTTAATCGCGACGGAAGTAAGGACTATGAATGTGGCCGCATAAAATCGATTTAAGCCCCCCCCCCCCCCCCCTCCCATTGGAATTCGTTTCCGCTGACCTTTCCAAGGCGGTTCTTCTGTCGCGGTTTATTTTTGTTATGGTTTGTCTTTGGGTGTTTGTGTCGCTTATATCATTTTATTTTGGATAGCCTATTGGCCATTTTGTGGGAAAGTAACTGTCCTTTTGGCTTTCCTCCATTTTTGTTTCCATTAGTGTCTGTTGTTTCATGTTTGTGTTTCTTTCCTTTTAGTGTCTCTGATGGGAGCTGTGGGTTAATTGTATCGATTCCTGATCATTGCCTCCACTTCTTTTTTTCACACTCGGAATAGATATATTCATCCGTAACTTCATTCATAAATTGTGTAATGTAAAATTTAAAATTAATGAAAAGTAAACAGTAGGAAATGTGCGTTCATGTTATAAATTGATGGAACGTACAAATTATAATACAGTGAAATTCCGCTGTTAAGACCACCTAAAATGAGGACTAATTCTGCTATAAGAGGCTTATTTTGAAGGGTACACATAAATTTTGTTGGTGTTTTCTGCATCCAATGTCCTCTGGTCAAGGACCACCTTTGGGACTGTTCAAAAGGGGTCTTTAAGACCAACCACTGTTGAACAGTCTTAAGCTAGGAATTTTACTAAATATGTTTCATCGACATTTTTGTGGATCTTTCGAAACTATTTTGCACATGCACGCATCTTCATGGCGGTGATTAGGCTGGCTGCATTAAGGTGAGAGTTCAATATACTGCTTACAAAGGGACAATTGCTGATAACAATCGCACCAAAAGGACTGGTGGGTTTAAGTATACTTTACGGGATCCAAACCCTCACCCTCCCTTTTCACAGTTGTTCAAACATGTTACAAAATACAAGATACAAGAATTTCTTATTTAACGTCGGTCATATTACAACGAACACCATTAGCTATATAAGCTATTTCCCGACAAACAAGAGTATAATTATAACAACTAAAAGCGGCTGCAAGAAAGACAAACAATAATAATATAATACATTTAGCTTACCTAATAAAGAAGTAAGAAAGATGTGTATAGTTATAAAATCTGAGATGCATACAAGTCTGCTATACAAGTAACAATTCGAAGAATAAAAATTAAGATATTCTTATTTTAAAGGAAAATTAAAAAGTATGCCAGCACATAGTTTTGATATAAATAGATTTGGTAAATAATGCTAATGATAACAACAAAAAATTAATAAATAAATAAAACATAAAAATATATAAAAATGTAATAGTAATGATGAAAAGAAATAAAAAAAAGAAAAAAAAAAGAAGAAAAAACAAACAAACAAAGACTATATTTATGTCTATTCATATACACATACATAAACCGGCCCCGATAGCTCAGTCGGTAGAGTGTCCGCTCCGGGGAACGGGAGGTCTCGAGTTCGATCCCGGGCCGCGACATACCAAAGTCGTTAAAAATGGTACTAGCTGCTCCTCGTTTGGCACTCAGATTTACGGGGTAGAGCTAGGACTGGTCGATCCAGTGTCAGGATAATGTGACTGGGTGTGGTATCATGTAATGTGTCTGGGACATGATACTTCAGTGAGGCAGCACTATAAACGTAAGCATTGAGCTCCCTGTCGCAACCAGACAACGTCGTGATATGACTGAAAAATTGTTGAAAGCGACGTTAAACCCGAATTCACACACACACACACAATACACATACATACATATACAAAAGTGCACAGTGCACATGGGGAGAACATAAAACAGAATGAAACACACACGAACATTAGAACTGATAAAAAGAAAAAAAACAGACACATAAAAACACGAACCAAGACAATAAACACAGAAAACTGACCTTTTCAGCTGTCACACATGGTACAGTTGCACTTAGGGCCTGCCCAAGTGCGGACCAGGCTCTTGAACTAGCAGAAGCTTTCGGCTTTTCTGATTTCATTTGGAAGGCTATTCCACACCCGGGCAGCCTCCAACCTAAATGACTTTCGGCCATATGTGACAGTTCTGACGTTCGGTATCTTGGCTGTGTTTTCATACCTGAAAGTATAAGAAGTCTGTTTCAATTCAATGAGGTCTTTGAGATATACAGGGGACATGTTATTTATGCATTTGTACGTTTTTGCAGCAATACAACGCAGTCTGCTCATATGAAGTGTAGGTAGCTCCACTCTGTTTGAAGCTCTTCATAGCTCGAAGTGTAGTCATTAAAAACCACCATGCCCTGTATTGAAGCTTTTCTATTTTTTCTGTGTTTGTCTTGCTGCAGAAATGCCAAATAAGAGGACAGTAATTAAAATTGGATTTTATAAAATATTTAAAAATTAATAATCTTGTTTCCACTGTCCAGAATTTGCTGAGTCTTTGCAAAACATTGAGCTGTCGGCCTGCCTTCATGCAGATCTTTTTAATTTGAATATCAAAATTGAGCATGAAGTCCAGCTCGACACACAAGAGTTTGACATTTTCCTCACAGGGAATCTTGACACCAGCCACATTGACATGCTTCATCTGGTCGAAAGTTTTCCTTCCAGCAGAGAAAGCCTGAAATTTATAAGGATTGGCCTGCATTTGATTTAAATTAAACCAATCAATTAGTGTGAGGCTTTCACTTTCGAGAGTTTGTTTGAGGATGTCGAGTTCCTTGTGCCAGTATGAAATAGTGTTGTCATAAGCATAATTGTATATCTTCGAAAAAGTAATAAAATAGAAGATATCATTGACAAAGATATTGAATATGAGAGGCCCAAGGATTGAACCCTGAGGGACTCCCTTGATGATCTCTGCCCATGAGCTGATAATAATTCCAATTTTAACCCTCTGTGTTCTGTTTGAGAGGTAGCTAGCCAAAAGCCTACACGAACTGTCTGAGACCCCATACGCTTTGAGTTTCTCTATTATCAGGTCAGGGAGGAGGCAATCAAAGGCCTTAGACAAAGCCTTCCAAAGCTGCTCTCCAGTCTTCCACAATGCGAAGCAAGGTTGTTTGGCAGCCATATAAGGTTCGGAAGGCCGAAAGGTAGTTGTCAAAGATTTTACTGAAGTGGACTGTAAGTTGGTGACTAAGAAGCCGCTCATATAAATTTTTGATAATGATGGTAAGATACTAACAGGGCGGTAGTTTTTTGGAATAAAAGGGTCATATTTTTTGTAAATTGGTGTAACCAGTGCTTTTTTAGTTGTGAGGGGAAAATTTCCTTGCTCAGCATTGTGTTGGCTATGTTGCAGATTGGTAGAGTTAATGATGGCATGGCCATTGTAATAATTTTGGGCGGTAAAGAATCTACTCCCGTTGCTTTTTTTATGCAGTTTTCAACTTGTTTTTCAGATATGGTTCTAAATTCAAAAAATTCATTAGAATTATTTTCTTTAATTTTCTGTATACTTGGGTGGTCATCATTAACCTGTGTGGCGTTATTTATGCCAATATTTTTGGCAATGTTGATGTAGAAGTCGTTCATGTTTTCACTTACGACTTGTTGATGTGAGATCAATTTCTCATCTTCCTTCAATATGATATTTGAATCATTTTTGCTATGTTCTTTTGAGACAGGAAAGGTTTGGTGGTGGGCCAAAAATCCTTAGACTTTGGCCCCCACCACATCTTTCTTCTAGGAAGTATACTGGAATTGATTCTCTTTTAAGTTTTGTTTTCATGTTCCTGAGTTTTGTAAAGTTTTTCCAATTTCAGGTGTTTTAGTCATATTGTATTTGTTCCTAGCCTGTCGTGTTTTATAGATTACCTTTCTATATTGAGAAATCAAATATGGTGGGGGTTAGCTTTTGGTGTGTTGGAGCATGCTGATCGACAATCTCTCTGAGCAGCAGATCATGGGCCCAGTAAATGCCATCAATATCATCAAAGATATGGGCAACATGAAATGGAACTCGAGGGAGATCACCGTTCAGCTGTGTTTCATCAAGATAATCCAAACGTAACTAAAAAGAATCTTTACATGACACAACCCATACACATAAGCGAACTATTTGTGGTTTTAATTTCAGTCCTTTTCTGCAAATTATTTTCAAATCTCAAACTTGAGAACTCGCTTGAAATAATATGGTACGAATCACCCTAGGTTGGACTTGTTGTCTATGCAGATACGTGCGCGTGTGCGTTTCAGTGTAGCTTCGAAGCATTTGCATCTAAATATGACACATTTCTTCTTACACCCGCAGCATCTTCGCTTCATGAGGCGGTTCTAACGAGTACAAACACTCTATATTTTGAGCACGCGTACCAACAATATATATATTTGAGCGGAAATAAGAAAAAAATCAGAATTTTTTTCATCTTAAAATTTTCTTTTTTTTTTTTTTTTTTTTTTTTTTTCGGTGATAAAGTTCACAATGTATTTGTATAGGAGTGTTTTCGTAATGGACTTTTCATGCGACAGCTACTCTCCGTCGCGGAAACAAAAATTGACATATGGTGATTGGGGCGATTTTGGAAAATAATAAACATCATTCGGGATTAATGTAATGAGAAGATAGAACATTTATTACATGCTGATAATTCTAGAATCATTCAGCAACGTATTTATTATGCATTAGTGGAAAGAGCAGACAACATAATTCTGCAATATTCCACAATATCTGTCCTCATGACGAGATAAATAGCCGTTTAATGCAGAGGCTGAATTTACGACTGAAAAGCTAATGGCAATTTAATTTAGCTTATGAGAAAATGGTATAGATATGCCGTCAGCAAGCGCCCATAAGGACCTGCACATACATGACGATAACACACCCGTGCGACATAGTGCATTTTTCACATCTCCAAAATGGCTTCTTTTTTAAGAAAACCCGTGATATATTTCTTATTTATACTGCAAACATAGGTTGTGGGTGCTCGTTAGAACCGCCTCATTGAGGCGGTTCTAACGAGTACCCACAACCTATGTCTTGGAGTAGAAATAAGAAAAATAATGTATACCCCCTAAACCTCAGTTTTCTCTATATAAAGTGGGGTTTAAGGGGTGTTTATTTCAAGAATTTGTTCACGTGATGGCTGTTTGCAGATATGAAAAGGTCTTGACGTTGCTTCATACAAGACACGAGGCTTAGTCCCGAGGATCTGGATTAAAAACAAAACGTCCAAAAGATCACTGCTCGGCGTTATTGGACATAGTTCCCGTGGACCACTGTTCGATTTGATTGATTGATTGATTTTTTGTTTTACGTCCCCGTCAACATTATAAAGGTCATTTTGGAGACGTTGCTTCCACTTTTGTGGGACTTTTACCCAACATTGAGATGGAATGACATCTAAAGCGCAATGAAACCAAAAGGGTTTATAGGCATGGACGGTCCGACTCTAAGTGAGTTACCAGTACTCATGTGCGCGATCAGTTGCAGCTGTGTGTGGAAGCACCATGCGGCCAAAACTATTTCTTCAAGCCCCGATGGGCGGGGGCGAAGGATCACTGTTCGAAATTCTGTACTGACAAGCATGACTCTGTGATAACGAACTGTGATCTTTGGTGCAAATTTTCCAACAGTGATCCGAGGGACTTTGTCTCATGACTCAGAACAGTGATCCTCGTGAACCGCCTCGTGATTCCGAACAGTGATCCATGAGACTTTGTCTCATGATTCCGAACAGTGATCAATGAGACTATGTCTCATGATTCGGAACAGTGATCCTCGGGCCCTGTCCTGTGATTCCGAGAATTGATCCTCAGGATTATGTCTCGCGATTCACACCAGTGATCCTCGGCATTATGTCTCGTGATTCAGAACAGTGATACCCGAAACTATGTCTCGCGTTTCCGAACAGTGATCCTCGGGACTACCATGTCTCGTGATTCAGAACAGGGAAACTCAGAGCTACATGTATGTCCCGTGATTCCAATTTGTGATCCTAGGGACTATGTCTCGTGAATCCGAACAGTGGTCCTCGGGACTATTATGTCTCATGATTCAGAACAGTAATCATCCAGACTTGTCTCGCGTTTCCAAACGGTGATCTTCGGTACTGTAATGTCTCGTGATTCAGAACAGTGATCCTTGTAACTATGTCCCTTGGTTCCAAACAGTGACCCTCGGCATTATGGCTCGTGGTTCCGAACAGTGAACTTGAACCAGATCAGTAATCATCGTGACTTTGTCACGAGTTTCCAAATTGTGGTTCTCGGAGCTGTCTTTTCAGAATGTGATCCAACAGACTGTCGCTCTTGATTCAAATCAAAACATTGATCCTCGGGATTTAGTCTTGTGATTCAGAACAGTGATCCTAGGGTCTATGCCTTGTGTTTCCGAACCTTGATCTTCGGTTCTATGCATCGCGTTTCCGAAAATTGTTTGTGTTTGTTTGATTTGAGGTTTAACGTCCCCGTCCACACTGTATATGCCATTTTGGAGACGTTGCTTCCAATTTTGTGGGGTTTTTTACACGACATTGAGGTGAAATGACATCTTAAGCCCTGTCGCCCAATGAAACCAATAGGGTTTATAAGCATGGGCGGACCGACCCGCACGGCTCTGCCTGGGCAGGCTTAGATCCTCTATGGGGTTAACCAGTACACGAGTGCGGTCAGCATCATGCAGCCTATATATTTCGTCAAGCCCCGATTGGCAGGGGCCGGTTTCCGAACATTGATCTTCGGTGCTGTGTCTCTTGATTGCGAACAGTGATCCTCAAGACTACGTTTATTGATTCCGATCAGCGATCCTCGAGATTATGTCTCGTTGTTCAGAACAGCGATACCCGGGACAATGTCTCGCGTTTCCTAACATTGATCTTCTGAACTATGTCTTGCGTTTCCGAACAGTGATCTTCAGTACTATGTCTTGGTTCAGAACATTGATCCTTGGGACAATGTCTCTTGATTCCGAACAGTAATCATCGGAACTTTACCTCGTTATACAGTTTGTTTGTTTGATTTGAGGTTTAACCTCCCCGTCAACACTGTAAAGGTTATTTTGGACACGTTGCTTCCAATTTTGTGGGACTTTTGCCCGACATTGAGATGAAATGACATCTCAAACCATGCCACCCAATGAAACCAATAGGTTAATAAGCATTGACGGGTCCGACTCGCACCGCTTTGCTTTGCAAGCTTAGATCCTCTACGCGGTTTACCAGTATTCGTGTGCGGGTCGGATTCAGCTCTGCGTGGAAGAATAATGCAGCTCATCTATTTGTTGAAGCCCCGCTGGGCGGGGGCTTACCTGATTATACAGTACAGTGATCCTCGGGTCTATGTCTCACGTTTCAGAACAGTAATTGTCGGGAAAATTTCTCACGTTTTCGAATAATGATCCTCAAGACTATGTATCGTGATTCAAACACGTATCCTCGGGACTATGTCTCGTGATGTCTAAACGTTACCTTCGGTTGTATGTTCCGTAATGAAGACACGTGATCCTGGCATGTGTGCCTCCTGATGTGAATGGTCGTTTTTTTTTTTTTTTTTTTTTTTTTAATTCTCCTCTCATCAACATCATGATAGCCTTTTGCTTTCGGCGCTTTCTGTCTGTTCATTGTGTCAAGTGATTTTGCTGCGTCAGTTTTGTTTAAAGAAGTGGCTTTCGTCTAGCGATTCCTATATCATATTGCTGATAGATTAATTTAAGGTACATGTACATGTACATGTCCCTTGCTTCTGTTTAATTAACTTGTTTGAATCGCCGGCTTCGGAAGCTCAGTCGGATGCGCGTCTGACTGGTGATCAGGAGGACGCGGGTTCGATGCCTGCCGGTGTCGGCAACTTTATTTCGTGGAGATTGATCTTGAAATGTTTTCTACGGTCATTCTCTCCCTTCCGCTGATTCAAGAAGGACAGTTGTCAGTTTCTGGCGGAAGAATGTCACTGTCCTGCCTTACCGCATACGTATAAGCCTGCCCAAGAAAAGTTTTGATAGGTAAACTGACCGGCTCAAAAGTGACCTAGATAGTGTTGACTGGGCCGTTAAACTCAAACACAAACAAACAAAACTTGTTTTAATCGTTCGAAATACAATTGTTATGAATATTAAGAAAACAATTGCATGTGTATCTAAATAGACCCCCAGCACTTTCCCTTATCTGGAACTATTCCACCAGCTGATCAGGTTAAAACACCCCGTGGGACACAGTGAATTCAATACTGATATTTTTGTGATGACAAATTGTCATCTTTTTTCTTGTATCGGCGACAAATATGTTTGGAAACAAGGAATACACCACGGAACTGGAAAATATTGAGTGTACATGTCTTTGGGGCCAGACTAGCTAGTTTCGGCCAATTAAGCCTCATCAGTGACCCTCAGATATTTTCAAAATTCAACAATGGAATCAATGATCCCAAAGGACAACAAATATACTATGATGCAGGGCAGTGAGACTTTTTACGGCCGCCACACATTCCCAGACACCAGCTGTAGTGACGTCAAATATGTTCTAGAAAGGGTTATCCTTTGGAAGCAAGGAATACACAACAGAGCTTGAAAATATGGAGTGTACATGTTTTCTGGGCCAGACTAGCTAGTTTCGGCAAATTAGGCCTCATCAGTGACCATCAAATATTTTCATAATTCAACAATGGAATCAATGGTCTCAAAGGACAAGAAAATATACACTACACACATTCCCAGACACCAGCTGTCGTGGCGTAAAATATGTTCTCAGGGAGGCGGTTCTAACGAGTACCCACACTCTATGTTTCGATTAGAAATAAGAAAAACCTCATTTTTCATCACAAATGCCTGTTTAAGATATATGAATGACGCCACTTTAGCACATTGATCTGCTATCCTCGTAAAACTCAGCCTGTGCACAACTCAGAATACAACTCGCATAGTTTACATGAAGAAATATTGACTTAATGGCCATTCATCAGCGCGCAGCAAAGACTCTGGTCATCATTACGATAAAACATCCGTGTGAGTGAGAAAGTGAGTGTTTGAGTTTTACGTAACACCACTAGCTAAGGTCATACGGAGACGGGGCCTTGGTTTAAAGACTCATCCGAAAGTCTGGAGAAGCCCGGGATTGATCATGTGACCCCTGGTTAAAAAAGCGAGTAGCATAATCACTACACCACTGAGGCTTCTTACACATCCATGTGACATAGTGTATTATCAGATTATATCATATCGCCAAAACAGTTATTCTTCTATTTGTTTAGATACATGTATTTAGACTTCTAATATAGGTTGTGAGTGCTCGTTAGAACCGCCGCATTGAGTCGATGAAATTTTTCAGATGAATGTCAAATAATGTACATGCAAGTAATGATCAGGAATCTGGTATGTATCTACACTGTTTGCAGAAGGTAATAACATATTCTGGTTCAGCATGACAATTATCACGAAAACACGCCTATATAATTTTGATCCCCTTGAACCCCACTTTTATATACTAACACTGGGGTTTAGAGGGGTAAAACTTATTTTTCTTTTGTCTGCTCTAAAATATAGATTGTGGGTACTTGTTAAAACCGCCTCGATGAGGCGGTTCTAACGATTATCCGCAATCTATATTTTGAGCAGAAATAATAAAAAATTTTATCGACTTTGTGCTATTGACAAACGTTTGTCAATAGACACTCCGTAAAAATATCACGATTTTTCATCTTAAAATTTTAACTTTTTCGGCGGTAAAGTTTACAATGTATTTATATAGGCGTGTTTTCGTCATGATGAATAATCCCGACATCACGAACACGCCTATATAATTCTGACCCCCTTAAATCCCACTGTTATTTAGTAAAACTAGGGTTTACACGGATAAGCCTTATTTTTTTCTTATTTCTGCTCTAAAATATAGAATGTGGGTACTCGTTACAAACGCCTCGATGAGGAGCAGAGAAAAAAGAAAATAATCACAATTTTTCATGTTAAAAATTCCGTATTACGGCGGTAAAATTTACAAATGAGTGTTTTTGATTGGCGTGTTTTGTAATGACAAATAAAACGCTGCCTTGAGACATAGCTTATCACATTTTTATAACATACATTTTGTTAATCAGACCCACATGACATAACATGTTATACAAGAGTTCAGATGAAACTATTTTAAATTACAAATTGTTTGAAGATAAAATCACATGATTCTTCAGATTCATTAACCCCAAGCAAAGATGGAAATTCCCAACAGAAAGAAGGCATGATTATATCTTGTTTTTGCACTGAACAAAACAATCCTTGAAATATCTAGGATTTGTATCATAATTTCGCTCTGAATACCAGCCATCAATTTGAAAGTTCAGTTTATTTATTGTTTTATCATGTTAACAAGTTGGTCTGTAAACTCCAATTTAGAGTGACACATGTAAACTGATGACTTATCAAGCACCTACACAGTCTATGTTTGGTGGAGTAAATGAGAGAAAATGACCCAAATAGTGTTGATGTATTGTAAAAGATGCACTTTTGTTACACAGGCATGTTACATGAATGGTTCAAACAACGTTGATGAGTAGTGAGAACTTGATGTGATCAATATGCTGTTGAGTGGGTAATTTTGTTTGTTTGGTTTGTATTAGAGTTTTACGGCCCAGTCAACACTATTTAGGCCATTTTTGAGCCGGTCAGTTTACCTATCAATACTTTCCTGGGCAGGCTTATACGTAAGCGGTTAACCAGTTCAGTGCACATTCTTTCGCCAAAAACTGACAACTGCCCTTCTTGAATCAGCGGAAGGGAGAGAATGACCGTAAAAAAGATTTCATGATCAATCTCCACGAAAGAATGTTGCCGACCCCGGCGGGAGTCGAACCCGCGTCCTCCTGATCACCAGTCAGACGCGCATCCGACTGAGCCACTGAGGCCGGCATTGAGTGGGTAATGAATGTATTTGGGATTATGTTGATGGGGCTATGAAACATTACAAGCTTTTACAGATAGAAAATTGAACCGTTTTTACCTTGCATATATTTTAATCCAGTCTTTCGATATTTTCATAAAATGCACTATACATTGAGGTGTTTACTTTGGAATATGATCAAATCTACTGACATTGAATTTGGCCTTTCAATTATGTATTACGCAAGTAACATGTGCTGTAATTCAAATACTTTTGCGGGAGAAAAAGCAAGTGCAGTTTACATAAAACCTTAAATGTTTCTACAAAACGTCAATCACAGGGGTGCATGTTTCCGTTTACGCCAATCATGTGGACAGTGTATGAGTGCATAGTACCCTGCAGGTGTGTGCTTACGTGGTCAGCAGGTGTTGATATTTAATCCAGTCTTTCGATATTATCATTAAATGCACTGTACATTGAGGTGTTTACTTTGGAATATGATCAAATCTATTGACATTGAATTTGGCCTTTCAATTATGTATTACGCAAGTAACATGTGCTGTAATTCAAATACTTTGGCGGGAGAAAAAGCAAGTGCAGTTTACATAAAACCTTAAATGTTTCTACAAAACGTCAATCACAGGGGTGCATGTTTCCGTTTACGCCAATCATGTGGACAGTGTATGAGTGCATAGTACCCTGCAGGTGTGTGCTTACGTGGTCAGCAGGTGTTGAGATACTTTTAACATTTCGGTTAATGATGGACGTTTGGTATAAACAGAAACTGTGTTAACGTGAGAACAAAAGCCTATGGAATGCTCTGAAACGTATAAAACATCCAGTTTGATCATGTCAAATCAGTCAGGTTTTCAGTTATGTAAGATACGTGTTCAGTATATCGGGCTAGATCTAGTCCTGGACACTACCTGCCTCAGAAGCTTTCAAATTTCGATATGTTATAATATGTAACATTGAAATTTTGAAAGAGACCATTTTACTTGGTCAGAAAATAAAACAAAACAGAAACTTTCTGGCTTTAATTATTTGCGAATTACTATCACTTTATTAGTGTAAAACTATACGATCATGGTTAAACCCCGCTTTATGGCGTGAGTTACGTCATATAAAGCTGAACCTTATTTGATTTAATTGGAGGTTTTACGTCCCCGTCAACGCTGAATTCTTCTAGAAGTTGTTGGTGTAAAAACGTCCATATTCTTAAGATACACCGAACAGGACAGATGATTGGTGAAACCACTCCCACTTTCTGTCTGGCACCAAGAGGGATTTGTATCTAGCCTTCGCGCAAACAGTTATTAACAAAGTCCTTGGTTCTAGTACAGTATATACAATATTCGAACCAGGATTCGAAGCAAGAAAGAACTAATCAGTCAAAAACGGACATTGATTATATAGAAAGAAAATGCAAAGAAGATAAGGACTCCTTTGTTGTCTCGCGGGAAATAAAGAAACATACGTCAATGTGTCAATCAGACATTCATCATATTAACATATCCGTGAAATGAACAGCCCCTCTTAAGCCCACTTTAAACAGAGTAATTTCGGGTTTACAGGGATTTACATTATTTCTTTATTTTTTATCATTATTTTTTTTTAATTATTGTTGTTAGATTGAGGGTACTCGTTAGAAGAAAACTTAGATTGTGGGTACTCGTTAGAACCGCCACAGTGAGGCGGCTGTAACGAGCTCGAGCACCACAATCTATGATAAGAGCAGTAATGAGGAATATATATTACAAAAAAAAAATCTGAAAATTACCTGTTTCACAGATATGAAATGCGCCATTGTAGCACACAGGAGTGTTATCGTAATGTGGTCATATTATAGAGCCAGAATCATCATTTTATTAGGAATGTGGTACATGTCCTGATTTAGTTGCAGCCTTCACTGACAAAGTATTTAATCAACATGTTCAATGTATGTACACGCTATTGTCAACCACTAACAACCACAAAGACTGTGGCTCTGATAGAATGGGGCGTAAAAAACTCACTCAAAGGCCCCACCCCTTCCACCACACCCTCCACATCCACTGTTGAGCAGCGAACTGAAATCGTTAAAGCAAGCGTATGCTCACCAGAACTTTTTTCTACAGGCAGACGTGTGCATGAGGAACAGACGTTGCTCCTACATTTGTTTTGTATCCAACCCTATTACATACGTGTATAATATATACTATAAGTTTAGAACGAAGCGAACCATTTTTTTATTAATTTTGGATGGTCCTACATGTAGCTAGTACCTATTAGATCTGTCATTTTGTCACAAAAATGACATAAATGTACACCATTGATTCCCGACTTTCTATGTAAAAAGTAGAGTTTGGATAGCCAATTGACCATTTTGTGGGAAAGTAACTGTCCTTTTGGCTTTCCGCTATTGGTGTTTCCATTAGGGTCTAGTTATTCTTGTTGGTGTCTCAGTTGGTAGGTGTGGGGTTAATTGTATTGATTCCTGGTCATTGCCTTCACTTCTATTTTACATGGGTGTACATCACACGGTCTTGACATTGGGTCATTGGTATAATACCATTGGTATTTGCTTCTTAAATGCTACCTGTATGCAGGGTTCGTTCAACCTTCATTGGTCATCTGGACATCATTAGATTAAGTACAAGCGCTTAAACAATCGACCCAAAAAGAGAGTCAACGTAATTTATCGTAGCATATCTCGTTTGTTTACTTGATTGTGACAGACAAGATGAAACTCTACTGAAAGATGTTCCCAAGCGTATAATATATACTCAAATTAATGTCAGAGTAATTTTGAAAGTAAAGCTATATTCTACGGAACCCGGGAAGGGACATGCATTATTTTAATATGTTGTGCGAAGAATATTTTAAGTTGTGCGAAGAAGATTTTATCTTGTGTGCACAAGATAATAAGTTGTGCGCACAAAATATTATGTTGTCCACACAAGATCTTTGTTGTGCAAACAAGCTGATATCTTGTGCGCACAAGATATTAAGTTGTGCGAACAAGATATTATCTTGTGCGCACAATATATTATGTTGTTCACACAAGATATTATCTTATGCGCACAAGATATTATGTTGTTTGCATAACATATTAAAGCAAATTGCATGTCCCTTCCAGGGTTTCGTAATGTTCGCCCTGCGATTTTAGAAATGGCACATGAGTTCATCCGCTGCCCCCGCCTATCGGGGCTTGAAGAAATAGATGGGCTGCATGATGCTTCCACGCAGAGGTGAAACCGACCCGCACACGAGTACTGGTAAACCGCTTAGAGGATCTAAGCCTGCCGAGGCAAAGCCGTGCGAGTCTGTCCGTCCATGCTTATAAACCCTATTGGTTTCATTGGGCGGCAGGGCTTGAGATACCATTTCATCTCAGTGTCGGGTAAAAGTCCCACAAAATTGGAAACAACGTCTCCAAAATGACTTTTTGCAGTGTTGACGGGGACGTTAAACCTAAAATCAAACAAAAAACATGAGTACGTCCAAGTAATTATGTGCAATCACTTAGAATGTTTCCAAAGTACGGCTGAGACCAATCAAGTGTTTTCGGGTCGATTGTTTAGTTGTTCAATGCTGAAGTCCACGTGACTATCACTGACTGGTAGGAAATCCAGGTTAAAAAATTGCCTTGCTATTCTTATCACTATGAGGTCAGAGTGTAGCGTAAGTCAGTTATCTATAGAATCTGGACTGGAAATCATTGTACAATAGAAGTGGAGGCAATGACCAGGAATCGATACAATTAACCCACAGCTCCCATCAGAGACACCAAAGGAAACGAAACACAAACATGAAACAACAGACACCAATAGAAACATCAACAGCGGAAAGCCAAAAGGACAGTTACTTTCCCACAAAATGGCCAATAGGCTATCCAAAATAAAATAATATAAGCGACACAAACACCAAAAGACAAACCATAACAAAAATAAACCGCGACAGAAGAACCGCATTGGAACGGTCAGCGGCAACGAATTTCACTGGCGCTTAAATCGATTTTACGTGGCCACAATCCTCGCCCTTACTTCCGTCGCGACAGTGTTGTTCCTTGTGCGGCATCCTATGACATTTATGTAAAGTTAGAAAAATATATACGTGCAATGATTTCAGTACCCAATTTCGTATAATTATTCTTCGATATAAAAAGATCGGTTACAATATAAAGGTAATACGACAGACTGCATGCATGGTAGTTAACCCAAACACGGTTAATAACTTTGCTTCCCTCTTTCATTGCACGCCGGTGGGTCAGGCCTCAGATTCTAATACGGTTCCAGCGTAAAGGCTTACTTAATTAAATGGTGGTTGGAACTTGATGCTCATCGGAGTCTAACTGTTGGTTTTCTTTTCCTCCAGCATTTCAGTGGTTTCTTGCAGTCGAGTCTTCACCGTTGTTTCATCTCTCTTGTGTTTTTAGAGATGTTGTACTGATGAGTTAGGAAGCCTTCATTGCGGATTGATCAAATCATTTGCCTTAATCGAGACGGAAGTGGGGGCGAGGATTGCGGCCGCGTGGGATAGATTTAAGCCAGTCAGTCAAAATCGTTTCACTGACCGTTCCAGGGCAGTTTTTCTTTCATGGTTTATTTTTGTTGTGGTTTGCCTTGTTGTGTGTGTCGCTTGTATATTTTTATATTGGATAGTCAACTGGCCATTTTGTGGAAAAGTAACTGTCATTTTGGCTTCAATTGATGTTTCAATTGGGGTCTTGTTATTTAATGTTTGTGTTTCTTTCCCTTTGGTGTCACTGATGGAGGGGTGGGTTATTTGTATAGTTTCCTGATCATTGCCTTCAATTCTATCTTTATGGATAATTGTTGAACACTACGGTGCACATTCTTTGGCCAACCCAGCAGGTATCGAACCCACGACATCCTTATGCGCATCCGACTGAGCTACCGCGGCCGGTTTTGTATGTGTCACATGTGCCACATACGGGCTAGTTCGTTAGTTACAATGTACCAGCAAATAATACACGTTTTGGTTGATAGTAACGATTAATTTTCCCCGAAGGGACATGTCGAACTTAAATATTGTAAAACCCATTTCCACCATGCAGACAGCCTTGTACAGGTGCCTATGTAAATTTGTAGATTCAGATGAGCCGTCTCAATAGGAGCAACACTATTTGTCATTGAAAGCCGCAATTTACAAGAATAGACGTATCCGAGTTCAGGCATGGAGGAGTATACTTTAGAAACTCAGGGGCGAAATGGTTAATATGAAGAATGTTGCTATTTATTATACGCCAAATTTTAAACCCTATACCCCTCAAGGCGTTCCATTACATTTAATAACGCATGCAACCACTTCCCTCTCGTAGAGCAAATTTGCGAGGTCTCATCAGAAGGGGTGCCAGTGAGTGCGGAGCAAAAGGAATCATTGAAGCTGGGCAGAAACGCGCAAAGTCAGAGCTGGGGCATCACTAACAGAGCTGTCTTCCTCTAGCCTCTGTTGCTCTCTCTGCAACAGACGATTCAGAGCTAGAATTGGTCCCATCAACCATCTTAGAACAAACAAACAGTCACACTTCTCAAATATGATTAAGACTGGTCATTGTCAGTAATGCCAGACGAACTATTATTATTGTCATTGGACATAAATGTAAATAATACATGTGGCTTATAAACAACCCATTTTTGGTATATTTGTATCGGAGGGGGTTTGGAGACGGGGTTTGGGAGGGCGCGCCTCTTAAAAAGAAGTAGAGGCAATGATCAGGAATCGATATTGTTAACCCACAGCTCCCATCAGAGACACCAAAAGGAAAGAAACACAAACATTTAACAAGAGACCATAATGGAAATATCAATAGCAGAAAGCAAAAAGGACAGTTACTTTCCCACAAAATGGCCAACTGGCTATCCAAAACAAAAAAAAATGTAAGCGACACAAACACCCAAAGACAAACCATAACAAAATAAACCGCGACAGAAGAACCGCCTCGGAGCGGTCAGTGAAATGAATTCCACTGGAGGGGGCTTAAATCGATTTTACTTGGCCACAATCCTCACCCTTACTTCCGTCTATTCTAAAAGAAAAGAATTCGTTGTTTTCTTTGGCTTAGATACAGTCAAACTCCTATGACTCGAATACCTTTGGGACCATGCAGATTAGTTCGAGACACGGCTAGTTTGAGCCTCTGAGGACTAATTAACCTTAAGCGAATACGCCGACTGATCTTAGTCTTCGCTTGGCGCACATGCATGAGGGACACCAGTCGCTTGACAATGCCCATTTAAAATTCCATTGCGATAAACACTCAAGCGAAAATATGCATTTTTCTCATCTACAACAAGCATAATTGTCTGATGAAAATTCGTGATATTGATCTTGTTTGTACTGCAAACATAGGTTGTGGGTGCTCGTTAGAACCGAGTACCCACACCCTATTTAGGCGGTTCTAACGTGTACCAACAAACTATGTACTGGAGCAGAAATAATAAAAAATAATGTCTTCTCTGTATAAAGTGGGGCTAAGGGGTTGTTCATTTCACGGACCTGTTCCCCTAACCCACAGAATGGCCTAATATGGAATCTGCAATGATTTTCTTTGAACTGGAGCAGAAATAAGAAAAATAATGGCTTCTCTGTAATAAAGTGGGGCTAAGGGGTTGTTCATTTCACGGACCTGTTCCCCTACCCCTCAGAATGTCCTAATATGGAATCTCATCACGTAAACAAGCCCGTGAAATGAAGACCCCACTAAACCCGACTTAATATAGAGAAAACTCGGGTTTACAGGGGTATTCATTATTTTTCTTATTTCTGCTCCAAGACATAGGTTGTGGGTACTCGTTAGAACCGCCTCAATGAGGCGGTTCTAACGAGCACCCTCAACCTATGTTTTGATCATTTGTAAGAAAAATATCACGGATTTTCATAAGAAAAGCTGCCATTTTGGACATGTGAAAAATGCACTATATCGCACGGGTGAATTATCGTAATGGCAATCATTTTCTTTAAGCAAACAGAGCATGTGTTTCCTACAGTTTGCAGTTGATTGGTTTGTCATGTCAGTAGCTGGCATTAAATTGGATCTGTCAAAACGCTATTAAGACTAGCGGATAATGTATCTTTCTCGGATGCGTGTTTTTTGTACAAGAAGTTAGATGAAAAGAATTCAGCTGAATCATGATATGATAAACTGATCACATGATAAATCATTCTGTTATGAGAAAACTGAAGCATCCCGTCAATCGTTCGGTATAAATTCGGCATAAAAATGTAAATCAAAGCCATTATAAAAACACGCCTATTTAGAAATACAGTGTCAATTTTACGGAGGGAAAAAAAAACACGAAAATTTTAAGATGAAAAATTGTGTTATTTTTCTAATTTCTGCTCGAAACATAGATTGTTGGTACTCGCGGTTCTAACGAGTACCCACAATCTATGCTTTCGAGTAGAAATAAGAAAAACAAGTATAACCACGCAAACCCCAGTTTTACTATATAAAAATGGGGTTGAAGGGGTCAAAATTATGTTGGCGTGTCTTCGTGATGGCTGACAATATTGGTGTGTTGAATTTCCCCGAGTACTGAAGTGCATGTAGCTCCGGTTCCAAACATAGAACGTGGCAAGACCTGGCCGTTCTATCATATTGTTTCACTGCAGCGGGACAGACAAAGTGTTAATTCTAGTGTGAAATATTGAAATACCTATTAACTTTGGGTGAATTTTAATGTAAATTAATAGGGAAACACTAGTAGGCTACCAGAAGTGAACTTTGCAAGCATGACGTCAAAAACGGAATTCCGAGCAGGGGACATGGTATTGAAACGGGACTAAGAATATTTCAGGAAAAATACAAACACATTAAATCGTTAAATTGTTGTACTTTAAGCAGTCGCCGCAGACCCTCCTCTGGGTCTACGCGTCTCAGTATGCAGCGTCTGAACTCGGTCTACCCTAATATCGGTGTATGATCTGGGTTTATTCTGTTTGCCAATGTCCAAGGACATGTGCCTTCTTTACCATCACGAAAACACGCCCATATAATTTGACCCCCTTGAACCGCACTTTTATATAGTAAAACTGGTGTTTACAGGGGTAAACCTTATTTTTCTTATTTCTGCTCTAAAATATAGATTGTGGGTACTCGTTAGAATCGCCTCATCGAGGCGGTTCTAACGAGTACCCACAATCTATAGTTTAGAGCAGAAATAAGAAACATATCACAATTTTTCATCTTAAAATTTTCATTTTTTCGGCGATAAAGGTCACACTGTATTTGTATGGGCGTGGTTTCGTAATGCATTGCAATCTTACGTCACAGCGACAAGAATAGAACGATTATCAGTAACAATTTCGTAGATTTTGTACAAACGCTGTTTGCGCGGGGCCAGTGATATATAAACCCGTGGATATAAGCAATATAAAGTAGAAGTAAAACAAAGATCAGGAATTGATACAATTAACTTACTCCACCCATAAAAGACACCAAAGGGAAAGAAATACAAACATTAAGCGACCAGACCATAATGGAAACCTAAACAAAGGAAGGCCATAAGGACAGTTACTTTCCCACAAAATGGCCATATGGCCATCCAAAATTAAAAGACACAAGTGATAAACACAGTAAGTAACAAACAACAACATAAATAAATCGCCACAGAAGAGCCGCCTTGGAACGGTCAGTGGAAGATTTCCACTGGGGGGCTTAAATCGATTTTACGTGGCCACAATCCTCGCCCTTACTTCCGTCGCGATTTAGACAAATAATTTGTTCAGTCCACATGAAGGCCTCCTAACTCATCAGTGCAACATCTCCGTGAACATAAAAATCAAAGAACCACAGAGGTGAGACAACGGTGAGGACTCGACAGCAAGAAACCACTGAAATGCTGGAGCAAAAGAAAACCAACAGTTAGACTCCGATCAGTTTGCGTGTATATATAACTGTCAGTCGATTGATCCATCAAAGAAGAGAGAGGAAGTAACAAGATATTTCGCACAGACAGCAATACAATTGCATGTACTTACTGAGATATCATTACAATAACACACCCGTGCCACATAGTGTTTTTTTTTTCTCATCTTCGAAATGGCTATTTCTCTGAAGAAAACCCGTTATATTTTTCTTATTTATACTGCAAACATTGAGGCGGTTTTAAAGAGTACCCACAATCTATATCTTGGAGCAGAAATAAGAAAACATGTATACCCCGTAAACCCCATTTGTCTGTATAAAAAGTATTTTTTGTGTGTGTGTTTGTGAGCGCGCAATAGAAGTAGCGTCGGTGACATGCTTAACGAGCTAGAATGGCCGTCCCTAGAGGCCCGTCGTGAGCAGTCCTCTTTAACCTTCTTCTATAAGATACATTCAGGTACAGTGCCGTTAATAAAGACAAATACTTGACCCCTGTGACAGTTTCAACCCGAACAAGGGCATCAAAAGTAAACAACTCACAGTATCATAGGTACCAGTCCTACAGTGATGCCCTGAAAAATTCCTTTTTTTCTAGGACTATTCCCCAGTGGAATAGTCTTCCCTCTTCTGTGGTGAATGCTAAAACTGCAGAGGAGTTCAGAGCCCGTACAGTGTAAGATTGAGACTCAGAGGTATGCGTTTAGTATACCTCTATTATTCAGATTGTAGATAGTTTTAAGGGCTCATCCAGTGACTTCTCTCTTCTTTTTTTTTTGGCTAAATTCTAAATTTAGCTACGCACCCAACTGAGGTAATGGCCAAATATGACCGACTCAGTATAAGAAGATAGATAGATACATCTGTGAGTGTAGATTTTAATTGCACAATTTTCATACAAGTTAGAATTTCTTTTTCTTTTTTGTAAACAATAAGTTCGATGGCCGATTTATTAAGAGACGTTGTCAGAGAATTCTTACAATAGCTACAGATAATATCCGTATATTTGGAGACGAGGTATTATGGGAAGGTTTTCCCGTTTACATCTTCAACAATTTATGTCGTGTATACTTATCATAATCGATTAAAGATCGTTAAGATACATACATCCTTAAGAGGAATGGGACCACTTTCAGGGGGGGGGGGGGGGGGGCAACTCCTGCAAAAGTAGGTTTGTCTCCCATGTCAATAGAGGTCAACTCTTAAAGGAAAGAATTTGCTCCTGAGGAGCAGATTCTTTCCTTTAAGAATAGTCCCCTTTTCCAGTGGTACACGGCTTAAAGAAAAGCGAAAAGAAAGTCCCGAAAGTTGTCTCGCTTTGAAAAATGGCGGAAAAATCTGCCAGATGTTCCCATTCCCCTTAAGTGACCCCTAACAGACGTGAGTAGTTCGAACTACCATCATCTCGAACAAATGTTAACGGCCCTGCAGTAAGTCGATGTTTTAAAGTTCGACTGTATAACGATTATGATACATGTAATCTCCTTAACAAGCCCGTGACAGCCCAGTAAAAGCCCCAGTTTATGCAGTAAGGTGCAGTTTCCAACGACGTACATGAGCACGGTTCCTTTTATGCCTTTTTAAACACCGGATAAGGAAATCCATAGATTTTGCTTGGGATAGAAATTCTGTTCTAACCCTGGTTACATGTAACAGTACTCAAGGTCGGTCGGTCTTATTTCTGCGCGGAAGCACCATGCAATTACCTAATCAGATTTTCCGAGCGGAGGCGCAAACTGAAATAATGAAAAATGTCTCATGTTTTCTCCAGAAAAAAAAAATCAATTTGCAAATCTGAAAGAATGCACCATGCCATTCGGATTTGTTATCCCAATATTATCCTAGAGCTGGAACACAGACACACACGCACGCACGCACGCTCACACACAAAGACACGAACTCCCGCTCACACATGCACAAAATCAAAAAAAAAATAAAATAAAAAACAGCTTGGCCTCATTGAAGCACGCCTATGCAAATGCATTGTAAACTTTACCACCGAAAAAAAACACACATTTTTAAAATGAAAAACTGTGATATTTTTTTCCTATTTCTGCTCAAAATATAGATTGTGATTGTTGGTACTCGTTGGAACCGCCTCATCGTGGCGGTTCCAACGAGTACTCACAATCTATATTTTAGAGCAGAAATAAGAAAATAAGGTTAATCCCTGTAAACCCCAGATTTACTATAAAAAGTGGGCTTCAAGGTGCTAAAAATTATATAGGCTTGTTTTCGTGAACACTGTTATCAAATTAGTTTTTACCCTTGTGTTGTGGAAACATTGATTTTGCAATTTCGATTTCTGGCTATCAACCAATCAAATTACTTGATACTATGTAATTATTCAGTTTACAAACTACATGACAAACAGGGTAGATCCTGATCAGATGGTTTCTTAAAAAGTTATCTGATCCGGATTTACACTGTTTGCAAAAATTAACAGGGTAAAGGTTATCTCATGTAGCTCGACAGAGGTATAGTCTTTCAAAACGCAGTGAGACGTGACTGCACTTTTAGTTTTGGACTCGTCCATGTTTTAGGTAAGTCGCCTGAAGTGGATATTTATTACACTGGGCGATAGATACCGTCATATTTTTAATCTGGCGCGTCGTGAAACCAGATTGACGACCAGTCGAGACAGTTTAGTAACACGTCTTTCATCTTGGAGATCTAGGGTTCGAATCTTCGGCGGATGTGTTTTTTTTATTATTTTTATTTTTACCCTTCCTTAACATTTTTTTCGAACCTATAAAATTGGAGCACATGAGATGTTTGTCTGTTTGATTGATTTGAGGTTTATTGTCCCCGTCAAGTTTGGAGAAATTGCTTCCAGTTTTGTGGGGTTTTTACCCGACACTGAGATGAAATTGACATCTCAAGTACTGTCACCGAATAAAACTAAACGGGTTTGATAAGTATGGACGGTCCAACCCGCACTACTTTGCCTGGGCAGGTTCGGAATTACTAAGCGGTTTAACATTGCTCATGAGTCGTCCGTTTCAGATCCGCTTGAAAGCATCGAGCAGCTCGATCTATTTCTCCAAACCCCGATGGGCGGGGCCATCACATTAGATGTATATTCATTTTATTGAAAAGATGGAACGAGCACAAGCGAATCGTTGCAGCTCGGATTCAAGAAGTATTATCAAAAATGTTACTTTAATTGAGCGTACGTTCATAGCCGTCAGTGAAGGCAAATGCGCTGTTGAAATGAATCTGAAAGAGTTTCGTTTGTTTGTATTGGGCTTTTTCGGTCCAGGCAACACAATATGTCATTTTTGAGCCAGTCGGTTTACTTATCCACAGTTATCCTGGGCAAGCTTATACGTAAGCGATTAACCAGTACAGTGCATATTCTTTCCCCAGAAACAAACAACTGCCCTTCTTGAATCAGCGGAAAGGAGGGAATGGCCATGGAAAAGATTTAATGATCAATCTCCATGGGAAAGAATGTTGCTGACCCCGGAGGTTGAGCCCGCTTCCTATTGACCACCAGTCAGACGCGCATTCGACTGAACTAACGAGGCCGGCATCCAAAAGATTTAGAATGGCAAAAATGTAATTGTTGAAAATAAAACAAAGTAAACAAAATATAAAGGATGTAAATATAAAAAATAAAGAAAATAACTTTAAATATAAAAAAGATAAAATGAAAATGAAAAATTAAATATAAAAAATGTGCCACTGGGA
Source organism: Lucinisca nassula (assembly GCA_963580285.1). Lineage (NCBI taxonomy): Eukaryota > Metazoa > Mollusca > Bivalvia > Lucinida > Lucinidae > Lucinisca > Lucinisca nassula. Next base: position 14,615,653 of record OY757019.1, read on the forward strand.
TTCTAACCCTTGTCTAAAAGATTTTATGTGACTCGCAGTTTATCGCATTAACCACTCGACCATGACTTCTAGTTAGATAATGTCCAAAAAATTGATTTATATCTTTAAAATCCCGAGAAAAAAAGTATCCAAAACCTGCTTCCCCTAAAAAATGGAATCGACTCGTCTCGCATAAACTTTGAACTCTCAAAGGTCGTTGATAAACTCTAAAACCACTTGATCCCTTGTTTATTATTAAACATACTCTTATGACTCATAATTATCACAAAAACACGCCTATATGATTCTGACCCCCTTCAAACCCACTTTTATAAATTAAAACTGAGGTTTACAGGGGTACAAATGATTTTTTTTTCTTATTGCTGCTCTAAAATATAGATTGTGGCGGTTCTAACGAGTACCCGCAATCTATATTTTGAGAAGAAATAAGAAAAATATTCATTTTTCGGTGGTACATGTAACATCTATTGCTTTCAACATAAAGTGTAGAACCGCCTTAATCAGTATTGCTCAATCAAGCGTACTCACATCTATGTTTTAAGCAAAAAAAAAGTCAGATAGTTTATACCCCCGTAAACCCCATTCTTCTCTATATAAAGTGGGGTTTAGCGGGGGTCTTCGTTTCACGGGCTTGTGATCGTGATGTATTTACTGTTATGTTCTCGTCTTCTGCCAGCCAGTCTCCAGCCAATACCAAATCCCGCTACATCATACTTGTCTATGTTTTGCTATCTTGGTACTAAGTTTTTTTCAGTGACAATGATAGATGAATCTATTTTGATCAGTCTATAAAGGGAATTGATACATCTTCAGGGGAGGCAATTCTTTCAAAATTGTTTCGCCTAACTTACGATCATGGATTTACTCATAAAGAAAAGAATTTGCTCCTGTGGAGCAAATTCTTTCCTTTATGTGTAAACCCTGTTTTCAGAGGGAAATGTGCAAGAGAAAGGCAAGGAACCAAGGAATCCCCAAAAAGTATTTGCCTTGCAAATGGTGGCGGAAATCATCACGGAAATATGCCTATATAATGTTGCCAAACCCCCTCCCCCCACCCCGCCCCCCCCCCCCCCGCCTTGAACCCCACTTTTACATGTATTTTTAGGGGTAAACCTTATTTTTGATATTTTCACTCTAAAATATAGATTGTCGGTACTCGTTAGAACCGCCTCGATGAGGCGGTTCAAACGAGTGCTCACAATATATATTTTGAGCAAACATAAGGAAAAGATCACAGTTTTCATCTTAAAATGTGTATTTTCTTTGGCGGTAAAGGTTACAGTGTATTTGTAAAGGCGTGTTTTCGAAATGTAAGCCACGTGTGTCCGTTCACCTTAGCCGAGACTGTAATCTAGATTAAAACTTCTAAATTTGTATAGACATTTTTTTGCTTCCATTAGTTACAATCAATATCGGATGCTAATCATATAATCATTGTTCTTAAAGAGAGATACCAGACAGATATGCTGAGCTTCAACAAAAATTAAAGATCCATGCCTCTAGCGAGGGTTTCAATGAACCTGTATATTCTGATAGTCATTAACTAAGTCGGGCCAAATGAAGAAGTATCTTTGGTCACGTGTGTTTGAGGTTTAACGTCCCCATCAACACTATTTAGGTCATTTTAAAGACATTGCTTCCAATTTTGTTGGACTTTTACCCGACACTGAGATGAAGGTGGCACTACAGTAAAAAAAATCCCCTTACTCACAATGTAAATTGGGGCATATTCCATGTTCTACCACATTTCAGCAAGTCTAATGCTTCCATTATGAGGCATATAATTTGACAAGCTGGCCATTTACCTTCCAGAAGCAGCTAAAAAATATGGGTGCTGTGCGGCATATTTTTGCCTTTTTGGCAGCCAGTGTCAACAAACCCATACCGCAGCGAATAAATCCAGGCATTTCCTGTGGACAGTCAGCACAATTTTCTGGTTCAATTTAAATCAGCTGCTTTTCACAATAGCAAATACCTACTAATATTTCTTCTAATAAACAATAAAACTTCTCAGAAAAATAATGGCTTAGCACCAAATCCAATCAGAAGCAGCAGAATATTCAATTCTGTACTCCCCAAAGAAAGTACAGCTTTCATAAAGACCAATAATTTACTGTAGTGCAACCTACACCAAACCCTAATTTCTTTTTGATCCATCAAAAGAATTGACAAACACAAGTTTAGACCATATCTAATAATATGGTCATGCATAATTATTGTTCAGTGACAAAGAATCTTTAAACTTTGTGAAAAAGTTATCGCTTCCAGATTCTACGGTGAAAGCCGAACAAACCATGTTTTGTGAAAAAGCGCAGTTTACTTCTTTCCAGAATGGAACCCAGAAACCGGCTTGCATCAGTAATTCTTCTCAGATGTCTTTGGAATACTTTTATCCTAAAATGCACTAAATCATGTCCTATTAGCACCCATGCTAGAAATTTTGGCTGGCCTCACACCTATACCCCCTAATTTCAGTAAAAATTGGCATTTTGAGGATACTTTGGAGACAAAACTTTGATGAAAATGATGATAAATTCATTAAGCCATGAGAAATGGCTGAATATATCTGTTCAAACCTTGTAACATGAACCCAACCAATAAGAACTTACAATGGCTGAGAAAACTCATTGCAATATTGCAGCGGGCTGTTCGGAGAGACAATTTTGAAATTTTGCATTGGCTTGAGACCCTTGCCTAATGCCAAGTAACCTCAGAGTTATATTCAATATGGAGTATATTCTTTTTCTTGTGTTCCTGTTTATATGCAAGGCTGCTTTCCAAACAGACCAATGACAACTGATTTACATGGCTTTGAAGTAACCCCGACCCCCCCCCCCCTTCAATCACATGGTACAGAAGCAGTAACTGATAAAATACACCCAGTTAGTCCTAAATTAGCACTAAACTTACAATTTGTACAGTTTCTGTGACAAAAAAAAACAAAAACAGGAAGATCCATTTTAAGATACAGAATTGGAGGGAACCTAATATGTATGAAAATATTATGTATTGGATGAAAAAAGGACAACGGAGCACATTTTTCTACTTTCGGTTAAGGTGGCACTACAGTAAAAAAAATCCCCTTACTCACAATGTAAATTGGGGCATATTCCATGTTCTACCACATTTCAGCAAGTCTAATGCTTCCATTATGAGGCATATAATTTGACAGGCTGGTCATTTACCTTCCAGAAGCAGCTAAAAATTTGGGTGCTGTGCGGCATATTTTGGCCTTTTTGGCAGCCAGTGTCAACAAACCCATACCGCAGCGAATAAATCCAGGCATTTCCTGTGGCCAGTCAGCACAATTTTCTGGTTCAATTTAAATCAGCTGCTTGTCACAATAGCAAATACCTACTAATATTTCTTCTAATAAACAATAATATTTCTCTGAAAAATAACGGCTTAGCACCAAATCTCTCCCCAAAGCAAGTACAGCTTTCATAAAGACCAATTATTTACTGTAGTGCAACATGAAATGACATCTCAAGCACTGCCACCCAATGAAACCAAAAGGATTATATGAATTGGACAGTCCGACTCACACCACTTTACCTGAGCAGGCCCAGCCCTTTTAAGCGGTTTACAAGTACTCCTGTGTGGTCAGTTTCAGCTCTGTGTTGAAGCTCCATGCAGCCCAATCTATTTCTCCAAGCCCCGATGGGCGGGGTCGAGGGTCACGTGTGTTCAGCAAATATTCTCATTAGGTCAAGTCTACGCAATGAACGCCCCTCTATACCCCACTTTATATAAAGAAAAGAGGGGTTGACGGGGGTTTTCATTTTCCATACTTTTGCTCAAAAACAAAGGTTGTGGATACTCGTTAGAGACGCCTCTGTGAGGCGGTTCTAACGAGCACCAACAATCTATATTTGGACTACAAATAAGAAAAAATCGAACATTTTCAAATGAAAAATGCCATTTCTAGAGATATGAAATTCACCATTTTATCATATGACGTCGCGTCTGAGAGTGTTAAAACGCCATGTAATATTTTTGATAATCCACTAGTGGATTAAATATGCAAATTAGCTACATACGTCCCGTAACATTACATGTACGACGTCCTTAACGACGTCGCGTTTACTAATGACGGAATATTGACATTTCTGTGAAACAATCGTGAATAAAATGCGTTTAAAATCCCATATGATAAATAGAATCTTGCATTCGTGTCCATGTATTATTGAATTTATTAAACTCGTTGAGCAAAAAGAATAAAATGCTCGGCAAAGCCTCGCATTTTATCCATTTTCCTCAACTCGTTTAATAAATTCAATAATACATGAACACTCATGTAAGATCCTCTATATATCGCACGAGTGTGAAGCGACGTTTCACCTACACTCCGACTCCGACTTAATCCGTTGACGTTAGTATTTGGATTTCTCAGAGGACGGATTTTTTATCATTGTTCTTACATGTACCCATAGCATAAGACTATAAGAATCTTATATGGGTGTGAGGGGTGGATGGAAAAATCCGTCCCAAGGGTCACTGTCCGGCATCACGAGGCTTGCCGAATGATGCCGGACAGTGATCCCGAGGGACGCATTTTTCTATCCGCCCTTCACACCCATATAGGATTCTTTTTCTTGCATACCTTCCATTTCTTAGCGCGGATTTTTAATGCTGCAGTCACTTTGAGTACCGACGTCCACCATATGGTGATGGCAATACAGGAATGTTTCGTGACGTCACGTAACGTGCTGTGACGTCAACCTTAACTACGGCCTATACACGGTCGTAATCAACCTGTGCATTTATCAAACACGCGGTTATATTCGATTTTGAGTAGGAACACCAGGGTCAAAACCTAAATTTGTATCCCAGGGTAAAATTACGGATTTCCTTGTCTGGTGTGCAAGAAATGTATTAGAATATGATATTTCCATCTTGAGGGAATTCTCATGAGTACACACTATACACATTTTCAAGCTAAAATAATAAAATCTAACCCAATATCCCAAAACTTCACGTTAACAATCCGTGAAATGAACATCCCTCTAAAGAGAAAACTGGTGTTCACAGGGGTATAGATTATTGTGTCCTGTTTCCGCTCCAAAAAATAGGTCGTGTGTACTATAGGTTGTGGGTACTCGTGAGAACCGCCTCTAGAGAACCCGTCCGTGAAACGAATACCCCTTAAACCCCACTTTATATAGAGAAAAGTGGTGTTTACGGGGTTATACATTATCTGACTTATTTTTTCTCAAAAACATAGAGTGTGGGTACTCGTTAGAACCGCCTCATTGAGGCGGTTCCAACGAGCACCCACATTCTATGTTGAAAGCAGAATAATTAAGATGTTATCATTTTTACTTAATATTTATCATTTACTGACACCATGTTGGACGCCATTATTTTATTACGGACATGTTTTCCTAATGCCCACAACTATGTTTGAAGCATAAAAATATCACACTTTTGATCGCAACAAAATGGTCATTTTGGAGTAACGATCTACATGTATGTCACACAGGTGTGTATGCGTATCTTGAGCTGTAGAAAGAGTTCTCCAAATACTCACGATTCAGTTCGAGTGTGTCATATTAAACGAGAAATCGGTGTTCGGACCATTGGAGTGTCACTGCATTTTATTTTATTGGTGTTCGATAATCCGTGGCAAACCAAAGCATTTTTGTCCTGAGGAACAATAGAACCAAAGGTGAAGATGTGGTAAACTGTATTTAAAGTACAAACGAAGATAACTTCTATATACAGAAGATGACTTCTAGACAGGCACTCTTGCTTACTGTCAGAATAGTTTTTGTATATCATAACGTTTTTTTTTTTTTTTTTTTTTTTTTTGCAAAAAAAAAAACAAACAAGGAAGTGCCACAGTTGCGAAACAAGGCTACAGGACCCTAAGCGCTATCTGTTCGAACGTAAAGGTTTGCAAACACTGGCAGTCAGGACGAAAAAAGTCTATTCAAATATATAGAAAATTTTACTACCAAAACTTGAAATTTTTCAGATAAAATATCTGATATTTTTCATATTTTTGCTCAAAACATTGAATGTGGGAACGGGTTAGAACCGCCTCTGCGAGGCGATTTTAACGAATACTAATAATTTAGGGTTTTTGAGCTAACGTATACCCCTGTAAACCCCAGTTTTACTACCAAGGTTTTTCTGCAGCAAAATTGGGTATAAGGGGATCAAGCTTATATAGGGAATTAAACCGCAGCCAACACCACCCGAGTCTAACCTTTGACCTTTCGAGGCCCCCGCCCATCGGGGCTTAGAGATGTAGATTGGGCTTGGAAGCTGAAACTGACCCCACATGAGTACTGGTAAACCGCTTAGAAGGTCTAATATGTTCAAGAAAGGGTTATCCTTTAGAAGCAAGGAATACACGATAAGGAGTGTACATGTTTTCTGGGCCAGACTAGCTAGTTTCGGCAAAAAAGGCCTGATCAGTGACCCTCAAGTATTTTCAAATTTCAACAATGGAATCAATGATCCCAAAGGACAAGAAAATATAAACTACACTATGGTGCAGGGCAGGGAGACTTCACATTCCAAGACACCAGCTGTAGTGACGTCAAATATGTTCAAGAAAGGGCTATCCTTTGGAAGCAAGGAATACACCATAGAACTGGAAAATAAGGAGTGTATATGCAAGTTTTCTGGGCCAGACTAGCTAGTTTCGGCCAATAAAACCTGATCAGTGACCCTCAAGTATTTTCAAAATTCAACAATGGAATCAATGAGCCCAAAGGACAAGAAAATATAAACTACACTATGATGCAGGGCAGGGAGACTTTTGACGGCCGCCACACATTCCCAGACACCAACTGTAGTGACGTCAAATATGTTCAAGAATGGGTTATCCTTTGGAAGCAAGGAATACACCACATAACTGGAAAATATGGAGCCTGCCCAGGCAAAGTGGTGCGAATCGGACCGTCCATGCATATAAACCCTATAGATTTCATTGGGAAGCAGGACTTGAGATGCCATTTCATCTCAGTGTCGAGTAAGTGTCCCACAAAATTGGAAGCAACATCTCCAAAATGACCTAAATTGGGTTGACGGGGACGCTAAACCTAACGTCAAACAAATATTTCGAAAGAGGTGGATATACAATGTGTCAGTTTTTATTGTCCTTGTCGCATTGTGGATGAAACTGATCATAACATTAACACGTCCATGAAATGAATACCCACAAAAGCCCAACTTGATATACCAAAAAAAAAAAAAAATGGAGGTTACTGGTTTAGACACTGTTTTTCTTATTTCTGCTAAAAGACATAGGTTTTTGGCATATGGGCTTGATTCATGAAAAAAAGAAAATGAAAAAAAAAAAAAAAAAAAAAAAATGTTTTTTTTTTTGGTACTATATTCTCTATTATAGTACCAAAAAAAAAAATATTTTTTTTTTCAATGTTTTCGTGATTCAAGCCCCTATGGTTTTGGGTACTCCAGAGGTGATACTCACGAGCACCTACGCCATAGGATATGAGTTAAAAATTTGAAAGCACCAATCAGGACAATTAACCGTTTTGTAGAGATGAAAAAAAAAATCGAAATGAATACTAATGGTTTATTTGTTAGTTCCATGTACAACATGGTTGCCGCTGCATATAGGGTCGATTTAAGAATACTTTTGACCGTTCATTGCTCAAGCTTAACCGCGCAAATATTAAAGTTTGTTTGTACTGTTGAATTAAATGAGCGCAATGAAATAAACGGCACCAAGAATCGACATTTATAATATCATTACGATAACTCACCCGTGCGACATAGTGAATTTTTCACACCTCCAAAATGGCTAATTTTCTGATGAAAATCCTTGATTGTTTTGTTATAAATGTTCAAAACATAGGTTGAGGGTGCTCGTTAGAACCGCCTCTGTGAGGCGGTTCTAACGAGTACCCACAACCTATGTATTGGAGCAGAAATAAGAAAAATAGTGTATACCCCCGTAAACCCCAGTTTTCTCTATATAAAGTGGGGTGAAGGCGGGGGGGGGGGGGGGGGTCTTCATTTCACGGACTTGTTCACGTGATGTTGGAATACTTAACCGGTATGTATGCGTAGGGTTACGAACAGGGGTATTTGCAAACAATGTAGACACAGATCAAACACCACAGAATGATAAGGATCTAAGTCCAGGTTGAGAATCACAGGAAAATGCAGCCATTGCTTTTTTAGGTTATCATAATATTGCTCTTCGTGGAGTGTAATGTATGAGTGTGGTTATTTTCTCTCTGTTCTTACATTTGTTTTGCTTAAACCAGAAAAGCGCCACATTTTCATCACGAAAACACGCCTGTATAATTTCGACTCCCTTGAATCCCACTTTTATATAGAAAAACTGGGACTTTCAGGGGTAAACCTTATTTTTCTTATTTCTGCTCAAAAATATAGATTGTGGGTACTCGTTAGAACCACCTCGGTTCTAACGAGTACCTACACTTTATATTTAAAATATAAATTGTGGCTACTCGTTAAAACCGCCTCGGTTCTAACAAGTACCCACACTTTATATTTAAAATATAAATTGTGGGTACTCGTTAGAACCGCCTCGGTTCTAACGAGTACCCACACTTTATATTTTGAGCTGAAATAAGTAAAATATCACGATTTTTCAGCTAAAAAATCGATTTTTCGGAGGTAAAGTTTACAATGTATTTGTATAGGCGCGTTTTCGTAATGGCAAACAGTGTAAAATACAGATGAAGAAACCATCTGATTAGTAGCTACACTGTTTTGCTGAATGCTGATAGTTCGTGACTTTGAAGAAATAAATTAGAATGTTAATCAAGTAATCTGATTTGTTGGCCATCAAAAATGGGTGTGGCTAAATTATTTTATTCAACAGATTAAGGTAAAGCTGTAACTACATTTTGGATTTGCATTTCTGCATTTAAACGTCTACAAATTAAAACACCAACATACAAAAAGTTGTGCCATGTTTGGTACACAGGCATCTATCCAATGTCAAACAAAAAAAATATTATCTTCTAACAGATGAAAATATTCAATGAATATTTGATCTATCAGAATCGTTGCTTCCAAGATTATCTAACAGATTGTCTGATTGTCTTTCCATTTTTAATATGCTGTTTTTTTTTTTTTTTTTTCCTGGTATCTAATCTGTCTGACAGGGTCTGCTCTATATACTATTAACAATATATTCAGCAACAACGGATCATATCATGCGGAAGGGGGAGATAAAACATATTATTTTTAAACCAATACCTGACCATCATATACACACGATACATGTGAATCAAAGTTAATAAAGGTGTCCTTGCAATGCAGTATTTTCATCACGTTTCGAGATAAGTGAATACCATGTTGTGACATTTTCATGTTTATTATTATTAGAATTAGTTTTTGTATTATGCTTGCCCTCAAACATAGGTTCTTCGTGCTCGCTAGAACCATCCGCCAAAACAAGTTTTATCGTATGACGTCGCGTCTGAGAGTGTAATAACGCTATGTAATAAATTCGATAATCCACTAGTGGATTAAATATGCAAATGAGTTTGATACGTCCCGTAACTTTAGACGTACGACGTCCTTATCGAGGTCGCGTTTACTAATGGCGGAATAGTGACATGTTTGTACAAAAATCGAGAATTAAATGCGTTTTAAATGTCATATGATAAATAGAATCTTACAGACGTGCTCATGTATTATTTGAATTTATTGAACTCGTCGAGAAAAAGGGATAAAATGCTCGGCGAAGCCTCGCATTTTATCCCTTTTCCTCAACTCGTTTAATAAATTCAATAATACATGAGCACTCATGTAAGATTCTCTATGTTCATGCTGAACCGTCCTATCGAGTACCAGCAATAATATAGCAAAATAGTGAACGGGTCAAACCACATCACGTGAAAAGGACCGTGAAATGAACACCCCCTTAAACCCCACTTTATAAAGAGAAAATTGGAGTTTACGGGGGTATACATTATTTTTCTTAGTTTTGCTCCAAGACATAGGTTGTGGGTACTCGAGTCCCCACAACCTATGTTTGCAGTTTTTATAAGAAAAATATCTCGGATTTTCATCAGAAAACTAGTCATTTTGGAGATGTGAAAAATGCACTATGTCGCATGGGTGGGTAATCGCAATGAGTATGTTTTGGGCAGAAATAAGGAAATAATGTATAACCCGTTTTACGTACACGGACATGTTAACCTGCTGAGTCAGAAAAAAATGTTTTTTTTTTTTTTTTTGTTTTTTTTTTTGTTTTTTTAACTGATAATTAGGTAAATAGGATGATAGTTTATTCCATCTGAAACTTTCATCACGATAACACATCCGAGTGATATAGTGCATTTTTCAAACCTCAAAAAAGGTAATTTTTCTGATGAAAATTTGTGATATTTATCTTTATCTTATTTATACTCCAAATATAGGTTTTCGGTGCTCGTTAGAACCGCCTCATTGAGGCGGTTCTAATGAGTACCCACAACCTATGTCTTGGAACAGAAATAAGGAAAATAATGTTTGCCCTCGTAAACCCCAGTTTTCTCTATATAAAGTGGGGTTTAGGTGGGGGGGTCTTTATTTCACGGACTTGTTCACGTGATATCTTTCATTTGAAAACAACATGTACGATTACACACAGATTCGACACAGTGTATTCGTTAATATCTTCAAAAATGGCTACTTTTCTGATAAAATTCGTAATGTTTTTTCTTATTTATACTGCAAACATATATTGCAGGGTGCTCATTAGAACCGCCTCATTGGGGCAGTTATAACGAGTACCCTATGTCTTGGAACAGAAATAAGCAAATTATCGATCGCTCCGTAAATCCCAGTTTTCTCCATATAAAGTTGGATTTAGAAAGATGATCTTCACACCCTCTTGTTATCCTGATGAGTAAGCAAAAAGAGTTTTACTTTTTGTATAGTATATTTAAGTTAATTAAATGATAGTTTAGCACATCTGAAACTTTGCTATCCATTACGCAAACACGCCTATACAAATACATTGCCACCTTTATCGCCGGAAAAAATGATAATTTTATGATGAAAAACTGTGATATTTTTCTTATTTCTGCTCAAAATATAGATTGTGGGCACTCGTTAGAACCGCCTCATGGAGGCGGTTCTAACGAGTACCCACAATCTATATTTTAGAACAGAACAGAAATAAGAAAAATAAGGTAAACCCCCCATAAAACCCCAGTTTTACTATATAAAAGTGGGTTTCAAGGGAGTCAAAGTTATATAGGCGTGTTTTCGTGATGATTTAAAAACAACGTTACGATCACACACCCTTTCGACACAGTGCAGTTTTCTATATCTTCAAAATGCCTACTTTTCTAATGAAAATCCGATATATTTTTTCATATTTATACTGCACACATAGGTTGTGGATGCTCCTGAGAACCGCCCCGGTTCTTACGAGTACACACAACCTATGTTTTGGAGCAGAAAAAAAGAAAAATAATGCATATCTCCGTAAACTCCAGTTTTCTCTATATGTAAAGTGGGGTTTAGGGGGTCGTCATATCACAGATTTCTTGTTCACATAGTGACAAGTGGATAAGCTGCCGAAAAGAATAACTCTTAGCCTACTTTTATTTGTGTGTGTGTGTGGGGGGGGGCTACTTTCTGGCCATCTCCAGCTGTATTTTAGACCCACTTGCTGAGGATTCCCCTGTTAACTTCACGAAAACACGCCTATATAATTTTGACCCCCTTGAAACCCACTTTGATATAGTAAAACTGGGGTTTCCATGGGTATACTTTATTTTTCTTATTTCTGCTCTAACAAATAGATTGTGGGTACTCGTTAGAACCGCCTCGACGAGGCGGTTCTAACGAGTGCCCACAATCTATATTTGGACCAGAAATAAGAAAAATATCACAATTTTTCATCATAAAATTTTTATTTTTTCGGCGATTAAGGTGGCAATGTATTTGTATAGACGTGTTTGCGTAATGACTTTCGTTCTCATTTACAGTCATTATATAGTAAATACATGGTAAGTGTCTTTAATAATAAAATATAATCGGTGAGCCTTAGACAATTTTCTTGAAAAATTCAAACGACGTACTGTCAAAGTCAAATAAAGTGCTGTCCTCTGAGGTTCGAGAACTGACAGGCAAGTTAGACGACCTTGAACAATACGGCCGTAGAATGTACATTCGAATATCCGGCGTGCCGGAAATGCAAGGAGTAGTATACCCCGCTCTATGGTGCCAATGACGTCACAAGCCGGTCGACAAGATGGCCGCCATTTTGACCCTCGATGACCTCGCGGGGGTCGCTCTGGATGCGGAGTTTGAGACCAAGATGGCCGCCATAAGCAGGATGAGGTGACGCGTTTAGTAGAAACGCCCTAGACCACGGGAAGGTAGCGTCACGTCCTAGGGCACGGGGGTCTTCTATATATACAGGCTCATCTACAAGGTGGAGGGGTGACCCCTTTTTACGGAATGGCGTTAAGAGTAGTCATTGACATCCGTTTCCGGTATCCAAGAATCGTATTTTTTGGGCCAATGTAACCAACGTACCAGGACTTCTTTTTTCTTATTTCTCGTGCGTTTTTTCAAAATCTTTTCGATACGATACTCCGTGGAGGGGTCTACTTTGACCGCCTGTATTTCCTGTTCGTAAAATGTACCTTCGATACGTTCATTGTCCCAGTCCGCTAGAGCGTATATAGGAATACCCTCTCTTCTGTATCGTTTTACGACGTTGAATACCTCTCCTGTCCACTTTTGGGAATATTCCCTGTCGAATAAAGTCCTCAGGTGGGAGATCCGAACCGTTTGACCTATTTTAAACCCGTATTTCATTTTCTTCCGGGGCTTAATTTTGGGTCGTCTCAATAAATACTGTTGCAGTCGGCTCTCACCTTCGTTGGCTTTAGTGATAGACGCCGGCGCGCGACCCAGACTACGATGTACGCTGTGATTATAACTGTCCACTATATCTTGGAGAACGTCCGTATAACGCTGAGTTCGGGTTTTCATCATGTATCGGAACAGTTTATGCTTCAAAGTTTTGATAACCCGCTCGGCGTAATTGGCTTTCGTTTCATTTCGAGTCACGATATGATGAATGTTGACACTTTTGAGATACTCGGAAAAATTTTTATTTTTGAATTCTTTACCCGCATCAGTCCGCACGGTCTTTGGGGCTCGACCTTCTTTTAAAATCGCCCGAATACCTTTTACTGTCTCATCACCAGTTTTGTTTAAAACGGGTTGACACCACGCGAATCTAGAAAACACGTCGATGGCCACCAGTAAGTATTTAAAATTATTGTTCCGTTTAGACAGAGACACCATATCCATCAGATCCATATCCCACATGCTGTCCAACCCTTCGATAATCACTCTAGATCTCCGGAATCTCCTTCTGGCACCTCTCGTAAGCGAGTAGGCTTCCTGTTTTTGAAGCCATTTTCTTATTCTGTGTCTTCCAATTTTGAATTTTCCTTCAGCAACCACAGTTTTATACAGCGCCTCGGGACCCGCATAGCTCCCCGGGTGGTTCTCATTATAGTAGATTGAAGATAGATACCTTTCCCAATCAGACATAGTGTTAGCAAGCGTATTTGATAGGAAGTTCGTTCTTACGTGTTCAGAACGATATCCAGTCTATGGTCTCATTTTTCGATATCCGTCTCGTTCCTTTCGGAGCGGGTTCGCGTTCTCCCGGGGGAGGATACCTTTTTATTTTAGGAGATTCGGTGTTTCCACCTTTTTGAAGGTGATTTACCGGTGTCCAAGTTTACAGATCCCCTTCGAGATTCTAGCATCCTCTGGTACTGAGCGTAAGGAACCAGGACCAACTTTTCCATTATTGTAGGAAAGGTTTTAAATAGGTCAGAGCAAGTTTTAGTAGGCTAATGAGGAACCTCTGTTTCCCCCGTACTGCCTGGATCTTGTATCGGTAACTCAACGATTTATCTCCTAGGATGTGTAAGAGACGTCTGTGACGTTTCAGTTGAGACTTCTCGAGAGGATTGAGCTTGATTTTGGATTTGATCACGTTCAAAGCGATCTCGCTTAATGCTCTGATTTGACGTTTCGTAATTGTATGCAACAAAGCTTTTCTCTGAGCAGAAACCGTCTGGACAAATAATGTCAAAAAATGACGCTGTTCTTGGATGAGTTTTACCATGGTTATTCTTACACTGCCGTGACCCATTCTTACATCAGTCTATATACCACCGGGTCTTCTCCTGGGAATATACGAGTCCTAAGACGGTATCTGTTGTCCGCGTGAGGACTCATATCCACCAAGAAATAACCGTGTTTATCGCTACTCAGCGCGTCCTCGTAGGCTTTTAAGAAGCCCTTAGATTTCCCAGGGTACAGTTGACGCCCCAGTACTGCCACCTGCGACACATCTCTCAAATTTTTCATAAGTACCATATACCAGGTATTCAAAGCTATGGTTCTGGCGTGTTTGCCCCCCGGATACAAGTTCTGAGTGATTAAGATCACACTGACGCACCTGTGGTGTGTCCCTTGCGTAAACAATAATTCCATGTCTTTGTTTCGCATAACCTCGTGCATCAGATCATCGATGATAATCAGCTTATGCTTCTTGTCTCTGGTAAAATCATCTACTTCTTCGTTAGACGGTAGACCTCGCATACTGCGAAAATTGGGTATCAATCTTTCCATTTCGTCAAAGAGATCCTGGTGTATGCCATAACAGTATAAGACGTGGGAAGGCGGGTCGCCGGAGTACATAGATTGTACATGTTTCAGGAACCTGTAGACCCACCGCGTTTTGCCACTTCCAGTTTGACCAGAGATACACATACTGGAACACGGTTCAAAGGGTAGGGTGCAACTCATTTCTTTAGTTTTGGACTCGGTAGAGCGTATCCTATACAACTGCTGAGGAGACTAATCCAAAGTTCTGTTGATCCGTTTTGTAAGGAGAGGTTTACGATAGATGTGATGATAATAATGTAGACGATTATCATCTGACAAAAGTAGACAATTTCTGACTGCGGGACACGAGTTCCCAATAGATGCCACCTGTCTCCGTTGGACCGATTTTCTTCGTCGGGTTTAGGGAACCGAATAAATGAGTCCCTTTGGGGTGCACACGCCTCATTAGTATCCATATTCTTACGAAGATACGAAAACCCAAAGTCTTGACTTCTTACGGATATTGCACGACATTACACTTATTTTTGCTCATTTAAATATTATCCTTATTGCAAAAAATGAGATTTCTTATTGCACAAAATGAGATTCCTTATTGCAAAAAATGATATTCCTTATTGCACAAAATGAGATTCCTTATTGCAAAAAATGAGATTCCTTATTGCACAAAATGAGATTCCTTATTGCACAAAATGAGATTCCTTATTGCACAAAATGAGATTCCTTATTGCAAAAAAATGATATTCCTTATTGCACAAAATGAGATTCCTTATTGCACAAAATGAGAATCCTTATTGCAAAAAATGAGATTCCTTATTGCAAAAAATGATATTCCTTATTGCACAAAATGAGATTCCTTATTGCACAAAATGAGAATCCTTATTGCAAAAAATGAGATTCCTTATTGCAAAAAATGATATTCCTTATTGCAAAAAAATGAGATTCCTTATTGCACAAAATGATATTCCTTATTGCAAAAAATGATATTCCTTATTGCACAAAATGAGAATCCTTATTGCAAAAAATGAGATTCCTTATTACAAAAAATGAGAATCCTTATTGCAAAAAATGAGAATCCTTATTGCAAAAAATGAGAATCCTTATGGCAAAGAAAAAAAAAAAAAAGCTGTGATTGGCCGGGTCTTTGTTGATAGATTAGATTTCGGCTATTGGCGTATTGTCCGCGAGTTGCTCAACACATGGGTGAGGTCTCTATACATCGTAAGGGTCTGTTCTCTATATTATCTCAATAACCGTAGGGTTCTGTATCGAAGTTATCCAACCGGCGACGTTTAGTGTACACCACCTGATAGGTTTTCTTTTCCTCCCTGTTGTACAGTTTCCTTTTCCCTTTTTCTCTACAAATTTTGTGAGGGTTGGTCACGCTGATGGATGTTTGTTCTGATGGTTCTGTAACTAAAGCCTTTACCGCGTCAAAGTTGATCAGTTGACTGTTTGCGAAATTAAGGGTGAAACCTCTCACTTTGCACGTTTCATTCCCATTGTTAGTTTTATAGGCGTAGTTTTTAGGCCCTCCCGACACGAACTCCACGATATGTTCTCCATGATCCAATTCATTCGTGAGTTCTCCGAGGTAGTCCCCTAACGGGGGGTCGTATTCTCCTGGTCTGCTCACGTATATCACAGAGTCTGTGTCGTAGTACAGGACTTTTCTGCCCAAACGTTCGAGAACGCTATAGAGTTTGAGTCGTGCCCAACAGGTGGTAAAGGTCGCCAGGTAGATATTAGTCTTGTTATCTTCGGGCTGACAGTCTTTTTTGTAGATCCATTCAACCTGGATCGTGTCGTTCGCCACGATATGAAAATTTTGAACTTCTTTGGTAGGGTCTGAGAGAACTTGAAAAAAACCATCGACTTCTGACTCGTGGAAGAAGGCGGATTGCCTGAGGTTAAGGCGTTGTCCAAACTTTCCCCAGAAACTGTTCAGACATAGTTTTGCTAAAGCTCTTAACCCCGGGTTCTTTTCCAGTTTCTCTTTGTCTAGACCGACACCCTCCTTTTCTAAATATTGATTGACATATTTCTGAGTATCTTCGGGGGTCAGGATCCAATCAGGAGTGCCACTCGCTTCTTGTTTATATTTGAGGAACGTATTGATGTAAGCTACGAAGAGTCCGCCTTCTCTACTCTGAGGGTCGTATTGAGTGGTTTCGTTCCAATGGTATACTTCGTATACTTTCAGGACTTTGTACCCCAAACGTACAGCTGTCTGTAGTTCCGGCGTACACCAGGTCCCGGTCATGACCCTGTTTTCGTCAGAGCAGACGCAAGGTGACTGCGATTCATTTTCCGCGCAGGAGCGGCACAGGGGAAACTTGAGTTTTCCATTGGATCTAAATGGTAACACGGGATGATAGAGTCCACGTGGTGGTAAAATCCGGACTTTAGCGATCCCGAAATACTCGCCGATGTCTTTAAAGTCGGAAGTTATCACTTCTGGATGACCCACCGGATACTCGCAGTATTTGTTCACCCACGGGTAAAGACTGGTAAAGTCGACGTATCTGATCTGTTCTGATTCTTCCGTCTTGTAGTGTAACTGACTCGCGTTCGTCCGACCTCCGAAAAAGCTGTCTCTAGGATCGAGTCTGTCGGTACTGTCCAAGCCCTGAAGAAACTCTCGAAGTTCCGGGTTTGTCTGACTCTGCTCGAGAAATTCGTGTTCCCAGACGCAGACGTATTTCATACCCAGACTTTCTACGTAGTATTTTTTCTTCATTGTCAGAGCGTAGAGTTCGCTCACGGTCTGTTGGGTTAGAGGGTGTTTCGTTTCTTCTCTGTCAGAGGGAAGACATGTCGGGCACCCGTGAAATATACAACCGTGATATTCGAACGCCGTATTAGTCACGTGACAGTACCCGTCCAACTTATACTTGGTACCCGGGAGACGGACTTCTCCACCATTCAAAGCGTGTTGTATGGTAACGCCGTTACGACGGGACATCCATTCTAGCCACTGAATCGAGGCTTTACTGTACTGATCTATTTTATAACCACCGGGAGGGATCTTGGCGATGGGAGACTTTACGAACTCCTTTTCCTCGATGACAACCTCATCCTCGGGAATCCGTTGGTCACCCCTTAAAACTGTCATGCGACCGTCGATGTACCTGGCCGGTATCCAGTCGGATTCCCCGGAGAGTTTTACTCGCCATGTTTCCTCCAGGAACATGGTTCTGTAAACGTTCATACACACCGAAGCGATCGTAACCGAGTCAAAAGGGTCTACGGCGCCCTTCCACTCGGTTTTCCCCTGTTCATTCGTCAATTTCTCGCCCGTAGCCGTCATCAGTAGCTCTCTAAACCTCAAACAGGCCTGACGAAGAATGTCTACGTCACTCCGACAATACTGCAACATTTCTGATCTAAAATCGAAGGTGTCGTTCCGTTTGGATCGAAGCCAGGACATACACTCTTCTCTCTCGTCGCTTCCCATAAAGTCGCATCCGTAGAAATAGGGTTCAGGGTACGGTCCGACGTAGTGTTGGTTTTCCACCGTGTTGAAGAAATGGGGAAACCATCCTTTCTTCAGTTCTTTTAAACCGAACGCTTTGGGTAACGCCGACAGTTTCATGGGTAGGAAATTCAGACTGTCGATGACTTTGATATGAAGATCTTTTTCCACTGCCATGTACATGATTTTTGATCCGTTGTAGATGATTTTGTCCGGTCTCATGGATTGATCGATCAAGTACTCCAGTAGAAAATAACCGTCATACCCTTTCATGTTGTGCGCCACGACTTTGAAATATTGGTGTTGACTGGAAAATAACCACTTTCCGAACGTCCTGGCTGTGTCCTGTCCTTCGAATATGACCTCTCGAAATCCGCAGGTTCTCGGACACGGGTCGTCTGCTTCTTTACACCCGGTACAACGAGACCCGCAGCCTTTACACAAGGATTTCGGCGTTACCGGTTTTTCGATGCATTTCGGGCAGGCGGAATGCGCCACCACAAAGTTGGGTCTGTGGACGGTTTTGCCGCACCATGACGTCATACACCGTTGACATTTGGAACAGGAGGTACACCTCTGATTGGGTAGACAGTCGGTACAATCGGGATTATTAACCGGGACATACCCCTCTGAACATTCCGATTTCAGGTCCTTGACATTCGTTTCGTAATCTATGAATAAGTACTTGGGTATAAACGCTTCCTTAGCCGGTATGGCTCTCAGGTAGCACAGGTGGTCCCTCAAAACGTGTTGTTCGCAGGAAGTGCAGTAAAATTCGCCGCATCTATGCTCCTCCTTTTTTCTCTTAGTGGTGTTGACTACTTTGTAACAAGTAGGGCATTTATACCACTTTTCGCATTCTGAAGGGCCCCTCGGTTTGCCTTCATTTTTACCATTCCGATAGGTGGGCTTGACGGTATGTCTCCGGTAACAGTCCGTGGACCGACAGGTCATATTACACTTGTCGCAGACGATCGGGGTCTCCGTCTCGAGACAGTTTGACGTCTTGCAGACGATGCAGGTAGTGTCGCACCGATGCTCGTGTCTGTGGTAGTAGTGTTTCAAACATTTTTCGCAAAAGTATGCTGCGCTGAAAAATCCCGTGATACTGGTAAAGGCGTGAAAATGGTCGTTTTCTACGTGGTAGAGGTAAATACAGGGTCGCTCGTCGGTGCTGGGGCTGGTGATAAACTTGTTTCCCAGTCGAGCGCTCACCACCATCACCCGGACCTTCAGGACCTCTTCAAACGCCCCTAAATCGTTCAAACTGGCCGGTCGGTCTAACGGTACACCGGACAGTTGACTAATGGCGACCGCCAGTTTCTTCTGTTCGTCCCGCTTTTTATTTATCAAATGTTTGAAGTAACTGTCCGGTACTTTTCTGTGTTCGAGCACCCGTTCCAAGATACTTTTAGACTTTTGGTATTTGGTCAAATCGTCCCATTCTTCTCGGGTACACTCGTGTAGTTTCGCCCACCCGACCCCGATCGCTCTCGCCATACACAGCTGATCGTCATTGTCTATGGTGACCAGGGACCTTTTAATCTTGAGAGAATTATCGTCTCCCCGGAGGCACGTGATACGTCGTCTAGCGCTGCCCTTCGGTAAGTCTATGGTCCCTATAGTGATTTCGAAGCTGTCGTTCACGGTCAGCTCTTGTCGACTATTCAACACCTTTTCGATGTGTTCCATCACGACCTCTACATTCAGTCGATCCCAGTTTTGTAAGGGTACCACTATCGCGTCCTGTAAACCGTCGTGATGAATAATGACTCGACCTAAGTCGTTTCCCGCCAAATCGCCGCGAGCCCGTTCCAGGATGTCTTGAAACATTTGATGTAGACCTCTACGTATATCGATCAGCCGTTGTCCTCGATGATCTTGATGAATTTGGACTAGGAACGTACGGTCTACCGCAGCATTCTTGGCGTAAGTCCGCTCCGATTTTTTTCTGATGGTATACCGGAGACCCGATGGTTCGTCTGCCTGTAGAGGATCCCAATCCCCGTCTTCCAGAAGTAGACGGGAACTTTCGGCTACCTCCTCCTCCATCGAATTTTGTCTTGAGTACATGTTGTCAAGTCGAATAGTATAACAATAATGCCTTTGCGAGTCGCCGAACGTTCTTATATAGTGTGGCGTCTATTTTTAGTAACAAACGTCAGTTACTATAAATAGATCCATTGAACCTGTTTGAACGTGCACCCAAGTTCTTATATACTGCGGTGGCTATTTTTAGTAACAAACGTCAGTTACTATTTTTAGCTCACTCATGGTTTGACCTTCATGAGGACGTTATTTTGGATACAAACGTCCGTTACTATAACCAGACCCATTGAACCGGTTCAAACGTGCACCCACAACATGCCCTTTGAGTGACCGCCTCATTCTAACAAACGCCTAAAACTCATGCGTTACGAGCCGCCTCACCGAGGCGGGGTCCCGAAGCCCTTATTTAATGTTCCGCCTCAACGCGCCTTTGGGTATGTATGTATGGATGGATGAATGGATGGATGAATGGATGGATGGATGGATGGATGGATGGATGGATGGATGGATGGATGGATGGATGGATGGACGGACGGACGGATGGATGGATGGATGTTATATGCCTTAAATTAGGATTTAATGTACTGTTAGTACTTTGATTTTTTTTCTCAATATTTGAGGTCAGCCCCCCGCTAAACGGGGCTTGAAGAAATTGAATTGGCTGCATGTTGCTTCCACGCAGAGCTGAATCCGTCCCGCACACTAGTACAGTTAAACCGCTTAGTGGATCTAAGCCTGTCCAGGAACCGCGGTGCGAGTCAGGCCGTCCAATGTATGTAGCCTTGTAGTTTCATAGGGTGGCAGGGCTTGAGATGTCATTTTCATCTCAATGTCGGGTAAAAGTCTCACAAAATTGGAAGCAACGTCTCCAAAATGGCATTTACAGAGTTGACGGGGACGTTAAACCTCAGATCAAACAAACAAAATCAATATTTGAGGTACCGTTTGTGCTTTGATTTTTTTAACAACAAAGCATCGATCTAACCGGTATCCGCAATGTATGTCGGTTCAATAAGAAAATAATATTTCAATTTTACTGTATATACAATCACGGTCAAGTTTGAAACAACGTCGTCAGTCGTTGTAGTTTTACGGTCCAGTCAAAAACTAGGTTCATGACGGGTCGGTCATTTACCTTTGATGTTTCAGAACAGGTTAAGGATCCTGACTCCGTGGGTCAACGGTCGTAACCATAAAATAAGGTGTCAGGACATATGGAAAAATGAAAAACAAACCCCCGAGCTCAATTCATATTTACCGAGACGCCTCGTCCTAACGCGCGCCCACAACATATTTTCAGAGGTGGTTCTAAGGAGTACACACGAAGTATAGGTTTTAACTAAGAGCCTCATTCTAGCGAACCCCGTGTTTTGCTTCCACTCAGAGCTGTAACCACTGAAAAGGTTCTAAGCCTGCTCAGGAAAAGGGGTACAAAGTGTCCATATAAGCCCTAAAGGTTACACTCGGCGGGAGGGCTTGAGGTGTCATTTCATCACCGTGGGATCGGAAGCAAAGTCTCGAAAATAGCGTTGAAACCTCAAATTAAACGAACGCCTATGGGTTACGATTCGTATATAGGAACAAATATAAGAACAGTAGCTTTATGAAAATACTCCAGCTCTGTCGTAGACGGGGCGTACGGTATTGAAAATTAATGGGAAAAACATTCGCCCCTATGAGCGCACATCCTTTCGAGCCTAAAATCTCGAAAAGACGGCCCATTACATGGTAATCTATAGAAAATTCGGCAAAGCACCTGTCGAATCCACTCGTCTAAAATGTCAGAACTCATTCGGCTTAAATGGTGTTGGTCAGTTTTTATCGCGTTACGGAGCTGAGTCATTAAATTCGAAACTCGGATATTCGTTCCGGGTTCAAAGGAAAGAAAATACGGGCTTAGGCGAAGGCGAAATTCGTCCGATTTTGGCTACTTAATATTGAGTAATCGCTTACCAATTCCCGACTACAAATGGCTTATACATTTGGCCAACGTACTTCCTATCCACCCATATTGCGCGAAGGCGTCCACTTCGATCCGAACCATATGGAACCGGATAGGAGCGGTGAAGCTCGAGCCCGTTTTCTTCTTTTGACTAAATAAAATGCCAAAATATTTAGCAGACGACAATTAAAATAATAACTCGCATTATTTTGCCTTCTCTCTTTGCTGCCTCGTCACTAGATGATTGCAGAATGGCTAAACTCTTCGTTTAATACGTCGGCTGACCCTAGATGACCTTTCAGACCGGTGTAGGTCTTCACCACTAACTATCGGAAACTGGAACACTCCGCACTTATTAGTCATGGAGAGTCCATTGTTATACATGGATTAGACCAACGTGGACCTATAATGAGAAAAACATTCGCCCATTCCGTACTCATTACGAGCACTCGCCGTTTCAAGTCTAACGTCCTATAAATGGAACGAGATCCTGATGACACGACCCTAGGCAAACGGTACGGGCTATTATACGGGAATGTCTTGAATCATGACTTTTTCATAAAAATCGGCAAGAGGTCTAAAATCGCATCGTAGATGGTACATTTCTATCAAAATATCTGCAAAGGCGAGGCAGTAAATGCCATTTTTCGACTACCTGTCGATTCCACTCGTCTAAGAACTCATTCGGCTTAAATGGCCTTTGGTCAGTGTTTATCGCGTTACAGCGCTGAGTCATTAAATTCGACACCATTTCAAACCTAAATGGCATATAGATAAAAACGCTATTATTTTTCTAACTTCGATTAGTTTATTTTATATATATCGCCATTGTCTAAATACTCCAGCCAGACGGAAAATTCTCTCCGTCGTAGATGAAAATTAATGAGAAAAACATTCGCCCCATTTCGCCCTTTGAATTGTCTTCACTCGTCTAAGAAACTCATTCGACTTAAATGGGGTTATGTCAGTTTTACCGCGTTACGGGTCATTAAAATTAGATCGCATTAATTGTTTTTCAACACTTACCCAGGTATTAACTTTTATGAATTTCGATGGTCTATTTTTAAACTTCAGCCGCCCGAGCTCGTCGGGGGCTTGAAGGAATAGATGGGGCTGCGCATACATGAAATGACCGCATTCTGGTAAGGTTCTAAGACTGCCAAGGCAAAGCGGTGCGAGGAGGCCCTTATATAAACCCTATCGGTTTCATCTGGCGATAGGGCTCGAGATGTCATTTCGTCTCCGTATCTTTTTTTCTTGCTTATACCGCGATCGGTCACATTTAACCATTACTCGCGGGTGTACATTATATACACTCCGGGTTGCAGGGTTGAAAGCCTACAAAGTAATCGTGTATTTACGGTAAGGGTCTTTGACCTGCACAGGAGATGACTCTTCCAGCATAGGGGACCTCCAGTTAACGTCCCGAACCGAAGGACGGTGCAATTTTTGGCTTTTACCCCCAGCAAATGATGCCAATGGAGCGTGTTCAGACACAGACCGAATTGTCTACACTCGTCTAAGATGGAAGGACTCATTCGGCTTAAATGGAGTTAGGTGTGTTCCTTTAAACGCCGTTTGATGACCTGTATGTATTGTTACAAATATTTTCTCAATTTCGATACACGTTTTTCGCATATGCCTATTGGCCCTTTTTGGGGACATTTGCAAACAGTGTGGGCCCAGATCAGATGCGGCGCTCGATGTAGGTCTTGACCTCATTAATCTCGCAAAGCTTATCGCTAACTTAACACAGCTTTTATTGGAACACTCCATAATTTTAGGCAGAAGATTCCATTCTGGGTTAGACCATGAGATTATGGCATATAGATTTATACGCTGTTTTTTTTTTCACATGGTTCTCTAACTTTATAATGGTAGGGGTCTTTAAACTGCACCGTACCGATCCGAAGGACGGTGCACTTTTTGGCTTTCATCCCCGGGAGCGTGTTCGGACATCGAAATAATCACCGCGTCAGACATACATACAACAGAACCATCTCGTTAAAGATACGTTGTGGATGGGCGTTGAGGTGGATCATTAAATACGGGTTTCGGGATCCAGCCTCGGTGAGGCGGCGCATAACGCCTAAGTTCTGAGCGTTTGTTAGAATGAGGTGATCCCTCAAAGACATGTACAAAATCAAAGTAGTAACAGTATCGAATATCTACGTTAAGGAGCGCTACGAAAAAAATCAAAGTAATAGCAGTACCGAGAATATACCTTATCGCGCATAAGGCTTGCTACGAAGAAAAATCAAAGGAATAGCAGTACCGAGAATCTACCTTATCGTGCATAAGGCTTGCTACGAAGAAAAATCAAAGTACTAATAACACCTTAAATAATGCGACCCGAATCAAAGTACTAAAAGTACCTCAAAAACTGCGAAAATAATCAAAGTACTAAAAGCACTTTAAATATTGAGAAAAGAAAAAGAATCAAATTACTAATAGTCCCCCTAACAAGTGTCCAATTAAAATGAAAGAAAACTTAATCACGTGACTCAATCTTATACTTATTCAATAAAACTTTCAGTCAAGACTCATTTACGCTAGACAGGTTGAAGGAGTAACATGCGTCTGACGAACGTCGTTTGCTGTGCCAGTTTGGGGTGTCACATAGACTTAAGAGAGTTATGTTATCGTCTCACTAATGTCAGATACGATCCGAGAACTTTTCCGGGACTAATTTGGCAACACAAGTATATCGGAGGTAACTGCCTCGTGTTTTCTAACGGAGTGATTAATTCTAACGGCAGTGCTTCCAGCACAGATGAGGGATATCAGAGGCTACGAAAGTATGCCAGACAACTTCAGAAAATGGGGTATCCCATTAAACTCGGACAAGTCAGGATGGTGACAGCGTCTTCGAGCCATTCACTCAGCGACGTTCTAGACATAAAGATGTTGGCCAAAGAAAGAAGAGTTGTGTTCGAACCTGAGCTGTTTCCCGCCCTCAATTTCAAAGTCGATGGAGTAAACTTTTGTTGTTTTCATACCGGTAAAGTGATCATTACGGGTATAAAATGTTTCAATCAAATCGACGAAGTTGTCTTTCCTACCTTAACAGAACTGGAACTCTACACGCGTAAGAAGCGGTAACACAAAGTAGATTTAACCATGGGGCATTCCAAAGTCTTTCAGTCTCTTCACTTCCTGACGACTTTGAGGGACGCTACACCTCCCGACCGTAAAACGATGTTAAAAAACCTAACTACAGAGAAATTGTCATCTATCTCAGAAGTAGCTAAGAGACTGAGCAACGGAACCATCAATCCTCTAAGAAGGGATGCTCAACTTTTTCGGAGAAGACGGTTGATGCTAAGAACGTTGA
The DNA here is from genome assembly GCA_963580285.1 of Lucinisca nassula. Lineage (NCBI taxonomy): Eukaryota > Metazoa > Mollusca > Bivalvia > Lucinida > Lucinidae > Lucinisca > Lucinisca nassula. The sequence goes on from OY757019.1 coordinate 14,641,066, forward strand.
CGTCCCTTAGAGTCAGTGTCCGAAGAAAAAAAGCGTTGTTAATCAGACAGTCATCTATTCTTCCATTGATGCTGAAAAGTGTGTACCTGATTCAGACCATCTTGGACGAAATCAAGGAAGCGCAATGACAGATTTTTACATCTACCTCAGTAGTAAAGATTCTTTAGATTTGCGTAAGAATAACAGTCCTTCTGACTTTTGGATCCAATTTCATAAGATCTATACCCTAGACGGTCACTGGCTGTGCGCTCTCAAACAAATTTCGCTGACGTGTAATTTCACCCCCAGAGCTAGAAGACTGTATCTCTGTTGCGATATTGTGGAAGAGTCTTACGTAAGAAACAGAACTGTACCCGTTTTAAGAAACATAGAGATCGAAAACCGGTACAAAAAGCTCATAACCGCTACGTTCGAGGACTCTATCTACATACCCGTGAACGTGACAAGCTTGAACTCCATCAGACTATACCTACTGGACGAAAATCTTGAACCTATAACCTTTGAGTCCAACGACCTACACTGCTTGTTGAAGTTCAAGCGAAATGGGTTCGATAGAAGTGTACGACCCTAAACAGGATAAATGGGTACCCTATGTTCCGGACTACGATGCGTGGTACCAACACTTCAAGGACTTGAGCGAGGGCTACGTTCAGCCCGATTACATGGGGCGGTACATAGTAGGTAGCGGAAGAAGAAACCGACTTCTAAAAGAAAAGGAAGATCAACGGCTGAAAGCAATAGAAACGCGGGAACAGCAAAGACCCGTGGTGAAATTGGTCACTCCCGTGGCTCAAGCGGTCGAAATGGCAAAGTCAGAAATCAAACGTAAGAATGAAAAGCGTAAGAAGGAAGCCGACACACCGAAAAGATTAAAACGGTACGCCTACAACCCTGAAGATCAGTTGTAAATCATGGATAACTGCCATGAAAATGGTTTATCTCTTTTCGAAATGCCACCATCGGACACGGCGTTTCAGTCGAGAGAATGGGTCGAGTATCGACCGTCAAATCAAGTTACTTCGACTTCTGTGATAGATTTTAACATACCCTCACAGTCTTCCGCTTACATGGACCTCAAACATAGCGTGTTAAACGTAAAATTACGATTGACCGATGCTCAAGGGACCCCACTAAAGGAGGATTACGTCGCTGGACTAATAAACCTGCCCTTACACACCATATTTAGACAGATTGACGTTAGTTTGAATCAGAAACTGGTATCGAGCATAGGTACTAATTATCCGTATAAAAGTTACATCGATACCATTTTGAAAACCAACAAGGGTACACAGGAAAATATATTATCCAGTCAACTGTTTTACAAAGATACGGGAGATAACCCAGACTCAGCAGATGCGTTGACGGGACCTAACAGCGGACTTTTTGATAGATACATGGCTACCAAAGGCGGTAAAATCGTCGACTTAGAAGGACCTTTATTTCTCGACATGTTCCAGCAGTCGAGATTAATGTTGAATGGTGTTGGTATAGGAATCAAACTATGGCCGAGCCTGGACACTTTCAGACTAATGTCGGACCGTTTGAATCCGAGTGAGAAGGTACAGATCGTCGATGTTCGATTCAAAGTATGCGTTCGGCGTATAAACAATGGGGTATTAGTTGCTCACGAGAAGCTCATTCAGAATCAACCGGCCTTATATCCCTATCTTAGATCAGAGATTAAAACGGCCTCCATAGCTCCGGGCCAGTACGGATTCAACGCGGATGACATCTTTCAAGGGTTGGTTCCCACCAAGCTCGTGGTCGGACTGGTGTCTAGCGCCGCTTATACGGGTGACTACGCGAAAAATCCGCTTAACTTTCGACCATACGATTGCAGCTCGGTGGGATTTTACGTCGACGGTCAATCGTACCCTGCCCACCCTTTACAACCGAATTATGGCGCCGATCAGTTCGTAGACTGTTACAGAACGCTAACGTTGTTCGGGAACGAAATCAATGTGAGCAGAGAAGATTACAAGTACGGATTCTGTCTTTATGTCCTGGACGTCGATCCTTACTACTCGTTCAATACAAAGAGGAAAGGTCATTGTAGATTAGAACTCGGGTTTGCCAATCCCTTACCGGAGAGCGTTACCTTGATTATGTACGCATCCTTTCCAGAAATTCTACGCATCGATCAGTCACGATCGGTGTACGTTCGATAATTCGTAAAAAGGGGTCACCCCTCCACCTTGTAGATGAGCCTGTATATATAGAAGACCCCCGTGCCCTAGGACGTGACGCTACCTTCCCGTGGTCTAGGGCGTTTCTACTAAACGCGTCACCTCATCCTGCTTATGGCGGCCATCTTGGTCTCAAACTCCGCATCGAGAGCGACCCCCGCGAGGTCATCGAGGGTCAAAATGGCGGCCATCTTGTCGACCGGCTTGTGACGTCATTGGCACCATAGAGCGGGGTATACTACTGCAAGGTGAGAATGTTAACGATATTGTAATGAACTTTGGTGGCGATATTAGTGCGGAAGTTTCGCGACATGACATCGTGTTGGGCGGCGCACAGATGTGACTTCTCAAGATGACGGTATGGATCATGATGCCGCCGGTGGTGCCACTGGTGTGAAAACTATGAAAAAATCCCGTGACTTCATCGTCAAGTTTACTAATTCACTTGCCCGTATGGAGTTTCTGAAAGGCCGTAAAATCCTCCGTGAACAAAGAAGGTCTGTCTTTATAAATGAAGACTTAACTGCAACGCGTATGGGCCTAGCTTTTCAATGCAGGTATCTGAAACGCGATAAGAAATCAAAAATATCTAAAACGTGGACCTACAATGGAAACGTTTTCGTGCAAGATATGGCTGGCACAAAACATAAGATTCTAACTGAGGCAGACCTGGAGAGTTTTAAGCCGGACAATCAGCAGCCACAACAGTCAGATCCCAATCAATCAGCAGGGATCACGAGATAAACACTTTTGGCCAAGTGAGGCCATAGTCTACTGGCTTTCTCTCTTGAAATTATTCAGAGCTGGTCTAGTGTGTAATTCATAAAGCAGTAAGATTCCTATATTCAGACCACCTTTGGGACGGTTCAATGGTGGTCTTTAAGAGCACCTTTGAACAGTCCTAAATATGGTCTTATTACGACAAACTGAGTGATGGAAACACATAGAAAGAACAAAAAGCTTTTAAAAGCAGACATTACGCAAACACGCCTATACAAACACATGCCACCTTTGTCGCCGAGGAAATAAAAAATTATGATGAAAACTTGTGATATTTGTCTTGTTTCTGCTCAGAATATGGATTGTGGGCACTCGTTAGAACCGCCTCATCGAGGCGGTTCTCACGGGTGCACACCGTCTGTATTTTAGGGCGGAAATAGGAAGAATAAAGTATACCCCCGGAGACCCCAGTTTTACTATATTAGGGTGGGGTTCAAGGGAGTCAAAATTGTATTGGCCTGTTTTCGTGATGTTTAGTCTAAATTTTTTGTGGTCACCGTATTTTAGTGCATTAGTCTTCTCTACTACGTCATCAATCTATAAAGAGCAATGTTTTTAAGCCGCAGGAGCTAATTCCCGCCTCTCCGCGGAGCATGGAGCGTGGGTGTTCGTTAGAGCCGATTCAGTGAGGCGGTTCTGACGGGCACCCACGGTCTGTGTTTTGGGACTGGGACGGGGGGTAAAGTTTACCCTTGGTCCACACTTTCCTGTGTGAAGTGATGTCTGAGTCCTACACGAGTTTGTTGTCGTGATATTAGATTGCGCTACGTGAACTATATTGCATGGGACGAGCTAGAGCGACCAGTAACGGCATTTGATCGTTGCCCTCTTTAGAAAAGCTGTGAGGTGCTCAGTCGTTCTGATGAGAGTCCATTTGAGGCTGTTTGATAGATCAGGCTCGCCTGGACCCCTCGCCATGATTTAGTTGGTATATAAGTATATATACTGGTCCTAATATATCGGTTTATAAGTAAGACACGTCCTAACCAAGTGTGTGTGTGTGTGTGTGTGTGTGTGTGTGTGTGTGTGTGTGAATTCGGGTTTAACGTCGCTTTCAACAATTTTTCAGTCATAGCACGACGGTGTCTGGTTGCGACAGGGAGCTCAATGCTCACGTTTATAGTGCTGCCTCACTAAGTATCATGTCCCAGACACATTACATGATACCACACCCAGTCACATTATCCTGACACTGGATCGACCAGTCCTAGCTCTACCCCGTAAATCTGAGTGCCAAGCGAGGAGCAGCTAGTACCATTTTTAACGACTTTGGTATGTCGCGGCCCGGGATCGAACCCGAGACCTCCCGTTCCCCGGAGCGGACACTCTACCAACTGAGCTATCGGGGCCGGTCGTCCTAACCAAGTTGAATCGACGTTAAACCAACGTTATTTTGTCGAGTATTGTGCCATTCGACATTTTTTCTAGATGAAACATGCCGTGTCAACGTCTGTTTCGTCTTTGTCGAATCGACGTGGAATGGATGTTATTAATGAGTGCTGTTGAACATATGGCAGACGTCGAAACAGGGTCGTTCGGTCAACGTCGACGTTGATTCGACGTCTTTCAATCTGTCAATGTTTTGTATGCAGCTTTTGTACTCGTGATAAAATAGCATTGTATCACTGTGTGTTTGTCACCGAGGCTCTTGGCGAGATCACAGTAACTTTCCAATGATTACAACAAATAGATTACGCTAAAGTTAGAATAGTATACTGCCTAAAACTTATAAGAACACGTCGGTCCAAATAGCTTTACGCATAGACCTTGACTACATTTAATACTTTCGATAGAAATTTTATACTTTAACCAGTTTCCTTGTGTAAATATATGTATACCACACAACTGGTGGAACTGACGTTGCACCATTATGATATATTTATTGTATTTATTTTTCTTATTTTTGTCACCGACTCGGATTCTACCTTGGACCGTATACACACAAGAACGCCATTTGTGCTATTAGTTTCATTTATTCATGGTGGAATCTTCTACAGGCGTCATGGATCATAATCTGGAATATAATATATGCAAAATATATTACAAGTCACATAGCAGCAACATCACAGAAAAGTATACACCTTATCTGTTCGTAAGTGAAACGGCGAGTGCACTAATTAATGTAATTAGGAAATATTATGTTTGCCAATGCTGGGATATCCAGGTTATGAAACACATGAACTGGTACGGATTACCGAAATGATGATTGAATGCCTTGCAGTTCCATGTCAAACATTACACAATGACAATAATGCTGTAAATAGTAATTAACAAAATCATCTTCCTATGACTTATACAATGCAAACCTATTTATAAACTAGTAATTACCTGGAATATAATATATGCAAAATATATTACAAGTCACATAGCAGCAACATCACAGAAAAGTATACACCTTATCTGTTCGTAAGTGAAACGGCGAGTGCACTGAGCCATGCAAGTGAGCATGCATGTTAGTAAATCAGTAGGCCATTTAACGGTTGACGCATTGTTCAGAACACAGGTAATATAACAAGGGACTTAACGGGTGGAGAAGTATAAGATCGTGCCGTTTAAGTGTCAATACACCAGACATGAGGAAACCATTCGTAGGCATCCAGTATAACAGGATACGCATTGGGTTTACGCAAACGCAAACTACGCAAATTTAACAACCTACGCAAATACGTATAAAGTAAACTACGCATAAAGTAAACTACGAAAACTTCTCAAACTATGACATTTTGACAATATAAAATGTTCGTCGGATCTTAATGAATTTCGAATGGTATAGTGAGTACAATTGACCTGACCATGAGCAATCGTAGCGTGACTTATCGCTGCTACGGACACCTCGAATTGTCATTATCCAAACCTTATCAATTTTCATGACACTATATATGAAGATTATACAAAATGTGATACAGTCGAACTTCAATCGCTCAAACACCTTTGGGACCATGAAAATCTGTTCAAGTCAGGGGTAGTTATTGGTAAATTCAACGCTGAAGTAATGAGAAAATGTTATTCTTGTCAAGGCTTTAAAAGTAGCTAGTAACGCTTAACGCAATAACAGGACTATGCCTGCTGTCGCGCTGCGAGTCTTCATTCCTGTTGTTAGAAGCCTCCGCGGTGTAGTGGTTATGATACTTGCCTTGTGAACCAGGTGTTTCAGGATCGATCCCGGGGTTCGCCATATTTTCGGATGAGTCTCTAAACCGAGGTCACGTCTCCGTATAATCTTAGCTGTTGGTGAGATGCAAAACTCAAACATTCATTAACTAATTCCTATTGTCACCACCGCCATTGGGGAAATGTGCCAATGGTATATCTAGTAAACATAAACTCCTTACATGCTTGGTTAAACTCACGCTACAGAATTGCTAACCAAATAATGTTTTCCTTTTTATTTTTTTTTATTTCTTTTATTTTATCTATTTATCTATTTATTTATTTATTTATTATTATTATTATTATTATTATTATTATTATTAATTTTTTTTTTTTATAGATAATTTATTCGTAAAATTCTTGTTTTTAACACAGTTTCCTGTTCCTGGCTCTCAGACTCCTGTCTTGCATTTCGTTTCGGCAAGAGGGAGTCAGGGGAGACATGGACAGATGTTGTTATATCTGACCGATGTCAATGACTGGTCTTATTCTGACGAATGGGGCCAGGATTTACACCGGTCTCGAGGAATCTTTAGTGTTCTAAGCGATATTAGAACAAAAACTACTGTCTTTTCCCTTCATATTTATTATTATTATTATTATTTATTATTATTATTATTATTATTAGTTCTGTCCACTACTAGGTGAACGCATGCTGTCATAGCAGTGTTTCCTTAAGCGATCAGATAATATTGTCCATAGGGAATTGCGGTGGTGTCATTCCCTGGCTAAAGTAAACATATTAGGCGCAAGGCGCTCGATAGGCGCTGGGTCGACGTTGATTCAACGTCATAACGTTGAGTCAAAGTCGAGTCAGTGTCGGTTCAGCGTTGTGTGCTTGCTGGGAATGTCTTATAAGAATGTTAATTATTTGGCTTGTCCATGTAGTGTAGTCTGTACCTTTCGCCTAATTTGAGTATAGTAATGCTGTGTTTTTGGGATAATTGGTTACAACAAAGTCCGTACTGCAGCCTTAGTAAACCAAATGCGTATGCCACCATGTCTCATTGTATTAAACTTGTTCATATCCTCATATGCCTGTATAGACTTGAGTGTTAATTTCTTTCTGTTCTGTTCTTCTGGTAGATCGAGCTAATGAGGGTTACTATCAGGAGGTAAAACAGGGTTAATTCTGGGGCATCGCTTCGTTGTTCTACAATAACAAAATATGCTCTGTGTACTCATGGAATCGTGGTGATTCTAGAGTACACTGAGTATAAATTGGCAAGATAAAAGTGAAGAGTCTCTTTCATTATCCCGCACTATCTGTTATGAACAGGAATTTCCTATAGACACAGGAAGGGGTTCGACCTAACCATGGCATACGAGCAACGAAGTTCTACTGTATGTTATTAATATTTGAGTGTATCCGACTGGGGTTTTTACACACTGAGGTGTAAAACCCTGAGTTTTTAGCCGACGTAGAGCAAAACCTGATTTATGTTATGAGCGGACAGCAAAGGCTAAGATCAGTCAGATCGGCGGTTCTTCAAACTAGTTCCCAGCGGCAGATCTTTATCGTGGCATGCAGGGTCTTATTAAGTGGCTCACAAATGTACGTGCATGCATTTCTATACTTTATTAATAGTGTTATATTTTCACTGCTCACATACAGATGTATTTGTGTGTTATATCTCAGCTTCTCGCACACATTTATGTAATGTACATCTGATATTTATACTTGTGTGTGAACATGTCCATGTGAAACGAAGGCTTCCAACATTGTGTCAGAAATGACAAAATTAGAAAGAAAAATCTTTCTTGTTTCCGCTTTCAGCATGGTTTGCGGTTGCTGGGCTGAGCCGCCTCAATGAGGCGGTTCAAACGGGTACCCGCGGTTTCGGTCTTTTTCTTCTTTTTTATCTTTTTTGTTTTTGGGCGGCGGGAATAGGGCAGATGATGTATACTACTAAAAATCCCACTTTCTTTATATAAAGTGTGGTTTCGGGGGAGGGGGGGGGATCTTCGTTTCACGGACTTGTGGTCGTGATTCCTGGTGATGTGTGTAAACACAGGCGTAGACATTATCAATTAAACATTGTAAATTCACGCATACGGAGTTTGGTGCTACTTATGGCTTTCTTTTAGATCGTGACATGGGACAGTGCTACTTGCAGCCTTAATAACATGCGGGGTGGTTTTGTTAAGAAATATGTGCAGCCAGATATCAGTCGAGGCTAGGCGTCTGTTTTTTTGTTTTTGTTTTTGTTTTGGTCATATGATGCAAGGCGCAATGCTGGACGAACAGTCTCGACTGCGCCCTGACTGTCCATTGATGCAATATGTACCACTGACACATGAAACGGCTACAGTGTATTGACTTACTGCGTTTAAACTATGGTCATATATTAATTTGCTGTAGTATATGTTAAAGTAGGTGGTTTGATCTTTTGATGTATCAAACGTATGATTAACTTATGATGACTATACATCCCTGACAATATGATCAGCAACTGTAGCAAATGACTTTTTCTGTATTTATTAACGTATTGATTAATATCACCTTTTTCATGTTTTGGTTGATATGGTATTGTATACTCATTCAACTTATAACTCCAAATTACCGAATCTCACATTTAGTTCCTCAAACACATATGAACATGTTCCGTTTTTTATTCTCATTATTCTTTATCACTCCACGGGGAAACATTGGCATATTTTGTCATTTATTTGTATATCAAGCACCAATGTCAGATACATACTCCAACCCATAGTGACAGGTTCGTGCCCTTGGCTCTCGCTCGTGCCCTGGTAGACTGTATAACCTAAATGTTAGCTGACATTGTAATGTATCGGGCACGAATCGGTCTGCATTACGTTCTACATTCTAAGGTTAGAGGTATTAATCACTTCACTTCACTAGTTTCGAACTTTTGCTTATGTTATCAATGCTTCTTTTGGAATGCGGCGATGTGGAACCCAATCCAGGCCCTGGACCGAATTCGTCTCTCAGTTTTGATACAAACAGTGTGTCGTCTAATATTCCACTTGATTACGAAAGTATCATTAGAGGGAAATTTTCTATTGTCCATTATAACATACAAAGTCTATCTAACAAAATCAACGTATTAGAATCTGAGCTCAACACCTTTAGTATTATCTGTCTAACGGAAACATGGCTAGACGAACGCACAAACAGTACTGACATCAAAATGAGCAACTACCAACTTCCTTTTCGGAGGGACCGTCGTGGTGACAATCATGGATGAGTTTGTGTTTATGTCAAGGACAATATACATGCTAAACGCAGGACGGACCTCGAACTCCCTGATATCGAATGCGTATGGATTGAGGTTATAAGTAATCATCGTAAAATTCTTATAGGCACTTTTTATCGACCACCAAACTCGCCAGCCTCTGCTCTCTCATCAATTGAAACTTCTATTGGTTTAGCCTATGACACAAATATAAACGACATTTGCATCACTGGTGACTTCAATATGGACTTTTTCAAACAAGTTTCAAGAAATAAAATTGAAAATTTATGTCAACAGTTTAATTTAACCAGTTTAGTAGCCGAACCTACACACTTCACAGAAACGTCTTCTTCATGCATTGATCTAATGTTAACATCTCACCAACAAAGTGTACTCTTCAGTGGTGTTGGTGAGCCCTTCCTGGAACAAGACATAAGATACCATTGTCCTGTTTTTTGCGTATTTGATTTCAACAGAGGTACCACAAAATCGTTTAGTAGACACATTTGGTTGTATGACAAAGGGAATTATAACGACCTCCGTGCAGAAATTAGTAATACAAATTGGCAGTATCTTAAAGATCCCGATATTGATACCTACACAAGTAATGTTACCACCCACATTATCAAAACTGCCAAAAAACACATACCAAATAAGAACATAATTATCAGACAATCAGACCCAGAATGGCTGACTAGCAATATTAAGAAAATGATGCGTAAACGCAAACGTCTATACGATAAGTACCAGAGGTCAAATAACGAAGCAAATCTTTCTGCGTATAAACAATTTAGGAACAAAGAAACTGCTGAAATCAGACGATCTAAGAAAACTGTTACGGATAAACTTGCTAAAAATTATCGGACAACACCCTAACACCTAAAGACTACTGGAAAACATTGAAGCAATTTATCAAACCACAACAATCTTCTTCCATACCACCACTTGTAAGTCAAGATACGGTTCTTGAAGATGAAACAGACAAAGCAAATTTACTGAATGACTATTTTGCACAGCAAACAACACTCGATGAAGCGAATACATCTCTTCCAGCCACCCCACTACACGACGTTAACATTCTGAGCTCTATCGTTACTACTGCAGATGAAGTTCAGTCCATTTTAAATAAAAATCAAAAATGAGTTCCTTTAAGAGCAATGTAAACATTCATAAGAAAGAAGATGGGTCATACTACGTAGTTTCGGCTAATGAGGCCTCATCAGTGACCCTGTAATTATCCGGCAAAGAAAGCCAGGGGAAACATATTGCAATTTTGCGAATTTCGAATAGGCAGTCGATACAACGACTGATATAATCAAAATGGGGTCCAAATAATTAAAAACCTGTCTAGAATATGAGTCTAAACCAATAATTTATTTCTGATTTCTCAGAATACTCACGCTGATCTCAAAGGACCCAAAGTAAAATATAAACTGCACTATGGTTGATGTACGGGGAGACGTTTTACCGCCGCCACACGGCACAACACCAGCTGCAGTGAAGGCAAATAAAAATCAAAAATGAGTTCCTTTAAGAGCAATGAAACATTCATAAGAAAGAAGATGGGTCATACTACGTAGTTTCGGCTAATAAAGCCTCATCAGTGACCCTGTAATGATCCGGCAAAGAAAGCCAGAGGAAACATATTGCAATTTTGCGAATTTCGAATAGGCAGTCGATACAACGACTGATATAATCAAAATGGGGTCCAAATAATTAAAAACCTGTCTAGAATATGAGTCTAAACCAATAATTTATTTCTGATTTCTCAGAATACTCACGCTAAAAGTTTCTCTCTGTTGGCAAAGCAGCGGGACCCGATTCCATCAATAATCGTTTGTTAAAAGAACTAGAGCTATTACTAAAGGTGATGAATACCCCCACAAAAACTGCCTTGATAGTACAACAGCGGCATTTTGCAATTTTTTCACTTGAAAGGGGCCATAACTATGCCGAAAATTGACGAATTGTAGCGGAAATCGAACTTGACCTGTATTGTATGATGTTACATCAGTGTACCAAAAATTATAAAAATCGGTGAAGCGCTTTTTGAGTTATCGTCTGGAAACCAAGTCAACAGACCGACCGACCGACCGACAGACCGACAAGCTCACTCCTATATACCCCCCCCCCCCCAAAAAAAAAAATTTCATTTGTGGGGGTATAATTAGCAGTACCGTTGGCTGAGCCTCTTGCCGAACTCTTTAATTCTTCTCTACGATCTGGCAAAGTCCCGAAAGTATGGAAAGAAGCGAATATAACACCAGTTCACAAAAAAGACGATCCATCAATAGTATCAAACTATAGGCGTATTTCCCTACTCAATACTCTTGGAAAAGCTCTAGAAAAATTGTTCATAAACATGTTTTCAATGTCTGCAGAGATAGCAACATCATTACAACATTTCAGTCTGGTTTTGTACCAGGTAATTGCACCGTCAATCAACTCTCTGTTTTATACAACACGTTTTGCAAAGCTCTAGATGAAGGGAAAGAAGTTCGAACTATCTTCTGTGACATTAGTAAGGCCTTTGACAGGGTGTGGCACAGAGGTCTCCTTTACAAACTTACAGTGGTTTCTTGCTGTCGAGTCCTCACCGTTGTCTCACCTCTGTGGTTCTTTGATTTCTGTGTTCACGGAGATGTTGCACTGATGAGTTAGGAGGCATTCATGCGGACTGAACAAATTATTTGTCTAAATCGCGACGGAAGTAAGGGCGAGGATTGTGGCCACGTAAAATCGATTTAAGCCCCCCAGTGGAAATCTTCCACTGACCGTTCCAAGGCGGCTCTTCTGTGGCGATTTATTTATGTTGTTGTTTGTTACTTACTGTATGTATCACTTGTGTCTTTTAATTTTGGATGGCCATATGGCCATTTTGTGGGAAAGTAACTGTCCATATGGCCTTCCTTTGTTTAGGTTTCCATTATGGTCTGGTCGCTTAATGTTTGTATTTCTTTCCCTTTGGTGTCTTTTATGGATGGAGTAAGTTAATTGTATCAATTCCTGATCTTTGTTTTACTTCTACTTAGAAGAGTTGGTATTACCGGTTCTTTACTCTCATGGTTTTCAAACTACCTTCAAGACAGGCATCAGCGAGTTGTTCTTCCAGGAACAACATCAGACTGGTCAACTGTTAGAGCTGGTGTTCCCCAGGGATCCATTCTTGGTCCTCTTCTTTTTATTATGTGCATAAATGACATTGTCGATGACATCAAGTCTTCTATTCGTCTGTTTGCGGACGACACCAGTCTCTATATCGTCGTTGATGATCCAGTAACTGCTGGCGTAACTCTAAATTCCGATCTCTACAAAATCCAAAGATGGGCATCCGAATGGCTTGTTGCTTTTAATCCAGCAAAATCTGAATCGCTTTTGATATCTAGGAAAGTAAATAAACCCTATCATCCATCTCTATTTATAAACTATCAGCAGATTCAAGAAGTGACTTCACACAAACACTTGGGGCTATATTTTTCTTATGACTGTATGAGCATATAGAGTATATAAAAAGTAAAGCATGACAACGAATAAATATAATGCGTCGACTAAAATTTCAGTTGGACAGGAAATCCCTACAAACAATTAACTTCTCCTTCATACGACCGATTTTGGAATAAGCGGACATAGTTTGGAATAATTGTTCACAGAACGATGCAAACGAGTTAGAAAAAATTCAGAACGAGGCTGCACGCATCGTAACTGGAGCAACACGATTGACGTCTATTCATTCACTTTATACTAAATCTGGCTGGGAAACACTATCTGCAAGAAGAAACAAGCACAAATTAGTCATGTTCTACAAAATGAGGAATAACCTGTGCCCTGACTACTTAAGTTCTCTCGTCACCTCCAATGTCGGTGCCACTGTTCAATACAATTTGCGAAACGTTAGTGATATAAGAACAATCAATACAAATACCCAACTTTACTATAACTCTTTCCTACCGTCTGCCATTAGAGAATGGAACGAACTGCCCCGTGAGCTCCAAGAATCTCAGACTATGGCCTCCTTTAAATACAGACTTAACTCCAATATTACTCGCCCGCCACCTTATTATCTAACTGGGAATAGATTGTATCAAATTAACCATACACGTCTCAGACTTAATTGCAGCGCACTCAATCAACATCTTTTCTCTAAAAACATCATTCCCAGTCCACTGTGTGCCTATGGTGCAATAGAAGACACCCGACACTTTTTGCTTATCTGCAATCGCTACCAGCACATCAGAGTTGAACTGATAAACAGTGTATCGGTTATATGTGAACCAACCCTTAACGTGCTGTTGTTTGGTAGCCAAACTCTTTCACTTAATGAAAATGTACAGGTTTTTAAAGCTGTTCAGCTATTTATCTCGAAATCTTAACGTTTCATTGTGGAATGAGTCGATGCTTCCCACCAATACCTTGAACCTCTAACGAATAAGTAGAATGTTACGGCAGAAAACTCGTATGGTGCCAAGGCAGCATCGAGTCAACGTCGATGAGACGTTATTGACGTTGTCTCGAAGCTGTTGGCGTCTGTGTAACTGTTGGTGTTATGTTATATAACTGATCATATGTATATACCCTTACCTCCTTCCCCGTGGAGGACTTAAAATTTTGATATCACAATTCTTGTTTGGCTCGAGATATGAGACAGACATAAATTATACAAATGTTATCACAAACTATCAGAATCCAGTACAGCACACTGTTAAAGATCACTGCGTCGATATTTATGCCTTGACTGTCTACAGGGAGACAGATTCAAAAAAGTCTTTCAGACCTTCTTCTGAATCCCTTTTGTACAATGTATTGTTTTGTATGTTGCACATTGTATTACCATGTATATGTATACAGTATTGTAACATTTATACATTGAAATAAAGTTTAAACTAAACTAATTTTATAGGAGTGAGCTTTAGCGGAAAAAAAATTCTCAGCGCTTTACATTCTGTATGAACAAATCTGCAAATAAATAGTTTATTTTACCTTTAGAAATTATTTTCGAGGTTGAGACGCAACTGCAGTAGCAGTGCGCAGTTATTCCACGGGTCATTCAAACCACGAAAGGCCGAGAAGGTAAGAATTTAGTTGAAATCTCTGAAAATCTGTTCAAATAAATATTGCAAAGATTGCAGTTTCGTTGTTTTCTCATGTTGCACGTTATTGTTTACACTTGTAATTTAGTGTCCTGAAAAGTAGGTACGGTCTATAAACGGTCAGTTGACGTATTATAGGTCGGTAGAAGGTATTATAGGTCACTACCGATTATAGCGTGCAGTTATTCCACCCCCTTTATTAGGTTACTAGAATGCCTGATTGCGATATAAAGCTGTTTTTGTAGTAGTCGGACTGAGCTGTTCTGCGACCGAATAATTCTTTTACGTGATGTGACTGAATGTCATCTAATTCAGATGTTTGGAGTAAATCTGTTTTGACCTGTTCGCTAGTTTGCAATATTATGTGCGTCCAGGAAAAAAATGATTCTCATCAAATTATTTCACAAACGAATCCAATGATAAGAACAATCAATTTTCCATCTGTTTCTCTCTTCCGCACGCTCCTCCCCCAACCCAAAAGATAGGGGGTGTCGTTTCTCTATTCCGCACGCTCTTTCCCATCCCTCACCCCCCCCCCCCACACCCCATATCCCAACATTTTCCAAACACGCCTCTATTCAAATACATTGTAAATTTTCATTTTATCGCCGAAAATTAGAAAAACAAAGTTTTCGGAAGAAAACATAAGTTTTTTTTTTCTAATTTCTCCACAGAACATACACTGTGGGAACCCGTTAGAACCACCTCAATGAGGCGGTGGCGGTTCTAACCGGTACCCACAATCTATGTTTTTGAGCAGAAATAAGAACTAATAAGAACTCCTGTAAACCCAAGTTTTACGATATAAAAGTGGGGTTTGAGGGGGTCAGAATTTCGACATGCGTACATTATCTCAAGAGTGTGGCTTAGAACGTCTGTCACATGATGTAAGATATGTTTTCTTGGCTCGAGGATTACGTCGGGCATGGATAAATGAGTATTGCGTCTTGAAGACAAGATCTAATATAAGCATTTCTCCGGCTTTCCAAATTAAATTTGTTGTGAAGCTTATATGATTCGGTCTCATTATCTTCCTGAACCCATTACTAGAGATTGTCAAAGCAGACAAGTAGATAATTAGATGAATAGAACCTATCTCTGCTGGACATACAGTGTCTGGTCGTGCAAACACCGAATAACGTTACGATAACAAATATGTGTCTGAAGGCGAAGGGGAACACCTGACAGGTTTTCCCGCCATTTTTCAAAGGGAGACAACTTTCGTGACTGCCTGTTCGCTTGTCTGTAAGCCCTGTCCCACTGAAAAAGGGGTCTACTCTCAAAGGAAAGAATTTGCTCCTGTGGAGCAAATTCTTTCCTTTACGAGTTGACCCCTATTGCGAGGGAGACAAAAATATCTGTGCAAGAGTTGCTTCCCCTGAAGGTGTTCCCATTCCTCATAAATTTGCGTCTTTTATATCTCTAGAACCAGCATTTTCAAATATGTATTTTTTCATACTTTTTTATTTCTTTTCAAAAACTTGATTATTTTTGCTCATTAGAACCGCCTCATTGAGGTAGTTCTAACAAGTACCCACAATCTATGTTTTTGAGTGAAGATAAGGAAATAGGGAAAATAGTGTATACCCTTCTTAACCCCGTGTGTGTCTACATATAGTGCGGTTTAGAGGGACGTCATCACACGGACCAAAGGATAGAAGTCCAAGGATTTCTGAATAATATTACCAATACCATCTGAATTAAAAATGTAACATTAAAACAGCAAAAGGAAAAGAGACATGACAATGTACCTTTCCTTGAAATTATATCTACAGATTGATGTCATAGTTATACTACAGGTATAGTCCGACAAGGAATTCCTGGCAGTTACGTCATAATTAGTTTACTCGAATATTCATATGATATGGCCTTCACTTGAAACCTAGGACTAAGATTATTTATATACCGCCCAACCTTTGTGTATTTCGTGGCCGAGAGAGTAGAGGTGTTGTCCTACAGACCAAGAAGTGGCTGGTTCGAAACCCACGTGTCGAATGATATTTTTTTTTGGACCTCGTAATACACACACACACAAACACTCGACATGTGAAATCTGCTTTATCCATGCGGCATGTTAAAAGTGGATAATTACGACGTGTACAGAACATATTTCTTGTTCATTTTCAAGCACATAACACTTGACTGCATAAAACGTGTTTATGAGAAACAAAGATTAAAAGAGTGAAATAAAAAAAATATATATATAAAAAATTTACTATAGATTTTAAACCAGTAAAATGTAAAAATATAAAACAATGAAAATTTAATTTACTATTAAAAAAAAATAAAATAAATATATAATAAAAACCGCAACCAGTGAGATTAGAACTCGGACCGTCACAATGACAAGCAGCGTTGAGATCCCCTGGGCCGTTGTGACTACTGTTTCATCAGGGGGTGTGTCCTGTTCATACGATAAACCCAAGCGCAAATTTATACTGGAAAATCCTTTCTATTTTTAGCTTTGTTATTGATTTTACGTCACTGCCAGACCTAGTTTGTTTACCAGTACCCTGCCGTAATATGTCGGTGTTATGGTTTCAATGTTGATAAATACTCGTCTATTTATAAATCATAACAAACAACGATGTTTTCCACAGGTACGTAACGGGTTATATTCTAACACAAAAGCACTTAATTTTGCAGTGTCAATGTAATCAGTTGCGTAGCGCAACTAGTAGCAAGGAGCCCCTAGAACGACTGATTTACTTTCCTGAGGGTCGCAGTTACGATCCTCGCAGACAACCCTTTTTCCATAAAGCTATTAAAAGCATGATTTATTTTTTTCTTGATGATTTTTTTATAAAATAGTTTCAGAATTTACATTTTTATTATTTCTTTTTTAATTTTTAAATTCTGTTTATTATTTTTGTATTATTATTTTTTTCGTGAATGGTTATCTATTTATTTTAAAGTTCATTACATGTCATGCACAATTTTAAAGATCAACTTCACATTTGATTTATAATAGTGAATAAAAAAGAAAGCACAAAAAATGCATGCTTGAAAAGAAAATCGAGGATTTTTTGCTTTTGGCGCGAAAAAAAAATGTTAAAGAAAAAACATCCCCAACGGGATTCGAACCCGCATGCTTCAGCTCTACAGGCCCGTGACTTTACCACTTGGCTAGCGTCGATACAGTGCAGGTATGGTATTTTTTAGCCTGATACCATCACATTAATAGGGAGTCACCAAAAATAAAATTAGATCATCCAAAAATAACATATAATTGCGTAGATAAATTTAAAAATAACCTTTATTTACAATAATATTGACAATACCAAACTGACAACTGATGTCGGTTTTACTGTAGTCATAAAGCATGACCGCATGCAGCTACAAACTAAACACCTACATGAAAACCAAAGAAAACCGTCATGGAAGCAAAGAATACACCGCAGAACTGAAACGTATGGAGTATACAAACATTTCTTGGTCAGCCTAGCTCGTTTCGGCCAATTAGGCGACCTTCGTAAAGGCTTATTGAAAATTAAAGAGAAAATTATTGAAAATTAAAGAGAAAATTATTGAAAATTAAAGAGATAATGTTGGTTGGTGCCTGATGCTCTGTCTCTGGTCGGGCTCATCGGAGTCTAACTGTTGGTTTTCTTTTGCTCCAGCATTTCAGTGGTTTCTTGCTGTCGAGTCCTCACCGTTGTCTCACCTCTGTGGTTCTTTGATTTCTGTGTTCACGGAGATGTTGCACTGATGAGTTAGGAGGCCTTCATACGGACTGAACAAATTATTTGTCTAAATCGCGACGGAAGTAAGGGCGAGGATTGTGGCCACGTAAAATCGATTTAAGCCCCCCAGTGGAAATCTTCCACTGACCGTTCCAAGGCGGCTCTTCTGTGGCGATTTATTTATGTTGTTGTTTGTTACTTACTGTGTGTATCAGTTGTGTCTTTTAATTTTGGATGGCCATATGGCCATTTTGTGGGAAAGTAACTGTCCATATGGCCTACCTTTGTTTAGGTTTCCATTATGGTCTGGTCGCTTAATGTTTGTATTTCTTTCCCTTTGGTGTCTTTTATGGATGGAGTAAGTTAATTGTATCAATTCCTGATCTTTGTTTTACTTCTACTTCAAATATTTTCAAAATTCCACAATGGAATCAATGATCCAAAATGACAAGAAAATATAAACTACACTATGATGACGGAAACCTGGTTTCCGGCATTCAATATGTTATTATCTCTCTTCAGGAAAGGTCGATTTTAATGCGTTTAATGACGCTGTTTGATACCTTGTTTTATGCTTCACGGTTCCATGGATTTTTACCTTGGTTTTATCCTTTCATGCTAAGGTCTTGTCCGATGTCTAAATTTTCATATGGAGCGAATATATCATTTCCTTTTTCCTTATTCGGTTTGACTGATATTGCATTCCATCTACAGATTCCTCACTTTTATTGTTTCACATTAAGAAGAGGTCGATTTTCAGGTCGCCTTGCCGTAAACGGTTCTTCTGTCGCGGTTTATTTTTGTAACTGTTCGTCTTTGAATGTGTGTATCGCTTATATCGTTTTCGTTTTGAATAGCCAATTGGCTATTTTGTGTGAAAGTTACTGCCCATTTGGCTTTTCGTTATTGATGTTTTCAGATCATTTCCTGCACATATATATGTTTTCAAAAATGCACTGTGTGCATGTCATAAGTCACATTTTTGCCTGTAACGACCCTCATTGTCATTAGTCTTTTTCAGTTTACTTACTGTGTTTCTGAGTCGAATAAGGAAAAAGAAGAACAAATAAGGAAAAAGAGGAAAAGGGAATTGGGAAAATGGAATTAACTAAATGGTCATGACAACTTCTCATTTTTAAATGGTGATGTTCCGCCTTCGCCATCTTACGGTGTTTATATTTGGCGACTGATTCGCTTGGCAAGAGTGTCAGGTCATGTCACTGATTTTAACACACGTAATAAAAGTTTAACTGCTAAACTTCTATATCGGGGATATCGGTATCATAAACTTTGGAAAACATTTTGTAAGTTTTACCGCCGACACTAATTTAAGGCTGTGTCGAGTCCTCAACCTTTGGTCAATTCGACTTTAATTGCGATTTCTTTCTACCCACTTTGATACATTGGTGAGGTAGAAAAACCTTCGCACGGACCGAACAAATACATGTTTGAAGCACGCTGCATTACGAGACATAGTGTATTTTTCCCATCTCCAATATGGCTACTTTTCTGATGAAAATCCCTGATATTTATCTTATTTATACTGCAAATGTAGGTTATGGGTGGTCGTTAGAACCGCCTCAATGAGGCGGTTCTAACGAGTACCCACAACCTATGTATTGGAACAGAAATAAGAAAAATAATGAATACTCCCGTAAAATGGGGTTTAATTGGGCGTTGATTTAACGGACTTGTTCACGTGATGGAGAGAGGGGATGAGGGTGGGATCCCAATAAGTATACATAAACCCAGCAGTCATTAAACTGACTGCTCCAAGTGGTTGGTCGTTCCTGTTTAATGTTTGCTACATTGGTGATTTTGTTTCTTCCCCCATTATGTACTTACCTTTGGATTATCTGAGTCACAACCTGTTTGGGAAAGAGGTGCTGACTAGGTTAACCAGCTACGTTTTGTATTTTGTTTAATGTCAAATCTCCAATTTTCGACTTCTTTTCCTTATGATATTGTTTGTCTGTGTAGTGGGGTAGATCTAATTTTCTTGCACACCAGACAAGGAAATCCGTGATTTTACCCTGGGATAGAAATTTATGTTCTTGCACACCAGACAAGGAAATCCGTGATTTTACCCCTGGGATAGAAATTTATGTTCTTGCACACCGGACAAGGAAATCCGTGATTTTACCCTGGGATAGAAATTTATGTTCTTGCACACCAGACAAGGAAATCCGTGATTTTACCCTGGGATAGAAATTTAGGTTCTTGCACACCAGACAAGGAAATCCGTGATTTTACCCTGGGATAGAAATTTATGTTCTGACCCTAGTGTTCCGACCAAAATCGAATATGATCGCGTGTTTGATAAATGCACTGGTTGGTTACGACCTCGTATGCGCCGTTGTTAAGGTTGACGTCACAGCAACGTCACTAAACATTCCTGAAGTGTCAATACAATATGGCGGACGTTGGTAACCGAAGTGACTGCAGCATTAAAAATCTGCTTTAAGAAATGGAAGGTATGCAAGAAAAAGAATCCAATATGGGTGTGAGGGGTGGATAGAAAAATCCGACCCCCGGGATCACTGTCCGGCATCACTCGGCAAGCCTCGTGATGCCGGACAGTGTCCCTCGGGACGGATTTTTCCATCCTCTCCTCACACCCATATAAGATTCTTATATAGTATCAGCTCCTGATCGTTTTCCTTTTGAAATGACTTCGGTTTTAATATCGCAAAAGTTTTATTAAAAACCATCCGAAGTGATGTGTTTGCCAGGAACCAACTTTTCTTTGTAAAAGATCGATAAAATACTGTGTGTGGAACACGGTTATTTGTTCCTCGTATTTCATCATCATTTTTTTTTCATTTTATACTGGGCAGTGAAAACAATGCATATCTGAAAAAAATAAAAGTGATATTTTCACAGTGTGAAATATAAATGATATTTTCATACTGTGAAAAATAACAAGACCTTGTTATTTTCACAGTAGCAGCCCGGTCTACTTTTTTTCGCCAAAGTCATAAGTTATCGATGAAATAATTCTTTAAAATACCTTGAAAAAGCATTCTTTGAACTGTAAAAATCCTGTTTTAAAAATGGCGATCTGTTAATGGTTTGCAACTCACAGTTGTGACGTCATAGCCAAAAAATATCAAAAATATTTCATCTCGTGTGTTAAAAACACCAGAATTTTTACTCGTGCTTCGCACTCGTGAAAATTCTGTTTCACTCGTGCTTCGCACTCGTGAAAATTCAACACACTCGATGAAATATTTTTGGTATTCCTTCACAAAAAAGTAAATAGCCTCTATATATCACCACATGACAGATTACTGGCAAGTAGCATTAATCATTTCTGCCTTGTTGATATTTACATTACTTTAAATAGTGCCATTTTGTTTGCACCATTTTGAAAAATTAAAAGGGAATCTTGAAAATTCGTTTTGAGTATTTCTAAGTCAGACTGCATATCGTAGGTTTGCTGCAAAACACTAGAGGTAACTCATTGACTTTCTAAAATTGAAATGGACCTAGTATTGAACCATGTGGATGTCAGAAGTAATATTAGCAAAAATTGAAATATAGAAGTGAAGGCATTGATCCATTCATTGATACAACCTGTGCTCTATTATACAAATAGGGTATCATTCGTCTTATAAATAGAGAATCTTACATGAGTGTCCATGTGTTATTGAATCTATTAAACGAGTAGAGGAAAAGGGACACAATGCGAAGCTTTGCCGAGCATTTTATTCCTTTTCCTCAACGCGTTAAATAAATTCAATTATAATACATGAGCACGAATGCAAGATTCTATTTATCATATGACATTTAAAACTCATTTTATTCACGATTGTTTTATAAAAACGTCAACATTCCGCTATTAGTAAACGCGACGCCGTTAAGGACGCCGTACATGTAACGTTACGGGGCGTATCTAACTAATTTGCATATTTAATCCACTAGTGGATAATCGAATTTATTACATGGCGTTATTGCATTCTCAGACGCGACGTCATATGATAAATCTTATTAGTCTAACACCGCATTTGTAAAATGAACGCTATTTTAATAATTAAGTCGTGATCGAAAAATCTTCGAAAGTCAACCATAACTGTTCCCACAATTTTACCCTCATTTATTGCTTTCGGCCAGCGTTCCATCATTGAAGTATGGGCTGATTCTGTGGAGTGTCCTGTTCTAAAACGACTCTGAATTTGGAGTTAGGCATGATACCTAGTTAGGTATGTTTGTTTGTTTGTTTGTTTGTTTGAATTGAGGTTTAACGTCCCCGTCAACACTGTATAGGTCATTTTGGAGACGTTGCTTCATATTTTGTGGGACTTTTACCCGGCATTGAGATGAAATGACATCTCAAGCCCTGTCGCCCAATGAAACCAGTAGGGTTTATAAGCATGGACGGGCCGACTCGCACCGCTTTGCCTGGGCAGGCTTAGATCCTCTGAGCAGTTTACCAGTACTCGTGTGCGGGTTGGTTTCAGCTCTGCGTGGAAACATCATGCAGCCCATCTATTTCTTCAAGCCCCGATGGGCGGGGGCCAAAACCTAGTTAATTGATGCGTGAAATGTTTCTAAAGTAGATATTGGACGATGATTATTGATGTCTTCGTTTGCATCATCTTTGAAATTTCCATTAAGGTCTAGTTGTTTCATGTTTGTGTTTCTTTCCCCTGGTGTCTCTGATGGGAGCTGTGGGTTAATTGTATCGATTTCTGATCATTGCCATCACTTCTTTTTCGCTTTGGCTTGTTTCCAGCATCACAAAAACGCACCAATGTAATTATGACCTCTCAAAACCCACTTTTATCATAGTAGAACTTGGTTTACAGTGGTTTTGTTTGTTTGTTTGTATTGGAGTTTTACGGCCCAGTCAACACTATTTAGGTCATTTTTAGCCGGTCAACACTTTCCTTGGCAGGCTTATACGTAAGCGGTTAACCAGTACAGTGCACATTCTTTCGCCAGTAACTGACAACTGCCCTTCTTGAATCAGCGGAAGGGAGAGAATGACCGTAGAAAAGATTTCATGATCAATCTCCACGAAAGAATGTTGCCGACCCCGGCGGGAGTCGAATCCCGGTTTACAGTGGTACATGTTTACAATATATTTCTTATTTCGGCTCCAAATGGATTGTGGGTATTCGTCGAGGCAGTTCCGACGAGAACATACAAGCCATGTTTTGGGCAGAAATAAGATCGGCTCAAAAATGGAGTGTGCTGGGTACTTGTCAGGACAGCCTCGTCGAGGCGGGTCTAACGAGTACCTACAAGCCATGTGTTGGGCAGAAATAAGAAAAAATATCAGAATTTTTATCTGAAAATTTTCATTTTTTGGTGGTTAAATTTTCAATATATTTGAATAGGCGTGTTTTCATAATGAAGAATTTGGAACACGGCCGCTACATTAGTTCACTATATAATTTTTTATATGATTTTTTTTTTTTTTTTTTTTTTTTTTGCAACTATTTCAGGAGAAATTTCAAATAATCTTGAATCAATGGCATCTAAACCAGTTGCCTTTGAAACACCAAGAGCCGAAAAATAGCGAAGAAACAACTTTCATCAACCTCTGGTTATTAAATACTAACATTTACTGGAATTTACCGTCCGTTATGTTCCTCAAAGTGGCTTTGTTCTATTGACTTGTTACGATTTGACGCTGTATTAATAAAATGATTATTGAATGTCTCTGCCCATTACGATAACACACCCGTACGACATAGTGCACATTTCTCCGTCATCTCCAAAATTGCTACTATTGAAAATCCCTAATATTTTTCTTATCTAAACCGCAAACATAGGTCGTGGGTGCTCGTTAGAACCGCCTGGTGCTTGTTTGAACCGCCTCAATGAGGCGGTTCTAACGAGTACCCACAACATATGTCTTAGAAGAAAAATAAGAAAACTAATGTATACCCCCGTAAACCCCCATTTTCTCCATATAAAGTGGGGGTATATGGAGTTCTTCATTTCACGGACTTTGTCACGTGATGCAAATCATAGTGAGCTGAAATCACATTATCGCCTACTTCTATCACTAACTAGAAGTGAAGGCAATGATCGGGAATCGATACAATTAACCCACACCTCCCATCAGAGAGCCACCATAGGGGAAGAACTCAAGCATGAAATAACGAGACCCTAATGGAATCATCAATAGCGGAAAGCCAACAAGACGTTGTTTGCAATATCCGTTTTACTTTTACTGCCCCATTTATCGAACATTTTAAGTCACTACAGCTGGTGTTAAGGGAATGTCTGGCGTTCGTAAAAAGTCTCCCTGCTCTTCATCATAGTGTTGATTATATTTTCTATTCCTTTAGGATCAATGTTTCCGTTGTGAGGTTTTGGGGAGGTTTGTGGGTAGCTGATGAGGCTTGGTTGGCCGACACTGTCTTGTCTGGCCCGGAGGATCTGTGTGCTACATGGTTCTGTGGTGTGTTCCTTGCTTCTTGACGGCGACCCTTTTATAGAACATATTACGATGAGACGCCTATACTAACACATTGTAAATTTTACCTCCGAAAAAAAAAAAAAAGAATCCTATAAAAAGTGTGATATTTTTCTTATTTCTGCTCAAAACACAGATTTTGGGTACACGTTAGAACCGCCTCTTCGAGGCGGTTCTAACGAGTACCCACAATCTATGTTTTAAGCAGAAATAACAAAGATAATGTACACCCTTGTAAACCCCACTTTTACTATATGAAAGTTGGGTTCGAAGTATATAGGTATGTGTTCGTGATGATTTATCATAACTACAGCTGATGATGAGGGGATGTGTGGCAGCCCGCGTAAGAAGTCTCCCTGTCGTTCAGCATAGTGTAGATTATACTATCTATTTGGGACCGCTGTTTCCATCGTGGACTTTTGGGGGTGTTCATGTGTGGCTGGTGGGGCCAGGTTGGTCGAGACTCGCTGGTCTGGTCCGGAGGGTTTGTGCGCTCCGTGTTTTTCTGTTCTGTGGTGTGTTCCTTGCTTCCGAGGGATGGCCCTTTTAAGGATCATTTACTGTTTACTCCGAATTATTAAAAATAGACTTCGGATTGCCTTTGTCTTTCTCTACTTTTTTTTATAAACTGGTCGTTTAGCTTTCTTAATGAGTGAAAATACTTCACTTCTCGATCATTTATACATGTATTCTTCAAATCTACATTCTTCTTTCAGTTGATCCTACACCTTTATTGTATCTAAAATTTCAGACAGTGCCCATTCTGGGTGAATGTCATGCTTGATCCTATGCCTTTCTATAGGAGCATGTTTTTAACTGTTCTAATAAAATCTGATTATCAAGTCTCAAGAATGTCATCCATATTGTCAGATTTGGCTCTGTCATACTACCGACCAAGGTTTAGACAACACATTACAGTTTTCGAAAGAGCGGTGTGTTATTAATTTATGAAAATATTTTTGCATGGAAAGTTTAGTTTTTTTTAATACACCATGCTGTAGAAGCCTCCGTAGCGTAGTGGATAAATTAATCGTCTCATAAACCAGGGGTCGTGGGTTCTATCCCGGGCTTCTCCAGACTTTCGGATGAGTCTTAAACCGAGGTCCCGTTTCCGTGTGACCTTAGTTGTTGGTGGGACGCAAAACTCAAAAGCACACCATGTTGCATATCACTTAAACTAATGTAGTCTATACATCTTTCGTTACTACATGATCAATCAGTGTTGGAGTAACGCTGGTTACAATGGAAATAGATACTCCAGTATGATCTTGTATTAATCCTTTCTGTACCAAATGGAATCGTACTCGTTATATATGGCATGAGTCCATTTCAATTTATTAGGAAAAAGGCTGAACTTTTTAAAAACAGTGTTGGCCCTGATCAGACGCCGCGTTCTGCGGCGTCTGATCTGGGCCAATACTGTTTGCCAAGGTACCCTTTTAGGGGTTTCTGGTACTGAATGGGTTAACTGGGTAAGCCCTGAGTATGAAATAAGGTTTGTTTGTTGGTGTGTATTGGAGTTTAACGGCCCAGTCAACACTATTTTCGGTCCTTTTTGCGCCGGTCAGTTTATCTATCCCAACTTTTCTTGGGCAGGCTTATATACTGACAGGTTTCACTCACCGTTCCAAGGTGGTTCTTCTAATTGATTTATTTTTGTTGAGGCTTGTCTTTGAGTGTGTGTATCGCTTATATTATTTTGCTTTGGATAGCTAATTGGCCATTTTGTGGAAAAGTAACTGTCAATTTGGCTTATCGCTAGTGATGTTTCCATTAGGGTCTAGTTGTTTCATGTTTGTGTTTTTTCCCTTGGGGTCTCTGATGGGAGCTGTGGGTTAGTTATATCGATTCCGATCATTGCCTTCATTGTCTGTAAGAGATTAACCAGTACAGTGCACATTCTTTCGTCAGAAACTGACGACTGCCCTTCTTGAAACAGCGGAAGGGGGAGAATGACGAATTAAGCCCTGACATCACGAAAACACGCCTTTATAATTTTGACCCCCTTGAACCCCACTTTTATATAGTAAAACTGGGGTTTCCGGGGGTATACCTTATTTTTCTTATTTCTGCTCTAAAATACAGATTTTGGGTACTCGTTTGAACCGCCTCGATGAGGCGGTTCTAACGAGTGCCTACAATCTATATTTTTAGCAGAAACAAGAAAATAATCACAATTTTTCATCATAAAATGTTCATTTTTTCGGCGATAAAGGTGGCAATGTATTTGTATAGGCGTGTTTGCGTAATGACCATTTTTTGTCTAAACCACGACAAAACCAAGGCGACGATTATGGCATGTAAAATTGATTTAACCCTACCCCCACCCCCCCCCCACCCCACACACACACACCCGCCCATTGATATATTCTTTGCTGACCTTTCCAAGACGGTTCTTCTGTCGCGGTTTATTATTTGTTATAGTTTGTTTGTGCATGTATGTATTTCTTATATCTTTTTATTTTGGATAGCCGTTTGGCCATTTTGTGGCAAAGTACATCACGTGAACAAGTCCGTAAAATGAAGACCCCCTATACCCCACTTTATAAAGAGAAAACTGGGGTTTACGGGGGTATACATTATTTTTCTTACTTTTGCTCCAAGACATAGGTTGTGGGTACTCGTTAGAACCGCCTCGATGAGGCGGTTCTAACGAGCACCAACATCTTATGTTTGCAGTATTTATAAGAAAAATTACGGATTCTAATCAGAAAAATGGCCATTTTGGAGATGTGAAAATGCACTATGTCGCACGGGTGTGTTATCGCAATGACTGTCCTTTCGGCTATCCGCTAGTGATGGTTTCAGGTTTCATTAGGGTTTAGTTTCTTCATCTCGTGTTTCTTTCCCTTTAGTGTCTCTGATGGGAGGTGTTAGGTAATTGTATGATTCCTCATCACTGCCTTCACTTTTAGCTTGACCATATTCTATTGGTTGATATTTAACAAAGCTTCATTCAAATCCATTAGAGCATGGTCAGTTACATCTTTAAACTTAACTACCCGATTGGCTCTCTTAGTCGGATTTCTATATAAAAGACTTGCCTTTTTGAGAAAGGATTTCCATCCAGAAACTTTGTACATGTACATCATTTACCTCTAGTAATTTTAGACCCCCTAAAACCCCACTTTTATATAGTAATACTATAGAAATTCGAAAATACTTGAGGGTCACTGATGAGGCCTAATTGGCCGAAACTAGCTAGTTTGGCCCAGAAAACATGTACACTTCATATTTTTTCAGTTCTGTGTTGCCTTGCTTCCATAGGATAACCATATTATAGAACTTATTTAACGTCACTACAGCTGGTGTCTGGGAATGTGTGGCGGCCGTAAAAAGTCTCCTTGCCCTACATCATAGTATAGTTTATATTTTCTTGTCCTTTGGGATCATTGATTTCAATTATAGAATTTCGAAAATACTTGAGGGTCACTGATGAGGCCTAATTGGCCGAAACTAGCTAGTCTGGCCCAGAAAACATGTACACTTCATATTTTTCAGTTCTGTGTTGAATTCCTTGCTTTCATAGGATAACCCTATTATAGAACTTATTTACGGGGGTATACAATATTCAATAGTTTTCTTATTTCGGCTCAAAAACATTTATTGTGAGTACTCGTTACAACCGCGTCACCGAGTACCCACAACCTATGTTTTGAGTAGAAAAATGAAAAATATCATGATTTTTTATCTGAACAATTTCGTTATTGGTGGTATAATATAACCAATATACAGTGAAATTCCGCTATTAAGACCACCTACAATTAAGACTAATTCTGCTTTAAAAAGCTTCCGCCCCGCCCACAGGGGCTTGAAGAAATATATGGGCTGCACGATGCTTCCACGCAGAGCTGAATCCGGCCCGCACACTAGTACTGGTAAACCGCTTAGAGGATCTAAGCCTGTCCAGGAACCGCGGTGCGAGGCGGACCGTCCATGCTAATAAACCCTATTGGTTTCATTGGGCGACAGGGCTTGAGATGTCATTTCATCTCAATGTTGGGTACAAGTCCCACAAAAATGGAAGCAACGTCCCCAAAATGACCTTTACAGTGCTGACGGGGACGTTAAACCTCAAATCAAGCAAACAAAAATCTTTAAAAAGCTTATTTGGAGGGTGCAGTTATACGTTCTTTGTGTTTTCTGCACACAATGTCCTCTGGTCAGGGACCACCTTTGGGACTGTTCAAAAGTGGTCTTAAAGACCACTTTTGAACTGTCCCAAATGTGGTCTTTATACAGGAATTTTGCTATATTCGAATAAGCGTGTTTTCGTAATGCAATCGACAGACCTACTCTCGGCATGGGCGGTGTGCATGTCACACAGTATGTGTGGGAACGCTTGTGCAACTTGGGTTTAGAATGGTGGGTCACTTTCAGGGTCGCTAGCACATAACCTGACCTGACAGCTGTTAAGCGGCAATTGTCACTGAATAGACTGATACTGATAAACAAGTCTATCGACATTGGCTATTTTCAGTATAATTTGACTTCAAAAATACTGTCAAACCTGTCTTAGTGGCCACCTCTATAAAGCAAGCAACCTGTCTTAAGCAAGCGGGCATTAAGTTCCCGAAAAAGGCAAATGCATTATAATTCACCCGTGTTAAGCAAGCACCTGTCTGAAGCAAGCACATTTTCACTATCCCTTAGGTGCTTGCTTAACACAGGTTGGACTGTAAATTTTTTGTCTTATTTTTTTATTTTATTTTATTTTTTTTTTTTTTTTTTTTTTTTTCATTTAAGGTAGGGTGCTTGATTTTTAGCGCCTCCCCGCCCAACAAAGATTCCGGCTTGAGATGTCATTTCATCTCAATGTCGGGTAAAATCCGACAAAATCGGAAGCAACGTCTCCAAAATGACTTAAATAGTGTCAACGGGGACGTAAAACCTCTATGCAAACAAATTAACTTTTTAGCGTGGGTATATATGTTTACTATGTGTGTGTTGGTGCACGTCCTATTATTGTTATTTTTTTTTTTATTGTTTACCGTTACGAAAACACGCCTAAGCAAATATATTGAAACTTCTAGCCCCAAAACTAATTACAAATGCAGATAAAAAATCTGATACTTTTCTTATTTATACTCCAAACATAAGTTGTGGGTGCTCGTTAGAACCGCCTCATTCTAACGAGCACCAACAACTCATGTCCTGGAGCAGAAATAGGAAAAATGATCTATACCCCTGTAAACCCAAGCTTCCCTGTATAAAATGAATGAGGTTTAAAATCATTGCCTTCACCTCTACTGAGAGGGGTGTACATTACATGGACTTACGTATTAACATGATGTCATAGCGCTCTTCCTTTTCTTTCTGTTTCTAAGTGCATGTAATCTTTTCTTTCATTAAAGGTTACATTCGGGTCGATTGTTTATCAACAGACCGAAAGACACTAACTACAGAAGCTCTCCACCTGCTACTGTCCACGTGACTATCGCTCACCATGTATGAAATCCCGGCAACAGATATTTATAGCAGCATTTTTTTTTCTCGCTGTGACGTCAGAGGGTTGGTTTGCTGTTAAAACTTGACTTGGTTCGTGTACGTGAACATTGAAAAACGGTGTAGACCAGATCAGACGCCGCAGATTCTGTGGAGTCTAACCAGGGTCTACACTGTTTGCTTGAAATACTGACAAATCAGGTTTAATCTAAACAGTATACAATATACATGTACGTCACAATTCAGGACTATTTTCAAAGCCTATACTCAGGGTCAATCAACCAATCAGTGCTTTGATTTTTTTTTTCTGTTTTATTTTATTTTTTTTCGACTGACTTTAATCCTACACGGGTATAGTTATGGAAATGAAAGGTCCGCTAGTAAGATGTACCTTAACCGAACATCAGTCTAAGATAAACTTCATTTTGCCAACATGCGCCCCGCCAATCGGAGCTTGGAGAAATAGATTGGCGGCTGCATGGTGCTTCCGTACAAAGCTCACACCGACTGAACTTGAGTACTGATAAACCGCGTAGGGAAGATCTAATATGGCCTTTGAAGGGGTTAGCCTGCTCAGGAAAAGTGATACGGGGCGGACAGTTCCTTAAAGCTTGGCGGTTTCTTTTTTCTTTTGGGCTATAGGGCTTGAGATGCCACAAAATCGGAAGCAACGTGACCTAAATAGTGCTGATGGGGGTATTAAACCTCAACACACATTCCGATAATACATGTACATACCGGCGTGCGACATAGTGAATTTTTTCACATCTCCAATTCTGATCAAAATCGTTTTGTGTGTGTGTGTGTGTGTGTGTGTGTGTGTGTGTGTGTGTGTGTGGGTGTGTGTGTGTTTGTGTGTTTGTCATTTTTATTTTTACTGCATACATAGGTTGTAGTTGCTCGTTAGAACTGTCTCAAAAAGGCGGTTCTAACGAGTACCCACTACCAATGTCTAGGAGCAGAAATAATAAAACAATAATGTAAAGCCGTAGACCACAGTTTTCTCTATATTTAGTGGTGTTTAGAGGGTGTTCATTTCTGGGACCTGTTCGCATGATGACAACACAACAGCTTATACACGTGCACAGAGATAATCGTCCAATCAGTGCTCTCAGTGCTTTGATTTGTACGTGTCAGGCATGATTTATTGGTCTGGCAGATGCGCAGAAACAACAACATGGCTGTTAATCTACGCCTGAGGGGAAGTAACTGTTTTAAGCATGCTTGCTTATGTCTGTCTGGATTCTCCCAACGGCCCCAACAAGGACCGTTAACAATCAGTACAGTCCCCGATCAACCGTCACAAAACGCGGAGTCTAATCAGGATCTATATTTACACTGTTTGCTGAAAGTACAGGGATTTTTGTAAATTTAAAACAAACCTGAGTGTTTATAGACTGGTGAATTTTTTGTTTTGGTATGTTTTCTTTTTGTTTTTCTCAAGACTATTAAGTACAGAACCCTGAAAGGGACATGTAATTTGATATCTTGTGCGCACAAGATATTATCTTGTGTGGACAAGGTATTATCTTGTGCATACAAGATAATATCTTGTTCGCACAACTTAAGATCTTGTGCGCCCAAGATATTATCTTGTTTGCACAACATAAATCTTGTTCGGACAACATAATACAATGTATCGTGTGCGCAGGACTTATCTTGTTTGCACAACATAATATCTTGTGCGCACAACATATTATCTTGTGCGCACAAGATAATATCTTGTTCGCAAAACATATCTTGTTAGCACAATTTAATTTTACGCATAAGATAATGTGTTATCCGCACAAGATCTACATGGATGTTGTACGAACAAGATACATTGTAATATTTTGTGCACACAAGATATTAAGTTTAGCGAACAAGATATTAGCTTGTGCGCACAAGACAATATCTTGTGCGCACAAGGCGCACAAGATATTTTCTTGTTCGCACCTGATAATATCTTGTGCGCACAAAATATTATCTTGTGCGAACCAGATTTTATCTTCTTCGCATAACTTAATATCTTGTTCGCACAACAGATCAAAAAAGAAATGCAATTCTCTTCCCGGGTTCCGCAGTTAAGTAAAATATTCCATTTTGGTATATCGGCTTGTGCCCGATGCTCTCTCACTGGTAGGGCCTACCGCAGTCGAACTGTTTTACTTTTTCTTCAGCATTTCGGTTATTTTGTACTGTTGAGTCGTCAATGCTGTCTTATCTCTGTATTCAGTTGAGTTTTATGAACTGGGAGATGGAGCACTGATGACTTAATCCCTTCACGCGGATTGAATAAAGTATTTGTCAAAACCACGAAAGAACAAAAGGCGAGGATCATTAGGAAAACATGTCCGTAAGTTATAATGGAGTCCAACATGGTGTCAGAAAATGATAAATATTAGGTAAAAATGATAACATCTTTATTATTTCTGCTTCTAACATAGATTGTGGGTGCTCGTTAGAACCGCCTCTTGAGGCGGTTCTAACGAGCACCCACAATCTATGTTTTTGAGCAAAAATAAAGGCAGATAATGTATACCCCCGTAAACCCCAATTTTCTATATATAAAGTGGGGTTTAGGGGGGTCTTCGTTTCACGGACTTGTTGTCGTGATGTATGGCCAGCTAAAATCCATTTAAGCCCATTCAATAAATTTTTTACCGTTCCAAGGCGGTCAGTGGCACATCAAGGAGAACGCAATTTGTACGCAAACCAAACAAAATACTCGAAGTAATATTCCCGCCCTAAATATCGGTTACCAAATGGGGACCATTCTTACAAGAAGGAATTTGTTCCAAAAGGGAACAAAATGACCTAAATAGTGTTGACGGGGACGTTAAACATCAATTCAATCAAACAAACGGTGATGACAAGGTCAAACATAGGCATTTTCTGTAATCAAGGGGACGTAACTCTATGAAAGATAGGCCGACCTCATAAATATTCAAAATCATCCGAGCTTTTGTCTCTGATTTACTTATAGTTTAAAGGAGAGCCGATAAAACCTGAAGGAGCTACGGTGATGAAAAGATACAAAAAAGGCATTTTCAGTAATCAAGGGGACGTAACTCTTCGACAGATTGGCAGACCCTGCCAGGTTTCCGCCAATCTGTCCTCGGCCAACTTATATGCAAGGTTCAGAAAGATCCGATCAAAACTGAAGGCGCTATGGTGATGGCAAGGATTTTCCCACTGGGACCTTCTAGTTGCCATAGCAACCAAAGTTTTTATTCAATTTCAATAAAATGTCATCAATGCCCTACCATAGGCGTGCTACATATAACGAAGCAACGTCCGTGCGCTAAAATTGCGTCTTTCTCATTACGAAAACATGCCCATACAATTACATTGTAACTTTTATCGCCGAAAGAAACGAAAATTTTGAGATGAAAAATTGTCATATGTTTCTTCTTTCTGATCAAAATATAGATTGTGGGTACATGTTAGATCCGCCTCAATGAGGCGGTTCTAACGAGTATCAAGAACCTATATTTTAGAGCAGAAATAAGAAATATAAGGTTTACCCCTGTAAACCCCAGTTTGACGATATAAAATTTGGGTTTGAGGGGGTCAAAATTATATAGGTATGTTTCCGTGATGTTGTCTCTAAAACAAGCATTTTTCTGTTGAAACGTTCTTGCCCAAATATAGATCATTGCTGCTCGTTAAAACCGCGTCGTTGAGGTGGTTCTAATGAGTACCAACAATCTATGTTTTTGAGCGAAAAAAGGAAAATAATGAAAACCCAAGTATACCCAACCTTTCTCTATATAAAGTGGGGTTTAGAGGGGTGTACATAACACGGACTTATTAACCTTGATTGAGATCAGCATGTAACCTGCAGAGATATAACTGACCAAAGGTGCCGACGAACAGATGACGGAAGGCGGACGACCCACCATACTGTAAGCTTCCCTGGAGTCTTCGGCGCAGGTGAGCAATATATTCCTATTACTGGGCTACATGTGCATACAAGTGTTCTAAACGAGGATCGTAAGTTGAACACGCCATACGCCGGCGGTCCGGCTTGGCTATTCAAGACCTTTCCCGCTAGATCTGATGAGTACGAACGGGCTGTCCATATCCATCAGTGCCAACATGCCAGGATATTCACCTTATTTGCATTATCTGCTGGTTCCTAGTCTGAAGGTCATCAGTGTTGGAACAACAGGTAACCAGACCCCCCTGACCTTAAAACGTCAGGGGGGTCTGGTTACCTGTTCTTCCAATGTTGAGAATGTGCAAGCTGGGAGCCAGCAAATAATGCAAATATGGTGAATAAAGCCATGAAATATCCCGTTCATGTACATGTACATGTAGAAATGCAGAAAAGGCAAAGAAACAATGTTAAACAAGAAACGTTTAATTAGCTCAAAAACAGAAAAAAAAATCAGATTGTCAAAAGAAATGGTCACACCGTCCAACAAATCCACGAGATCTCAGCAATTGTTAATTCTTCAGCCGTATCTTCAACATTTTTAAATCTGAAACAGAAAATTGGTTTTATTGCATCACGAAAGCACGCCTATATAATTTTGACCCCCTTATATGAGCCCCGCCAAGCGAATTTGTGTCTTCGAGATTTCCGTCACGACAAATTTTAACTGCGCATGCCCAGCCATTCAGAGGGGCCAGGGTTATGGCTTTCTGTCTGAAGGTTCCTCTTGATTCACTGCTTGTATGAGCGAGCAGCGAAGGTTCTGGGCGAGACTGCGCGGATGCGCAGGCTCGCCTAAACCTTCGCTGCTCGCATAGGCGATACATGTAAGTACCAAAATCGCTTGACGGGGCCCATATAGTAAAACTGGGGTGTACAGGGGTGAACCATATTTTTCTCATTTCTGCTCTAAAATATAGATTGTTGGTACTTGTCAGAACCGCCTCGATGAGGCGATTCTAACGTGTAACGACAATCTATATTTTGAGCAGAAATAAGAAAAATTTCCGTGACAATTTGTCATCTGAAAATTATTATTTTTTGCAGCGGTAAAGTTTACAACGTATTTGTATAGGCGTGTTTTTGAATTGGCACAGTGATATCAAACCAGCGTACTTAGGAATTCTTTCATGTCTCCAAAACTACGAATTTTTTTGCGAGAAAATATCGTTTTTGTTTTTTGTTTTTTTTTGTTGTTTTTTTTGTTATTTTCCTCATGTTCCAAATACAGCTTCTTGGTTCTGGTTAGAACACAGAAACAAAATAAAGTAGAAAAAAATGCACATGCTTTATTGTAACGTTACAAAAGTCAGTTACATATACATGTACAACCAATTGCTTTCATACTTAACAGTGGATGTGTCATCATAAAATTTGAAAATGCTATTTTTCAAAGCACGTGGATTTCATAATTTGAATTTGAACACGGCTTATAGACCATTCAAGAATGCAATACAATACAATACAATACAATATCTTTTATTTCCAATCAAGGACCCTCTCGGGTAGATAAAAATGTTAAAGCTGTGTCCATAGGTTTTATCCCTCAAACAAAGGCGGAGTGTTCTGATAGGTACCGCCTTACCGAGTAGCTTTTTACACAACGCAGAAATCTAAGGTTTTCCTTCAAAACCCCGTTTTTTCTTTATAAGATGCTTATTATTAAGTGGTGAAGATTAGACGCTTATTTATCAACGTACCTTTATTTGCGTGTACTGAATAGATTGGATCCGTTCATAAACATAACTTTCCCATTGTTCGAGTTGTTGTTGTTGTTACCGAATCCAAAAATGACCACAATAATGACCAACAAGCCAATTAGCCACAGAACTGAAAATATATATAAAAATGTGCAGCATGATAAGGGGAGGGTACATTCTGAAATTTCAATTTATCATAATATTGAGCACCGCCAAGCGAATTTGTGTCTTCGAGCATTCCGTCATGACAAATTTCAACTGCGCATGCCCAACCATTCAGAGGGGCCAGGGAGATGGCTTTCTGTCTGAAGGTTCCTCTTGATTCACTACTTGTATGAGCGAGCAGCGAAGGTTCTGGCGAGACTGCGCGGATGCGCAGGCTCGCCTGAACCTTCGCTGCTCGCATAGGCGATAAGTACCAAAATCGCTTGATGGGGCCCATATGACGTCGCGTCTGAGAATATAAAAACGCCATGTAATAAATTCGATAATCCAGATATGGAGATATTCAAGAATAATTCTAATTTTCCATCATTATGTACAATTCTAGCGATTTGATTGGTTGAAAAGGAAGTTTTATAAATAAATAAACTTCATGAGCATGAATCTCAGAACTATTTCACACAGAGACAGGTACATGCATAACGATTTTTTTTTTTTTTGGTTTTACGGCCCTTTCAAGACTATTTCACTCATATCGAGCCGATCGTTAATCAGAGGTGGGCGAAAACCGGAGTACCCGGAGAAAAACCACCTGACCTTCCGTTGCAGAACTTGGCGTCTCACATGTGAGGCGAGGCTCGAACTACAGCGGTGAGAGACCTTATGATCAAGAGTCAGTGCTCTTAACCACTAGGCCACGGAGGCCCGTACATGCATTACGATAACTCACCCGTACGATATAGTGCATTTTTTCACATCTCTAAAATGGCTACTTTTCTGGTGAAAATCCTTGATATGTTTCTTATAAATGCTCATAACATAGGTTGTGTGTGCTCGTTAGAACCGCTAACGAGTACCCGCAACCTATGTCTTGGCGCAGAAATAAGAACAATAATGAATACCCCAGTAAATATGTTCTATAAAAGGGTTATCCTTTGGAAGCAAGGACTACACCACAGAAGTGAAAAATATGGAGTGTACATGTTTTCTCTATATAAACTGGGATTTAGGGGGGTCCTCATTTCACGGACTTGTTCACGTGATGTAGTAATAAAACGTGGCGCCAAAGACCACGTTTAGAATCCGTGCGTTACGTCATTTTACGCCATTATATATGAAGTGACGCCCACAGCGTTCGATTAAACGTTTGGAAACTATTGAAAACGTAAAGGTTACATGTAGAAGACAGATAAACTGAATCTAAAGACTTGACGGTTTTTTTTTTTTTTTTTTTTTTTTTTTTTCGCTTGAGTTTCTTTCAAACATTACGCAAACACGCCTATACAAATACATTGCCACCTTTATCACAAAAAAAAATGAAACTTTTATGATGAAAAATTGTGATATTTGTCTTATTTCTGCTCCAAATACAGGTTGTGGGCACTCGTTAGAACCCGCTTCGATGAGGCGGGTCTTACGAGTCACACAATCTATATTTTATTGGGAGACAGATCTTCATAAGTCAGTAGACTTTCTTCTGAATCCCATTGTATAATTGTACTTAATGATTCATCTTCATTTGTATTGTACCATATTATGTTATACATAGAAATAAACGCTTAAACCAATCTATATTTTAGAGCAGTGATAAGAAAAATAAGGTATACCCCCGGAAACCCGAGTTTTACTATATAAAAGTGGGGTTCAAGGAGGTCAAAATTATATAGGCATGTTTTCGTGATGGATGGGAGCTTCTAATTGAATAATCATTCCCAGGCCGTTGGTTGGTTCATTATTAAGCTTTCGAAAAAATTCCTAAAACTTGCTATTTTGTGTAGTATTTTTAACATACCGATCACAATATTGGAATTATAAGGAATAAATTATCATTTTTTTTGTGGATTTTATCGATGCGAAAAATCCGCGAATCACTCAAAAACTGCGGGATTCGCCGGTGTTTACATGTGTAAATCGGTAAAATCCACAAAAATAAAATTCGTATAATATTGCATTTATTACTCCAAGAAACAAATGTTATGAACATTTGTTAGAATCGCCTCGCCGAGGCGATTCTTATTAATGACCACACTTTTTGTTTGTTGGAGAAACTGAGGGAAAAAAGCTTTTATTACTTATTACCCATACACCTTATTTGGATTATTTACAGTGGCAATATCTTAGTTTCTGAATACATGTAGGCCCACGTGAACAAATCCGTGAAATTAACACACCCTAAACCCCAATTTATATAGAGAAAACTGAGGTTTATGGGGGTATACATTATTTTCCTTATTTCTGTTCCAAGACATAGGTTGTGGGTACTCGTTAGAACCGCCTCAATGAGGCGGTTCTAACGAGTACCCACAAACTATGTTTGCAATATCAATAAGAAAAATATCACGGATTTTCATCACAAAAGTAGCCATTTTAGAGATTTAAAAAAATGCACTATGCCGCGTAATGTGTAAAGTGTAAGGGAACAAATACGGTCCTTATACGGCCCCCGCCCGTAGCGGCTTGAAGAAATATATGGGCTGCATGATGCTTCCACGCAGAGCTGAAACCGACCCGCACACTAGTACTGGTAAACCGCTTAGAGGATCTAAGCCTGTCCAGGCAAAGCGGTGCGAGTCGGCCCGTCCATGATATAAACCCTACTGGTTTCTTAGGGCGACAGGGCTTGAGATGTAATTTCATCTCAATGTCGGGTAAAAGTCCCACAAAACTGGAAGCAACGTCTCCAAAATGACCTATACAGTGTTGACGGGGACGTTAAACCTCAAATCAAACAAACAAACAAAAACCGTCCTTATAATGACGGCCCTCTGTATAACACGATTTTGTTATCATAATGTTACAAAAGTTTTCATCACACAAATTGTAACGGCCCCCGCCCATCGGGCTTAAAGAAATAGATGGGCCGCATGATGCTTCCACGCAGAGCTGAAACCGACCGCACACATGTAGTAAACAGCTTAGAGAATCTACGCCTGCCCAGGCGAAGCGGTGCGAGTCGGACCGTCCATGTTTTTAAACCCTATTGGTTTCATTGAGCGACAGGACTTGAGATGTCATTTCCTCTCAATGTCGGTAAAAGTCCCACAAACTTGGAAGCAACGTCTCCAAAATGACCTTTACAGTGTTGACGGGGACGTTAAACCTCAAATCAATCAGACAAACAAAAACACAAATAGTAAATGAAATGGTAAGATAACATACATCCAGCTCCACCGGAGCCACTGACGCCACTGCCACCACCATAGTAAGAGTAGCCACCATATTGGCACTGACAGAGTCCAATAACGCTGACCAGGACTAGAAGAGCGACAGTTGAGACCTTCATAGCTGAAAATAAACACCAAATATTCCGAAATTAACCCCATGTACTGAAGAGACCAATTGTAGAAAATTGTACGCTTAAGAGAAATTGAAACAACTGGAATATTTTTCCGCCATTTTTCAAAGGGAGACAGTTTTCGGGACTTCCTGTTCGCCTTTCTGTAAGCCCTGCCCCCACTCCCGCCCCAGAAAAGGGTCTACTCTTAAGGAAAGAATTTGCTGAACGAGGCGGTTCTAACGAGTACCCACAATCTATAATTATAGCAGAAATAGCCGGTTCTAACTTGTTCCCACAATCTATATTATTTTAGAGCAGAAATAAGAAAAAATAGGTTTTACCCATGTACCCACAATCTATATTTTAGAGCAGAAATAAGAAAACTAAGGTTTACCCCTGTATACCACAATTTTTGCTTTAAAGGTGCATTATTGAGCTATCTGGATAAAATGCTTCAAAAATTAAAATACATATAGCCGGTATTTTTCTTTAAAACAATACAAACGAATGCATTTTATGCAAAAATGCGAACAATTATGATGACAGGTAAACAAGTTTGAGAGGGATTCCCTAACTAGGTTTCGCACACTAGTTAGATCTATTTTTAGTTTGTGACAAAAATAGAATCCCCATATATGACGTTATGCGACATTCATTTTTGGCTTTGTTGCTTAGGTTATGCCTGAATCGGAAGAAATATGACGCTGAATACCATGCCATAAGTAACAACACTCAGAGACGATACTGTCGCCATGTATGTGTAAAGTGACAGATTATTTTTAGAACAGAAATTCCGAACAACATGTTCAGAGCTAAGGGTAAACATGAATGAAAACGACCATTTTCCACAAAGTACTGAAGCTGTATTTGGCTCCAAAAGTGTACACATGACAAAGGAGTATGCATTGAAGATAAAAACCAGAAAAAAAAATTTGAGACCCTGTAGCTCAATAATGCACCTTTAAAGGGTCAAAATAATGAGCGAGCAATAGGAAGTCACTTTCCCCGTCAGAGATTATGTGCTACTGTGTAACTACAATTTTGATGCTATTTTTAGAATATCCAGAAAGGAATGCATGAGGCTTACATTAATTTTGTTTTCCAAATATTTTCTTTTGAAACACTATTTATGGTCAGCGATACTCGTAGCTGATGGAGAATAGACGCGTTTGATCATTACGCAAACACGCCTATACAAAGACATTGCCTACCTTTATCGCCGAAAAAATGAAAATTTTAAGATGAAAAAATTGTGATATTTTTCTTTATGTCTGCTCAAATATAGATTGTGGGCACTCGTTAGAACCGCCTCGTAGAGGCGGTTCTAACGAGTACCCACAATCTATATTATAGAGCAGACATAAGAAAAATAAGGTTTACCCCTGTAAACCCCAGTTTTACTATATAAAAGTGGGGTTCAAGGGGGTCAAATTTATATGGGCGTGTTTTCGTGATGTCCTTATTCTGCTGAATCACTTAATTTAGCCACACCCATTTCTGACTATCAACCAATCATTTTGCTTTATATACTGAATTTATTCAATTCACAATCTGCATGGCAAACAGTAGATCCTGATCAGATGGCTTCTCAGAAGCCATCTGATCAGGATCTACACTGTTGGCAAAGAAAGGGATCGCTGTGTTCAGCAGAGTAAGTTACGAGCCATGAAGAAAACCATTATATCACGGTGTTGTTATAGTGAAGTTAATTTCACCATTCATGCATACATACGTACATAAAGACAGAAAGAAAGAAAGAAAGGAAGAAAGAAAGAAAGAAAGAAAGAAAGAAAGAAAGAAAGAAAGAAAGAAAGAAAGAAAAGAAAGAAAAAAAAATGATTTCGCAAACCAAAATGAATATTACAATTTGTCGATTTTGTATATACTTTTATATATATATTTATTTATTTATTATTTTTCTTTTTTTTCTTTTCCAGGACATTGGTTGTGGCTACTCATTAGAACTGCCTAAATAAGCGGTTTTAACGAGTACCCACAACCTATGTTTTTGGGTAAAAAAATAACGAGAAAAATGTTAAAAATTTCCATAAGAAAAAAAAAACTTTTTTTTTGTTTGTTTGTTTTTTTTTTTTTTTTTGTTTTTTTTTTTTTAGATACAAAAGACTTCTGTATGTCACACGGATGTGTTATTGTATGTTTTTTATTATTATTTATGTATTTATTTAGTTATTTAATTTTATTTATTTATTTATTTTTTTTTTTTTCAAAATTAAAACCAACCTCGAAAATATAGAATCTTCCTACCTGCTTTCTTTGCGTTCTCGGACTGATGATCTTCAAAATGCGCACAGTTTAAATATCTTGATTCACCTGTAATACCCGGAAGTCGTTGCTATTTC
This sequence comes from Lucinisca nassula, assembly GCA_963580285.1. Lineage (NCBI taxonomy): Eukaryota > Metazoa > Mollusca > Bivalvia > Lucinida > Lucinidae > Lucinisca > Lucinisca nassula. The sequence goes on from OY757019.1 coordinate 14,682,442, forward strand.
AATTAAGTACATGTTGCCCATTTTGGTCATCAAATTAGCATTAAATAAGTCAAATGCTCTATTAAGTGCGGTCTTGGCCGGGCGTATATTTTATGGCCTTTTTCAATATTTGCGATTCCTGGGTTCATTGGGTCACCATATGAAAAAGCTAAAGTGATACATGCACGTACATGTGGTACTTTTTGAGAGCTCAAATCGTTGCTAACATGTGCAGAAATTTCCTACATGGTTGTAGAAATAACACTTTTCAAATGAAAAAGTATATTTTTCTTCCATAAACGCTAAATTCTGATTGTTTGGGCTCGTTAGAACCGCCTAATCGATGCGGTTAAAACGAGCACCAACGATCTTCGTTGCATCTCTCGAAGTAGAAATTGGTCAGACAAGTCGAACTTCGACAACTCGAACACCTTTGGGTCCATGAAAATTTGTGTGTGATAAGGGTAGTTCGACTTACTGAGGTTAACTTATAGTGCTATGTCATGGGACATACTGCGGATCTCTATACCATCTTTTCTAAAATAAATGTATGATGTGTGTACTCATAAGAATCGCGATTCAAATGAGTACACACAACATACTTTTTCAAGATAAAATCAGAAAATTAAATATACAGTAAAAGTTCCGCTATTAAGACTAGCTTAAATTAGGACTAAATCTCCTTCTAAAGATTATTGAGAAGGTTTCAGCTATCCTGTCTTTGTGTTTCCTACACTCAGTGTCTCTTAACAAGAGTCACTTTTGAGACTCATCACGAAAACCCGCCTCTGTCATTTTGACCCCCTTGAATCCCACTTTTATATAGTAAAACTGGGGTTTCCGGGGGTATACCTTATTTTTCTTATTTCTGCTCTAAAATATAGATTGTAGGTACTCGTTAGAGGCGGTTCTAACGAGTGCCCACAATCTATATTTTGAGCAGAAATAAGAAAAATATCACAATTTTTCATCTTAAAATTTTCATTTTTTCGGCGATAAAGGTGGCAATGTGTTTGTATAGGCGTGTTTGCGTAATGGTTCAAAAGTGGTCTTAAAACCACTCTTGAACAGTCTCAATGGTGGTCTTATACTGGAATTTTACTGTATTATCCTAAATATCTAGATAGCTGGAGAGTTGGGAAATATTATCTAGGGACTCCAAGATACGTTCGAATTTGCGAATTAGTCATGGTAAATGAACTGTCCGTGTTTGAGTTATCGAGGTTTCACCGAAATTTATATCCTGAAAAAAAGTAATTTTCTCCATATAAAGTGTTGTTTTTCAGGGTATTCATTATGCGGACTTGTTAACGTGGCAGTGTCCTCCAGGCAGAATTGTAACATGTAAACTATCATGTTGGCCCCCGCCCGTCGGGGCTTGCAGAAATAGATGGTCTGCATGATGAGAAACCGACCGCATATGAATACTGGTAAACCACTAAGAGAGGCAAAGTGTTGCAAGTAGGACCGTCCAAACATATAAACCCTTTTCGTTTGGTTTAGCTGCAGGGCTCTTGCTGACACAAAGGGCGTGTCCTGGGCGAGTTTTAAACACACACACACAGGGAGACACTCAAAAACGCACACACGTACTCAAGAACGCGCGCAAGCACGCAGACAAACAGGCAGACAGGCAGACATAGGCAGACAGACAGAAAGACAGACGTTGTCATCTGGTAAGGTTAGAAACATTATATTGGGAAAGAGTGTGCCTTTACAGACATGATATACAACTGCAGTAGACCGTCCCGCCCATCGAGGTTTGAAGAAATAGATGGGCTGCATGATGCCTTCACGCAGAGCTGAAACCGACCCCAGGCAAAGCGATGCGAGTCGGACCGTCCATGCTTATAAACCCCATTGGTTTCATTGGACGACAGGGCGTAAGATGTCATTTCACCTCAATGTCGGGTAAAAGGCTCACAAAGATGGAAGCGACGTCTCCAAAATGGCCTATACAGTGTTGACGGGGACGTTAAATCACAAAACAAACAAACAAACATGTTCTGTGAAAGGCGTAATTCTTTGGAAGCAATGACTACAACACAGAACTAAGGTTGACAGAATTAATCGTATTATCGATTAATCGATCGATAAATTCCACAAAAATGATTATCATTTCTGATTTGCTTTTAATCGATTACTTTATAGGTACAATTTGCTACCCAAAGTTATGCCTCAAATATCTGGATGAGTGGCAAACAGCGCAGACCCTGATGACACGCCGCATTCTGCGGCGTCTCATCTGGTTCTACACTGTTTGCTCAGGCCTGTCTGTTCAAATATACATATGGTAAAGTGCAACATATGGTAAGAGTCACGCTCAGATAGAAAGCCAGACAGGTAAAATTATATCAAAAACCTTAGCGATTACTAATCGATTATCGATCGCAATGACATGATTGATAATCGATTATCTTTTCAGCTCCGATTAGCCAGCCCTACACAGAACTGAAAACCGTAGCCTCTGAACCAGAGTAGCTAGTACTTCAATTCAGGCAACTGCTCGCACATATTATCGACAGTTTAGTGTCCATATGGACACTAAGCTGTCGTGTGGACACTAAGCGTTGTTACGGGGCATATCACGTGAACACATCCGTGAAATATGTACCCATAAACCCCACTTTATATGGAGAAAATAGGGATATACGGAGGTTTACATTATTTTCTTACTTCTGCTCCAAGACATAGGTTGTGAGTACTCATTCGACTCGCCTTGACGTGGTGTTTCCAACAAACACCCACAACCTATGTGTTCAGTATAAATTAGAAAAATATCACGGATTTTCACCAGAAACGCCATTTTGGAGATGTGAAAAAAAATCAAAATGTCGCACGGATGCGTTATCG